>JARQOC010000002.1:27807365-29243369 GCA_033576535.1 Allobates femoralis
ATTGACCAGACTTGGGGTGAATATAATAACTTTTTTTATGTTATACCAATCGGTCTGGGGACTTATATACAGGATTCTAGAATCTAATATATAATTACCTAGTGGTGTCTGTCATTGACTTCCATCTATACGAGGCCGTATCCCAGAAGTACACTAAAGCTTCAAACCCCACCACCCGCACACCCAACCTCACACTCGCCCGCCAGCACCGTAGCTCATTGCCCGCTCTCACCATTTCACCAGTGCACTCACCCCCACCCACCGCTGCTAGGAAACTCCAAGGCTCTGTTTGCAGCCTGTCCAGGAAGAGTTGGGGTTCAGGTGCCCTTCCTTCAAACGGAAACTGAAGACCCACCTCCTCCAACAGCCTACAATCTACAGTGACCCTCAGCCCACTTAACAGCCGCACAACCAGCTTTACCCTCCCCACTGTATCCTCATCCATCCTTGTAGACTGGGAGCCCTTGTGGGCAAGGTCTTCTCCCCTCACCTACTGTATCCTCACCCATCCCTTGTAGACTGTGAGCCCTCGTGGGCAGGGTCCTCTCACCTACTGTATCCTCACCCATCCCTTGTAGACTGTAAGCCCTCAGTGGCAGGGTCTTCTCCCCTCACCTACTGTATCCTCACCCATCCCTTGTTAGACTGTGAGCCCTCATGTATAGAGTCCTCTATCCTCACCTACTATATCCTCATCCTCACCCATCCCTTGTAGACTGTGAGTCCTCGTGTATAGAGTCCTCTATCCTCACCTACTGTATCCTCACCCATCCCTTGTAGACTGTGAGCCCTCGTATATAGAGTCCTCTATCCTCACCTACTGTATCCTCACCCATCCCTTGTAGACTGTGAGCCCTCGTGTATAGAGTCCTCTATCCTCACCTACTGTATCCTCACCGATCCCTTGTAGAATGTGAGCCCTCGTGTATAGAGTCCTCTATCCTCACCTATTTTATCCTCACGATCCCTTGTAGACTGTGAGCCCTCGTGTATTGAGTCCTCTATCCTCACCTACTGTATCCTCATCCATCCCTTGTAGACTGTGAGCCCTCAGGGCAGGGTCCTCTCTCCTCACCTACTGTATCCTCACCCATCCCTTGTAGACTGTGAGCCCTCAGGGGCAGGGTCTTCTCTCCTCACCTACTGTATCCTCACCCATCCCTTGTAGACTGTGAGCCCTCGTGGGCAGGGTCCTCTCCCCTCACCTACTGTATCCTCACCATCCCTTGTAGACTGTGAGCCCTCGTGGGCAGGGTTCTCTCCCCTCACCTACTGTATCCCCACCCATCCCTTGTAGACTGTGAGCCCTCAGGGGCAGGGTCCTCTCTCCTCACCTACTGTATCCTCACCCATCCCTTGTAGACTGTGAGCCCTCAGAGGCAGGGTCTTCTCTCCTCACCTACTGTATCCTCACCCATCCCTTGTAGACTGTGAGCCCTCGTGGGCAGGGTCCTCTCCCCTCACCTACTGTATCCTCACCCATCCCTTGTAGACTGTGAGCCCTCGTGGGCAGGGTCCTCTCCCCTCACCTACTGTATCCCCACCCATCCCTTGTAGACTGTGAGCCCTCAGGGGCAGGGTCCTCTCTCCTCACCTACTGTATCCTCACCCATCCCTTGTAGACTGTGAGCCCTCATGGGTAGGGTCCTCTCTCCTCACCTACTGTATCCCCACCCATGCCTTGTAGACTGTGAACCCTCGTGGGCAGGGTCCTCTCTCCCCCTGTACCTGTGTGTGCCTTGTATTGTTCATGACTATTGTACTAGTCTATGTCTTCCCTTTTCACATGCCAAATCTGACAGGTTTACATCAATTCTAAATCAACACCAAGAAAGGTTCCATCGGGTTTCGCCCCTGGTGCGGTTTATCTTTGTACATATTATATCCAGGTAGAAGTCGATCTTACCAGCTCCTCCCTCATTCGTTCCGCTGCCTCCTCTGCTTTCTTCTTGTCCTCCCTCATTCGTTGCGCTGCCTCCTCTGTGTTCTTCTTCTTCTCCTCCAGTAATTCGGCATTCTCAGTCTGCAGACTAAACAGAGAAGTGATCATTGAGAATCTCTTTACAGGAATGGTAAATTGGTGACACGTTCAATCCTAATTTCCCCCGCTCTACATAGGCCTACTCTCCAGGGTAATGTTAGATAATTACCTTTTCTTAGTAATGAAGTTCAAATAACTTTATTTTAGTTTTGTTTAATATAATGTAATTGATGTTTTAAAATTGTTGTTTGTCAATTTAAAAATGTATTAGAAAATAAATAGCTGGAGGGGCCCCGAGATGTCGAATGCCTGAGGGCCTCCACAGGGTTTATTAGTGTTAACATCATTGAATCTAAAGAAAAGTTGGAATTTTTGACCGCGCTGCCATATAAAAAAAACACAAAGATTCTTTGCAGTTGATAGTGATTTTTATTTCTCAGCGCGTTTCCAGGCACTCTGGCCCCTTCATCAGGAGAAAAACCACTGATGTCCATCCTGATGAAGGGGCCAGAGTGCCTGGAAACGCGCTGAGAAATAAAAATCACTATCAACTGCAAAGAATCTTTGTGTTTTTTATATGGTAGCGCGGTCAAAAATTCCAACTTTTCTTTTGATTTAACGTTAGATCTTTTTTTGGAAGAGACTGCTGCAACCATTCGGATTGTGTATATATATAAAGCGTATACAGTGGATGTGACTCTCACAACCACATGACGTGAGCACCCTATATTATTTTATTATCCAATTGTGAAAAGGGTAACACCCTATGGTAGCACCATATTTTTCTTTTTCCAGCTTTTTACCAGGGTTTATTACTGGAGAGTTTATTAACATACTTCAATAATGCTTATAGGGAGGAGAGATGGGGGTCGCTGGGGTCCCAAACCCCACTAAGGACAAGAACTACAAGTATTTGTATATTATTCTTGTGTTTTTGTGGGCTTCCTCTGGGTACTCCACTGGAGGCGACTAAAGTAAGTAAATATTCATAAACAACCCCATGATGCACCGAAAATCCATAAGACAATTGCTTAGTATTATATATACACTAGATTAGAGCTCAATGCTACGACATCATGGGATATCTCAAAAGGGGGTGGGCTCTGTGGCGCTGGGGTGGCGGCCATTACTGCCCCCTGTGCAGTGTCTCTCCTGTTTTTTCCCCCTCACTCTCTGCCCCCTGTACATGGTCTCTGCTCCCCCTGTGGTTGCTCTCTGCCCCTCCTGTGACTGCTCTCTGCCCCTCCTGTGATTGCTCTCTGCCCCTCCTGTGGTTTCTCTCTGCCCCATCTGTGGTCGCTCTCTGCGCCCCTGTGGTCGCTCTCTGTCCCCCCTGTGGTTGCTCTCTGCGCCCCCTGTGGTCGCTCTCTGTCCCCTCTGTGATTGCTCTCTGCCCCACCTGTGGTTGCTCTCTGCCCCACCTGTGGTTGCTCTCTGCCCCACCTGTGGTCGGCCTCTGCGCGCCCCTGTGGTCGCTCTCTGTCCCCCCTGTGGTTGCTCTCTGCGCCCCCTGTGGTCGCTCTCTGTCCCCTCTGTGATTGCTCTCTGCCCCACCTGTGGTTGCTCTCTGCCCCACCTGTGGTTGCTCTCTGCCCCACCTGTGGTCGCTCTCTGCGCCCCCTGTGCTCGTTGTCATGTGGCAGTGGCATGAGAAAGAGAACAATGGAATGAAAAACTCATGTTATTCCTTATTCGGCGGGCTGCGGGTTAAACTGGCTGTGAGAAGAGCGGGATGACTGGCTGTGAGATGGACAAGGTGAGTGGGGTGGAAGCAGGCTGAGCGGTGTGTGGGGTGAGAGCAGGCAGTGCTGGATGAGAGCAGGCAGAGCGGGGTTTAGAGCAGGCAGAGCAGGGTTAGAGCAGGCAGTGCGGGGTGAGAGCAGGCAGAGTGGGGTGAGAGTAGGCAGAGTCGAGTGAGAGCGGACAGAGCAGGGTGAGAGCGGACAGAGAGGGTGAGAGCGGACAGAAAGGGTGAGAGCGGACAGAGCGGGTGAGAGCGGACAGAGCGGGTGAGAGCAGACAGAGCGAGTGGGAGCAGACAGAGCGGGTGAGAGCAGACAGAGCGGGTGAGAGCAGACAGAGCGGGTGAGAACAGACAGAGCGGGTGAGAGCAGACAGAGCTGGTGAGAGCAGACAGAGCGGGTGAGAGCGGACATAGTAGGGTTAGAGCGGACAGAGCGGGATGAGAGCAGACAGCAGGGTGAGAGCGGGCTGAGTGGTGTGAGAGTGGGCTGAGTGGTGTGAGAGCGGGCTGAGTGGTGTGAGAGCGGGCTGAGTGGCAAGAGCTGTACTTACATTACAGTTTTCCGGTGGGGGGGTGATCGGGCGGACTGCTGGAGCAGTCGGGGAGAGCATGCAGCAGGATGCGGCTGCCATATTTCCATCCCCATCACTTGGGTGTGAAAATATGGCGCTGCCAGAAGTGACATAGGCGGACAACCAGACAGAAATAAATGAGCCACTTCACAATTATATAATTAGATGGGGGTCATGCACCAGGATGAGGGACATATACTGATTGTAAGACAGACACTGGCATTATAAGACAGACACCATTTAACATTAAAAACTATTTTTTTTCTCTTTTCCTTCACCAAATTTGAGGTGCATCTTATAAATTGAAAGCTACGGTACTTACACTACAATTTTCAGATCAGATTCTTCAAGTCGCTTGTCCATTTCTGCAACCTTGTTCTGTAGAGCCTGCAAAAATATTGATAAAAAATTTAGCTTAGGCCGGTTTCACATCACGGTTATGGTGTATCAGCTTCTGTCTGGTGTTTTGCAGGAAACCCTTCTATGGATGTGCTATTTGGACTTTAGCAATGGATACCTTATCTGAATAACCGGATATATTTGGATCTTCTGCATCTATGAAATGCGGAGGGAAGATCAGCAATTCTTATTCTTTGTTAGATATTCATTATCTGTACGGGTGATCCAAATCTCTGCGGAAGCTTAATTAAGATAAACGCAGCTTATGTCCATTATGGCAACACCTAAGACGCTTTGCTTAGCACAGTCCGCGCAAGCACAGGTGGCACCAGTTTCACTATTTACGTTACTTTGCTGGACTTTATGATAGTCACGTAGCATGAAGCGCGCCTGCGCACTGAAGGACAAGGTTTGACTTCCGCCACCGTCACCACGAATTATGATATTTCCGGTGTTTTGGATCCGGCGCTGCACGACTATGTCATAGTGGATGTGAGAGGCTCAATGTGGACTCACACGTGTCGGGGAGATGATTGTCCCCTAACCCACACGTGATTAGCATTTGTCTGAGGAGGTGGTGACTAGGTAATTATACACACAGAGCACTGATCCTTTTGCAGGTCTTACATGCCAATGAGGAGGCGTGCTGCTGCTCTCTAAGCTTATGGCTCCATATTCTGCTCCCCTGACAAGTTATTCTTAATGAAATGTGTAGGGTGAATGAGGAGCGCAGCAGGACATTGAACTCATACCAGCCACACCGGGTACTGTGAGGTGTAGATTATTGCCCCCATCCCCCCCCCCCCCCCCCCAAGTCCTGGTCTACTGAGGTCCCCCCTGATCTACACATCTGTTATGGGTGAGATCGTTCTTTATCATTCTATATGTTTATATGATAAATGTGGGTCCATCAAAGAATCTTGTATGATTGGGTAATTTAAGCTTATTACCCTGGGACACCACCTCTTCTTACCTTCATATTGTAATATTACTAATGGTGATAGTTGCACTGTACTTGCACTTAGGTGTCACATAGTAATTATAGGTTTTTGTATTGTTCCTACTAGGGACCAGAAGGCCCTTTTTAACTTTACTTGCATGTAACCTCCGATCCTCACACGATCACCTTCTCTCCTCCCGTCTTATCTCCTATTCCCACAACCCCATGCAAGACTTCTCTCGTGCATCCCCCATACTCCGGAACTCTCTACCCAACACATCAGACTCTCATCTACTGTGGAAACCTTCAAAAGGAACCTGAAGACCCATCTCCTCCGACAGCCTACAACCTGCAGTCAGCCTCAGTCCACTACACCACTGCTAAACCAGCTTTATTATCCCCACTGTATCCTCACCCATACCTTGTAGACTATGAGCCCTCGCGGGCAGGGTCCTCTCTCCTCATCTACTATATCCTCATCCATCCCTTGTAAACTGTGAGCCCTCGCGGGCAGGGTTCTCTCTCCTCCGACATTGTATCCTCACCCATCCCTTGTAGACTGTAAACCCTTGTGGGCAGAGTCCTCTCCCCACCTACTGTATCCTCACCCATCCCTTGTAGACTGTGAACCCTCGTGGGCAGGGTCCTCTCTCCTCACCCATTGTATTCTCACTTATCCCTTGTAGACTGTGAGCCCTTGTGGGCAGGGTCTTCTCTCCTCACCTACTGTATTCTCACCCATCCAATGTAGACTGTGAGCCCTCGTGGGCAAGGTCCTCTCTCCTCACCTACTGTATCCTCACTCATCCAATGTAGACTGTGAGCCCTCGTGGGCAGGGTCCTCTCACCTCACCTATTGTATCCTCACCCATTCCTTCTAGACTGTCATGCCTCGTGGGCAAAGTTCTCTCTCCTCACCTACTGTATCCTCACTCATCTCTTGTAGACTGTGAGCCCTCGCACGTAGGGTACTCTCCCCTCATCTACTGTATCCTCACTCATCCCTTGTAGACTGTGAGCCCTTGTGGGCAGGGTCCTCTCTCCTCACCCATCCCTTGTAGACTGTGAGCCCTCTCAGGCAGGGTCCTCTCTCCTCATCTACTGTATCCTCACCCAACCCTGATCTCTATGATGTCCACATGCCAAATCTGACAGGTTTACATCAATTCTACAATCTACAGGTCGATGTCGATCTTACCAGTTCTTTCTTCTCTGGGAGAGACGGCTCCTTAGCTCTCTCCAGGTTCCTCTGCAGTTTTTTGGACTCTTTCACGTACTCGGCGTACTTTCTCTGCAGACTAAACAGAAAAGTGATGATTGAGAATCTCTTCCATTTACAGGAATGGTACAGCTAGGGCTCCTAAACTTGGACAAGTCATTTTTCAAAGGGGCCCCATGAGAGACTATGGCTATTGTGCAGGGACAGACTTAATTCTGATCATTATGGTTATATTTTTATATACATTTCTATCACTTAGGTCAGTTGTCTGCTGCTCATACATGTGTAGCGCTCGCTGTGGCACCGGTATCTCCACAGCAGGGAGACGGAGGACCTCAGCGTACTCACCCTTCCAGTCTGAAAAGGAAGAACAGAGGAGCGGCGCTCATCACTGACAGTTTCAGGGAAATATCTAAAAAATGAGAATGCGCATAGGGTCCTAATATAGGAGGTGAATCCCATACAGCATAAAAACTGCTCACCTGGTTCGGTTGTGCAACCCACAACCAGCTCAATCACCTAAACACAGCAGCCGCAGCAGGAACCGCACTTCCACAGCTGGGGGTGAAAGTCTATCTGGGACCGAGTGCCTTTATGTCCGTGCCGCTGCTCCAAATTAATATCAGAAAACACCGGAATGTTTTAAGCAAGTAATCTTCAGCTTTATTTTCCAACGCGTTTCAGAGCTAACACCCAGCTCCTTCCTCAGGGAATGACCTGAGGAAGGAGCTGGGTGTTAGCTCCGAAACGCGTTGGAAAATAAAGCTGAAGATTACTTGCTTAAAACATTCTGGTGTTTCTGATATTAATTTGGAGCAGCGGCGCGGACATAAAGGCACTTGGTCCCGGATAGAGTTTCAGGGAAATGCCCTTTATTTCAGTCACAGGATGGCAGACAGAGACATCAGTGAAATGACCAACATCTGTTTACATGAATACACACTTCTTCAGGCTCACACTCGGAACAAGCGTGTATTCACATGATATTAATAATGTCTCTGTCTGCAATCCTGTGACTGTAATAAAGTGCATTTCCCTGGAATTGTCAGTGGTGAGTGCCGCTCCTCTCTCCTACCTGTGAATTTCACTAAGTTAATTTATGGACATTTATGGTTTGATTTGTTTGCATATGTGGATTGGATGGGTTGTTACTGACATCTGGTAAGACATTCATGTCAATGGCGCCTTTAGAAATATACTAGCTGTAGTACCCAGCTACGCCCGGGTTAATAAATAACTGATGTTAGCTATAACAAAATAGAATTTGAATATGTCATATTAATGACCTGTAGGAAAATAGAAGCTGAGCTGTGATTGATTGCTATAGGCAGCCTAATAAATCTCCAGCCAACAGTAAACCCTCCCCCTGGCCGGGCAGTATATGTTACCTCACACATACACATAATAGCTCATGTGACTGACATCTGCCTTAATTCCCTATATGGCACATGTGTTGCACATTGGCTGTTTTTAATCAGATGTTTATGTTTGGAAATTAAAGATAGCACACGTATGAGGCGAGTTGTGTGAGGTGATTTGTGCACATCTGTGTCTGTCTGTGTGGTGTGTGTGTCCCTGTGGAGTGAGTGCATGTGTCCCTATAGGGTGTGTATGTGTGTGTGTCCCTGTGGACGGGGTCTGTGTGGTGTGTGTGTATCTGTGTTTGTGTCTCTTTGTGGTGTGTGTGTCTCTTTGTGGTGTGTGTGTCCCTGTGGGGTGAGTGTATGTGTCCCTATAGGGTGTGTATGTGTGTGTGTCCCTGTGGGGGGATCTGTTGTGTGTCTCTTTGTGGTGTGTGTCCCTGTGGGGTGAGTGCATGTGTCCCTATAGGGTGTGTATGTGTGTGTGTCCCTGTGGAGGGGGGTGTCTGTGTGGAGTGTGTGTGTCTCTGTGTTGTGTGTGTCTCTTTGTGGTGTGTGTGTGTCCCTGTGGGGTGAGTGCATGTGTCCCTATAGGGTGTGTGTGTGTACCCGTGGGGGTGGGGGTGTGTGTCTCTGTGTTGTGTGTGTCTCTATGTTGTGTGTGTCTCTTTGTGGTGTGTGTGTTTGTTTGGGTGCGTGGTGAGTATCCAATGTTGGGGCTACACCTTAGCGACTATACACTTGCTGTTACTCTTTGTGTGCGTGTGGTGTGTATACATGTCCCCGTGCGTGGTGAATATCTCATGTTGGGGCCCCACCTTAGTGACTATATGCTGGTATGTGCTGTTAGTCTTTGGTGCTATCATTAAGCCCCTCTCATTCACAATTTTCAACTGGTAACTGTCATTTTTTCCCCATTATGTAGATAGGGGCAAAATTGTTTGGTGAATTGGAATGCGCAGGGTTAAAATTTCGCCTCACAACATAGCCTATGACGCTCTCGGAGTCCAGACGTGTGACTGTGCAAAATTTTGTGGCTGTAGTTGCCACGATGTAGATGCCAATCCCGGATATACACACATACATACACACATACACACATTCAGCTTTGTATATTAGATTTACATATTACTTATCAATCATTATTTAACCTTCTAGCATTATGTTATACAGGAGCACTAAATGAGATGTAGAATAATAACCTAATTTTTCCGATTAAAAAACGCACTTTTGTTCCCACAAATTTTGGGGGAAAGTGGGTGGTGCGTTTTATAATCCGAATCTAGTGTTTTGTACTGTATAGGGGGGGCTGCTTTGTAGCGGTGTCCGGGGGCTGGAGGAGGCAGGATCAGGCTGCAGGAGGCAGCGGGAGGTCACGTGCTCTCGCTCATTAGCCTCATGTAATATTCACTGCCCCCGCTGTCCGTCACCTCGGTGCTGATGCCAGCATGGAGATGTGGACAGGGAAGTGGGACATATTATACATGCTTACATTCACCCCCCCCGTGCTGTATTTGCTCCATCACTCTATATGCATACCTGCCGGCGCACACACTGTAAAATAATAAAGGCTGTTACTCACCTTCTGTCACTCGCTCCGGGCTCCCAGGTCAGCGGTGACTTCCTGTATCTGTGCCGGTTTCTGGTCACGTGGTTGGCACAGCACAGTGATGTCATCACTGTGCACCCCGGTCACATGATCTGATGCCCAGGACCGATGCAGGATGTAACCGCTGAGCTGGGAGCCCGGAGCGAGTGACGGAAGGTGAGTAACAGCCTTTATTATTTGACAGTGTGCGCGCCAGCACGGGGTATAAAGAGTGACCGGGGGAACAT
Organism: Allobates femoralis; assembly: GCA_033576535.1. Classification (NCBI taxonomy): domain Eukaryota; kingdom Metazoa; phylum Chordata; class Amphibia; order Anura; family Aromobatidae; genus Allobates; species Allobates femoralis. Next base: position 27,817,418 of record JARQOC010000002.1, read on the forward strand.
ATGTGCCAGCACAGGGTGCCATCACAGGGGAAAGGGTGCCAGCACAGGGGAATGTGTGCCAGCACAGGGTGCCATCACAGGGGAATGTGTGCCATCACAGTGGGCTATGTGCCAGCACAGGGGAGACTATATGTGCCAGCACAGGGGGAAGGAGAGCTATATGTGCCAGCACAGGGAGATGTGTGCCATCACAGAGGAATGTGTGCCATCACAGAGGAATGTGTGCCATCACAGTGAGCTATGTGCCAGCACAGGGGGGACTATATGTGCCAGCACGGGGGACGGGTGGAGCTATATGTGCCAGCACAGGGGGATGTGTGCCATCACAGGGGAATATGTGACATCACAGAGGAATGTGTGCCATCACAGAGGGATGTGTGCCATCACAGAGGGATGTGTGCCAGTACAGTGGACTATGTGCCAGCACAGGGGGATATGTGCCAGCACAGGGGGATATGTGCCAGCACAGGGGGATATGTGCCAGCACAGGGGGATATGTGCCAGCACAGAGGGATGTGTGCCATCACAGGGGAATATGTGACATCACAGAGGAATGTGTGCCATCACAGTGGGATGTGTGCCAGCACAGGCTGAAAGCTATATGTGCCAACACATGGGGCTATAACTGCCAGCACAGGGGGGGTTATATGTGCTAGCACAGGGAAGGGGGCTTGTATGTGCTAGCACAGGGGGGAAGGACTATATGTGCTAGCACAGAGGTGTCATATCCAAGATAAAGGGGCCATATCCAGGATGGTAGACAAATGTACCAGGATGGGGGACACATATACCAGGATAGAAAACAAATATACTAGGATGGGGGGTTATGTACTAGGATGAGGGACCAGAGCCGCATCATCAATGAGCCAGTATGAGCACTGTGCTCAGGCGGTGATGAGTCCCTGCAGACAAGGGGCGGCAGAGCGGTCAGATGACATGCTGCCATGCTCCTGCAATCCTGTGTGTGTCGTCAGTGACTGTGTGCAGCAGCTGCGGTCGGGACTGGGGAGGGAGGAGGCTCCTGGCTGCTTTTAGTTTCAATACAGCAGCAATTGGCTCTGCCTCCTCAGCCAGGGAGTGTGATGATTGGTCAATCCAGCAGTCATTCTACCTCTGCATCAAGTGACCCTGTGTTCATCGGGACTACAGGTGCTGTATATGGGGGGCTCTGCTGTATGTGGGGGTGCTGTATATGGGGCTGGGGTACTGTATATGGGGGGTTTTGCTGTATATGGGGCTGGGGTGCTGTATATAGGGGAGCTCTGCTGTATATGGGGGAGCTCTGTATATGGGGGGCTCTACTGTATATGGGGGGCTCTGCTGTATGTGGAGGTGCTGTATATGGGGCTGGAGTGCTGTAAATGGGGGGCTCTGCTGTATATGGGAGGGGGGCTCTGCTGTATATGGGGGAGCTTTGCTGTATATCGGGCTCTGCTGTATATGAGGGTGCTGTATATGGGGCTGGGGTGCTGTATATGGGGGAGCTCTACTGTATATGGGGGAGCTGTATATGGGGGAGCTCTGTATATGGGGGCTCTACTGTATATAGGGGTGTTCTGCTGTATGTGGGGGTGCTGTATATGGGGGAGCTCTGCTGTATATGGGGGAGCTGTATATGTGGGAGCTCTGTATATGGGGGCTCTACTGTATATAGGGGTACTCTGCTGTATGTGGGGGTGCTGTATTTGGGGGGCTCTGCTGTATATGGGGGAGCTTTGCTGTATATCGGGCTCTGCTATATATGGGGGTCCTCTGCTGTATATGGGGGTGCTGTATATGGGGCTGGGGTGCTGTATATAGGGGAGCTCTGCTGTATATGGGGGAGCTGTATATGGGGGAGCTCTGTATATGGGGGGCTCTACTGTATATGGGGGTGCTCTGCTGTATGTGGGGGTGCTGTATATGGGGCAGGGGTGCTGTATATGGGGGGCTCTGCTGTATGTGGAGCTGCTGTATATGGGGCTGGAGTGCTGTAAATGGGTGGCTCTGCTGTATGTGGGGGTGCTGTATGTGGGGCTGGAGTGCTGTATTTGGGGGGCTCTGCTGTAAATGGGAGGGGGGGCTCTGCTGTATATGGGGGAGCTTTGCTGTATATCGGGCTCTGCTGTATATGGGGGTGCTGTGCTGTATATGGGGCTGGGGTGCTGTATATGGGGGCTCTGCTGTATGTGGGGTGCTGCATATGGGGCTGGGATGCTGTATATTGGGGGAATCTGCTGTATATGGGGCTGGTGTGCTCTGCTGTATATGGGACGGGGGCTCTCCTGTATATAGGGGAGCTCTGCTGTATATGTAGGGCTCTGCTGTATATGGGGGTGCTCTGCTGTATATGGGGCTGGGGTGCTGTATATGGGGTATCTGCTGTATATGGGAGGGGGGCTCTGCTTTATATAGGGGAGCTCTGCTGTATATGGGGCTGGGGTGCTGTATATGCTGGGCTCTGCTGTATCTGGCGGGGCTCTTCTGTATGTCTTGGTGCTGAATATGGGGCTGGGATGCTGAATATGGGGGGCTCTGCTGTATATGGGGGCTCTGCTGTATATCGGGGTGCTCTGCTGTATATGGGGCTGCTGTACATGAGGCTGGGGTGCTCTATATGGGGGGCTGTGCTGTATATGGGGGTGCTGTACTGTATATTGGGCTTCTGTGCTGTATATGGGACTGCTGTGCAGTTTATGGGGGTACTGTACTGGGGCACCTGTGCTGTATATTGGGGTGCTGTATATGGGGGTACTGTGCTGTTTATGGGGGTGCTGCATATGGGGCTCCTGTGCTGTATATGGGCAGTGCTATATATGGGGTGCTATATTGTATATGGGGGTGCTGTATGGTATATGGAGGGCTATGGGGTGCATTATACTATATGGAGGACTATGGGGGGTGCATTATATTATATGGAGGGCTATGGCGGTGCTTTATAATATTTGTAGGTTTATGGGGTGCATTGTAATATATGGAGGGCTATGGGGGTGCATTATAATATATGGAACATTATGGGGTACATTGTCTATGGGGGTACATTATATTATATGGAAGGCTATGGGGGTGTACTATAATATATGGAGCGAATTATACTACGTGAAAGTTATTACAATATTTGGAGGGTTCTGTGGGAGCAGGATAATACTTGCAGGGCTATGATGGAGCCTTTATACTTTATAGGGGGCTATTTGAGGGCTTGGTTGGGGTCTATTATACAGTGTGAAAAGGTTTAGGGACCATTATACTATATGGAGGGCTGTGAGGGGGTCACAGTTGGGATCATACTGTGCCAGAGTAGTTGAGGGGGCTACCGTATGATACGTGTGGAGGGTCCTGTGGAGGAATTCACTGTGGGGAGTCATAATCTTTGGGGGGCACTTTTGATGGCATCATACTTTATGGGGGCAATGAAAGATCAATTCTCCCACCGATTGGTCGGCACTTGTCCTCCTTTCTGGTCCCACATTGGGGGATGATGGGTGCTGCAGATGGATGATGTGGGCTGCAGGGGGACATTGGGGGATGATGGGTGCTGCAGATGGATGATGGGGGGCTGCAGGGGACATTGGGGGATGATGTAGGCTGCAGAAGGATGATGGGGATATTGGGAGATGATGAGGGCTGCAGAAGGATGATGGGAGCTTCAGATAGATATTGGGGTATGATGGGGGCTGCAGATGGATGATTGGGTCTGCAGGGGGACATTGGGGGATGATGGGGGCTGCAGATGGATGATGGGGTCTGCAGGGGGACATTGGGGGATGATGGGGGCTGCAGATGGAGGATGGGGCTGCAGGGGGACATTGGGGGATGATGGAGGCTGCAGAAAGATGATGGGGATATTGGAAGATGATGAGGGCTGCAGAAGGATGATGGGGGCTGCAGGGGGATATTAGGGGTTGACGCGGCTGCAGATGGATGAACGGGTCTGCAGGGGGACATTGGGGGATGATGGAGGCTGCAAATGGATGTTGGGGATATTGGGAGATGATGGAGGCTGCAGAAGGATGATGGAGGCTGCAGGGGGATATTGGAGGATGATGGGGGCTGCAGATGTATGATTGGGATATTGGGAGGTTATGGGGGCTGCAGATGGATGATGGAGGCTGCAGGGGAACATTGGGGGATGATGGGGGGCTGCAGATGGATGACAGGGATATTGGGAGATGATAGGGGCTGCAGAAGGATGATGTGGGCTGCAGGGGGACATTGGGGGATGATGGAGGCTGTAGAAGGATGATGGAGGCTGCAGAAGGATAATGGGGGCTGCAGAGGGATATTGGGGACAGCAGATGGATGATGGAGGCTGCAGGGGGACATTGGGGGATGATGGGTGCTGCAGATGGATGATGGGGGGCTGCAGGGGACATTGGGAGATGATGTAGGCTGCAGAAGGATGATGGGGATATTGGGAGATTATGAGAGCTGCAGAAGGATGATGGCAGCTGCAGATGGATATTGGGGTATGATGGGGGCTGCAGATGGATGATTGGGTCTGCATGGGGACATTGGGGGATGATGGGGGCTGCAGATGGATGATGGGGTCTGCAGGGGGACATTGGGGGATGATGGGGGCTGCAGATGGAGGATGGGGCTGCAGGGGGACATTGGGGGATGATGGAGGCTGCAGAAAGATGATGGGGACATTGGGGGATGATGGGGGCTGCAGATGGATGATGGGGGTATTGGAAGATGATGAGGGCTGCAGAAGGATGATGGGGGCTGCAGGGGGATATTAGGGGTTGACGCGGGCTGCAGATGGATGAACGGGTCTGCAGGAGGACATTGGGAGATGATGGAGGCTGCAGAAGGATGATGGAGGCTGCATGGGGACATTGGGGGATGATGGAGGCTGCAAATGGATGTTGGGGACATTGGGAGATGATGGAGGCTGCAGAAGGATGATGGAGGCTGCAGGGAGATATTGGAGGATGATGGGGGCTCCAGATGTATGATTGGGATATTGGGAGATTATGGGGGCTCCAGATGGATGATGGAGGCTGCAGGGGGACATTGGGGGATGATGGGGGGCTGCAGATGGATGACGGGGATATTGGGAGATGATAGGGGCTGCAGAAGGATGATGTGGGCTGCAGGGGGACATTGGGGGATGATGGAGGCTGCAGGGAGACATTGGGTAATGATGGAGGCTGTAGAAGGATGATGGAGGCTGCAGAAAAATAATGGGGGCTGCAGAGGGATATTGGGGACAGCAGATGGATGATGGAGGCTGCAGGGGGACATTGGGGGATGATGGTGGCTGCAGAAGGTTGATTGGGGCTACAGGGGGACATTGGGGGATGATGGAGGCTGCAGATGGATGTTGGGGATATTAGGAGATGATGGAGACTGCAGAAGGATGATGGAGGCTGCAGGGGGATATTGGGGGATGATGGGGGCTGCAGATGTATGATTGGGATATTGGGAGATTATGGGGGCTGCAGATGGGTGATGGAGGCTGCAGGGGGACATTGGGGGATGATGGGGGCTGCAGATGGATGACGGGGATATTGGAAGATGATGGGGGCTGCAGAAGGATGATGTGGGCTGTAGGGGGACATTGGTGGATGATGGAGGCTGCAGGGGGACATTGGGTGATGATGGAGGCTGCAGAAGGATGATGGAGACTGCAGGGGGACATCATTGGGAGATTATGCAGGCTGCAGATGGATGATGGAGGCTGCAGGGGGACACTGGGGATGATGGGGGCTGCAGATGGATGATGGAGGCTGCAGGGGGACACTGGGGATGATGGGGGCTGCAGATGGATGATGGAGGCTGCAGGGGGACATTGGGGATGATGCGGGCTGCAGATGGATGACGGAGGCTGCAGAGGGACATTGGGGGATGATGGGGGCTGCAGATGGATGATGGAGGCTGCAGATGGATATTGGGGATGATGGGGGCTGCAGATGGATGATGGAGGCTGCAGGGGGACATTGGGGATGATGGGGGCTGCAGATGATGTATGACACAGTTTGGTTACGCTGCTCTGTGATGACAATTACTGTACAGTATGTAATAAATGTTCATTTTTTTGTTCATCAATAAATGTGAATTCTTCATGGAGATAAGACGTCCCCTGAAAATAAGACATCGCGCTTCTTTGGGGGCAAAAATTAATATAAGATGGTGTCTTATTTTCAGGGAAACAGGGTATTAGCTCCGGACAGCCCCATGTGTGGCGCTTGTGATTGGCTAACTGTTTCGGGAGGAGGCGTGGTCTGTTGGGGAAGACGCGCCATTTTACCAGCTTAGTGCAGTGGTGGCTTGTTGATGATCAGACTGCAGGTCGTTGTATGTGTGGACAGTGCTGCATGGTGACATGTCTGACTAGTCAGTGCCATGTAGTGATCACATTGGAGCTGACCAGAGTTTTGTAGGTGTGTGCCAGAGATAATAGGTGGCAATGAGTGCTGCCTCCTGTGCTATAAGGCAGCAGCCACCATTGTGTGACTGTAGCTTGTGTCAAGCTGCCATTAATGATACTTATTCTGGATTCTTCTATGTGATTCTTGCATGTGCGTGTGATGGTTCTGACGTCCTTGTGTTGGGGGGGGGGCACCTTTTTAAAGTTCGCCTCAGGCAGCAGAGAGGCTAGGTTCACCCCTGTGAGGGACATATGTACTTATTGTAAGACAGACACTGGCATTATAAGACAGACCCCATTTAACATTAAAAATTATTTTTTTTTTCTTTTCAGTCACCTAATTTGGGGTGCATCTTATAATTCGGTGCATTTTATAAAACAAAAAATACAGTTCTTACATTACAAATTTCTGGACAGATTCTCTGCGCTGCCCGTCCACTTCTGTAACTTTCTTTTGTAGAGCCTGCAAAAATATTGATAAAAATTTAGCTTAGAAGGAAGGCGTCATCCTGCACATAACATGATTTCTAGCATTATTATAATAATGTACGTTACCTCTTCATTAGATGTTAGCTCGCTCACTCTCACTTTCAGGTCTTGTATGATGGATTCGCTCTAGAATAGATATAAAAAGAATAAATTAGAATACGAGACGTTCCCGTTACCAAACCTTAACTGGTATCAGTTGGATTCTACGGAAGCCGAGGCTCCAACACCACACTGTGGTTCAGAAGAAGACATCATCACTTGGTAGGAAATCTGGAGACAATTACTCTTTAGGCCAAGTTTCACAACTGGTTCAAGACCCAACCAGACGGGAAGGGGGGGGGGGGATTGGGGCACTGCTAGACGTATTATTAACCAACAGGTCAGACCGCACATCAAATATACAGGTTGGAGGTCACTTGGGTAATAGTGATCACAAAACAGTAAGTTTTTATGTATCCTTTAATAAGATGTATAATAGAGGGGCTACAAGGACACTAAACTACAAAAAGGCAAATTTCCAACGGTTGAGAGATGATCTTAGTGCAATAAACTGGGACGATGTCCTGAGACATAAAAGTACAGAAAGCAAATAGGAGACGTTTATTAGCATCCTGAATAGGATGTGTGCACAATATATACCCTATGGGAATAAACAAGCTAGGAATAGGAGGAAACCACTATGGCTAAATAGAGCTGTGAGGAGTGCAATAAGTGACAGAAAGCACTTAGAGAATTAAAGCAAGTAGGTAGTGATGAGGCATTAAATAACTATAGAAAATTAAATAAACACTGTAAAAAGCAAATCAAGGTAGGAAAGATTGAGACAGAGAGACTCATTACCAGAGAAAGTAAAAATAATCCAAAAATATCCTTCAACTATATAAATAGGTAGAAACTAAAAAAAATGATAGTGTTGGCCCCCTTAAAATAGTCTGAGTGAAATGTTGGATGAGGAAAAAGCCAATATGCTAAATGCCTTTTATTTAACAATATTTATACAAAAAAATCCGTGACAGATGACATGATCAGTGATACATGAAATTCTTCATTAAATGTCAACTTATAACCCAGCAGAATAGTATGGTGCTGTTTAAAAATCACTAAAGTTGACAATTCCCCCGGCTCGGATTGCAGACATCCCTAGGTACTGCGGGAGTTAAGTACCATCATAGACCATTATTTTTAATCTTCCAAGATTTCATAGTAACAGAGTCTGTACCACAGGACTGGCGCATAGCAAATGTGGTGCCCATATTAAAAAAAAGGGACAAAAACTGAGCCTGAACCCTTAGAGGGTTTCTTAAGAGATGCTATACTGGAGTATGACCTAGTATCAACATGGGTTTATGAGGGATCAGCCCTGTTAAACTAATCTGATCAGCTTCTATGAAGAGGTAGGTTCCAGACTGGATCGGGAAAACGCAGTGGACGTTGTGTATATGGACTTTTCAAAAGCTTTTGATATGGTGCCACACAAAAGGTTGATACATAAAAAGAGAATAATGGGGATAGGGAAAATATGTGTAAACTGTGTTAAGAACTGGCTCAGTGATGGGAAACAAAGGGTGATTACTAATGAACACACTGAGACAGGTCACAGATAACAGTGGGTTACCACAGGGGTCAGTATTGGGCCCTCTTCTTTTTTACATATTTATTAATGACCTTTTAGGGGGCATACAGAGTAGAATTTCAATATTTGTAAATGATATTCTCACTGACCTCTAGACAGATGTTGTTCTTCTCTTTGAGCTCCACATCCTTGGCATCCAAACAGCTCTGTAAAAAAAAATAAGATACTGTAAAGCTGAAAAATGATATCACACAGCACCTCACTACAATCAGCGCACTCAAAACACAGTAGAGATTTCCACAGTGCAAAATTAGGTTAAAATAATCCAACACTCGAGCATTATGTTCATCCATTTCATTGTGCACTCTCTTCAGTAGTAACCAATGTCCTCTTAGGCTGGTATCACATGTCCATTTTTTGGATTCCGGGTGAGTCTAGTTGAAACTGGATACACCCGGATCTGTTTTTGGCCCCATTAACTTTCAATGAGGCTGGAGGAACTTTGCAGGTGGATCCAGTTGTCTCCGGTACCTCCCAGATTCGTGTGTCACCCTTTTGGGATGATACAAAAAAAATGCAACATATTGTGATTTTAGTGATTGGTAAAAACAAGGGAATACTCAGAAGCACCCGGATCCATGACAACGTAAGTTAAATTATAATGGTGCTCTATAGAACCATTGCTATGACAATTGCATCAGCTGACCGCCCAGGTCACTCACCGTCAACGCCGATCTGATCCCGCTGAGGTCACCCAAGGCCACCAGTCAGGTAACCATGGGGGCCGCTAACCATAGTAAGTACCTTGTTTACCTGAGCTGTCTGCTGGTGACCTTAAGGGTCACCGCTTACTGGAACGAAGCTGGTGGCTCATTCAGTGTTTGGATACTGCGGTGACAGGATGCTTGTTCTTCACCACAACCTCCAATCAAGAAGACATCGCAGAGGATCGAGGATGGGTATGAGGAGTTCATAAAGATGGATTCTAGATACGTGTTTGCATTTTTATTTCTAGTAAACTGTTTTCTCTCTGTGTTGTGTCTTCTTTACTGTTTACTTGTAATTCTTACTGGCCGGATCTAACATTGGCCCGACATTAAGAAGGCTTAATGCTAGCTGGCAATACAAAGCTGGTATTAACCCCTTATTACCCACCGTGCCACTGCTACATGGCTCAGCCGGGTTTCACCTTAAGCTCTCTAGTGAGATGAAACAAGATTTACGGGTATGGCTTTGTTTTTAGATGCCTTCAGTGGAATTTGCTGCTTACAGGAGGATTTTATACCCTCAAATGACCTCGGTTTGTTCACTAATTCTATGTGTGATTTGGGTTTTGGGGTCGTTTTTGAATCTCAGAGGGTAGCTGAACCTTGGCCGGATTTATTGGCTTCACAGAACATCACAAACAATAAAGTGTTGCTAAAAATCTTTTCGATTTTAGTAGCTGTAACCATTTGGGGTAGAGTTTTGACTCACAAGACGATATTATTACAATCTGATTTTATGGGAGTTGTTTTGCAACTAACATTGTCATCAAAAAATAATTTGGTCGCACATGTGTTGCATGAGCTTGTGTTGCATTGCCTTTCTTTTACTATATGGCTGAAAGCTACTTTTGTTCAGTCGAATATTCTTTAGCTGAACTTCTTTTCCAGTAACCAGTGTCGGAGGTGCATCATCTATATCCGGAAGCAGTTTGGGAAGGGATTCCTTGTCTGACTTCTCTTTGGAAGGTAATGATGACATGATGTTGGTTTATATTAACGCTTCATTAGCTGCAGTAACATGGGCTGTGTATACAGCTGCATGGGATGCCAGAATCAAATATTGATCATTGGAAATGTTGGATCATTTCTCTGTAGATGCTGAGGTTGCTCTACTAGTTTTAATACATTTATATATAAATGGAGCTGGTTCCTCGTGGGCGTATCCTTTTTTGTAAACTTTGTGCTAAAGCTCCTTTATTTAGTTCATTCACAATTCACCAGTTCTTGAAAGATTTAAGAAAGTCATTTACTTGAGACTTTCCCCATGAAACTTACCTTTAGTTCTGAGATCTGTTGTTTCAATCCATCGGTAGCGTCACGCAGTTCTGTGTTCTCACGTTCAGTGGCAGCGATCTAAGAAATAATAAGATAATATTAATTTTTCTGTATATAATTTATCAGGTGGCTTTAATACACTATGTATTTATTATTCTATGTGTTACCAGCATTTCATATTTAGATCTAATATTCTTTGATGATTAATTTATTATTTCTGTACCCCGGCAGCAGCAGGACGGGTCTGCCCCAAAGGTATGATGGACTGGACCAAGGCGATAATGAATGCCTGCACTGTGGCCAGTGTCCCAGACAGCGTGTGGACCCCCCATCACAGATGTCCTATAGGTGGCGCTGTCTTTCACTGATCAACAAAACTTATGGGCTTCTTCACATTTCAGTTTAATTGTAATTTTCCAATTTTTTTAAATTATTTATTAATTTAACACCCTATGACGGCAGGTTGGTTGCCAAACACTAATGTGTATGGCAATGTAGCGCCCCACTAGTCAGCGCGCTACAAAAGGGTACTTGCACCCCTAGCAGAAGGTGCAGTATGCTTTGTCCTGGTAAGGGGGTAGTAGAAGCCTGAGGCTTCAGCACCGCACACATACACCTAGTGGTAGGGGACCAATCAGATGCCCATTACTAGGCTAACCGGTCCCAGTGGGAGGAGAGCTAGGTTATATATAGTGAGCAGGGAGAGCAGAACAGAGTTAGTTCAGTGGAGAGTTCAGTGAAGTGAAGTTCAGAGTCAAGTCAAAAACAGACAAGCTGCAGATGTAGCAGAGCTGCAGAGCTACAGAACAGCAGAGAGAAGCTAACGGGGAGCGCACCTCAACCTGGTGACCCACAAGAGAAAGAGGGTAACGAAATACCCTGGTCCAGTCCGAAGCGAGGTACCGGCTCCGACATGGATCAGAGGTCAATCTCTGGACTGCAGATTACCGGCGTGGTGGCAAGCTTCACAGGAGCATGATCCAATCGCCCAAACCAAGCACAGTCTCCACCAGAAGCACTAAACTGGGCTGGGTTCACTTCTGGAGAGATAAAGGGTTCCCATATCACCGGACGGGCCTGGTTCAACAAGTGGGATTGTGCAGGGAAGCAGAGGAGGACAGAGACAGTGCTAGAGAAAGGACACCAACGGAGCTTCAGAGGGACACTGCTCACTACCAGGACCGCCCGGTCCACTACCCGGCTGAAAGAACTGCATTACCCTATAAACTTGCAGATTACCAAAGTACCCATTCAGAGCGAGCAACGAGTCGTATTTCTTCCTAATGAACTGTGACTAATCTGCCATGCTCCACAGTGACTGCGCTGCCCTGCTCCACTATCTATTGCTACTTCCAACATCCCGGGGACATCGCCCTACCTGGGGAACATGTTGCTGCCTCCCATCACCCCGGAGGTTCCAGCAGCGCCAGTGCCATTACCTACAGGTGGCGTCACAAACTATTTTATTTTATTTTATTTGTCCGTTTTTATTGTCTGCTCAAGGGCACGGTCTCTGGCACCGACTCCCCGTACCAGTACGCCCAAGATCTGAGTACCCAATCCCTTGTGGCTAGACAGCAACCAAGCACAATCACCATCCAGATTGTGGAAATGCAGTCTAATTACAACAACCAATCACAGACACTCCAACAGAGTGTGAATGTCTGTGATTGGCTGTTTCAGGTCAGTGCAGTGAATATGCATGAAGCTTAAAGGGAACCTGTCACCTGGATCTAAGCCCCTACACTATCACTACCTGTCCCTGCACCTTCCTAGCTGCTCCCTATCTATCCTTCTCTGAGCTAAATCCGCCCTTTAAAACAGCAGAAATATAACATAACTTACAGAAGTCCCTGAGGCTGGGGACTGAAAAGGCGGGCACAGGCTCCATTCTGCCCCTCCTCGATGCAGCAGCACATGCCCCACTGGGCGGCGTTATTCTTTCTTCATCGCCACCTCCTCCATTTGGAATCTCCCACCCGCTTTACACTGTAAGGTAGCGGTTAGGATCGGCACAACAGAAGGCAGTGACTCAGGTATTTACTCACACAGCACACAGTTTAATGGCACAGTTCAGGTATTCACAGACCTCCAGGTTCCGGGAGTGCAGCCGAGTACAACCTCATACAATCCCAACAGCTGATATAGAAGCTCTGTACCTTCCCCCGGGTAGGCAGTGTTAGGTCAGCACACAACCTTTCTCTCCTCACCATCCGCTCATTAGCCTCATGAACATCCACTCTGAGAGAGCTCACAGGCTGTGTTAAATCTTCACACAGCTCTCTACACAGCAGCTCCTGCTGCTGTCCTGACACACTCCACCCCCTCCCCACAGCCCAGGGCAGCTCATATCATCTCCCATTCACCCGCACACCTGGGCGTCAGTGCTTTCAATCAGCACTCAGCTCCAGTAGCAGCTAACCCTGTGTGTGCTGCTACCGAGCAGAAGACACAATCTCCCATATGCTGTGTCCGGGTCAGGGGACACATCGAGATCGCATCACTGCAACATGATAGATGTAAAGCAGGTGGGAGATTCCAAATGGAGGAGGCGGCGATGAAGAAAGAATAACACCGCCCAGCGGGGCTTGTTCTGCTGCATCGAGGAGGGGCAGAATGGAGCCTGGGGCCACCTTCTCAGTCCCCAGCCTCAGGGACTTATGTAAGTTATAAGTTATTTTTCTGCTGTTTTATAGGGTGGATTTAGCTCAGAAAAGGATAGATAGGGAGCAGCTAGGAAGGTGCAGGGACAGGTAGTGATAGTCAGGGGAGGAACTACACTTGTGCAGCTGGTGCAGCTGCACCAGGGTCCCGACCGGCTAGGGGCCCCCTTCAAGCCTGGAGGGGGGCCCCCAGCCGACCCCCGCAAGCCGCCGTCAGAGGAGAGGAGGGGCAGGCAAGGGAAGCTGAGAGCTTCCTGCTTCCCTTGCCTGATCCCACCCCACCTCTCTTCTGCCCCTTCTGGCTCCTGCACCAGGGCCCCCCAGGGGTCACGGTCCGCCCCTGGTGATAGTGTAGGGGCTTAGATCCAGGTGACATGTTCCCTTTAATGAGCGGCCCTGGAAGCACAAGCGGGAGACTGGTAAAGCCGATCTAGCGATTCTAGCATCTATCTATCCCATCTATCTGTTTATCTATCTGATTTTTTCTCTATCTCTCTATCTGTCCATTCTAACTTTTAACAGCATGGGAAAGACCATGTTAAATACGCATGAAACACGGATGCTCGGTGCGGGGAAACCACACACTGGAGACTCGAGACTTTCCCCATGAAACTCACCTTTAGTTCACAGATGTCCTGATCAGACTTGGTGTCTTTCTCATATAATACGTTCTTCTTCTGTTTAATGAGAGTGGTAAGAAATCATGAATTATATACAGAAAATTAGTTATATTAGCTTGTTAGGTGGCTTTAATACATCATGTATTTATTAATATATATTTTTCACCATCATTTCATCATTAGATCCAATATTCTGAGTTGATTAATTTACTATTATTTCTTTGAAGTTCTCTTTTTAATAAAGATCTCCAAACCACGATATTTAGATAATAACATTTTGCTGTTGGTATTTAACATCTTAAGGCCCCACAATGTACCTGTGCATCAAGGATTGTATTACATAAAGCCTAGATGACCTGCAGGTACAGGGTGCGTTATGATGAGAGAGCGGCCACCTCTGATCAACAGCAGAAAGTAGAGATCAAGTAATCAATAATCAATACGCTCCACTTACAGGCAGCTGCAGATTGTTTAAATTGGATCTGGTCGGTCACCAGATTTCACATTACAAATTAAATATATCATTAATCAGATCTTTAAGACCTGATGGAGCTGGTGTACTTTGTGAAAATACAGATCAGAAAAGCTATTTATATATTTCCACTTCACTTTATTGACAGCTTTGCAGTGGCCCTCCTCCCTGCTGAGATCTCACACTGCTCAGTACAAGCTGCAGTTGTCAGTCAGGCTGGATAGATGATGGTTGAATACACTTGGACTCATGAGATCTTTTAAGGTACCGTCACACACGGCAATATGGCTTCCATATCGCCGTAAATTTGTGTTTTTCGGCGATGTGGAAACCACATCGCCTGTGCATAGTGGCGTGAGACAGGGAGATTTTACGGCGAGAAATCGCCGGTGGAGCATCGCCTGATCTCCCTGCACTGCAGTGATATCAGGCGATAACCACCAGGCGATTTCTGCGCATCATGGCATGTGACAGGGCAATAGCAATGTAGAAAGCGAGCTCAGACCATCTGGAAGCAATTCCAGAGGCGTGCCTGAGCATTCGGTTTGGCTCCCCCCGTCTGCTGCGATTGGTGGTCGCTCCTGCGTTCCGATTGGCTGGCCATGGCTAAGGCGCCATATTTGAATAGCAATTGTGGTGATGTGACCCAGGGCCAGGTGCGTCACAGGGATTATGAGCATAGGATCCTGTTCAGATCAGCCTGTTTTACTGTGTGTGTGCTGTGTTAAACCTGTCTGGTACACAGTGGGTTAACAGCTGAGTATTAGTGCTGTAGGATCTGAGAGGTTGATGAGTCGAATGAGTGGCTGAGAAAACAAGGTGTGTTAATTGGCCAATCCCAGGTGTGGGTGTGTAAGGTGGGTGTGGCAGCCACATTAAGAGGCTGCCTGGAGTTGTGTGAGAGAGTTTTGTTGTGTTCAGTCTTTGGGAGAGATCCAGCCAGTGCGGATGTTATATCAGAGGAATTCCGTCCCGTTGGAATGAGAGAGAGGCTTGGCCTGCTGCATGCGGGAGGCACCTGTCCCTCTGATGGTGCGTGTGAACCTGTGGCCAGATGCAGAGGTTAAGAGGGCTCCTAGAGTGGGGGACCAAGGCTGATCCTGGAGGGCGCTAGACTCAGGCGTGGGGCACAGTCGTCGACCTGGAGACCTGCCTGAGTATCGAGGTTTGGTGGCGGCTGGTGGCCTGGACACGTGGTGAGGAGGTCTTGGTGACACATGGTTTACACAGCAATTCAGGTTTGCCAATCCCTGTTATGGACCCGGAGGAACCACAGTTCACGGATA
Organism: Allobates femoralis; assembly: GCA_033576535.1. Taxonomy (NCBI): domain Eukaryota; kingdom Metazoa; phylum Chordata; class Amphibia; order Anura; family Aromobatidae; genus Allobates; species Allobates femoralis. Next base: position 27,832,915 of record JARQOC010000002.1, read on the forward strand.
TCATATGATGGGCTGTGAGCTTGTGTGAGGACGTATGTGATCCATGGATGTGGTGTGATGGATCACATGCGGTGTAAAAGTTACCGGTCAGGCTGGAGCCTGTACTATGCCATGTGGTGTGAGACCGAGTACGGCTCAAGGGCCAGGCGGTCATAGCCGCCATTGGGACCGACCATGGGTCGTGATATGGTCCCGTTGACCTTGGATGAATGTGTGTGAAGGCTGTCCACAGTATAGCAGCCTGTATGAGACCTGTGTGAACAAGGCTGTACCCGGATCCTGGTGGGTCTGGGTTAGTATTAAGTGTTGTGCTGTACTATGTAAATAGAGACAGGCGGCTGGAACCGCCATTGGAACCCACAGGGCGCGGTGATAGATATTTATGGTAAATGTAATCTGTGTTCTATTGTATATGTAATGAATGTATCATGTGATGTGCTTTTCTATTGTATATGTAATGTATTATGTGATGTGCTTATGTGCAATGTTTTGATGTGCTAAATGGTTTATGATAGAGGTGTGCTAAATAAACGGGTGGTCATTTGTTACATTGTAAGCACGTGTTGGTGTTTTTTTCGTTGCCAAGCGAGTTCCCCGGGGTGCTACCTCACACGATATAGTAGAAAGGACACATGCATCATGTAGTGCGCAGACATCCTGACACGGCTGACCAATGGTTACGCAGTTGTGTCGGCCAATCGGAGTGGTAGGGCCGCGGTAAGACACACTCTGGCACCCCTGTCTCCTCGCCGTACTCACACTCTACGCCTACATAGCTGATGCGGTGGTGGTGTGTGACGCGGCAATTAGACGGCGACGTGGGAATGTCAAATTGCTTCCGGTCTGCGCCAGGCGATACCGGAACGCAGGATCACCGGAGATGGTACGCGAGATCTCTATGTGTGAAAGGGCAACGGCGATGTGCAAAAAAGTGCCCGAAACATGCGCGCTAACGTCAAATTGCCAGCCATATGGCGGTGATATTGCTATGTGTCACGGGACCTTTACTCTTTAGCTGGATTCATAAAATGTTCTTAATTAGGGATGAGCGAGTATGCTCGGCGCTACTCGTTACTCGCACGAGTATCCCGGTACTCGGGATGCTCGGCGAGCACCGAGTACCGCCGAGATGCTCGGACTGCTCGGTAATTATTAGCGATCTGACACAAATACACAGCTCCCTTCAGTGCACACAGTGAGCTGGCACCATACAGGGAGCAGATTAATTGTTAGGATCCCTCTGGGGGCCACAGCAAGGTGTTATGTGTTGCGGCGATTTGAAAAAGCCCACCCTCCCGCCCTTTCCCAGAAGTACTCGTTTTATAAAAGTCTGTGGGCGGAGCCTATCACTCATTGACTTACATTGGGCTCGGTGCTCTAGCCGAGTACACGAGTATCTTGAGATGCTCGGCCACAGCACCGAGCACCCGAGCATTTTAGTGCTCGCTCATCACTATTCTTAATTTTAGATCTAAGGGGTAAGCTTTTCTCCTTGTGGAAAGTGACACCCCAGATCTCAGGAATTCAAGAATCAGGCAAAACCAGCAAAAAATAAAAACATTCAAACCAGGGAGAGCCTTGAACTGTCCTCCCACCTCTCCTCCTGCTCCCTCTTTGACCGGTTACAATCTGGTTTCCAGCCGCATCACTCAACTGAAACTGCCCTAACTAAAGTCACCAATGATCTACTAACCACCAAAAGCAAGCGGCACTACTCTGTCCTCCTCCTATACCGGTCCTCTACCGCCAACACCGTGGACCATTCCCTCTTGCTACAGATTCTCTCATCTCTTGGTATTATGGACTTGACCCTACCTTGAATTTCTTCATATCCAACACACCGGACATTCATCATCTCCCTCTCCCACACCACCTCATCATGTCGCCCCCTATCTACTTGTGTCCCCAAGGATCAATTCTAGGACCCCTACTCTTCTCCATCTATACATTTGGCCTGGGACAGCGCTTAGTGTCCCACGGCTTCAGTATCATCTCTACACTGATGACACACAGGTATATCTCTCTGGACCTGACATCACCTCCTTACTAACCACAATCCCACAATGTCTGTCTCTATTTCATCTTTCTTTACTGCTCGATTTTTATAGCTGAATATGGACAAAACAGAACTCATGTTACTTCCCCCATCTGACTCTACCCCTCCACCAGACCTATCCATCAAAGTCAATGGCTGCTCACTTTCCGAAGTCCCGCATGTTCACTGCCTCGGGGTGATCCTAAGCTCTGCCCTTTCCTTCAAGCCACATATCCAAGCCCTTGTCACCTCCTGCCAACTCCATCTCAAAAACATTTGTCATATACGTACATTCCTTAACCAAGAAACTGCAAAACTAGTGCATGCCCTCATCATCTCCCGCCACAAATACTGCAACTTCCTGCTCTCTGGCCTCCCCTCTAGCATTCTTGCACCGCTCTCCAATCTATCCTAAACTTTGCTGCCCAACTAATCCACCTGTCTCCCCACTATTCCCAGGTCTCTCCCCTCTGTAAAGCTCTTCGCTGGCTTCCCACTGCCTAGAGGCTCCAGTTCAAAACCCTATGACATACAAAGCCATCCACATCCTGTGTCCTCTGTACATCTGTGACATGGTCTCCCAGTACTCACCTACATGTAACATTTGTTCTTCTCAAGATCTACTTCTCTGCTATGATACCTTATCTCTTCTGCCCACAAGCACATACAAGGCTTCTCCCATGCATCTCCCAACACATCAGACTCTCGCCTACTGTGGAAACCTTCAAAAGGAACCTGAAGACCCACCTGTTCCAAAAAGTCTACAACCTGCAGTAAACCTCAGTCCACTATACTGCCATAAAACCAGCTATACTGTCCCCCACTGTGTCCTCACCCATTCCTTGTAAATCCGAGGCTCTGTCTGCAGCCTGTCCAGGAAGAGATGGGGTTCGGGTGCCCTTCCTCAAAAGGAAACTGAAGACCCACTTCCTCCAACAGCCTACAATCTAAAGTGACCCTCAGCCCACTTAACAGCCGCACAACCAGCTTTACCCCCCCACTGTATCCTCATCCATCCCTTGTATACTGTGAGCCCTTGTGGGCAAGGGTCTTCTTCACTCACCTACTGTATCCTCACCCATCCCTTGTAGACTGTGAACCCTCCTGTATAGAGTTCTCTATCCTCACCTACTGTATCCTCACCCATGCTTTGTAGACTGTGAGCCCTCGTGAGCAGGGTCCTCTCACCTACTGTATCCTCACCCATACCTTGTAGACTGTGAGCCCTCGTGTATAGAGTCCTCTATCCTCACCTACTGTATCCTCACCCATTGCTTGTAGACTGTGAGCCCTCGTGTATAGAGTCCTCTATCCTCATCTACTGTATCCTCACCCATCCCTTGTAGACTTTGAGCCCTCGTGTATAGAGTCCTATATCCTCACCTACTGTATCCTCGCCCATCCCTTGTAGACTGTGAGCCCTCGTGTATAGAGTCCTCTATCATCACCTACTGTATCCTCATCCATCCATTGTAGACTGTGAGCCCTCAGGGGCAGGGTCCTGTTTCCTCACCTACTGTATCCTCATCCATCCCTTGTAGACTGTGAGCCCTCGTGGGCAGGGTCCTCTCTCCTCACCTACTGTATCCTCACCCATCGCTTGTAGACTGTGAGCCCTCGTGTATAGAGTCCTCTATCCTCACCTACTGTATCCTCACCCATCCCTTGTAGACTGTGAGCCCTCGTGTATAGAGTCCTCTATCCTCACCCATCCCTTGTAGACTGTGAGCCCTCGTGTATAGAGTCCTCTATCCTCACCTACTGTATCCTCACCCATCCCTTGTAGACTGTGAGCCCTCGTGAGCAGGGTCCTCTCTCCTCACCTACTGTATCCTCACCCATCCCTTGTAGACTGTGAGCCCTCGTGTATAGAGTCCTCTATCCTCACCTACTGTATCCTCACCCATCCCTTGTAGACTGTGAGCCCTTGTGGGCAGGGTCCTCTCTCTTCACCTATTGTATCCTCACTGATCCCTTGTAGACTGTGAGCCCTCGTGTATAGAGTTCTCTCTCCTCACCTACTGTATCCTCACCCATCCCTTGTAGACTGTGAGCCCTTGTGGGCAGGGTCCTCTCTCCCCCTGTACCTGTGTGTGCCTTGTATTGTTCATGATTATTGTACTAGTCTATGTTTGCCCTTTTCACATGCCAAATCTGACAGGTTTACATCAATTCTAAATGAACACCAAGAAAGGTTCCATCGGGTTTCGCCCCTGGTGCGGTTTGCTTTTTGACATGTACCGTATATACTCGTGTATAAGCCGAGTCTTTCAGCACAAAAAATGTGCTGAAAAGCCCCCCTCGGCTTATACACGAGTCATATACAGGCCCCAGCGGTATACAGCGCCCCCCCACCCATCAGTGGTATACAGGGCCCCTCCTTGCTGCTGCACACCTGTAAAGTAATAGATCATTATACTTATCCCTGTCGCTGTCGCCGCCGCCGCCGCTATGACACCGCGCTCCCCCGGGTCTTCATGCTTCCTCCTCCGGCGGACGCAGGCATTGACGTCATTGTCTGTGCGCCTGAGGAGGAAGTATTAAGACCCGGGGGAGCGCGGTGTCAGAGTGGCGGCGACAGCGACAGGGATAAGTATAATGATCTATTACTTTACAGGTGTGCGGCAGCAAGGGGGGGCCCTGTATGCCCTGTATACCACCGATGGGGGGGGGGCTGTATACCGCTGGGGCTGCTGTGTACCACTGGGGCTGCTGTATATTCCACTGGGGCTGCTGTATATACTGCTGGGGCTGCTGTATACCACTGGGTCTGCTGTATACCACTGGGGCTGCTGTATATACTGCTGGGGCTGCTGTATATACTGCTGGGGCTGCTCTATACCACTGGGGCTGCTGTATATACTGCTGGGGCTGCTGTATACCACTGGGGCTGCTGTATACCACTGGGGCTGCTGTATATACCACTGGGGCTGCTGTATATACTGCTGGGGCTGCTGTATACCACTGGGGCTGCTGTATATACTGCTGGGGCTGTTGTATACCACTGGGGCTGCTGTATATACCACTGGGGCTGCTGTATATACTGCTGAAGCTGTTGTATACACTGGGGCTGCTGTATATACCACTGGGGCTGCTGTATATACCACTGGGGCTGCTGTATATACTACTGGGGCTGCTGTATACCACTGGGGCTGCTGTATACCACTGGGGCTGCTGTATATACTGCTGGGGCCTGTATATACCACTGGGGAGGCTGCTGTAATAGTGCTGAGGCCTGTATATACTGCTGGGGCCTGTACACTACCACTGGGGAGGCCTGTATACCACACTGTTGGGGGCTGTATACCTGTGCTGGGGTCCACCCTCGGCTTATACAATACTTATAGTCAATAGGTTTTCCCAGGTTTTGGGGGCAAAAGTAGGGGGGTCGGCTTATACACGGGTCGGCTTATACACGACTATATACGGTATATCTTTGTACATATTATATCCAGGTAGAAGTCGATCTTACCAGCTCCTCCATCGATCGTTGCGCTGCCTCCTCTGCTTTCTTCTTCTCCTCCAGTAATTCGGCATTCTCAGTCTGCAGACTAAACAGAAAAGTGATCATTGAGAATCTCTTTACAGGAATGGTAAATTGGTGACACGTTCAATACTCATTTCCCCCGCTCTACATAGACCTACTCTCCAGGGTAATGTTAGCTAATTACCTTTTCTTAGTAATGAAGTTCAAATAACTTTATTTTAGTTCTGTTTAATATAATGTAATTGATGTTTGAAAATTGTTGTTTATCAATTTAAAAATGTATTCGAAAATAAATAGCTGGAGGTTTATTAGTGTTAACATCACTAAATCTAAAGAAAAGTTGGAATTTTTGACCGCGCTACCATATAAAAAAACACAAAGATTCTTTGCAGTTGATAGTGATTTTTATTTCTCAGCGCGTTTCCAGGCACTCTGGCCCCTTCATCAGGATAAAAACCACCGATGTACATCCTGATGAAGGAACCAGAGTGCCTGGAAACGCGCTGAGAAATAAAAATCACTATCAACTGCAAAGAATCTTTGTGTTTTTTTATATGGCAGCGCGGTCAAAAATTCCAACTTTTCTTTTGATTTAATGTTAGATCTTTTTTTGGAAGAGACTGCTGCAACCATTCGGATTGTGTGTATATATATACACACACCGCTCCTCAGTGGTTTAAGGTAAGAGCACGGACAATCAAAAGTTTTTTCATTTCATTTCCAGACTTTAGTGTTTTGAACTAAGGAGTTTTTGGTTATCGCTATTTAGTATGTGTAAACTTTGTTGCAATAATCTTTGTATTTGATTTTATTATTTCACGGTAATGACGTTACAGCTGCCTGGTTACTTAATAACCGGAACTGACGTCAGACGCCAGTCAGGACCTCTAGAAGCGGCTACTAGTCGCGAAACGGCAGGCCGTCGTCCGACGTCCACGTACCTCCCTCCCCCATTGCACGATTTCCTCAATGATGATAAGGAATTGTAAATAAAGCACAAGATCTTCAATGGTAGCACTCAGTTACAACCAATGATGTAAAAATGCTAACAAGCTTTATTTGAGTATTTGAGAAAAAAGTATTTGAGAAAAAAGTTTAAAAACTTATGTTTTTTTTTCAAAAAAACTCAAAAATCTTATTTTTTTATTTCTGAAGTTCTTAGTACACACTTTGGCCAATGACTGCTTGCTCATCAACTGCGACAAAGGTGTCTAGGGTCTAGATCAGGGGCCTCAACTCGAGGCCCGCGGGCCGCATGCAGCCCCTGGGGCTTCCCTGTGCGGCCCCCGGCACCTTGGACGATTGACCATGCTGACGGCAGTCCAGTGCATGGGGCCGCCGCGGTCTCTGCTATAATATTACTTCCGGCTGCTGCCCGCTTCACTCCGACGCTCGCTCTGCCCCTCTGTAAGTTCAATGCAAGCCGTAAGCCAATGAGAGGCCCGCAGGTGACGTCATACACCGAGGTCACCTGCGGGCCTCTCATTGGCTGACTGCGGCTTGCATTGAACTGGCACATCAGCAGAGCGAGCGGCAGAGTGAAGCGGCCGGAAGTCAGATTATAGCAGAGACGGGACCGCCGCCAGCATGGTTAGCATAGCAAAAGTGTGTGTGTGTGTTAATGTGTGTGTTAATGTGTGTGTTAATGTGTGTGTTAATGTGAGTGTTAATGTGAGTGTTAATGTGAGTGTTAATGTGAGTGTTAATGTGAGTGTTAATGTGAGTGTTAATGTGTGTGTTAATGTGAGTGTTAATGTGAGAGCCTGTGAGCCTGCCTGTGAGCCTGCCTGTGAGAGTGCCTGTGTGCCTGCCTGTGAGCCTGCCTGTGTGCCTGCCTGTGAGAGTGCCTGTGTGCCTGCCTGTGAGCCTGCCTGTGTGCCTGCCTGTGAGAGTGCCTGTGAGCCTGCTTGTGAGCCTGCCTGTGTGCCTGTCTGTGTGCCTGCCTGTGAGCCTGCCTGTGTGCCTGCCTGTGAGAGTGCCTGTGAGCCTGCCTGCCTGTGAGCCTGCCTGTGAGCCTGCCTGTGTGCCTGCCTGTGAGCCTGTCTGTGTGCCTGCCTGTGTGCCTGCCTGTGAGCCTGCCTGTGTGCCTGCCTGTGAGAGTGCCTGTGAGCCTGCCTGCCTGTGAGCCTGCCTGTGAGCCTGCCTGTGTGCCTGCCTGTGTGCCTGCCTGTGTGCCTGCCTGTGAGAGTGCCTGTGTGCCTGCCTGTGAGCCTGCCTGCCTGTGTGTCTGCCTGCCTGTGTGCCTGCCTGTGAGCGTGCCTGCGAGTTTGTACAGAAGTGTGTGATTATAACAGAAGCGCAAGAGCACAGGAGGCACACGTTTAATCATCTTTGATATACCACAACACGTTTCCATGGCAGTCCGCCGTCTTCATCAGGTGGATTTACGTGATGAAGATGGCGGACCGCCGTGGAAATGCATTGTGGTGTATCAAAGGTAATTAAACGTGTGCCTCCTGTGCTCTTGCGCTTCTGTTATAATCTCACACTTCTGTACAAATATCATATCCCCATCCTAGGGTTGCAGCAGGAGAAGCTGTGAACCAGAGTCACCGCTAACAGAATCCAAAGGACCTGCGGTGACGTAGCTGAGAACGGCACAGGGGCAGGTGATCGGCTGCTCGAGTCACCTGACTGGAAGAAGGAGCTGCTCGTGGAGGAAACCCCAAATGCTGGAGTCCGGAGCCATCCACTGTGATACGCCGAGGTTGTGCAGGGTTGCACAACCTGCAAAGGTGAGATGCGAACCCCCCACATCTGTTATTGTCCGCCCCACTAGACCACCAGGTACCGCTCATCGGTTGTGGTTTCCCCCCCCTTTTTGTTCCACATGAGTGACAGTGAGTGAGTGTGAGAGTGTGATAAGAATTCAGACCAGGTTGGGGACATCAGTAAAAAAGGGGTCCAGCATAGGGGACATTACTGCACTATGGGGGTGAGGATGGTGACATCACTACAAAAGGCGCCAGAATGTGGACATTACTACACTGTGGGGGCCAGGATGGGGACATCGCTACAAAAGGGGATCAGCATGGGGGACATTACTACACTATGGGGGCCAGGTGGGGGACATTACTACAAAAGGGGACCAGCATGGAGGACATTATTACAAAAGGGGACCAGCATGGAGGACATTACTACACTATGGGGACATCGCTATAAAAGGGGATCAGCATGGGGACATCACTACAAAAGGGGACCAGCATGGGGACATCACTGCAAAAGGGGAGCAGCATGGGGGACATCACTGCAAAAGGAGAGCAGCATGGGGGACATTACTACACTATGGGGGCCAGGATGGGGGACATTACTACAAAAGGGGACCAGCATGGAGGACATTATTACAAAAGGGGACCAGCATGGGGAACATTACTGCAAAAGGGGATCAGGTTGGGGATATTAGTACAAGAGGGGGACCAGGATGGGGACCAGTATGGGGACATTACAACAAGAAAGGGACCAAGATGGGGACATTACTACAAGAAAGGGGTCAGGATTTTGATATTACTACATTGAGCAAAAAATCTGGTATTACTAAAAATGTCACTTTGGCTGCTTTCACATCACGTTTTGCGCAGTTCGCGGCAGTTGCGGTGAAAAAAAACGCAACTGCCGCGATTACCGCATAACGGCCGCGATCGTGGCACACTTGCGGCAAGCCCCATACAATGTCTATGGGGCTTGCGGTAAGTGTGCGGCAGGTGCGGTTTCGGCACTTGCAGCAGGTGCGGGCGCGAAAAAAACCACGGTATGCAGCATTTTTTTTTGCAGCCGCAAGTGCTGAAACCGCACTTGCTGCACACTTACTGCAAGCCCCATAGACATTGTATGGGGCTTGCCGCAAGTGTGCCAGGAACGCGGCCGTTATGCTGTAATCGCGGTAGTTGCGTTTATTTCACCGCAACTGCCGCGATCAGCATTTACCGCTGATATGAAAGCACCCTTAGTCCTACAAGCAATGCAGCCCCCCGATATCAATATTTTTCTATGTGCGGCCCACCAACCCAGCTGAGTTTGAGACCCCTGGTCTAGATGGTGTTCGCCCACTGAGAAGTGGGGGGTGGACAAGGAAGGCAGGGATGTCAGTATACCTGAAGTCACTTTGTCGCAGTTGATGAGCAAGCAGACATTGCGGACAGAGCGGGTGAGAGCGGGTGAGAGCGGACAGAGCGGGTGAGAGCAGACAGAGCGGGTGAGAGCAGACAGAGCGGGTGAGAGCAGACAGAGCGGGTGAGAGCAGACAGAGCGGGTGAGAGCAGACAGAGCGGGTGAGAGCAGACAGAGCGGGTGAGAGCAGACAGCGGGGTGAGAGGAGGCAGAGCAGGGTGAGAGCGGACAGTGTGGGGTGAGAGTGGACAGAGCAAGAGGACAGCAGACAGCGGGGTGAGAGCAGGCTGAGGTGGGTGAGAGCAGGCTGAGTGGTGTGCAGTATAAGAGTGGGCTGAGCACTGGCTGTGTGGGGTTAGAGCGGGCAGAGCGAGGTGAGAACCGGCTGAGAGGGGTGAGAGCGGGGTGAGCAGGCTGAGTGGTGTGAGAGCAGGCTGAGTGGTGTGAGAGCAGGTTGAGTGGTGTGAGAGCGGGCTGAGTGGTGTGAGAGCGGGCCGAGTGGTGTGAGAGCGGGCCGAGTGGTGTGAGAGCGGGCCGAGTGGTGTGAGAGCGGGCCGAGTGGTGTGAGAGCGGGCCGAGTGGTGTGAGAGCGGGCCGAGTGGTGTGAGAGCGGGCCGAGTGGTGTGAGAGCGGGCCGAGTGGTGTGAGAGCGGGCTGAGTGGTGTGAGAGCGGGCCGAGTGGTGTGAGAGCAGGCCGAGTGGTGTGAGAGCACGTTGAGTGGCAAGAGCTGTTCTTACATTACAGTTTTCCGGTGGGGGGGGGGTGATCGGGCGGACTGCTGGAAGCGGGCGGGGAGAGCATGCAGCAGGATGCGGCTGCCATATTTCAATCCCCATCACTTGGGTGTGAAAATATGGCGCTGCCAGAAGTGACATAGGCGGACAACCAGACAGAAATAAATGAGCCACTTCACAATTATATAATTAGATGGGGGTCATGTACCAGGATGAGGGACATATACTGATTATAAGACAGACACTGGCATTATAAGACAGACCCCATTTAACATTAAAAACTATTTTCTTTCTCTTTTCCTTCACCAAATTTGGGGTGCATCTTATAAATTGAAAGCTACGGTACTTACACTACAATTTTCAGATCAGATTCTTCAAGTCGCTGGTCCAATTCTGCAACCTTGTTCTTTAGAGCCTGCAAAAATATTGATAAAAAATTTAGCTTAGGCCGGTTTCACATCACGGTTGTGGTGTATCAGCTTCTGTCTGGTGTTTTGCAGGAAACACCGGACAGAACCTGACAGGTCCGGATACAACAGAACCGGATACCGGATTTGGCAGATCGCAGGGTTAAGGAGGTGTCCCTGCTGAAATGTCAGGAGCACGGCTTGCGGGGAGCTAGCCGCTGTCCTGAAATCTCAGCAGGGGACAGCTCCAGGTGCTGAAGTTCAGCATGGCCAGCACTGAGCTTCAGCACCAGCCGTCCAGGAACCCGACAGATTCTCTGTCAGGCCGCGAGGATCTGGTTTGGTTACATTTTTTGCCCCGGACACACAAATGCTGCAAGCTCCGTTTTTGTGTCCGGAGCAAAAACTGAATGCAGCCTGATGCTGCCGGACAGGGACAAAACCAGATGGCAAATAGCTGCCACCCGACCCTGTCCGGCACCATAGGAATGCATTGTGTCAAAACCGGGTCCAGGGCTGCCAGGCTCACAATGGACAGCCCCGGACCTGATCACACGTGGTGTGAAGCCGACCTTAGAAGGAAGGCGTCATCCTGCACAGAACATGATTTCTAGCATTATTATAATGATCTACGTTACCTCTTCATTAGATGTTAGCTGGCTCACTCTCGCTTTCAGGTCTTGTATGACGGTGGTTTTGCTCTAGAATAGATATAAAAAGAATAAATTAGAATACGAGACGTTCCCGTTACCAAACCTTAACTGGTACCAGTTGGATTCTCCGGAAGCTGAGGCTCCGACACCACACTGTGGTCAGCAGAAGACATCATCGCTAGGAAGGAAATCTGGAGACAATTAATTGGGCTTTCATCACTGGTTCAGGACCCAACCAGATGGGGGGGCACTGCTAGACTTAATATTAACCAACAGGTCAGACCGCACATCAAATATATGCAGGTTTGGGGTCACTTGGGTATAATGATAACAAAACAATAAGATTCTGAGAATCTTTCTTCTGACCCATCACAAGGTTTGATTTTCTGGGACGGAGTTCGAGGTATGAAGTGGAACCAGTTATGGATATTGTTACATCAACTTTCCCTCAACCCGACCACATTATCTTACACCTTGCAAGGAACGACCTAGGAAGGTTCGGACCCTGGATCTTCTCTGGGGTTAATAAAGGGTGTGAAGTTGATCATGTCTTTGTTCCCGGGTGTTTGTGGTCTTTTCTGAGGTCGTTCCCCCTTTGATCTCGGCTTCTGAAGGTTTGAATTGATGGAAATCATCAGAAAGTCGGTGACTAAAGTGATGGAGGTTTATGACGTCTATTGCAGGTTTCTCTGGTAGATCTGGAGGGATTTAACCCCGGTTTGTATTGTGGGGACAGGGTTCACTTAGGCGTAGTTGGGTTAGATATATTTCATTTCAGGTTACAAAACATTGTGGAATTGTGGCTGTGGAGTTTTGTTGGGGGGGACATACATAATTAATGCACGGCCGTTTGGGAAAAATTGCCCAACCTTAATGGGAAAAATTTGGATTTTAGATCATTGGTGGCTTTTTATAGTTATGGTAATTTATTAAAGTATTTACTAAAGTTATTTATTTAAATGATTCAGTAACCCTTAATAAAGCCCCTCAGCCATTTTATCCTACTTTAGTCCTGGGTCTTATTTATTAGTACAAGGTTTATTATTCCATAATATAATGGGTTCAGTGTTCTCATGACGGCATGAAGGGTTGGATGATACGACATCACTTAGACCTTTCCTCTCGGGTCTCTTAGTTCCTATCAGCGGCCACAAATCTACAGAAATGAGGGAGAATTTGTGACTACAAGTAAATGTTTATCTAAAATCTCTTCTGACAAGTACCTGACACTTTCCCCATGAAACTCACCTTTAGTTCGGAGATCTTTTGTCTCAATGCATTGGTAACGTGACGCAATTCTGTTAACTCTCGTTCAGTGGCAGCGATCTAAGAAATCATAAATTATATGCAGAAAAATTAATAATAATATCTTATTAGGTGGCTTTAATACACTATGTATTTATTAATCTATGTGTCATCAGCATTTCATTTTTAGATCTAATATTCTTTGATGATTAATTTATTATTTCTGTACCCCGGCAGCAGCAGGACGGGTCTGCCCCAAAGGTATGTGTGGCACCCTGGCACCTTGTTGGGCACCACAGAACTCCTTAGGGCATGAATGGAGTAACAGCAAAGCAATACTCACAAAACACCTAACAACACAACAACACCTTTGTACACCTGGTTTCACCCCGAGTCTCTAGGGGGAGCTCCACTGGTGACTTTGAACCAGTTCCCCCTATAGATAGAGTCTTGGAGGGAGAAACTGCAGAGTGTGTGCAGTCGCTACAAGAGCTGCCAGTCTGTGTGAAACCTCCATCTCGTGAGGGACACACTAGGCCCAAACAGCCAATTAGCAAGTGAGGAAATCCCTGCAACTGGGATAAGAGGAAGAAGGAGATCACCTCTCAGGAACACAGAGTTATTCTAACTCTTTCCTTAATAACTGGTTACTGGAACCGAAGCTGTGAGAGCTACCCAGCCACCACAGAGAACCAGCTTACAGCCACAGGGAGTCTAGCCCCCTGTTCCACCTGAAGCACCTACCCATGAGAGCCCAGGGAAGAGTACTGATCCTGCTCAGACCCTTTTACAGTGCCCTCAGTGCTGCTAACCAGGTGAAGCAAGTTCCATTGAACACACTGCCCGGTCCGGCTGGATTCCACATCCACCCGACCTTAGCTCCAGAAGTATAGAGAGAAGGAAGCCTACACAACTGCTTGCTGTGAACCTCCAGGAGTGTTAACTTCACGAACCTGGTCTGGCGTACCTGAAAACCACCAGTAAAGGTACTTAAAAGACTTTGGCGTGTCTGTGTCTGACTCCTGGGCGTAACAGCAGCATTACCGCAGCTGCCTCACAACATCTTGCGCAGCTCCCAGCTCCGGGGACTCCCGCTCATCCTGTGGGGAGCGTCCCATCTTGCTGCCTAACATCCCCCGGAGGCCTAGCAGCGCTGGTAAAGTTACCAGAACACTCGCAGGTGGCGTCACGAAGACAATCAAAATCCCTACTGTTCAGCCATCCCCCCCTATTGATCTGGACCACCGGGCCTCACAGCCGCAGGCGCGGTTCCGTGACAAGAGGAGAGTCAACGCCTGCGACGTGAACACCCCGGCTACGGTGAGTCATATGATGGACCAGACCCAGGCGATAATGAATGCTTACACTGCGGCCAGTGTCCTGGACAGTGTGTAGACCCCCCGTCACAGATGTCCTATAGGTGGCGCTGTTTTTGACTGATCAACCAAATGTTAGGGCTTCTTCACATTTCAGTTAAACTGTCATTTACACAATCTCCTATAGGTGGTGCTGTTTTGGGGGCAAATTACAGACACACAGACAGACTTTATAGGGCCTATATATTGTAGACTAGACACGGGACCAATTCTATTGCATTGGGTGATTCTAGAACACGTGCAATTATAGATTAGTCCCCACCGAGGAGGGCAGGGGAAGCCCGCTGCTGTACGGGTTGGCTGTGGCTTGTCAGGCTTTGCTGCTTGCCATCCCCCTATGCTGTCTCTCCCCCTTGTTCACTATCTTTCCCCCGTGCACTCTCCCTTCTCCTGTGCCGTTTCTCCCCCCTGTGCGCTCTCTTTCCCCTTGTGCTGTCTCTCTCCTAGTGCACTTTCTCTCCCCTTCTTCTGTCTTACCCCACTGGACACTTTCTTCCCCTTGTGCACTCTCACTCCCCTTGTGCGCTCTCTCTTCCTCCAGTGCACTCTCTCTTCCCAGTATGCACTTTCCCTTTGTGCTGTCTCTCCCCACTGCATTCTCTACCCTTTTTATGTATCTCCCCATTGTGCGCACTTTCGCTTTCCCCTGTGTGTACTCTCTCTTCCCTGTGTGCTCTCTCTCCTCTTCTGACATCTCTGCTCCCTATGTGCTCTCTCTACAATTTTACCATCTCTTCCTCCTCTGTACTATCTTCCCTCTGTGTGCTCTCTCTCCTCCCCTTGTGCGCTCTCTCTCCCATGTGAACTCTCTCTCCTCCACCTGTGCTGTTTCTCTCCTTTGTGTGCTCTCTCCTTGTGCCATCCCCCCCCCCCGTGCGTTCTCTCTTCCCCCTATGCGCTCTTTTTTCTTCCTCTGCGCTTTCTCTCCTTGTGCTGTCTCTCCCCCTGTGTGCTCTCTGTCTCTCTGTTATGCGCTGTCTCGTTCATCCCGGTGTCTCTTTCCTCCTGTACACAGAGAAGCCGCAGCAGCAGTAGAATGAGTTCACCCCAAGAGTATGATGGGGCGAACCCTTTTGCAGGCAATATTGAATGCCTGTGCTACATTTGCCCCCAGTCACAGATGTCCTATAGGTGATGCTGTTTTCTGTTTTACTGTAATTTACACGTTGTCCTATCGGTAGCGCAATTTCCAGATCCCCTGATGGAGAACTATCCACCAAGACTCATCGCAAATCTACATTCACTAATTCACTTTTGCAATGGGATAGGAACCATCACAGGTGTTTACTACGAGGGATCCCAAAGGGTCAATATTTAAGAACCCGACGCAGTTGTTCCAATAATGTTGATTATCAGGAATAAGTGCGTGATATACACAAAATGATAGGGGTTACCCGGATACAGTACTAACCAAAGTCTCAGGTAGAGATAGATCCACTCTGCTAACCCCCAGAATCACAACTCAGAAACTTGGTGATCCAACAGTAAGATTTATTCCAACCTTTAATAATGGATCGGAGGCAATTCCTTCAATTCTGACCAAGCACTGGTCAATTCTACGCCTTGATGGTGATATTGGTGAGGCCATTGGCCCACGACCCTTGGGCAGATCATTAGGGGATAAACTAATGAATAGACACTTTGTTGCACCCAAAAAAATGATGTGGCTATCCTCCAAATTGGAGGGCTCCTTCAGATGTAATAGTTGTGTCGCTAACCCTCATATTCAGACTGGAAACAACTTCATCAGCTCTAATACAGGTCACCATCCGTAATTTAATTAAGGAGTCATTTATAGAGCTATTTGTTGTTGCCATCTTGAATATGTGAGCAAAGCCAAGAGCGAACTGAGGAGGAGAGGAGGAGAAGACCTCAGAGACGTGGTAAAGAAGAGAGACCCCAATAGCCAGACATATGAACCAAGCACATTCGAGCAATGTGTTAAACCTCAAATTCACAGAGATCGACCTCATGAATTACCCTAAAAGAGGTGGAGATTGGGACCGCCGCATCCTTCAGATTGAGTCTGAATGGATCCACAGACCCCAGACACAAGATCCTACAGGCCTGAATGAGCGCCTCACATTTACTTGTTTTCTTTGATTTTCAGGACCCTAGTGCAGTGGAGATAGGGACAGTCGACACTGAGCGGGGACACCAGGGCCTTTGTGTTCTATACTCCGCTGTCAGTCACAGTTTGAGGATATAGGACTAGGAGATCTTTTTAACCATTTTTTTATTTTGTAGAAACACTTCATATTTATGGCCTCATCAATGTCCATCATGTAGACGTCTGCGTGGATATTTCCCTGCCAAAACTGCCAGACTAGCCTCCCAGTTCCCTTGTCCATTTACCTTACTGCTTCCTTCCCCTCATCCGCTCCACGCGTGACAATTACCTATATATACACTTTTGTATAATGGTAAGATCACATCCTTCTCTGATAAAGTGTTTTTCTACCACTATCCTCCTCTCTGACTTAATCTAAAATCTTCTTTTTGTTGATAAAAACCCTTCTATGGATGTGCTATTTGGACTTTAGCAATGGATACCTTATATGAATAACCGAATATATTTGGATCTTCTGCTTCTATGAAATGCGGAGGGAATATCAGCAATTCTTATTCTTTGTTAGATATTCACTATCTGTACGGGTGATCCAAATCTCTGCGGAAGCTTAATTAAGATAAACGCAGCTTATGTCCATTATGGCAACACCTAAGACGCTTTGCTTAGCACAGTCCGCGCAAGCACAGGTGGCGCCAGTTTCACTATTTACGTTACTTTGCTGGACTTTATGATAGTCACGTAGCATGAAGCGCGCCTGCGCACTGAAGAACAAGGTTTGACTTCCGCCACCGTCACCACGAATTATGATATTTCTGGTGTTTTGGATCCGGCGCTGCACGACTATGTCATAGTGGATGTGAGAGGCTCAATGTGGACTCGCACGTGTCGGGGAGATGATTGTCCCCTAACCCACACGTGATTAGCATTTGTCTGAGGAGGTGGTGACTAGGTAGTTATACATACAGAGCACTGATCCTTTTCCACGTCTTACATGCCAATGAGGAGGCGTGCTGCTGCTCTCTAAGCTTATGGCTCCATATTCTGCTCCCCTGACAAGTTATTCTTAATGAAATGTGTAGGGTGAATGAGGAGCGCAGCAGGACATTGAACTCATACCAGCCACACCGGGTACTGTGCGGTGAAGATTATTGCCCCCATCCCCCCCAAGTCCTGGTCTACTGAGGTCCCCCCTGATCTACACATCTGTTATGGGTGAGATCGTTCCTTATCATTCTATATGTTTGATATGATAAATGTGGGTCCATCAAAGAATCTTGTATGACTGGGTAATTTAAGCTTATTACCCTGGGACACCACCTCTTCTTACCTTCATATTGTAATATTACTAATGGTGATAGTTGCACTGTACTTGCACTTAGGTGACACATAGTAATTATAGGTTTTTGTATTGTTCCTACTAGGGACCAGAAGGTCTTTTTTAACTTTACTTGCACATAACCTCCGATCCTCACACGATCACCTTCTCTCCTCCCGTCTCATCTCCTATTCCCACAACCGCATGCAAGACTTCTCTCGTGCATCCCCCATACTCCGGAACTCTCTACCCAACACATCAGACTCTCATCTACTGTGGAAACCTTCAAAAGGAACATGAAGACCCATCTCCTCCGACAGCCTACAACCTGCAGTCAGCCTCAGTCCACTAAACCACCGCAAAACCAGCGTTAACATCCCCACTGTATCCTCACCCATACCTTGTAGAGTGTGAGCCCTCGCGGGCAGGGTCCTCTCTCCTCACCTACTGTATCCTCATCCATCCCTTGTAGACTGTGATCCCCCTTGGGCAGGGTCTTCTCTCCTCGCCTACTGTATCCTCATCCATCCCTTGAAGACTGTGAGCCCTCGTGGGCAGGGTCCTCTCTCCTTACCTACTGTATCCTCACCCATCCCTTGTAGACTGTAAGCCCTCGTGGGCAGGGTCCTCTTTCCTCACCCACTGTATCCTCACCCATCCCTTGTAGACTATGAGCCCTCACGGGCAGGGTCCCGTCTCCTCCGACGTTGTATCCTCACCCATCCCTTGTAGACTGTAAACCCTTGTGGGCAGGGTCCTCTCCCCTCACCTACTGTATCCTCACCCACCCCTTGTAGACTGTGAGCCTTTGTGGGCAGGGTCCACTACCCTCACCTACTGTATCCTCACCCATCCCTTGTAGACTGTAAACCCTTGTGGGCAGGGTCCTCTCTCCTCACCTACTGTATCCTCACTCATCCAATGTAGATTGTGAGCCTTCGTGGGCAGGGTCCTCTCTCCTTACCTATTGTATCCTCACCCATTCCTTGTAGACTGTCATGCCTCATGGGCAAAGTTCTCTCTCCTCACCTACTGTATCCTCACTCATTTCTTTTAGACTGTGAGCCCTCGCACGTAGGGTCCTCTCCCCTCATCAACTGTATCCTCACCCATCCCTTGTAGACTGCGAGTCCTCCTGGCAGGGTCCTCTCCTCACTTACTGTATCCTCACCCATCCCTTGTAGACTGTGAGTCCTTGTGGGCAGGGTCCACTACCCTCACCTACTGTATCCTCACCCATCCCTTGTAGACTGTGAGCCCTCTCAGGCAGGGTCCTCTCTCCTCATCTACTATATCCTCACCCATCCCTTGTAGATGACTGTGAGTCCTCGTGGGCAGGGTCCTCTCTCCTCACCTACTGTATCCTCACCCATCCCTTGTAGACTGTGAGCCTTTGTGGGCAGGGTCCACTACCCTCACCTACTGTATCCTCACCCATCACTTGTAGACTGTGAGTCCTTGTGGTCAGAGTCCTCTCTCCTCACCTACTGTATCCTCACCCATCCCTTGTAGAGTGTGAGCCCTCATGGGCAGGGTACTCTCTCCTCACCTACTGTATCCTCACCCATCCCTTGTAGACTGTGAGTCCTCGTGGGCAGGGTCCTCTCTCCTCATCTACTGTATCCTCACCCAACCCTGATCTCTATGATGTCCACATGCCAAATCTGACATGTTTACATCAATTCTACAATCTACAGGTAGATGTCGATCTTACCAGTTCATTCTTCTCTCGGAGAGCCGACTCCTTAGCTTTCTCCAGGCTCCTCTGCAGTTTTTTGGACTCTTTCACGTACTCGGCGTTCTTTCTCTGCAGACTAAACAGAAAAGTGATGATTGACAATCTCTTTCATTTACAGGAATGGTACAGCTAGGGCTCCTAAACTTGGACAAGTCATTTTTCTAAGGGGCCACATGAGAGACTATGGCTATTGTGCAAGGACAGACTTAATTCTGATCATTATGGTTATATTTTTATATACATTTCTATCACTTAGGTCAGTTGTCTGCTGCTCATACATGTGTAGCGCTCGCTGTGGCACCGGTATCTCCACAGCAGGGAGATGGAGGACCTCAGCGTACTCACCCTTCCAGCCTGAAAAGGAAGGACAGAGGAGCGGCGCTCACCACTGACAATTCAGGGAAATACCATGACTGTTGGGAGCTGAGCGTACTCAACCTTCCAGTGGGCCCACGGTGTCTGCCAGGGCTCCATCTCCTGCCTCCTGTTCTCAGTCCTGGTGTTTGTGAAGAAGGCCTTCCGGGTGCATGCTTAGGCCCCCTATGGCCATTCCTGCTAACCTGTGTCTTGTCCTACTGCCTGCATCTGACTACCAGAACCAGACAACATTCTATGGAGGAGGAGGATCTAGAGACAACATTCTATGGAGGAAGAGGAGCTATGGAGTCACATGTTAAACGTGGACTTTGTTGAATTGAAAGAAAATTTTCTGGAGACTATACAAACCCCCCAGATTATCAGATCTGTTCCTGTCATGTAGAGCTGTGTATGGAGTCTGTAAGGAGACTTTTTTCTTACCTGGTGTTCTTCGCCTGCAGTGATGCCACTACCTCCATCAGCTCCTGCATTGTTGCATCTGATATTTCTGCCAACTCCACCATATCTTTGCACAATGTTGGCAGTATTTCCAAGTTTTCATCCATGTCTTGGAATTAACTGCTGTCGCGTTCCTGTGTAAGAATAAGAACAGAGAAGAAAGTCATTGCATGTGCAGGAAAATGGCTCTCTGGCCTCCCACCTGTGCTGTCTTTTTGGCCCCCCATTTGTTGTCTCTATGCTTCTCCCATATGGTTGGTGTGCCCCCCCACTGTGGTGGATCTGCCTCCCCTGTGCTCGCCCTCATGCTGAGGGGCAGAGTGAGAAGCCAGGGGCAGAGCAAAGGCAGAGTGGGGCAGAGCAGAGTGGGGTAGAGCAGAGTGGAGTGGGGCAGAGTGGGGTACAATAGAGTGGAGTGGCGCAAAGTAGAGTGGGAGCAGAGCAGGGCAGAGTGGACTGGGGCAGAGTGGGGTAGAGCAGAGTGGAGTTGGGCAGAGTGGATTGGGGTGAAGTGTAGTGGGGCAAAGCAGAGTGGAGTAGAGCAGAGTGGAGAGGGGCAGAGTGGAGTGGGGCAAAGTGGGGCAGAGTGGAGTGAAGTGGGGCAGAGTGGAGTGGGGCAGAGGGAGTGGGGCAGAGTGGAGTGGGAAGAGCAGAGTGGGAGAGAGCAGAGTGAAGTGGGGCAGAGTGGAGTGGCGCAGAGTGGGGTAGAGCAGAGTGGAGGGGGGAAGAGCGGAGGACGAGCTGCAGTACCTGACTGTCTGTGGTTATAGGATCTGTGATGACGTCATAGTCATGTGATGTAGCGCCGCTCATGATTGTTACGTCACCACAGGTCCTGTAAGTCAAGCTCAGCTTATCGGTGGGAGAATAGCTGGCATCTGGCTGCAGTGACAGGTTAGTGGGTGGGCATTTTTGGGCTACGGCATTCGGGGTGCCTGCTGAAGCTGCTTGTACCACCAGCAGGCTCCATATTGACACTCCCATCACCTGGGTGTATAATATGGCTTCTGGCGTGCTTCCGGGATGTCGTACTGCATTCTGGGTTTCGTGGACATCTGGACGGAAATGGATGACACACGCAAGGAGGTAATTATGTATATAGATAGAGGAATATGGATGGTGCATTATAATATATGGAAGATTATATGGAGCCAATTATACTATGCTAGATGGTGGCCCGATTCTAACGCATCGGGTATTCTAGAATATAGAAATAGAGATTGCATGGGGAAGGCGGTGAGGGCTGAATTGGGAAGAACTTTGAAGAAGGAGCGGCAGGGAAAGGACGGAGTGGCAGGTGGGAGGACAGAGCAGCAGGGGGGAGGAGGATAGAGGACAGAGGAGGTAGCAGCACAGGCAGGGGGAGGAACGAGCGGCAGGGGGAGGATGGAGTACAGAGCGGCAGGGGGGAGGAGGACGGAGGACGAAGCGGCGGGGTGGGGGAGGACGGAGCAGCATAAGCAGGGGGAGGACGGAGGATGGAGTGGCAGAGGGGAGGAGGACAAAGGAAAGAGGAGGAAGTGGTGGGGGAGGATGGAGTGGCACAGGCAGGGGAAGGACGAAGCGGGGTGGGGGAGGATGGAGTGGCACAGGCAGGGGGAGGACGGAACGGCAGGGGGAGGACGAAGCACAGAGCAGCGGGGAGGTGGAGAGGTGGGGGAGGACGGAGGAGCACACGCAGGGGGAGGACGGAGGATAGAGTGGCGGAGGTGAGGAGGACAAACGAAGGAGGAGGAAGCGGTGGGGTGGGGGAGGATGGAGTGGCACAGGCAGGGGGAGGACGGAGCGGCAGGGGGGAGGAGGACGGAGGACAAAGCGGCAGGGTGGGGAGGACGGAGCAGCACAGGCAGGGGGAGGACGGAGGATGGAGTGGCAGAGGTGAGGAGGACAAAGGAAGGAGGCGGAAAGCGGTGGGGAGGACGGAGCGGCAGGGGTAGGACAGAGCGGCAAGGGTAGGACAGAGCGCAAGGTAGGACAGAGTGGCAGGGGGAGGACAGAGCGGCAGGGGGAGGACAGAGCGCAGGGGAGGACAGAGCGGCAGGGGAGGACAGAGTGGCAGGGGAGGACAGAGCGGCAGGACGGAGTGTGGCGCCCCACAACGAGTGCGTCACAGGAGGGTATTGCATCCCTGACTGAAGATGCAATATTCTCTGTCTCAGTAATGACATGGTTAATACTCAGAGCTCCATACTCTACATGCACCATACTCTTTCCTCCACCACCTCAGATCTGCTACAACCTGTTCACCTCACTACGCTGCCCCGGAGATCCCAGTCATGCCTGCGGGGGACTATACCATCACTGCCGCAATCCCACCGACCTCCGGAGGACTGAAGCGGCGCTGGTGATCCCTCACCAGGTACTGCAGGTGGGGTCACGACTAACCCCTTTGTTGGTGAGTTTCCCACCGATACACAGCAGGTGGAGGAGCAGGGTAACCGCCAGTTTTGGCATCTGTCATGGAGGAAATTTTCAGTGTGGGGGCCCAGAACGCTTGGTCCTTACCATGCTGAGAATTACAGCCCCCAGCTGCCTGAGTTATTTTTGCTGGCAATGGAAAATACGGCGAAGCCCACGCCAATTTTTCTTTTTAGTTATATTTAAATAACTAAAAAAAAAAAGGGCTCCCCTGTATTTTTCATTGCCAGCAAATGTAACACCAGGCAGCGAGTAGCTGCTTGTTTTATTATTTAAAAATAAAAACATAGAAACAGACTTTTAACTAAAAATAAATCTAGCGTCTAAATTGACGCTACTTCCGGTTTTGCATTCCAAAGACCAGAAGTGGGGCCGGTCACATGATCGGGAGTCGTCACATGATCCTGGCGCCGATAATGGCGGCGGAGGAGGCAGCGCACAGCTTCTACTGATCCCTAATCACTTGTACACACTATAAAAACCTCCGATATAGGTCCCCACTTGGCACACCACCCCGAGGAAGTCCTACGACGAAACTCGTAGGGGTCTAGGGTAGGCCAGGACGTGACTCTTATTAACATCCACGGAGGTATGTAATTGCTGTCCTTGACTGATATCGTGCAAAATGTGTTTGGATCATCTCTGACCTTCCTGAGTGCTCCATTGTACTATTCACACCATAGTTTTTTACTGTGAACGTTCTTTTCAGGTGGGACTGTGATTTGGTCATAGTAGTGGTGGATTAGTGTGCCACTGTACACTTACTGCTTTGCACCTCACACCTCACTGAAGGCGCCACAGTTTAGCCATATGGTAATATGAAGTGTGAAATGTAAATGGTGAAGTTATTGTTGACACATCGGCTATATTGGTGTCTAATTAAGTCTTTTCAAATGATAATAGGTGAGAGTATTGAGGTAGTAAGGCTTTTTTGTCAGTTAAATCACTGGAGCAGATCTCATACTGTAGAGCAGTGATGGCGAACTCCAGGCCTCGAGTGCCGCACACAGTGCAGGTTTTCAGGATTTCCTTAGAGTTTGACAGTTGGTAATTTGATTGCCAACTGTCAATTGCAATGGAAATCCTGAAAACCTGGACTGTGTGTGGCACTCGAGGCCTGGAGTTCGCCATCACTGCTGTAGAGGAATGCTTACATTTGAGTGTATTGTGACATATACTTGCCTTCCATATTAAATCAAATGAGTCAAGTCCTCAGTATATTATATTAGACTAATTAGTTCATCACGGATATCAATTAACAAGTTTCTAGATTTACATG
This sequence comes from Allobates femoralis, assembly GCA_033576535.1. Classification (NCBI taxonomy): domain Eukaryota; kingdom Metazoa; phylum Chordata; class Amphibia; order Anura; family Aromobatidae; genus Allobates; species Allobates femoralis. Next base: position 27,856,597 of record JARQOC010000002.1, read on the forward strand.
CCTGCCGTTCAGTCACCCGGCCTCCCCTATAATTGTACCGCCGGATATCGCTTCAATTTCTGCCATTGTAAAATATCCAGTGGCTTCTTGCTGATATTCATATGTCTTCCCTCTTCTTTATTTGTTAATTAATATATGGATTGAACTTGTTTTTCAAGTATCCTAAATAAAAATTGTGAATTTTCTACATCCGCCCTTGTGTCTTTCGAGACTTTTTGATTATCTGGTATATCCGGGTAGGATATTTATTATGAGATATTGATTAATTGTAACACCAGGCAGCGAGTAGCTGCTTGTTCTATTATTTAAAAATAAAAACATAGAAACAGACTTTTAACTAAAAATACGTTTATTTACATACATTAGGAGAAGGCATGGGGAGAAGAGAGACAGCGGACATAGGAGAGACCACAAGGGGGGGGAGACAGCCGCCACAGAATCCGTCCCCATCGTGATGTCATTGTGATGTCATATCAGTCTAAGGAAGAAGGACAGAGGGGCCCAGGACCTCCGCCGTTATACTCACTGTAAAGCTTTCTGCGGTGATCCTGGCTGGATACGCTGCTGCTGGTGTCATCTACGCTGGTGTCAGGTGTCCCCTGACTTCTTCCTGGTGATGAACTCAATGACGGAGAAAGTCAAGTCTCAGATCTAAAAAAGATGAAAAAAATATTATAATTTTATTACATTGTGCCCAGATGCCACAATACATGGAGCCTCTGTAACTCCATTGTGCAGAGGGTTTATATACACACAATACAGCAATGGATGGATGTATCCCCAACCCTGGTAAATAGCTGGATGCATTTTCTGTACGTTACAGGGGAGAAGGAGACAGGGCCTTAGGCTGAATGGTGTCCTGGTAAAAATGCTTTTCGATGTCCCACTTCATGGTTTAGAGGACATGAGTGGGGATATTTCTATATAAGATGACCCTATACAGTGAATGGAGCTGTGATCTGCTTCACTTCTGGCTGCAGAGATCCTGTGCACAGCTGAACAAGGGGGTGACAGACATCAGACTCAAAAAGACCTGATATGGATGACTTATCCAAAGGGTAAGGATACGCCACCAATATCTACAGGTGAAAGCAGAAGTTTCCATACTCTATATAAAAAGACACATCTGCATGATTTTCTCACTATCTGACATGAAATCAGAATAAACCTTGACTTTTTAGATCAATTAGGATTACCATAATTATTAATATTTACCAAATGTCAGAATAATAAGAGAATGTTTTAAATCATTTTCATTACTTTCTGCAGTCACAAGTTTACATACACTAAGTTTGATGTCTGGGGTCAGTACTATATGGTAACACTGACATGTTAGTATGATGCCTTGGGTCAGTGCTATATGGTAACACTGACGTGCTGGTATGATGTCTGGGGTCAGTACTATATGGTAACACTGACGTTTCGGTATGATGCCTCGGGTCAGTACTATATGGTAACACTGACGTTTCAGTATGATGCCTCAGGTCAGTACTATATGATAACACTGACGTGTTGGTATGATGTCTGGGGTCAGTACTATATGGTAACACTGACGTGTCGGTATGATGCCTCCGGTCAGTACTATATGGTAACACTGACGTTTCGGTATGATGCCTCGTGTCAGTACTATATGGTAACACTGACGTGTCGGTATAATGTCTTGGGTCAGTACTATATGGTAACACGGACATGTTAGTATGATGCCTTAGGTCAGTGCTATATGGTAACACTGACGTGTTGGTATGATGTCTGGGGTCAGTGTTATATGGTAACACTGACGTGTTGGTATGATATCTGGGGTCAGTACTATATGGTAACACTGACGTGTCAGTATGATGAATCCAGTCAGTACTATATGGTAACACTGACGTGTCGGTATGATGCCTCGGGTTAATACTATATGGTAACACTGATGTGTCGGTATGATGTCTGGGGTCAGTACTATATGGTAACACTGACGTGTCGGTATGATGTCTCGGGTCAGTATTATATGGTAACACTGAGGTGTCGGTATGATGCCTCATGTCAGTACTATATAGTAACACTGATGTGTCGGTATGATGTCTGGGGTCAGTACTATATGGTAACACTGACGTGTCATTATGATGTCTGGGGTCAGTACTATATGGTAACACTGACATGTTAGTATGATGCATTGGGTCAGTGCTATATGGTAACACTGACGTGCTGGTATGATGTCTGGGGTCAGTACTATATGGTAAGACTGACGTTTCAGTATGATGCCTCAGGTCAGTACTATATGGTAACACTGACGTGTTGGTATGATGTCTGGGGTCAGTACTATATGGTAACACTGACGTGTCGGTATGATATCTGGGGTCAGTACTATATGGTAACACTGACGTGTCGGTATGATGCCTCCAGTCAGTACTATATGATAACACTGACGTGTCGGTATGATGCCTCGGGTTAATACTATATGGTAACACTGAGGTGTCGGTATGATGCCTTGGGTCAGTACTCTATGGTAACACTGATGTTTCGGAATGATGCCTCGGGTCAGTACTATATGGTAACACTGATGTGTCGGTATGATGTCTGGGGTCAGTACTATATGGTAACACTGACGTGTCGGTATGATGCCTTGTGTCAGTACTATATGGTAACACTGATGTGTCGGCACGATGTCACGGGGTCAGTACTATATGGTAACACTGATGTGTCGGTATGATGTCTGGGGTCAGTACTATATGGTAACACTGACGTGTCGGTATGATGTCTCGGGTCAGTACTATATAGTAACACTGAGGTGTCGGTATGATGCCTTGGGTTGTTACGAATTTGTAGATATTAAACATGTTACTTTTACTGTTATGAGTTTGAGCAGGAGCGCGGCCACAAGTCCCTATTCTTATATCTACTTTCTTGGACTTTTACTGTTATGTAAGTAATGAAAAAAAATTATGTAGTTTTTATAGAAAAAAAATTTAATTTTTGTCGCCATTTTCCGTGCCCCTTAGCGTTCTCATTTTTCGGGATCTGGGGCTGTGTGTTGGCTTATTTTTTATGTCTTGAGCTGACGTTTGTAATGATACCATTTTTGGGTAGATGTGCTGTTTTCATCGCCCGTTAGTACATTTTATTGCATAATTGTGGCAACCAAAAAAGTTTGCCGTTTGGACTTTATTTTCTCATTACACAGTGTATAGATCTGATTAATTGAGGTTATATTTCACTAGATAGCAGTGATACTAAATACGTGTATTTGTGTTTAAATAGTTTTATTTTCAAAGAGGCAAAAGGGGGATGATTCAAACTTTTAGGTCCTGTTTTCATTCGTTTTTTATTTTACACTGCCTCAGCACTGCACAGTCCGATCACTTATCCTGTGCACACATGAGCTGCATGTCTGTGCACAGGAGAAATGATCACTTTCTGTGGATGCCGGCACCCGCCAGTCATCCATAGCAAGTAAGTCATGACAGCTTCCATGGTTATCACAGGTCCTTGGACTGTAATGGCAAAGCATCGCGACTCTGTGATCGCATCACGGGACCTCTGGTGCCAGCGGGGAACAGAGCGATTCCCACTGAGGTTCTTTACATCACGCTGTCAATCACTGATCCGATCGGTGATGTTAACTTCAGAGGTCAGATGATCAGATCAGCTGCCATGTGCAGGGGATGATGTGAGCTCTGCACGTGAGCTCGCATCAGATGGAGGGAACACGGACAAGGACGTACTGTTATACCTTTGGCCATGAGGGGGTTAAGGCTTTGTTCACACATTGCATTATTTTATGGAAATCAATAGCATCAGCAAATGCGGTGAGATTTCATCATTGTCATTCACACTTGTGGGGTTTTCCCTGACTGAATTGGAAAACTGCTGCGTTTCTTAAATCTGCAGGACGTCAGTTCCTTCAGCGCTTTTTCCATCCGCACAAAGAAAAAGTAAAAAAATGTTGCAATTACGCAGTTTTGTTAAATAAAATTTATTCTAAATGTACTGTAGACAAATCACACAATAATCCATAGCAGATTTGGCTGCTGAAATAAAAAAACTGCAGCAAATATGCAATGTGTGAACACGGCTAAGGAGGGTTTCACACTTTCATTTTTCTAGCCGGCGTCCTAATCCGGATGAAATCTTTAGCCTCCTGCTCCGGCCGGTCTCCATAGATTTAGAATGGGGATGCAGGCACATGCGGTGGGATAAGGTTTCCGCCGGAAACACATGCATCGTTTTTACCTCCTCCCGGGACGGACAGAGTTGCAATTTTGTGTCTGGTTAAAAACCTGAGGTCACCGGATGCGGCGCACTGCGGCAAGAAATAGAATGGGCTTCAATGGAGTTCGGCTTTCACACTGAGCATGCCCAGAGCCGCTCCCAACACCTTCCCATTAGACGTGTCCTATGTAAAGTTTCAACTTTCCGAAGGATCAGGAAAAAAACAACAGATACAACTGCGGTTGCACAAACAAACCCGGATGCGGTTGAACTCGTTTTCAGCCTGATCACAGGTTCTGAAATGATTCTTCTTGGTGTAATTGTTTTACATGACATTTTACCAGGGTGTGAACACTTTTATATCCGCTGTATAAACTATATTGCATTTAGGGGGAAACTTCTTGTATTGTTTAGTTGCTTCCAGAGATCATTGTCCTTATAGGAGATGTTTCCAGGCAAAGCAAAGTATCTATTAATTACTGTATTTTGCAGATTATAAAATGCACCTAAAATTTAGAGGAAGAAAATTGGAAAAAATGGAATTTTTAATGTTAAAAAAGGTGGTCCATTTTATAATTCAGATATAGTTTACCGGGGTGTGTGGTGGCAGTGGAGGTAGGGTCGCAGCTGAAGGAAGTTGGTGGCAGCACAGCATGCTCCGGGCCTGAAGCGGAGAGGAGGAGGTGTCATGACTAGAGATGAGCGATGTTCGACTCGAATAGTTCGCCAATCTCAAATTCGAGTTGATTTTGGCGCTATTCGAGTCATTCGCCGAATTCGAACAATTTGGTTCAAATTCGGCGAATTTCGAACATGTTCGATTTTGGTTAGAAAATGCGGCAGATGCAGTCAGAAAACCGCATCTGCCGCATTTTCAGCCAAAATAAACATTCCCTAAAAGAAAGAAAGTGTTAAAAATAAAATTAATAATCAATGCTCACCTGTCCGCGGTCCACCGAAGCCTCCGGCAAGGTCCTGTGGTGACGTCATGTTCTCGCGGGAACTCCGATCATGTGACCGGAGTTCCCGCGAGAACATGACGTCACCACAGGTCCTAGAAGCCACAGGACCTTGCCGGAGGCTTCAGTGTACCGCGGACAGGTGAGCATTGATTATTTTTTTATTTTTAACACTTTCTTTCACTTTTTTTCACTTCCACAATGTATGTATATACATTGTGGAAGTGAAAAAGCCCCACAAGCCCGGTTTGTTCGTTTTCAGGGGGGGGTTCGACGGTGTTCGTCGAGCATTCGACGAACATTTGTCGAACACCCCGTCGATTCGACGAATCGAATCGAATTCGAACACCGGGGTGGTGGCTCATCTCTAGTCATGACGGTGTGATACAGGCGCCATCAATCCCAAGTCAGTGGGCGTGATGTGCTTCAGGAAAATGGCTGCGGTGGCAGCACACGCGCAGATCGAGGTCTCGGTGCTCCAAGATCTTGATGTTCGCATGCGCTGCCTCTGTAACTGGTTTCCTGAATCACATCGCATCCACTGACTGGGGATCAAGGGCGCCTGTATCACACCTCCATGACACCCCCTCCTCTCAGCCTTGGGCTCGCAGCATCGTCTCACTCGTGCCACTGCTGACTTTTTGTTCGCAGCAACCCTTCCTCCTGTTGTTGGAATCGCTATTGTGTAGATAGGCAAAGATATCTTTTTAGCTTCTCTATTTTTAATGTATATTTCAATATATGCAAACTGAGTTTCTCCTTTAAATGCATGTGTATATTGAACCTTCCCTTTAAGAGAGTACGCCTTTAAACGCATAACATCTAATGAAATGAATAGTTTTCTTATTAGTTCCCCACAGTAGACTATATCTGGATTATAAGACGCACCCCCATTTTCCCCCCAATTTCAGGGGATAAAAAGTGCATCTAATACTCCAAAAGATACGGTAGGTATACAAAGAAACTTGTATGATTTACTAACATAGCTCTATATGGCCAGGTGCCCAATGTTCTGGTCGCTGCACCATCCCAGGACCAGGGTTGGCAACCGGACTTGTTTTATCTTGATGTCTCTCAAAAAAAATCACAGCGTGATAATATTCTTTCAGTACAATAGAAGAAATGGGGCAGCACTCACCGGTACTTCAGGCTTTTTATTCTCGAACATTCGATAATATTCTTTCCAGACATATGGAAACACTGTAATAAATCATTATGGAAGAGAAGATGGTTATTGTGTGGGTTGGTGCGGACAACTGCAGAAAACAAAAACAGTATTAATGCTACATGTGAACACGGCCTTAAAGGGAATCGGTCACCACATGTGACCTTTCTAAACTTTTAATATGGACATACAGGGTATAGAATGATAAAAATAATCCTCCCTGTCTGCCTCATATTAGATGCCTTGTTGTGGATAAATCATCTTTTATCACTTTATGTAAATAAGCTCTTCCAGGCTATGGGGCGGCTGCTGCCTGGAAAATAACTCCGCCTCCATACCTTTTTTTAAATAAAGGGGCGTTACCAGTGTGAGACAAATAAATGATACAGAACAGGAGAAATGACATTTTGTCACCTTGCAAAAACTTTTTTGCAGCTCTGCTGTTTTGTAACAGTGTTGCAGCCTTGTCTGCCTGTGAGATGGAGGCTGAAGGTGAGAGGAATCTGCAGATGTGTTAGTTATAATCATACAGAACTGTATAGTGAGATCAGGAGGGCAGAGAGCGGCCATAACTCATCATACTGGTAAAGCCCCCTACTATGTAAAATATGCTCTGGAGGCGGAGTTATCTTCCAGGCTATGGGGAGGACGTTGCCTGGAACAGCTCATTTACACAAAGCGATAAAAGATGATTTATCCACAACAAGGCATCCGATATGAAGCAGACAGGTAGGACTTTTTTTCAGCATTCTACAACCTATATGCCCATATTAATAGTTTGATAGGTCAAATGTGGAGACAGATTCCCTTTAAAGATATAAATAAGACAGACATCAAATCATGAAGCTACATCAAGATAAGAAAGTTGTGGATCCTAATACTATAAATGATATGGCTTCCCTCCAGTGTGAATTCTCCGATGTATAGCAAGACTTGATTTACATAAAAAAGATTTCCCACATTCTGAACATGAATACAGCCTCTCTCCCATGATTTCTATTAAGGTTAACAAGTTGTGATTTACATGTAAGACATTTCCTACATTCTTAACATGAAAACACCCCCCTCATGTGAATTCTTTGATGTTTGAGAAAATGTGATTTATTTAGAAAATATTTACCACATTCTGAACACGAATATGGCATCTCTCCTGTGTGGCTTCTCTCATGTTTCACAAGACTTGATTATCTGTAAAGTACAGGAGCGTCTCAATGAATTAGAATATCATCAAAAAGTTACTTTATTTCAGTAATTCAATATATAAAGTGAAATGCATATATTATATATAGTCATTACACACAGATGGATCTATTTCATGTGTTATTTATGTTAATGTTGATGATTATAGCTTACAGTCAATGAAAACCCAAAGGTCATTATCTCAGAAAATTAAAGTAGGGAGGATGAAGGGTCTGGTAAAATATGACCTAAATAGGTATCAGAGGCTTCACCTTGTGTGGTTGTGAGAGTCACAACCACTATAAAAGCAGATCACGGCTGCTGCAGTCCTCAGCGTGGTGCATATAGAGTAGAGTATAGAGTAGGGAGGAGGAAGGGTTAAAAAAACGTGCTGCCGTATTTCACCAGACATCAAAGGGTGAATATAATATTAATTAGTCAATGAATTTCAGGGCTCCCTGGCCCCTTCCTCAGGACAAATCAATATCATATTGCCATGTTTCAGGAAGCCCTGAAATGCGTTGACTAATAAATATTATATTCACCCTTTGATGCATCTTGGAATACGGCAGCGCGGTTGTTAACCCTTCATCCTCCCTACTTTACTTTTCTGAGATAAAGACCTTTGGGTTTTCATTGGCTGTAAGCCATAATCATCAACATTAACAGAAATAAACACTTAAAATAGATCATGCTGTTTTGAAATCACTCTAGATATGGGTTTCACTTTATGTATTGAATTCCTGAAAAAATGATCTTTTTGATGATATTCTAATTCATAGAGATGCACCTGTATTTCTCACTGTGAACATGAATATGGCTTTCCTCCTGTGTGACGTCTTTTGTGTTTCACAAGACTGATCATATGTAAAGTATTTATTACTGTGAACCTAAATACGGCTTCTCTCCTGTGTGACTTCTCTGAAGTTTAAGATCTAATTCTAAAACATTTCCCACATTCTGAACATGAATACGGCTTCTCTCCTGTGTGACTTCTCTCGTGTTTCACAAGACCTGATTATCTGTGACGTGTTTTTCACTGTGAATATGAATACGGCTTCTCTCCTCTGACTTCTCTGAGGTATAGGATTTATTTCTAAAATACTTCCCCACATTCTGAACATGAATACGGCTTTTCTCCTATGTGAATTCTCTCATATCTAGAAATAAAAGTTGATTTATTAGTAAAGCATTTCCCACATTCTGAACAGGAGTATGGCTTTTCTCATTTGGGCTTTCTGTTAAAAAAAAATTGAGCTTTTAGTGAGTTTCTCGTCACACTGAAATCTTGACTCCACTTTTTCACCTGGAATTGTGGTAATAATCCAAGATTCGTCAGGAGAGGGTTTCTCATGATGAGGGGATTATAAAATAGCGAAGTACATGGAGTCATGGCCAGCTTTACCCATGTGCGAGTGGTTTGGTCGCACAGAGCGATGACCTGCATGCTACAGTAGAGGGTGCTGCAGGGAATAAGAAAATTGAATTCACTTGCTGCTTCCAATCATAGTCCAATCACAGCGCGTGTACTGTGAGTGCTGGTAGCAGACTATGGTGGGAGGAGCAGAGGAGAGACAATGACACTAACTTGCTGTTTCCTGCCGTGCCTCTCTCTCCCCCAAAAGCGTGGAAGCCAATGCCGACAACTAAGGCGCAGTGATTGGACAGCACACACGTTAAGCTGCACCTACTGCTGCCCCTTCCCCAATCAATGTGCTCTATTTTTTATCCCTATGAGTGTGACAGTCTCCAGGGCCGCTGCCCTAGTCAGGAATGAAGCCGTCTCTGGACCAGAACCCATTCTATTCCAGCTGAATAATACCAGGGGCGGTGTGATGAATACGTACCAGGGGCGGTGTGATGAATAAGTACCAGGGCGGTGTGATGAATAAGTACCAGGGGCGGTGTGGGGTCAGGCTGCTGGATAACAATTCATAAGTTTTATTTTTTAAATAAATAAATCTGTGCTGTTGTTACTAATGTGTCTGATTCTATTACTGGACCTGGGGGCATCATATTCCTGCAAGGGGTGTTATGTGTACAAATCCTATAGATAGGAGTATACTCACATGCACTCATTGTAGTAAAATGGCGCCTCTTTGTTGCCTAATCACATAAACCCCTTGTGATATAATGATGCCCCACTTACACCCCTCAAGGGGTTGCTCCCTTTCACTAAATGTTTGGTTCACCTGTAGGTAAAAAAAAAAAAAAAATCTGCGCTATACTCACCTTCCCCAGGTCCATCAGTATGTCCCGCCTCTGCTCCCCATGTCTGCCAATGACTGGGGGATCGATGTCCCATCGATTAAGCGGCAGCCAATCCGTGAGCTCAGCAATTGAGGTGTATACTATGAGGTTCTGCAGCAGCTGAACTCACTAATTGGCTTTTGCACTGTTAAAGTGACATCATTTCCATAGCCAATGCCAGACACCGGGAGCAGTGTGGAGACTCACCGGTGGACCTGGGGAAGGTGAGTACAGCTTGGTTTGTTTCTTTATAATAATCTGCAACTGGTGACATTAATTTTCTGAAAGAAAACAACCCCTTTATTATGAGGTTCTGCAGTACCTGAGGTGTGTTATGAAATTCTGCAGCAGCTGAGGTGAGTTTAGTGAGATTCTGCAGTGGCTGAGATGTGCATTATCAGGCTCTGAAGCCATTTAGGTGTCCAATATGAGGTTCTGCCACAGCTGAGGTGTGTATTATCAGGTTCTGCAACAGCAGTGTGTATTGAGATTCTGCAGCAGCTGGGATGACAGCCATACTATCAATTTAAAGCAACATTAGCAGCTGAGATGTCTAATATGAGGTTCTGCAGCAGCCGAGGTATGCATTTCAGGTCCTACAATAGCTCAAGTGTGTATTATGACATTCTGCAGCAGCTAAGGTATGTATTATGAGGTCCTGCAGCAGCTGAGGTGCATTAGGAGGTTATGCAGCAGCAGAGATATGTATTGCAGGTTCTGCAGCAGGGTATGTATTGCAATGTTCTGCAGCAGCTGAGATATTTTATTAGGTTCCTAAGCAGCTGAGGTATATGATGAGATTCCGAAGCAGCTGAGATGTTATGAGGACCATTCACAGCGGAACCCAAAACTCAGTGAGTTTCAGGTCCTGCTGTGAACAGTGGTCGCAGGGGATCGTGCAGGGTTTGTGTGGAAATAATAAAGGTGGGAATGAAGCATGGTATTGTGTTTGTTTGTTTTTTTTTTCACAAAGAAATTATTTTTCACGATGTGATTTACTATTTAGCAAGAGGTTCATAATGGTCGGGTGTAACATTGGCCCGACATTATGAACCTCGGGCTTAGCGTCAGCTGGCAATTCATAGCTAGCATTAACCAGTTATTACCCAGTTTGCCACCACAGGGCAAACACAGCCAGGCACAGCGCCAGAAAATCACGCTTTGATGAATACACCATTTTTTGCAGCGGCTGCATTCGGAAGAATTCAAGAATTCTTTTTTTTTAAATTAAGGGCTCCCCTGTATTTAGATTACCAACCCGGTAAAAGTAGGCAGCTGGGGGTGGGTGGCAGCCTGTACCTGCCTACTATGTCTGGGCTGGTGACCAAAGATACAGGCCACCATACCTGGATGTATGATCATGATGACTGAAGAGGACGAGGTCTTCTCTGCACCTTCTTTCTGTCTGGGTTATTATTGCCCCTGTACAGGGTGGAACCAGCTTCATATATGTTATAATTACAACTAATAGATTATTAAAAAAAACCTCCTTGTCCTTACCAATTGGCAAGAGAAAACGGGAGACGTTGTAGAGATGGCACACAGAGCGGATAATACAGGGATCGCAAGGTTAAAAAACTGCAAAGACACCACCAATAATCAGACCTGCCGCCTCTATAATGACCAATACTAGATACTCTAATTGGGACGTTCATCGGGAGCAACGTATGTCAGCCGCCCTCACTGCAGAGCGCTGGAGGAAAATCCCACCGCCATCTGCTTGGGGTCTGCGTCAGCAGAGAAAGGTGGTCGGCCGCGCCCCCGGCTGGGGGAGTAAAGGACGTATGGCCGCACCCCGGGCCGGGGAAAAGAGGCAGTCGGCTGCTCCTTGCATGGGGAAAGGAAGGTCAGCCGCGCCTGTTTATGCCGCAGACGTCCCGTGTACATGCTCCCCGATACGTTCCTTCTCATGAGGTCCGGAGCTCTCACGTCGGCTCTCGGCTGCATTAATAGTCACCTCGGGGCCATACAACATGAAGAATCAGACATGCTCACCATGAGGCCCACACAACTCCCGGGTGAACGGATCAATGATGGGGCACTGCCCGACAGCCCTACCTTCATCCATGAGCCGTCTGGCGTTGCTCTCCCTCCTCTGGATGAGCCGGTCACCAATGTGTTGGATCTCTGGGAGGCTCCAGTTCTATGAACAATGAAGAGGAGTGTTAGCTCTGCAGCCAATCTCCCAGAATGCAGCCGTGCTTAGCTTTTGACCCCAGACTTTACCTGCGCCCGCTGCTATAGATGGCGTCCCCTCCAGAAGGAATCTGTGAACTGCGGCATTGGCGGTGGAGCATCAATCAGCCGCACTCTCCTGCCTGGAAACACGAGGTGGGAAGAGTTACATGGTGCTGCTCATCATAGGGGAACACTCCCTGTTAAAACCCTGGGGTGCAATCTTATACTACCGGCCTCCAGACCTCTCTACTATTAACTACAACTCCCAGCATGCCCCATGGTCCCGTCATCACAAGTTCACCTTTGCCGGGTTATACTGGAGCAGCACAGTACCTGACTCCTTCTGTGCAGGGGTGATGTGGGACATGGCGGGTGAGGTATACAGGAGCAGTGCAGTACCTGGCTCCTCCTGTGGTGTGATGGGGGAGATGGCAGGTGAGGTACACAGGAGTGGTGCAGTACCTGGCTCCTCCTGTGGGGTGATGGGGGAGATGGCGGCCTTGGTACACTGGAGTGGCTCAGCACCTGGCTCCTCCTGTGGGGTGATGGGGGAGATGGCAGGTGACACCACCAGGCTTTGCTTCTGCTGCTCGATGAGTTTCAGCAGTTTATCCCACGCCTCTGCGCTCTGCCGATTCAGCTCCGCGATCCTCATCTCCAGAGTCACTGGACCGGGCGTAGATGGCGCCTCCTGCTGGAAAAACAGGTGACCTTCAGTGACAATACCAAAAACCAGAAACTGAACCAAACAATCTCAATTCATCACTTTCTTATAGCACATGACAATCAGCTGAATTAGGAATGCAGCTCTGGATGTGACTGGAGGATAGCTAGAGGTAATTAAACATTCTCGGTATGTAATGAAGCGAGTTATACATAGTAACATAGTATTTAAGGTTGAAGGAAGACTTTAAAGCGAACCTGTCACCCCCCCGGGCATCAAAAACTAAAATAGCCACCTTCTGCAGCACTAAGGGCCCCTTTACACGCGGCTACATTTCTAGGGTGGCTACAGGTAACTTACTGGTTGCAGTGAAATCATAGAGAGATTATTCCATTTGTACACAGCAACAAGATAGAACCTTGTCTCCATGATTTCACTGCAACCAGTAAGTTACCTGTAGCCACCCTAGAAATGTAGCCGCGTGTAAAGGGGCCCTAAGGCTGCATTCTGAGAAGGTGGCTATAGGCTTTTGATGCCCTTTATACTATGAAATATGTAGTTAGGTAAATGCTCACACTTCTGAAGACCAAAGACCGGAAGGCGGGGTTTCACGCTCCCCTGACCCTCCCCCTCTTGTCAGTCACGGTGCTCGCCTGCTGTGCGCCCGGTGTCCAGGAAGTCGTCGGCAGCGCGCACAGCGCATGCGCGGCTCCATACAGGAGAACGGAGACGCGCGTTCATTTTACACAGTGAGGGGAGGCAGCAGCAGGCGAGCACCATGACTGACAAGAGGGGCGGGTCAGGGGAGCGTGAAACCCCGCCTCCCGGTCTTTGGTCTTCAGAACTGTGAGCATTTATCTAACTGCATATTTCATAGTATAAAGGGCATCAAAAGCCTATAGCCACCTTCCCTGAATGCAGCCTTAGTGCTGCAGAAGGTGGCTATTTTAGCTTTTGATGCCCGGGGGGGGTGACAGGTTCGCTTTAAGTCCATCTAGTTCACCCCATATCCCAACATGTTGATCCAGAGGAAGGCAAAAAAAACCATGTGGCTACACTAAGCTCCACATTGGGGGAAAAAAATCCTTCCTGACTCCAGATACGGCAATCAGACTAGATCCCTGGATCAACGCCCTATCAAAGAATCTAGTATGTATAACTGGTAATATTATAGTTTTCAAGAAAGGCATCCAGACCCTTCTTAAATGTTAGTAGTGACTCCCTCATTACACCATCATGTGGCAGAGAGTTCCATAGTCTCACTGCTCTTACAGTAAAGAATCCGCGTCTGTGATTATGATTAAACAGTCTTTCCTCCAGACGTAGAGGATGCCCCCTTGTCCCCGTCTCAGGCCTAAAAGTAAAGAGATCATTAGAAAGGTCTCTGTACTGTCCCCTCATATGTTTATACATTATTATAAGATCACCCCTAAGCCTTCGTTTTTAAAAGCTAAATAACCCCAAGTTTAATAACCTGTCTTGGTATTGGAGTCCCCTCAGTCTTCTAATAACCTGTCTTGGTATTGGAGTCCCCTCAGTCTTCTAATAACCTGTCTTGGTATTGAAGACCCCTCAGTCCTCTAATAACCTGTCTTGGTATTGCAGACCCCCCAGTCCTCTAATAACCTGTCTTGGTATTGCAGACCCCGCAGTCCTCTAATAACCTGTCTTGGTATTGCAGACCTCTCAGTCCTCTAATAACCTGTCTTGGTATTGCAGACCCCTCAGTCCTCTAATAACCAGTCTTGGTATTGCTGACCTCTCAGTCCTCTAACAACCTGTCTTGGTATTGCAGACCCCTCAGTACTCTAATAACCTGTCTTGGTATTGCAGACCCCTCAGTCCTCTAATAACCTGTCCTGGTATTGCAGACCCCTCAGTCCTCTAATAACCTGTCTTGGTATTGCAGGCCCCTCAGCCCTCTAATAACCTGTCTTGGTATTGGGGCGTGGAGATGCAGCATGGCCATTGTGTGGTTGGCTGCTCGATTGAGGGGGCGTGTGCTGTCTAGTCCTGCGTTATAGTAGTGGGTGTGTGTAGTCGCAAGTGACGCTTGCAGCGCCCAATCGCGGCTATACATGTCCCCCGCGTCATCGTGCCTGCCCCTATGACGCTGGGCGGTCGCATGACACGCAGCCAATCACAGGCGACCTGGGCGGTGTCAATGTGCGGGCCCAGACCGGGGCCTAGATTAGTGCCTGGCTACCGGGCGCAGGGCGATGTAGTGGGGCACGTGCTGCGGCTGACCAGAGGGTCTGTGAGTGAGCAGGGAGAGCAGAGCCCTTTGTGGGATCCGTCTCCTTTCCACGTAGGAGCTCCGGCCCCATGCTCTGGACGTACGTCCTGAACTTACCGGTGGTGCGCGTCCCGACATGGGGCCGCCGCAGCTGGAGGGGGGGGGGAATGATGCCCCGTGTATGCAGGCTGCTGCTGCTGTGCTGCACCGGATCAGTTGGGGATGGATCGGTGCGGTGGATGGGCACACTGGTGGCCTCAATCACCTGCTCCTTTGTTGGAGGAGGTGAGAGGTGCTGCACTCGTGTCTCCTTGCATCCCCCTGTCCTGCAGAGGAATGCTATGGGTATGCACAGTGGCTGCCTGCATGGTCTGGGGTAGTGAGAGTGAAGCCCCTTTATGGGGATCCGTCGCCCCTCCAAGAGGGGTGTGCGCTGCCTTGGGATCGTCCATGCTCTTATAGAGAGGTTCTTTGGTAAAAGTAAGAATGAAATAATAAAAGTAAGAGTAAGAATGGTAGATGTGGTCTCAGCTACAGACACACATGTGCCTCCTTGGACACTAAGCAAAAAACTGAATAGCTACGCCTATGTACAGGTGTATACTGCAGGAAGGAGGGCTTAACTTTTAACTCTACTTAGTGTCGTCCCCTAGTGGCAGAAAAGCATACACCCATGGTCCTGTGTCCCCCAATGATGCGAAGGAGAAAAGTCATTTAGCATATTGGCTTTTTCCTCATCCTCATCCACCATTTCACCCAGATTATTTTTAAAGGGGCTAACAATATCATTTTTTAGTTTCTTACTATTTATGTAGTTTAAAAATATTTTGGGATTATTTTTACTTTCTCTGGCAATGAGTCTCTCTGTCTCAATCTTTGCTGCCTTGATTTGCTTTTTACAGATGTTATTTAGTTTTATGTATTTATTTAATGCCTCATCACTACCTACTTGCTTTAATTACCTAAATGCTTTCTTTTTGTCACTTATTGCGCCTCTTAAAGCTCTATTTAGCCATAGTGGTTTCCTCCTATTTCTAGCTTGTTTATTCCCATAGGGTATATATTGTGCACAGGTCCTATTCAGGATGCTAATAAACGTCTCCTATTTGCTTTCTGTACTTTTATGTCTCAGGTCATCGTCCCAGTTTATTGCACTATGATCATCTCTCAACCGTTGGAAATTTGCCTTCCTGAAGTTTAGTGTCCTTGTAGCCCCTCTACTACACATCTTATTAAAGGATACTTGAAAAACTTATTATTTTGTGATCACTATTACCCAAGTGACCTCCAACCCGTATATTTGATATACGGTCCGGCCTGTTGGTTAATATTAGGTCCAGCAGTGCCCCCCTTCTTGTTGGGTCCTGAACCAGTTGTGAAAGGTAATTGTCTCTCATCGTTGTCCTATTACCTTTGCTGGAACTGCAGGTTTCTGATCCCCAATGTATTTCAGGGTAGTTGAAGTCCCCCATAATAATGACTTCTCCCTGAGTCGCTGCTTCATCTATTTGCTTTATGAGGATATTCTCCTCCTCTTCCATTATTGTTGAAGACTTAAAACAAACCCCTATCAGTAATTTATTATTTTTCCCCCTCCCCTTATCTCCACCCACAGAGACTCTACATTTCCATTAGATTCACCTATATTATCATGCAGGATGGGTTTTTAAGGATGATTTTACGTATAAACAGACACCTCCCCCTCGCTTATTTGTATGGTAATTTCTGAACAGACTATATCCCTGTATATTAACAGCCCAGTCCTGGCTCTCATCCAGCCATGTCTCCGATATCCTCACCATATATACCCTGTATATTAACAGCCCAGTCCTGGCTCTCATCCAGCTTTGTCTCTGATATCCCCACCATATATATCCTGTATATTAATAGCCCGGTCCTGGCTCTTGTCCAGCCATGTCTCTGATATCCCCATCATATATACCCCTGTATATTAACAGCCCAGTCCTGGCTCTCATCCAGCCATGTTTCCGATATCCCACCATATATATCCTGTATATTAACAGCCCAGTCCTGGCTCTCATCCAGCCATGTCTCTGATATCCCCACCATATATATCCCTGTATATTAACAGCCCAGTCCTGGCTCTCGTCCAGCCATGTCTCTGATATCTCCACCATATATACCCCTGTATATTATCAGCCCAGTCCTGGCTCTCATCCAGCCATGTCTCTGATATCCCCACCATATATACCCTGTATATTAACAGCCCAGTCCTGGCTCTCATCCAGCCATGTCTCTGATATCTCCACCATATATACCCCTGTATATTAACAGCCCAGTCCTGGCTCTCGTCCAGCCATGTCTCTGATATCCCCACCATATATATCCCTGTATATTAACACCCCAGTCCTGGCTCTCGTCCAGCCATGTCTGTGATATCCCCACCCTATATATCCTGTATATTAACAGCCCAGTCCTGGCTCTCATCCAGCCATGTCTCTGATATCCCCACCATATATACCCCTGTATATTATCAGCCCAGTCCTGGCTCTCATCCAGCCATGTCTCTGATATCCCCACCATATATACCCCTGTATATTAACAGCCCAGTCCTGGCTCTCATCCAGCCATGTCTCTGATATCTCCACCATATATACCCTGTATATTAACAGCCCAGTCCTGGCTCTCGTCCAGCCATGTCTCTGATATCCCCACCATATATATCCCTGTATATTAACACCCCAGTCCTGGCTCTCGTCCAGCCATGTCTGTGATATCCCCACCCTATATATCCTGTATATTAACAGCCCAGTCCTGGCTCTCATCCAGCCATGTCTCTGATATCCCCACCATATATACCCCTGTATATTATCAGCCCAGTCCTGGCTCTCCTCCAGCCATGTCTCTGATATCTCCACCATATATACCCTGTATATTAATAGCCCGGTCCTGGCTCTTGTCCAGCCATGTCTCTGATATCCCCACCATATATATCCTGTATATTAACACCCCAGTCCTGGCTCTCGTCCAGCCATGTCTCTGATATCCCCACCATATATACCCTGTATATTAACAGCCCAGTCCTGGCTCTCATCCAGCCATGTCTCTGATATCCCCACCATATATATCCTGTATATTAACAGCCCAGTCCTGGCTCTCATCCAGCCATGTCTCTGATATCCCCACCATATATATCCAGTATATTAACAGCCCGGTCATGGCTCTCGTCCAGCCATGTCTCTGATATCCCCACCATATATATCCCTGTATATTAACAGCCCAGTCCTGGCTCTCATCCAGCTTTGTCTCTGATATCCCTACGGGTACCTTTACACACGGCTACATTTGTAGCTTGTCACCAGGTAACTTACTGGTTGCAGTGAAATCATGGATACATGGTTCTATCTTGTTGCTGTGTACAAATGGAATCATGTATCCATGATTTCACTGCAACCAGTAAGTTACCTGGTGACAAGCTACAAATGTAGCCGTGTGTAAAGGTACCCTACCATATATATCCTGTATATTAATAGCCCGGTCCTGGCTCTTGTCCAGCCATGTCTCTGATATCCCCACCATATATATCCTGTATATTAACACCCCAGTCCTGGCTCTCGTCCAGCCATGTCTGTGATATCCCCACCCTATATATCCTGTATATTAACAGCCCAGTCCTGGCTCTCATCCAGCCATGTCTCTGATATCCCCACCATATATACCTGTATATTAACAGCCCAGTCCTGGCTCTCATCCAGCCATGTCTCTGATATCCCCACCATATATACCCATGTATATTAACACCCAGTCCTGGCTCTCTCCAGCCATGTCTCTGATATCCCAACATATATACCTGTATATTAACAGCCCAGTCCTGGCTCTCATCCAGCCATGTCTGTGATATCCCCACCATATATATCCCTGTATATTACACACCCAGTCCTGGCTCTCGTCCAGCCATGTCTGTGATATCCCACCCATATATCCTGTATATTAACACCCAGTCCTGGCTCTCAGTCCAGCCATGTCTCTGATATCCCCACCATATATACCCTGTATATTAACAGCCCAGTCCTGGCTCTCCTCCAGCCATGTCTCTGATATCCCACCATATATATCCTGGTATATTAACAGCCCAGTCCTGGCTCTCGTCCAGCCATGTCTCTGATATCCCCCACATATATATCCTGTATATTAACACCCCAGTCCTGGCTCTCGTCCAGCCATGTCTCTGATATCCCCACATATATACCCTGTATATTAACAGCCCAGTCCTGGCTCTCATCCAGCCATTGTCTCTGATATCCCACCATATATATCCTGTATATTAAAGCCCAGGTCCTGGCTCTTGTCCAGCCATGTCTCTGATATCCCCACCATATATATCCTGTATATTAACCCCCAGTCCTGGCTCTCGTCCAGCCATGTCTCTGATATCCCCACATATATATCCTGTATATTAACAGCCCAGTCCTGGCTCTCGTCCAGCTTTGTCTCTGATATCCCTACTACCTTAATGCTGTATATTGTAGCTTGTCACCAGGGAACTACTGTTGCAGTAAATCATATACATGTTTTCTTAGCCTGTGTACAATGATCATGTATCCATATTCCCTGCATATAAGTTACCTGTACAAGCTACAATGTGCCGTTTAACGTACCCTCACAGCATATATACCTGTATTTAAAGCCCAGTCCTGGCTCTGTCCAGCCATGTCTCTGATATCCCCACCATATATACCTGTATATTAACAGCCCAGTCCTGGCTCTCGTCCAGCCATGTCTCTGATATCCCCACCATATATATCCTGTATATTAACAGCCCAGTCCTGGCTCTCGTCCAGCCATGTCTCTGATATCCCCACCATATATACCTGTATATTAACAGCCCAGTCCTGGCTCTCATCCAGCCATGTCTCTGATATCCCCACCATATATATCCTGTATATTAACACGCCCAGTCCTGGCTCTCGTCCAGCCATGTCTCTGATATCCCCACCATATATATCCTGTATATTAACAGCCCAGTCCTGGCTCTCATCCAGCCATGTCTTGATATCCCCACCATATATACCCTGTATATTACCCGCCCAGTCCTGGCTCTCAGTCCAGCCATGTCTCTGATATCCCACCATATATATCCTGTATATTAACAGCCCAGTCCTGGCTCTCGTCCAGCCATGTCTCTGATATCCCCACCATATATATCCCTGTATATTAACAGCCCAGTCCTGGCTCTCATCCAGCCATGTCTCTGATATCCCCACCATATATATCCTGTATATTAACAGCCCAGTCCTGGCTCTCATCCAGCCATGTCTCTGATATCCCCACCATATATATCCAGTATATTAACACCGTCCTGGCTCTCGTCCAGCCATGTCTCTGATATCCCCACCATATATATCCCTGTATATTAACAGCCCAGTCCTGGCTCTCATCCAGCCTTGTCTCTGATATCCCTACCATATATATCCTGTATATTAAAGCCCGGTCCTGGCTCTTGTCCAGCCATGTCTCTGATATCCCCACCATATATACCCCTGTATATTACCAGCCCAGTCCTGGCTCTCATCCAGCCATGTCTGTGATATCCCCACTATATATATCCTGTATATTAACAGCCCAGTCCTGGCTCTCGTCCAGCCATGTCTGTGATATCCCCACCCTATATATGCTGTATATTAACAGCCCAGTCCTGGCTCTCGTCCAGCCATGTCTCTGATACCCCCCCAAATATATACCCCTGTATATTAACAGCCCAGTCCTGGCTCTCGTCCAGCCATGTCTCTGATATCCCCACCATATATACCCCTGTATATTAACAGCCCGGTCCTGGCTCTCGTCCAGCCATGTATCTGATATCCCCACCATATATATCCTGTATATTACCAGCCCAGTCCTGGCTCTCGTCCAGCCATGTCTCTGATATCCCCACCATACATACCCCTGTATGTTAACAGCCCAGTCCTGGCTCTCCTCCAGCCATGTCTGTGATATCCCCACCATATATACCCCTGTATATTAACAGCCCAGTCCTGGCTCTCGTCCAGCCATGTCTCTGATATCCCCACCATATATATCCCTGTATATTAACAGCCCAGTCCTGGCTCTCGTCCAGCCATGTCTCTGATATCCCCACCATATATACCCTGTATATTACCAGCCCAGTCCTGGCTCTCATCCAGCCATGTCTCTGATATCCCCACCATATATATCCTGTATATTAACAGCCCAGTCCTGGCTCTTGTCCAGCCATGTCTCTGATATCCCCACCATATATATCCTGTATATTAACAGCCCAGTCCTGGCTCTCATCCATCCATGTATCTGATATCCCCACCATATATATCCTGTATATTAACAGCCCAGTCCTGGCTCTCATCCAGCCATGTCTCTGATATCTCCACCAGGGGTGGATTAAGGATAGCCAGGGCCCGGGGCTGTCCAGACTCTGAGGGCCCCTTGTCATGTGACGGGGGTCATTATATACCTGAAATAGATTATTCCAGACAAATAGTTGCTGAGTGAAACTATAACCTGTCAAACATCCATTGATCTAGTCAATTTACGCTTCAGTTAGGAAGAAAAAAGAAAGCGCCAACAATTAACGTGTTTTTAGTGCAGAAAACGCAGCAAAATAAACGCAGGGTCTGTTGCACACATCCGTGCCTCCAGCATGTATGCGGTCCGTGCCGATACATGTCAGAGGCACAGATATACAGGGACACATGATCCCCAAAGGCCCCCTTCAGACATCCGTTATTCAGCATGGTTGGACCGTGTCACCGTGTGGAGCAGACCCGTGTCCTCCACATGGCGACGTGTGTTTTTTGCCGGCACCAAGGACCACTTTTGACCCAAAACATACTGCACACGGATGTTCACTGTGCACAGAACACGGCCAAAAGTTTAAAGTGTAAAAATAAAGAAATTTATACTCACCTGCCTCGAGAGCTGCCTGCTCCTTTCACTTCCGGGGCTCACGTAATATTCATTTCACTGAGCCCAGCAGTGGACCAGAAGTGAGAGGAGCAGCGGCGCTGGAGGCAGGCGAGTATGCACTGACAGCCTGTCCATGTGCTATCTATGGATCCACACGTAGCACACATGTCAGACAATCCGTAACACATGGATACACACCCCGCCCAACAATGGCCTTGACTCACACATCTGTGGTTTGCACAATGTGTGAAACAGGCCTTGGACACAGTGCCCCCAGACCTACAGGAACCAGCAGGTGTCCTGTGTCCACGATCTGCAGTGGGTGCAGGGCGGCTTCTCCCTGCAGGCAGCTGATGGTGATCACTTCCAACTCCGCAGTATGAAATGAACATGCTGTGGAGTTGAGTGCCGACAATCCACATCGCAGCTGAAAACACGCTGCAGTCAGGGAAGCATAGTGAGGATGAGATTTTTGCAAATCATCCGCTGTGCTGCTACTGTACAATGCAGCGGCAATATGCTGCATCCAAAACGCTGTGTTTACTTATCGTGACTATGCAGCCTAAGGCTATGTTCACACATAATGTTTCCTGTGATCTTTTGGCATAAAAAAAAAAAAAAAAATCAGCTTTTTATTAGCATGTATTTTATTAAACAAATAAAAAAACAAAATAAGAAGCCTTATGTGAACATAACTTAGCAAATACTGAGGTAAAAACACCAAATACTCAGCATGTGCACGAGGCCTTACATATACTGAGGTAAAACCTCACCAAATACACAACGTGTGCACGAGGCCTTACATATACTGAGGTAAAACCTCACCAAATACTCAGCATGTGCACGAGGCCTTACAGATACTGAGGTAAAACCTCACCAAATACACAACGTGTGCACAAGGCCTTACATATACTGAGGTAAAACCTCACCAAATACTCAGCGTGTGCACGAGGCCTTACATATACTGAGGTAAAACCTCACCAAATACTCAGCATGTGCACGAGGCCTTACATATACTGAGGTAAAACCTCACCAAATACACAACGTGTGCACGAGGCCTTACATATACTGAGGTAAAACCTCACCAAATACTCAGCATGTGCACGAGGCCTTACATATACTGAGGTAAAACCTCACCAAATACACAACGTGTGCACAAGGCCTTACATATACGGAGGTAAAACCTCACCAAATACTCAGCGTGTGCACGAGGCCTTACATATACTGAGGTAAAAACTCACCAAATACACAACGTGTGCACGTAGCCAGGGGTGAACCTAGCCTCTCTGCTGCCTGAGGCGAACTGCAAAACGGCGCCCCCCCCACCCGCTAGAAAAAATTTTTAATTGATAAAAATAAATCTGGTTCCTACAGATTTATATTTACCTTGTAAAAATGAGCAAAATAGTGGACATTTTAGTTTACAGAAACAGAAAAAAAAGATGTCCACACAAAGATGTCTGCACCATCACACGCACATACAAGAACCACACAGAAGAATCCAGAACAAGGATCATTAATGGCAATGGCAGCTTGGCACAAGCATTTAGACACATAATGACAACTGGCAGAGCCGTGGTCCTGCAGGCAGAACTGATTGCCAACCTCTGGCACACGCCTGCAAAACTCTGGACCGCTGTCTGGCACTGAATACTCAGACAAGTCGCCATGCCGCACCTTCCACACAACACAGGTAAAGACCTGCAGTCTGAGCATCAACAAAACGCCACTGCACTAAGTTGGTAAAATGGCGCTTCTTCTCCATCCAACAGACCACACTTACTCCCGAATTGCTTAGCCAATCACAAGCGCCACACACAGGGCTGTCTTTATGTAATTAATAACAGGGTCCTTCCTATTGGGTTGAGCAAAGGATATGGGAGCAGGAAGGGGGAAGAGCACCACCAACCAACCGCTGCTCAGGAGAAAGATGGCAGGATGCCTGAATGTACCGAGGGCAGCACTGGACCTGGTGTGTAAGGGTGGTTTCACATTTGCATTCGGAACGCAAGCGTAAAAGAACGCAGCCAAACGCTGCGTTCCTATGTTTAACATGGGAACGGTTCCGTTTGGATGCGCATAATTTATACGCCCTCCTCCGCCCTCCAAATGCAACATGTTGCATTTTTTGGGCGTTCACAGGTGCTTGTTTTATCAGCAAGTGCCCGCGAGTGCACAAACAATGCATGGAACTCAATGGATCCGCACTGTCCTCCGCATGGCGGCGCAGGAGAACGCTGCGGATCACATTGAAATTTCGTCGTCGTCGGCGGCTGGGAGGTGGAGGATCTCCGCCACAGATCTCCACCTCCCGGCCGCCGTCGAGATCACTGATTGGCTGGCCGAGCACCATACTGATGAGTATCTCCACTGCGTTCACATCAGTATGGCAGCGTTTGCCCTGCGTTTGCATGCCCTGCGCATGCAGACACAAATGCAAATCTGAAACCAGCCTAAGTTATGGCCAATCAGTCCTGCAGCAGAGGGACAATGCATCCTGCATCATAGAAATCATAGGGTCCCATAGCAGAAGTTCTAATTGGGCACCCCCCCAACAAAAGCAATATTTGGCTGGGTCACATAGGTACATCTCTCACAATATGTCAGCCTTTACAAAGTAATTTTCCTCCTACTGAAGCCCCTAGATTCCCCTTTCATTGCCCCTCTAAAGTGTGATGCCAACAAAAGTGCCCCACAAACACTGTATGATCCCCCACAGTGCATTCCTCCACACGCACAGTATGATGACCCTACTGCACCTCCTGCAACTACCCCAGTACAGCATGATCCCCAACTATGACCCCCGCCCAGCCCTCCATGTAGTAAAATGGACCTATGTACAGTATAATGGCCCCCAACACAGCCCTCAAATAGCCCTTCATAAAGTATAAAGGCTCCCTTGTAGCCTCCAAGTATTATCATGCCTCCCACAGAGCTCTCCAAATATTATAATGGCTTCTAAATAGTATAATTTGCTCCATATAATATAATACACCCCCATAGTATTCCACATAGTATACCGCATTCCTCCATATATTATGCACCCCCATAGTCTTCTATAAAATAGAATGCACCCCCACAGTATTCGATATAGAAAAACGCACCCCACAGTCCTCCATATAGTATATTGCACCCCGTAGTCCTCCAAATAGCATATTGCACCCCCACAGAACTCCATAGAGAACAATTCACCCCCACAGTACTTGATATAAAATAATGCACCCCCACACTCCTCCATATAGTATAATGCACCCCACAGTCCTCCATATAGAATAATGCAGCCCCAGTCCTCCATATAGAATAATCACCCCCACAGTCCTCCATATAGATTAATGCACCTCCACAGTCCTCCAAATAGTATAATGCACCCCACAGTCCTCCATATGGCATAATGAACCCCCACAGTCCTCCATATAGCATAATGCACCCCCATATTGCATACTGCACCCCCATAGCTCTCCATACAGCATATTGGACCCCCATAGTCCTCCATATAGTATAATGCACCCTCATAGTCCTCCATAGAGTATAATGCATCCCCAATAGCCTTCCTTACAGTATAATGCACCCCCATAGTCTTCCATATAATATAATGGGCCACAATAGTTCTCCATATAGTATATTGCACCCCCATTGTCCTATATTATATTGTACATTACATAGTTTCCCATCAGTGTACTCACTAAAACAAACTATTAAAAAAATAAAAAGTAAATACCTCTTCTCCTCAGCATCTCCTCTGTCGCTCTGCACGTCTCAGCACAGCGGCGCTAAGTGATGACATCATTGTACCCCGCCGTGCTGAGCTGCAGAGGGGTGGACAGCGGCGGCAAGGACTTGGGAGAAGAATGCTGCTGGCAGAGGCGGCCGGGACTATAGGAGCGGCATGCTTGGGGGGGCCACCACTGGTACACACATGGCTCCGCTCCGTACACCTAGTACACACTCAGCTCCGTACACCACGTACGCCTCGTACACAAGCGGCTCTGCTCCGTACAACTCGTACACACACGGCTCTGCTCCGTACACCTCGTACACAAGCGGCTCTGCTCCATACACCTCGTACACAAGCGGCTCTGCTCCATACACCTCGTACACAAGCGGCTCTGCTCCATACACCTCGTACACAAGCGGCTCTGCTCCGTACACGTTGTACACATGTGGCTCTGCTCTGTACACCTCGTACACATATGACTTCGCTCTGTACACACCATACACACGTGGCTCCGTTTTGTACACACGTGGCGCCGCTTCGTACACCTCGTACACACTGGGCTCTGCTGCGAAAGCCTCGCACACACGGCTCTGCTCCGTACACCTTGTACACACGCGGCTCCGCTCCGTACACCTTGTACACTCTCAGCTCTGCTCCGTACACCTTGTACACACTCGGCTCTGCTCCATACACCTTGTACACACTCGGCTTCGCTCCGTACGTCTCGTACACGCGCGGCTCCGCTCCGTACACCTTGTACACTCTCAGCTCCACAATGTACACACGTGGCTTCACGCTATACACCTCGTACACACACGCCTCCGCTCTGTACACCTCGTACACACACGGCTCTGCTCCGTACACCTCGTACACAAGCGGCTCTGCTCCATACACCTCGTACACAAGCAGCTCTGCTCCATACACCTCGTACACAAGCGGCTCTGCTCCGTACACGTTGTACACATGTGGCTCTGCTCTGTACAACTCGTACACATATGACTTCGCTCTGTACACACCGTACACACGTGGCTCCGTTTCGTACACACGTGGCGCCGCTTCGTACACCTCGTACACACTGGGCTCCGCTGCGAAAGCCTCGCACACATGGCGCGGCTCCGCTCCGTACACCTTGTACACTCTCGGCTCTGCTCCATACACCTTGTACACACTCGGCTTCGCTCCGTACGTCTCGTACACACGCGGCTCCGCTCCGTACACCTTGTACACTCTCAGCTCCACAATGTACATATTTGGCTTCACTCTATACACCTCGTACACACACGCCTCCGCTCTGTACACCTCGTACACACGCGGCTCTGCTCCGTACACCTCATACACACTCGGCTCTGCTCCGTACACCTCGTACACACACGGCTCCACTCTGTACACCTCGTACACACACGGCTCCACTCTGTACACCTCATACACACTCGGCTCTGCTCCGTACACCTCTTACACACACGGCTCTGCTCTGTACACCTCATACACACACGGCTCCGCTCCGCACACCTCATACACAGACGATTCCGCTCCGCACACCTCGTACATACACAGCTTCACTCCATACACCTCATACACACGCACCTCCGCTCTGTACACCTTGAACACTCAGCTCCACTCCATATACCTCATACATACACAGCTCTGCTACATTAATTTACACTGTCAATCCTCAGCCCCACACATAAACTTCACCTCATCCAGCACCATGGTCGAGTCCTGGCTGCATACTGAGGAGCTGATCATGTGACCCGCCTGACTCCTCCCCTCCTTTGACATCATCACAGGTCCTGTCAGCGCGAGGCACAGTGAAGCATGAAGCCGGCTCACACAGACGGCTCACACATCCGCACTGGGGGAAGGGGGGGGTTTGGTGTTTGGAGACCGCGGCCGCTGGCGCTGCAGCAGGAGTCCGCTGAGCCTGGGGCAGATGCCCCGCCAGCAGCCCCAGATACGCCAAGCCTGGTCGCAGCGTCGGCGGCCAGGACTGTAGGAGCGGCATCTGCAGGGGGCCGCACTACCACCAGGCGCTCCTGAAGATGCCGCCCCATGTCTACCAGCAGGGCTCGCCGCCTGAGGCTGACACTTCATGTCGCCTCATGGATGCTGCGGCCCTGCACGTAGCCTTACTAATACTGAGGTAAAACCTCACCAAATACTCAGCGTATGCACGTAGCCTTACTAATACTGAGGTAAAAACCTCACCAAATACTCAGCGTGTGCACGAAGCCTTACATATACTGAGGTAAAAACTCACCAAATACACAACGTGTGCACGTAGCCTTACTAATACTGAGGTAAAACCTCATCAAATACTCAGCGTGTGCACGTACCCTTACTAATACTGAGGTAAAACCTCACCAAATACTCAGCGTGTGCACGAGGCCTTAAAAATACTGAGGTAACAACTCACCAAATAATCAGCGTGTGCAGCCAGCAGGAGGTCTGGCAGTGGCACACACAGAGCACAGCCACAGCAGCTGCAGCAGCAGGAGTGACTCAGGACATATCACAACACTCATCGTCACACAGGCATGTTCCCTCTGTGCTCAGTGTCGGCATTCGGCAAGGTAACAGTCCCTCCTCTCTGATGCAAGCCCAGGAGATGGTGGACGGTTGGCTGGTGAGGTGACAGACTCAGGAGCTCTGCTTCGTACGCCTGCGGCTACGCTCCGTATACCTCAAACAGACACGGATCCTCTCTGTACACCCACGGCTCCGCTCACCTCATACAGACACAGCTCCGCTCCGTACACCCATGGCTCCGCTCCGATCACCTCATACAGAGACACAGCTGCGCTCCGTACACCTCATGCAGACACAGCTGCGCTCCGTACACCTCATGCAGACACAGCTGCGCTCCGTACACCTCATGCAGACACAGCTGTGCTCCGTACACCTCATGCAGACACACCTGCGCTCCGTACACCTCATGCAGACACAGATGCGCTCCGTACACCTCATGCAGACACAGCTCCGCTCCATTCACACATACAGACACAGTTGTGCTCTGTACGCACTCAGCTCCGTACACCTCATACAGACACAGCTGCGATCCGTACGCACTCGGCTCCACTCCGTACACCTCACACAGACACAGCTGCGCTCCGTACACACTCGGCTCCACTCCGCACACCTCACACAGACACAGCTGCGCTCCGTACACACTCGGCTCCACTCCGCACACCTCACACAGACACAGCTGCGCTCCGTACACCTCAGACAGACGCAGCTGCGCTCTGTACACACGTGGCTCCGCTCCGTACACCTCATACAGACACAGCTGTGCTCCATACGCATTCTGCTCCGCTCCGTACACCTCTTACACACTACGCTTCATACACCTCATACAGACACAGCTGCGCTCCATACACACTTGGCTCTGCTCCATACACCTCTTACACACTACACTCCCTACACCTCATACAGACACAGCTGCGCTCCATACGCACTCGGCTCAGCATACACACTCGGCACTGCTACATCCACACTGTAAATCCCTCCCAACCCCACACATTAATTTCACCTTATTCAGCACTATGAAAACCATCACGTGAGGGCAGAGTCCTGCATATACTGAGGACCTGACTCCTCCCCACCTTGTGACATCATCACAGGTCTTGTAAGCAGAGAGCAGCCATGATACAGCCCTGTATATATATGTAAACACACACACACACACACGGCAGGGTGCTGTGGGTGCTCACATATAATATGTATAGCCCACAGCATTCTGCCATTCTCACTTCTATATACATATGTGCTCTCGTCCAGCCATGTCTCTGATATCCCCACCATATATATCCTGTATATTAACAGCCCGGTCATGGCTCTCGTCCAGCCATGTCTCTGATATATCCACCATATATATCCTGTATATTAACAGCCCAGTCCTGGCTCTCATCCAGCCATGTCTCTGATATCCCCACCATATATATCCTGTATAATTGCCAGCCCAGTCCTGGCTCTCGTCCAGCCATGTCTCTGATATCCCCACCATATATATCCTGTATATTTAACAGCCCGTCTGGCTCTCGTCCAGCCATGTCTCTGATATTCCCACCATATATATCCTGTATAATAACAGCCCAGTCCTGGCTCTCATCCAGCCATGTCTCTGATATCCCACCATATATATCCCTGTATAATAACAGCCCAGTCCTGGCTCTCGTCCAGCCATGTCTCGATATCCCCACCATATATATCCTGTATATTAACAGCCCAGTCCTGGCTCTCATCCAGCCATGTCTTGATATCCCCACCATATATATCCTGTATATTAACAGCCCAGTCCTGGCTCTCATCCAGCCATGTCTCTGATATCCCCACCATATATATCCTGTATATTGCCAGCCCAGTCCTGGCTCTCGTCCAGCCATGTCTCTGATATCCCCACCATATATACCCTGTATAATTTAACAGCTCGGTCCTGGCTCTCGTCCAGCCATGTTTGTGATATCCCCACCATATATATCCTGTATATTAACAGCCCAGTCCTGGCTCTCATCCAGCCATGTCTCCGTATATCCCCACCATATATATCCTGTATATTAACAGCCCAGTCCTGGCTCTCGTCCAGCCATGTCTCTGATATCCCACCATATATATCCTGTATATTAACAGCCCAGTCCTGGCTCTCGTCCAGCCATGTCTCTGATATCCCCACCATATATATCCCTGTATATTAACAGCCCAGTCCTAACTCTCATCCAGCCATGTCTCTGATATCCCCACCATATATATCCTGTATATTATACAGCCCAGTCCTGGCTCTCATCCAGCCATGTCTCTGATATCCCCACCATATATATCTGTATATTAACAGCCCAGTCCTGGCTCTCATCCAGCCATGTCTCTGATATCCCCACCATATATATCCTGTATATTAACAGCCCAGTCCTGGCTCTCATCCAGCCATGTCTCTGATATCCCCACCATATATATCCTGTATATATAACAGCCCAGTCCTGGCTCTCGTCCAGCCATGTCTCTGATATCCCCACCATATATATCCTGTATATTAACAGCCCAGTCCTGGCTCTGTCCAGCCATGTCTCTGATATCCCCACCATATATATCCTGTAAATTAACAGCCCAGTCCTGGCTCTCATCCAGCCATGTCTCTGATATCCCACCATATATACCCCTGTATATTAACAGCCCAGTCCTGGCTCTCGTCCAGCCATGTCTCTGATATCCCCACCATATATATCCTGTATATTAACAGCCCAGTCCTGGCTCTCGTCCAGCCATGTCTGTGATATCCCCACCATATATATCCTGTATATTAACAGCCCAGTCCTGGCTCTCTCCAGCCATGTCTCTGATATCCCCACCATATATATCCTGTATATTAACAGCCCAGTCCTGGCTCTCGTCCAGCCATGTCTCTGATATCCCCACATATATATCCTGTATATTATCAGCCCAGTCCTGGCTCTCATCCAGCCATGTCTGTGATATCCCCACCATATATATCCTGTATATTAACAGCCCAGTCCTGGCTCTCTCCAGCCATGTCTCTGATATCCCCACCATATATATCCTGTATATTAACAGCCCAGTCCTGGCTCTCTCCAGCCATGTCTCTGATATCCCCACCATATATATCCTGTATATTAACAGCCCAGTCCTGGCTCTCGTCCAGCCATGTCTCTGATATCCCCACCATATATCCCTGTATATTAACAGCCCAGTCCTGGCTCTCATCCAGCCATGTCTCGATATCCCCACCATATATATCCTGTATATTATCAGCCAGTCCTGGCTCTCATCCAGCCATGTCTCTGATATCCCCACCATATATATCTTGTATATTAACAGCCCAGTCCTGGCTCTCATCCAGCCATGTCTCTGATATCCCCACCATATATATCCTGTATATTATCAGCCCAGTCCTGGCTCTCATCCAGCCATGTCTCTGATATCCCCACCATATATATCTTGTATATTAACAGCCCAGTCCTGGCTCTCATCCAGCCATGTCTCTGATATCCCCACCATATATATCCTGTATATTAACAGCCCAGTCCTGGCTCTTGTCCAGCCATGTCTCTGATATCCCCACCATATATATCCTGTATATTAACAGCCCAGTCCTGGCTCTCATCCAGCCATGTCTCCGATATCCCCACCATATATACCCCTGTATATTAACAGCCCGGTCCTGGCTCTCCTCCAGCCATGTCTGTGATATCCCCACCATATATATCCTGTATATTAACAGCCCAGTCCTGGCTCTCATCCAGCCATGTCTCGGATATCCTCACCATATATATCCTGTATATTAATAGCCCAGTCCTGGCTCTCATCCAGCCATGTCTGTGATATCCCCATCATATATATCCTGTATATTAACAGCCCAGTCCTGGCTCTCATCCAGCCATGTCTGTGATAACCCCACCATATATATCCTGTATATTAACAGCCCAGTCCTGGCTCTTGTCCAGCCATGTCTCTGATATCTCCACCATATATATCCTGTATATTAACAGCCCAGTCCTGGCTCTCGTCCAGCCATGTCTCCGATATCCCCACCATATATATCCTGTATATTAACAGCCCAGTCCTGGCTCTCGTCCAGCCATGTCTCTGATATTCCCACCATATATACCCCTGTATATTAACAGCCCAGTCCTGGCTCTCATCCAGCCATGTCTCTGATATCCCCACCATATATACCCTGTATATTAACAGCCCAGTCCTGGCTCTCATCCAGCCATGTCTCCGATATCCCCACCATATATATCCTGTATATTAACAGCCCAGTCCTGGCTCTCATCCAGCCATGTCTCTGATATCCCCACCATATATATCCTGTATATTAACAGCCCAGTCCTGGCTCTCATCCAGCCATGTCTCCAATATCCCCACCATATATATCCTGTATATTAACAGCCCAGTCCTGGCTCTCATCCAGCCATGTCTGTGATATCCCCATCATATATATCCTGTATATTAACAGCCCAGTCCTGGCTCTCATCCAGCCATGTCTCTGATATCCCCACCATATATACCCTGTATATTAACAGCCCAGTCCTGGCTCTCATCCAGCCATGTCTCTGATATCCCCACCATATATACCCCTGTATATTAACAGCCCAGTCCTGGCTCTCATCCAGCCATGTCTCCGATATCCCCATCATATATATCCTGTATATTAACAGCCCAGTCCTGGCTCTCATCCAGCCATGTCTCTGATATCCCCACCATATATACCCTGTATATTAACAGCCCAGTCCTGGCTCTCTAGAAAAAAAGAGGAGATACAAGAGGCGCAGATTGTGCCTTATCAAAAAGGCACTGCGTGATTCAGTGTGGATTATATAGATATCCACTCACCTTTTAAGATTGTGAGACCCACAACCAGTTTGAAAGCATAAGGCAGCTGCTGCAGAACCTCCACTGTCACGCCAAAACCGCGGGAAATCAGGAGTCAAACAGGAATGGTATCCACGGTCCGCACTGCTGCTCTTTACCAAAGGATTTCACAGGAGGTTGTTACCATCATAAGGTCCTTTATTTCTTCAAAACCTACGCGTTTCAGTGCTGTCCCAGCACCTTCCTCAGGGTATGTTACATGACACAGCAGAAAACCTTTTATATGTAGTTACAGGTTAAAAGTCCCTCATGTAGTTGTCATCAGTGACGTCATAACACGATGGAACCACCCTTACAAAGAAATGGAATCAAATAGAATTAAATTTAGAATTAAATACATCATCATTGCTTAAAACATGCTATTCCATCAGGTTTTATATACACTGCCAAGTTTCATAAATCAATTTATAAGCCCAATAAAAATAAATAAAATATTTGTCAAGTGCTGCTGATTATCAGGATTGAACTTAGAAAAAGAAAAGAAATTCCTCAGGTTTTATCTGGGAGTCAAGGGAACGATTTGTTACCCTATTCTGGCTGAATGATTTATCCTGGGAGAAAGAGACTGATATCATTTTTATGGGGATCCGGTAGTTTGCATTATATCTCAAAGTTATTGCATCCAATCCATAAAGGGACAAAAAAGGAAGAAATAGAAGTTCATATGCTGGTAGGGACCAAAATGGGTAGGAAAAATAAATTAAAATAAAAGAAAATTTTATTTTTAAATTTAAAAATAGATATATTTTAAAACTGATAGACAACTATCAGCCACAGTGGATCAAGAGGCATCTCACCAAATGATGAGCAGGGTAATGCCTACAAATTGCTGGTTCAATACCACTAAAAACCAAATCAAATACATTTAAATAGTATATATAAAAAACATATACTGCTAAAAATGGAGTGTTAATAATTATAAATACTAATGTGCAGATAAAATCAGACAAAGGACATAAAAATAAAGAGGAAACAATATTAATTTAAAAAGCTTGTAATTATAGTAAAGATCCACAAGATGGCGATGTTTTGGATGCAGTAACTATGGCTACCTATGTTAAGTATGCGATGGTCCTCTGTAGTGCAATTGTTCGCCACAGGGTGGCAGCAGAGTAGTTCTTTCAATGCTCATATCATAGTAAAGACATGATTAGATTAATTCAGTTATCAGATTTAATCCCTTAGGTTTGAGGGAATCAAGTCTGTACATCCAATATTTCTCTTCAAATCTCGCTTCAAATCTGTTCGCTGTACATTCAGAGAACCTTACCATCTATGCCAAAAACAGAAACCAATTGCACTTACAGGATGCAGTCAGAGCCCATATGTGAAGCAAGCCCAGGTGCAGGCTAATAAATCACCTTCAACCAGCAAGGTGTGGGAGGCGACTTGCCATGCATACAAAGGGCCTGCATAGGACACCATTCACACTGATACATATGATGCAGAGTGTTCTGAAAGCTACCCAACCGCAAACATTTTGCACTTTTTTATCTATCCAGGGTGCAGTTGGGCTCCTAGGGGCGCCATTCATCTAGTGGTGCAGAAGCATCGTACTGTGCGGCCCAATGCTCCAGCATATGGGCTCTGACTGTATCCTGTAAGTGCAATTGGTTTCTGTTTTTGGCATAGATGGTAAGGTTTTTTTATGCTGCTTTTTCTAGTAGTTTTTTGTACAATTTTGATAGGACTGATGAGCATGGGAAGCCGTGACGTGGATCATCAGCTTAAATGTCTTGGGCAACACATGAACCAATATCCCATTTATAAAAGTTTTTTGTTTATCATATAAAAAAGAGAATTTTGTTTACTTACCGTAAATTCTTTTTCCTTTAGTCCTTAAATCTGGGAGACCCTGACATTGGGTGTTATATGCTGCCCCCTGGAGGTCACACCAATTATAGGAGAGATTTCTCCTCCTTCTCCTCTGCAGCATATACGCCCTCTGCAGGAAATACTGTCAGTTTGGTATATAAGCAGTAGGAGGAAAACATTGCACTGTAAAACCAATCCCGGCCAACCGGCCGAAAGAAAAAGTATAAGGCCAGAACAATGGCCAACAGCGAAAACCAAGTGCTGTACTAGAGACACAGGTACGCCCGAAGGGCAAAGGGGAGGGTGCTGGGTCTCCCAGATTTAAGGACTAAAGGAAAAAGAATTTACGGTAAGTAAACAAAATTCTCTTTTTCCTTGTCGTCCAAATCTGGGAGACCCTGACATTGGGACGTCCAAAAGCAGTCCCTGGGTGGGAAAAACCACTGCACCCTGAAAGGCAACTCAGACACTTACAGGTGGTCAACAGCCGCCTGGAGAACGCGTCTGCCCAGATCTGCATCCGCAGAGGCATGAACATGTACCTGGTACTGTTTAGAAAATGTGTGTAGGCTTGACCAAGTGGCGGCCTGACACACCTGTTGGGCTGAGGCTGAGAGCCGCAACACCCAAGAAGCGCCCACGGCACAAGTGGAATGCGCCTCGAGTCCCATCGGGAGCAACGTGTGCGAGACCGAATAGGCCTGTAATATCGCCGTCCTGATCCAACATGGCCGTCCTGATCCAACGGGCAAACATGGCCTAGGACAGAGGTCCCCAACTCCAGGCCTCAAGGCCCGCCAACAGTGCAGGTTTTCAGGATCTCCTTAGTATTGCACAGGTGCTAATGTGATCATCTGCACAGGTAATGATTCCAAGCCCTGTGCAATACTAAGGAGATCCTGAAAACCTGCACTGTTGGTGGGCCTTGAGGCCTGGAGTTGGGGACCTCTGGCCTAGGAGACGGAAGAGCCCTTGCCGCATCTGGCCGAGAACAAAGAGAGAGTCAGTCTGACGCAGAGGAGCTGTGCGATACAAATACCCTCACAGAGCCCTGACCAAGACTAAGTTGTGTAGGGCCTTTGCAAACCTGAGAATGGAGTTTGGACAAAAGTAAGAAAAAGAAATGTCCTGGTTGAGGTGGAAAGGAGGGACCACCTTTGGGAGAAAGGGGCGGGACGCAGGACCACCCTGTCCTGATGAACCACCAAGAAGGGAGGCTTGCATGACAATGCCGCCAAATCTGACACCCGCCAAAGCGAGGTGACAGCCACTAAGAATGCCACCTTTTGCGAAAGGGTGGACAAGGGATATCCGTTAAAGATTCAAATGGAGGCTTCTGGAGAGCCGAAAGAACCAACTCGAGATCCCACGGTTTGAGAGGACGCTTGTAGGGTGGGACAATGTGAGCCACCCCTTGCATAAATGTGCGAACCTGTGGGATCCTAGCCAGACTCTTGGAATAAAGAACAGAAAGAGCTGAAATCTGTCCGACAGCTTAGGGAAAGACCAGAGTCTAGACCCGACTGAAGACACAAGAGTAATGTAGGCAAGACGAAGGGCCACTGAGAGTGGCCGTCATCAGAACACCAGGAGAGAGAAATTCTCGACGACCGGTGATAACAGGTAAGTGAGGCAGGCCTATGAGCCTGTGTTATGGAGTCCTGAACTTCGCGGAGAAGAGTCGAGAAAGTCAGAACCCAGGATTCAAGGGCCAAACCGTGAACCTGAGTGCCGCAGAATTGTGGCGGAAGAATGGACCCTGAGAGAGGAGGTCTGAAAGATCCGACAGACTCCAAGGCTCGCGGTCGGTGAGCTGGAGCAGTTCCGGGAACCAGGCTGTCCTGAGCCAAAGGGGTGTGATCAAAATCACATGAGACAGTCCGCCTGTATCTTGCAGGGCACTCAAGGTAACCGGGCCAGAGGTGGGAACACGTATGGTGAGCGAAACTGGGACCAATTCTGGACCAGATCGACCGCTGCCAGAGACCAGAGATCGTGAGCCCTGGCTATAAATGCCGGAACCTCGTCGTTAAAGAATAACGCCATCAGTCGACATCCGGAGTCCCCCACCGACTGTAAATGGCTTGGAATACTCTTAGGTCCAGAGACCATTCACCCGAGTCCATGCCTAGACGGCTGAGATAGACCACTTTCCAATTGTCCACACCCGGGCTGTGGACTGCGGAGGTGGAAGATCCTGTGGCCTCCGCCCAGGATAGTGTCTTGTGGACTTCTAGCATCGCCAAGGAGTTGTGAGCGCCACTCTGAAGATCGATGTAAGCGACGGCTCACGTCGTCCGAATGGATCTTCCCCTGGCGGCCGCCTAGGAAGACTGAAACACCAGAATTGCCGGATAAGCCGCCCTGATGTCCCGAGTATTGAAGGAGGGAGGACTCTACCGGAGACCATGTACCCTGAGCCCTGTGGAGA
The DNA here is from genome assembly GCA_033576535.1 of Allobates femoralis. Lineage (NCBI taxonomy): Eukaryota > Metazoa > Chordata > Amphibia > Anura > Aromobatidae > Allobates > Allobates femoralis. The sequence goes on from JARQOC010000002.1 coordinate 27,893,663, forward strand.
AGGGACCCCGCTCCCCAGCCGGGGAGGCCGGGGTCCGCGGTGACTACCGACCAGGACGGTGGAAAAAGAGATCGACCCTGAGACAGTGACAGATATGACAGCCACCACCTGAGGAGTCCCTTGTTTCAGGGGACATGGAGATCGTGTGATCCCAGGGCCTTGGATATTTTGTCTCAGACTTGAAGGATTTCCAGCGACCATGGAAGAATAGAGAGTACTCCCGGTTAGAGGGAGACGGACTTCGCGTGAAGCATTCGCACTAGAGCTGCTGGAGAGTCGAATTGCATCCTCAAATACACGAGACATTGTGTAGGAGGAGCAACTTCGGAAGGGTGACGATCCAGCCAAACTTCCTGAGAGTCGACAAAGTAGTGGAGACGGCCTGCCGGCAATCCTGAAGAGAGAGTGCCTCGACAAGGAGGTCTTCCAGATAAGGAACGACCGACAGCCCCTGAGAGTGAAGTACGGAGACCACTGAGGCCATTACTTTGGTGAATACTCGTGGGGCGGTGGCCGAACCGAAGTGAAGGGCCATGAATTGGAAAAAAGGACGTCCTCAATTGCAAACCACAGGAACCTTTGGTGACATGGAGCGATGAAGATGCGCCGGAGTCTTTGAAGTCTATGGATGCTAAGACTTCCCCTTGAGACATCGAGGCTATCACTGAGCGCAGTGATTTCATGTGAAAATGTCTCACTTTGACGTGCTTGTCAAGGAGCTTGAGGACCAGAACGGGGTGAACGGACCCGTCCTTTTTGGGCAGCCTGAAGAGATTTGAGTAAAATCCCTGAAACCGGTTTCGTACGGGAACTGGGACGAAGACTCCTTCTCGCTTTAGGGTCTCCAGCACTTGATGAAAGGCGTAGTCCCTTGCGGCAGGTGGAGATGTCGTGAAGAAACGGCTCGGAAGGACTGAGTGCAGTGCTATGAAGTAGCCGTGAGTGACAATATCTCGCGCCCATTGATCTAGGATCGACCGAGGCAAGCAGAGGTCGTCTTGGACGGCTTCTGACCCGAAGACTTTTGCTGGCGAGAACGCCAGGCGGCACCCCGGCCTTAGGGACTTGTCACGTTGGTAGAGGAGGGCTGTCTGGAAAACCAGGCAGAGGGACGAAATGGACGAAAAGAATGAAAGGTGAAGGTGCTTCTAGGAAGAAGCCTCACCCGACCAATCCCGGAGCCAGAGAATTCTCTGAATGGCGAGGGAATTGGCGGCTGCCACTGCTGAACGACCGGCTGAGTCAGGCCCGGCGTTTAAGAGCAAGTTCCGATCCCATTGCCATTTGTTGCAGGAGGGAAGACGCCTCCGGAACCCTCACGTAGGTCATGGAATGAACCGCGTCTGTGAAGAGACCAGGCAGCTGCAAAGGCATCAGAGATTGACTTGGTTAAGAGTTTAACCTGACGGTCTGCCGAGTCTTCCAAAGAGGAGCTGTCGGCGATGGAGATTGTGGTTCTGGTAGCCAATCCGGCTACGACCGGGTCATTAGGGTAGGGACCAGCTAGACAGTACTGTCAGGGCAAGCGGACACTTGGGATACGTGGATTTCGGCAGAAAACGTATCGCCGGGCATGCCTATGAGCTATTGCACCGTGTCCGAAAAGTCAGAATGATCAGAGGAAATGCTGGCAGGTCTTTCGTAGGATCCCTGCGCGAGACCTTGGCTCACTGCTCAGACAGTGAGTCGGGAGCAGGCAGGACTTGTTATTAATAGTGGAGACAATATTGTCAGCTAACGTGTCCCCTGCAGGGACAGATTCAGAGACAGATTCAGAGGCCTGATCAGAGTCTGAGCCAGAGGACGACGAGTCCTCTTCCACGCCCTCCTTCAGAGGCTCCCAAGACTGGGGTCTGGGCGAGGAGGGGGAACGGTCTCGGCGGCGTCATTTTAACTGGGCCCCCCAAGGACGAGGAGGGCCTGTTACGCCTTGCCGAAGGAGACGGACCCGGGGCCGAAGAGGACCCCTCCGGATCCCGTTCGGGGTCCTGGTTAATGGCCTGACTGATGTATGTAGTCATGGAGGCCACAGATTGCGACATAGCTCGCGATACTGCCAGGGCCACTGAATCGGACAATGACTGACATAAGACATCAGTCCACTGAGGAGCCGGTGTTAAGACCGGGGGAGCGGACGCCTGATCCCCAGAGGGGGTAGGAACATCCACCTGGAGCCGGGTTCCGAGGGTATCCATGGACCCATTCTGCTCACAAGCCGTGCAGAGGGGTTGATACTCTGCCCAGGCAGCGTGACCTTGCACACTGTACAAGTTACATATAATGTAGGAGCCCAATGGGACTTATCCTTGCTCTTAAAAGCACACATAGTCTGACCCAATCCTGTGTATTTGCTACCAAAAACAGATTAACTGAAGGGGAAATGCCACAGAGAGAAAATCATCCAATGGGATGAAATCTGATCCCAAAGTCTGAGTCTCCCAGAGCAGCATACTGTATATGCTGAGGATCTGCACAAAAAGTGGCTAAAATGGCCCCCACAGAGGGAGAGGGGGGAGTTAGAGGGAGGGAAGGGCCGCAAAAAACGCGGGAACTGTGGCCCCATACAGTTACACAGGAGGGGGAGAGGCCAGAGGCCGAGCCCTGTGTGCTGAGAGAGAATGAGAGCAACGCCCGCCCCCCTGCTGTTGATAGACATGCAGGGGGCGGAATCGCGGCCTAGGCCGCCGGCGAAGCCGGGGACTAAAGTAGAAAGCCGCGGCCGGCTTGCGTGAGGGGTCCGGCGCGGTAGTTGTACAAAAACACCGCTAATGGCCCAAAATGAGCCCCCCTGCCTTATGAGCCCTGTGCCCCGTCCCCCTGATGTACAGGACAGCAGGGAGTGGAATTGTGTCCTGGCTACCAGCTGAGGCTGGGGCCGCTGCAGGGACAGAACCCGGTCCTTGGATCCGGATTCATGCATTAGACTTGTGCCCCGTCCCCCTGCTGTATGAAACAGACAAGGAGGGGAATCGTTGCTGAGTTTCCAGCAAGTCCTGGGGCCGGAGCAGGGACAGCCCTGCTGTATTTGGACCTGGATCCTCCATAGATGCGGGGGCCCCCATGAGTTCGGCACATACCTGAGTCCCCAGAAGGGGAGAAGAAGGGGGCCAGCTCGGTACCTGAGGTTGAGCCTGCATCCGTCACCTGTGACTGGAAGGGAGTTGAACTCCGTCACAGGGGGCCACACAGTGACTGTGTATCGGCCAGGGGCACAGAAAACTGTGAACCCCTCAGTTGGCTCCCACCTCACCAGAGGCCCTTTGAAAGAGTATGGTGAGGGAGCACGGCATATGGGGCCGAAGGCCCATGCCGGGGGACCCCGATGGTCCCCTAAGCTTCATCTGTAGCAGGAGCCTCGGTGTGGAGATGTGCCTCCAACGACACCAATATACAAACTGGCAGTATTTCCTGCAGAGGGCGTATATGCTGCAGAGGAGAAGGAGAAAATCTCTCCTATAATTGGTGTGACCTCCAGGGGGCAGCATATAACACCCAATGTCAGGGTCTCCCAGATTTGGACGACAAGGAAAAACTTTTTGCACTTTTTTATCTATCCAGGGTGCAGTTGGGCCCCTAGGGGCGCCTTTCATCTAGTGGTACAGAAGTATTGTACTGTGCAGCCCAATGCTCAGGCAGCAGAGCGGTTGGGTAGCTTTCAGACACTCTGCATCATATGTATCAGTGTGAATGGTGTCCTATGCAGGCCCTTTGTATGCATGGCAAGTCGCCTCCCACACCTTGCTGGTAGAGGTGATTTATCAGCCTGCACCTGGGCTTGCTTCACATTTGGGCTCTGACTGTATCCTGTAAGTGCACTTGGTTTGTGTTTTTGGCATAGATGGTAAGTTTTTTTTATGCTGCTTTTTCTAGTAGTTTTCTGTATATTCAGAGACACATTCAATAGGTAGAATTTTCATCTTAGTGTAGTCCTTATCATGGTATTTTTCATAATGCCATGATACCCCGTGCTGCTTGAAGCCCTTTTTAATATTGGACCTATGCTTATTAAGCCTTTCATGTAATGTCTGTGTTGTTCTCCCAATGTATTGTAACTTACAGGGACACTCGATTAGATAAATCAGATATTTGGTACCACAATTCATGTTCTGTTTTATGGAGAAGGTTTCTCCAGCAGCACTGGAGCAAAATGTATCAGTTTCATATATTGTCCTGCAATATAGGCAATTCTTCTTCCCACACTTAGTTACTTTAGCATTTAGTACATGGTCATCTCTACTATGTGGCTGATTTTTATTTAAGTGGCTCGGTGCAATTATTCCTTTTACGTTTAGAGATCTACGAAAAGTTATTTTTGGTTTAGGGGGAAGAATGTTGTTCAGAAATGGATCATTTTGCAGAATATGCCAGCGTCTTTTTTTGAACAATAAATTTTTATTGAGAGTTACAAAAGTATACATAAACAGAAACACTTTTTGTATACAAATACATTCACGCCCGAAGGCAACATTATAACAATGGCCATTTGTTATAGCCACAAATGACCGGGAATAATTATTCCCATTAGAAGGGGGAAGGGGAAAAGAAGGGGAATAGGGGAGGGTGGGGAAGAAGGAAAGGAAAACCAAATTCCCAAGAAAATCCAGATTTGTGCTTATCGAGTGTTAAAATTACATTGGTCCAAAATATAATCCAGTATAACAGAATTGGCAGTGTACAGCGTTATAGGAAGAGGAGACCCGCGGGTCCCACCAGGACAGTATTTTGGAACGGCGAGTAGTGTCGTGAGACAGGGCCAACTCGTGTTGGAAATGAGTGTTTAAAGTGTCCAGCAGGTCTTTAAGGGAAGGAGATCGGGGAGAACTCCAACATCTGGCCACACAGAGTCTCGCTGCCAGGAGTATGTTTGCTATAATAGGACGGACTGGGGCAGGAGCGTCCTCTAATCCCAAACCCAGCAAGACCAGATTCGGAGATAGCTGAGTAGTAATACCCGAAAGAGAGACAACAAGAGCCTCCACCTGACTCCAGAAGGTCTGCATGACTGGGCAGGACCACCACATGTGTAAAGATGAGCCCAGACTGCCACACATTCTCCAGCATTCTTGAGCAGAGGAAGAAGAAGAGCTGTGTCTTGCAAAGCGGGCCAGCTTGAGAGGTGTGAGGTACCATTCCATGTGTATCTTCTTAATCTGCTCAAGATGATTTATACACCGCGAATAGGCCGAGCTACGACGAGCCGCCACATGCCATTGTTCTAGTGTGGCGCTGAATTGGAGTAGATTCTCCCATCTGACTATGTAAGGGAGTTTACTGGAGCCATTTCGCCTGGCCAGAGCGCCATACAAAATAGAGACACCATGACCAGGAGGAGTGGAAGCTTTAAAGAAACTCTGGACCGAGCCATCAAACAGCGAGACATCAACTGTGGGCAGAGTGATAATATTCGGGAAATGACACAGCTGTAGATAGCAGAAAAAAGAAAAACGGGGGAGATCGTACTGGCTGACTAGTTCGGCAAAGGATTTGAGAGTGGTCCCATTAAGAACCTGATGGAGGTGCAAAACTCCCTTAGCTCTCCACGAGGAGAGAGAGAGAGAGACTCCACGGACAGCTCCGCAGCTAGAATTGAAATGTGCCTGTAAAGGAAGGGTAGAAGGCCTCGTCCACTAAAGTACCACACCTTGAGCAATGTTGTCATTGATTTTAGAAATGAGTAATTGTGGTGAGGTTTTAGCAAGGACATCTCTAATAGGAGCTTAGTGGAGTTATGAGGCGCCAACGATTTTTCAATCTGCATCCATAGAGGATGAGGGTCGTCAGCCCACCAGATTCGCGCCGAAGAGAGATGTATTGCTGTATAATAGGAGTTGATATTTGGGGCTCCCATTCCCCCAAGGTCAATTGGTAAAGTGAGAACTCTGGCACTCACCCGGTGGCGCCTATCTTTCCAGATGAACTTCCCCAAGGTCGACTGCAAGGAAGCAATCATCCGCTTGGTAAAGGTCAGTGGAAGGCAGGAAAGGACGTATAAAATTTTAGGGAGATAGACCATCTTAATAATTTGTATCGTAGCGATCCATGATAGAAAAAGACCTGTGTCTGAGATTAAGCCGGATTTAATATTATGAAGAAGGCTATCAAAGTTGCGCTGTACTATTTTATCAATACCCAGGTAGGGGATTCCCGAAGGTGACCAGGTAAATAGAAGCTGAGAGCGAAGTCTTTGGGCTTGGTCAGGAGGAATGTTGATCGGGTACAGTAAGGATTTGGAGGAATTAAGCCTGTAGTAGGAAGCTTCAGAAAATTCTGCTAACAGCTCCATAATTCTAGGGATCGTAGTCATGACATCAGAACAGATGAAAATAACATCATCGGCATACAGCCTGATCTTATGTTCCCTCCCCCCGATGAGGGGACCCTGAATCATCGGGTCAGTTCTCACTCTGGCGGCCAGATGTTCCATGGCCAAAACAAAAATAAGCGGAGATAAGGGACAACCCTGTCGGGTCCCGTTGGATATATCAAACGGGGAGGATAGAAAACCAGATGCTCTAACCCTCGCCGAGGGGGAGGAGTACAGTGCCATGACTACGTCCCGAAATCCACCCACTATACCAAATCTGCAAAGAACTGCCTCCAGTTACCCCCAGTGCACTCTGTCAAACGCTATCTCAGCGTCTAGTGAGAGAAGTGCACCGGGGGCAGACCGGCGCTCCATCAGCTCCAAAAGGTCAATGACCCTTCTGGTGCTGTCCGAGGTCTGTCTACCTGGGACAAACCCCACTTGTTCTGGGCCTATGAGAGATGGTAAGACCACTAGCAGGCGAGTAGCCAACAGCTTCACGTATATTTTCAAATCGCTGTTTAACAGCGCAATTGGGCGAAAATTTGCCGGGGATATAGTGGGTTTCCCGGGTTTAGGGATAGCAGCAATTGTTGCCTCCAGCCCCTCGAGACGAACCGCCCCTTCGTCTCTCCAGAAGGAAAAGACCGCCAGTAATCTGGGGACTAATTGTTTCAAGAAAATGTTATAATACAGGTAGGAGAATCCGTCGGGACCCAGCGCAGAATTCTTTTTTTTCAAGGAGCTCACCACTGAAGCGATTTCTTGTTCAGTAAAAGGGGTGTTTAATAGGGAGGATTGTTCCGATGATAGTCTAGGGAGCTTTACTTTATCGAGGAAACCCTGAATAGTGTCCGCTGAAGGCTGTGGAGTGGCCGCATCCTCTCTCAAGTTGTACAGGTTAGAGTAGTAAGCTTTAAACTCCTCTGCTATGTGTAGAGGGTTGGATATTTTGTGACCATCAGCCCTGATCAGATGCGCTATTCTAGCATCTTTACGTTTTTTCTTGACCCGTCTGGCCAGTAATTTGCTCACTCTATCCCCCATACCATAGTACGTTGCTTTAAGTGTCTTTAAGTTGTGTTCCACTTTGGCTAGAAGATGGGAGCGCAAGTCTTGTCGTGTTTTAGTAAGTTCGGCTAGAGTGCAGGAGGTAGGGAGTCGTTTGTGAAGATGCTCAAGGTCGGCTAGCTCTCGGGTAAGCTCTCTAACCTTCCCCTCCCTTTCTTTCTTAAGCCTCGAGGCCATCTGAATGAGAAAACCCCAGATTGTCGCTTTGTGGGCGTACCAGAGAACTTCGGGATTGACATCAGGGGTGTCGTTAATGTTAAAGTATTCCTCTATATGGGATACAATTTGTGTTATATTGTCTGGGTAGGATAACATATGGTCATTTAGTCTCCATGTGTTTGGTGGAGAAACCTGCCGAGAGTCTTTGACCTTGAGGGATATGGGAGCATGGTCAGACCAAGTGATATGCCCCACCGAGGTGGTCTGGCAACATGAGAGAAGGGCATCATTTACTAGGAAATAGTCAATCCTGCTGTAGGTTTTAAATCGCGGAGACATGTAGGTGAAGTCCCTCTCCTCGCCATGAGAGTAGCGCCATATATCATGTAAATGATGATCGAATGGTAGCTCACCCATTTCACCACGGCACTGAGATGGAGCAGAACAGTCAAGTCTTTTGTTCACTGGTAGGTTGAAATCACCCCCAACAAGTACAAGACCGGCCGTGATGGATTCCAACCTTGTGAACAGAGAGCGGAAAAATGTAACCTGCCCTTTGTTTGGCCCATATATGGACACTAATGAATACATTACGCCATTGATCAGGCCTCGGACCAACACAAAACGACCCTGAGGGTCACTAACCTGTTCAATCAGTTGGAAGGCAATGGACTTGTGTATGAAAATTGCCACACCCGCTTTCTTGTTCCATGCGTTGGCATACAACTGCGTCGGGAATAGAGGAGAGGACATCCTGTGGTTGTCCTGTGCCAGGAGGTGGGTCTCCTGCAAAAAAAGCACATCTGCGCGCAGCTTTTTAAGCTGCTGCCACACCAAGGAGCGCTTTCCCGGTGAGTTTAAGCCGTTCACGTTGATGGAAATGAAGTTAATGCTCATGATGGCTCAGCCAGAATCCTCAACCAGCCTAAAGCAAACAAGACCCAAGGTTAATACAGAGATAATATGTGTAAGCTTAAAGTAAACACGACCTCTTAATAGTCTGATGCACAATCTGGAGGAGGGATTTAAAGTGTAGGGCTCTTTGGAACTAGGTATCAGGGGAGGGAGGAAAGATGAGGAAAAATGGGGTAGGAGGGGAAACCAAACAGTTATTAGATAACAACTTTAAACTAATCAAAATGGTCAGTCAAATAAATGTCTGTTTTCGCCCGGATTTCGGAAAGCCCCGTTACTGGGGGTAAATATCCGGGAGAAAGAGACAGACTGTGGATTCCAACCAAAGGTCAGGTGTAAAGAGAAAGGTCAAAGAGAAGGGTAATTAGGGGAGTATTAGGGGAAAACAGAGTAGGGAGTGTCCAAAGAAAAACACTCAAGGGGGCAATAAATCCGTAGAAGAATTTAGAATAAAGGAGGTAGCAAGGGAAAGGGCTGTGAAATAGAGAGGGCCAAAAGAGAGAGAAAAGGAAAAAAAAAGGAAGAAAAGAAAGATGGATCAGATTTAGAATAGGGGAGGAAAGAAAAAATTAGTTAAGAGCGACCTCTAGTGGTGGAGGTATGGAGATCTAAAGATAAGTTAATTGAAAAAAGTGAGAGGAGTAGGCTAAGCAGAGAAAAAGAGCAGGAGTAAAAGTAAGAGTGTAGAGTCAGAGAAGAAGGAAGAGAGGCCCAGGGAATCATTTTGAAATCAAATGTTGAATGTTCTCATTCCGCCGCTCACTCCGGGTCCAGACGTCTCTCAGGAGAAGGCGGCGAAGTGACCGAGTCCTCAGTAGAAGCATGGGGGGGTTCTTTCGGGAGGGATCAGGTTCCATTTCTGTAGATGGGATAAAGCTTGCTTCGGGGTTAAGCATATATATGTCTTGTCATTGCGTCGTATGATGAGCTTAAGTGGAAATCCCCATCTGTAGTCAATACGTTGTTCCCGGAGGACAGCCGTGGCAGGATGAAAAGCTTTTCGCCTAGCTAAGGTGCCTGGAGATAAGTCCGCATATACAGCAATGTGCTGGAAATCTCCTGGGACCTCCGCATCCTGCCTCAGGGCCCTTAAAAAGTCATCTTTCATCTCGTAATAATGGACTTTTGCTAATACATCCCAAGGGAAAGAGGGGTCCAGTGCTGCCGGTCTTGGGAGACGGTGTATTCTGTCAACAATTACCTCCTTGGGTTGGAGACCAGGCAAGACAGAGGCAATACATTTTTGCAGTAGTGAGCGGAGGTCAGAGGCAGGGATATTGTCAGGGATGCCCCGCAGTTTAAGATTATTCCTGCGAGAGTGGTCTTCTAAGTCTAAGGTTTATAAAGTGATCTTTTCCCATTTGTCTTGTAAGGCGGCGTGCGCATCCAGCAATGCATTATGAGACTGGATTAATCTCCCCATCTCCTTCTCAAGCTGCGAAGTGCGGGCTCCTATGTCCTTCACCTCCCCCCTCAGGCCCGCCATCATGCTCCTCATATCCTCTTGGAGTGAGGATCTCAGCGTGGCCAGAAGGTCTTTCATGGCGGATTGTGTTATGGGGGCCTCAGTGGGTGCTACTGGGTTAGGCGCTGCAGAGGGCTGAGAGGACACGGATCCTCTCCTGGAAGCCCGAGTAGAGCGGGAGGGAGACGAGGGCGGAGGCGCCATTTTAGCTGGTGATGGCGGGAAAGGGCGCGCTGGGGTGAAAAAGTCTACGAGACTTCTCGGCGGCTTGCTCTTACCGCTCCAGTTCCTTTCCATCTGGTGGGCAGGTCTTACAGGCGGCATTAGGTGCAGGCACCGGAGCGAATACGTCGGGGAGGAGACTGTTAATCACTCAGAAGAGTCCCTGGGTCTTGGAGCTCCCCGTTCAAGCGGCCATCAACTCCAAGCGCTAGGCCACGCCCCCATCTAGAACCTTTCTGATGCTCTTGTGGTATTTATTATACCTGGTAATAAAATTATAGCCGAATTCACGATCTGTGGCAGGTTTCACATGTTTTTCCAATAATTGATCCTGTCTAATACCTTTACTAAGTTTTTGTGCGTTTTTTATCAGCCTCCTAGGGTATTTCCTATGCTGAAAATGGTCAATGAGGATTTTTGACTGTTCTTCAAAATCAGCCTCCCTGGTGCAGTTTTTTCTAATTCTTTTAAACTGATTCAAAGGAATATTTTTAATCCATTATACTTATTACTGCCCTGTCGCCGCCGTCCCCGCCGCTGCCATCGCGATCCTCTGGCTTCATCTGTCTTCTTCCAGCTTCCTCTAGTCGGCGCAGGCAATGGCGTCATTGTCTGCGCCACAGGAGGAAGCCGGAAGATGCTGGATGAAGACGGAGGATCGCGATGGCAGCGGCGGGGACGGCGGCGACAGGACAGTGATAAGTATAATGATTTTACTTTACAGGTTTCCGGAGCAAGGGGGGGGCCCTGTATATTAATGGGGGGGGGCCTGTATACTGATGGGGGTGGCGGGCGGGCTGCTGCAGTATATACCTCTGGGGCTGCTGTATACTACCACTGGGGCTGCTCTATATACCTCTGGGGCTGCTGGGGCTGCTGTATACTACCACTGGGGCTGCTGTATACTACCACTGGGGCTGCTGTATATACCTCTGGGGCTGCTGTATACTACCACTGGGGCTGCTGTATATACCTCTGGGGCTGCTGGGGCTGCTGTATACTACCACTGGGGCTGCTGTATACTACCACTGGGGCTGCTGTATATACCTCTGGGGCTGCTGTATACTACCACTGGGGCTGCTGTATACTACCACTGGGGCTGCTGCTGTATACTACCACTGGGGCTGCTGCTGCTGTATATACCACTGGGGCGGCTGCTGTAACATTGCTGGGGCCTGTACCACTGGGGATGCTGCTGTATACCACACTACTGGGGGCTGTATACTACCACTGGGGAGGCCTGTATACCACTGGGGGGGGCCTGTATACCACACTGATGGGGGCTGTATACCTGTGCTGGGGTCCACCCTCGGCTTATACACGAGTCAATAGGTTTTCCCAGATTTTGAGGGCAAAAGTAGGAGGGTCGGCTTATACACGGGTCGGCTTATACAAAAGTATATACGGTAGCTATTTCTATCAATATTTTTGAAGTATGTCTTGGTTAAAATAGATCCACCTTTCTTTGAAGATAATTAAATCAAGAAAATTGATTGCAGATGCATTCATATGAGGTTCAAATTGCAATCCCCACGCATTGTTAAAAATCTCAGATAAAAAACTCTCAATATTGCCTTTTTCAGTGTCCCAAATTAAAAAGATATCATCAATGAATCTCTTGTAAACAAAAATCGAATTTGAAATAATTATTTTTCAAGATAAAATCTAAAACATCCAAAATAAAAGCTTTTTTTGCATCTGTAAAACTCTGTGTGGGGGAACGTGTCCTGGTCAGGCATGTGAGCAGAAGCATCTCACTGCTCTCCTGCTGGAGCCGAGCTAATTAAGGGAATTCGGAGCCCTCACTGCCAGTCTCAGCCGACCGGGTAGGAGAGGAGGTGCTGTGGATCACAGAGAGCGTAGTGACAAGCTGTGAAGAGTGAAATATGACCCGCAGGAGACAGAAGGATGCTGGCTGGGGAGACGGAGGAGTCTCACAAGATGGTGCCGAGAAGAGCGAGGAGGCGATCAAAGCTAATGAGGCATGCCAGCGCAGAATGAGCACGGCTGCAAAGCTGGGGAAATATGCCAGACTGGTGGATGAAGATGAACAGCAGGACTCTGATGGAGGTGAGGAAGTGGACGGGGAGGAGGCACTGAATTCACAGGCTGAGAGGGATGGTGGAAAGACCCCGGGAGGCGATAGATGGAGAGTAAAAGGCTGCAGCTGCAGAGGAGGGAGCTGGCATACAGGAGAATCCTACACTTAAAGACGTTTTTGCTGTAGTGTCATATTGCAAGCAGGCACTGAACACCCTGACACAGCAAGTACTGGGAGTGCAAACAGATGTAGCTGACGCACACCAGGGGCCAGGGTTACTCCCGGTTTAGACAGGCGATTCTTCTCCTTCCTTGTCACGGGTGGACCGCGCCTGCCGGTAGTGGGGCCCGGTGTAGTGCAGATCAAAATTGAGGTCGTCTTACGGGAACAGATTAAAAAGGGGTTTTAATTTGTTTTCTTCGTGACGCCACCTATGAGTAGATTCGGTAAGGGCTACCGACGCTGCGGAACCTCCCGGGGTGATGGACAGCAGCAAGATGTTACGCTCCCCACAGGCTGAGCGGTGATCCCCGGGGGCTGGAGCTGCTCAAGATGTTGTGCGGCAGCTGCGGTTACCTTAAGTTCATGACGGACAGTTCATAAGGAGACACGGACACAGATAGTCTCTGCAACGGTTCTTTACTGTAACCAGCAGGCAGTACATGGCTTACAGTGGTTGAGTAGAAGACCGGGTGGACTCAGCAGTGATAGTGCTCCTCAGAGATCCGCAGTGTACCTCCTCTCTACCTCCTTAGCTTCTCATGCCAGCGTCGCCCAGGAATACCAGGTCGGGTACGGGGAGGCTGCTTCAATGCCCTATCCATGATGTACGTTCTGGATTCTTTGGGGAGCCTTGGGTCCCTCGGTGGGTACACCGCTGGTTAGACGACTGGAAACTGGCTGGTGGTGGGGTGCTCCTATAAAGCTGCTCCTCCACGGGGCTGGTTCGCGTGACAGAGGTGAACTGCTGCCAGCTTCGGTACCAGTGAACCGGCTGTGAGTTGTGGGCACGGGAGTCTTTTGGGAACCCGTGTAGATATGCCCATTCCCGGTGGTTAAGGCCTCAGGTGCGGACACCCGACCGGTGACGGCCCAGGGGCCCGCACGAGGTGCGGAGCCCCCGCTCCACTCCAAGCTCTAGTCTGCTCTCTTCAAGTTCTAGACTATGTTCTGACTGTCTAGATTATTGTGTTCTCTTCACTACCCTAACACTCCACCCACCAGGACCTATGATTGGTCCCCTGTTCTAGGTGTTGTATGTTGGGTTGGATCTCTGAGTTAACTATTTCACTGCTTTGTCTAGAGAATATTGCGGCTGCAATACTCCCTTGTGACGCACTCGTTGCGGGGCGCCACACTCCCCCTTGGTTAAATCAGCTTGTCCCCAAGCGTCAAACTACTCACATTACAGAGGTTTTTGCATTTTTATACATATATGACACACTTTTATTAAAATAGAAAAACAGGTAAAGAAATGCTTTGATGTTATAAGCAAAGAAACAGGTAATCACTTTGTGCGGACCCGGCGGGCGGTCGACTGTACTTTAACTAGAGTCCAGGCTGTAGCCGCGAGATCACACAGTCAGTGACTAACGGTAAACAGAGTCATTGATGAAAGTTCAAGTTTTTAAAGTCACTGGCTCTGAGGGTGATGGCGTACCCGGATAGCAAACCACCCATCTGCACAAGCATAGCGCTCATAGGTGATAATATCGCCCCGGTATAGGTCGCGATCGGGATGTCCTCTTGGCAAGTTTGACTCAACGTCCCGGCGCCCCACAAACACCTCCTCATTCAATCCCACCTCCCAAGCGAACCCCCACCCGGTATTTAAGTTAAAGGTGGAAATTCTACCTTCACGGCGGAGTTCATCAGGCAGCGGCGGCTGGCGGCGAGCCTCGGCACGGGCCTCCATGTTGGCGCGTTCTCGGGCTTGCCACTCCTCTCGTCGTCTCTGGCGTACATCTCCGTCGTTACGGCTCGGGGTGTGAAGATGAGTAACGGAGCTGGTGGTTTGGCGGGAAGCTTGAACTTGGCGGGCTGTCTGTATCGGAACCCGGTGGAACGGCACAGGGGAAGGTGTCGGCAGTGCACCCGACCAGTGTACCCGAGCTGTGTGCCCGGAAGGAAGTTCTTTGTTGTCTCCCCAAGCGAACCCGGTGTCGAAATCCTCAGCGGTGCTGTGGGTCTCGTCGTCATCCTCTCCGACCTCTTCCTCGATGATCACATCAGGCTGCTTGTTGATGAAAGACGTTAAAGCTTGTTCCGTTGTACAACGGGGCGGTGGTGCTGCGAATCCTTCCGTAGGGACGTCCTGCAGGGCTTCCAGGCTGCCTGCCTCTTCATCTGTTTCCGCAGGTAAAGGTGTTTCAATCCCGGTTACCAGGTAGGCCTCTGTGGTTGCAGAGGAGGCCTCCGGTTCTAGGGAGAAACAAGCGACAGTCTCGGTAGTGTGGAAACTAGTCGCGGGTTCCGCAGGTGGAACCTGGTAGAGATCGAGTTCTTCCATGGAGCGTGTTATGAGCTCCGGCTCAAGAACGGAATCGGTTGCGATGTTGGTCGCTGGAACGGGTCGAGTTGCGGCCTCCACCGGAATGACACAGTCTATTGGCTCAGGTGACGGAGCAGGACAGGTGGTAGGCGAGGGTGAGGCGGTCGAGAAGCTGGTGACGTCGTCTGGGCTTGGAGAAGCTGCACCCGGTCGGCTCTGCTGCATCGCATGGTGTAGTCGTCTGCCTAGGGTCGCGCTCCAGCTGCGAATCGTCCATTCCACTGTCTCTAGTAACCGCACCCGGAGGTCTTGTAGAGCCTCTAGCCAGAAGTCGGGGCTGCCGTCTATGGTAAGGGCAGGATCCGGACCCGGTTGGCTTATGGCTGCTCTGGCCTCCGCCTCGACCTCCCGCATCAGGTCTTGGAGTCTCATGCTGGCCATTCTTCTTTGGAGGGAAACCACACCCGATCAACCGGTAAGACGTTCTGGTTGAGCTGGTGAAGATGTCTTCTCTCTCTGTCGGTGTGTCTAGGTATGACACTCCCATCTCCTCTGGGCTTTTGTAGTCCAATCGTGGGAAAAGTCTTTGGGGTCCGCCCCCATGGTTGATTCGAGCAATCAGGGCGGACAAAGAGTTTGGCGCCTTTCGTCCTTAACCCTCCCACAGTGAGGGGGGGGGTTGACTCACTCCTGGGCTTCACGTGGCGGCTTCTTGTGGCGGGAACGCCATCTTGGGCGCCATCTTGACCCAATGGTGTAAAGGCGGGAAAGTTCTTTTAGGGACGAACAAAGTCCAATTGTAGACAATAAAGTCCAGTTTAAGCACAACATACCCGTTGGTAACGGGCCTGCTCGTATCCTGTTCGTGACGCCATTTTCTGACGCACACCAGGGGCCAGGGTTACTCCCGGTTTAGACAGGCGATTCTTCTCCTTCCTTGTCACGGGTGGACCGCGCCTGCCGGTAGTGGGGGCCCGGTGTAGTGCAGATCAAAATTGAGGTCGTCTTACGGGAACAGATTAAAAAGGGGTTTTAATTTGTTTTCTTCGTGACGCCACCTATGAGTAGATTCGGTAAGGGCTACCGACGCTGCGGAACCTCCCGGGGTGATGGACAGCAGCAAGATGTTACGCTCCCCACAGGCTGAGCGGTGATCCCCGGGGGCTGGAGCTGCTCAAGATGTTGTGCGGCAGCTGCGGTTACCTTAAGTTCATGACGGACAGTTCATAAGGAGACACGGACACAGATAGTCTCTGCAACGGTTCTTTACTGTAACCAGCAGGCAGTACATGGCTTACAGTGGTTGAGTAGAAGACCGGGTGGACTCAGCAGTGATAGTGCTCCTCAGAGATCCGCAGTGTACCTCCTCTCTACCTCCTTAGCTTCTCATGCCAGCGTCGCCCAGGAATACCAGGTCGGGTACGGGGAGGCTGCTTCAATGCCCTATCCATGATGTACGTTCTGGATTCTTTGGGGAGCCTTGGGTCCCTCGGTGGGTACACCGCTGGTTAGACGACTGGAAACTGGCTGGTGGTGGGGTGCTCCTATAAAGCTGCTCCTCCACGGGGCTGGTTCGCGTGACAGAGGTGAACTGCTGCCAGCTTCGGTACCAGTGAACCGGCTGTGAGTTGTGGGCACGGGAGTCTTTTGGGAACCCGTGTAGATATGCCCATTCCCGGTGGTTAAGGCCTCAGGTGCGGACACCCGACCGGTGACGGCCCAGGGGCCCGCACGAGGTGCGGAGCCCCCGCTCCACTCCAAGCTCTAGTCTGCTCTCTTCAAGTTCTAGACTATGTTCTGACTGTCTAGATTATTGTGTTCTCTTCACTACCCTAACACTCCACCCACCAGGACCTATGATTGGTCCCCTGTTCTAGGTGTTGTATGTTGGGTTGGATCTCTGAGTTAACTATTTCACTGCTTTGTCTAGAGAATATTGCGGCTGCAATACTCCCTTGTGACGCACTCGTTGCGGGGCGCCACATAGCCACTGTGAAAAAAGATTTACACAAGGTTAATGTTAGAACTGGAGAGGTGGAAGAGAGAGTTGGAGTGGCTGAGGATCGGATTAATAACCTCACAAAGTCTGAACAACGCTTTAAACAGTAGATTGCTGAGGTCATTGCCAAGAACGATGACTTAGAAAACAGATCTAGGAGAAGTAACATAAGGATAGTCGGCCTCCCGGAGAAGACAGAGGGACGGGACCCGACCGAGTATATTGAAAAATGGCTACAGGAGCAAATAGGCGCTGAATCCCTCACTAAATTCTACGCGGTGGAAAGGGCGCATAGAGTGCCGACGCAGCCACAGCCCCCGGGTAAAGGGCCACGTGTCATGATTGCGAAACTGCTGCATTATAGGGATAGAGACATTATCCTTCGTAAGGCGAGAGACGGAGATGAAATAAAAGTGAATGGTCAGAGGGTTGGAATCTATCCTGATTATTCAGTGACTGTGCAAAGGCAGCGAATGCGGTTTGGTGGAGTGAAACGCACTTTGAGAGATCTGGGAATCCAATACTCAATGATGTTTCCTGCCAGGCTGCGGGTGGAAGCAATGGATAGAGCCCATTTCTTTGTGGATCCGGAGGAGGCCGCACAGTGGATTGAGGTCAACAGGAAAGCTCTACAAGCTAAGGCTAAAGATTGAGAGATCTGGAATGATTGAAAAGACCTACAGGAGGACCGGTCGGCTGGGGACATGAATTATCTGGACTCTTTGCTGATCTGCAGTGGTGGTTTTGCTAACTGAGAAACTATCTCAATAACAGAGGGGCACACGATGTATGCTCTGCTAAAACTAATACAGCTTTAGACATGTGCAGAGAGGAGGGGGGGGGCTTTTATTTTTTGCCCCCTACTTCCATTTTTCGAATTTTTCATTAACGTTATATTTGTTATCTCTTTTTCAATGTAACAGGGGGTAATGTGGACTTCTTATGTGTAAGTTCTGGTAAGTGCTCTTCCTCTTCTTTTGGTCGGGGAGGACACGGTGGTCTTAAGGACAATGAAACTACTGCAGCCGGATATATTATACAACTGCTCTCATTAGAGGGTGGGGCGGTGGGGGGCAATGTTTGATGCCATTGATCTGTCACATTCTTTAGGATGATTATGGGTATAATATGGTTTACTTATGACGGCTTAACTTGGTTGTTACCAAATTACTGCAAGTGACTTGAAGTTCGGCGGGAAGGAGGGGGGGCAACACGGGAGCGGGGAAGTGTACTTGTATGCGAGAAGATCTGGGAGAAGGACTTCACCTGGAAGATGGGGCTGGGATGGGAGAACCCATAGCTCTCATGGAGCATGTACGAGAGGGAGGTTGGAGGGGGGGAAGGAGGGAATTGGCAGTGGGAAAGATAATGACAGCAGAAGCAGCAACTGGTTATGTGTAGAAATTGTGATTAACATCGTATTATGGGTACTTTTAGAGTTATGAGCTGGAACGTCAGGGGCTTGTCGGAGAAAAGTAAGAGGGCAGCGATTCCTAAATGTGCTCAGGATCAATGAGCCTCGGTGGTGTGTCTCTTAGAGACTCATTTGAAACGCGAGAAGACTCATGTTCTTAATAGAAGATAGATACAGAGATCGTACCACTCTACTTTCTCCAACTATGTCAGGGGGGTGTCGGTTTTGATTAGTAGATCCACGCCTTTTGAGGAAATTGATGTCTATATTGACCCAGAGGGACGGGGAGTGGCGATTAAAGGGGTGTTCTATGGACAACTATTATGTATAGTGGCAATGTATATCCCCCCCCCCTTATTCTAGCACACAAATTAGAGTGATGAGGGAATTTGCAGAAAAAGGAAGGGCGCTACGTTGCTAATGGTTGGAGATTTTAATAATGTAGTGGACAGTTTTTGGGATCGCAGTAAGAGGCAGGCTAATGTACGGGAGGGCACCATGACAGTTTTTGGTAACCTTATAAAGGAACTAGGTCTGGTTGACACATGGAGGGCTAGGAACACTGGGAAGAGATGCTACTCCTGTCACTCTGCTTCGCATGGCACGCTGTCACGTATAGATCTGGCCCTGGCGGATAGGTGGGCTGATAGTGTGATTGGGGAAGTACGATACCTACCTCGGGTGTTATCGGACCATAGCCCTGTCGTTGTAAGTGTCAGTTATGGATCTCGGACTGGAGCGACCAGGGAGGGGTGGAAGATGCATCCGGTTTGGCTGCAGCACCTTCATGTTCAAAAAATAGGGGAGGAAGTGGAGGAATTTTTCACACTTAATGAGGGGAGTATGGATAAATTAGTGGAATGGGACGCCTTGAAGACGTAAAACACTAACTAAGCGGGAGGAATTGGAGAGTTTGGAGGCATTAGAGAAAGCAGAGGAAGCCGCCATAATTGATACTACAATGGAAACACAAAATGATCTCAAAACAGCTCAAGATCGGGTGAACAAGATTCTACTGGATAAGATGGCGAAGAGGCAGGCGTTTAGAAAGGCTGAATTTTATGCTGAAGGGGAAAAAGTGGGACACCTGCTGGCTGTCATAGCAGCGGCGCAGAATAGCACTACACATATTCATGAAATGGTGGATGGGGCTGGGAGGACAGTCACGGAAGTGGAAGACATACTAACCGTCTTTACAAGCTTCTATAGTGCACTCTATTCCTCGGAAGGGAGGGTGGTGGATGGGGAGATAGATCATTTTCTGGAAATGGGAGTGCTCCCTAAGTTCAATGAGGAAAGCAGAGAGAGACTGGAGGCCCCCATTACTGAGGAGGAGATGACACATGCTCTGCATGGCATGGCAAATGAAAAATCCCCAGGCACTGATGGTTTACCGACAGAAGTGTATAAGCTGTTTTCAGACCTTTTACTCCCTAGACTGCTACAGGTATTTGAGGAGGCCAATAGGAAACGACTACTGCCGGATTCCATGAGGGAGGCAATGATAGTGGTAATCCCGAAGGAGGGGAAGGACCCCAAGATACCCGAGTCATATAGACCAATTTCATTGTTAACTACCGACGTTAAAATACTGGCGAAAGTATTGGCTACTCGACTGTCTGGGGTTGTCTCCTTAATACATCCGAATCAGTCGGGGTTCATGCCCAGTAGATCTAGAGCGATCAACATACGTAGATTGTACCTCAATCTCCAGCTGCAGGCCGATAACGTGGGAAGTAGAGTAATCGCTTCACTAGACGCCCATAAGGCGTTCGATAGTGTACAGTGGAATTACCTGTGGAGGGTTATGCAGCGGATGGGGTTTGGGCCGCGATTTATGGAATGGGTACAATTGCTATAATCTCAACCTACGGCCAAACTTGGAGTAAACGGGGTGGTGTCTTCATCTTTTCAACTTGCTAGGGGAACTCGACAGGGATGCCCCTTGTCGCCCCTCCTTTTTGCCATAGCAATTGAGCCACTGGCTGCGGTTATCAGGAAGAAGCGAGAGATCAAGGGATTCCAATACGGGAGGTTGGAAGAGAATATTGCTTTGTATGCTGATGATCTCCTGTTGTTTCTTGGAGATCCAGAGGGATCATTGAGCTGTGCCATGCAGATCATTGAACGTTTCGGGACAATCTCGGGATTGAAGATTAATTGGTCCAAATCTGTACTGTTCAAAGTAGATCGGGGAGTGGAGTGGTCAGAGAGAAATGTAGAGGCGAATAGGTTGCAGTGCACGGAGGTATTTCAATATTTGGGGGTGCAGGTTTCTCTGCCTATTTCAGATTACTTGAATGTCAATCTTGTGCCTTTGGTTAAAAAACTCAGAGAGAAGATAGAGGTTTGGGTTAAGTTGCATTTAACGGTGGTGGGGAGGATCAACCTTCTTAAAATGATTATAATGCCCAAATTACTTTACATCCTACACAACGCACCTATCTGGATTTCCAAAAAATGGTTTAGGTCACTAAATAGTTTGTTTAGAACTCTGGTATGGGGCAAGAAACAGGCAAGAATTCGATTAGAGATACTTCAAAGGCCCAAAGACAAGGGGGGGGTTAGCGCTCCCGAATCCTGAATTGTATTCTTAGCGGCTCAAAGCCAGCACTTTAGGGGATGGGCATGTCCGGGGGGGGGGGAAGGGGTCCACACTGTATCTCCTGGAGCACTGTATGAGTGGGAGACCAGTAATGGAAGGCCTGGAAGGGGGGTCTATGAAACGGCTGGGAGGCGCCAGTCCCACGCTGGACCTGATACAAAGGGTCTGGGATTCATTGAAGAAGGTGAGAGGGATACAGGGACTAACCAAGTATACGCCCATATGGAATAACAATGGTCTTCCTGAGTTACAAAAAATTGAGACTATAAGAGAATGGGATGCCAAAGGAATAACTCGGATGGATCAAATTTTGGAAAATGGGAATATGAAGCCATTTCAACAGTTGCAGGGAGAACTTTTACTATCGGGCACGGAGTGGTATCATTATAAACAAGTTAAACATGCCATTAAATCCCAGAGGAATACACAAAATATGAAGGTGGAAGTGGACCTGGTCCTTGATTATGTCTGCCAGGAGGGGATTACCAGGGGGGTTATCTCGAGCACATACAGGGATCTTATGCACACGTTTTTGCTTCGGTTTCCACTGAAGGCAAGGGATAAATGAGAGGCAGAGCTTGGGCATATTGAGAACGATGTATGGGAGACCATCTTGGAATATATTCCAAAGCTTTCTTTAAGTGAACCTGCAAGATTGTCACATATCTATGTAGTCCACAGGGTTTATAGATCGCCACTGCGACTGTATGAGATGGGGCTGAGGGAAACCTCTGCATGTCATAGGTGTGGGAGTGACGGTGCGGGTATACTCCACATGATGTGGGAGTGCCCCAGGTTGGCCACATTCTGGTCTGCAGTATTGGATATGATTGGAGGGGCGTACGGATGTGTGGTTTCTGGAGATCCTGTTACATGCTTGTTGGGGTATGTGGAGGAGATCCCAGTTGTGTCTAATATGAAAATAGCCATTGCAAGGTTATTCTACTGTGCTAGGAAATTAATTGAGCAACATTGGACTGGGGCTGACCCTCCTACTAACGAGGAGTTTTCCAAACGAGTGGAGTATATCATACAACTAGAAAGGGGCATCTATGAAAAGAGAGGGAAGCATTCCCTGCATGACATCATATGGGGACCATGGATTCAGTTTAAAGGATTGTGAGATCTGCTGTACGTTCTGAGAGGTGTGCGGGTGGGAGGATGAGCTGCTGACGTGGGAGGAAGCCAGATTATGGGAAAACAACATATAGTTCCTTGCTACATTGTTTGTGAAGGGTATGGAGGGAGGTACTGCTGCCGAGGGATGGAGAGGGTGGGGTTCATATTAAAATGATTGTATTTATGCCATGCTGAATTGAAATTACTGACGTGTTTACCAAAAGTTCAATAAAAAAGTATTTGATTTAAAAAAAACCAAGGGGAGGCATGCACAGAGGTGAGGCACAGGTCGGGGACAGGCACAGGGGATTGCAGGCACAGGGGGAAAATGCACAGAGGTGAGGCACAGGTCGGGGACAGGCACAGGGGATTGCAGGCACAGGGGGAAAATGCACAGAGGTGAGGCACAGGTCGGGGACAGGCACAGGTGATTGCAGGCACAGGGGGAAAATGCACAGAGGTGAGGCACAGTTGGGAAACAGGCACAAGAAGTTTACAGACACAGGGTGAGCTTGCACAGAGGTGGAGGACAGGCACATGGGGATTACAGGCACAAAGAAGAGGCACGGGGGGCATGCACAGAGGTGAGGCACAGGTGGGAGACAGGCACAGGGGGATTACAAGCACAAAAGTGGGACATGTACAGGTGGGGGACAGGCACGGGGGGGGGCATGGACAGCGGTGAGGCCTCACCAGGGTCCCTTATCACAAGACATCCCAGCGGGGTGCTGGAGCTCTATGACCTGCGACTTAACTACTGCAACGGAGTAGGACAAAGCCATCGTATTAGGGCTAGTGACCCAAAGAGGGGGAAGCATCACTATGGAGCCCGTGACTGCCTGACCGAACCCATGTGTGAGGACAGAGACAGAGTGAGAGGGCCTGAAAGGTTCACTGAGGGGAGTGATGCAGAGGTACCATCTACGCTGCAGTGAGAACCTTGAGCAGTGTGGTGAACTGACCTCTAAAGTGTGTAAAGAACTGTGCTATTATAAGAACTGCTACAGTGTTCCCAGTAAAGTACCCGGTCAGCTCAAAAGTGCCTGAGACTGTTATTCTTGAACTGCCGCAGAACCTTCACCTGCAGAGCCGCCTAGTAGCTCTCCCTGCGTGCTGGCTGGAGGTGTTGCAGGGGAGCGACAAGTGCAGTGTCCGGAGCTTATAGCAAGAAAACTACAGAGGGTACAGTAATGATTTTTACATGTTTTAAAATAACTGCCCAAGCACTATTCAAGGATACTATTAGTATCATACTGGAAAATGACCTGACAGAGTCCCTTTAAATTGTGTTTTTTCTCATGTTGGTATTTCTTGTCTTTGGGCTTACTATCCCTGTCTGGGATTTTGAGACCATTGGAGAGATTGCTGTTTTGGGATGTGTCATGGGCAATGCCTGAATGACTTAGTTCTGGTCAGTATTCTGTAGACTCCTGGATCAAGTGTCACTGTTTAGGGCCATGGTATATGTGGCGCCCCGCAACGAGTGCGTCACAGGAGGGTATTGCAGCCACAAATGCAGCGGCAATATTCTCCGACCCAGCAATCACACAGTTAACTCAGAGATCCATACCCTGCATGCATCACCTAGCATAGAGGGCCAATCAGGTCCTGGTGGGTGGAGTGCAAGGGTAGTGTGTAGTAGAAAGTTTAGTACAATTAGGGAGTCTGGGAAGAGAGAGTTGACATAGAGACTTGGAGTAAGACAGCGTCTGAAGAGGAGAGTAACGTAGGAGCCGTCACCGGTCGGGTGTCTTCACCTGAGGCCTAAACTACCGGGATCGGGCATTAACACACGGGTTTCCAAAAACTCCCATGCCCCAAATCCACAGCCGGTTTGCTGGTACCGAAGCTAGCAGCAGTTCAGCTCTGCTATGCGAACCAGAAGAATGGAGGGACCGCTTTACAGGAGCACCCCATCACCCGCCAAATTCCAGTCATCTAACCAGTGGTGTACCCACCAAGGGACCCAAGGCTCCCCAAAGCATCCGGAACGTATACCCCGGATAGGGCATTCAAGCAGCCTCCCTGTACCCGATCTGGTATTCCTGGGCGACAACGGCACAGTACTTAGATAGAATGAAGGAACACCGCGGATCTCTGAGAACACACTGGTCATTGCTGAGTCCACCTGGTCCACTACCTACAAACTGTGTGCCATGTACTGTCTGCTGGTTACAGTAAAGAACCGTTACAGAGACTTACAGTGTCCGTGCCTCCTTATGAACTGTTTATCCGCATGCTAAGGTAACCGCAGCTGCCGCACAACATCTTATGCAGCTTCTGGCTCCGGGGATCACCGCTCAGCCTGTGGGGAGTGTTCCATCTAGCTGCATTCCATCCCCCGGAGGCCCGGCAGCGCTGGTAAAGTTATCGGAACTCTCATAGGTGGCGTCAGGACAAATTAACCCCTTAATCTGTTCCCTCAAGACGTCTCATCATTTTTGATCTGTACCACCGGGCCCCACTACCGGCAGGCGCGGTCCACCCGTGACAAGGAGGAGGAAGAAAACGCCTGTCTAAACCGGAGTCCCGGCCATGGTGAGTCATATACATTACACAGATGTGTGAGGTGATGAAGCAAACCTTGTCCTCTGTGGTTGAAGCTATGTTCTGGCTGACCAGCATGACACAGATGTGCGTGTCAGTGTCCATTGTCCATATACATATCACACTGTGCTTCTGATATATTCATTTCATTGCCTGCTGTAATGTCATTATTCAATCACCAGGGGATGCTGTTTTATAGCACAACAGAAAGACTGCATTGCCCATGGATGTAAATCACAGGAAGGGGATGTGCGACCATTTTCAGGAGCAATCTGGGGCAACTAGGGAAGAGGCAGGATAGCGATCCAGTGTCATTTGCGTGAAGTATAACATGAGACCAGAGCTGCATCTGAGTGGAATTTTTCATATCCATGACCAGATCCGCAGTAAACAGGAGACGATCACTACCAGGGATGTCGCTGAAAGACGGGGAAAGACCAGGGCCCAGTGTGAGCCACGTAAGACACCGTGAGGGAGTCGAGTGTTGTGTCCCACGAATGGGAACAACCTGTTGTATATATTTCTCTGCATTGTATATTTCCTCCAATCAGGAAATTCCCTGTTGTTGCTAGGTAGATTTAGACTGTATGAAGCTTGTCCCACCCTCCCTCCTTTAATTTGTCTCTGTACTAGGTTGCCCATCCCTTCTTCACCAGTTCAGTTTAGAGAAGCGATTACATGTGTGCAACCCTGTAGAGATTATTCCTTTTCAGCTATCGTTCAATTGTAACTAATACAAAATTTGGAAGAAAACTACAGCGTTTCTCCTGGTTTTTCTACAGCTGCAGTGACGTACGAGTTGGCACCGTCTGTGTGCCCCTGATGGTGTAAGTACAAGCATACAATTATCTAAAGGACTGGTAATTAGAGCGCTTGGGATTTGCAGTCATCAGAAGGGGACAGAACATTAAGTAACCACCATCTTTGCTGCAGTTTTTCTGCCAGTAGGGATGCTTATCGGTCCGCATCCATCAGTGATGTATCTGGAACAGACCCAGGTCGGTAAGACAATAAAGAGTCCCTGTGCAGTGAGTAACCGGGCACACAACACATTACATTTTGGCGCCAAAACATTGATACCAAACTTATAGTTCGCTAGATAGGTATATTGACTGATTCAGGCTAAAGTTTATTGCCAATATCAGGGAGCAATGTTCTTGTTTCCTTTCTGTCACAAAGGATTCAATGACGACATTGAGGTGCTGTAAGGGCAAACCATAATACTTTGGGCCACACCTGAACTTTTCCAGGAGAGAGCTTCCGAAAAACATTTTAGTGTGATATTTGCTAAAGTTTGTTAAACTTTGTTTCCAGCCTAGCAGCTGCTGTATTTCATGAATTGATCAGGTATACTCAGTGTAGTTGAGAAAGGACTATTTCTCTGGAGTTCTAGAAGTTATCTCGGGGACAGAAAGTATTTGGTTGGGGTATTGAGGTAATTGAATGTAAGTTTGTGAGGTGTTGTGCTGCTGGTGGGCCCGGATGCAAGAGGGTGAATAGGCACCCGCTGGCTGGTTTAGACAGGTGTGCCAGTAAGTAAATTTACAGTATACACAGTTGGTGCATATTGCTAGGGTTTGCAGCATAAGGGTCTCATGCCTTCCAGATGAGTGTAAAGTATTTTGATTGTTTTCTTCACTCCCTGTGCTCTGTCCTCACTAAATGGGCCGGGGGCTCATGTAGCTATACAGGCAGGTAAACCGCTGCACCAAGGTCCAATAAGGAGATTGTGGTAGAATCTGTGTTTTATTGAACATAACAGTACATTGGCGCGGTAAAACTGAAAGCAATCAAATACAGACGATTAGTGGAGGGTACAGCAAACATGCATTTTCCACATAGTTTCACAATATACATTAACATTTTAAAACTAGTAGCTAACCTAGGGTGCAACTGGCTAAGATAGGCTAGTATTAGAGCGGAACACAGCTAAAGAAGGCATAGTTACATATCGGCAATGCAATCTTGTGGGAACTGTGCTACTAAGTGTCTTCTTCCTTCCAGATATAAGGGTAAAATGGAGGCTGAGCTAACAGAATGCATTGCAAGAGGTAGGAGAATTAGACATAGAGATTAAATAGACTGCATTGGCCGCTAGAGGGAGCCAGAACACTACATATGAGATAAGCTCATTAAGAATCTACAGCTATACAAATTAATAACAACATTATGCAAAAACAAACATTTGGAGATGGATTGGATGTCAGAGACAGAACACTCCCTTTCTGGCATCACCGGATGTCACTATCCCTGTCTTCTGAGGGTAACAGCAGGACCAGTTCAGATACTGGTCTGAGAAATGTCTTAGGTTCATTTCCCTTAGTCATTCTTAGTCCGACCTTGTGGACATTACCGTCATTGCTCGGGAATGTCGCAGTAACTAGACCGAGTGGCCACTGGTTCCGGTGAACTTGAGAGTCTTTCACAAGGACAAAGTAACCTATTTTCAGATTGAGACAAGTAGATTGCCACTTTGTCCATGGCTGCAGGGTAGACAGATATTGTTTGCGCCACCTGTCCCAGAAAGTATTCGCAAGACTTTGTAACTGTCTCCACTGGCGCTTGTAGAGGTTGTCATGAATGGATGAATATTGATCATGATTTTAAGGTATTGAAGAGTCAGCCAAATCTAGCTCCCCCATCTCCCCTCCCTTTTTTGGTTTGTGTGTAGCTTACATAGATCCTCTTCATGCAACCCCCAGCCCAAGCCATTTACGACCCCTAATAAATACCTGGGCTGAGGGAAGCAGAGATTACAGGTTTCAACCAGATCTGTTCCTAAAGAAAATCCTTTGTCTAAACTTACAGTGTTTTCAATATTGAATTTAAGAAGACCCGTTCATGCCACATACACATAATTCATATTTTTGGATGATTTACCAATTTGCGCATCAAATGATATGTTTTGTGCAGTGATGAAGTGCTCAGGAACCTGGCGAATCATTTCTGCCATTCTGGACATCATAAGCAGGTCATATTTGGTATCAAACTTCTCAGAATTACCTGACATGAAATATGAGTTATAGATCATAATTGTGAGCCCACCCCATCCCCAGATATGAAGGATGGGGATTTATTAAGCATGGTGAAAGAGGAGGTCTCTGAAGCCCCTCCCAGCAAGGAGGGTCCACTCTAAGCGGTGGGGGCCACAGATTTCCCTGTCTTTAATAAAACTGGAGAAGCCCGTTCGGGTCATTCTGATCCAGAGGCCTGACAGTCAATACCAGCTGTACGACAGAATCTTACCTTCCAGGAGAGAGGCCTCCTCCACGGAACTACGGTTACCCATGCGTGACTAGGTCTGAACTTTTCTTACTTTATTCCTTTTGTTTTTATAACTGTTTATTCATACATGTAAATTGTCTCTTATGTAATATCCTGTAAACCTGTTATATAATCAGTGCTTCTTTTGGGAGTAAAATATTATAATTTACTAGTCTCGATCTCCTTGTCCTATGAACGAGCTCTCACGACCTCACTGTTCGTTTTTACGCTATCATACAGGTTACCGGTCTACCTTGAAAGATCGGTGGTGGCAGCTTAAGTTTGGTATTTATGTGATATTGTGGGCCTGAGGGTGACTGGATCGAGGTATATATACGTTCCTGGCAGGAACTGGTGGTATATATACATCCTGTCACATCACGTGCCGCAGTAGACAACATAAATTTCGGCAGCTGGGCTCCTTGTTTATCCTCTGGCAATACCGGATTTGGCCAGTAGGCTAAGGGGGCGCTAGAGAGATGCAGGTCCTGACCAAGGTAATCGTGACAGAGGTCCTTGGCATCAAATCCTCCTGGAGGAGCACTGGACAGTCCCGTTTTCTGGGTAAGGAGGGTAGCTAGAGTCAATAACAAGGGCTTCTCAGGGTTGTTGGAAACTGGAACTAAGGGTCTTGCATTGATTATAGCTGTGGCTTCTGCCATGAAGGTGATTAGGCTTCTGTGGGTAAGCCTCGCTGCTGCTGCTTGAAGAGTGGAGTCAAGAATTCTTGACACGCTACTCGCAGGTATTTGAGCTTTGTTAATAGGACACTGGATTTCTGTAAAGTAGATTTGAATAGTGAAGATTATGTGGTTTCCAGAGAATTCCAAGTCTGAGGTTACGTAGGTATTTTTACAGATATGCCAGCCTTTACATTCTCCTGTATCACAAGTTCTGGGAGCACTGAAGGAGCGAGCTATGTAGCTCAAGCAGGTAATGGCTCGAATGAGTGACTTCCACCTTGAGAATTTGACGAGCCTGTGAGATCCAAGCTGGGTAGCAGAAGTCTTTGTATGAAGTGTAGAAACCTAAGGGTTGATTTCAGCACCTGTGTCCTCTACTACTAGTTCAAAGGTGTCCGGAAGGTGTTCTTCAACGTATAATAGTTTTGGTTCTGAAAGCCACGTTGTACTTTGTAGCTGACTTGCGTAAACTGCCCTGGTTGCGTGTGCAAGCTTGGTCTTCCCATAACAAACCCAATATGGCTCTTACATTTGGAGTCTACAGTTTTAAGGTAGGCAACAGCGGCAATTGCTTTGACATAAGCATCCGCGAATATGTACAGTTTTTGGCTTTGTATTTCTGTTGACGGTACAGGGGTGTATGGTCTTGGCACGTTCAGGTTGGAGAGGGTAGCTAACGAGTTCTTCCATCCTTCCCACTGGATTCTCTTATTGGGTGGCAGAGGTGCATCCCAGTTAGATGTTTCCCTAGTTAAGTCTCTTAGCAAGGCCTTGCCTTGTATTGTGACAGGGGCTGCGAAACCCAGGGGATCGTACAGACTGTTGATGGTAGACAGAACACCTCTACGTGTGAAAGGCTTTTCTCCTTGGCTGACTTGAAAGGTGAAAGCATCTGATCGTAGATTCCAGAGAAGCCCAAGGCTATGTTGAATTGGTGCGGGGTCTGACCCCAAGTCCAGGTCTCTGAGGCTGTTACAAGGTTGAAACAGAGATGGGCATCCTTCCTCCAGCGTACTTGTCAGCATGCTTGACACAGAAGAGGGGGCGTGCATGCGTTTCAGGCATACGCCTCCTATTATGACCCATTCTAGGTCTAGCCTTTGAGCATAGGGAGCATTGTGGGGTCCATTGATATGACGTCTCACTTTATGCGCCTGCAGGATATCTCTCCCAACAGCAGGATTATCTGAGCCTGATGGTCTAGTTCCGGTATGAGGTGAGCTATGCGTTTTAAGTGAGCGTGGTGGGTTGCTACATCTGGCGTAGGAATTTCAGATCTGTTGTCTGGGATCTGGTTGCATTCAATGATCGTGGGCAGGGGTGGATTAAGGGTAGCCAGGGCCCGGGGCTGTTCAGACTCTGTGGGCCCCCCCCGGGTCATGTGACGGGGGTCATGTGACGGGGTCACGGGGGTCATGTGACGGGGTCGCGGGGGTCATGTGACGGGGTCGCGGGAGTCATGTGACGGAGGTTATCATATACCTGAAATAGATTATTCCAGAAAAATAGTTGCTGAGTGAAACTCTATCCTGTCAAACATCCATTGATCTGGTCAATTTACCATTCAGTTAGGAGGAAAAAAAAAACACTTTAAGCCATAGTATTGAACAGTCCATTAGAAGGAGGCCATTATGCCCTGACTGCCCCTGTACTCAGAATAAATAACTTATAAATATCTCGATCAGTGTGCACCCTGCATGATAATCACCTGTTACTGGTCCAATGGACTTGCTTGCAGATCGGTCCGTCCCGCCTCCTTGCGGACCGACAGCGTCTTCTTCTGAATGATGTAGATAGCGCCTCCTGTCACCTGCGTTATCCACGTGACCACGTCCAATTTTTCCATTGCCTATGCTATGCCCATACCTCTCTGGCTTGTGCAGGTGCACTGTGCTCCATCATGGGGTTATCCTACAAGTTTAAAATCTCAGTAATGTCACTATACATTACACGCAGAAGACTGGGAGCCTGGAGCCGTGTGCAGAGACCCCTGCGGTTCGCGCATGAGTAGATGAGTTTTACATTGTAGCTGCAGTAGGGCAGAGCACGGTGCGTTTGCGCAAGCTGGAGAGGCATCTGCACAGATGTGAGATGGGAAAGTGGGATGTGGATAACGAAGGCGTGATCCATATCATTCAGAAGAAGAGGCTGTCAGACGGCGAGGAGAGGCTGAATGGACCAATCTGCAAGCAAGAATTTTGGACTGGTAATAGGTTAGAATACAGGGTGCTAGATTTTTATAAGTTATTTATTCTGTGTACAGGGGCATTCAGGGCATAATAGCCTGTTTCTTATAATGCAGCATCAGCGTGTGCACGAGACCTTACAGATACTGAGGGGAAAAAAAATCACCAAATACTCAGCGTGTGCACGAGGCCTTACAGATTCTGAGGTAACAACTCACCAAATACTCAGCGTGTGCACGAGGCCTTACATATACTGAGGTATAAACTCACCAAATACTCAGCGTGTGCACGAGGCCTTACAGATTCTGAGGTAACAACTCACCAAATACTCAGCGTGTGCACAAGGCCTTACAAATACTGAGGTATAAACTCACCAAATACTCAGCGTGTGCACAAGGCCTTACAGATACTGAGGTATAAACTCACCAAATACTCAGCGTGTGCACAAGGCCTTACAGATACTGAGGTAAAAATTTACCAAATACTCAGCGTGTGCATGAGGCCTTACAATTACTAGGTAAAAACTCACCAAATACTCAGCGTGTGCACAAGGTCTTACACATACTGAGGTAAAAAACTCACCAAATACTCAGCGTGTGCACGAGGCCTTACGGATACTGAGGTAAAAACCCACCAAATACTCAGCGTGTGCAATAGGCTTTACAGATACTGAGGTAACAACTCACCAAATACTCAGCGTGTGCACGAGGCCTTACGGATACTGAGGTAACAACTCACCAAATACTCAGCGTGTGCACGAGGCCTTACGGATACTGAGGTAACAACTCACCAAATACTCAGCGTGTGCACGAGGCCTTACATATACTGAGGTAAAAACTCACCAAATACTCAGCGTATGCACGAGGCCTTACGGATACTGAGGTAAAAACCCACCAAATACTCAGCGTGTGCAATAGGCTTTACAGATACTGAGGTAACAACTCACCAAATACTCAGCGTGTGCACGAGGCCTTACGGATACTGAGGTAACAACTCACCAAATACTCAGCGTGTGCACGAGGCCTTACGGATACTGAGGTAACAACTCACCAAATACTCAGCGTGTGCACGAGGCCTTACAGATACTGAGGTAAAAACTCACCAAATACTCAGCGTGTGCAATAGGCTTTACAGATACTGAGGAAAAAACTCACCAAATACTCAGCTTGTGCCTGAGGCCTTACAAATACTGAGGTAAAAACTCACCAAATACTCAGCGTGTGCAATAGGCTTTACAGATACTGAGGAAAAAAACTGACCAAATACTCAGCTTGTGCCTGAGGCCTTACAAATACTGAGGTAAAAACTCACAAAATACACAATGTGCGCACCCACTACCCCTCCACCTTGGATAGACATGTGAAATACCTCTACATGTTGTATGTGCCCCTCTATGTGGATATTTTTCTTGAATCATGAATGCATGGACTCCATACGTACATGATCCAAGCAAGATAGCCACTTATTAGAGGGGCACATGATACACCATGTATAGCCATTTCACATGTTTCTGTATTATCCAAGATGGTGGGGCACACCACTCCAGTGATTAAGGGGCCTTTCACATCAGCTGTTTTGCTGATGTGCGGCCGATTCGGCAGGTGGCGCCGGATCAGCCGCCTAATGGCCGACTTGCAGTCCAGATGCGGCAAGCCCTATGCATTGTCTATGGGGCTTGCGGTCCGGTGCGGCAAGTGCGGTTCTGCCGTGTGCGGCAGATTCGACACTTGCGGCCGCGAAAAAAAAACACCACTTGTAGAGTTTTTTTTTCGCGGCCACAAGTGCCTGATCTGCCGCACTCAGCAGAACCGCACTTGTGATAGACAATGCATGGGGCTTGCCGCATCCGGGCCGCAAGTTGGCCGTTAGGCGGACGATCCGGCACATGCAGCGCCACCTGCTGGAACGGCCCAAACATCAGCTAAACACTGATGTGAAAGCAGCGTTCGTTAGGCCCCTTTCACATCACCGTGTCTTTCAAATTGCGTCAGATCCAGCAGATTTACCACATTTGCTGCCTAACAGCCGTTGCGACGATGGATGACAACGCGCTCAGCGGCGTTTTTTTTTTTCCACCGCCGCAAATGCCGGACTTGCCGCACCCAGCAGAACCGCACTTGCCGCACCAAACCGCAAGCCCCATAAACAATGCATGGGGCTTGCCGCAAGTGTGCCGCAAGTGCGGCCGTTAGTCGGCAGATGCGGTAAATCTGCCGGATCTGCCACAATCTGAAAAAAAAAAGATGTGAAAGGGGCCTTAGTACACAAATCATTTAATTACTGCTTACATTCTTTCTTTACACTGACTGAGTCTTCCCTGCCATGCAGCAGCCACCAGGTCTGGCTGGCAGTGCACACACAGAGCACAGCCACAGGCAGCAGCAGGGCAGGAGTCAGGAGTGGACATATCACTCACCTCTCTGTCACACAGGCACGTCCTCTCTGTGCTCTGTGTCGGCATTAGGTGACGGTCCCTCTCCTCAGACTCCCTCTCTTCATGCAGGCGGCAACCCAGGAGGTGGTGGACGGCGGTCGGCGGGTGAGACACAGACTCAGTCAGGAGGACGGGGGAGTCTGCTCAGCCTCAGTCGAGATCAGCTGCCTGCCTGGGTCTGGGTCCTCCTAGAGTAGGAGGATTCAGCAAAGCCCGGTCAGGCCCGGCAGAATCAGCATAGCAGGGCGGACAGCGGCAGCCGGGACTCGGGAGAACAATGCTGCCAGCAGAGGCCGCTGGGACTATAGGAGTGGGAGCAACATCCGCAGGCAGCTACCACCGGTACGCACACCTTGTAAGCACACAGCTCCACATGCTCCATACATACATGGCTCCGCTCCGTACACCTAGTACACACTCAACTCTGCTCCATACACCTCGTACACATGGCTCAGCTCCGTACACCTCGTACACACTTGGCTTTGCTCTGTACACCTTGTACGCATACGGCTCTGCTCCATACACCTCGTACACACTCGGCTCCGCTCCATACACCTCATACACACTCGGCTTCGCTCCGTACACCTCTTACGCACTCGGCTCTGCTCTGAACACCTCGTACACGCTCGGCTCCATACACATGCGGCTCCGCTCCATACACCTAGTACACACGCGGCTCCGCTCCATACACCTCGTACACACGCGGCTCCGCTCCATACACCTTGTACACATGCGGCTCGGCTCCGTACACCCTGTACACAATCGGCTCAGCTCCATACATCTCGTACACACGCGGCTCTGCTCTGTGCACCTCGTACACACGCGGCTCTGCTCCATACACCCTGTACACACTCGGCTCCGCTCCATACACCTCGTACACACGTGGCTCCGCTCCGTACACCTCGTACACACGTGGCTCCGCTCCGTACACCTTGTACACGCGGCTCTGCTTCGTACACACTCAGCTCTGCTCCGCACATCTCATACACATGCGGCTCCGCTCCATACACCTCATACACACACAGCTCCGCTCCATACACCTCGTACACACACGGCTCCGCTCCATACACCTCGTACACATGTGGCTCCGCTCCATACACCTCATACACACACGGCTCCGCTCCGTACACCTCGTACACACGCGTCTCTGCTCCGTACACCTTGTACACGCGGCTCTGCTTCGTACACACTCAGCTCTGCTCCGTACATCTCATACACATGCGGCTCCGCTCCATACACCTAGTTACACAAGCGGCTCTGCTCCATACACCACGTACACACACGGTTCCGCTCCATACACCTCGTACACACTCAGCTCCACTCTATACACCTCGTACACACACGGCTCCGCTCTATACACCTCGTACACACACGGCTCCGCTCCATACACCTCGTACACACTCAGCTCCACTCTATACACCTCGTACACACACGGCTCCGCTCCATACACCACGTACACACACGGCTCCGCTCCATACACCTAGTACACACTCGGCTCTGCTACATCCACACTGTAAATCTCCTGACCCCTGTGTGGGGGCCTCACAGGACACACAGGGGGCCTCACAGGACACCCAGGGGGCCTCACAGCACACAGGGGTCCACACAGCACACACAGGGGGGCCACACAGCACACACAGGGGGCCACACAAGACAGATAGGGGGCCACACAGCACACACAGAGGGTAACACAGCACACACAGGGGGCCTCACAGCACACACACGGGGCCACACAAGACAGACAGGAAGCCACACAGGGGGCCTCACAGGACACACAGGGGGCCTCGCAGGACAGACAGGGGGCCTCGCAGGACAGACAGGGGGCCACATAGCACACACAGGGGGCCATACAGCACACACAGGGGGACACACAGCACACACAGGGGGACACACAGCGCACACAAGGGGCCTCACAGGACTCACAGGGGGCCACACAAAAGGCCACACAGGACAGACAGGAGGCCACATAGGGGGCCCGCAGGGCACACAGGGGGCCCGCCGTCATGCTCTGACAGCCCGGAAGCCGCAGGGAGATGAGCACCGCGCGCGGCACTCATTTCCCGCCGGCACAGAGCTGAAGTGCCCCGGGGCCTCACAGGACACACAGGGGCCTCACAGCACACACAGGGGGCCACACAAGACAGATAGGAGGACACACAGGGGACCTCACAGGACACACAGGGGGCCTCACAGGACACCCAGGGGGCCTCACAGCACACAGAGGGCCACACAGCACACACAGGGGGCCACACAGCACACACAGAGGGTAACACAGCACACACAGGTGGGCCACACATAACTTTCATCTCATCCTCTCCTTCACCTTATCCAGCACCATGACATCCAGCACAGTGGAGGACTGCATAACGAGGAGCTGATCATGTGATCCCTGACTCCTCCCCTCTATGACATCATCACAGGTCCTGTAAGCACAGGTCTTTCATCCTGTGCGGCTCTACAGGTGGGCTCACACTGCTGAGTGGGGGTGTAAGTGTAACGCGGCGGCGGCCGGGACTGTAGGAGAGAGCGGAATCAGCAGGGAGACAAAACACCACCGGGCGCCCTGCAGATGCCGCCCCTCAACTAGTAGGGCTCGTCACCTCATGGACGCTGCAGCCCTGCGTGCACAGTGCTATGTGATGGCGCCGTTTCGGATTATAATGGGGCAATTTATCCCCTGGGCTGCGGGCCCCTAGACACCATTGGGCCCGGGGCAAAAGCCCATATTGACCTCATTATAATCCGCCACTGATCGTGGGTAGCGGTAGGCAGAATTGTCCTTCTAAGGACTCGATTTGATAGTCAGTAGCTTTTCTGCCTGCTGTTGTCACAGTACCTGCACACGTTTTTAATGAGTAGGGAGTGCTTGGCCCTTTCATGTTGAATAGGTCAAAGAATGTTGATCTAGCCAGGGATCGATTACTTTGATCATCCAAGATAGCATACAGTTTTATAGCTTTGTCTCTGTGGCCCTTTGGGTACACTCTGACGAGGCATATCTTAGAACAGGACCTACTGTCTATTGTTCCTTTGCAGACTTCTGTACATTGTGAAGTGATCTCTGGCGTAGGTGTAGCAGTGTTCCTTTCCTCCCCGCCATGCTCACTGTCAGCTGATGTGTTTTGTGTATACCATGGAGCTGGGCCAGGGTGTAGAGCTGTGTTGTGGTCTGTGGTGCCACACTCTGTACATTTTACACTGACCTTGCAATCCTTGGCGAGATGAGCCGTGGACGAGCAGCACTTATAGCAGATACCGTGTTCTTTCAGGAACCTTCTGCGATCTGGCATAGATTTTCCTCTGAAGGTCTTGCATTCGAGAAGAGGGTGAGGCTTCTGATGGAGCAGGCACTGCTTGTCAGGGTCCTGCATCTTTGTCTCTGATTGGGAGTAGTCAGCAGACCTGTGATTGGAATCTGAAGAAGAAACATTAGTCTTGTGTAGAGTCACAGACGATCTGCGTGGATTTGTTGCTGGTGACGGTGCGGCATATGACATTGTAAAGTCGAAGCTGGGATCATTTCTAATTCTTGCTTGTTGGTGTATAAAGTCTACAAAAACAGAGAAGGGAGGGAATGGAACACTGTGCTTGTATTTGTATGTGGAACCATGTGTGAGCCACTTCTCCTGCAGATTGTAGGGTAACTTTTGGACTATAGGGTTCACACCTCTGGCTGTGTCGAGGAATGCAAGTCCCTGTAGATCATCTTCATATTTGGCAACTTGGACTTCCATTAGCAGGTCGCTAAGTTCTGTAAGTTTCTGTAGCTCTTTGTTAGATATTTTAGGGAAGCCATCGATTCTTTTGAACAAAGCACTTTCTATTACCTCTACTGAGCCGTAACGCTCATCCAGCCTCTTCCAGATCTCTCTGAGGCCAATCTCAGGGTGGCTTATATTAGCATCTCTGATCCTTATTGCATGTTTGACTGACTCTTCTCCCAGGTACTTAACTAAGAGGTCTATCTCTTCCCTGTGTAGCAACCCCAAGTCTCTAGTGACATTTTGGAAAGAGGCTTTCCAAGCTCTGTAGCTTTCAGCTTGGTCGGTGAATTTCATGAGTCCTTTGGCAACCAGCTCATGTCGCGTCAAGAACTTAGCAAATTCTGAAGTGAAAAGGTTGTCAGCAGAGTATACTAGTGATGGGTGCACCGGTAAGGGTAAGTGGTGTGAGGTGTGTTCGTACCTGTTAGTATCCTCTGGGTGGCGCCAGCCGGTGTCATGTTGCTTCGGTCCTTCGGCGTGCCTTCTCTAACTGTGACCTTCTCTCTTGGTCATCCAGGCGTGCCTTCTCTAACTGTGACCTTCTCTCTTGGTCATCCAGGCGTGCCTTCTCTAACTGTGACCTTCTCTCTTGGTCATCCAGGCGTGCCTTCTCTAACTGTGACCTTCTCTCTTGGTCATCCAGGCGTGCCTTCTCTAACTGTGACCTTCTCTCTTGGTCATCCAGGCGTGCCTTCTCTAACTGTGACCTTCTCTCTTGGTCATCCAGGCGTGCCTTCTCTAACTGTGACCTTCTCTCTTGGTCATCCAGGCGTGCCTTCTCTAACTGTGACCTTCTCTCTTGGTCATCCAGGCGTGCCTTCTCTAACTGTGACCTTCTCTCTTGGTCATCCAGGCGTGCCGTCTCTAACTGTGACCTTCTCTCTTGGTCATCCAGGCGTGCCTTCTCTAACTGTGACCTTCTCTCTTGGTCATCCAGGCGTGCCTTCTCTAACTGTGACCTTCTCTCTTGGTCATCCAGGCGTGCCTTCTCTAACTGTGACCTTCTCTCTTGGTCATCCAGGCGTGCCTTCTCTAACTGTGACCTTCTCTCTTGGTCATCCAGGCGTGCCTTCTCTAACTGTGACCTTCTCTCTTGGTCATCCAGGCGTGCCTTCTCTAACTGTGACCTTCTCTCTTGGTCATCCAGGCGTGCCTTCTCTAACTGTGACCTTCTCTCTTGGTCATCCAGGCGTGCCTTCTCTAACTGTGACCTTCTCTCTTGGTCATCCAGGCGTGCCTTCTCTAACTGTGACCTTCTCTCTTGGTCATCCAGGCGTGCCTTCTCTAACTGTGACCTTCTCTCTTGGTCATCCAGGCGTGCCTTCTCTAACTGTGACCTTCTCTCTTGGTCATCCAGGCGTGCCTTCTCTAACTGTGACCTTCTCTCTTGGTCATCCAGGCGTGCCTTCTCTAACTGTGACCTTCTCTCTTGGTCATCCAGGCGTGCCTTCTCTAACTGTGACCTTCTCTCTTGGTCATCCAGGCGTGCCTTCTCTAACTTAAGTTGCATCTCTTGTTCAGCAAAGCTTGCTCCCATTTTGGCGGCTTCGGCATTTGCGCGGGCAATGGCAACCTTACTGCTGATGGATGTTGTCTTTGAGGAGGTAAAGTAACGGATCTTGTCCTGTGTGATCTATGGGACATGGTGTTCTGGGGAAATGCTTGGCTGTGCAGAGATTGCTGTAGCTGTACAAAGTCTCTGTGTAGCCGGTGACTTGTATCCTACTATCTGGATGGCTGCTGCTTCACTGTTTCCCAGTAGGATGGCTGCCGTTTTACTGTTCTGTCCTCACTAAATGGGCCAGGAGCTCATACAGGCAGGTAAACCGCTGCACCGAGGTCCAATAAGGAGACTGTGTTTTATTGAACATAACAGTACATTGGCGTGGTAAGACTGAAAGCAATCAAATACAGACGATTAGTGGAGGGTACAGCAAACATGCATTTTCCACATAGTTTCACAATATACATTAACATTTTAAAACTAGTAGCTAACCTAGAGTGCAACTGGCTAAGATAGGCTAATATTAGAGCGGAACACAGCTACAGAAGGTATAGTTACATACCGGGAATGCAATCTTGTGGGAATTGTGCTACTGAGTGTCTTCTTCCTTCCAGATATAAGGGTAAAATGGAGGCTGAGCTACCAGAATGCATTGCAAGAGGGAGGAGAATTAGACATAGAGATCAAATAGACTGCAAACATAGCATTGGCCGCTAGAGGGAGCCAGAACACTACATATGAGATAAGCTCATTAAGAATCTACAGCTATAACAAATTAATAACAACATTATGCAAAAACAAATATTTGGAGATGGATTGGATGTCAGAGACAGAACACCCTGGGTACGCACATTCACATAACTTAAGTAAAATATATTTGGTGAGTAAATTCTTATTCATGATTTTTCTGTATCCTGAGCACATGACTAGATGGAAGAGATATTGTGTAGGGAAGGTCAGCATTAGCACCTAGCTTATCAGAGGGTTTAAAGGCCTCTGATTACTGTCACAGTGGGTTGGATTCACCTTTCCTGAAGAATAGCAAAAATAAAAGGAAGAAAAACAAAAAGAGAACAGAAAGTTCCCTGGGAGATAGATGGTAATGAGCAATGCAGATAATTAACCCTTCCCAACTAGGGCTGACTCCCAGGGAGGTGATAGTCATTGTAATGCAGCAGAGAATAAGGCAGCAGGAGACAGTATAGTCAAAGTTTACAGTTTACTACAAACTCCAGGCAGATCCATAGGACACATTACACCCTTCACCAGGCTTCAGTCTGTCCTGCATGATGGTTGTTGGACTCCTCTGCTGGGTTGTAGTGTTGCCTTCCTACTGCTGAAACCCCTGGGAAAAAAGTCTTCTTGGAGCTTGAAACTGCCAATACTGCCTAGAACTCGTTTCATGCGTTTCCTACAGCCGAAATGGCAACTCAGATCCTGTGGGCACACGTGCCTGATCCTATTATGCTGCTGAGCTCCTGGAAACTGCCCATGCTGCTGGGTGTTATCAATCCACACAGCAGATCAGATTTACCACCGGACCTTGAAAGTCAGGATGACCTAGGGACTGAGACCCCGTCAGTTGCAGCTTGTCTCTCCAGAGGGCCCACAGTCCCTCATCCAGGATATCATCTCTACCACTAAACTGAATCCCTAAGCACCTCCTCCCCCAGTTAGGGACTGTGCACAAGCCCTAAACACAGGCAAAGTGCACAGCCTCCAGTTAGGGGTTGGAGTAAATGCGTGGATGTAGCCTTCCCAGCAGAACAGTCAAACTCCCATCAGAGCTGGCAATACCATGTTTCCCCAAAAAATAAGCTGCCCTCCCCTGAAAATCAGATGTACTAGGGGGGGTTTGCTGCCCTGCTGAATATAAGACAGCCCCCCCCCCCCCGAACTGCATGTCTGTTGATCAGAAGTCCGGGGCATGCAGCTGTGAGTCATCCTCCAGCTCCCCGCCATTATGCTGGTGCCCGCCGCTGTCCTGCTGCCCGGCGATCCATGTATCCCAGCGCCACTCTTATCCTTGTCCTTCAGGAGCTGTATTTGTACGGTGCAAGCACAAGCTACCATCAGGTGGCCGTTCACAAGCTGCCGCCGGGTAGCTAATCACATGCTGCCGCCGGGTGGCCGATCACAGTCCGGTAACCGAGGGCCAATCACAGGCTAGCAGCTAACATCGTCGTATGACATCAGCTGGTGGCCTGCGATTGGCTGCCTGGCGACAGCCAGTGATACGCCACCCGGTGGCAGCCTGTGATTGGCCAACTGGCAGCACCGTACACATACGGCTTCTGAGGGACAAGGATGAGAGCATTGCCAGGATACATGGATCGGCGGGCAGCGGCGCCGGAAAGCAGTGGTGAACCGGAGAAGTGTCCCTGTGTGTGTGTCCCTGTGTGTGTTTGTCTTTTGATGCTGATACTCATATTGGGGAATGATGGGGATATTGGTATTGGGGGCTGCAAGGGGATGATGGGGATACCGTATTGGGGCTGCAAAGGGATGATAGGGATATTGACATGGGAGCTGCAAAGGGATGATAAATGTTCATTTTTTTTGTTCAACAATAAATGTGAATTCTTCTTCATGAAAAAATAAGTCACCTCTGAAAATAACACATGGTGCATCTTTGGGAGCAACAATTAATATAAGACGCTGTCTTAATTTTGGGTAAACAGGGTACATAATGCAATTTGTGGCAGTACAGTTGTAGGACACCACATTGTCTCCTACTGGGGGACTCTCTGCCCCTTCATGCTTCAAATCCTTTTATTGACTAAGCCCCACCCACAAGGAACACCCAGAATCACAACTAAGAACCTTGTTTCGCTAACGGGGTTCAGGGACCCCCCAGTATAACCAGTAGAGGGCCACACACACATTATGGAATACATCGTTTTTGAATGCAAGTGCAGAACACAAGGTACCTCTTGGGTGACAATAGGCACAACACTCCTGACCCTCTTACGCCACCATTTCCATGTGGTTTGGTGAGAAGAATCACAGGAGACTAAGATAAAATATAAAAATATCAGGACTTTATTTCTGTAGAAGAGACATTTACACTGTACAGACAACAATCCTATTAGACGTCCTGCTCCAGGGGAGCTTACAGTGATTTTACTCTTAATTATTTTATTATATTCTAAACACATGTGACTGAGATCCTATGACATCGGAGATCTACCTGGGTATGTATTGGAATGATGGGTGTAGAAGTTACTTCAATGTGCATTCATATAACCTGTATGTGTTACTGTATAATACTCTCAATAAAGGCATTTAGTATCTGTTCTGTAACACATGATCTTACACCCTAGGGGGCGCTATTTCCTAGAAATTATCGGGAAGAAAAAGTATTTGGTTGGGGTATTGGTGTAATTGAATACATTATATGACACCCCTAGGGGGCGCTATTTTATACCTATTACTTTTTCTAAACACCGGAGGAAATGTGACGACTTAATGAAATGCTGCTGTGGGTTTCTAACGGTTTACAGTAATATTCATTCAGAAATAAATCCATTTTATTACAGATAAAATCTGCACGAAAATCCAGGCAGCTGCTCCCTGTTTTGTTCCAAGTAGTTTCTATAAACTTATATTCTTGTCTTGAGTTGTTTTGCTGTTTTCACATATTTTTACGTTTTAAGTGCAGGGTAATATTGTCATATGATGGATCTGATATTGAAATTTTTGGACCAATGCCATGTTGGTTTGATTGTTTTCTAATAGTGTTAATAATCATCAAACTGTCCCTAGAACTTTGTTCATTCTTCTTGATCGACTGTGATTTACAATACATAGAAAACAATACACAGTACAGGTAAGCAGGGGAATTAAAAAATTACAGCAAAAAGAAAATTGTATATATATATATATCTCAAATATATGTTCAGGGCTGCCATCAGGCCATTATTACCCTTCCTGGTGTATGGGACCCAGTGGAGAGAGGAGGGCCCTGGGGTACTGCGCATGTGTGGCGCCCCTGCGACCAGGGTGGCCACATAGGGAACTGCAGCCAGGCAGGAAGATAGACAGTTTGTGCAACAAGCACCCTCACAGCACACACACACCCACTAGAGGCAGCACCCATCCCAGAGCCTGGGACTCTAGGCGGGCAAGGGGTGGTGGGTTTAGAGGAAAGTGGGTGGGAAAGAATGTAGATCAGGTGACAGAAGGTACAAGTAGAGGAGAAAGAGGAGGAAGGAGTTAGTAGGCCAGAGTGAGCCGAGCTGTAAAGACACCGAGCAGAGA
The DNA here is from genome assembly GCA_033576535.1 of Allobates femoralis. Lineage (NCBI taxonomy): Eukaryota > Metazoa > Chordata > Amphibia > Anura > Aromobatidae > Allobates > Allobates femoralis. The sequence goes on from JARQOC010000002.1 coordinate 27,936,110, forward strand.
GTGACACACATCCCGGTGGGATTGGGCTTCAAGGAGATGCAGAATCCACAGAGTCACAGAAACTATGGAGAGAAAGCTCATCCATAGTCAGCATCCCAGGGGAGTGTGAGGAAAGAGACCGGACCAGCAGTACTGGGACCGAGGAACACGGCAGCACAGACCAACTACCGGCGGAGTAGTTTTTCCCTAGTTTGGGCTGGAATCACAAGGGTTAGATGGAGTCTGGTAACGCCTTGCAAGATAGGGTTACTGCAGACTAGGCATATGCCAGTGTGTCGGCTCTGAGGCGGACTGAGATTCCATACCGGCTTCCCAGATTAACCGACGGGGAGCTCTAACTCCAGGTTGGAGTTCCCAACAAAAGGGTTAGAGGCACAGCAGCAACCACGAAGACCTACAAGGGTCCGAGCTGCCGCTATACAACCCGGAGAAAGAACAAGAGAAAGAACAGTCTGAAAGGACACTTAAGAGGAGTGAGGGGTCTCAGAGTGACAGCCTGGCTGCAGAGGGTTCAGGGTTACCGGAGTTAACTAACTGTGAACTGTGTTAAGAACTGTACTGAGAACTGCTGTGAATTGTCTGAAGAGCTGACAAGTAAACCCGGTGAACCCTGCCTGAGTGTCCGTGTTTGATTCCAGGTATACAGAACTGTTTATCATACCTTTTATCCTGTCAGGAGCAGCCCGACCAGCGGCAGGCTCATCTATTTGGCTGCAGCCCATCCATCCCTCCATCCTCCTGGCAGAGCAGCGCTGCAGCGGTGGTCCCATTACTGACCACAACCCGTATATTGTGTATGCAGCCAGCAGTCTATTGTGCATGCAGTCTATGGTGCACTCAGTCAGCAGTCTGTTGTGCACACAACCAGCAGTCTATTGTGACACACAACCAGCAGTCTATTGTGCACGCAGCCAGCAGTCTATTGTGCACGCAGTCAGCAGTCTATTGTGCACGCAGTCAGCAGTCTATTGTGCATGCAGTTAGCAGCAATCTCTATTGTGCATGCAGCTCGCAGCAGTCTCTATTGTGCTTGTAACGCACAGCAGTCTCTATTGTGCATACAGCCAGCAGCAGTCTCTATTGTGTGTATGATATATATATATACAGTTTGTGTCCTCACATTTGCAGCAGTTCTTTCAAGACTGGGTGGCGGGACTGTGTAATGTTTGAGCGGAGGAGGCGGAGCTTGGGTGGAACCTAGGCGAAGTCACAAGAGGACCCAAAATATTGGCCAGTATGGGGCCCTGAATTTCCTGGTGGCAGCCCAGATATATAGGTTTGAATCCCCTCTTATTTTTCCCATCAAATGATGCTAAAGAAATACAAAAATAAATAATAAAAAAAAATGTAAAAATAGGCTTATCAAAATCTAAAATTACGTAACCAAAAGGTATAAAAGCTGTTATGAAAAAAAACAATTGAAATAGCAAAATTGACTTCTTTATGCCCCACATCTCCCCCCGAAAATGCAAATTTTTCCCTATATTTTTTTTTTAGGAAATGGTATGGTAAAAATAAAGGATGTCATTCAAAACTACAGTGGCATGCAAAGGTTTGGGCACCCCTGGTCAAAATTTGTGTTATTGTGAAGTTATGCAAGTAGGAAGATGAAATGATCTCTAAAATGCTCTGATAACTTTGACCAAGGTTTCAGACCTTAATTAGCCTGTTAGAGCTATGGTTTGTTCACTATCATCGTTAGGAAAGGCCAGGTGATTCAAATATCACAGCTTTATAAAAATCCTCCGATAACATAGTGCCAAAAACAGCAGCCATGGGTTCTTCTAAGCAGCTGCCGAGCACTCTGAAAATGGAAATGGAGGAGGCCCATAAAGCTGTAGAAGCTATAAGAAGATAGCCAAGGGTTTTTAAGTTGCTCTTTCCTCAGTTTGAAATGTAATTAAGACATGGCAGAAAACAGGAACAGTGGAGGTCAAGATAAGGTCTGGAAGACCAAGCAAAATTTCAGTGAGAGCGGCGTAGGATTGCTAGAGCACTGCTGCTTGACTATAAAAGACCTTCAGGAAGATTTAGCAGACTCTGGAGTTGTAGTACTTTGTTCTACTGTTCAGAGACACCTGCACAAATATGGCCTTCATGGAAGAGTCATCAGAAGAAAACCTCTCTTGTGTCTTCATCATAAAAATCAGCATCAGAAGTATGCAAAAGAACATCTAAACAAACCTGATGGAAACAAGTCCTGTGGACCGATGGGGTTACAATAGAACTCTTTGGCCACAATGATCAAAGGTATGTGTGGAGAAAAGAGATTGCAGAATTTAAAGAAAAGAGCATCTTGTCAACCATTAAGCACGGGAGTGGATCAATCATGCTTTGGGGTTGTGTTACAGCCAATGGCACTGGGAACAATTCATGGGTAGAGTGAAGAATAAATTCAATAAAATTTCAACAAATCCTTGATGCAAGCATAACAACATCTGTAAAGCAGCTGAAGTTGCAAAGAGGATTGCTTCTCCAAATGGATGATGATCCTAAACACATCTCCAAATCTACAATAGACAACCTTAAAAGGCACAAGATAAAGGTTTTATAATGGCCTTCACGGTCCTCTGATCTGGATTTCATTGAATATCTGTGACTAGACCTCAAAAGAGCAGAGCACCCAGGAATCTCACAGACCTGGAAGATGAGCCAGGAATCTCAAAGAACGGGAAGATGAGCCAGGAGTCTCACAGAACTGGAAGATGAGCCAGGAGTCTCACAGAACTGGAAGATGAGCCAGGAGTTTTACAGAACTGGAAGACGAACCAGGAAACTCACAGAACTGGAAGATGAGCCAGGAATCTCACAGTCCTGAAAGATGAGCCAGGAATCTCTCAGAACTGGAAGACGAGTCATGAATCTCACAGAACTGGAAGACGAGCCAGGAATCTCACAGAACTGGAAGACAAGCCAGGAATCTCACAGAACTGGAAGACAAGCCAGGAATCTCACAGAACTGGAAGACAAGCCAGGAATCTCACAGAACTGGATGACAAGCCAAGAATCTCACATAGCTGGAAGACGAGCAAGGAATCTTACAGAATTGGAAGACGAGCCAGGAATCTCACAGAACTGGAAGATGACCCAAGAATCTCACAGAACTGGAAGATAAGCCAGGAATCTCACAGAACTGGAAGACGAGCCAGGAATCTCCCAGAACTGGAAGACAAGCCAGGAATCTCACAGAACTGGAAGATGAGCCAGGAATCTCATAGAACTGGAAGACGAGTCATGAATCTGACAGAACTGGAAGGCGAGCCAGGAATCTTACAGAACTGGAAGACAAGCCAGGAATCTCACAGAACTGGATGACAAGCCAAGAATCTCACATAGCTGGAAGATGAGCCAGGAATCTCAGAGAACTGGAAGATGACCCAAGAATCTTAGTGCTGGACCTGAGGTGGTGGAGCATGACCCAGACATGCCATATATGGGGGTCAAACGGTTAGTCTACATAGACACGTGATCATTAGGCTCCACCCAATATGGGATTTGGAAATGAGGTACAATGGGAAATACCTAATTTAAGGAATAGGATTTTATACATGTCAGATTGACACGTCAAACTTTCCTTCAAGTCCTTTAAGGGAGCCACCTTTTACTATTATGGGATGACTTGATTGCAACTTCAAGGAACCAGTAAAAGCACAAAATGTCAAGTTCAAGTCTAGACATTGTGTCTTTGTCCTGGGTAGTTCCCGAATACCGTGAGTGGTGAAATTCTCAAAATTGAAATGAAAAACTCCATTTGTCAACAGTTTTTGTCTCCGGATCTCTGTAACGCTTCCCAATACAGAACGATTTCATGAGGTTGGACCTCATGGGCGGTAACAATATTTCGGTACGTACACACCGAGAATGGAGGCTTCGATACGAAGAACGTCGGCTTATGGTGAAGTTCTTGAAACTTGATGTTTAGACGTTCCAGGCACATGCCTACATACACGTCCTCCAGCTTGAAGAAGGGGATAGTCCTCGATATATTGTAGACTTTTTGTGCCACGTCTCTGGAGAACACGTAGCCTGTCCCGGAGCAGAACGGTGGATACGTCTTACCCTCATATTCACGCTTACTTATATACCACTTGCTGAATATGTTGCGGATTGGATTATCAGTCGGCTTTAGGATGCCAGTGAAGAAGTTGGAAGTCTGATTTCTCCTCAGAAGGAGTTCGACTAGATAAAAAGTATTGATGAACATATCAGTGTCCGTCTTCATGACGTACGTCGTCTGCGGGCAATGGTGGGTGATCCACTCCATGCCCATTAAGGTCTTGATGGTCAGGTTGTAATAAGAGTCAATGAAGTTGCGTTGGATGATGTCTTTGTGCACAATATTTTCTTGGGCCAAGTTGACCTTCTCTCTCATACTCTCATTTTCCTTTGAGCCCAAGAGAAAGTAGGTCACCACCCTCTTCCCTTGTATCAGTATTTCCTTCCCCCATGTTTTCCGGATGGCCTCGCGAGCCTCTTTCTGGCCGTAGGTGGTGGTGACAAGAAGGACCAGGAATGGAGGAGATTCTTTGCAGGCTGCCTCCGGATGTTTCATGAAGACCTTGTTACTGAAGTCAAAACGATAGTGAACGTAGCCGTTACTGCAGCCGGGGCAAAAATACCCCAAATCGAAGTCCTGCAATTTGAGGAACAACCCGAACATGAGCAAAACGGGGAAGAACAGCAAGGAGGCGAAGATCACCTTTTTACGAGCCATCTGGAATAAGAAGGAAAAAGAGAAAAAGATGGTTACTGCCCAAATTGGACTGGTAGACAAGATAAGACTCTTCTACACGAGATATAATTGTCCACATGACAGCCCAAATGACAACTCATCTTCATATCTATCTATCTATCTATCTATCTATCTATCTATCTATCTATCTATCTATCTATCTATCTATCTATCTGTTTGTGACCCTCTGGTCAAAGTTTTAATGAAACAAATTAGTTCTTATACATTCAGAAATCCTCTTTCCTATCTTTTTAAATGGGTCAATGAAAAATATCAGCTTTCTCCTTCGCCTCATTGGGGGACACAGACCGTGGGTGTTATGCTGCTGTCCACTAGGAGGCGACACTAGGCAATCTCTGAAAAAAAAGAGTCATTGGCTCCTCCTCTGCAGCATACACCCCCTAGCAGGAGCCTTACCAAACCAGTTTTTGCTTAGTGTCTTAGGAGTGCAGACCTCTTTTATTTTTTTCTGTTACTTTTTTCTTTATTTTTACTTTTTACTTTCCTCTGAAGAGGACATAACATTCGGAGGAGTATTGCAGCCTTCATACTCGCCAGGATGCGAGTCAAGGCTGTTGCTCCATACTCCTTCCTCATCTGCACATGGTCAGGGGACCATGCTGGATAGCTCATGGGAGAGCTAACCTCCCCGGTCGGGTCGAGGTTCCAGGTATGTGGCCACAGGTCCTCCGGAGGCTGCAGGGTTCTGGACTGCACAGAGTCCTCCGGAGGCTGCAGCAGGCTTCTGACCGGAGGGATCCGGTCACAGAAGGGAGTGCAGGACTCCGGATGGAGCGCACAGGGACCAAGAGGGCTTCTTGCTCATTCCCTCTCTTCCCCCCGCGCCTGCATGTTCCCCCTGCATTTCCCGGCCTGTGGATGCAAACGTATCCTGATGCATCCACAGCCCCCCTTATGGCCTCGTCGTCAGGGACTCCCTTTTGGGGTCCGTGCCTCTCCTTTGCTTCCTCCTGCGGGGACTTTTCAGTCCTCCGCGCCGGCCCCCACTGTTTTTCGGGGCCGAGAATTACTCCAGGCCCCGGCTTCGGCCTAGCGCTGGCCGGCACGCCCCCGCACGCCCCCTGGATTGCATCACGGTGCGCGTCATGCGGGAGGCGGGCCGTTGTTTCGCGCTTCTCGCTCCCCGCGAGGTTTCCTGCGTCTTTGGTCACGCCCCCTTATTCCCCTTCTCCGGTGGCTACAGCGCCGTCCGGAGCTGCTCCCCTCGGGCCGCAGCTGTAAAGGGGGCTCTTACTAGCAGCACCGCTCACCCAGGTGCTGAGCAGAGCAGGTTAAGGCCCCAGTTTAATGTCCCAGTCTTCCCACCTCATCCTAAGGGGAAGTCTGAGGACGCAGTCCAGTTGCTACAGGAGACCTACAAATAGGGCTCCTCTGGGAACTAGCTACTTGCTTAGCTACGTATTAATGCACAGTGGGTCTCACATTTACTCTTGTGAAGACTATTCGTGCATAGGTTACTGTGATATATATATTGTACTGTTTTCTCTCTCTGCAGCACGGCAGTATTTAGTCAGCAGTTCATTCTGCTGCTCCTCTCTCCACCCCCCCCCCCCTCTGTCTGGGTATGCATACAATATTATGTCCTGCAGTCAGCTGGAGTTTAAGCTAGAAAGGCTTATTCCCATACAAGGGGGGTATTTCTAGTGGGGACTGCAGTTGAGAATACAGTGCCTATAGTATATGGCAATGAGGTTGGATCAGGAGACCTATGACGTAATGTGGACAACTTGTCCATGTCTCATAAGGCTTGTGGCTTTGCCCCTATTACCATCTATCCCAGGGTATTCCCTGGTCGACCCGATACATGATGGTCCGACCTTCCTAGGCCATCCACAGTGGGGTACTCAGACTGACGCCCAGATACCTCTCAGTCGCCCAACATGCTTCTTCTTAGGTTCTCCTCACGTCAGGATGCTGGGTTGAAGCGGAGATTCTCCTACATCACCGTCACACTCACCCCTCAACCCCCTCGGTTGGGGGTGCTGTTGCAGTCGTCATATTTCAAGACTGCACGACTCTGTCACGTTCTTCCTTTGCCAACCACATTTGGACAGCTGCGTAGGAGTTGACTCTTCTCAGGACTGTCCAGCATCCTTCCTCAGAACCAACAGTTGGGCCTCTGTGTGACAACAACAACGCCGGGGCTCCAGGCCCGCTAGGCGGTTATATATGGGCCCCAGCTGCCCTCGTTAGCTCACCAGGATTCCTATTTAACAAAGGGATCACTCTCAGTGGCATTTGTTTCACGGTTTTTTACCGTATGTAGGTCGACAGGATCTCGGTGTAGTTCCTTCACCATTGTATTTCCACGACTCCGGGTCAATCACCCCACCTACGAACACGACTGATCTTCCTGCAGGGACCTATACTCAGTTCCTGCAGGGAGCCAAGCGTTCACACAATGGTCGGTTCTGGATCCCTCCGGACTCCAGAGATGCAGGGTTGCGAGGATCACTATCCCCCCTCACACAGAGGTTTCAAGGACGGGTCTCTGACACAGGAGGCGCCTTGCATGCTCCTCCCTCAGCTCCCCTCTGTTGGGGTGCAGTTTTGAGAACTCCTAGTTATATCCATACTCCTTCCTCAGCTCCCCTCGGGCGGGGTGCTGGGTCAAGGTTACGAATACCGCATGTTTTTTCGTCTTCCTCCACTTCCTCTGGTGGAGTTTCTGGTCGGAGTTCAAACATCAGGAGTCTACCCGGCCTACCTCCCCAAGCTACAAAACATTAAGATGCTGGGTTGCTGGACGTGGAACAAGAGGTCCTGCGGCCACTCGCCACACCTGTCATGCAGGTGAATTGAGAAAACGTGCACGTGCTTGCAAGGTCCACCCTGAAGCAGGACCTACCAGTCTCCGTTGTCTACACGGACCCTACTCTGGTCGAATGAACCTCAGGTGGACCGTCTGGTACGCGGCACGGCCGTGAGTACGGTTCCCGTTTTTTTTTTTTTCCTTACTTGGAAGTTCCTTCAATAGCGACACAGCACAACTGGGTCGCTCTCCCCCTCAGCACGCCGCCCAGCGCAACCGAGGCCTGGTCCCAGATCTACATCCAGCACGCACTCCCTCATTCATGCAGTAAACATTGTACGGCCGTAATGGCTGCGAAAGCCTTACCTTCGGGATGGGCGCTTGGCATACATTTGGAAGGCAGAGCCTGTCCCTACGAAATCCCTCACGGGATTTTTTGGTTTGAAGGCAAACTAAGGCTTCAGAATGTAGGAGCTTCTCCCTTACACTGACTAACTGTCTATTCTCCATGTGGAACAGAAGGTTTAGGGCCTCTAACAACAGCTTTTTTCTCCCAGTTGTCTCGCCGTTCCCGGAAGTTGCGTCTACTGAGGGCGACGGTACCTTGGCGTACTGATTTCCCGCAGACTACAACAGGCAGAAACACGAAGTGTTTCCTCCGCGTTCCTCCTCCTGCCACAATGGATGAAGCCCTGGGCGGCGGTTCCTATGCGTTCCGATCTCACCCTGCCGTGATGGATGCAGTCAAGGATGCAGTCGTGGGCGACGGTTCCTATGCGTTCCGATCTCCCCCCTACCATGATGGATGCAGTCGTGGGCGACGGTTCCTATGCGTTCCGATCTCCCCCTGCCATGATGGATGCAGTCGAGGATGCATTCGTGGGCGACGGTTCCTATGCGTTCCGATCTAGCCCTGCCATGTTGGATGCAGTCGTGGGCGACGGTTCCTATGCGTTCCGATCTCCCCCTGCCATGATGGATGCAGTCATGGGCGACGGTTCCTATGCGTTCCGATCTCCCCCTGCCATGATGGATGCAGTCGTGGGCGACGGTTCCTATGCGTTCCGATCTCCCCTATGGACGCCTTGCCACAGACTTTTCAACATCAAGCTCCTCACAATGGATATAAGAGCTTGCTGCGGATGACATAGCTGCGGGCCAATTTTCAGACTCCCCAATCGCCTCCGGCTCCTGGATTGCAGCATGCTGATGGCCATTGCAACAGCTAAATCAATGCCACAGACTAAATGGCACAGTACTATACTACTGCAGTCTCCCCAGCCGCCAATGGTGGCCCCTGGGTTGTAGCGCACTAACTGTCGCCGAACTAGCTATATCACATCAGGCATCAGAGTATAGCTCTGCCACCCGGGACAAGAGCAGGATGTCGGCACGCCTCTCAGGACCAGTTGTACTTCATATGCCTTAATCTACGCAGAGAGGCCCCCCTTCGTTCCAGATCGCTTGAAGAGCTTTTCACTTGAGCTCCGATGTTACGCTTGAAAACGGTACATAGTTGCTGTGACCTAGTGGTAAGAACAGCTGTCTACCACCGCAAAGTTGCCCGGTTCGTGCCCGGGTACAGGCATCTTGTTAATCTTCAAGTCATAGTCTCTCTCGCCTATGTTATTTCCCGGACTACGGATGGATCATCAGTTCCATTTGACGAAGCTGAATACATCTTAGTTGTCACATGTTAATCTCCAGGTAGACTACTTCAACATTCAGGTATTGCACTGGGCAGATCTTTTCCCCAGTGGGGCCGTTTTTATCCTGTCTGACTGTCGTTAGTCAGAGGTTTTTTCTTTCAACTGGTCTTGGCTTCCTCGAGTTCTCTAGTCTGAGCACCGTTACGATAATCCGCTCCTGAATACAGTTCTTTCCCTGGAATGTTTCTATCTGCATACCCTTCTCGGATGTACGCACAATCATATCCATCGGAGTGCCCTCTCTCCTTTGGGCCCACTTTCCACCCAGACAGTCCAGGGGTTTCATCTACCTCGACAGCAGTCGTCACCCCGTTCTCTGTCTAGGTTTACTGTTCATGGTTCATTACTGCCAGACGTTTGATGTCCTGTCCTCACCGGCAGACCCCATAGGTTTGGGGGTTTTCTCCCTCACATTCTGTGGTTTTGGGCATCCATGGGCATGGATGTTTACGTATGTATGTATATAGGTATATATATATGTGTGTGTATTTATGACAAAAGGTCTATTTCTCACTTGCAGTGGTTTCCCACGCATCATGGCTTACCTTCCTGGGTATACCCTTGGGTTTTAGCCACCCTTGCCGGGACGTTCGCAGGTGTGTTTAGGTAAGGTCACTCTGGTCCTGTTACCAGAGATCTGAGTTTTTCTCCGGCTGCCATCGCTGTATGCACCTTAGATGCTGGTTCTGCGTCCTCTTGTGCTTCCGGCTTCAATCATCTCTTTTTTATTCTCAAGTACCTTGCTGTTTTCTCGAAGTTTCCATACGCTGTTCCCAGAACTATGTGTCTTCTGGAGACACTTCCATTACCACTACCGGTTCATACTGTACGGCTGTGGCATTTCCTAGTTGCAGCCTTTCCTCCACCTTTAAGGGTGCTTTCACCTACGCGGTCACCCTTATGAAGGTGGTCTTTTCATCCCTCCTGCAAGCCTTTTTTCTTCCATCCCTGTGCTTCATACCAGGGCATTGAGTGATGTTGGGTACATTCTGTCTCTCTGCCACACCTTTGTGCCTGTTTGGACATTTCCACACATGCAGAGGCCGGACTCTCTAGGTCATTTTTTTCTTCAGAATGATACCAAGGCACTATGCCAGGTTCCCCGGTCACAGGTCTACTGCCTTAGAACTGCTGGCTAGAACTGCTGGCTAGATATGGTATAGTTTTTCGATCATTGAATACCAAGGTTCTCTACTCCTAGGAAAGGAGTATCCTAGATCTGGTGCCAGGGCTATGTACACACAGGTGTGCTCGCCAGCCGTCTGAGTTAATCTTATTTTTAGTGATCATTTTGACGTCTATACTCAAGCGTTAAATACCGCAGATCCGGGTATACGTATTCCCCAGGTGGCAATATTCCACCTCGGTAGTGCGTTTTTTAGAAGAGTTTATAACAATATTCTCTCCCACCCAGGGACTGCTTTAGGACGTCCCACGGTCTGTGTCCCCCAATGAGGCGAAGGAGAAAAGGAGATTTTTGTGTACTCACCGTAAAATCCTTTTCTCTTAGCCTCTAATTGGGGGACACAGCTCCCACCCTGTTGTCCGTATCGGGCTTTGTGGTACTGTTTCCTTTTTAAGATGCTTTCCGGTATATGCGCCTTCTCCCTTAGGCTCTACGCTCGTTGAGCTTTATAGTATCTTCTGTTAAGCTCTACGCTCTATCGAGATCATTTATAGTCGCCTTGTTTTTTTGTGACGTGCTCCTTGTCACTGTCGTCTTCTCCTACTGCTTTAGCACAAACTGGTTTGGTAAGGCTCCTGCTAGGGGGTGTATGCTGCAGAGGAGGAGCCAATGACTCTTTTTTTTCAGAGATTGCCTAGTGTCGCCTCCTAGTGGACAGCAGCATAACACCCACGGTCTGTGTCCCCCAATTAGAGGCTAAGAGAAAAGGATTTTACGGTGAGTACACAAAAATCTCCTTTTTTCAATGTAAACGCAAAAAGAGGGGCACCTCTCATACACGGCCATTTGGAACGTCTATCACCCTCCCATGGGATTGCTGAGGATTTCCAATCAACATGCAGGTGCTGGAAGAAACCAAACAGGTTATTAAATAGTGCATATGTACAAACGTGACTAGTGTTATACCGTATTACCCTACAAGTTGTTACATGTAAAGGAATTACAGTGGATAAGGCGGTTAAATACGTTAAAACCAAATGGGTTGAACATAGATTATAGGCTGGCAGTCGCTTTGTGATCTGTTTTGAATTTGTCTTAAGGGTAATATGGTATAACACTAGTCACGTTTAAAAAGATAGGAAAGAGGATTTCTGAATGTATAAGAAATAATTTGTTTCATTAAAATTTGACAAAGTTGAATAATAAGCAGTGGTTTTTACAGATATAAAAAATGAAGCATCAAGGGTGGTATGCCGGGGGGAGTATGTATGTTGTTTGAGGTTCCCGTGGACCCTATGCGGCCAGGAGGTGGTGAAATGCGGACCCCCTCGTTTTTCCGTATGTAAGACGGAGTATATAGTTGGCCTGGAGGTGAGGGGACCAGGATGTATGAATGCCCCTGGCACACCCTGGCAATAAGCAAAGTTTGATTATAATAATAATATTATAATATAATCACTGTTTCTTAGTAGATTGTAGAATTTAGAGTTTAAAAAGATATGAATTAAAGTATATGGGGTCTGGGCGCTGCGCAGAGTGTACCAAGATGGCGCCCGCGGAGTTTCCTTTGCTCCATAGCAACAGGGAAGCTAGACGTAGGTGGAATGACGTCACTTCCGGCGCAACGGCCCCGGACAGCATGGAGCAATGTGTAAGCATGGCAGGGTCAATAGAAACTCATGAGGGGCTGCTATGGAGACGGTCTTCACACCACCTGGGAGGAGGAACCAATCAATTAATGTTTATATTAATTACCATTGAAATAAGTGATTTAGGCTCACTGTATGAGGATGTATTTCCATAATAATATAGATCACTATTGTATGGATTAATGTTAGGCACTGGAGGGTTTTCATGTTGAAAGTATAACGTGTAAAACTGTATAATGAGTGTAATTAAGATATATTTATTATGTAAATGATGTGGTTTTAAAAAGAGGCAAGAGGCATGTGGGCTGAGACTAGTTGCTAGACAAAAGTCACTTGGTGACTGAAACGTCGCGTGGTCGCCCTGTAGGCCTGAAGAAAGGCTTCTAAAGACCTTGGATTGGAGTGCTGCTGTCGTTTTTTGCGATATATTTAGCAAGGAATGGATTGCTGGACAGATTTTGCACCCAAAACCGTGGTGCTGCTCAAACGTTTTTTTCTAATATCTATCTATCTATCTATCTATCTATCTATCTATCTATCTATCTATCTGTCTGTCTGTCTGTCTGTCTGTCTGTCTGTCTGTCTGTCTGTCTATCTATCTATCTATCTATCTATCTATTTATCTATCATAGCGTATTTTATCGTAGTAGATGTTAAATTCTATCAGGAGCAAAACTTCACCTTTCCCCCCAACCCCCACTGATGTTCCAGGAGAACTAGAGCTAAGTACCACTTTTCCTTGGAGTAGCACACCGGCGCCTCTAGTTCCCATCCAGCAGTGATGATGAGTTTATTATCAGCTACTTCACTCTGCATAGGCAGCAACCACGATGGCAAAGCTCCCAGCACTGGCATAACTTGAAGCTCATCGGTCCCAATGTAAAAGCTCCAACGGGGCCCCCAATTTTTGCAAATCTTTAAAAGCATTAGTCTTTTTCTATTGGCCAAAGTGACTTTGGGGCCCCTTGGGTTCCAGGGCCCCGATGCGATTGCAACCCCTGCACCTATTATAGTTACGTCTCTGGCTCACAGTATGATGAAATAAGCTTTGTTATTGACTCACCGGGGGCCGGGTGCTCGGGTCTCAGGCGCTGGCTGTCAGTCACGGTTGCGGTGCCTGAGGCTGCGGGCCCGGTGGTCAGAAAAAGGGGTTAAAGTAAAAATAATAAAAAGGGGTTAAAGCTATTTGTTCGTGACACCACCTGTAGGGTTCTGGTGATGGCACCGGCACTGCTAGGACCTCCGGGGTGATGGGCGGCAGCAGGATGGAACCGCTCCCTACAGGTTGAGCGGGGTCCCCGGAGTCGGGAGCTGCCGTCGAGGAATAGGGCAGCTCGGTCGTTTCTGTAAGGCAAGGTGATTAGTGGTAGTTCTGAAATAAAGCTCAGACACGTTGCTCCTCTGAACGGGTGTTTACTCAGTTCTTTCACGGCAGACAGGTGTAACGGTTTGCAATGCCAAGTAACGGAGCGGGTGGTCCCGGCAGTGAATAGCGTCCCTCCAAGGCTCCACAGGTGTCCTCCTCTATCTTGACTGTCCCTCTCTCGTCGCTGCTTCACTATACTCGTATCGGAACACTGAGGACTCTCGATTGGAGATTCCGTGTCCGTGTCTCACGGCCCCTAACCCTCAATTGGTGGGTGCTCCTCCGGTATAAGCTGCGGTGATGGTTAATTGTGGCACGGGCCCCTATGAGGCCTTCAGCTACTCCGGTTCTGTGGCACAGGGTTAGATCACCTGGACCACCTCGGAGCCGGTACTCCGGGTTGTTGACTGGGCTCAGGCCTTCCTTCGCCCGTTCTCTCTTTCTTGGCCCCCTTCTCTTTTGGGTCACCAGTGCTCGGTGCCCTCCCTGTTAGCTGTCTCTCTGTCACGACTTGACTTTCTTACTCTTGTCTCTCCACCATTCTAACTCTCTTTCCTCTTCTCCCCACTGCTATACACCCAACTCTCCTCCCACCAGGACCGGTTGCCCAGGGAGCGGGTGTCTAATTGGTCCTCTGACTCTAGGTGTTGCATGTGGTATATGGAGCCCTGGGATTAACCTATTCACCACTGGGAAAGAGAATACAGCACCTTCAGTCAGGGGTGCAGTACCCTCTTGTGACGAACTCTTAGTGGGGCGCCACATTATCTCGATCACTACATAAGCAGAGTGCAGCAGCCAATGCCTCTGTCAAACTAATATGCTGCTGCTCCTGCCATTTGCAGCGGGGTTTAGGCAGAGAGAAGAGGGGTGGGGTGCACAGCGCCCCGGTATGAAGCTATAGCTACACCTCCTCTGGTTTTGAGCTATAATTACTGTGTACAGTAGGGGGCGGTATCACACAGAGCCTCCCGCCGATAAAGAAAAAAGTTTAATTCCATGTTCGCCAGTGGAAAAAAGATTGATTGCTCTCAGTGGGAGAAACTAAATGATAATCTTGTAGTTGTGATAACGTTTACTGATTAACAAAAATACCATTAATGATGTTTCCCAGAAGCTTTCTAGACTCCTTATGTCTCTTCATAAAGCATGGTATGACAAAGCATCTGAAGAAACAAAGAATATAAGAGCAGAATATATGGATATTTAAATAAACAATCACTGAGCTTAGAGAGAGAATCCTTCATTAGCTAAGATTAGTGGTGTGAAAGTGTGGCACCCCACCAGTCTGGACGCCCGAGAGGTAATGCACCCAAGCCACGGGTGTGGTATTTCTGTGGTCAAGAGGCGGGGATAGTGGGTATGGGATCCTCACTAAACACCCAAACACACAGACCCTAGTTAGGGACATGGGTAGACCCGCTGTAGGGAGGACCCAGTCCTGGGGAGGAGAATAGGGTAGAGAAGTGTGGGTGGGACGTAGAAGGAGGAGAGTTTAGTTTTCAGTTTGGAGTGGAACAGAGAACAGCGAGAATGTAGAGTTGTTGGTGAGAGAGAGACAAGTGTGGAGTCGAGTCGAGCGAGGAGGAGAAGGACAGAGCAGCTAAACTGAGAGAAGCAGGGGACTTGAGCTGTGCTACACTCGTCCCAGGAACCGAAAGGAAGGAACCCTAGGGCACCGGCGGAGCTGAAGCAGCCCGTGCGTCCGAATCCGTGACTGGTGATACCAGACGGAGGGGTTGTGGTATAGAAACAGGGACCGGACCTGAACACACCATGGGATCCAATACCCGAACCGTTGAACCGGAGGCTACGAGCTTCATAGGGGCTGTGGCTCACACACCTGGCGTACACCCCGAGATGCAGCTGGATGAGGGTCAGGGGACAGGTACCAGTCACCCAACAAGACCCGTGGCTGCTGAAACGGGGTCCTGCACGCAGAGGTGCTGAGAGGAGACTCAGGCTGGCAGGAGCACTGAGGAACAGGACCTGAGAAAGGAAAAGAGAGGCACACCACCGAGGATCGCATACTTGCTACCCCGGATCCTTAAAGACCACACAGGCTAAAGCTTATCTGAGAGACTTTGTAACATTGTATGACCTGTTGAGATGTACTGTGAGTAAATCCGGGTGCTGAGTTGCAGAATTGTGTGAGACTGTTTTATTCCTGCGGCAACTGGCTGTGAAGGCCACTGAGCAAAGTAACGAGGCCTAGAGTGAACCTCTGTCTGTTGGAGACTACCAAAAATCCCTTACTGCCCTGGGGACCCGATCCACCCATGGGGAGCCATTCCATCCCAGCTGCCAGTCCATCATCCCCAGAGGTTCTGCAGCATCGGCGGTTACCCATAGCCGCAAACCATGGGTGGCATCACAAACCATTTATCCCGTAAACCTCTCTATCCCTATATTTGCTCTCAATAGCCCCATCGTCGCTGAACCCAGGGTCATGGAGCCGGGTCTCGACCCCTGTGACTCCCCAGAAGCATCAAAGCCCGGTTTCGAGTGTCCCACGGCCCTGGGGTGCATCAAAAGTTTTTATGGTCCCAATTTCCATGTAAGATCGGAGATCTGGTGTCTTCACTGTCTCTGGAGCAGAGTCCTCAGATTTTGTAGGATGTTATAGATTCTCCTGATAGATTTAGTCTTGTGTGAACAGAATTAATGGTAATGAAGTGCCATGGAATATAATGGCGCTATATAAATAAATAATAATAATGAATTTGTATTCTCAAGCCCTTAGATGTTTTTGTGATTTGAAGTTGCCGTTTAATAGAACAACCTTCATATTGTCCATGTTATGTCCTGGACCACAGAAATGTTTGGCCACAGGTAAATGGATTTTGTTTGTCTGTAATCATGTGACGATGAAACCTCATCACTGCTCTCAGTCTCTGTCTTGTTTCTCCAATGTGGCAACCCCCAAAAGCACATATAGTGCACGGAATTAAGTACTCCACATTGTAGAGGAACATGTGAATGTCCTGGGAATCTTTGTGACTATATCCTGTCTGGCCTCTTCATGAATTGCAGCTCTTCACATTGTACGGATAATTTCCTCTTGGTGTATGTGAGGACATTGAACTTTCGGATCATGATGTTTCTTAAACCAGGAGGTTGTTTGTAGCAAGGAAGGGTCTCTGAATATTATTCTTAGCTGGTCAGCCTTGTAGGATATGGTGAAGATGTTTTTAGCAGTTTTTCTCAGTATCTCAAGAGCCACAAGGATCACTAGAAGTCAATCACTTCAACAAAGAGAAATAGAGGAAAATAATCCTGTACCTTTGGTGGTGACCTACAACCCACAGCTTACAGATACTGAGAAAAACTGCTAAGAAACTTCACCATATCATACACAAGGATGAACAACTTAAAGTAATATTCAAAAACCCTCCCTTGCTACAGGTGTCGTGCCCAGGGCCGGGTACTCGGTTTTCAAGCGCGAGGTCCGGGGGAATCACTGGTGGCGATGCCTGAGCCCGTGACCCTGGGGGAACCCTGGGGCAGACTCCTAATGGGGGGTAAATTGAAGGTGATGAAGTAAAAGTTATTTCATGATGCCACCTGTAGTACCTGGTGAGAGTTCACCAGTGCCGCCACAGTCCTACGGAGGGCGTTGGTATTGCGGCTAGGTGGTATAGCTTTCTTCAGGTAAAGCTGGACCTCCGGGGCAGCGTTGAGTAGAAGTAGAGAGATTCAATGTCGGTAGCACAGAGACACAGAGACAAGTTCACTCTCTCCTGGGTACATTACTGGAAACAAGCATCTACTGATACAGCGTTCACAGTTCGGTTCAGATGTATAGCAGGTAACCTTCCGGGTTGCTGTAAGTGGATGCAAAGCGGTATGGAGGTACCAGTGGTATACCTTAGTTGATGAACCCGTGTCCTGTGTTCCCTGCCTAGGATAAGTCCTTTCCCTGTTGCCTCGAGGTAATCCTGGGGCTCCTCTCCTTCCCTTCTGCCTCTCCAACTTCAACCCCGACCTCTATGGAATCATGGGTGGACTGCTCCGTAACGGCAGGGTGCTGTGGCCAGTAAACAAACAGCAGCAGCCGGTTGACGACTTCAGAGCTGGACTCTGGCTGTTTCCTCGGATCCGGCTTTCTGTGGTGGACTGCGGAAGCTCCCCGGAGTATGGTCACTCCGCACTGGGGTTCCTCCTTTCTCTCTCGGGCCAAGACTCACACGTCAGGCACCCTCTTTCAAGGTCCCCTCAGGACCCCTTTCATCTTCCCTCAGGTGCAGTCTGCAACTTTCCTGTCCTGACCTCCCGACTCTCCTAACCCACCCCCCGGGTAACCTTACCCTGGATTGAGTGTGGGAGTGCTGGAATTGGGTCCCTCCCACCTGCCTCTGCATCCACCTACAGTTGGGGAAAATTACGGGTGTAATCCCCGGTGTGACACCTAACCATCTGGGGTGCCAGACAGGCAACGTCCAAATTTAAGAAATATCATGATCAGAAGTTCACTACCCACAGATACACCAAGAGGAACATTTCCTTGCAATGAGAAGAGAAGCAAAACCTGCATTCATGTAGAGATCATAGACAAGATCCAGATCCCCAACACACGGCAAGTCTATAAGATTCACATGTTCCTCTTCCAATGTTGTGTACCTAATTCTGTGCACTATATGTCCTGCTGGGGGCTTCTATATGGGAGAACAGGACAGAGACTGAGAGCAAGGATGAGATCTCATTGTCACCACGATTACAGAGAAAAATCATTTACCTGTGGCCAAACATTTCTGTGGTCCAGGACACAACATGGACAATATGAAGGTGATCATACTAACTTCGTATCACAAAAGATAGAAGGGTCTTTATTACAGGCATTGATTCCCTCCACACAGGACTAAATCTGTTAGGAGGATTTGTGACTCACAACATAATCTGAGGGCTCCAGAGACAGTGAGGACACCAGCTCTCTGATCTTACATTGAAGTTGGGACCATAAAAACTCTCACACCACTAATCTTAGCTACCGTAATTAAGGATTCTCTCTCTAAGCTCAGATTGTTTGTTTATTTAAATATCCATTTATTACATTCTGCTCTGGTTGTGTATACATTTGTGTTTCTTCAGATACTTTGTTATACCATGCCTGATGAAGAGAGGAAAGGAGTCTGGAAAGCTTGCTGGTTTGTAACATTATTATTATTTTTTTATGTTAGCGATTAAAAGGTGTCACAACTACAAGATTATTATTTTGTTCCTCCCACTGAAAGCAATCAATTTTTTCTCCCTGCTGTTAGTGCAACACTAAGGCTGGGACACAATGTGACTACTGGTCCTCGCCAGTGATGTGTGGCACCCCAGAGTCCAGTTGCCACAATGACATTGCCTCCCTCAGGGGAAAGCTTGGAAGCAAGAAAGGGTATCCACCACACCAGGTAAGCCCACAGTATGCAACACTTTTCCTGACTCCAGATCAGCAGGGGAGCTTTGAACCCGGATTCAGGGGAGCTTCCCCTATAAATGCTGGCCTGGGGGGAGTTTTAGGCAGAACTTAGAGAGAAGGAGGAGGTGGCAGATGTCCTGGGGACAGGAGCCAGAGGAGCTCGTCCCAGGAAAGATGCAGCAAACGTGAGAGATCCGTAGGAGAGAGTCTGAGGAAGGAGAGAAGCAGGCCTGGGTAGTGGAGCCAGATGACCGGCTCACCCCAGAGCAGAGTGCCAGAACTGGACACCGGAGTCCAAGGCTGTGCAGGGACTTCAGGCCCGGCAGCAGAATCTGGAGGACGGGAGATCCCAAGTCCCCCGGCCACGACAAAGTCTTCGAGGCACAGCAGCGTACTAGAGCCCAGGACCTCCAACAAAGGAGAGGTGCCAGAGAAGGGCTCAAGCTGCCTGCCATACGGGTGAGAGACTTTCCACAGGAGTAGAGAAGGTCGCAGCTTAGCTACAAGTAGCCAGGGCCTGCCAAATGTAGTGCAACAGGGAGGCCTCAGAGGAAAGCGGGAGAGGAGATCCCCAACTTGCTTTCAGGCCAACCAGATTCCCAACATCTCTTGTGGATGGTAGTCTGGAATAAACCTGCTACTTCCACTGGTAATGTAACGGAAACTTCAACCCTTGTGTCTGTCGGTTCTTCTGCACCCTCAGTCCTGCACCCCCAATGGACTACCACCACCATAGACTTTCCCGGTTGCCCTGGGGATCCGCTCCAGCTGTGGGGAGCAAAATCATTAGTGCTGCACTCTCATCATCCCCAGAGGTCCCGCACCGCAGCACAGCCACTAATAGCCGCATACCACGGGTGGCATCATGTCAACCAATCCCTAAACCCGTTTTCCCCTTTTCAACAAACTCTACCCCCTTTTATTGACCGCTCCGGGGCCACGGACCGAGTCGTGCCACCGTGACATCCCATTCCCCGATGACATCGTCAAGCCCGGCTTTGAATACCCCATGGCCCGAACAGGGTGAATCAGATGGACATTCTGGCTCTTTTTAGTGAACTGGATCATTGTACGCACACAGCTTACCCAAAAATATTTGGATCACAAAAAGGTCTCAATTAAATAAGAATCCACAGAATTAATAGTAAAATCACAGTCATAATGTGATTGAAATCTCACCCGCCCTCTGTGAGCTAACAATAGAATGATTATTAAGGGTTAACATGAGATGCTGGGCTGTTGGAGTTCCTGGTCGGATTCTGCAGCTGCAGAAGAATCATTTTACCCCTGACTGACAGCAGGCAGCCTCATCATGCCAAATTGTTCACTAATGACCTATCCCCAGTCTGTGCTACTACAGGATGAGAGCGGAGGGAAAGCATTGATTATCCCTCCATGACAATCTACAGACAGAAGAATAGTGACTCCTCCATGGAACGGAGCGATTTATTTGCACCCCTCGGAGCCCCTGACACCCACTGTCTCCATCCTGCACCCCTCAAAGCTCCTGATACTCACTGTCACCATCCTGCACCCCTCAGGGCTCCTGAAACCCACTGTCTCCATTCTGCACCCCTCAAAGCTCATGATACTCACTGTCTCCATCCTGCACCCCTCGGAGCCCCTGACACCCACTGTCTCCATACTGCACCCCTCAAAGCTCCTGATACTCACTGTCACCATCCTGCACCCCTCAGGGCTCCTGAAACCCACTGTCTCCATTCTGCACCCCTTAAAGCTCATGATACTCACTGTCACCATCCTGCACCCCTCAGGGCTCCTGATACTTACTGTCACCATACTGCACCCCTCAGAGATCCTAACACCCATCGTCTCTATCCTGCACCCCTTAGAGCCCCTGTCACCGACTGTCTCTATCTTGCACCCCTCAGAGCTCCTGACACCCACTGTCACCATCCTACACACCTCAGGGCTCCTGACACCCACTGTCTCCATCCTGCACCCTTCAGATCCCCTGACACCCACTGTCTCCATCCTGCACCCTTCAGAGCTCCAGACACCCACTGTCACCATCCTACACCCCTCAGGGCTCCTGAACCCACTGTCTCCATCCTGCACCCCTGGGGGCTCCTGACACCCACTATCTCCATCCTACACCACTCAGAGCTCCAGACACCCACTGTCACCATCCTACACCCCTCAGGGCTCCTGACACCCACTGTCTCCATCCTGCACCCCTGGGGGCTCCAGACACCCACTGTCTCCATTCTGCATATCTCAGAGCTCTTGTCACCCACTGTATCTATCCTGCATCGCTCAGAGCCCCGACACCCACTGTCACAATCCTGCACCCCTCACAGCCTCTGATACCCACTGTCTCCATACTGCAAGCCTCAGAGCTCCTGACACCCACTGTCTCCATATTGCACCCCTCAAAGCTCCTAACACGCACCATCTCTATCCTGCACCCTTCACAGCCCATGACACCCATTGTCTCAATCCTGCACCCCTCACAGCCTATGATACCCACTGTCTACATCTTGCACCCCTCAGAGCTCCTGACACCCACTTTCTCCATCCTGCAGTCATTAGAGCCCCTGGCACTAACTGTCTCTATCTTGCACCCCTCGGAGCTCCTGACACCCACTGTCTCCATACTGCACCACTCAGAGCTCCTGAAACCCACTGTCTGCATCCTGCACCCCTCACAGCACTTGACACCCACTGTCTCCATACAAAAAATTTACTCATGAGTCATGCACACAGTGAACATGTCTGTAGGACAGCGTTCACACCACCAAAAGACTGAAGCACAAAAAACATAGTCAAACAAATGTGAAAAAATACTCTGTTGTAAAGAAAAACAGTAAAAAGCAAGTGCTGCTAAAAAAGTAGTAAAAACAGGGCACTTTGTTGATACATTTTTTGCAAAAAATGTATATTAAGCTGCTCTACCTCTTCACGGTAACCCTACCACGGTACTAATACTCATGGTCAGGTTTTTTGAATACATCAGATAGGGACTGCTCTGACAAGGGTTACCGTATTGAATTGGTGTTCAATAATTAAGGGGGAATTATTTACAAGGATTATGTACAAGTTTGTCGTGACGCCACCTGTAGTACCTGGTGAGATGTCACCAGCGCTGCCACAGTCCTCCGGAGGTCGTGGTATTGCGGCAGTGATGGTGTAGTCCTCCGCAGGTAGGAATGGGGACCTCCGGGGCAGCGAAGTGAGTGTGTGCAGGGTGTAGTGTAGCTGAGATGGTACAGGGAGAGTTGGAGTAGTCTATAGAGGGACACGGTGGGTGAGGAGGAAGGATGCACGCATACAGAAAAAGTCTCTTTTACCATTTTACTGGTGTTTAGCAGGTAAACGATCTAGGGCACTGACGGGTGACTGGGCTACACAGTGGGCTCCCACTGCAAATGGGTATAAGGCCTCCTCTATTCGTGTAGTTGCTGAAGCACAGCCTGCTGTAGCCTGACTTGCCTCCACTCTCTCTCTCTCTTGCCTGTCTCTTTCTCCTCCTGTGCAGTCTCCGGGATGACCCACTATTGACACTGCAGTGACCTGCTGTTCCTGGCTCCCTCTCTTGACCCTCCTGGGAGACCGGGTAGCTGAAGCTTCCACGGTGCAACAGGGTTTTCTGTGGGCCTATAGTTCCCCACAGGTGCGGATCCCCAATATCCAGCTTTAACCTGGAACGAACTCCTTCCGAGCTACTTGTTCGGGACATACTAAAAAGAATGAAGAAAAGGAATAAATAAAAAGAAGGAAGATAATACCTTATTACAGAAAGATTATGTAGATGTATAAAAAGTTTCTTGGGTATCTTAGACACGGAATGAACACATATCCCATATAACCAGGTGTATATTATGTTACCTGAGCATTATAGGTGTGGAATGAACGTGAAATATCTGTAGATAATAGGAGAATAAACACATATCCCACATAACCAGGGGTACAGGGGTTTCTCAAGAAACCTTTTATACATCTCCAAAATATTTGCTTAAGTTAAGGTATTGTCTTCATTATTTTTATTTATTCCTTTTCTTCATTCTTTTTAGTATGTCCCTACTTGTTCCTTACTCCTGCTCTGAGCTCCCTGCCTTCAGTCCCACTTAGGCTGTGGGACGCTGAAGTGCCATCTCCGGGTCACTGGCTCTGGCCTGAACTCAGCACCGACCAGCAGGACTTCCCTGCAGCTCTTCTAGCGTCTGCATACTATGACTAGCTCCTCCCCAGCAGCAGTATATAGGGCATCTTGCCTAAGGGCAGCAAGTTGAGCTCCCCCTACTGTGCCGGGGTGGAAGGTGTTGTTCGTAGTAGGTACCTGCTGTGGAATCCCAGCTGTGCATTAGAGAGATCTGTGGTTTCCTGCGTGAGCAGGATGCCACACTTACACCCACTGTCTCCATCCTGCTACATCAGAGCTCCTGACACCCACTGTGACCATACTGCACCCCTCAGAACTCCTGGCACCCATTGTCTCCATCTTACACCCCTCAAAGCCCCTGACACCCACTGTCTCCATCCTGCACCCCTCAGAGCCTCTGACACCCACTGTCTCCATCCTGAACCCCTCAGAGCTCCTGGCACCCACTGTCTCCATCCTGCATATCTCAGAGCTCCTGACACCCACTATCTCCATCCTGCACCCCTCAGAACCCCTGACACCCATTGTCTCCATCCTGCATATCTCAAGGCTCCTGACACCCACTGTCTCCATCCTGAACCCCTCAGATCCCCTGACACCCACTGTCTCCATCCTGCACCCCTCAGAGCCTCTGACACCCACTGTCTCCATCCTGAACCCCTCAGAGCCCTGACACCCACTGTATCCATCCTGCACCCCTCAGAGCTCCAGACACCCACTGTCTCCATCCTGCAACCCTCAGAGCTCCTGACACCCACTATCTCCATCCTGCAACCCTCAGAACCCCTGACACCCATTGTCTCCATCCTGCATATCTCAGAGCTCCTGACACCCACTGTCTCCATCCTGAACCCCTCAGATCCCCTGACACCCACTGTCTCCATCCTGCACCCCTCAGAGCCTCTGACACCCACTGTCTCCATCCTGAACCCCCGAGACACCCACTGTCTCCATCCTGCACCCCTCAGAGCTCCAGACACCCACTGTCTCCATCCTGCACCCCTCAGGGCTCCTGACACCCACTGTCTCCATCCTGCATCCCTCAGAGCTCCAGACACCCACTGTCTCCATCCTGCAACTCTCAGAGCTCCTGATACCCACTGTCTTCATCCTGAACCCCTCAGAGCCCTAACACCCACTGTCTCTATCCTGCACCCCTCAGAGGCTCTGAAAACCCACTGTCTCCATCCTGGATATCTCAGAGCTCCTGACACCCACTGTCTCCATCCTGCAACTCTCAGAGCTCCTGATACCCACTGTCTTCATCCTGAACCCTCAGAGCCCCTAACACCCACTGTCTCTATCCTGCACCCCTCAGAGGCTCTGAAACCCACTGTCTTCATCCTGAACCCCTCAGAGCCTCTGACACCCACTATCTCCATCCTGCACCCCTCAGAACCCCTGACACCCATTGTCTCCATCCTGCATATCTCTAGAGCTCCTGACACCCACTGTCTCCATCCTGAACCCTCAGATCCCCTGACACCCACTGTCTCCATCCTGCACCCTCAGAGCCTCTGACACCCACTGTCTCCATCCTGAACCCCTCAGAGCTCCTGACACCCACTGTATCCATCCTGCACCCCTCAGAGCTCCAGACACCCACTGTCTCCATCCTGAACCCCTCAGATCCCTGACACCCACTGTCTCCATCCTGCACCCCTCAGAGCCTCTGACACACCACTGTCTCCATCCTGAACCCCTCAGAGCTCCTGACACCACTGTTCCATCCTGCACCCCTCAGAGCTCAGACACCCACTGTCTCCATCCTGTAACCCTCAGAGCTCCTGATACCCACTGTCTTCATCCTGAACCCTCAGAGCCCCTAACACCCACTGTCTCCATCCTGCACCCTCTGAGGCTCTGACACCCACTGTCTCCATCCTGCATATCTCAGAGCTCCTGATACCCACTGTCTCCATCCTGCACCCTTCAGATCCCGAGACACCCACTGTCTCCATCCTGCACCCCTCAGAGCTCCAGACACCCACTGTCTCCATCCTGCACCCTCAGGGCTCCTGACACCCACTGTCTCCATCCTGCACCTCAGAGCTCCAGACACCCACTGTCTCCATCCTGCAACTCTCAGAGCTCCTGATACCCACTGTCTTCATCCTGAACCCCTCAGAGCCCTAACACCCACTGTCTCTATCCTGCACCCTCAGAGGCTCTGAAACCCACTGTCTCCATCCTGGATATCTCAGAGCTCCTGACATCCACTATCTCCATCCTGCACCCTCAGAACCCCTGACACCATTGTCTCCATCTGCATATCTCAGAGCTCCTGACACCCACTGTCTCCATCCTGAACCCCTCAGATCCCCTGACACCCACTGTCTCCATCCTGCACCCTCAGAGCCTCTGACACCCACTGTCTCCATCCTGCACCCCTCAGAGCTCCAGACACCCACTGTCTCCATCCTGCAACCCTCAGAGCTCCTGACACCCACTATCTCCATCCTGCAACCCTCAGAACCCCTGACATCCCATTGTCTCCATCCTGCATATCTCAGAGCTCCTGACACCCACTGTCTCCATCCTGAACCCCTCAGATCCCCTGACACCCACTGTCTCCATCCTGCACCCCTTAGAGCCTCTGACACCCACTGTCTCCATCCTGAACCCCTCAGAGCTCCTGACACCCACTGTATCCATCCTGCAACCCTCAGAGCTCCAGACACCACTGTCTCCATCCTGTAACCCTCAGAGCTCCTGATACCCACTGTCTTCATCCTGAACCCCTCAGAGCCCCTAACACCCACTGTCTCCATCCTGCACCCCTCAGAGGCTCTGACACCCACTGTCTCCATCCTGCATATCTCAGAGCTCCTGATACCCACTGTCTCCATCCTGCACCCTTCAGATCCCGAGACACCCACTGTCTCCATCCTGCACCCCTCAGAGCTCCAGACACCCACTGTCTCCATCCTGCACCCCTCACAGCCTCTGATACCCACTGTATCCATACTGCACCCCTCAGAGTTCCTGAAACCCACTGTCTACATCCTGCATCCCTCAGAGCTCCTGACACCCACTGTCTCCATACTGCACCCTCAGAGCTCTTTACAACCACTGTCTCCATTCTGCACCCCACAGAGATGCTAACACCCACTTTCACTATCCTGCTCCATCAGAGCTCCTGACATCCACTGCCTCCATACTGCAACCCCTCAGACCTCCTGACAACTACTGTGTCCATACTGCACCCCTCAGAGCTCCTGACACCCATTGTCTCCATCCTGCACCTCTCAAAGCCCATGACACCCACTGTCTCCATACTGCACCCCTCAGAGCTCCTAACACACACCGTCTCTACCCTGCACCCCTCACAGCCCATGAGAGCCACTGTCTCCATCCTACACCCCTCACAGCCCATGACACACACTGTCTCCATCCTGCACCCTCAGAGCTCCTGATACCCACTGTGTCCATATTGCACCCTCAGAGCTCCTGACACCCATTGCCTCCATCCTGCACCCCTCAAAACCCTTAACACTCACTGTCACCATCCTGCACCCCTCAGAGCTCCTAACACCACCGTCTCTATCTTGCACCCTCAGAGCTCCAGACACCCACTGTCTCCATCCTGCACCCCTCAGGGCTCCTGACACCCACTGTCTCCATCCTGTATATCTCAGAGCTCCTAACACCCACTGTATTCATACTGCACCCTTCAGTGCTCCTGACACCCACTGTCACCATCCTGCACCCTCAGAGCCCCCGACACCCACTGTCTCCATCCTGCACCCCTCACAGCCTCTGATACCCACTGTATCCATACTGCACCCTCAGAGTTCCTGAAACCCACTTTCTACATCCTGCATCCCTCAGAGCTCCTGACAACCACTGTCTCCATACTGCACCCCTCAGAGCTCTTTACAACCACTGTCTCCATTCTGCACCCCACAGAGATGCTAACACCCACTTTCACCATCCTGCTCCATCAGAGCTCCTGACATCCACTGTCTCCATACTGCACCCCTCAGGGCTCCTGACATCCACTGCCTCCATACTGCAACCCCTCAGAGCTCCTGACAACTACTGTCTCCATACTGAACCCCTCAGAGCTCTTTACAACCACTGTCTCCATTCTGCACCCCACAGAGATGCTAACACCCACTTTCACCATCCTGCTCCATCAGAGCTCCTGACATCCACTGTCTCCATACTGCACCCCTCAGAGCTCCTGACATCCACTGCCTCCATACTGCAACCCCTCAGAGCTCCTGACAACTACTGTGTCCATACTGCTCCCCTCAGAGCTCCTGACACCCACTGTCTCCATACTGCACTCCTCAGAGCTCCTAACACACACCGTCTCTATCCTGCACCCCTCACAGCCCATGAGAGCCACTGTCTCCATCCTACACCCCTCACAGCCCATGACACACACTGTCTCCATCCTGCACCCCTCAGAGCTCCTGACACCCACTGTGTCCATATTGCACCCCTCAGAGCTCCTGACACCCATTGCCTCCATCCTGCACCCCTCAAAGCCCTTAGCACTCACTGTCTCCATCCTGCATATCTAAGAGCTCCTGACACCCACTGTATCTATCCTGCACCCTCAGAGCCCCTGACACCCACTGTCACCATACTGCACCTCTCACAGCCTCTGAAACCCACTATCTCCATTCTGCACTCCTCAGAGCTCCTGACACCTACTTTCTCCATCATGCAGCCCTGAGAGCCCCTGGCACCAATTGTCTTTACCTTGCACCCCTTGGAGCTCCTGACACCCACTGTCTCCATCCTGCACCCCTCAGAACCCCTGATACCCACTGTCTCCATCCTGCTCCCTCAGAGCTCCAGACACCCACTGCCTCCATCCTGAACCCGTCAGAGCCACTGATACCCACTGCCTCCATCCTGAACCCGTCAGAGCCCCTGATACCCATTGTCTCCATCCTGTAACCCTCCGAGCTCCTGACACCCACTGTCTCCATCCTGCCCCCTCAGAGCTCCTGATACCCACTGTCTCCATCCTGAACCCCTCAGAGCCCCTGACACCCTCTGTTTCCATCCTACACACCTCAGAGCCTCTGACACCCACTGTGTCCATACTGCACCCCTCAGAGCTCTTGTCACCCACTGTCGCCATCCTGCACCCTCACAGCCTCTGATACCTACTGTATCCATCCTGCAACCCTCAGAGCCCCCGACACCCACTGTCACCATCCTGCACCCCTCACAGCCTCTGATACCCACTGTATCCATACTGTACCCCTCAGAGCTCCTGACACCCACTGTGTCCATATTGCACCCTCAGAGCTCCTGACACGCATTGTCTCCATCCTGCACCCCTCGACGCCCTTGACACCCATTGGGTCCATACTGCACCCCTCAGATCCCCTGATACCCACTGTCTCCATCCTGCAACCCTCCGAGCTCCTGACACCCACTGTCTCCATCCTGAACCCCTCAGAGCCCCTGACACCCACTGTCTTCATCCAACACCCCTCAGAGCCTCTGACACCCACTGTGTCGTACTGCACCCCTCAGAGCTCTTGACACCCACTGTCACCATCCTGCACTCCTCAGAGCTCCAGACACCCACTGTTTCCATCCTGCCCCCTCAGAGCTCCTGATACCCTCTGTCTCTATCTTGCACCCCTTGGATCTCCTTATATCCACTGTCTCCATCCTGCACCCTCAGAACTCCTGACACCAACTGTCTCCATCCTGCCCCCTCAGAGCTCCTGACACCCACTGTCACCATACTGCACCTCTCACAGCCTCTGATACCCACTGTATCCATACTGCACCCCTCAGAGCTCTTGAAACCCACTGTCTCCATCCTGCACCCCTCAGAGCTCCTGACACCCATTGGCTCCATACTGCACCCCTCAGATCCCCTGACACCCATTGGCTCCATACTGCACCCCTCAGATCCCCTGATACCCACTGTCTCCATCCTGCAACCCTCTGAGCTCCTGACACCCACTGTATCCATCCAGCCCCTCAGAGCTCCTGATACCCACTGTCTCCATCCTGAACCCCTCAGAGCCCATGACACCCTCTGTCTCCATCCTCACCCTCAGAGCCTCTGACACCCACTGTCACCATACTGCACTCCTCAGAGCTCCAGACACCCACTGTTTCCATCCTGAACCCCTCAGAGCCTCTGACACCCACTGTCTCCATCCTGCACCACTCAGAGGCCCTGACACCCACTGTCTCCATCCTGCATATCTCAGAGCTCCTGACACCCACTGTCACCATCCTGCACCCCTCAGGGCTCCTGACACCCACTGTCTCCATCCTGCATATCTAAGAGCTCCTGACACCCACTGTATCTATCCTGCACCCCTCAGAGCCCCTGACACCCACTGTCACCATACTGCACCTCTCACAGCCTCTGATACCCACTGTATCCATACTGCACACCCTCAGAGCTCTTAAAACCCACTGTCTCCATCCTGCACCCCTCAGAGCTCCTGACACCCACTGTCTGTATCCTGCACCCTTCAGAGATCCTAACATCCATTTGTCTCCATCCTGCTCCATCAGAGCTCCTGACATCCACTGTCTCAATACTGTAACCCTCAGAGCTCCTGACACCCACTGTGTCCATATTGCACCCCTCAGAGCTCCTGACACGCATTGTCTCCATCCTGCACCCCTCCACGCCCTTGACGCCCACTGTCTCCATACTGCACCAGTCAGAGCTCCTGGTACCCACTATCTCCATCCTGCACCCCTCAGAACCCCTGACACCCACTGTCTCCATCCTGCAACCCTCCGATCTCCTGACACCCACTGTCTCCATCCTGACCCTTCAGAGCTCCTGATACCCACTGTCTCCATCCTGAACCCCTCAGAGCTCCTGACACCCACTGTATCTATCCTGCACCCCTTAGAGCTCCTGACACCCACTGTCTTAATACTGCACCCCTCAGATCCCATGATACCCACTGTCTCCATCCTGCAACCCTCCGAGCTCCTGACACCCACTGTCTCCATCCTGCCCCCTCAGAGCTCCTGATACCCACTGTCTCCATCCTGAACCCCTCAGAGCCCTGACACCCTCTGTTTCCATCCTACACACCTCAGAGCCTCTGATACCTACTGTATCCATCCTGCAACCCTCAGAGCCCCCGACACCCACTGTCACCATCCTGCACCCTTCACAGCCTCTGATACCCACTGTATCCATACTGTACCCCTCAGATCCCCTGATACCCACTGTCTCCATCCTGCAACCCTCCGAGCTCCTGACACCCACTGTCTCCATCCTGAACCCCTCAGAGCCTCTGACACCCACTGTGTCGTACTGCACCCCTCAGAGCTCCAGACACCCACTGTTTCCATCCTGCCCCTCAGAGCTCCTGACACCGACTGTCACCATACTGCACCTCTCACAGCCTCTGATACCCACTGTATCCATACTGCACCCCTCAGAGCTCTTGAAACCCACTGTCTCCATCCTGCACCCCTCAGAGCTCCTGACACCCACTGCCTCTATCCTGCACCCCTCAGAGCTCCTGACATCCATTGTCTCCATACTGGAACCCTCTGAGCTCCTGACACCCACTGTATCCATCCAGCCCCCTCAGAGCTCCTGATACCCACTGTCTCCATCCTGAACCCCTCAGAGCCCATGACACCCTCTGTCTCCATCCTCACCCCTCAGAGCTCCAGACACCCACTGTTTCCATCCTAAACCCCTCGGAGCCTCTGACACCCACTGTCTCCATCCTGCACCCTCAGAGGCCCTGACACCCACTGTCTCCATCCTGCATATCTCAGAGATCCTGACATGATCCACTGTATCTATCCTGCACCCCTCAGAGCCCCTGACACCCACTGTCTCCATCCTGCATATCTCAGAGATCCTGACATCCACTGTATCTATCCTGAACCCTCAGAGCCTCTGACACCCACTGTCTCCATCCTGCACCACTCAGAGGCCCTGACACCCACTGTCTCCATCCTGCATATCTCAGAGATCCTGACATCCACTGTATCTATCCTGCACCCTCAGAGCCTCTGACACCCACTGTCACCATCCTGCACCCCTCAGGGCTCCTGACACCCACTGTCTCCATCCTGCATATCTAAGAGCTCCTGACACCCACTGTATCTATCCTGCACCCCTCAGAGCCCCTGACACCCACTGTCACCATACTGCACCTCTCACAGCCTCTGATACCCACTGTATCCATACTGCACCCCTCAGAGCTCTTAAAACCCACTGTCTCCATCCTGCACCCTCAGAGCTCCTGACACCCACTGTCTGTATCCTGCACCCTTCAGAGATCCTTACATCCATTGTCTCCATCCTGCTCCATCAGAGCTCCTGACATCCACTGTCTCAATACTGTAACCCTCAGAGCTCCTGACATCCACTGTCTCAATACTGTAACCCTCCACGCCCTTGACACCCACTGTCTCCATACTGCACCAGTCAGAGTTCCTGGTACCCACTATCTCCATCCTGCACCCCTCAGAGCTCCTGACACCCACTGTCTCCATCCTGCAACCCTCCGATCTCCTGACACCCACTGTCTCCATCCTGACCCTTCAGAGCTCCTGATACCCACTGTCTCCATCCTGAACCCCTCAGAGCTCCTGACACCCACTGTATCTATCCTGCACCCCTCAGAGCTCCTGACACCCACTGTCTTAATACTGCACCCCTCAGATCCCATGATACCCACTGTCTCCATCCTGCAACCCTCCGAGCTCCTGACACCCACTGTCTCCATCCTGCCCCCTCAGAGCTCCTGATACCCACTGTCTCCATCCTGAACCCCTCAGAGCTCCTGACACCCACTGTATCTATCCTGCACCCCTCAGAGCCCCCGACACCCACTATCTCCATCCTGCACCCTCAGAGCTCCAGACACCCACTGTCTCCATCCTGTATATCTCAGAGCTCCTAACACCCACTGTATTCATACTGCACCCCTCAGTGCTCCTGACACCCACTGTCACCATCCTGCACCCCTCAGGGCCACCGACACCCACTGTCTCCATCCTGCTCCCCTCACAGCCTCTGATACCCACTGTATCCATACTGCACCCCTCAGAGCTCCTGAAACCCACTGTCTACATCCTGCATCCCTCAGAGCTCCTGACACCCACTGTCTCCATACTGCACCCCTCAGAGCTCCTTACAACCACTGTCTCCATTCTGCACCCCACAGAGATCCTAACACCCACTTTCTCCATCCTGCTCCATCAGAGCTCCTGACATCCACTGTCTCCATACTTCAACCCCTCAGAGCTCCTGACAACTACTGTGTCCATATTGCACCCCTCAGAGCTTCTGACACCCATTGTCTCCATCCTGCACCTCTCAAAGCCCATGACACCCACTGTCTCCATACTGCACCCCTCAGAGCTCCTAACACACACCGTCTCTATCCTGCACCCCTCACAGCCCATGAGAGCCACTGTCTCCATCCTACACCCCTCACAGCCCATGACACACACTGTCTCCATCCTGCACCCCTCAGAGCTCCTGACATCCACTGTCTCCATACTGCAATTCTCAGAACTCCTGACACCACCTGTGTCCATATTGCACCCCTCAGAGCTCCGGACACCCACTGCCTCCATCCTGCACCCCTCAAAGCCCTTAACACTCACTGTCACCATCCTGCACCCCTCAGAGCTCCTAACACGCACCGTCTCAATCTTGCACCCCTCAGAGCTCCTGACACCCACTGTCTCCATCCTGCACCCCTCACAGCCCATGACACCAACTATCTCCATCCTGCACCCCTCAGAGCTCCTGACACCCACTTTCTCCATCCTGCAGCCCTGAGAGCCCCTGGCACCAATTCTCTTTACCTTGCACCCCTTGGAGCTCCTGACACCGACTGTCTCCATCCTGCACCCCTCAGAACCCCTGATACCCACTTTCTCCGACCTGCTCCCCTCAGAGCTCCAGACACCCACTGCCTCCATCCTGAACCCATCAGAGCCCCTGATACCCATTGTCTCCATCCTGCCCCCTCCGAGCTCCTGACACCCATTGTCTCCATCCTGCCCCCTCAGAGCTCCTGATACCCACTGTCTCCATCCTGAACCCCTCAGAGCCCCTGACACCCTCTGTCTCCATCCTTCACACCTCAGAGCCTCTGACACCCACTGTGTCCATACTGCACACCTCAGAGCTCTTGACACCCACTGTCTCCATACTGCACCAGTCAGAGCTCCTGATACCCACTGTCTCCATCCTGAACACCTCAGAGCCTCTGACACCCACTGTCGCCATCCTGCACCCTCAGATCCCATGATACCCACTGTCTCCATCCTGCACCCCTCAGAGCTCTTGAAACCCACTGTCTCCATCCTGCACCCTCCAGAGCTCCTGACATCCATTGTCTCCATACTGCAACCCTCAGAGTTCCTGACACCTACTGTGTCCATATTGCACCCCTCAGAGCCCCTGATACCCACTTTCTCCATCCTGCAACCCTCCGAGCTCCTGACACCCACTGTCTCCATCCTGCACCACTCAGAGGCCCTGACACCCACTGTCTCCATCCTGCATATCTAAGAGCTCCTGACACCCACTGTATCTATCCTGCACCCCTCAGAGCCCCTGACACCCACTGTCACCATACTGCACCTCTCACAGCCTCTGAAACCCACTGTCTCCATCCTGCACCCCTCAGAGCTCCTGACACCCACTGTCTGTATCCTGCACCCTTCAGAGATCCTTACATCCATTGTCTCCATCCTGCTCCATCAGAGCTCCTGACATCCACTGTCTCCATACTGCACCCCTCAGAGCTCCTGACATCCATTGTCTCCATACTGCACCCCTCAGAGCTCCTGACATCCACTGTCTCAATACTGTAACCCTCAGAGCTCCTGACACCCACTGTGTCCATATTGCACCCCTCAGAGCTCCTGACACGCATTGTCTCCATCCTGCAACCCCTCAGAGCCTCTGACACCCACTATCTCCATCCTGCACCCCTCAGAATCCCTGACACCCACTGTCTCCATCCTGCATATCTCAGAGCTCCAGTTACCCACTGTCTCCATCCTGAACCCTTCAGAGCCCAGGCACCCACTGTCGCCATCCTGCACCCCTCAGAGCTCCTGACACCCACTGTCTCCATACTGCACCCTCAGATCCCATGATACTCACTGTCTCCATCCTGCAACCCTCTGAGCTCCTGACACCAACTGTCTCCATCCTGCCCCCTCAGAGCTCCTGATACCCACTGTCTCCATCCTGAACCCCTCAGAGCTCCTGACACCCACTGTATCTATCCTGCACCCCTCAGAGCTCCTGACACCCACTGTCTTAATACTGCACCCCTCAGATCCCATGATACCCACTGTCTCCATCCTGCAACCCTCCGAGCTCCTGACACCCACTGTCTCCATCCTGCTCCCTCAGAGCTCCTGATACCCACTGTCTCCATCCTGAACCCCTCAGAGCTCCTGACACCCACTGTATCTATCCTGCACCCCTCAGAGCCCCCGACACCCACTGTCTCCATCCTGCACCCCTCAGAGCTCCTGACACCCACTTTCTCCATCCTGCAGCACTTGGAGCCTCTGGCACCGACTGTCTCTATCTTGCACCCCTCGGATCTTCTGACATCCACTGTCACCAACCTGCACCCCTCAGAGCTCCTGACACCCACTGTCCCCATACTGCACCCCTCAGAGCCTCTGACTCCCACTGTATCCATCCTGAACCCCTGACACCCACTGTCTCCAACCTACTCCCCTCAGAGCTCCTGACACCCACTGTCTCCATACTGCACCGCTCAGAGCTCCTGATACCCACTGTCTCCATCCTGAACACCTCAAAGCTCCTGACACCCACTGTCTCCATCCTGAACCCCTCAGAGCCCCTGACACCCTCTGTCTCCATACTGCACCCCTCAGATCCCCTGACACCCACTGTCTCCATCTTGTTCCCCTCATAGCTCCAGACACCCACTGTCCCCATCCTGCAACCCTCAGAGCTCCTGGCACCCACTGTCTCCATCCTGCCCCCTCAGAGCTCTTGATACCCACTGCCTCCATCCTGAACCTCTCAGAGCCTCTGACACCCACTGTCTCCATTCTGAACCCCTCAGAGCCCCTGACACCCTCTGTCTCCATACTGCACCCCTCAGATCCCCTGACACCCACTGTCTCCATCTTGTTCCCCTCAGAGCTCCAGACACCCACTGTCTCCATCCTGCCCCCTCAGAGCTCCTGATACCCACTGTCTCCATCCTGCACCCCTCAGAGCCTCTGACACCCAGTGTCTCCATCCTGCACCCATCAGAGCCTCTAACACCCACTGTCTCCATCCTGCATATCTCAGAGCCCCCGACACCCAGTGTCACCATCATGCACCCCTCACATCACTTGACACACACTATTTCCATACTGCACCCCTCAGAGCTCCTGAAATCCATTGTTTACATCCTGCACCCCTCAGAGATCCTGACACCCACTTTCTCTATCCTGCACCCTTCAGAGATCCTTACACTTACTGTCTCCATCCTGCTCCATCAGAGCTCCTGACACCCACTGTCTCCATACTGCACCCCTCAGAGCTCCTAACAAGCACCGTCTCTGTCCTGCACCCTTCACAGTCCATAACACCCACTGTCTCCATCCTGCAGCCCTCACAGGCCTTGAAAACCATTGTCTCCATACTGCACTCCTCAGAGCCCTTGACACCCACTGTCTCCATACTGCACCACTCAGAGCTCCTGATACCCACTGTCTCCATCCTGAACCCCTCAGAGTCCCTGACACCCACTGTCTCCATCCTGCACCCCTTAGATCCCCTGACACCCACTGTCTCCATCCTGCACCTCTCAGAGCCCCTGATACCCACTGTCTCCATCCTGCACCCCTCAGAGCTCCAGACACACACTGTCTCCATCCTACACCCCTCAGGGCTCCTGACACCCACTGTCTCCATCCTGCATATCTCAGAGCTTTTGACACCCATTGTATGTGTCCTGCACCCCTCAGAGCCCCCGACACCCACTGTCACCGTCCTGCACCCCTCACAGCCTCTGATACCCATTGTATCCATACTTCACCCCTCAGAGCTCCTGAAACCCACTGTCTCCATCCTGCACCCCTCAGAGCACCTGACACCCACTGTCTCCATCCTGCACCCCTCACAGCACTTGACACCCACTGTCTCCATACTGCATTACTCAGAGTTCCTGACACCCACTGTCTCTGTACTTCATCCCTCAAAGCTCCTTACACCCACTGTCTCCATCTTGCACCCCTCAGTGATCCTGACACCCACTTTCTCTATCCTGCACCCCTCAGAGCTCCTGACACCCACTCTCTCCATCCTTCACCCCTCACAGCACTTGACACCCACTGTCTCCATCCTGCACCCCTCAGAGTTCCTGACACCCACTATCTCTATCCTGCACCCTTCAGAGATCCTTACACCCACTGTCTCCATCCTGCTCCATCAGAGCTCCTGACATCCACTGTCTCCATATTGCACCTCTCAGAGCTCCTGACATCCACTGTCTCTATACTGTAGCCCTCAGAGCTCCTGACACCCACTGTCTCTATCCTGCTCCATCAGAGCTCCTGACACCCACTGTCACAATCCCGCACCCCTCACAGCCTCTGATATCCAATGTCTCCATAATACAACCCTCAGAGCTCCTGACACCCACTGTGTCCATACTGCACCCCTCAGAGCTCCTGACACCCATTGTCTCCATCCTGCACCCCTCAAAGCCCATGGCACCCACTGTCTCCATACTGAAACTCTCAGAGCCCCCAACACCAACTGTCTCCATCCTGCACTCCTCAGAGCTCCTGACATCCAATGTCTTCATAATGCACCCAACGGGTTCTGTTCAGTTTTTGCTCCAAAACCTCAACAGAATGCTAAGATAGAGCCAAAGTTCTCTTTGCTTTTCTGATTATGACCTTGGGACAACAAAAAGGTCTCTATCTGGTGGAGCTCCTGATACCCACTGTCTCCATACTGCAACCCTCATAGCTCCTGACACCCACTGTGTCCATCCTGCAAACCTCAGAGCTCCTGATACGCATTGTCTCTATCCTGCACCCCTCACAGCTCCTGACACCCACTGTCTCTATACTGCACCTTTCAGAGCATCTGACACACACTGTCTCCATACTGCACCCTTCAGTGCCCCTGACACCCACTGTCTCCAAACTGCACCCACAGAGCCACTGACCCCCACTGTCTCCATCCTGCACCACTAGCAGCCATTGACACCCACATTCTCCATTCTGCACCTCTCACAGCCTCTGATACCCACTGTATCCATACTGCACCCCTCAGAGCTCCTGACACCCACTGTCTCCATCCTGCACCTGTCACAGCCATTGACACCCACTGGTCTCCATTCTGCACCTCTCTGAGTTCTTGACACCCTCTGTCTCCATACTGCACCTCTCAGAGCCCCCAACACAACTGTCTCCATCCTGCACTCCTCAGAGCTCCTGACACCCACTGTCTCTATCCTGCACCCATCAGTGCCCCTGACACCCACTGTCTCCAAACTGCATCCCACAGAGCCACTGACCCCCACTGTCTCCATCCTGCACCACTCGCAGCCATTGACTCCCACTGTCTCCATTCTGCACCTCTCACAGCCTCTGATACCCACTGTATCCATACTGCACCCCTCAGAGCTCCTGACACCCACTGTCTCCATACTGCAACCCTCATAGCTCCTGACACCCACTGTCTCCATCCTGCACCTGTCACAGCCATTGACACCCACTGTCTCCATTCTGCACCTCTCTGAGTTCTTGACACCCTCTGTCTCCATACTGCACCCCTCAGAGCCCCTAACACAACTGTCTCCATCCTGCACTCCTCAGAGCTCCTGACACCCACTGTCTTCATACTGCACTCCACGGGTTCGGGTCAGTTTCTGCTCCAAAACCTTAACAGAATGCTAGAGCCAAAGTTCTCTTTGCTTTTCTGATTTTGACCTTGAGACAACAAAAAGGTCTCCATCCGGCGGAGCTCCTGACACCCACTGTCTCCATCCTGCACCCCTCAGAGCTCCTGACACCCACTGTCTCCATACTGCAACCTTCAGGGTACCTTTACACGCGGCTACATTTCTAGGGTGGCTACAGGTAACTTACTGGTTGCAGTGAAATCATGGAGACAAGGTTCTATCTTGTTGCTGTGTACAAATGGAATAATCTCTCCATGATTTCACTGCAACCAGTAAGTTACCTGTAGCCACCCTAGAAATGAAAAACCAGAAATCAAGCGATAAACATCTGTATATAAACAATTTATTTCAGTTGAAGATAGACAAGGGAGGGTATACACAAAAGGGGAAGAAGACAACCCACAAGGGAAGCTCCTGTTGTAAGTACTGTTGTATATAAACATTAATATGACATGTCCAAAATGACATTTGCAAGACTAGCAAGTAGATACAACCTACTGCTTCCAACAAGGTTCATATGCAACATTCTAATTATAATATTGTCAACAATCATAATATATGGTACTATGGAAATGACCTTATAGACCAAAATTAATAAAGTGCAAGTGCAATTTGTATTTTTACTGCATAGGAACTATTGGTTGCTGAAGGTATACATATGGTGTTACCAAAATCACAGACACATCATTTAGTGTCAACACACATAGCTACCAACATAGGCATGACATACAATATACATATTTATTAATTACATCAATGTCTCAAATAATCTAAGGACAAATTTTGAAACGCCTATGCAGGTATACCCAGCAGAGCTGCAGAAAGTATCAAAATATTGCAACAGTAGAGCAAATCTCACCACAAGGTGCCTATCAACAGGAGCCGCACACCCCGATGGCCATTTCGCAACCTTCGTCAGGGGGTATTTGAATAGAGCACAGAGCGCGATTTAAAAAGGCCGGCGTATTAATCATTATGGTCAGCTGTGTTGTTTGACGCGCGGCTATTGCAGAAGGACATAGCGAGCGGAAGTGTCGCCTTGTCATCGCTAAGCGCGGACACGTGTAAACACGAAGCTGCGGTCAGCGAGTCGGAGGCCAACACGTCATGCCGCTCGGCTGTTCCCCAGCAACACAGCCGCGCGTCACGGCTGATCATGTGATCGGTCTATTTACATTTGTTAGAACAGAGCATTGCGCTCCGGATCGCACAATGCGATCTTCTGCAACAATAGGGGAAATAAAGATCGCTCGCTGAAAGTATAGCATAATATATCATTGTACATACAAATCAAGTTATTGACCACAGATAGATGTAGCATATTTTACAGAAAGTGTAGCAATAGCATAATCAATATTTGTTAGTATGTGACGTTACATGTAACATTATTAAATTACAGAATTTCACAGATATTTATAGTAGTAGTATATTACATTACATATATGATTACAAAATTCTCATAGATTATTACATATGCAGCATTTCATGTTCCCAAATTATATAGAGAACCAATTGGTCAATCCACAATTGATGAAACCATCATTAAGGAGAGCGAGCGATATTCATGTCCACATCAGATATAACAAGGAGCCGGCATGCCCATATATAAAAATAAAATTAAAAAGCCTGATCAATTTACAGGTATAAATAACGAAACAGATACAATGCAGATCAGAGATATGGAGCGAAGCTAATATTCTCATTTAAACCATTGGGGCGCAATGTTCCGAGTAACCAGATCCACTTGGTCTCTAGCATAGCTACTCGTTTGGCCAATGGGCCACCACGAATCCCCAAGTCTACGGCATCTATCCCCCTCACTTTCAAAAGATCACCACGCGATTGGTGATGTTCAAAAAAATGTCTAGGTAATGTTTTCAGAGTTCTCACGTCTTCACACTCTTTCTCTGCCTCAATAGCCAAAACATGTTCACGTACACGAATCTTTAAGGCTCGTGTAGTGAGGCCTACATATATTTTTGGGCATGGGCAGGTAGCGTAATAAATAACGCCTACAGTACCACACGAAATCTTCTTACGGATGTAATAGGTCTTAGTGCCCCCCACATTTGAAAATGTGTCTGTTTTTACTATATTGGGGCATGAGACACACTTTCCACAAGGACTACATCCCAATGTCCGTGGGATGCGATCCAGGAAAGTAGTATGGGCATTTTTTGTGTAATGACTAGGTACCAGGTGGTCACGCAAGTTTTTTGACCTTCTAATTGCGACCATTGGTCTTGATGGGAGTATTTTGGACACTAATGAGTTGGCATATTGAATAACAATGAAGTCAATATTAAGATTACATATCATATAGATAAGAATCTGACACCTTGTTATATCTGATGTGGACATGAATATCGCTCGCTCTCCTTAATGATGGTTTCATCAATTGTGGATTGACCAATTGGTTCTCTATATAATTTGGGAACATGAAATGCTGCATATGTAATAATCTATGAGAATTTTGTAATCATATATGTAATGTAATATACTACTACTATAAATATCTGTGAAATTTTGTAATTTAATAATGTTACATGTAACGTCACATACTAACAAATATTGATTATGCTATTGCTACACTTTCTGTAAAATTTGCTACATCTATCTGTGGTCAATAACTTGATTTGTATGTACAATGATATATTATGCTATACTTTCAGCGAGCGATCTTTATTTCCCCTATTGTTGCAGAAGATCGCATTGTGCGATCCGGAGCGCAATGCTCTGTTCTAACAAATGTAAATAGACCGATCACATGATCAGCCGTGACGCGCGGCTGTGTTGCTGGGGAACAACCGAGCGGCATGACGTGTTGGCCTCCGACTCGCTGACCGCGGCTGCGTCTTTACACGCGTCCGCGCTTAGCGATGACGAGGCGACACTTCCGCTCGCTATTTCCTTCTGCAATAGCCGCGCGTCAAACAACACAGCTGACCATAATGATTAATACGCCGGCCTTTTTAAATCGCGCTCTGTGCTCTATTCAAATACCCCCTGACGAAGGTTGCGAAATGGCCATCGGGGTGTGCGGCTCCTGTTGATAGGCACCTTGTGGTGAGATTTGCTCTACTGTTGCAATATTTTGATACTTTCTGCAGCTCTGCTGGGTATACCTGCATAGGCTTTTCAAAATTTGTCCTTAGATTATTTGAGACATTGATGTAATTAATAAATATGTATATTGTATGTCATGCCTATGTTGGTAGCTATGTGTGTTGACACTAAATGATGTGTCTGTGATTTTGGTAACACCATATGTATACCTTCAGCAACCAATAGTTCCTATGCAGTAAAAATACAAATTGCACTTGCACTTTATTAATTTTGGTCTATAAGGTCATTTCCATAGTACCATATATTATGATTGTTGACAATATTATAATTAGAATGTTGCATATGAACCTTGTTGGAAGCAGTAGGTCGTATCTACTTGCTAGTCTTGCAAATGTCATTTTGGACATGTCATATTAATGTTTATATACAACAGTACTTACAACAGGAGCTTCCCTTGTGGGTTGTCTTCTTCCCCTTTTGTGTATACCCTCCCTTGTCTATCTTCAACTGAAATAAATTGTTTATATACAGATGTTTATCGCTTGATTTCTGGTTTTTCATTAATGTAGCGATCTATCTGCTCCATAGTGTATACTCCTCCGCATTTGGAGGCTACTGTTTAGTAACTTGATGAAGATATTTATGCCACCCTAGAAATGTAGCCGTGTGTAAAGGTACCCTTAGAGCTCCTGACACCCATTGTGTCCATACTGCACCCCTCAGAGCTCCTGACACCCATTGTGTCCATACTGCACCCCTCAGAGCTCCTGACACCCATTGTGTCCATACTGCACCCCTCAGAGCTCCTGACATCCACTGTCTTTATGCTGCACCCACGGGTTCTGGTCAGTTTTTGCTGCAAAACCTCGAGAAAATGCTTTTCTGATTTTGACATTGAGACAACAAAACATGTCTCCATTTGGCAGAGATTTTCCTTGGATTAAGCTGGGACATTTTTATCTTTTTTTTGCATTGAATGTCTCACAGGAAGGAGACGGGAGATAACACAAGTTTAGGCAGAGGTGTATCTAGGTTTTCTGGGACCTGGGGCAAGAGTTCAGTTTGGCGCCCCCCGCCCCCTCCTGTGGTCTGAGTAGACGTCATGTGACCAATCATCCATATGCGATTTTTTACACTTACAGGTACAGTGACTGCTGGAGTGTATTACACGTTGTTAGCAGTGGGCTAAGGTGTTTAATGTTATAATTAAAGGGCTTGTCCAGGTTTCAGATGAAAGTCTAGGTGACTGCAGGCCTACGAATTCTCATGGCGCGTGCACTGCACACCTTCAGGATTCTCCCATATCAATGGTAAGGTTGGACGGTCATATGAAAACAAGTATGCGATTTATATACTTCTGGCCACATTCTGACTAGACGCGGCCGGCCTCGCTCAATTCATTTAATTGATCGAAGCCTCTCATGT
Source organism: Allobates femoralis (assembly GCA_033576535.1). Lineage (NCBI taxonomy): Eukaryota > Metazoa > Chordata > Amphibia > Anura > Aromobatidae > Allobates > Allobates femoralis. Next base: position 27,978,383 of record JARQOC010000002.1, read on the forward strand.
CTAGTCAGCACATGACTGCATGTATGTAAATTGCATACTTATAGTTACGTGACCTTCCTCTCTCACCGCCGACACCAGAGAATCCTAACAGCGGGCAGTGTGCGCTCTGTGAGAATTCAGAAGTCTGCAGTCACATAGAGACACATAGAGTGACTGCAGACTGATCCCAAGCTTGGGACAACCCCTTTAATGCTTCTGACAAATAAATACATAGAACCCTTAACTTGTTAGAATGCACAACACTTTATTAACATAGCCATGTATCAAGAAAGCTTACAAGTTATGGATTGTTAGATGTGTACAGGATCAGAACAATAACAACACAAAACTACATCACCAGACCCACTAGAGGTACAGAAATACATAAATATAAACTCCATCAGAACAGAAATACAAAGTCAAAACCCTCATCAGTACAGAAATACATCACCAGACCCACCAGAGGTACAGAAATACATCCATATAACCCCCATCAGTATAAAAACACAGCATCACAACCCTCATCAGTACATAAATACATCACTAGACCCAGCAGAGGTACAAAAATGCATTCATATAGCCCCTATCAGTACAGAAATACTATGTAAAAACCCTCATCAGTACAGAAATACATCACCAGACCCACCAGAGGTACAGAAATACATAAATATAATCCCCATCAGAACAGAAATCACAACCCTCATCAGTACCAAAATTCAACATCAGAACCACCATCAGTACATGGTAAAACAATTGTAATGTCAGGTCAGACCCATACACATTTGTACTGCATGAACCTACAACTCCAACTACATCATTAGCAATGGTGAGGACATACTGGTTGTTGTTGTTACCAGCCGTCAATAAAAGCATACAGTAACCGCAGCACTGATGAGAAGTAGTCATTATCACAAATAAGCATTCACATCTGTGTACCTTATAGATGGCCTTGGCTGATCGGGGTCGTGTTTTTCTCTTCTTCATCTTGTCCAGACACTATGATAACTTTTCACATCCACAGCTCGTCTCTGTAGATTTCCATCTTCTCCGATCCTCTGCAGCACATCCTGGCACGATATCCTTAAAAATAGCAGAATGATCAACATTTTCCTGAGTAAAAATATCTGCCCTACACTGTGCCCCGGAATAAATATTTGCTCCTCCTCACTGTTCCCTGCACATAACATGGTTTACAAACTGTCCCTCTTTCTGGCGCATGCCCTCCACACTGCCCTCTCATCACACTGCCCTATCCTTTCCATACTGGGCTCCCAGGTCACTCTATCCTCTACATTGTATCCTTCTATACTGCCCACGGTTTATACTGTACTCCCTCATCAAACTCGACATACTGTCCCCGCATGCTGCCCCCTCTCCATGCAGCCCCACACCTCCTCAGTCTCTATTCTGTGCCCCTTTACATTTTTCTCATCCCCTACTGTTTCTTCATCCCTTTCTCACTCTACATACTGTATCTACACCTATTCCCTTCTCCTCCCCATACTGTGTCAGCAGCCATCCTCCCTCACTCCACATACTGTGTTCACACCCATCCCCCTCTCACTCCTCATACTGTGTCAGCAGCCATCCCTTCTCCCTCCCCATACTGTGTTCACACCAATCCCCCCTCACTCCACATACTGTGCTGCAGCCATTCCCCTGTCACTCCATATACTGTGACCATACTGATCCCCCTCACTACATATTCTGTGCCACATCCATCCCCCTTACTCCTCATACTGTGTCCATACTGGGCAGTTCCAATGTGGCTGCTGCCTGGCACTGAGTAGTCAGACATGTCTACCATTCAGCACCATCCACACACCACATGCAATGATCTGCAGTCTGATCATCAACAAACCGCCACTATACTGAGCTGGGAAAATGGCGCATCTTACCCAACAGACCATGCCTCCTTCACCCAAAACGCTGAGCCAATCACATGCACCACACACGGGGCTGTCCAGAGCCAATAGCAGGGGCTGTCCAATTCGGTTGAGCAAAGGATGTGGTAGTGGAAAGGGGGACGAGCGCCACCGATCAACCTCAGGAGAAACATGGCTAGATGCCTGTATGTACCGAGGGGCGGCACTGGACCTGGTGTGTAAGTTATGGCCCATCAGCCCTGCAGCAGAGGGACAATGCATCCTGCACCAGGGGCCTACATAGAAATCATGGCGCCCCTTAGTAGAAGTTCTTATTGCCCCCCCAAAAAATATTTGCCTGGGTCACGTAATAGCATATCTCACAACTTTGCAGCCCTTACAAAATAATTTTCCTCCTACTGAAGCCCCTAGATTCTCCTTTCGTTACAGCTATAAAATGTGATGCCAACAAAAGTGCCCCCCAAACACTGTATGATGCCCCACAGTGCATTCCCCCATACGCACAGTATGATGACCCTACTGTAAGCCCCTCAACTACACTGGTACAGTATGATTTCCAACTGTGACCCCCATACAGCCCTCCATACAATATAATGGACCTACATACAGTATAATGAATGGTCCGTACACCTAGTACACACGCGGCTCTGCTCCGCACGACCCATACACACGCAGCTCTGCGCCATACACCTAGTACACAGTTGGCTCTGTTCCGCACGACCCGCACACACACGGCTCTGCTCAGTATACCTAGTACACTCTCAGCTCCGCTCCGTACACCTCGTACACACACGGCTCTGCTCTGTACACCCCGCATACACGTGGCTCCGCTCCATACACCTTGCATACACAAGGCTCTGCTCCATACACCATGTACACACTCGCCTTCTCTCTGTACACCTCTTGTACACCTGGCTCTGCTCTGTACACCTCGCATACACACGGCTCCGCTCCGTACACCTCGCATACACACGGCTCTGCTCTGTACACCTGGTACACCCACGGCTCCGCTCCGTACACCTCGTACACACACGGCTCTGCTCTGTACACCCCGCATACACGTGGCTCCGCTCCATACACCTTGCATACACAAGGCTCTGCTCCATACACCATGTACACACTCGCCTTTTCTCTGTACACCTCTTGTACACCTGGCTCTGCTCCGTACACCTCGTACACACGCGGCTCTGCTCCGTACACCTCGTACACACTCGGCTCTGCTCCGTACACCTGGTACACCCACGGCTCCGCTCCGTACACCTCGTACACACTTGGCTCCGCTCCATACTCCTCATACACACTGGGCTCCTCTCCGTACACCTCGTACACACTCGGCTCTGCTCCATACACCTCGTACACACCTGGCTCCGCTCCGTACATCTCGTACACACCTGGCTCTGCTCCATACACCTCGTAGACATTCAGCTCTGCTCCATACACCTCGTAGACATTCAGCTCTGCTCCATACACCTCGTACACACGCGGCTCCACTCCGTACAACTTGTACACACGCGGCTCTGCTCCGTACACCTCGTACACACTCTGCTCCGCTCCATACAAATTGTACACATGTGGCTCTGCTCCGTACAACTTGTACACACGTGGCTTCGCTCCATACACCTCGTACACACTCGGCTCTGCTACATCCACATTGTAAATCCCTCCTGACCCCACACATAACCTTCACCTTTATCCACCTTATCACTGCGGAGGGGCAGGGGGGTCGCGCAATGTGCGGCGGCAGGGGAGACCACGGGTACTGCAGGAGGGGGCCCAGCAGCGCCCTCCCCCCCGCAGCGCCCGGGGCTCATGCCCCGCCAGCCTTCCCCTAGATACGGCCCTGGTTTAGGAATGGGAAGAGGTCACTGGTGTTTTGTGCTCTCGGTCCTCGATGCTCCGTTACATTTCTCATAGAATGTTAGTATTTTAATTTTTAAAAAAAACAACTCGATATGTTTAGAGGCATTAAAGTGATAAAAAATAGGTGTACATCATTATGGCATATTCACACGTTGCTTTTTTTGCTGCAGCAAAAACTGCTCCATTGGTAGTAAAAGTAAGCTGCTTCCAAAAAGCCAGTTTTGCGGCATTTTGTTGTTTTATTCTGTATTATTGCTGCTTTTTTTGCTGTGTTTTTGTTGTTTTTTTCTGGTTTTATCTTCTTAGTAGATGCATTTTTACTACTTTTGTTTGTTTCTTTTTTTTTTTGCTTTTTTGTATTTTTTTTTACTTTTCTTGGTGCGTTTTTGCTGCTTTTTTTGCTGTTTTTGTTATTTTTTTCACCGTTTTTTGTTGCTTTTCTTGCTGAATATTTGTTTGCATTTTTTATTTTTATTGTTGTTTTACTGCATTTTTGTTGTTTTTTTGCTGTGTTTTTGATGCGTCATTTGTCTATAGTACATACAGTTAATCTTATTCACCACAATAGCAATACAAACACAGCAAAACAGTTGCAGTTTTGCACTTACTCATTGCTCCTAATGGTGAAAAAATGCTACCAAAAGTCTGAAATAATTGACATGTTGCTTCTTCAAAAAGCAACTTTTAACTTGCATAAAACTCATGAAAAAATGCTGCAAAAAAACCAAGGTGTAAATGACTCACCGAGGCCAGGGGACTCAGGTGTCAGGTGCAGTCTGTAGGTCACGGTTCGGTGCCTGAGGCTGTGGGCCCGGTGGTCGATGAAAAAGGGGAAAAGAAAAGAAAAGAAAAGAATAAAGGGTTAGTTCGTGATGCCACCTGTAGGGTTCCGGTGATGGCACCGGCGCTGCTTGGTCCTCCGGGGTGATGTGCGGCAGCAAGATGGTATCGCTCCCTACAGGACAAGCGGGGTCCCTGAAGTTGAGAGCTGCAACGGTGTAATAGGGCAGCTCGGTTGTTTCTGCAAAGCAAGGCAATTGAATGGCAGTTCTGGAATAAGGCTCAGATATGTTGCTCCTCTGAACGGGTATTTACTCGGGTGTTCATTGGCATACAGGGTGACACAGTTCTCAATGCCGGGTAGTGGACCGGCTGGTTCCAGTGGTGCTTAGTGTCCTCCTAAGGCTCCACAAATGTCCTTCTCTATCTCTTGCTGTCCCTTCTCCTCGCTGCTCTGATATACCTCACTCAGGGTACTGAGGGCCCTTGGTTGGGTTCCCATGCTGATCAGTACTCACGGTCCCTGGCTCTCAATGGTGGGTACCCTCGGTATAGCTGCGGTGGTTGGTAGGTTGTGAGTCGGGCTCCTAGGAAGCCTATGACCACTCTGGGTTCTGTGGTGCAGGGGTGAACCAACAGGACCACGTCGGTGCCAGTACTCCGGGTTTTGGACTGGGCTCGGGTCTTGAATCACCCGCTCTGACTTTGCCCCTCTCTTTCTTCTCTGGGCCACCAGTTGACGGTGCCCTCCCTGTTAGCTGTCTCCGTTCTCTTCCTGTTTTCTCTCCACTCTGCTACATCTGCTGCACAGCTCTATGCAGCTCCTGTCACGACTCGACTCTTCTGTTCTAGTCTTGTCTGATCTCTCAACTTGTTCTAACTCCGTGCCACTTCCCCCACCAGGACCGATTACCCTGGGAATGGGTGCCTAGTTGGTTCTCTATCACTAGGTGTTGCATGTGGTGTATGGAGCCTCAGGGTTATCCTACTCACCACTGGAACGGAGAAAACAACACCTTCAGTCAGGGGTGTAGTACCCTCCTGTGACGCACTCTTAGTGGGGCGCCACATGAACATGTCCTAAGATATGGTACCTTTACACGCCGCTACTGGATGGTGGCAACAACCGGGTACATGAGAGAAATGTATCTTGCACCGCCAATTCAACCCGAGGTAGCGGCGTGTGAAGACGGTTGTAGCCACCCGCCAGTGGCGGTACCTGTTTCAGAGCACTACCCTAAAACAGGTGGTTACCCAGCCGATGGTTGCAGCCTGTATCGGCGTGTAAAGAAGGAACAGAAGGGTTGTTTCTACACCATGATATGTACCTGGTATGTACCTGGGGCGTGACACAGCCTCCGGGTTACCGCGCCCCACAAGCGATCATTGGTGGAAGATGCTGCGTTCCGATTGGCTCTTCCTTCACAGGCCGCCATCTTGGATGAGCTGTCACTTCAGTACTACAGATACGCGCCGTATGCACGATCACACATTAGTACAATTACGCGGACACACACTTGCGGAAGGCAAAAGTATCAATGCGGCATGGTCCTTATATAGCGTGCACAAACTCTTAACATAATAAGGAATAATGCTGCACACAGCACATTGATGCAGGACATCATATTGTCCGGTGAGTTTAAGTACGTAGACACACACATCATGGATATGTGGCATAGCGACCTCCTCAACACCATTCACATGTGTTACCACATATGCGAGCACCATTTGGCCTGTATTCACACATTGGTATCCAGACACACCACACATAGGACAATTTTTACACAAAACGCACATACTGTGTGTTGTAAGCCGCTACTGTGTGTCGCCCAAGCACCACTTAGCGCAATCGCCACACGCCGCTATGTCACAAGCGCTTATTCCGTGGCACAGTCCGAAAAATACTACGTCATGTCTCCGCCATCCGCCCTTCGCGTCGTGCCCAATCAGAACACTCTTGTGTTGGCCAATGGTTGTGGTTTGGGCGCGGCGTGATGGAGTGTGGCACGCCTATATGTTTTACCTGCTGCCTTTGTTCCGCCCATATTACCCTGTTGTGGCGGCGTGTGAAGATGGTAGGGTAAGCTACAGATGGCAACTTGTGGCACCCGGCGGTGCATCCAGAGATAGATGTAACCTTCCGTAGCGCACCTTGTTGCGGCATGTAAAGGTGGTGCGATTACCGTTTGCAACCCTTTGTGCGTGCTCGTGCACGTGAAGCACCCGGTTGTTGCCACCATCCAGTAGCGGCGTGTAAAGGTACCAATAGGGTAACAGGCAAAACACCCTGAATTACTCGGTGTATATCCAATGGTACCTTTACACGCAGCCACCGAAAGGTAGAAACCGGCAGGTATCGGAGACTATTGTACCTTTTACCTTCAAAACACCGCGAAGTGGCGGCGTGTAATTCAGGTTGTACCTCCCTGTCTGTTTGGATACCTGTCATTCAGCCGTGCTGTAAAACAAGCAGGTATAACCCCTATGGTGGCAGCGTCATGTATACCACGCCCCATCAGCTATCATTGGAGGGGGCTACTGTGTACCCATTGGCTGTCCCTGCACAGGGCGACATATTTAACGAGCTGACCAGTCACAATACACATTTGCTATAGCGTCATGTATTAGGCAGCCTCCCTGCGCTGGCTGCCCAATCATGATGTTATTGCATTGTCCAATCACTGTACGAGCGTCGCGTAATACACAACTCTGTCACCTCTGTGTAGTTACGGCGCACAATATGTACGCCCAGATTCCCTTGTGGTAGCGGCGTGTAAATCAGGGAAGGTGCTCCACAGACGGTATCCTGTGGCACCCGTCAGCACTTCCGGGGAACGAAAATACCTTCTGTGGAGCACCTTGTGCGCGGCGTGTAATTGCGGCATCAGGTACCGTTAGCAACCGTTGAAAACGCGTGCGTGCACGTGCGGTGCCTGCCTGTTGCTACCCTCGGTAGCAGCGTGTAAAGGTACCATAATACATAAAGCTGACTGAATGTATGTGTGTGCATGTGTGTATGTATCATAACTCTGCCCACTCCACATAGCCACACCCACTCCACATAGCTCCACCCACTTCAGAGCCTGCATCTGTACATACCCCCGCCCCCTCCACATAGCTCTGCTTCCTTTAGGTGGCAGGACTATCTATTTAGTATAATGCAGTCTTAAAATCCTCCATATAATATAATGCAGCCTCATTGCCCTCCATATAGTATAATGCAGCCTCATTGCCCTCCATATAGTATAATGCATCCTCATAGCCCACCAAATAGCATAATGCAGCCTTATAGCTCCTCTATATAGTATAATGAAGCTTCAAAGCCATCCATATATCATAATGCAGTCCCATAGCCCTCCATATAGTACAATGCAGCCTCACAGCCCTCCATATATCATAATGCATCTTCACAGCCCTCCATATAATATAATGCAGCCTCATAGCCCTCCATAAAGCATAATGCAGCCTCATAGTCCTCCATGTAATATAATGCAGCCTCATAGCACTCCATGTAATATTTTGTAGCCTCATAGACCTCCATATAGTATAATGCAGCCTCAAAGCCCTCCATATAGCATAATTCAGCCTCATAGCGCTCTATATAGTATAATGCAGCCTTATAGCCCTCCATATAGCATAATGCAGTCTCATAGCCCTCCATATAGTATAATACAGCCAGAGAACCCTCCATATAGCATAATGCAGCCTTCATATAGTATAATGTAGCCTCATTGCCCTCATATAGTGCAGCCTCACATTCCTCCATATAGTATAATGCAGCCTTACAGCCCTCCATATAGCATAATGCAGTCTCATAGTGCTCCATATAGCATAATGCGGCCTCAAAGCCCTCCAAATAGCATAATGCAGACTCATAGCCCACCATATAGCATAATGCATCTTCATAGCCCTCCATATAGTATAATGCAGCCTCACAAGCCTCCATATAGTTGAATGCATCCTCATAGCCCTCCATATAGTATAATGCAGCTCATAGTGCTCCATATAGTATAATGCAGCCTCATAGTCCTCCATATAGCATAATGCAGCCTCATAGTGCTCCATATAGTATAATGCAGCCTTATAGCCTCTCCATGTATCATAATGCAGCCTCATATCCTTCCACATCTAATATATAAAGCTGAGTGTATGTATGTGTGTGTGTGTGTGTGTGTAAGTGTGTATGTCACAATAGAATGAATCAAATGTAAATCCACAAGTAGAACTCAGGAGACACAAATACCATACACATCCAGTGACAAGACTCAGAATGGTATAGGCTTATATTCTACTGTGACATCCCTGTTTTGTTCCATAACTAAGAACAGTTAGTTACTAAGCCTGGCTAGTACATACATACATGTATAACATACACACATACAGTGTCTGTACCAGAGAAGGAATGTCTGAATTCTCCAGTCTCATGCTTTGTGATATACATTTTTTCATAGAGAATCTCAAAGGAAACAGCCGCCTCAATGGAAACAACTCATTTCCTACCTGACAATCCTCAAGGAAAGAAAAGAAAGAAAGAAAGAAAGAAAGAAAGAAAGAAAGAAAGAAAGAAAGAAAGAAAGAAAGACGTTTATCCCTGTTGAAGGAAAAAGAAGATTTAGAATGTTCAAAACTATCTACATTCAAAAACATAAGAACGTCCTGGGGCCCCCGAGGAATGTGTGGCGCCCTGCCAACGCAGGTAACCACATATCTCTCTGCTGCACAGTTGGGTTTCCATAGTAGGTAGAACTACAAACAACACCTTCCACCCCAGCACAGTAGGGGAGCTCAACCTGCTGCACTTAGGCAGGATCTCTCAGCAAGATAAATACTGCTGCTGGGGGCAGAGTTAGTCAGAGTGTGCCAGACGCTAGAAGACGAGCAGATCCCTGCAGTCGAATCCTTCTTCTGCGCATGCGTGCGGCAGTCGCGCACTCGACTCTAATTCCTTCTGCGCATGCGCGCGACTGCCGCACGCTCGTGCTCGCGCCTCTAATTTAGTGCTCGCGCCGGAGGCTGGCTTCCCTGCTCGAGCTTCATTCAATCTGAAAGCCCACCCCCCGACTTGCCTGTCTTCCCGCCTTGCTGTTCAAAACACTGGCGCGCTTTTACTGCATTAGGCTTCTGTATTGACTGGTATTAGGGCCCTTTCACATCAGCGTTTTTTTCAAATCGCGGCAGATGCGTTTTTTTCACCGCATACCGGCTGCACTTGCGGCACGGTTGTGGCGCGGTTGCGGTAAACGCCATACAAGGTATAGGCGGACTTGCGGCAGGTGCGGCAAGTGCGGTTTTGCACTTGCGGCAGGTGCGGCCGCGAAAAAAAACGCGGCTGACAGCATTTTTTTTTCGCGGCCGCACCTGCCGCAAGTGCCAAAACCGCACTTGCCGCACCTGCCGCAAGTCCGCCTATACCTTGTATGGCGTTTACCGCAACCGCAACCGTGCCACAAGTGTACGCATAGATGGGGGGGCTTACTGGGGGGGGCTGTGTACGCATAGATGGGGGGCTTACTGGGGGGGGCTGTGTACGGATAGATGGGGGGGCTTACTGGGGGGGGGGCTGTGTACGCATAGATGGGGGGCTTACTGGGGGGGTCTGTGTACGGATAGATGGGGGGCTTACTGGGGGGGGCTGTGTACGCATAGATGGGGGGCTTACTGGGGTGGTCTGTGTACGCATAGATGGGGGAGATTACTGGAGGGGTCTCTGGATAGATGGGGGGCTTACTGGGGGGCTGTACGGATAGATGGGGGGCTACTGGGGGTCTTTCGGATACATGGAGGGCTTACTGGGGGGGCGCTGTGTACGGATAGATGGGGGGCTTACTGGGGGGGCTGTGTACGCATAGATGGGGGGCTTACTGGGGGGGCTGTGTACGCATAGATGGGGGCTTACTGGGGGGTCTCTATGGATAGATGGGGATACTGGGGGGGCTGTATACATAGATGGGGGCTTGCTGGGGGGCTGTACGGATAGATGGGGGGCTGTTTGCAGTGATGCCAACACACGTGCTGTAGTCAGTACTTTTTGTTCACCTCTGCTTCCGTCTACAACACTGAACCATTCGGGTTCCCCATTACATTTACTACCCAACTATTCTCACGGACTCACGACATCAGCGGCCTTTGTTTGTTGACCAGCACTGAGCGCGGTTCATAAGCTCCCTAAGGGCTCAAACAGACCGGCGACTTGATTTCACGCATGAAGTCCCGCTCTGAACTTAGTACCTGAAAAGGAAGCTCGTACTTACATGTCGGCGCCGCCCCCATAACCAGGCCTGTCTTCGTGCGCTGCCTGACGGAACTCTCAGAGCAGGAACTCTTGGGAGAGGGCAGCGCACGAGGACAGGCCGGGTTATGGGGAGAGCGCCGACAGGTAAGTACTCAGTGCTGGTCAACAAACAAAGGCCGCTGATGTTGTGAGTCCGTGAGTGTTGTAGACGGAAGCAGAGGTGAACAAAAAGTACTGACTACAGCACGTGTGTTGGCATCACTGCAAACAGCCCCCCCATCTATCCGTACAGCCCCCCCAGCAAGCCCCTCATCTATCTATACAGACCCCCCAGTAAGCTCCCCCATCTATCCGTACAGCCCCCCATCTATCCATACAGACCCCCCCAGTAAGCTCCCCTATCTATCCGTACAGCCCCCCATCTATCCATACAGACCCCCCAGTAAGTTTTCCCATCTATCCGTACAGACCCCCCCATCTATCCATACAGATCCCCAGTAAGCTCCCCCATATATCCATACAGACCCCCCCCTCCAGTAGGCCCCCCATCCAGTGGCGGATCTACATTGGGACGATTAGGGCGTCCGCCCCGGGCTCAAGGCTTCTTGGGAGCCAGGGTATAATCGGGCCGGCGCGCCCGACATCTTCGCCCCATGTGTCTCGCGGTGCGCGTGCACGGCCGCTTGTCTCGCGGTGGACGGCTGACATCCCCTGCCCATGAGGTGAAACACCCACCTCTATTCCACCTCCAGCAGCAAGCTCCATGACCACTCTCTGCCCTTGCCCCTCTCTCTGCCCATGCACTCTCTGCCCACGCCCTCGCTCTTCTCTCTGCCCGCGCCCTCTATCTGCCCTACTGTCTCTACCTGCCCCTCTCTCTGCCCGTGCACTCTCTCTGCCTTTCTCTCTCCACCTGCCCGCACCCTCTCTCTCTGCCCTTCTCTGTCTGCACCCCCTGTCTCTGCATGCGCCCTGCACTGTGCTACTGCAACCTTTATGGTGCCTGCAGCCTGCGAGCTGCATTCCCATCCCGATTCCCAGGAACCAGCTAAAAATTTTGCCCGAAAAAATTATTTTTTTTGGGGAGGTTTTATGAACAGCAGCGGGACCATGATCCATTTAATCCGCCACTGCCCCCATCTATCCGTAAGGCCCCCCCAGTAAGCTCCCCATGTATCCGTACACCCCCCCCAGTAAGCCCCCATGTATCCATAGTGACCCCCCAGTAAGCTCCCTTCTATCCGTACAGCCCCCCAGTAAGCCCCATCTATCCATAGAGACCCCCCCAGTAAGCCCCCCATCTATGCGTACACAGCCCCCCCCAGTAAGCCCCCCATCTATGCGTACACAGCCCTCCCAGTAAGCCCCTCATCTATCCGTACACAGCCCCCCCAGTAAGCCCCCCATCTATCCAAAAGACCCCCAGTAGCCCCCCATCTATCCGGACAGCCCCCCAGTAAGCCCCCATCTATCCGTACACAGCCCCCCCAGTAAGCCCCCCATCTATCTATACAGACCCCCCAGTAAGCTTCCCCATCTATCCATAGAGACCCCCCAGTAAGCCCCCCATCTATCCAGAGACCCCCCCAGTAAGCTCCCCCATCTATGCGTACACAGACCCCCCCCCCCCAGTAAGCCCCCCATCTATGCGTACACAACCCCCCAGTAAGTCCCCCATCTATCCGTACACAGACCCCCCCAGTAAGCCCCCCATCTATGCGTACACAGCCCCCCCAGTAAGCCCCCCCATCTATCCGTACACAGCCCCCCCAGTAAGCTCCCCCATCTATCCGTACACAGCCTACCCAGTAAGCCCCCCATCTATGCGTACACAGCCACCCCAGTAAGCCCCCCCATCTATCCGTACACAGCCCCCCCAGTAAGCTCCCCCATCTATCCGTACACAGCCCCCCCAGTAAGCCCCCCCATCTATCTGTACACAGCTCCCCCAGTAAGCCCCCCCATCTATGCGTACACAGCCCCCCCAGTAAGCCCCACCATCTATCCATACACAGCCCCCCCAGTAAGCCCCCCATCTATGCGTACACAGCCCCCCCAGTAAGCCCCCCCATCTATCCATACACTGCCCCCCCAGTAAGCCCCCCCATCTATCCGTACACAGCCCCCCCCAGTAAGCCCCCCATCTATCCATACACACCTCCCCCCCCTAGTAAGACCCAGACCTAATAAAAAAAGAACCTAAAGGATTAATACCAGTTAATACAGAAGCCTAATGCAGTAGAAGCGCGCCAGTGTCTTGAACAGCAAGGCGGGAAGACAGGCAAGTCGGGGGGGCGGGCTTTCAGAGTGAATGAAGCTCACGCAGGGAAGCCAGCCTCCGGCGCGAGCACTAAATTAGAGGCGCGAGCACGAGCGCATGGCAGTCGCGCGCATGCGCAGAAGGAATTAGAGTCAAGCGCAAGACTGCCGCGCGCATGCGCAGAAGAAGGATTCGACTGCAGGGATCCACTCGTGCTAGAAGAGCTGCAGGAGAGTTCTGGTGCTGGTGCAACGGGTAGGCCCAGGCCAGCGACGCAGACTAGCAGATCCCACCAGCCTAAGTGGGACTTAAGACAGGGAGCTTGGAGGAAGAAACAGAGAAAGGGGAGCAGGCAGCTCAGATCGCGAGTTCACCCCAGAAGAGAAGCCGGATATTGGGGATCCGTAACAGTGGAGAACTCCAAGTCCCACTGGAAACCCCTTGGCACCGAGGAAGCTTCAGCTACCCGGTCTCCTGAGAGAGTCGCAGAGAGGGAGCCAGGACTAGCAGGGCGCTGCAGTTCAAGAAAAGGGTCGTCCCGGAGACCGCACAGGAGGAGAGAGAGATACAGAAGAAGAAAGTGGAGGCAAGGTAGCATTTAATAGACTGCGCTTCATCACACACACAGAGGAGGAGGACTTATACCCGCTTACTGTGGGAGCCCACTGTGCAGCCCAGCTACCCGTCGGTGCTCTGGACAATTTACCTGAAAACCACCAGTAAAAAGGTAAAGAGACTCTTGCTGCGTGTGTGCATTCTGTCCTTTCACCCACCGTGTCCCTATAGACTTTACCTATAACATTCCCGACTCTGCTACATCCTGCCCATCCTCTCCACTCTGCCCTGGAGGTCCCAGTCCTGCCTGCGGGGATTATCCCATCACAGCTGCAATTCCACCGACCTCCAGAGAACTGTAGCGGCGCTGGTGATCCCTCACCAGACACAGCAGGTGGCGTCACGAAGACAAAAACTGTATATAATCCCTGTAAATAATTCCCCCTTATTCACTGACCCCCAGGGCCACAGCCTCGGGCAGCCACCAGTGACATCCCAGACCGTAACCGAGCCCGGGCCCTGAGTACCCTGCCCTGGGCGAGTCAAATGCAATGTACCAGAGCAGTGATCTGCAGCTACAGAGTGCCCCAAGGAGGCGTTCACCATATACGGGGGCTTGGGGATCCTTCCTGGGGTCCGGCTGCAAATCCCACCGAGCAGGGGCGTAACTACAATAGGTGCAGGGGTTGCGATCGCACCCGGGCCCTACAGCCTAGGGGGGCCCCAAAAGTCCCTTTGGCCTATAGAAAAAGACTAATACTATCAAAGATTTGCAATAAATGGGGGCCCTGATGGAGCTTTCGCATCAGAGCCCCTGAGCCTGAAGTTACGCCACTGCCACCGAGGTCTGAATGTTTTCCCTTTGTGTCTGTGGATTTCCTTCCTGTCTCTTTGGTTTCCTCCCACTCCAAAGACTGACAGGGGATGTAGATTGTGAGCCCCGATGGGGACAGGGGTGATGTATGGAGAGGGCTGTGGAATCAATGGTGCTAGACAAGCAATGGAAAACAATAAATATAGTGCTGCAGAATATGATGGAGCCATGTAATTATTATTATTAATAATAATAATAATAATAATAATAATAATAATAATAATAAATAAAGTGCTGCATAATATGATGGTGCTGTGTAAGAAAAGAATAATAAAAAAAAATAATAAATAAAATGCTGCAGAATATGATGGAGCTGTATAATAATAATAATAATAATAATAATAATAATAATAATAATAATAAATAAAGTTCTGCAGAATGTGATGGGGCTGTGTAAGAATTGGATGACAAATAATAATAATAATTAATAATAATATTAAATAATAAAGTGCTGCAGAATATGGTGGAACCATGTAAGAAAGGAATAAATAATAATAATAAATAAAGTGCTGTAGAATGTGATGGTGCTGTGTACTGTGAGTGAGTCAACTTCTATACTGTAGAGAAAAAAGATAAAGAAGCATTCACATAACAGGGGATCAGCATAAGGATTCAATGAAAAGGAAACATTTAATTAACTAATCTGGGGACACAAAAAAAACATGAAAACACTTATAAAAGCCGAATTATTCAACATAGAAGAACAAAAAACAATAAATAAAATCGTTCCATTGAATAAACAATTTCCATCCCTGTATTAATTGATGTTTTTTATTAACATTTAACACATGTCAGCTTGGAGTCGTGACTGTGACATGATCACCGGTGGGTTGCTCTGAGGGCCGCTTTACACACACCAACTTATCTGTCCAACTTCTGACCAACTTACTGGTTGCAGTGAAATCATGGACACATTGCTCCATTTTGTGGCTGTGTACAATGGAACAATGTGTCCATGATTTCACTGCAACCAGCAAGTTGGTCAGAAGTTGGACAGATAAGTTGGTGTGTGTAAAGTGGCCCTGACAGTCGGGGGTCCACTGAAGACCCCAGTGCTTATCATTATGGAAAAGAGTCCGGCAGCACTCCGGTCCTTAAAAAACTTAATTTAATATAGGTATGTAAGCAAAAGTAGGAGAGATGCAGGGTGTGTATGGGACAACAGTCTGTTTCACACCTAGTGGTGCTTCAACCGTTCCTCCTCTCATCACTGCAGCTCTCACCTCCTCTCATCACTGTGGTGCTCACCTCCTCTCATCACTGCAGCACTCACCTCCTCTCAACACTGCAGCACTCATCTCCTCTCATCACTGCGGTGCTCACCTCCTCTCATCACTGCAGCACTCACCTCCTCTCATTACTGTGGCACTCACCTCCTCTCAACACTGCAGCACTCACCTCCTCTCATCACTGCAGCGCTCACCTCCTCTCATCACTGCAGCGCTCACCTCCTCTCATCACTGCAGCACTCACCTCCTCTCATCACTGCAGCACTCACCTCCTCTCATCACTGCAGCACTCACCTCCTCTCATTACTGTGGTGCTCACCTCCTCTCAACACTGCAGCACTCACCTCCTCTCATCACTGTGGCGCTCACCTCCTCTCATCACTGCAGCACTCACCTCCTCTCATTACTGTGGTGCTCACCTCCTCTCAACACTGCAGCACTCACCTCCTCTCATCACTGTGGCGCTCACCTCCTCTCATCACAGCAGCACTCACCTCCTCTCATCACTGCAGCGCTCATCTCCTCTCATCACTGCGGTGCTCACCTCCTCTCATTACTGTGGTGCTCACCTCCTCTCATCACTTTGGTGCTCTCCTCCTCTCATCATTGCGGCGCTCATCTCCTCACATTACTGTAGTGCTCACCTCCTCTCATCACTGCGGCAACACTCATCTCCTCATCACTGCAGCGCTCGCCTCCTCTCATTACTGTGGCACTCACCTCCTCTCATCACTGTGGTGCTCACCTCCTTTCATCACTGTGGCGCTCACCTCCTCTCATTACTGCAGCGCTCACCTCCTCTCATCACTGTGGTGCTCACCTCCTCATCACTGCAGCACTCACCTCCTCTCATTACTGTGGTGCTCACCTCCTCTCATCACTTTGGTGTTCTCCTCCTCTCATCATTGCGGCGCTCATCTCCTCACATTACTGTAGTGCTCACCTCCTCTCATCACTGCGGCAACACTCATCTCCTCATCACTGCAGCGCTCACCTCCTCTCATTACTGTGGCGCTCACCTCCTCTCATCACTGTGGTGTTCTCCTCCTCTCCTCACTGCGGCACTCACCTCCTCTCATCACTGCGGTGCTCACCTCCTCTCATCACTGTGGCGCTCACCTCCTCTCATCACTGTGGCGCTCACCTCCTCTCATCACTGTGGCACTCACCTCCTCTCATCACTGCAGCACTCACCTCCTCTCATCACTGCAGCACTCACCTCCTCTCATCACTGCGGTGCTCACCTCCTCTCATCACTGCAGCACTCACCTCCTCCATCACTGTGGCGCTCACCTCCTCTCATCACTGTGGCTCTCACCTCCTCTCATCACTGTGGCACTCACCTCCTCTCATCACTGTAGTGCTCACCTCCTCTCATCACTGCAGCGCTCACCTCCTCTCATCACTGCGGTGCTCACCTCCTCTCATCATTGTGGCACTCACCTCCTCTCATCACTGTGGCTCTCACCTCCTCTCATCACTGCAGCGCTCACCTCCTCTCATCACTGCGGTGTTCACCTCCTCTCATCACTGCAGCGCTCACCTCCTCTCATCACTGCGGTGCTCACCTCCTCTCATCACTGCAGCACTCACCTCTCATCACTGCGGTGCTCACCTTCTCTCATCACTGCGGCGCTCACCTTCTCTCATCACTGCGGTGCTCACCTTCTCTCATCACTGTGGCACTCACCTTCTCTCATCACTGCGGTGCTCACCTTCTCTCATCACTGCGGTGCTCACCTTCTCTCATCACTGTGGCTCTCACCTTCTCTCATCATTGCAGCACTCACCTCCTCTCATCACTGCAGCACTCACCTCTCATCACTGCAGTGCTCACCTTCTCTCATCACTGCGGTGCTCACCTTCTCTCATCACTGCGGTGCTCACCTTCTCTCATCACTGTGGCTCTCACCTCTCATCATTGCAGCACTCACCTCCTCTCATCACTGTGGCTCTCACCTCTCATCACTACGGTGCTCACCTTCTCACATCACTGCGGTGTTCACCTTCTCTCATCACTGTGGCACTCACCTCCTCTCATCACTGCAGCACTCACCTCCTCTCATCACTGTGGCTCTCACCTCTCATCACTGCGGTGCTCACCTTCTCTCATCACTGCGGTGTTCACCTTCTCTCATCACTGCGGCACTCACCTCCTCTCATCACTGCAGTGCTCACCTCCTCTCATCACTGTGGCTCTCACCTCCTCTCATCACTGTGGCTCTAACCTCCTCTCATCACTGTGGCTCTCACCTCTCATCATTGCAGCACTCACCTCCTCTCATCACTGTGGCTCTCACCTCTCATCACTACGGTGCTCACCTTCTCACATCACTGCGGTGTTCACCTTCTCTCATCACTGCGGCACTCACCTCCTCTCATCACTGCAGCACTCACCTCCTCTCATCACTATGGCTCTCACCTCTCATCACTGCGGTGCTCACCTTCTCTCATCACTGCGGTGTTCACCTTCTCTCATCACTGCGGCACTCACCTCCTCTCATCACTGCAGTGCTCACCTCCTCTCATCACTGTGGCTCTCACCTCCTCTCATCACTGTGGCTCTAACCTCCTCTCATCACTGTGGCTCTCACCTCTCATCATTGCAGCACTCACCTCCTCTCATCACTGTGGCTCTCACCTCTCATCACTACGGTGCTCACCTTCTCACATCACTGCGGTGTTCACCTTCTCTCATCACTGCGGCACTCACCTCCTCTCATCACTGCAGTACTCACCTCCTCTCATCACTGTGGCTCTCACCTCTCATCACTGCGGTGCTCACCTTCTCTCATCACTGCAGTGTTCACCTTCTCTCATCACTGCGGCACTCACCTCCTCTCATCACTGCAGTGCTCACCTCCTCTCATCACTGTGGCTCTCACCTCCTCTCATCACTGTGGCTCTAACCTCCTCTCATCACTGTGGCGGTGCTCCTGATTCCGGTCGACGTTGGGCTGAAGATTCGTGGGGCAGCAGCTGCAGTTGTCTATTACTCTTGTCCATCTCTGTCCAGCAATATCTGGTAAAGCAGGAGGACAACACACCAAACTGACTTCATCACAGCTGAGGAGATTTGTCTTGTTCTCAAGATTCAAATATTCCCTCATTTTTTCTGTTTCTTGTGAACAGTTTAACATTTCCCTGAGGTTTGAGTTCTGCTGCATTCTGGGGGAAGGGGTAGGGAGGGCTGTACTTGTGCTCAGGGCCGCCGTCAGGGCCTTACTAGTCCTACAGCTGTCAGGGGCCCGGCAGTGATTGAAAGAAAAAGGGGGCACATGCAGGTGAGGGTGTGGGCCCTTATTTCCTCCGGACCCCGCTTCCTCACATCTTACATGGGTTCCCCTCCTTTCCTGTTAAATCAATCACCGCCGGGCCCCGCCCCGTCACCACTTCAGCGGGCCCTGTCTATTAAGGGTATGTTCCCACAGGACGTTTTTGCTGTGTTTTTGCTGCGGTTTCTGCAAGCAGTTTACTATTGGTTTTATGGTAATTTATGCTAATTTGTTCCTGCGGTTTTGATTCCCAGCAAAACCAATGTGTTTGACAGAAACTCTGTGACCACACATTGGTTTTGCAAGTGTCAAGAACTGTCAAATCCCTGCAGCTTTGCTGCGGATGGGAAAGAATTGACATGTTCTATTTTTCCTGCATTTTTGCTGCAGTCAATGGCAAAAACACAGTAAAAACACACAAAAAACATGACCTGAACGCAGCAAATTTCCTGGCAAGGATATTGCTCATGATTTTTTAAGGTGCTGAAGAGTCAGCCAAATCCAGCTCCCCCATCTCTCCTCCCTTTTTGAGTTTGTGAGTAGGTTACATAGATCCAATTCATGCAACCCCCCAGCCTAAGCCATTAAGACCCCTAATAAATACCTGGGGCTGAGGGGAGTAGAGATGTACACAGGTTTGAACCAGTTCTGTCCCCGCTAAAGATCCTTTGTCTAAACTTACAGTGTTTTCAATATTGAATTTAAGAAGATCCGTTCATGCCACACACACATAATTCATATCTTTAGATGTTTCACCGGTTTGCGCATTTAATGATATGTTTTGTACAGTTATACAACGTTCAGGAACCTGGGAATGGATTTCTGCCATGCTAAACATCACAAGAAGGTCATATTTGGTATCAATAGTCTCGGATTTAAATGACATTAATTAGGAGTTATGTATCAGGTCTGTGAGCCCACTCCATCCCCAGATATGAAGGATGGGGATTTATTAAGCCTGGGGAGAGAAGAGGTCTCAGAGTGATCCCTCCCCGCTGGGATGGTCCTCTGCAAGGGGGGGGGGGGTTCACAGATCCCCCTGGTATAATAAAAGCAAAGGAGCCATTTTTGGGTCATTCCATCCTGGGCCTGACATAGTTAACACCATACCAGCTGTGTGACAGAATCCTACCTTTCTGAGGAGAGGCCCCCCCACAGAACTACGTTTACCTATGCGTGACTAGGTCTGGCAAGTTCTCTTTTATTCCTTTTATTTTTATAACTGTTTTATGCATACATGTATGTTGTCTCTTATGTAATATCCTGTAAATCTTTTGTAAGCACTGCCTATCTTGGAGTAAAATATTATAATTTACTAGTCTCGATCTCCTTGTCCTATGAACGAGCTCTCACGACCTCACTGCTCGTTTTTACGCTATCCTACAGGTTACCGATCCACCTTGAAAGATCGGTGGTGGCAGCTTAAGTGTGGTATTTATGTGATATTGGGGGCCTGAGGGTGACTGGATCGAGGTATATATACGTTCCTGGCAGGAACTGGTGGTATATATACATCCCGTCACATCACGTGCCACAGTAGACAACATAAATTAGGGCAGCTGGGCTCCTTTCTTATCCTCTGGCAATACCGGATTTGGCCAGCAGGCTAAGGGGGCACCAGAGAGCTGCCGGTCCTGACTAAGTCATCGTGACAGGAAAGAATTGACATATTCTATTTTTCCTGCATTTTTGCTGCAGTCAATGGCAAAAACACAGTAAAACACACAGAAAACACGATAAAAACACAGGACCTGAACGCAGCAAATTTCCTGGCAAGGACTCAAGAAGTCCTTAAAAGCACATACCCATACGATGCAGCGGCCCGCAAACCAGAAGTCGCGTGCCAAGAGGAGAGGTGAGGGGGCAGGCCCCGGATTGTGTGTGGTCTATGGCCTCAGGAAGTACGCCAGCACGGGATAGGTGAGCGGAGTCCTCCTGGGAGCACTGGAACCTGGAAGAATGCAGCACAGTGTCAGTGTGCGGGGTACCTCCATCCGTGCCACCCTCTGATCTGGGGCAGCTCTGCAGGGCAGCCGGCTGAGTGTACGAGGGATGACATGACAACACAGACGCAGCGCACACCCTAATGAAGACGTTGGGACTTGTCATCCAGGAAGCGATGCTTTACTCTGCCCTGCTCTGAAACCTTGGCATCTGCCCCACATCACTATCATGGCTGAGTCATCCACATCGAGATATATGCTTCTTTGTGCATTTTATTGTTTCAATCATTTTTTATTGATCTCTTTTATTTCTTTCAGTCCATTGAAGAATGAAGAAATCACCAGTGGTTTGTAAGGAGAAACAGCCTAAACGCTCCAAAAGACATTCAGACAACCTCCAGGCATCTTGAGAGGTTTCCCACTACCTGCACTACAAGTACTGCACTGCCCTATACCTGCACTACATGTACTGTACTGCCCTCTACCTGCACTACATGTACTGTACTGCCCTCTACCTGCACTACATGTACTGTACTGCCTCTACCTGCACTACATGTACTGTACTGTCTTTACCTGCACTACATGTACTGTACTGCCTCTACCTGCACTACATATACAGTACTTCCTCTACCTGCACTACATGTACTGTACTGCCTCTACCTGCACTACATGTACTGTACTGCCTCTATCTGCACTACATGTACTGTACTGCCCTCTACCTGCACTACATGTACTGTACTGCCCTCTACCTGCACTACATGTACTGTACTGCCTCTACCTGCACTACATGTTCTGTACTGCCTCTACCTGCACTATATGTACTGTACTGCATCTACCTGCACTATATGTACTGTACTGCCCTCTACCTGCATTACATGTGCTGTACTGCCCTCTACCTGCACTACATGTACTGTACTGCCCTCTACCTGCACTACATGTACTGTACTGCCTCTACCTGCACTACATCTACTGTACTGCCCTCTACCTGCACTACATGTACTGTACTGCCTCTATCTGCACTATATGTACTGTACTGCCCTCTACCTGCATTACATGTGCTGTACTGCCCTCTACCTGCACTACATGTACTGTACTGCCTCTACCTGCACTACATGTACTGTACTGCAATCTACCTGCATTACATGTGCTGTACTGCCCTCTACCTGAACTACATGTACTGTACTGCCTCTACCTGTACTACATGCACTATACTGCCTCTGCCTGCACTACATGTACTGTACTGCCCTCTACCTGCACTACATGTACTGTTCTGCCTCTACCTGCACTACATGTGCTGTACTGCCCTCTACCTGCACTACATGTACTATACTACCCTCTAACTGCACTATATGTACTGTACTGCCTCTACCTGCACTACATGTACTGTACTGCCTCTACCTGCACTATATGTACTATACTACCCTCTACCTGCACTATATGTACTGTACTGCCTCTACCTCTTCTACATGTACTGTACTGCCTCTGCCTGCACTACATGTACTGTACTGCCTCTACCTGCACTACATGTACTGTACTGCCTCTACCTGCACTACATTTACTGTACTGCCTCTACCTGCACTACATCTACTTTACTGGCCTCTACCTGCACTACATGTACTGTACTGCCTCTACCTGCACTACATGTATTGTACTGCCCTCTACCTGCACTACATGCACTATACTGCCTATACCTGCACTACATGTACTGTACTGCCCTCTACCTGTACTACATCTACTGTACTGCCCTCTACCTGCACTACATGTACTGTACTGCCTCTACCTGCACTACATGTACTGTACTGCCCTCTACCTGTACTACATGCACTATACTGCCTCTGCCTGCACTACATGTACTGTACTGCCCTCTACCTGCACTACATGTACTGTACTGCCTCTACCTGCACTACATGTGCTGTACTGCCCTCTACCTGCACTACATGTACTATACTACCCTTACCTGCACTATATGTACTGTACTGCCTCTACCTGCACTACATGTACTGTACTGCCTCTACCTGCACTATATGTACTATACTACCCTCTACCTGCACTATATGTACTGTACTGCCTCTACCTCTTCTACATGTACTGTACTGCCTCTGCCTGCACTACATGTACTGTACTGTCTCTGCCTGCACTACATGTACTGTACTGCCCTCTACCTGCACTACATGTACTATACTACCCTCTACCTGCACTGTATGTACTGTACTGCCTCTACCTCTTCTACATGTACTGTACTGCCTCTGCCTGCACTACATGTACTGTACTGCCTCTACCTGCACTACATCTACTGTACTGGCCTCTACCTGCACTACATGTACTGTACTGCCTCTACCTGCACTAAATGTACTGTACTGCCCTCTACCTGCACTACATGCACTATACTGCCTATACCTGCACTACATGTACTGTACTGCCCTCTACCTGTACTACATCTACTGTACTGCCCTCTACCTGCACTACATGTACTGTACTGCCTCTACCTGCACTACATGTACTGTACTGCCCTCTACCTGCACTACATGCACTATACTGCCTCTACCTGCACTACATGTACTGTACTGCCCTCTACCTGCACTACATGTACTGTACTGCCTCTACCTGCACTACATGTGCTGTACTGCCCTCTACCTGCACTACATGTACTGTACTGCCTCTACCTCTTCTATATGTACTGTACTGCTCTCTGCCTGCACTACATGTACTGTAGTGCCTCTACCTGCACTACATCTACTGTACTGCCCTCTACCTGCACTACATGCACTATACTGCCTCTACCTCTTCTACATGTACTGTACTGCCTCTACCTGCACTACATGTACTGTACTGCCTCTACCTGCACTAGATGTACTATACTACCCTCTACCTGCACTACATGTACTGTGCTGTTCTCTACCTGCACTACATGTACTGTACTGCCCTCTACCTGCACTACATGTCACTATACTGCCTCTACCTCTTCTACATGTACTGTACTGCCTCTACCTGCACTACATTTACTGTACTGTCTCTACCTGCACTACATGTACTGTACTGCCTCTACCTGCACTACATGTACTGTACCACCCTCTACCTGCACTACATGTACTGTAATGCCCTCTACCTGCACTACATGTACTGTACTGCCTCTACCTGCATTACATGTATTGTACTGTTTCTACCTGCACTACATGTACTGTACTGCCTCTACCTGCACTACATCTACTGTGCAGCCCTCTACCCGCACTACATGTACTGTAATGCCCTCTACCTGCACTACATGTACTGTACTGCCCTCTACCCGCACTACATGTATTGTACTGCCCTCTACCCGAACTACATGTACTGAACTGCCCTCTACCTGCATTACATGTATTGTACTGTTTCTACCTGCACTACATGTACTGTACTGCCTCTACCTGCACTACATCTACTGTGCAGCCCTCTACCCGCACTACATGTACTGTACTGCCCTCTACCCGCACTACATGTATTGTACTGCCCTCTACCCGAACTACATGTACTGAACTGCCCTCTACCTGCATTACATGTATTGTACTGTTTCTACCTGCACTACATGTACTGTACTGCCTCTACCTGCACTACATCTACTGTGCAGCCCTCTACCCGCACTACATGTACTGTACTGCCCTCTACCTGCACTACATGTACTGTACTGCCCTCTACCCGCACTACATATACTGTACTGCACTCTACCCGCACTACATGTACTGAACTGCCCTCTACCTGCACTACATGTACTGTACCGCCCTCTACCTGCACTACATGTACTGTAATGCCCTCTACCTGCACTACATGTACTGTACTGCCTCTACCTGCATTACATGTATTGTACTGTTTCTACCTGCACTACATGTACTGTACTGCCTCTACCTGCACTACATCTACTGTGCAGCCCTCTACCCGCACTACATGTACTGTAATGCCCTCTACCTGCACTACATGTACTGTACTGCCCTCTACCCGCACTACATGTATTGTACTGCCCTCTACCCGAACTACATGTACTGAACTGCCCTCTACCTGCATTACATGTATTGTACTGTTTCTACCTGCACTACATGTACTGTACTGCCTCTACCTGCACTACATCTACTGTGCAGCCCTCTACCCGCACTACATGTACTGTACTGCCCTCTACCTGCACTACATGTACTGTACTGCCCTCTACCCGCACTACATATACTGTACTGCACTCTACCCGCACTACATGTACTGTACTGCCCTCTACCTGCACTACATGTACTGTACTGCCCTCTACCCGCACTACATGTACTGTACTGCCCTCTACCTGCACTACATGTACTGAACTGCCCTTTACCTGCACTACATGTACTGTACTGCGTCTACCTGCATTACATGTATTGTACTGTTTCTACCTGCACTACATGTACTGTACTGCCTCTACCTGCACTACATCTACTGTGCAGCCCTCTACCCGCACTACATGTACTGTACTGCCCTCTACCTGCACTACATGTACTGTACTGCCCTCTACCCGCACTACATGTACTGTACTGCCCTCTACCTGCACTACATGTACTGTACTGTCCTCTACCTGCACTACATGTACTGTACTGCCTCTACCTGCACTACATCTACTGTGCAGCCCTCTACCCGCACTACATGTACTGTACTGCCCTCTACCTGCACTACATGTACTGTTCTGCCCTCTACCCGCACTACATGTACTGTACTGCCTTCTACCCGCACTACATGTACTGAACTGCCCTCTACCTGCACTACATGTTCTGTACTGTCCTCTACCTGCACTACATGTACTGTATTGTCCTCTACCTGCACTACATGTACGGTACTGTCCTCTACCTGCACTACATGTACTGTACTGCCTCTACCTGCACTACATGTATTGTACTGTCCTCTACCTGCACTACATGTACTGTACTGCTCTCTACCTGCACTACATGTACTGTACTGCTCTCTACCTGCACTACATGTACTGTACTGCCTCTACCTCTTCTATATGTACTGTACTGCCTCTGCCTGCACTACATGTACTGTAGTGCCTCTACCTGCACTACATCTACTGTACTGCCCTCTACCTGCACTACATGCACTATACTGCCTCTACCTCTTCTACATGTACTGTACTGCCTCTACCTGCACTACATTTACTGTACTGCCTCTACCTGCACTACATGTACTGTACTGCCTCTACCTGCACTAGATGTACTATACTACCCTCTACCTGCACTACATGCACTATACTGCTCTCTCACTGCACTACATGTACTGTACTGCCTCTATCTGCACTACATGTGCTGTACTGCTGTCTTCCTGCACTACATGTACTGTACTGCCTCTACCTGTACTACATTTACTGTACTGCCCTCTACTTGCACTACATGTACTGTACTGCCTCTACCTGTACTACATGTACTGTACTGCCTCTGCCTGCACTACATGTACTGTACTGCCTCTACCTTCACTACATATTCTGTACTGCCTCTACCTCTATTACATGTGCTTTACTGCTCTCTACCTGCACTACATGTACTGCACTGCCCTCTACCTGCACTACATGTACTGTACTGCCTCTACCAGCAATACATGTACTGTACTGCTCTCTACCTGCACTACATGTACTATATTGCTCTCTCACTGCACTACATGTACTGTACTGCCTCTACCTGCACTATATGCACTGTACTGCCTCTACCTGCACTACATGTACTGTACTCCCTCTACCTGTACTACATGTACTGTACTGCCTCTACCTGTACTACATGTGTGGCACCCCTGCGGGAGATTGCCGCAGGATCCACTGGTGCAAGGAGGGAATTACACCTTGGTTCGCACAGCACACAACACCTTCCACCCCAGACCTGAAGGGGGAGCTCTACTGGCTGCCTTAAGCCAGTTCCCCTTTAAAACATCCAGGCCTGAGGGGAGGAGTCAGTTAGTCTCAGTTGTTAGTTTGAGTAGTGAGTGTGAGGAGAGAGCTGGAGGAGTGAGGAGCTGGTCTCTGGGAGAGATCCAGGCCCTGGACCCGGGACCACTGAGCTCTGTGTTGCACCCCAGGGAAAGGGTCGGAGGCATGCAGAAGAAACAGGGAATCAAGAAAAGGGAACCGGTTACTACAGCCCTTTAGTACACCCAGACACCAGAGTCCGATGCTGGTACCATTTACTGTTACAGCAAAAACCCGGAAGACTCAGGAGAGGTTCTCCCTTGAAGAGAACAAGTAAGAGACGCTAAAACTGACCAAGTACAAGACCAGGGGCCATAGGAGATACAGGGACCCCGCAGAAGGACCTCATAGTCAGTTTAGGACAAAGCCCAGAGAGGGAGAAGAAGTGGTGGGTTCAGGCTCAGTCAGGACTTACCCCAAACCACAGAGCACAAAGACAGAGGAGGCCTCATAACTTTCTATGGTGGAAGTCCCAAGTTGCACCGGGGACCTGGTTATTACTCTGGACTGTACCTGTTACTCTGTCACCAGTAAAAGGTACCGAAACGACAATCCCTTTGTGTCTGTGTGCCTGTCTAACCGCCGCAATTCACTGCCTTGTCTGCAAAGAATCAACTACTACTCCCCTCATCCATCCCCGCTGCCCTGAGGTAAAGCTCCTCCTGTGGGGAGCTGTACCACACTCTGCTGCACCCACCATCACCTCAGCGGCTGGCTGCAGCAATGGTATACCCGTTACCAGGTACCATAGGTGGCGTCACATTAACAACCCCCTTACACCCCACCGTTCCCCGCCATTGAGGGTCCAGGGCATGGGACCGGGGATCGACGAGCCGTGATTCCCCACCAAAGCCGCCATCAGCCCCGGTACCCGAGTACCCCATACCCTGTCGACTGCCTCAATCCTGGCGTCACAAACAGGATCCCGTGCCTGGTAAAACCGGGTACTGTGTGCCAAGAACTGAACTTTATTAACTGATTGTGAACTGTACAACCGGATCGCCATTACAGAAATTGAGCTGCGTCACAGCGCGGGGAGAAAAGAGCGGGAAGATAAACCCGCCCCCTTCCCTCTGCCAGAGATCAACAAAGCGCAGCTCCCTGCTCCGGAAATACCCGAGGTGCTCCGCTCCCTCTGCAGAGCCGCCGACGACTGGGAAAGTTTACTTCATCTCACCGGTTGGCAGCGATTAACTAGGGGGGCCCCATCATGAGTGACTCGGATGATGTGCGGGTCCCTGATGGGGGAGATGCCCGGAATGCAGCACCCGGAGCAGCGGCCCATATAATGTCGATGATCTTGCTGTATATACCGGGTGCCAAATGGTTACCAACATATGAATGCAGACCCAGTACGTTAGCAGCCTTTAAGCAAAAGATGTGTGCAATGCTGGACATGTACACGATGACAGAAAAGCAGCGGAGCTGGAGGCTGAGTCCTGGAGTAATGCTGACAGGGACTCTGCTGCTAAAGTGTTTGATAAGCTAAAAAATGTCTTTGAAAAACGCACACAGTCTTAGTTGAGAATGCTGTTCTACCAGTGCAAGCAGAGACCACAAGATACCATCAGAGACTATGCCCTCCGTTTACAAGGGGCACTCCGGTCCTTAAAACAGGTAGACCCGGCAAGTGTACTGGAAGAGGATAAAATGCTTGCAGAGCAGTTTACAGAGGGATTGAGGTCAGACTACCACCGCCAGCAGGTACATATGTGGGTATTGGATCACCCAACTGTGAACTTTAATGACTTAAAAGATCGTGCTATAACTGTGTTAAGAGATCCAGTGTCTGCAGAACCTGCAATCCAATCCTGGTGGTTAACACCTCTCCCATAGACTTTAAACCCGTTTCTACAGATCCTGCAAAAGTAGAAAGTCAAGCTGTAGCAAATAACTCTGATGATGACTTGCGCAACCTGGTGCTGCAGCTAACCAAAAATATGGACTATGTACTAACACTCTTGCAAGCCATGCCGGGGGCACAACCACCAAGCAGCTGATTACCCTGAGGATGTCCCATGGATGAGGAGGAAGAACAAGTCGACCATGCAGGGGACCAACGCACCATTCCAACGTAGACCCATGGCGCCCGTGGAGGTGATCAACAAGTCGCCCGTTCAGGGGACTGACGCACCATTCCAACGCAGAGCCAGGGACTACACAGATTCTTCAGGACAACCCATCTGCCTGCAATGCAACAAACCAGGCCACTTTGCAAGAGGATGTCCTTTAAACACGAGATTCCTGGGCCCGAGGGCCAGCCCCCAGGAGTAGAGCAGCTGGGCCCAAATGACTGGCGTAACCGATACGTGGGAGGCCATCCGTACCTCAACATTACGCTAGAAGGACTCCCCATGTCGGCACTATTGGACACCGGGTCGGAGGTCACTACGATCCCACATATCCTTTACAAACAATTTTGGTCTGATAACGATCTTGAACCCCCAAACCCCAATTTTTATACTTTTGCAGTTAATGGACAACCACAGAAACAGGTGGGGTACAGAGAAGCTACAATAAAGTTGGGGAGGGAGGAATTAAAAGGCCAAGGGTTATGTGTGGTAGAAGATAATCCTAATGAAAAATACCCTACATGGTAATTGGTACTAATGTGATTGAAAATTGCTTTGGAGAAGTGTTGTTTTTACTCCGACAGATTTCTCAGACTGCTAGTTATGGGCGGACAAGAGTCATCCAAAGAGAGATCCGAGCCCTCATCCACAAGCAACTGGTAAATCTGTCTGGGGAGAGATTGGCAGTGTACGGGTAACAGACCCCGTTCCCATTGTGTTACCACCAAAAAGTGAAATGATGATATAGTGTTGAGCAGCGATAGGTCGCAGAGGACAGGAATACCAGGCAGTTGTAGAGCCGGTATAGTCAGAGCATAGACCTACACTACTGACAGCCAGAGGGGTGGTGGATGTACGCAAGGGACGAGTACCAATCCGTGTATTAAATTGTGGGGAAGAGGAGGCAAAACTATCCCGGTATGCTACTGTAGCAAAGCTGTATACTGTTTGTAACAACAGCATACAGGCAGTGGGACCTGTTTCCTCGTCTAGCCAGGCGGAGGATAACAACTCCTGGGGACAGCTAGAGGAGTGGTGTTAAAAGTTGCACGTAGGAACTGATGCCACCCCTTCTCACCAGAAGCGCGGAGTTTACCGGGTGGCGCAGGAGTTCGAGCAAATATTTAGTAAGCATCCATTCGATTTTGGGAGGATTAAAGGGGTACACCATCGCATACCCACAGGAGATCATCCCCCAATTAAATTGAGACACAGACCCATTCCACCAGGTCACTACCAACATGCTAAATAGAGGCTGCGGGACATAAAGGAGGCCGGGGTTATAAGAAATAGCTGTAGTCCCTGGGCAGCCCTTTTAGTCCTAGTCAGAAAGAAGGATGGCATGATGAGGATGTGTGTGGATTACAGGGAGGTCAATAAGATCACTCACAAAGATGCTTACCCATTACCCCGAATAGAGGAGTCTCTTGCTGTATTAAAGACTGCTAATTATTTCTCCACATTAGATCTCACTAGTGGGTATTGGTAGGTGTTTTCCAAAACCTACCAAGAACACCTGGAACACCTGGCAGAGGTATTTGAGGCTTTAGCAAAGCACGGGATGAAGCTCAATCCATCTAAATGTCACCTGCTGAAACCTAAAGTCCAATACCTCGGACATGTGGTCAGCGCAGATGGAGTAGCACCAGACCCGGAAAAAGTAACAGCTATCCAGGATTGGCAGAGACCAACCACTGTCACCGAGGTACGTCAATTCTTAAGTTTGGTTGGTTGGGTACTACAGAAGATTTATTAAGTGCTACACAAAGATGGCAGCGCCCCTACAAGATCTTCTGGTAGGTCAGTCTAAGAAGAGAAGATCTTCAGAGCCACATTGGAATGGGGAGAGGAACAAGAAGACTCCTTCCAACAGATGAAGCAGGCTCTGACCGGTGAGGAAATCCTGGCTTACCCCGATTATAACCTACCATTCGTCCTTTACACCGACGTAAGCAATGTAGGCCTGGGAGCAGTCCTTTCCCAGATTCAAGATGGTAGAGAGAGAGTAATTGCCTACGCCAGCAGATAACTTCGACCCACCGAGAGGAACCCAGAAAACTACAGTTCCTTTAAGTTGGAGTTCCTGGCCTTGGTCTGGGCTATAACAGAAAGGTTCAAGTATTACCTAGCAGCTTCAAAATTTACCATCTATACGGATAATAACCCATTAACACACCTGGATACCGCGAAGCTTGGAGCATTGGAGCAACGTTGGATGGCCCGACTATCGAACTATGACTTTACTATCAAATACCGAGCAGGCCGTAACAACGCAAATGCCGATGCCCTCCAGAAACCCTCAAGTACATCTACAAGGCATTGAAGAAGAAAAGGATAACTTAGAGGAAATAGAACTCCCAGCTTTCCATAAAAGTAGAAAATGGAAAATGGCTGAAGATCGCATCTACCAGAACTGTCAGACTGTTGCACTAAACCCGTTGCCTCACTATGGATGGAAGGAGACTCTAGACAGTGATCCGGCAGTGAGCCTTGTAAAGAAGTTAATAACCCAACCGGGTTCCCAACTTGAAAAGAATGCTCCACCAGAGGCCCAGTACCTGTGTAAAGAAAGAAGCAGGTTATTCATCTATCAAGGTCAATTGTGCAGACGGTACATCAACCCAAGAACACATGAAATGGTATGGCAAGTTGTGGTCCCAAATAGAGATGTCCACATGGTATTGGAAGCGTAACACGATGGATCAGGACACTTTGGATAACAAAACTGGCAATATTGTTACGTGAGAGATTCTATTGGATCAGCATGAGAGCTTCCATAGAGAGATGGTGTAAAAACTGTGGACCATGCTCATTAAGAAGAAGAGACCGTAACAGCCAGAAAGCACCACTCCAGCCTATCATCACCAAACAACCATTAGAACTGGTAGCCTTAGATCATGTCAAACTCGCACCCAGCAAATCAGGTTATACCTATGCTCTTACCATGGCAGACCACTATTCCAGATTCCTTGTGGTAGCTCCAGTAAAAGCCTTAACATCTGAGACAGCAGCAAGAAAATTTCAAGCCTATTTCTGCAGACCCCATGGTTATCCAGAACAGGAATTGACAGACCAAGGGCCTGCCTTTGAAGCTGAAATATTTCAAGAATTCTGTCGTTTACACGGATGTAGAAAAATTTGCACCATGTCTTACCATCCTCAAACTAATGGAATGTGCAAAAAGATGAATCACATGGTAATTGAAATGTTGAAAACTCTGCCCTTAGAAGAATGAAACCAATGGCCCGAGAAGTTACCAGATCTAGTTGACATCTACAACAGCATCCCAGTAAGCTCAACTAATTGTACTCCTGCATACCTCATGAGAGCAAGACCAGGAAAATTGCCAGTAGACTTTGAAATAGGTATATTAGATCCTGAAGAAGATACTACAGATGCAGATTGGGATACTCGTAGGAAAGTACAATACCAGAAAATCCAAGAATGCGTTGAGAGAAGTCTGGAAAAATCTAGAGGAAGACAAGAAACCAACTTCAACCAAAGTGCGCAAGGAACGCCCTTAACACCAGGTGAATTTGATTTTGAAGAGAAAAAGAAGACTTCACAAACTAGATGATCAATGGGAAAAAGAACCATACACTGTGTTACTATCTAGTTTTGACAACCAGAAAACCTGTTTAATCAGCAAAGATCATGGTGAAACAACTGCAACAGTGTCCAGAGATCATTTGAAGAAGTGCCCTCAACAGCTTCAACCGGAGGAAAATGTACCTTGTCCAAAGTCAGAAGAGAAAGAGAAGCCAAAAGACAGTCCAGACAATCATTGGAGAGTTACCAGCGGATTGGACTCAAATAGAAGGTACATACTCAATCTCAACTCTAATGTTTCCACCAGCAGTAGAAGTGCCATGAGTACAAGAACCACCCGTTGTACTGGAACCAGAGAATCCTGCAATCGGTGTACCTGCCATTTCTACTGTGAGATCAGGTAGTCACAGACTGCTACCCAGTTTACCAGTTACACATCGACCCACTCTCACCAATCCTACACCACAATTACGTAGGTCAACACGTGCCAATCTAGGACACCCACCACTCAGGTACAGAGAGTAAACTGTAAAATATGAGAAAATGTAAATATATGCATAATGTAAATATGTTATTAATGCTAATGTACAGAAAAGGGTGAAGAGTAGGCAAAAACAACCCAGACCAGGTACACAACACCAGTAAGAGGGGTGGGAGGGGTTGGCGTAAGGAGCTGTCTAGGGAGAGCAAAATCTGGGCCAATAGGTGACCCCAGGGCCAGGAGGCCTCCAGCGCTTATGACCCAGTAGAGGCCCCTGCAGTACCTAGGACTCCCACGCTGAGGCACCCATATTGTTTGTTGTTGTGTTGTTGACCTTTAAGCCACAGAGACTTTACCTGTTGGACTTCTTGAATGTTTCCCCTTTCCTTATTTTCAAAAATGGACCATAGCCACAGGACTGATGGTGGCAAACACCCGTTTTAAACACCCTTTTAAACAGCTTGCAGCGGATGGACTAGCGCTGTATGGACTTGATACCCGTTTTCTTATTTATACCTGGTTTTTGTAAATTTTTCATTTTTAAGACTCTGTTCAATATCAAATGTAAATAGTTATGTTATGTTTATGGAAAAATGTTTCAGTCCTGGATGACTGTATTTAACTAGGGGGGAATGTGGCACCCCTGTGGGGGATTGCCACAGGATCCACCGGTGCAAGGAGGGAATTACACTTTGGTTCGCACAGCACACCACACCTTCCACCCCAGACCTGATGTGGGAGCTCTACTGGCTGCCTTAAGCCAGTTCCCCTTTAAAAGATCCAGGCCTGAGGGGAGGAGTTAGTTAGTCCCAGGAGTGAGTTCTAGTGAGTCTGCAGTGAGCAGAGAAGAGAGAGGAGACAGAGGAGCTGGTCGCTGGGAGAGATCTAGGACAAGGGACCACTGACCGCTGTGTGCACCCTAGTGAAAGGGTCGGAAGCAAGTGGAGAAAGCAGGGAACTAAGAAAGGGAACTGGTTACTACAGCCCTTTAGTACACCCGGACACCGGAGTCTGACGCTGTAATCATTTATTGCTACAGCCAAAGCCCGGAGGTTTCAGGAGAAGTTCACCCCTGAAGAGAACAAGTAAGAGACGCTAAACTGAGCAAGTACAGGACCACGGGCCATAGGAGAAACATGGACCCCGCAGAAGGACCTCATTGTCAGTTTAGGATAAAGCCCAGAGAGGGAGAAGAAGCGGTGGGTTCAAGCTCAGGCAGGACTCATCCCAAACCACAGAGCACAGACACAGAGGAGGCCTCATAACTTTCTAAGGTGGAAATCCCAAGTTGTACCGGGGACCTGGTTAATACTCTGGACTGTACCTGTTACCTTGTCACCAGTAAAAGTTACCGAAACAACAATCAATGTGTGTCTGTGTGCCTGTCTAACCGCCGCAACTCAGCACCTTGTCTGCAAGGACGCAACTACTACATCCCCGCTGCCCTGAGGTAAAGCTCCACCTATGGGGAGCTGTACCACAAGCTGCTGCACCCACCATCACCTCAGCGGCTGGCTGCCGCGCTGGTATACGCGTTACCAGTCCAGAGGCGACCCCTCGGGTCCGACGCCGCATTAGGAGCCCCTCCAGGGACCCTCCAGCTCAAGATGCAGCCAGGCCCGCTGCCTTCATCTCCATAATGGCGGCAAAATTACATCAGAGGCCGCGAGAGGAGTCTTCTTCTGCCCGCAGGGTCTTTGGCCACGCCCCTTCCAGTGACGGCGCAGGAAGTGCCGGTCACCTGACCACTGGCTCTGACTCCAATATGGCGGCGCCCATAGATAACGCCGGTCTCAACAGTCACCTCGGCCAGCAGGCGCTGGGTCAGCCTACACTCTCCCCATCCCAAGGACATCATTTCCAGCTCCTCCAGGACGAATCCACACGATCACAGGGACACGCTCCGATGATGGCACTGGCAACACCGGCCTCATCCTCCATGTCCATGGCGATGGACGATCAAGAACCAGGACGTTCGGCTGCTGGGGACACAGCACTCAGGCAGCCAGGTGAGAACCCACATATTTCAGACATCTTTCCACCCTTTTTAACCCCTCTAGTTACGTTAGGGGGGACTAATGTCGGGGGGAGAAGTTGCTGGGGGGGCTGAGGTACTTATTCAGGGTCTTCACACAAAAGCCACTTTGTTGGGGTTAGTAGGTTCAATGGGTGGTCAGACTAGGGGCTCTCCTGACTGCAGCATGGACAGGTAATGTTACCACGTCTCTATAAGGGTTAAATAACTTGTTGCCTCAACCGGAGGTAGTGGGACCCCCTGTAGCCAGGACTGAAGGTTTGCAACAAGGGTCCATTAATAGTGACTCACCTGTCACTTTACCAACTACAGGGCAAGCGGATAGTGTCACTGAAGATGTTATACGTTTAGATGATGCGACGAAAGGAGACGAATATGTCTGTTTTGAGGGCCCCTTAGGAGCTCATGTAAAACAAGAGGTTCGCGAGCGCATCTGGAAGAATGAATATGTAGATATTTTTTCCCTTTTGCCACTTGAGCGATTTAATCTTGACAAGCTAAAAAGGGACGATAGTAAAAAGGAAGACGAGGAAAAGAGGCGCTACCGTCTGATTCCGAGGACATTCTCAAATTGGCTACAGGCGTTTACTATTCTGGCTAGTATTACAGAAGAAAAATCGCCTGAAAACTGCTCGGCCCTGTTTTGTTACTTAGACATCATTGGGGAAGCTTACAGGGTTTACAGAGGCCAGGGCTGGTTGAGGGACGATGAACAGTTTCGTCAGAGCAAAGCTGTGCGCCCCAACATCCGTTGGGACCATAAAGGCATCAGTTTATGGTTGAGGGTGTCAGCCCCATCTAGAATAAGTCAAGGGAGTCAGTCCTTTCCAGGGAGCGGTTCAGCTACCACTCAGTCGGCCCATTCATCTGCCATGCAGAGAGGGTTATGCTTCCTATTCAATGAGGGAGCTTGCCGTTTTGGAGCCAAGTGCAAATACAAGCACGAGTGCTCCACTTGTGGGGGAAGTCACAGTGCATCAAGATGTTTAAGGGGAGGTAAACAGAGAGATACAACCGAAAAAAGGAATGACTCCGGTTCGTCTGGAAGAGATGCTGCACTTCATAAATAGGTACCCCGATAGAGACGCCGCGGTTTTGTTAGAGGACGGTTTTAGGTTTGGTTTTAAGATTCCGTTTATTGAGGATCAGGTTCATTCATCGTTAAAGAACCTGAAATCAGCTTTACAGTTGCCAGAAGTTGTATCAGAAAAATTGTCAAAGGAGGTTTTACTGGGCCGAATGGATTGCCCATTTGCAGTAGCACCATTACCCAATTAGCGAGTCTCGCTATTGGGAGTGGTGCCCAAAAAAGAGCCCAACAAGTTTCGTTTAATCCACCACCTCTCCTTTCCAAAAGGGAGGTCGGTGAATGATGGCATTGACTTGGACCTCTGTTCGGTAGTTTATACCTCTTTTGACACAGCCATTAATTGAGTAAGATCTTTCGGTAAGGGGACATTGTTGGCAAAAACTGATGTCGAGGCCGCGTTCAGGTTACTCCCTGTTCACCCGGATTCTTTACACTTATTAGGCTGCTATTGGGATGGCGGGTTTTTCATTGATTGGTGTCTCCCTATGGGGTGTTCCCTCTCATGTGCTTACTTCGAAACTTTCAGCACTTTTGTAGAATGGATTGTGAAGGACGTCTCGGGTGTGAATTCCATAATTCATTACCTAGACGATTTTTTGTGTATAGGACCCCCGGAGTCTTTCCAGTGCTCGTTGTTATTGCATACAATGGAGGCTGTAGCAAAAAAGTTCGGTATTCCCCTTGCGCCTGATAAAACTGAAGGTCCGGTGTCGGTATTGAGTTTTTTAAGGATCGTAATTGACACAGACGCTATGGAATGCAGGTTGCCGGAGGATAAGTTAATAGATTTACTATCCCTAGTGAGGTGGGCCAGAGAAATGTGGAATATGACGTTGAGGGAACTCCCAGTCATTGCTGGGCAAGCTGAATTTTGCTTGCCGCATTACGCCTATGGGCAGAGTTTTTTGCAGACAGCCGTCTTTGGCAACGGCAGGAGTAAAAGCCCCGCATCATTTTATCAGGTTACGAAAGGAGCTTAGGGACGACCTACATGTCTGGGCGGAGTTTTTGTTGGCTTATAATGGTAAGTCTTTGTGGATGGATCCCATAGTTTCGTTGACGCAATTAGGTTTGTTTATGAATGCCAACAGCAAAATCGGTTTTGCTATATACCGGAACGAATGGTCCTCTGGTAAGTGGCCTGACAAATGGCGTTTGGTGGGTTTAAATTGATCAATAGCTTTGATTGTACTGTTCTGCATTGTGGTCTCATTGACCCTTTGGGGCAACAGGTTCAGGAATAAAAAATTGAAGTTTTCCAGTAGCAATGAGGGAGTAGTTATTGCTATAAATTCACTAACCTCGGCTTCCCCCCCAGTGGTTAGGGTACTGCAACGGCTAGTGTTGTTATGCTTAGCAGGAAACATGTGGGTGGTGGCAGAGCTGGACACACAATTTCACAATCCCATAGTTTATGCTCTTTCTTGTTCACAGGGGGACCATTTTCAGGATTGGGCACCAAAGAGGAGAGGTTGGCACGAGAATGGCCTGCGGAACTGTGGGAACTGCCCTTCGAGCAGCAAGGGATTTGATTTCATCCTCCCTAACCAGTAGTACTTGGTCTGCCTATTATAAGGCCTGGGCAGTCTGGGAGAATTGGAAAGCGTCATTGGGTTCATCGGTAGTTGACGAAGGTTCCTTGCTTTTATTGATAGGTCATGTTTGGGAGGATGGCTGGTCGGTTCCAAAGGTTAATCGGTTTGTTGCAGGTTTAGCATTCGGTTTTAAAGTTAGAGGTCTGCAAGATATAACAAAGTCATTTTTAGTATTGCAAGCTTTAAAAGGATGGAGAAAAGGTTGGCGACAAATATAACAAATACAGGGTACTTAGTCCATCCGTTTTTTTGCGCAAAAAAAGTTATTTCATGCCACGTCACTAACTTCAAAGTGTACCCATCTCTGACGCAGTCCTAACTGTTGTATTAAAAACCTGACTAGTGTGCTATATGTGTGCAGGGCCCAGAGAGGGGCGGGAACTCCATCTCTTGCAAAGCAAGAGGCAACTTAATTAGAAACAGATGAGTCCTGCACACATATAGCCTCGTCGCCTTCAGTCCATTTCAGACACTTGTCTTGCTGGCTCCTGCTCACTAGTAAGTATACACACTAGTCAGGTTTTTAATACAACAGTTAGGACCGCGTCAGAGATGGGTACACTTTGAAGTTAGTGACGTGGCTTGAAATAACTTTTTTTGCGCAAAAAAAACGGATGGACTAAGTACCCTGTATTTGTTATACTCTTTTTATACTGCACTTGCATTTAACACTTTTACTGCAGTGTACTGTTGTTTTTGGTCGCATTTAGCTTTTTGTCTCCAAATATGATGGCGGTGTGAATATGTTCCTACAGACTTGTTCTCTGTGTGCAGGACTCATCTGTTTCTCTCTAAGGACTATAGTGGCCATTCGTTTAGGGGCGGCCATGGAAGCGGCAAGGCAAAGACTTAATGAGGAGGTTATCAAGAGAATTGGTAAATGGGAGTCAACCAGATTTAAGTCCTATGTGCGCCTTAATTGATTCTGGTTATGGTTTTAACCCTCTTCCTGGTTTTTTGCCATTCTTCCTTTCTGTTTTTGCAGGCGTCACCCCCTTTTTGGTTTGGATCGTGGACCATTCCTTTGTATTTTGGGCAGCATTGCGAGCGTCAACCGAATGGTAGGCAACTGGGTTTTGATAGGACACAGGCTGTGATTCGTTGGATTGGGAACAGGGATATGTTATGGAGCCAATTTCTACCCGAGTTCCACTGTTTTGGGAGGTTAGATCGAGCTCCGAACGTTGTCGTGATTCATTTAGGGGGAAATGATTTGGGTAGAAGGCCATTTCGAGAATTGATAAAGGACATTAAGTTCAACTTGTTAAGGTTGGGGGTCTATATTCCCCAATGTCGTAACAGTGTGGTCGGATATTGTGCCGAGGAAAGTTTGGCGTGACACAAGGTCTGTGGACAGCATAAACAAAGCTCGGATAAAAGTAAATAGAGCGGTGGAGTTCATGGCTAGGAACGGGGCAGTGGCACTGCGGCACCCTAACCTTGAGGTGGGTGAGGGCGATTTTTGGAGACGAGATGGTGTTCATCTTAACGCCATTGGATTGGATATGTGAAACCTGGTTATACAGGAAGGGATTGAGACAGCCATAAGGTTATGGAGGGATCAAAATGTTTGAGGAGTTCAAAACATTTAGGTTGATGGCAGGGGGGAGGGTCCTCGAAGTTGGTGGATGGTGGCTAGTGGTGGAGCAATAGGGGGGAACTGAGAAGGTTCTGGACCCCTCAAGTGCACATGTGCGGACATGTGGCGGATTTCTTGTAGAAGGCCCGGATGGCCCGTGGTTTGGGGATTTGAGGAGAGGTTGTGAACTGGTGCCTCTGAGCGGGTGCAACACGGCTAGAGGTAATCAAAAAAGTCCAACCTACAGTTGTTTAATAACGATTTAAGGCTTCGAGGACCATCCCCTGGGGACTTGTTATGTTATTTTAAAACGTTAAATTTATGTGGTTTGTTTTAATAAAGGCTGCTGTGGCCATTTAAATCCAATTTTAGTGTGCAGCCTCGTTATTTACCCGGGAATCAGAGACCAGATGGGGGGGGAATGTTAAGGTCTTGGTTACAATTAGTGACTCGCATATACCCATTGTCAAGTGTTTGACAAGCTCAAAGCTGCTTTCGAAAAACGCACACAGTCTTAGTTGAGAATGCTGTTCTACCAGTGCAAGCAGGGACCACAAGATACCATCAGAGACTATGCCCTCCATTTACAAGGGGCACTCCGGTCCTTAAGACAGGTAGACCCAGCAAGTGTGCTAGAAGAGGTTAAAATGCTTGCAGAGCAGTTTACGGAAGGATTGAGGTCAGACTACGGCTGGCTTCAGACTTGCAGATGCATCTGCAGCGTTTTGCAGATGCATCTGCAAGCATCTGCATGCAGACCGCGGCCCCTATGTTTATAATGGTGCGCACGGCGGTCTGCAGATGCTTGCGGACCGCCGTGCGCTCTCATTGCCCGCCATTAGTGATCTGTG
The DNA here is from genome assembly GCA_033576535.1 of Allobates femoralis. Classification (NCBI taxonomy): domain Eukaryota; kingdom Metazoa; phylum Chordata; class Amphibia; order Anura; family Aromobatidae; genus Allobates; species Allobates femoralis. The sequence goes on from JARQOC010000002.1 coordinate 28,018,443, forward strand.
TGCACGCGGATGCCTGCGTACAAATCATACACTCCCGCCCGCACCATGGACGCGACATCTCGCGTCCATGGTGCGGGCGGGAGTGTGTGATTTGTGCGCAGGCATCCGCGTGCGCACAGATCACTAATGGCCGGCAATGAGAGCGCACGGCGGTCCGCAAGCATCTGCAGACCGCCGTGCGCACCATTATAAACATAGGGGCCGCGGTCTGCATGCAGATGCTTGCAGATGCATCTGCAAAACGCTGCAGATGCATCTGCAAGCCTGAAGGCAGCCTACCACCGCCAGCAGGTACACATGTGGGTCTTGGATCATCCAACTGTGAACTTTAATGACTTAAAAGATCGTGCTATTGCCGTGTTACGGGATCCAGTGCCTGCAGAGTCTAAAATCCAATCCTGGCAGATTAACACCTCTCCATAGACTTTAAACCCGTTTCTAAAGATCCTGCAAAAGTGGAAAGTCAAGCTGTAGCAGATAACTCAGATGATGACTTGCGCAACCAGGTGCTGCAGTTAACCAAAAATATAGACTATGTACTAAAGCTCTTGCAAGCCATGCCTGAGGCACCACCACCAAGCAAAATCCAATTAGCTGATTGCCCTGATCCCGTGGATGAGGAGGAAGAACAAGTCGCCCGTGTAGGGGACCAACGCACCATTCCAACGTAGACCTATGTCGCCCGTGGAGGTGATCAACAAGTCGCCCGTTCAGGGGACCGACGCACCATTCCAACGCAGAGCCAGGGACTACACAGATTCTTAAGGACAACCCATCTACCTGCGATGCAACAAACCGGGCCACTTTGCAGGAGGATGTCCTTTAAATACGAGATTCCTGGGCCCGAGCGCCAGCCCCCAGGAGTAGGACAACCGGACCCATATGACTGGCGTAATCGGTACATGGGAGGCCGTCTGTACCTTAACTTTACGCTCGAAGGAATCCCCATGTCGGCCCTACTGGACACCGGCTCGCAGGTCTCTACAATCCCACATATCCTTTACAAACAATTTTGGTCTGACGCTGATCTTAGACCCTCAGACCTTAACTTTGTCATTCTTGCAGCTAATGGACAACCACAGAATCAGGTGGGGTTCAGAGAAATGACAATAAAGCTGGGGAGGGTGGAGTTAAAAGGCCAAGGGTTATTTGTGGTGGAAGATAATCCTGATGAGAAATTCCCCTACATGGTAATTGGTACTAATGTGATTGAAAACTGCCTTGGAGAAGTGTTGTTTTTACTCCGACAGATTGCTGAGACTGCTGCTTATGGGCAGAAGAGAGTCATCCAAAAAGAAATCTGAGCCCTCATCCACAAGCAACAGGTAGGGAGAGATTGGCAGTGTGCGGGTAACAGACCCGGTTCCCATTGTGTTACTACCGAAAAGTGAGATGATGATATGGTGTCGAGCAGCGATAGGTGGTAGAGGACAGGAATACCAGGTGGTTGTAGAGCCGGTATTTTCAGAGCATAGACCTACACTACTGACAGCCAGAGGGGTGGTGGATGTACGCAAGGGAAGAGTACCAATCTGTGTATTAAATTGTGGGGAAGAGGAGGCAAAACTATCCCGGTATGCTACTGTAGCAAAGCTGTATACTGTCTGTAACAACAACATACAGGCAGTAGAGTCCGTTCCCCCATCTTGTCAGGCGGAGGATAACAACTCCAAGGGACAGCTAGAGGAGTGGTGTCAGCAGTTGCATGTAAGAACTGATGCCACCCCTTCTCACCAGAAGCACGGAGTTTACCAGGCAGCAAAAGAGTTTGAACAGATATTCAGTAAGCATCCATTAGATTTTGGGAGGATTAAAGGGGTATGTGGCACAGGATCCACCGAAATTACACCTTGGTTCACACAGCACACAACACCTTCCACCCCAGACCTGAAGGGGGAGCTCTACTGGCTGCCTTAAGCCAGTTCTCCTTTAAAAGATCCAGGCCTGACGGGAGGAGTCAGTTAGTCCCAGTAGTTAGTTCTAGTTAGTCTGCGGTGAGAGAAGAGAGAGCTGGAGTGAGGAGCTGGTCGCTGAGAAGGATCCAGGCCCAGGACCAGGAAACACTGACCGCTGTGTGCACCCTAGGGAGAGGGTCGGAGGCCAGTGGAGAAAGCAGGGAATTAAAGAAGGGAACAGACAAAGCTCCCTTTAGTACACCCGGATACCGGAGTCTGACGCTGCCAGCATCCACTGCAGCAGTAAAAGCCCGGGAGAACCAGGAGGACCAAATCCCCCTGAGGTAACAGACAAGAGACACTCAAACTGACCAAACACAGCACCATGGGCCATAGGAGGAATAGGGACCCCGCAGAAGGACCTCATTGTCAGTTTAGAGCAAAGCCCTGAGAGGGAGAAGGAGCGGTGGGTTCAGTCACAGGCAGGACTTACCCCAAACCACCGTACGCAGAGACAGAGGAGGCCTCACAACTTTCTAAGGTGAAAGTCCCAAGTTGCACCGGGGACCTGGTTATTACTCTGGACTGTACCTTTTACCTTGTCACCTGTAAAAGGTATCGAAACAGCGATCACTGTGTGTGCGTGTGCTTACTTAACCGCTGCTATTCACTGCTTGTCTGCAGAGACGCGACTACAACTCCACTCATCCATCCCCGCTGCCCAGAGGTAAAGCTCCACCTTTGGGGAGCTGTACTACACTGAGCTGCACCTCCATCACCTCAGCGGCCAGCTGCAGTGCTGGTATACCCGTTACCAGGAACTACCGATGGCGTCACGTTACCAATCCCCTTATCCCCCACCATTCCCCGCCATTGAGGGTCCAGGGCACGGGACCAGGGACCGACCAGCCATGATCCCCCATCAAAGTCGCCATCAGTCTCGGTACCCGGGTACCCCTACCCTGTCGACCCACAGGAGATCATCCCCCAATTAAATTGTGACACAGACCCATTCCACCAAATCACTACCAGCATTCCAAATAGATGCTGCGGGACATAAAGGAGGCCGGGGTTATAAGAAATAGCTGTAGTCCCTGGGCAGCCCCTTTAGTCCTAGTCAGAAAGAAGGATGGCACAATGAGGATGTGTGTGGATTACAGGGAGGTCAATAAGATCACTTACAAAGATGCTTACCCGTTACCCCGAATAGAGGAGTCTCTTGCTGGTTTAAAACTGCTAATTATTTCTCCACATTAGATCTCACTAGTGGGTATTGGCAGGTCTCCGTTGCAGAAGAAGACCGAGAGAAGACTGCATTCACAATGACTCGCCGTGGGCCTGGGGCCTCAGGCCTCAGGTAGTCAATAAAAAGGGGAAAATAAAATAAATAAACTAAATGAAGAATTAGTTCATGACGCCACCTGTAGGGTTCCGGTGATGGCACCGGCGCTGCTTGGGCCTCCGGGGTGATGGGCGGCAGCAAGGTGGAACCGCTCCCTACAAGATGAGCGGGGTCCCCGGGGGCTGTGGAGTTGCAACCGTGGAATAAAGCAGCTTGGTTGTCCCTGTAAGGCAATGCAGGTCGATGACAGTTCTTGAATCAGACTCAGACACGTTGCTCACTTTGAACGAGTATTTACTCTGGTGTTCGGTGACATACAGGATAACACAGTTCTCAATGCCAGGTAGTGGACCGGGTGGTTCCTGCGGTGAGTAGTGTCCTTCCAAGGCTCCACAATGTCCTCCTCTATCTCCTACTGTCCTTCTCTTCGCTGCTCTGGTATACCCTGCCAGGGATACTGAAGACCCTCGATTGGGATTCCCATCCGGATCCCGAGCTACGGCCCCTGGTCCTCAATGGTGGGTACCCCCCTGGTATAGCTGTGGTAGTTGTTGAATTGTGAGTCGGGCTCCTAGGAAGCCTACGACCACTCCGGGTTCTGTGGTGCAGGGATGAACCAACTGGACCACGTCGGAGCCGGTACTCCGGGTTTTGGACTGGGCTCGGGCCTTCAATTACCCGCTCTGACTTTGCCCTCTTTCTCTTCTGGGCCACCCGTAGACGGTGCCCTCCCTGTTAGCTGTCTCCACTCTGCTACTTCTGCTGTCACGACTTGACCCCTCTGTGTTTCTTGTCTTTCCACTGTTCTCCCACTGTTCTAACTCCTTGCTGCTTTCCCCACTGCTATATACCCTAGCCTCTCCTCCCACCAGCACCGGTTACCCTAGGAACGGGTGCCTAATTGGTCCTCTAGCACTAGGTGGTGCATGTGGTGTATGGAGCCCCGGGATTATCCTACTCACCACTGAAACGGAGAATACAACACCTTCAGTCAGGGGTTTAGTACCCTCCTGTGACGCACTCTTAGTGGGGCGCCACACACAACGCCAATGGGACTATGCGAATTCAACAGCATGCCATTCGGGTTATGCAATGCACCAGGAACGTTTCAAAGACTCATGGAGTGTTTAATTATAATCTGTTATACACTGGAGCTAGTCTTTTTAAGGTGTCACTCACGCGGTATTGCTGCTAGAAAGCTGCAAGGGGAACACCGTGTTTATCCCCTTTTTTTGGATATTTTGTCATATATTTATGTGGGCCCAGCGCAATACAACCTCTATACAATGGCTTACTAATTTAATAATGCACTAATTTTTGTTTTCATTATATATCACTTTATTAAAAATTAATGAATGATCAATAAAATTCATATCATTATTAAAACCAGAATACCATAATATATGTACTTTGTGCAATTATTTTTCTAAAATTAGCAAAGTTGCTATTAAGGTGTTTCTTCATAAAATTCTTAGACACCGATCTTTTATGGGTCAAATTTCTTCATTCTACATGAAAGATCCTAAAAAGATACATTTGTGTCTCAGGTCCTATATAAAAAAAAAAAATGCTTATTCGTCCCTTACCATAACATAGCAGTAGCAAAAGAAACCCCTATATTATGGTAAGGGACAAATAAGCATTTTTTTTATATATATAGGACCTGAGATGAACGTAAATAGTAATTGAATGACTTGTGGAGTGTTGCCTGGGACATCGGAACTTTGAGATGGTGTTCTTATACCTGGACGACGTCATCATGTATTCCAAAAGAATTCCTACAAAGAACACCTGGAACACCGGGCAGAGTTATTTGCAGCTTTAGCAAAGTACAGAATGAAGCTCAAACCATCTAAATGTCACCTGCTGAAACCTAAAGTCCAATACCTCGGGCATGTGGTCAGCGCAGATGGAGTAGCACCAGACCCGGAAAAAGTGACCGCTATCCAGGACTGGCAGATACCAACCACCGTCCCGAAGTACGTCAATTCTTAGGTTTGGTTGGGTACTACAGAAGATTCATTAAGTACTACACAAAGATGGCAGCACCTCTACAAGATCTTCTGGTAGGCTAATCTAAGAAGAGAAGGTCTTCAGAGCCACCATTGGAATGGGGAGAAGAACAAGAAAACTCCTTCCAACAGATGAAGCAGGCTCTAACCGGTGAGGAAATCCTGGCTTACCCCGATTATAACCTACCATTCGTCCTTTACACCGACGCAAGCAATGTAGGCCTGGGAGCAATCCTTTCCCAGATTCAAGATGGTAGAGAGAGAGTAATTGCCTACGCCAGCAGATAACTTCGACCCACCGAGAGGAACCCAGAAAGCTACAGTTCCTTTAAGTTGGAGTTCCTGGCCTTGGTCTGGGCTATAGCAGAAAGGTTCAAGCATTACCTAGTCTTCACGGATAATAACCCGTTAACACACCTGGATACCGTGAAGCTTGTGCATTGGAGCAACGTTGGATGGTCCGACTATCGAACTATGACTTTACCATCAAATACCGAGCAGGCCGCAACAACGCAAATGCTGATGCCCTCTCCAGAAACCCTCAAGTACATCTACAAAGACTTGAAGAAGAAGAGGATGACTTAGAGGAAATAGAACTCCCAGCTTTCCATAAAAGTAGAAAATGGAAAATGGCTGAAGATCGCATCTACCAGAACTGTCAGACTGTTGCACTAAACCTGTTGCCTCACTATGGATGGAAGGAGACTCTAGACAGTGACCCGGCAGTGAGCCTTGTAAAGAAGTTAATAACCCAACCGGATTCCCAACTTGAAAAGAATGCTCCACCAGAGGCCTAGTACCTGTGTAAAGAAATAAGCATGTTATTCATCTATCAAGGTCAACTGTGCAGGCGGCACATCAACCCAAGAACACATGAAATGGTATGGCAAGTTGTGGTTCCAAAGAGAGATGTTCATATGGTATTGGAAGCGTAACACGATGGATCAGGACACTTTGGATGGAGAAAACTGGAAATATTGTTACGTGAGAGATTCTATTGGATCAGCATGAGAGCTTCCATAGAGAGATGGTGTAAAAATTGTGGACCATGCTCATTAAGAAGAAGAGACCGTAACAGCCAGAAAGCACCACTCAAGCCTATCATCACCAAACAACCATTAGAGCTGGTAGCCTTAGATCAAGTCAAACTCACACCCAGCAAATCGGGTTATGCCTATGCTCTTTCCATGGCAGACCACTATTCCAGATTCCTTGTGGTAGCTCCAGTAATGGACTTAACAGCTCAGACAGCAGCAAGAGCGTTTCAAGTCTATTTCTGCAGACCCCATAGATATCCAGAACAGGTATTGACAGACCAAGGACCTGCCTTTGAAGCTGAAATATGTCGCCTATATGGATGCAAGAAAATTTGCATCACGCCTTACCCTCCTCAAACTAATGGAATTTGCGAAAAGATGAATCATGTTGTAATTGAATTGCCAAAAACTCTGCCCTTAGAAGAACGAAACCAATGGCCAGAGAAATTACCAGATCTAGTTGACATCTACAACAACATACCAGTAAGCTCAACAAATTGTACCCCTGCATACCTCATGAGAGCAAGACCAGGAAAATTGCCAGTAGACTTTGAAATAGGCATAGTAGTTCCTGAAGAAGATACTACCAATGCAGATTGGAATACTCGTAGGAAAGAACAATACCAGAAAATCCAAGAATGCGTTGAGAGAAATCTGGAAAAATCTAGAGAAAAACAAGAAACCAACTTGAACAAAAGTGCGCAAGGAGCGCCCTTAACACCAGGTGAATTGATTTTGAAAAGAAAAAAGAGAATGCACAAACTAGATGATCAATGGGAAAAAGAATCATACACTGTATTACCATCTGAATTTGATAACCAGAAAACCTGTGTCATCAGCAAAGACCATGGCAAAACCACATCAGCAGTGTCTAGAGATCATTTGAAGAAGTGTCCTCAACAGTTACAACCAGAGGAAGATGTACCTTGTCCAGAACCTGAGAAAGAGAAGCCAAAGACATCCTAATTCCAACCATGATTTTTCCACCCGCAGTAGAAGCGCCAAGAGTCGAAGAACCACCCGTTGTACCGGAACCAGAGATCCCTGCAATCGGTGAACCTGCCAGTCCACTAGAGAGACTATGCCAATACTACGGTATTCCAAAAACACGTAGATCTAATAGACTGAGAGACAGTGCATACATCGCACCAGGTACAGACACTAGTGACACACCAGTGCTACGTAGATCAACCCGTGGTAACTTTGGTCAGCCACCACTGAGATACAGAGAATAAACTGTAAAACATGGAAAACGTAAATATGTTTAAACTGTATATATGTTATTAATGCTAGTGTACAGAAAAGGGTGGAGAGTAGGCTAAAACAACCCAGACCAGGTACACAACATCAGTAAGAGGGGTGAGTGGAGTTGGTGTAAGGAGCGGATTAGAGAGAGCAAAATCTTGGCCAATAGGTGACCCCAGGGCCAGGAGGCCTACAGCGCTTATAACCCGGTAGAGGCCCCTGCAGTAGCTAGGACTCCTATGCCAAGGCACTTGTATTGTTTGTTGTGTTTTTGAACCTGTAAGCCTACAGAGACTTTGCCTGTTGGACTTTTTGAATTTTTCCTTTCTAACTTCCAAAAATGGACCATCGCCACAGGACTGGTAATGGCAAACACCCTTTAAACAGCCTGCAGCGGATGGACTAACGCTGTATGGACTGGTTACCCATTTTTCCCATTTCTCCCTGGTTTTTGTAAATTTTTAATTTTGAGACTTTTTTAGTTAATGTGTCAGTCCCGGAGGACTGTATTTAACTAGGGGGGAATGTGGCACCGCTGCAGGAGATTGCCACATGATCCACCGGTGCAAGGAGGAATTTACACCTTGGTACACACAGCACACAACATCTTCCACCCCAGACCTGAAGGGGGAGCTCTACTGGCTGCCTTAAGCCAGATCCCCTATACAAAATCCAGGCCTGAGGGGAGGAGTCAGTTAGTCCAGTTAGTTTCAGTTAGTTAGTCAGAGAGGAGAGAGCAGGAGTCAAGGAGCTGGTCGCTGGGATAAAGCCAGGCCCAGGACCAGGGAACACTGACCCAGCTGTGCTGCACCCTTGGGAGAGGGTCGGAGGCCATTGGAGAAATAGGAGAATTAAAGGAGGGAACAAATCAGGTTTCCCTGTAGCTCACCCTGACACCGGAATCGGTCACTGCAAAGCATGCAGTGCAGCAGTAAAATCCCGGAAGGACCAGGAGGACCAAAGTCCCCTGAGGTAAATAGAAACACTTAGCACTTAAAACTGACCAAACACAGGACCAGGGGCCAAAGGAAGAATAGGGACCCCGCAGAAGAACCTCACTGTCAGTTATAGAGCAAAGCCCTGAGAGGGAGAAGGAGCGGTGAGTTCAGTCACAGGCAGGACTTACCGCAAACCACCGTACACAGTGACAGAAGAGACCTCACAACTCTCCAAGGTGAAAGTCCCAAATTGCACCAGGGACCTGGTTACTTCTCTGGACTGTACCTGTTACCCGTCATCAGTAAAAGGTACCGAAACAAAGACTACTGTGTGTGCATGTGCCTGTTTAACTGCCGCCATCCATAGCATTAACTGCAGAGAGGCTACTACAACTCCCCTCATCCATCCCCGCTGCCCTGAGGTAAAGCTCCACCTGTGGGGAGCTGTACTACACTGAGCTGCACCTCCATCACCTCAGCGGCCGGCCGCAGCACTGGTATACACTTTACCAGGTACCATAGGTGGCGTCACGTAACCAATCCCCTTCACCACCACCATCCCCTGCCATTGAGGGTCCAGGGCATGGGACCGTGGACCGACCAGCCGTGATCCCTCATTCAAGTCACCATCAACCCCAGTATCCGAGTACCCCCTACCCTGTTGACCGCCTTAGCAGCGCAAGGTAGTAAAGAGGCGCTAGTGAAAGCAGCGGGACTAGAGAAAGACAGCAGAAGGTACACTACGGGAGCCTCAAAGAGACTTTATTTTCCTCAGTGACTACCCGGCCAGCTACCCGCTAAAGAACTGTGTAACTGTGGACCTGATATTTTTACAAGTAAACACCCGTACAGAGTCCATAAGCCTCCAGTCTCTTGATTTCGCCTCCATTTCATCACAGCCCCGGGGACCCAGCTCTGCCTGTGGGGAGCTATACCATCCAGCTGCCCGACCATCATCCCCAGAGGCCCACGGCAGCACCAGAAACCACAGGTGGCGTCACGAGACTTATTATTTCTCCACTTAATTTCCCCCTTTTTAACAAGTGATCCCAGGGTACGAGTCCAGGCAGGCCACCAGTGACATCCCCCTGTAACAGTAAAACACCCGGATACCGAGTTCCTGTAGACCCCGGGGCGAGTCAATCTTACATCTCCCTTGCAGTTGCACACTTGCATATATGTACAATCTGATCATCCTCTTACATTGAGGGAGATAGTGCCTTGTGCTTTCTGATCCTTCTCTACCCAGTCATCTGGTAATGGATGAGGCACTTGTTCCTGTGTATAATAATAATAATAATATATATTCATTTATATAGCGTTATTAATTCCATAGCACTTTACATACATATTTTCAACACTGTCCCTCTTGGGGCTGCAGGGACAGGTATTCATAGGTTAGGAGGGCTAGATTAGGTGGCAGTCTCCCTTTAAATGTCTCTTTGCAGCATCAGCAAGCTGCTGTACTTCTCTTCTCATGCACAGACACAGAAAGCTGCTTAGTCACATGGTATTTCCTGTGTGTGAGCCTCTGGGAGTGTTCCTCTTTATTTTAAACTAACTTTACTGCCAATGCACAAACTGAGCAATTCAACACTTACACATACAGGTATGGAATTGTTGCACCAAACATATTCCAACATATCTGCTATCACACTGTGTTGTTTACCTGCATTATTTGTTTTTGCACCAGTAGCTTATCATTGCTGTGACTAGCCGGACCATGGGCACTTGTCCGGCTTGTCCTCTGCTGTGCTTAGCAGCTCAATGTCTTTAGACATTATGCATACAGAGCCTGATGTGGATGGGGCAGCTCTCTGTCTATAGACATTGTACATACAGAGTCTGGTGTGGGCGGGGGTAGCTCTCTGTCTATAGACATTGTATATACAGAGCCTGGTGTAAGTGGGGGCAGCTCTCTGTCTATAGACATTGTACATACAAAGCCTGGTGTGGGCGGGGGCAGCTCTCTGTCTATAGACGTTGTATATACAGAGCCTTGTGTGGGCGGGGGCAGCCCTATGTCTATAGACAATGTACATACAGAGCCTGGTGTGGGCGGGGGCAGCTCTCTGTCTATAGTCATTGTATTTACAGAGCCTGGTGTCTGCGAGGGCAGCTCTCTGTCTATAGACATTGTACATACAGAGCCTGGTGTAGGCGAGGGCAGCTCTCTGTCTATAGACATTGTATACAGGGCCGCCGCTAGGGCCTGACAGGTCTGCCTGGGGTCAGGGGCAGGAGGTGATGTGGGGGCAGCGTCCAACTCTGGTGAGCTCCCCTACAGCCTATCTCTAACTCCTGCACCGCGACCGCCACGGGTATACACTATTTCCACCAACCGCGATGCAGGAAGTAGAGATCTGCAGCTGGGGAGCTCACCAAAGTGGGAAGCTGCCTGCATATCACCTCCTGCACAGCACAGGTTATGAGGTAGAGAGGGGGGAGAAAGTGAAGCAGGCTCCCACCACTTGACGCCGATAGTCCATAAGTTAGGAGGCAGAAGGGGGGGAGTCAGATCGCTCAGGAGGGCATGCACAGATGTGGGGGAGAGGCACAGGGGGATTGCAGGCACAAGGGGAGGCACAGGGGGCATGCACAGAGGTGAGGCACAGGTGGGGGACAAGCACAGGGGGATTATAGGCACAAAGGGGAGGCACCGGGGGCATGCACAGAGGTGAGGCACAGGTGGGGGACAGGCACAGGGGATTGCAGGCACAGGGGGATTACAAGCACAAAAGGGGGACATGCACAGGTGGGGGACAGGCACGGGGGGGGCATGCACAGAGGTGAGGCCTCACCAGGGTCCCTTATCACAAGACACCCCGGCGGGGTGCGGGAGCTCTATGACCTGCGACCTAACTACTGCAACGGAGTAGGACAAAGCCATCATATTAGGGCTAGTGACCCAAAGAGGGGGAAGCATCACTATGGAGCCCGTGACGGCCTGACCGAACCTGTGTGCGAGGACAGAGACAGAGTGAGAGGGCCTGAAAGGTTCGCTGAGGGGAGTGACGCAGAGGTGCCATCTATGCTGCAGTGAGAACCTGGAGCAGTGTGGTGAACTGACCTCTAAAGTGTGTAAAGAACTGTGTTGTTATAAGAACTGCCACAGTGTTCACAGTAAAGTACCCGGTCAGCTCAAAAGTGCCTGATACTGTTATTCTTGAACCGCCACAGAACCTTCACCTGCAGAGCCGCCTAGTAGCTCTCCCTGCGTGCTGGCTGGAAGGGCTGCAGGGGAGCGACAAGTGCAGTGTCCAGAGCACGCAAACCCCTTTCTACACCTTCCTGAAGGACAACCAGCTCTACCCATGGAGGGCTCACCATCTAGGCTGCCCCTTATCATCGTCCCTGGCAGGAATACGGCAGCGGTGGTCCACATTGACCACACACCAAGGGTGGCGTCACAACATCCTATAATCTTTATTTTCCCTTTGTATTGCTGCACCTAGGACAATGGGACCGGGCAACGGCACCGTGACATCCCAGAAACATTATAGCACGGTCTTGAGTACCCCGGTCCTTGGGGGTGCAACATAAGCATACAACCAAAGCAGAGAAAATCACTCACAAGGGGGCTCCGTATACTCCTGTGTGTGCACCTCTATGGGCATTTGCTGCATAGGAGAAAGTAAGGGGGAGGTGTGTGCTCATAGTAGTTGCACCTCTGACATCTTCATTTCTCTCCAGTATTAAGCAGTGTCATTCTGTGTTTCTGAAGCGTATGTGCAGTGTGTGCTATCTGAAATATTTATATGTGTTTACATGGACATTTGCTCAGTAGAAACAGACATTACTTGCATGTAGGAAAACATTTTCATGTAAACACACAGAAATCTACAAGGGGGAGGGACAGAATACCAGCTTGGATAGGCGTGGTTATTTACATTTACATATGCTGGACTATTCGGCAGTGAAAGTAATGAACTGGACTAATGCACCAGCTCCTGCAGGGTGTGAAGATGCTTATAGCAAGAAAACTACAGAGGGTACAGTAATGATTTTTACATGTTTTAAAACATCTGCCCAAGCACTATTCAAGGATATTATTAGTATCATACTGGAAAATGACCTGACAGAGTCCCTTTAAATTGTGTTTTTCTCATGTTGGTATTTCTTGTCTTTGGGCTTACTATCCCTGTCTGGGATTTTGAAACCATTGGAGAGATTGCTGTTTTGGGATGTGAATGACTTAGTTCTGGTCAGTATTCTGTAGACTCCTGGATCAAGTGTCGCTGTTTAGGGCCATGGTATACAGTACATTACACAGATGTGTGAGGTGGTGAAGCAAACCTCGTCCTCTGTGGTTGAAGCTATGTTCCGGCTGACCAGCATGACACAGATGTGCGTGTCAGTCTCCATATACATATCACACTGTGCTTGTGGTATATTCATTTCATTGCCTGCTGTAATGTCATTATTCAATCACCAGGGGACGCTGTTTTATAGCACAACAGAAAGACTGCATTGCCCATGGATGTTAATCACAGGAAGGGGATGTGCGGCCATTTTCAGGAGCAATCTTGAGTTAACTAGGGAAGAGGCAGGATAGCAATCCAGTATCATTTGCGTGAAGTATAATATGAGACCAGAGCTGCATCTGAGTGGAATTTTTGAGTTGACACCGTCTGTTTGCCCCTGATGGTGTAAGTACAAGCATACAATTATCTAAAGGACTGGTAATTACAGCACTTGGGATTTGCAGTCATCAGAAGGGGACAGAACATTAAGTAACCACCATCTTTGCTGCAGTTTTTCTGCCAGTAGGGATGCTTATCAGTGGTAATTGTAGGGATGCTTATTGAGGTAATTGAATGTAAGTGTGTGAGCTGTTGTGCTGCACCACAGGCGAGCCCGGATCCAAAAGGGTGAATAGGCACCCGCTGGCTGGTTTAGACAGGCCTGCCAGTAGGTAAATTTACAGAATACACAGTTGTGCCTATTGCTAGGGTTTGCAGCATAAGGGTTTCAGGCCTTCCAGATGAGTGTTTGTAAACTATTTTGATTGTTTCCTTCACACCCTGGGTACGCACATTCACATAACTTAAGTAAAATATATTTGATGAGTTCATTGGTGTTGAAGTCGGCTTTCTAATTCATGACTTTTCTGTATCCTGATGAACTCCCACTGGTATATGGCTTACAAGTAAGCAATGGGTTATTGGTGCTTATGAATGGTGCACATGACTTGATGGAAGAGATATTGTGTAGGGAAGGTCAGCATTAGCACCTAGCTTATCAGAGGGTTTAAAGACCTCTGATACTGTCACAGTGGGTTGGATTCACCTTTCCTGAAGAATAGCAAAAATCAAAGGAAGAAAAACAAAAAGAGAACAGAAAGTGTGGCCGACACTACAGGGGGAGATAGATGGTAATAAGCAATGCAGATAATTAACCCTTCCCAACTAGGGCTGACTTCCAGGGAGGTGATAGTCATTGTAATGCAGCAGAGAATAAGGCAGCAGGAGACAGTATAGTCAAAGTTTACTACAAACTCCAGACAGATCCATAGGACACATCACACCCGTCGCCAGGCTTCATCTGTCCTGCAGGATGGTTGTTGGACTCCTTTGCTGGGTTGTAGTGTTGCCTTCCTACTGCTGAAACCCTTCCTGGGAAAAAAGTCTTCTTGGAGCTTGAAACTGCCAATACTGCCTAGAACTCGTTCCATGCGTTTCCTACAGCCGAGATGGCAACTCAGATCCTGTGGGCACACGTGCCTGAAGCAGGTCCCTGATCCTATTATGCTGCTGAGCTCCTGGAAACTGCCCGTGCAGGCGTTATCAGATTTACCACCGGACCTTGAAAGTCGGGGTGACCTAGGGACTGAGACCCCACCATTTGCAGCTTGTCTCTTCAGAGGGCCCCCGGCCCCTCATCCAGGGTGTCCTCTTTCTACCACTACATGTACGTACTGCTCCCCACCTGCACTAAAATTTTACTGTCCGGTTCTCTACCTGAAACTCCCCTGTATACAAACCCTCTCCCCTGCACTACATGAAATGAAACCGCCTTTTTCCCTTTCACTAATGTACTGTACTGTCTCAAACCTTTGCCTCATTTTACTTTTTACTGCGTGGGGCCCTTGCCCTACATGAAACTGTACTGCTCTCTACCTCACTACATGTACTTTTACGCTCTTCCCCTGCACTACTTTCCCGACCTGATCTCTACCTGCACTACATGTCGGGTACTGCCTCTACCTGCACTACATGTATTTAAACGGGCTTTTCCCTGCATTTCATGAAATTGTACTGCCACTCCCCTCCCACTAAATGTACTGTATTTCCCTCAAACTGCACTACATGTGCGGGTTACTGCTCTCAAACCTCCCAAAATACATGAAAATCCCAAAACCCCCCCTCCCTGCACTACAGGTACGGGCCTTTTACCTCATTATATGTGTTTTACTGCTCTTCCCCTGCACTAATGTACTGTACTGCCCTTCTACCTGAAACTACTTTAAATTCCCTGTTTCTTTTACCGCAAACATGAACTTTTTCTGATCTTTTCCCTGCATACATGAAATGCCTCGGGCCTGCACTACAGGTACTGTACTGCCCTCTATCTGCATTTAACATTTTACTGTACCCCCCCCTCAAACCTGCACTACATGAAATGTATTTGCCTCTACCTGCACTACATGTACTAACTGCCCTCAAACCTGCATTACATTTTACGGGTACGGCTCTCTACCTGCCCCAAACATGTACTGAAATTGCCCTCTCCCTGCACTACATTTTACTGTACTCCCTCTACCTGCATAAAATGTACTACACTGGCCCCCTCCCAAGCACTACATGAAACGGGACTGCCCTTACCTGCACTACATGAAACTCCTCCTCCTCACTACATGTACTGTACTGCCCTCCCCTCCCACTACATTTTACGGAAACCGCCCTCAAACCTGCACTCCCTGAAAATGAAATCCCCTCTACCCCCCCGACTACATTATTTAAAACCTGCCCTCAAACCTGCACTACATGTCCCTGTACTGCTCTTCCCTCCGTACATTCTGTCCCGCCCTTACCTGCACTACATTTTAATTGTACTCTCTCTACCTGCACTAATGTCCCTGTACGGGCTCTCTACCTCCACTAAAAGGCAAAAACTGCTTTCTACCTGCACTCCCATGAACTGTACTGAAATCCCCTCACTACATGTACTGTAAACTCTCTCCCCTGCACAAACATGTACTTACTGCCTTACCGCATTTCATGTACTACATGCCCTCTACCTGACTAAAATTTTACTGTATTTCCCTCTACCGGGATACTATTTTAACCATTATTTTCTGCCTGAAATTCACCCTTGTCCCCATTCTCCCTCTCTCTTTGTGCTTAAAATATTGTTTTCTTTTTTTTCCCTTTTTTATGTTACACCCTAAAATAAAATTTAAAAATACTGTTTGCTATTTAGGGGTTTAAAAATAAAAAACAGAAAAAAAAATTAGGAAATGGGCAAGATGATTAAAATGATAAAATAACCCCCGGGTTTTTCGAATGAAAACGGGCGCAGTGGGGGTTCTGATTAAACCCTTGTGATTTTGGGGGGGTTGGTAATCCCCTGTGGTTTTGTGAAATAACCCCCCCCGAATGGACATATAACAAAACTTTTATTATCTCCCCAAAATCCGGGGGTTTAATTAGGGTCTTTTGTTTGTTGGTCGGGTTTAAAAACCAAGCAAAATACTAAATAAAGGAAAATGAAGAGAAAATGACTTAATTTAAAAGGGGGGGGGAAAATGAGGCAATATAGGAGAAGGGGGTTAAACACTTCTGGGTTTCAGGGGGGTCAATTCTGGATGAAAAAAATGATGGCAAAAAATTGGGTCATTTAAATTGAATTGCTTTTTCCCTTTAAATTATTCAATAGTGGGGGCGCTGTGTCTTTTTTTATAACCAGATGCATTCCCCCGGGATGGAAATTTAAAACAGATTTTGGCAAGAAATTTTAACCCGATGCAATTAAAAATGAACTAATTGTAAATTCAGAGGGGGCCTGTGCCCCCACGTAAAACCCAAAATTCACATGGAGTTTGGGGGGCCGGACAGGGACAACTTGCAAAAAATCCAAAGCCCGGGGGCGGAGGCCCGGGGAGGACTGGAGACTGTAAAAACCAAAAAGCAACCACCATGCCCTTTAATATAAAAAACCCATCTCCCTTGGGGCCATAAACCCAGCCCTGTCCATTTTTATAATTTAATAATCCCACTTTTTTTTGTATAGCGCCAACAAAATTCCCCACCCCTTTACAGTTATTTTCCCGAAAATATGGGGCCCAATACAGAGTAACACAATTCACCAGATACCAAGGAGGGGGTGACCCCCCTGTCACAAAAGCTTAAAAATTCTATGAGGAAATAGGGGAGGAAACAAAAGGTAAAGGGTAAAAAGTGCCGTCATAAGGGGCCCCAGCCAATAAATTAAAATTTAAATAGGGGTTTCCCAACATAAACTGCATAAACCGGTAAAACCACCGGGACTTTAAAAGGGGAAAAATTTAAAGTGCTAATAGTGATGGAGGGTGTAGACAGATATAAAAGATGTAAGGCTTGCAGCTCTGGGAGAGGATGGGGTAGGGTGAAGACAAAGATAAGGAGGAGTTTATAATTAGGGCCGGGAAATTTTGACTGTACAAAATTTTTTTGTTTTTTTAAGCTGTTTAAAAAAACATTTCAGAAATACAATTATTTTTATAATATAATTTTTTCTGAAAAGTGCACACTCCCTCTGCAATATGAGATTTTCCCCCACACCCAAATCGGAAAAAGGGGTTTAGGAATCATAGCTCTGTAATCCCTTTGCCCCCCCTTTTTTTGGGGAGGGACCAAAAGAATTTTTGGACAATGGACCCCAAAGGGCGCAATTAATTTTTGGGCGTCTCCCTCGTTAACCCTTAATAAATTTGGAATAGTTAAAAGGTCAGGGGTGGATTCCAGGGGGTTGGTTTTGCATTTGGAAGTTTTGCTGTGACCAGACAAATCCCGGTAAAAGGGAAAATTAAATTAGGTGAAGCAGAAACCATCCTGGGGCTGAAAAAAAAAAAAAAAATCCATCAGAGAGATACCGGAAAAATTTGGGTAGCAAAATAAACCTTTTGGGTTTAAACCCGAAAAAAAAAGGAATTGACTGGTGAGTTTGGGGAAAACTCTAAAAGGCCGGGGCCGGTCCACGGATGAAAAACAGGGTGGAGGGATCGCCCGCAAAACTTTTTTTTGGTGAAGAAAAAACCCTTTTCACAACATCAACTGAAGCCCCAGAAACTCTCATTAAAGTAGGGTTTTCCTGCCCTTAAGTCAACAGTAAAGAGAAGACTCCCCTGAAGTAAATACAAAGGGTTCACATCTAGATGCAAACCATTCAAACAATTCCAAAAAAAAGGGAAAGGGCCCGAGTTAAATTTGCCTGGAAAAAAAAAACCCCAAGAAGCCAAAACTTTAGTTCTGGAAAAGGGATTTATGGAAAGATGAACAAAGAAACAACCTGGACCAGAAAAGATGGGGAAAAAAAAAGTTGGAGAAAAAGGGAACGGGGACATGACCAAGGCACCCACATCCTCTGGGAAAACATGGTGGAGGCAACGTGATGGATGGGGGTGCATGGCTTTCAAAAAACACTGGGGCACTTTTGTTTATTGATGAATAACAGCAGACAAAAAGTAGCCGGTTGAATTCTAAGTGTACCGGGGTAACATTTTAGCCCCGATTAGCCAAAAGCTGCAAATTGATTGGGGCCCCGGGGCTTCTTTGTACCAGAAGGACAATGACCCCCCCATACAGCCAAAACAAACCCCGGGGTTCATGAGTGCAAAAAAGTGGAAAAATTCTTGGGAAAAGGCCAAGTCAATCACCAGATCTTAAAACCCCAAATTTGGGGGATGCATTTCATTGCTCAAATCCAGACTTTTTGACGGGAAAAACCCCCCAAAAAAAACAAGGGCCTGAAAGGGGGTGGCGGGGGGGGGTGGGAAAGGCCCCGGCAAAGCATTAAGAAAAGGGGGGAAAACCCACGTTTTTGGGGATGTCCAGGGTTTCCCGAAATTAAGGCAGTGATTTTCCTCCAAAGGATTTGCAACAAAATATTGAAAATAAAAAAATTTTGTTTGGGTTTTGTTTTTTGTTTGTCCAATTAAATTTTTTACCTCCTAAAAATGTGGGGTGTTTTTTTAAAGGGGAAAAGTGTACAATTCCTACATTTTTCTATCAGAAAATTTTTTTTTCAAGGGCCCCTTTAAATAAAAGTTACAAAACTGCACTTTAATTCTGTTGTAGAGGGGTTTTTAAATTTTAAAAAAAAAGGTGGTTGGGTGCAAAAGACCCCCCTCGCCAAAAAATTTTGTCAAATGGTTTCCCAAAAAATTTCTGGGCCCCAAATTTTTAGGGTGGTGCAGGGAAATGTGGAGAAGATGGGTAAAAGGGGAAAAAAGTGAGGGGTCAAAATGTAGGGCAATGAAAAACAGTTGGGGGTTTGTGGGTGAGAGTTTAAAAAGTTTATAAACATACCTGTATGGGAAATTTGGGAACTAGTTGCCCAAAATGGTAAAAAAGAGAGCCTTTGGTGAATGGTTGGAGAGGAATATGATCCAGGGTGTTGAAATTTGGTTGGGTTGGAGAAGGGGAAGTTAGTAAGCAGGGGGACCGAAATTTGTAGAGAAAAATCCAGACGAGAAGGAATGATTAAATGCCCCAGGGGAAAGTTTTTTTTTAGATCAAAAAGCAAAACAAGATGGAGGGATTTTGATCACATGAAAACCCCAAGACAGCGGGGGTCTGTGGAGGAAAATTTTTAGAACCACACAGGAAATGGTAATATTGGGGGCTAGGAAAAAATTTTAGAGAGGGGGAAAACCTGAGAAGTTCAGTTTTTGATAGAAATTTAGGGGTTTTTGTTAGAGGAAAAAAACATGGGTGTTTTGAGCAGCAATAATCAAATGGTATTTTAAGTAATAATGCAGGAGTGATGGGCAAAAGAAGAGGGAAAGGGGGTTTATCAGCATAGAGATGGACTGAAAACCAAATCAAATGAAGGGTTTCCAATAAAGGGGGAGGAGAAGGGCACCTAGGGCCTGAACCCCGAGGGACCCCTACAATAAAAGAAACAGGGAGAGGAAACCTACAAAAATAAACAGTAAAAAGGGGGATCAGAGAAAGGGAGGAGGGAAACAGGAGAGAGCAATGTCCCCTGAGCCCCATAAAATTGGATCAAAGTGAGGAGGAGCATTTAAAAAGGGTAGGGGAGAAACCCGGAGAGAATGGTTCCATGAGTCAAAAGAGTGGAACAATGAGTGGGGGTGGAGGATCCAAAAAGATTTCCCGGGACGGAGGAGGGGAACCAAAAGGAGGAAAATGGGGGGTCCATGACCCAATAAAAAGTTTTGGGGCAAAAAAGGGGAGGGAAAAAAAGGGGGGGAGCCCAAAATCAAAGGGAGAGGTAAAAGGAGGTTTGAACCAAAGGGGAGAGCGGTGTCCCTGAAAACCCGATTTGAGAGGAAAAAGCAGTCGACAGGGCAGAGGGAGAAACCAAGAGCAAAAGGGCCATGGGCCCAAAAGAAGGCATAGGAAAAGGGGCAGTAAAAGAGGTAGGAGGAGAACCCGGAGAGAAAATTTTCCAAAGAGCCCCAATAGGGGGCCCGGGGCCTAGTGGGGAGGACAAATCAGAGAGGTTTGGAGGAGAAAAAAGGAGAGAACAATGTTTCCCTGAGCCCAATGAGCAGAGTTGGTGAGGACAACAAAGAGGTAGAGGAGGGGAAAAAGGAAAAGGGTGTCCATGACCCAAAAGAGAGGCATATTGGGGGGACATTGAGAAAAGGAGGGGGGGAAACCAAAGGGGAGCTGTCCATGAGCCCATAGAGCAGAGCATAATGGAAAAGGGGAGCATCAGAGAGGTAGGAGGGGGGGAAAAAAGGGGGAGAACTTTTCCTTTGAGCCCAATAGAGAAGAGCATAAGGGGAAGGAGTCGGGTTTGAATCCATGGTATTAAATGCAGCGGGAGATCCGGGGAGCTCAGCAGGGGGTAGGCCATTAGTTTTTGCCGTTATTTGATATAAGGATTTTCGTAAGAGCGGGTAAGTAGAATGAAAGGGGAGCGGAAACCAGATTGTAAAAGGGTCAGAGGGAATTTGTTTCTGAAAGTTTGGGGGGAGGGGACCAAGCTTTCCCCCAAGGGGGTTTGGGATTTTAGAGCCCTTTGGCGGGTTGTTATTTTCTGGTAAAGGGATTTTTTTTAAATAAGGGGTTAGCTGGCGTTTTTTGAAGGAGGGGGAAAAGATAAAAATTAGAAAAGGGAGATAAATACTTTAGTTAGGTGAGAGATGGCAGCTGGGGGGGGAAAAAGACGGAAGGAGATGGGAGGGAATATGGTAAAATACTGCAGGGGAGTAGTTTGGCGCCCCTGTGGGGGTGGCAAACCACAGTAAGGGACTGCAGTGGGGGCCCTATAGGCAGGCCACTAAAAGGGACAAACATCCGACCCCATCCCCCAGTCCGGTTACTTTATGTTTAGGGGAGGGGATGGAGGGGAACCGAGTGGAGGGTGGAGCGAGAGGGAAAAAACCCGGGAAAGGGGGGGAGAAATAGATTTAAAACAGAGGAACAAAAAAGATTTGGGGGGGGGGTCGGGGCCCGAGTTTGGTTACCTTTCCCCGGGGGAAGTTGAGGGTGGGAACATACCTTTAAAACCGAGACACCCTATAAAGGGCCCGACGTCCTGTTGTCCAAGTGGAAAAACACAGAACCCCCAGCCCCGTTGCAAACCCAAAAGGGGTAGTCCGGTCCCAGGGGAAACCTCCCCGGGGGGAAAATAAAAAAAAGGGGGCCACGGTGTGTCCAGAAACAACCCGGGGAAAACCAGGGGGACCAGGCCACAGCCCCGGGGCCGGCCCTGTTTGAAGCGGTTAAGGGGCCCTTTTTGCTCTAACCCCTAAATTAACCAACGAGGTGAAGGGGCTTTTATGCCGGAGCCTACCCTCCAATGCAGCCCAAAAGGGAAAACCGTCAAATAGGGGCGGGGAGACAGGGGTAGAAACCCAGGAAAAGAACCGGCAACCTTTTTCCCCCAGCTAAGGATCTGGAACTGACCCGAGAGGACCAGAAAGTACGAGGGGAGAGGTTTTAAGTTTCCCGGGTAGGGCCCCGCTGGAAGAGAGTGTGAAAAAAACATGAAATGTGTCGGGTAACCTTTGAGCCTCCTGAGGTAAAATAACCCCCCCAAAACCCGATTTCGGGGTGGGTTTTTGACCCGTGTTATTTCTGTGGGCGCAGGGGGAGGCTCATCTGTTTGGGGCCGCACACTGACTGTTTTCCCGCCGGGGGGAGGGACGGGGACTCCCCACATTGGATACCATGTTTCCCAAAACCTGCCCCCGGGGACCTCAGCCCTAACCCGGAGGGCCCAAACATTCCCGTTTGCCACCTTTTAACCCAACCCCAGAGGTCTGCACAGCACGGTGGTCCCCAACTGGCCCCCCCCAACCACCCGGGGGCTTTACAAAACAAAAATTTTCAAAAATTTATTCCTTTAAAATAAAATTTTTTTTAAAAAAAGCAATCCGCCCATGAAGGATTCCCCCCCCCAATGAAGAGAGGGCCCGGTTCCCAGTACCCCCCGCCCCTGGTGCGACGTAGGGGGGGAGGGGAAGGGAAAAAAAGCTTGTTTTTGGGGGGGAACCCCGGGTCGAAGGGCTAAAGCTGGATGAAGTGCCCGGGGGGGAAGGGGGAATGAATGATTTTTTCTGAGGCGTGAGGAAATTTCCTGTCCCAAATTTTTTTTTTAAATTAGTTTTTGGGCCCGATCAACGCGCTGAGGGTGGGGGTTTGGGGCTTTTTTACTCCCTTGGGCCGAGCAAGGGGTGGGGAAAAATTTAAAAAAGCCGTGTAAAGGGGGGTTTGGGTAGTGATGTGATAAGGGTTTGAATTTTGTTGTTTTGGGGGGAAGTGGGAAAGGGGGGCGATTTTAAATTTTTTTAGAAAAAATTATAATGGATGAAAACTTTTGGGAGGTTGGGTTTTTTCCAAACGGGTCAGCGCACCCTGGAGCACTGTTGGAATATTTTTTAAGGTGCAACAACCTTATTCCTTATATTTAAAATTTCTTTGCTAGGCTTGTCATTGTCTATAAAAGATTAAAAAAAACTCTTTCCCCAAAGGGTCACAACACAGGAAAGACCAGTTTCCCGTTTTCTGTGCATGAGAGGGAGAAGCAGCCTGCTGATTTCGCACAGAGGGCATTAAAGTAAGTATATTTTCCCGAATTTCCACAAAGCAAACATATTGTACATGTTTATTGCTAATTAAAGTCTGTTCTGTTGGGCAAACACGCTTTGAGAGTATCCTGAATGAATTTTGCTGCCCAACAAGCACCGAAAATAAACCGGTTGGGTTTTCAGCATGTTTTTAGGGCTGCCGCTGTCGGTGATTTTGGGTTTTTCAAAATGTAAAGGGGAAACGCTTTATCCGGGGACTTTGGGGTTTTTTTCATTTTTGAAATTTTTAAAAAAGAGTCAAAGGACATGAAAGGGAGGGGATTTGGGGGCCCAAAGGGTTTCTGCAAAAACTTCATAAATTTTTTTTTTAATTAATGACCATATATTCCTATAAAGGGGTGGAAGTGGGGTGTCCCCAAATGGGTTGGGCAAATTTTTTTGACTGGGAAAAAAAGAAGGTTGTGGTCAAGCGGAAAAAAGGAATTAGTAAAAATCATTTAAATGAGCAGGTCGGGAAAAGATCAGGCCCAAATATTCCCCTCTTCATATGTGGCAGAGTTAGTTTAAATTGTGAAAGGGCCCAAAAGAAAGGAAAGGGAAGGATTTAAGAGTGAGCAGCCAGGGGGAATAAATTGTAAAATAGAATGTTAAAGTCCCCTATAAAGGGGGAAAGGGACACAGCTAAAAAAGGGAAAACCCAAATTGGCAAAGTATCAAGGAACTGACAGGGGGGGGCCTGGGGCATACACCATGCCACTCACAGAGAGAAGACCCTGAGATAACAGTGGTACCTCAAAAGAAGGGAAGATAAGTGAAGGACAGAGAAAAACCTGAAAAGCACAATTGTTGAAAGCAGTAAAACCGGGCCCCCTCTACCCATCTGTTCCAGGTCTAGGCTAGGTGAAAATTTGGGCCCACCAATGGGAAAAGCAGCGCAGGGTTGTCTACGCTGGACCAGTTTCAGTAAGAGCTAGAACAAAGGGGAATGTAAAGTAAAAGTCATGGATGTGGAGTGTTTGCTAATGCGAGGGGGGGGTTTCCCAAAAGGGGATACTAAAAGGATTCAGAAGGCATGCAAAGAAAAGTAGTGAAATTTATGGGCTTCTGAAAAGTAGCAAAGGGAAAGGGGTTTAAACCCAAAAACTATAAGAAGGGTCTGGTTAGGGGGGATGTCTCCTCAACTGAGAGAAGGGGAAAAAAAGGAAGGGGTGTCCCCCAAGGGTTTTGGGGGCTCGGCTCGGGGCGTACTGGACGGGGGGGATCACGGTACGGGTGTCGGTGCCGATCCTGCCCCTGGTACAAAAAAAAAAGGGAATATTCACAGGGATTTTAAAGTTATTGTCAGACTGACGCCACCGTAGGGGCCGGTGAGTCGGCGTGCCGGACCTCCGGGGTGTGGACGAGCAAGGTGTTGCGGCCTCTACCAAAAGAGGGGTTCCCCGGGGCGTAGGGTAAGATGGTGGAAATAGGGGAGCACCGAGGAATGGGGGGTAATCGTTGGTGTGGGACAGGTTAAAGAAGGGAACACACACACGATAAAGTCTTTTTCGTACCTTTTACTGATGGGCCCAGGACACGCCCAGGTTAAGGGTGCCTTTGGACTTCCACACCGATAAAAATGGCCTCCTTGTTTTCCCCCCTTTCTTATCTGGGGGGTGAAACCAGGCCCCACCCTTTTTCCCCTTTTTTCCCACCCGTGTTTCCCGCACTGAGGGCTCTCGTTTCTACCACTATCTTCCCGCGTCCTGGTCCAAATGGGTGCTGGGGTGTCCGGGAAGCTAAGCCTGCACGGTGTAAAGGATTCTCTCTGGGTAATCCTTTCCCCTTTCAACTCACTCCATGACCGGTGTTCTCCTGGGGGCCCGGGAATGGCTCCTCTCCCCCCCTGTAGTGTTCCTCGCCTCGCTGGGTCCTCACTGCTGGATTCACATGGCTCTGGCGGTTATGATCTCGGGCCTAAGGGTCCGTAAACCAGTTTTTGCTCACTAGGGTCTAGCTGTCTTCAACGTTTTTCCCGGACTGCACACTTGGCTAACTCCGCCCCCATAAACCCGTATTTAAAGGGGGGCTGATTAACAGCAACCTTGGGGTCCCCCTACGACCCGGGGTGGAAGGGGTTGGGGGTATGGAGTACCAATGTGGAAATCCCTTTTGACCACTTTACACGCCCGGGAACAAGGAAATAAAAAAAACCAGGTTCGAGACAATTGTACCTTTTACCTTCAAAACACCTTGCAGATACCTGAATTACACGCAGCCACTTCAAGTGTTTTTAGGGTAAAAGGTACAAATTGCCCGCACCTGCCCTTTTCTATCTTCCATTTCCGGTGTAATGGGCCCTTAGAGAATAGTTGTTCTGTGGCTTTTTTCCCGGCCAGGGCGCCAATGAGCGATGGTTTAAGTATTTGTAAGAGCGTCTCTTTTTTTGTTAAGGGAGTGAAAGGGTCGATGTGGGTTTTAAAAAACTGAAAAGACATGAGAGCCGACATGGGGGAGGTGAGAAAGGGGGAATGATATGGGGTGGAGAATGTGAGCAGTAAATGGGAGAGGGGACTGTTATGAATGAAGGGTACAGTGTATGTAAAAGGGCGGTAGATATGAGGGAGTAAAGCAAGTAGATTAATTAGTACATTAATGATACAAATACATGTCGTGAATAGATTTTGCAGCACAAATGAACAAAAAGTCTGTTTGATTGTTTTGAAATGACTTACCTGACTCCTGCCCTGCTTGACTGCCATGTTTTATCTCCCTGGCACTTGTACAGTATAACTCCCTGGCAATTTTTAAAAAATCAGCACTTCAATAAAATCTGCACAAATGTCCCCCTGCACAAATGCCCCCCCCCCTAAGCTGTGTCTAGATATATATCAAGGTTTGTGCTTACATAGATCTGGATCAATTTAAGACAGCAAAAAGCAATAACATACAAAGAGAAATAAACAGATTGATTTGGCACTCCTGTGGTTTGGGCTGCTACAAATGATATTTCTTCATAATAGTTTGTAATGCCATGTCTGGAAAATTGGTGCCCCCTCTGCAGGAAGTCTGGAGCATCCAACACTTCCCTGATCTCAAAACCAGGAAGTTGAGCGCTGAAGGGCCTGGTTTGGGGCTGTAACTCAATTTAGGGTTTTGGAGGGAGGGGTTAGGGTAGTAAGGCTGAGTTAGGCAACATGGGGAGATTTGGACTGGAGGGAGCTGGCAAGCACTCCAGAGGGACCAGCTGCAAGGCAGGGTTCCAGAGCCTAGGTTACTAGACTTCCAAGGTCCAGTAATTGAAACTGGAAGCTAGTGAGTTTCATGCTAACTAGCCACTCAAGTGGAACCTTCCAGGGCATCAGTGATACAGAGGGCCAGAGAACTGCCCTAAGTGGAGCACGGATACCACAGGATCCATTATCTGCCTGGCTGGAGGTAACCCCAACAACCAAAAAGGGATTAAAGGATAGCTGAAAGACACCTAGAAACCTACAAAGACAAGACAGCAGGTAGGCCATATACTCATCCAGCTGTAGGACTGCAGCCCTCCCAGACTGGCTAGACCACATGCTTGGTGGGTGCTTGTAAACCTTGGAACTACTTGACATCTTCAGTAAAAGATAAAGCACATAAACTGACTGTGTGCCTCCTTTTCTTTCTGCACCTCATCACTGCCACTACTACCCTTCATCTCCTCTGGGAGGCTGCCCTAGTTAGGAAGTGTTTAACATCTTCACTGCCACACCATCTACTCCCAGAAGATTTCCGCAGTGTCATCATATCTGCTGATTATCCAAGTGACATCATGAACGATTTATTTTTCTTTTGTGTATTTCTCCTTTTTTTAATTCTCCCTTTCAATGTGAGCCACGGCCACAGCACTGGGCATAGCCATCCGTGAACTTTTAACCCTTGCCCAGCTGCTAAATATCCCAGCTCTCTGCGCTCCATGTTTTTGGCGTCACAAACAGGATAAGGAGCCCGGGAAACAGGTCCTGTGTGCTTCAAGACTGTCAATGTTAATGGTGCTATTGAACTGTAAAAATTCTGACTGCTGTTGTGGGAGGGGACATGTGCTGCAGCTAATGACATGCAAGAATGTCCCTTCGTGGGTGTGTACCCCCAAAAGTGTGCCAAGGGTTACCCCAGCTTCTGGTTTTAGACTGTGCTTAGAACTGTATCATCCACCTAGACAAAGTGCCACCCATCCAGACCAGCAGTTTATCTAATTGACTGTACCTGCCTCCAAGTGGGCGGGTTGAAGGAAAGAGCCCATGCTGCGTGCAGAGGGTGCCGCCATCTTTGTTTTGGAGGAAGACATTGCAGTGTGCTCACCGTGCTTACCAGTCATGAAGAAAATGTCTGGACAATCAAATAATAGAAGAAAATCTGTCTCTGTCTCATAGTTTTTTATTTATGATAAAAAGTTTGTGCCTACATAGAAAATGTGTATGATTTGCGTGACTACGTAAGGTAAGCTGGACTCTAATTATATGTCTGGACAAAGGGTTTCAAAATAGAAGTCCCCTGGGAGCAATTCACCCAGCAATTCTGCTGGCTGGCGATAAACCCCCATTCTCGTGGCACATACTGATTGCCCAGGTCCTGGAGCAGAGGGAGAAGGAAGTAGGCGCATGGTCATCATCATCATCAACAGCAGGTTGGTGGTTACCCATCTTGTAGTTCTGGCCACTACCCTGTCCATTGTCCCTGACACTGCCCTCCCAACCATATCACTGTCGCTGATCCAAAGCTTCCATTCTCCGCTCTAACCAATGCATTGGCCTGAGGCCAGAAACCAAACCGCGCCACGCCAAATCTGTGGTGGTGACAGGGGGATGGGCTTGTTCACCCAAGGAAGAAAGACCAACACAGCAACTCAATCGTGCCCACTCCCCATAGTGCCCACTGTTGCAATAGAGGGCCCGGCCACACCTACAACATCTGTGCATCTGCTGCCCCGTTTCGTTTCACCTTTACTCAAGTGGCACCTCCTTTGCCCAGAGGCTTTGAGGTGCTAAAGGAGAATGCAGAGCCCCAACGTGTTGCTCCAGGTGGGCATTTTACCAAGTATCCTCTACATGGGTTGGGAAATTTCCATCACATCATCATCATCAAAAGCACCCGTAAATGAAGCTGCTAAAAGACTAAAAGCTGCCAAACCCAAAGTTGCCCCTGGTTTACAGTAAAATGGGAGCAGCTCCTCCAAGCCTCGCCGGTGTGGGCCCAAAACAGGGGCAGTTTCCTCAAGCCTCCCCAAGTGACCTAAAATGGGGGAAGTTCCTCAAGCCTCCCCGGGGGTGGGGCCCAAAACAGGGGAAGTTCCCCAAGCCTCCCCCGTTTTGGCCTAAAACGGGGGAAGTTCCTCAAGCCTCCCCGGGTGTGGCCTAAAAAAGGGAAGTTCCTCAAGCCTCCCCGGTGTGGCCTAAAAAAGGGGAAGTTCCTCAAGCCTCCCCGGTGTGGACCTAAAAGGGGAAAATTCCTCAAACCTCCCGGTTTTGGACCTAAAACAGGGGAAATTCCTCAAGCCTCCCTGGGGTGGACCTAAAACAGGGAAGTTCCTCAAGCCTCTCCGGTGTGGACCTAAAAACGGTGGAAAATTCCTCAAACCTCCCCGGTGTGGACCTAAAACAGGGGGAAATTTCCCTCAGCTTCCTCGGTGTGGCCCCAAAACGGGGGACGTTCATCAAGCCTCCCCGGTGTTGGGCCCAAAAAATGGGGGCAGTTCCTCAAGCCTCCCCGATGCCGCCTAAACCGAGGTCAGTTCCTCAAGCCTCCCCGGTGTGGCCTAAAACAGGGGAAGTTCCTCAACCCTTTGCCGGTGTGGCCTAAACGGGGAAGTTCCTCAAGCCTCCCCGGTGGGCCTAAACAGAGGCATTTTCCTCCAGCTCCCCGGTGTGGCCTAAAACGAGGAAAGTTCCTCAAGCCTCCCCGGTGTGGCCTAAAACAGGGGCAGTTCTCCAGCATCCCCGGTGTGGCCTAAAACAGGGGCCCAAGTTCCTCCAGCATCCCCGGTGTGGCCATCGGAGCTGTTATGCCAAACGGTTTACTGATTGTGCGTGAATCTATGTGTAAACCGATAGGCTGGCCAGCGTTAAACTGTGACTAAAAGGGATAGATCCCCAAATCCCTCAGAAGGGGGGGAATTTCTCTGCCCTTTTTGATTCTGAATTTTTAGTTTTCTTTGCATCTGTTGTGCCTTTTTATGCTGTTTTTATTAACGAACAACAAGGTGCAATTAAGTGAGACAATGTGAATGTTTGCACAGAACATTACGTACCTCAATTGTGTTGCCTTTACAAGACTTTGTTTTTCATCGAATAAATGATAAAGGGAAATCCAGAATTAAATAGTGATCTTACGGGAAAAAAACACATAAGTTGATCATATATTTACTTACTTAAAATCAAGCAAAACTAAGTGACAAAAACCCACTAAATAAGCACAAGTAACAAAACCCTCCCTTATAGACAAAACAAACCCCTCTTCTTATAAATCCTCTTTAATTCATTATAGGCGCCCACTGTACTTGAGACCGTAAATGGTCTGTCCTTTTGGTCAATAAAGTCCTCTATTAATTAAGTCTGAAATAACAAGCAGGGGTAACAACAAACCCAATACCCGGGGTCCCGATACACTGCCCCGGGAGCTTTACAATCCGGGACTTCCATTAAAAACTCACAAAGTTTTGATAATTAATAATTTGGGAATTATAAAACCTTACTGACCCTGAGTTACCTCCTTATTATACCCAGAGCGCACTCACTATTCTGCGGTGCGTCACGTGTACATACATTACATTACTGATCCTGAGTTACCCCCCTCCTGTATAAGGTGGGGTCAAGTACCCTTTTTCACATGCATTTTTTAATCTGCGTTTTCAAAAAGCATGAAAAAACGCACCCATAGGCCCCCCAAGTTAAAAACCATGCCCTAAATACCAAAAGCATGGTGACTTCCCATCGTTTTTTGGACATAATTTTTCCCAAAAAAGCATGGTTTTTTTTAAAAACGCATGCGTTTTTGTAGAAAAACCCCCTGCGTTTTTATAACATGGGTTCCCATGGAAAAGCCTGCAAAAAAAGCATGTACAGTTAGTACTTTTAGTGCCTTCAAAAACCATGCGTTTCCCATAGGCCCCTTTAAAAAAAAGCATGCGTTTTTTACAAAAACGATGCTTTTTCAAACGCTCAAAAAATTACTACAAGCACCTATTTTTAGGTGCAATTCAAAAACGCAGCCAAAAAACGCAGGGAGCCATCAGAGACCTTACAAAAACTCAATGCTGACATGAAAAACGCATGTAAAAAAAAGCATGGTTTTTTAAAAGGCATTAAAAAAACTGTGACCACAAGCCTTATACTCCAGAGCGCACTCACTATTCTGCTGGTGCAGTCACTGTGTACATACATTACATTACTAATCCTGAGTTACCTCCTGTATTATACTCCAGAGCTGCACTCACTATTTTTGCTGGTGCAGTCACTGTGTTTCATACATTAACATTACGATCCTGAGTTTTCCTCCTGTATTATAACCCAAGCTGCACTCACTATTCTCTGGTGCAGTCATCGCGTACATACATTACATTACTGATCCTGAGTTACCTCCTGTATTATACTCCAGAGCTGCACTCACTATTCTGCTGGTGCAGTCCCCTGTGTATATACATTACATTACTGATCCTGAGTTACCTCCTGTATTATACTCCAAGCTGCGTCAATATTCTGCTGGTTTCAGTCCCCTGTGTACATACATTTCAATTACTGATCCTGAGTTACCTCCCGATTATACTCCAGAGCTGCACTTACTATTCTGCTGGTGAAATCACTGTGTACATACATACTGATCTGAGTTTCCCCTGTATATTCCAAGCTGCACTACTATTTTCTGTGCAGTCACTATGTACATACATTACATTATGATCCGAGTTACCTCCTGTATTACTCCAGAGCTGCAACTCACTATTCTGTGGTGCAGTCACTGTGTACATACATTACATTACTGATCTGATTACCTCCTGTATTATACTCCAGAGCTGCACTCACTATTCTGCTGGTGCAGTCACTGTGTACATACATTACATTACTGATCTGAGTTACCTCCTGAATTATACTCCAGAGCTGCACTCACTATTCTGCTGGTGCAGTCACTGTGTACATACATTACATTACTGATCCTGAGTTTTCCTCCTGAATTATACTCCAGAGCTGCACCACTATTCTGCTGGTGCAGTCACTGTGTACATACATTACATTACTGATCCTGAGTTACCTCCTGTATTATACTCAGAGCTGCACTCACTAATTTTGCGGTGCAGTCACTGGGGTACAATACATACTTACGTCCTGAGTTACCTCCTAATTTACTCCAGAGCCTGCACTCACTATTCGCTGGTGAGTCACTGTGTAAATACATTACATTTACTGATCCTGAGTTATTTCCTGTATTATACTCCAGAGCTGCACTCACTATTCTGCTGGTGCAGTCACGTGTACATACATTACATTACTGATCCTGAGTTACCTCCTGTATTATACTCCAGAGCTGCACTCACTATTCTGCTGGTGCAGTCACTGTGTACATACATTACATTAATGATCCTGAGTTACCTCCTGTATTATACTCCCGAGCTGCACTCACTATTCTGCGGTGCAGTCACTGTGTACATACATTACAATACTGATCCTGAGTTAACCGCCTGTATTATACTCCAGAGCTGCCCTCACTATTCTGCTGGTGCAGTCACTGTGTACATACATTACATTACTGATCCTGAGTTACCGCCTGTATTATACTCCAGAGCTGCCCTCACTATTCTGCTGGGCAGTCACTGTGTACATACATTACAAATTTCTGATCCTGAGTTACCTCCTGTATTATACTCCAGAGCTGCACTCACTATTCATTGACATGACCAGCAGACACATACTCTGTAGTGCAGTTATAGCTGATGTCAGTTTTTACAGGGCATTTTACCATTTCAGTATTACTCACTGTAATCTGGAGGAATGAAGGCTCATTCAAAATTGATGAATGGTGAAATGTCTACACGAAGTTTGCCATAAAAAGGGAAAGGAAACTCAACACACTATATATAGATACGTCCTGCAGAGGGGAGAAACTGGCCCACAATGCAAAATACAAGTGATATTATGGACAGGAGAGTTGTTCCAGCCGGGCGTGTATGGAGTGTTTTTCGCTCAGGCACAAGTTTTACCTGATGAGCAAAATGGTAACAATGTTTTGATCTTTTGCCTTTCAGGCTCCACATCTCACCATCCACTATGGCTTTGAGCGTGAGACTACCTTCATTTTATAGACAATCATCTTGGCTATCTCATACATGAATTTGATTTACAACTATTTAGCATATGATTAGTTATGCAGATTCTTGTCATGGCATTGCATTGTTACTGTTTTGCTCCTTTCTTATACTACAAATCACCACCTGTTTTCACATTCCACAATAGCTCAGTGTGTTATTAGGTTGATTCCCAAGTGAAAGGTTATGGGTTCAAATCAAGGATCCACCATGAAGAAAACAGAAGCAGCATCATCCAGCTCATTGATAGCGGTCTCTTCTAATAGTTGGATGATGAGCTTTTAGAAGGAGACCAAACTATGCCAAAAAAATATGCCTAGCCTAAGTTCAAATAATCAACCTGGCAGGAGGGATATCAGACGTGAAGAGTAAACTCTAATGTGAAGGTATTGGCCTCACTAGAACATGATGTGTCATTACGTTCTGCACCCACACACTTATCTACAGTCACATTATTCCAGAACTCTGACTTCAAAGGGAACCAGCATCACCAGTGTTATCTAGATCAAGGTTTAGGCTCCTCTCCCTCCCTTCACAAAGCCATTTTGGCCTCCACTATCAAGGACAGTTTGCCGTTCACTGTACAGACCATCTGGAATATCAGCCTTATGGATGGTGAAAATACTCTAGCCAGCTAGCTGTCTCTTTTGTGCACAAACTTTCATTAGTCCTTATAAAAAAAAAGCATAGAGGTCCATTGGGTTTCTCAGGGGAGGTGAGATGGTTCCCAACATCTGGGATTGCCCTAGATGATATCATAAAATATTACAGGCTAGCTCAATGGTTACAAGTCCACCTTGGCCATCATGGTTCTCAATAGGTCAAGAGATCACTCATGGCACACCTCAAAGTTTCCACTTCATCTCCTCCTCAGATCCTCTCCTGAAAAAATGCCAATGTCATGGTCCCTCCACACAACGCGTCTGGGACACTATTGTAGTTATACTGTTACTGGTACTTGGGTTCAGTATGTTGATCTTCAGAGCAGTCTACCATTCTAGTTCTGGCAGGTGCTGGGTTGCTCAGGTGTTCTAACGTCCAGTGATTGCTCTGTTACTTAGCTGAGCAGCCTCTCCCGGAACTCTGCCAGTCGTACATTCTGTCTGCTCTGATCTCTGTTATCTGACCCAGACTGTTGCTTGATTACTCTTTTGCCTGTTTCCTGTACTTGTTATTATTCTCCTGGTGTTTTGGCCCCTGGACCGGAGCCTGAATATGCCTCTGTTTAATCCCTGAATCCTCTTTGTGATCTAGAAAACTTGACCCTGGACCCTTACATGCCCATGTCTTTATCCACACCCTGAATATTGCAAACTCTCCTGGAACTAACCCAAATTTACTAACCTCCCTGTTGTCTCCATTCCTGTAAGTAGTGACTGTGTCACCACCTAGCTTATGTCATGGCCAACTCATTGTCTGTCCAACTGCTCTCTATGGCTGTGGGATAAACGGGCTTTAAGGTGCTTATCCAGGACTCGAATATTCATGACCTACCCTAGGATATTAGAATAGCGGGAGACTCACACCTGGAGACCCTTTAGCTGATACATGCTCCAACAGCAATGTATGGAGCAGAACACCAGTTTTCTTGGACCCTGGTGTCGGCAAGAAATTTGACTGCACCCATATTCCAAAACCCAAACTTTGAACTTGGACTCTCACTTGTATTTGGCCTGGTGGATTCATTTTGACAAGTGGAAAGTTACAGATATTTTTGCACTTTCTACAAATTACTAAACTTTTGTAATAAGGGAAATATCGCACTACTATGAAGTCTGAAGGCTGATAAAGCATACATTACAGTGAGAACTTCATTCAGATCTCCAGGCATGAGGTCATCCTACAGGAAAGGAATAATATCCTCTTTATACATACATATACATTATACATATACCGATACATCAATCTCTCTTATCCATGGTAAACTGCAAGTGAATGGGAACCGGACACAAGTAGACTACTTGTAGTAACACAGGTAGTCCAAGCCACAATCAAAACGTCTATTAACAAGTCCTTGATTGGAATATGGTTGAAGGTCCTTCTCTGATGGTACCTGGTTCACACTACATGTTTCCAACCTCATCATCAAGGTGATTTCCAACATGGAGCTGTAGGGGGACAACGTGCAGTGTGAATGGTCGGTTACTGGCATTAATATCACCAAAAATGCCAAATAAACACAATTAAATACAGGCAGACCCTTTACCAACATCTGACTTACGTACCACGTAATACTCTCCGCTAACCTCTTCAGTGGCCATCCAGTCCTCTTCTTTCTGCTACGAGCACGCCGTATTCCCAGCTACTTTACTATAGGCCACAACTTGAGGCCATGTTACTGTCGCATCTTAGGTCCCATTGTCGTTACTACTTTATGACTCATGGTGAGCTCCAGCCTTGAGGTAGCCGGAAGTCTTGGCCTATAGCGAAGAAGCCGAATATGCAGCGCCCCAAAAAGATGGAAAGAAGAGGACCAGGCGGCGATTAGAGCGATAGCAGAAGAGAGGAGTACTGCTTGGAGGGCGGCACTGTGGCTCAGTGTTTAGCACTGTGGCTTGCAGAGCTTAAGGTCCTGTGTTCAAATCCCACAAGGACATTCTCTGCAAGGTGTTTGCATGTTCTCCCCATGCTTGCGTGGGTTTCCATGTTGTAAAGACATACTGATAGGATGTTTATATTGTGAACCTCAATGGAGACAGCATTACTGATGTATGTAAAGTGCTATGGAATTAATAGCACTATATAAATTAATTATTATTATTTTTTATTTTTTTTCTCACTATCTGGTCCTCTTCTTTCTACTGTCATGTGACCCATCGTCACACTTCCAAGACTTGGTATATAGTGAAGGGGCCGGAGATGTGGTGTGCTCAATGACAGAAAGAAGAGGACCAGATTGCAAGTAAATTGATGGCAGAAGAGTGAGTATTGGTTAAAAAAAACCTAATACCTCCTTGACTACCCACTTCTCACTTTCTGGTCCTCTTCTGTCTACCATCGCGCACCACATCTCCAAACTTCCTAGACTCTGTCTATATAGTAAAAAGGCCAGAGATGGGGTTTGCTCAACAACGGAAAGAAGAGGACCAGATGGCAGGTTGATGGAAAGCAGAAGAGCTGAGCATTGGTAAAAAAAACAAACTAATACTTACCTCTCCTACTGCCTGCTTCTCAAAGTCTGGTCCTATTATTTCTACTGTAGTGCATCGTATCTCCAGACTTTCCAAGGACTGGGTCTATAGTGAAGAGGCCCAAAGATGCAGCATGCCTGACAATGGAAAGAAGAGGACCAGACGGCAAGTAGATGGGCAGCTTATAAGGGGAGTTTTGGTTAAAAAAAAAAACAATGGTCACCTCCTCAACTACCCGCTTCTCACTGTCTGGTCTTCTTCTTTTCACTATTGCGTACCACATCTCCAAACCAACAAAGCGTGATAAAAACAGTGTAAAAACACTGGAGATGCAACTTGCTCAATAATAAAAGAAGAGAACCAGACAGCAAGTAGGACAACAGCTGAAGAGGTGAGTATTGGTTAATAAAATATCAATGCTCATCTCTACGACTGCCTGCTTCTCACTTTCTAGTCCTTGTCCTTCCACTATAATTCCAGGTCGAATGCAATGTGGAACAGTTGAAAGAAGAGGATCGGATGATGGCGAGCAGCAAGGCAGTACAGTGAGAATAAGTGTTTTTAGTTTCCCTGTTTCAACTTACAAACATATTCGGGTTCCGAACAGACCTAGAGAACATATCTAGTTCATAACCAGGGATCTGCCTGTACTCCCAATAGCATGGAGAAATGTATTTATCTTATTTGTCTGGTCATTATCAGAAATCGGTGGACCTCCTCGGTCCATATGGAAATAGTTAAATATAAACCAGGTTGGATAATGATAAAACTCAGTAGTCTCCTGACTGACTCCCACACCAAGCTTGATAAAGTCTGGCAGCCATGGATGTCATTTCCTGGTTGGGTTTATCATAATGGCTGTAAAGTCATTATCTTGCAATACATAGACTTGAATATAAGATTACCCCCTCTTTCTCTCCTTGAATGCCTTGATTGTAATACTCATGTATGTCGGAATGTTTAACCTTCAATATCCAACTGGAGATCAAACTTTTCTTTGCTTTCTTTTTGTTGTGTATGTCAACAGGTTTGCTAATGGCCAGCAATAAAGCAGCGGTTAGTAATTGTTATCCAATGTGATTTGACTTTATGGTGAGTGACGCGCTAAGTCTATATGGCTTTATTGATTTGCTTACCATACAATCAACACACCTCCACTATTGTACTATTTTCTCCCTTACTAGGGACCTGTTTAGTCATAAAAACTTATTTTATAGATATCACTCATAAAAAACCTTTAAACACATTAAAGTTCATTGATTCTTCCTCTGCTGTTTCTTATCCAGACTTTTCACACTTTCTTGATGAACCTAAAAATGGTAATTCCTGTGTGTGATCACTTGTCTATAGACATCAGATTATTTGTCTTTTGTTAACAGTTCACATTTGTTATTCTCACCGGCGTATATCACTTTTAGTATGTAGCGTGTTTGATCTCCACCTCAATTTTCTATGCAGATTCTAAAATCATTAAAATAATTTGGTATAATAAAATCTTATAATTATTTATAAATTGTTTTAAAATGACTGATCTGGTATTTTACCTTCAGATTGGTAATATCTGGACTCTCAGTTATTTGGTTATACCGCTGTGTGTGATCTCTACAATATGGCACTGGAATTATAAGACACTATATCAATTATATCCACTATTATAGATTTATCTTTGTATATAGTATATTACAAATGGTGATCCCCAAACTGACCCTGTATGTATATAGTATATTACTAATGGTGATCCCCAAACTGACCCTGTATGTATATATTATATTACTAATGGTGATCCCCAATCTGACCCTGTATGTATATAGTTTATTACTAATGGTGATCCCAATTGAACCTGTATGTATATAGTATATTACTAATGTGTGATCCCCAAACTGACCCTGTATGTATATATTATATTACTAATGGTGATCCCCAAATGACCTTGTTATGTATATATATATATTACTAATGGTGATCCCCAAACTGACCCTGTATGTATATAGTATATTACTAATGGTGATTCCCAAACTGACCTGTATGTATATTAGTTATATTACTAATGGTGATCCCCAAACTGACATTATGTATATATATATTACTAATGGTGATCCCCAAACTGACCTGTATGTATATATATATTACTATTTGGTGATCCCCAACTTGACCCTGTATGTATATATTATATTACTAATGGTGATCCCCAAACTGACCTGTATGTATATATTATATTACTAATGGTGATCCCCAAACTGACCCTGTATGTATATAGTATATTACTAATGGTGATCCCAAACTGACCTGTATGTATATAGTATATTACTAATGGTGATCCCCAAACTGACCATGTATGTATATAGTATATTACTAATGGTGATCCCCAAACTGACCCTGTATGTATATAGTATATTACTAATGGTGATCCCCAAACTGACCCTGTATGTATATATATATTACTAATGGTGATCCCCAAACTGACCCTGTATGTTATATTATATATTACTAATGGTGATCCCCAAACTGACCCTGTATGTATATATTATATTACTAATGGTGATCCCCAAACTGACCCTGTATGTATATAGTATATTACTAATGGTGATCCCCAAACTGACCTGTATGTATATATATATTACTAATGGTGATCCCCAAACTGACCCTGTATGTATATATTATATTACTAATGGTGATCCCCAAACTGACCTGTATGTATATATTATATTACTAATGGTGATCCCCAAACTGACCACTGTATGTATATATTATATTACTAATGGTGATCCCCAAACTGACCCTGTATGTATATATTATATTACTAATGGTGATCCCCAAACTGACCCTGTATGTATATATATATTACTAATGGTGATCCCCAAACTGACCCTGTATGTATATAGTATATTACTAATGGTGATCCCCAAACTGACCCTGTATGTATATATATATTACTAATGGTGATCCCCAAACTGACCCTGTATGTATATAGTTATATTACTAATGGTGATCCCCAAACTGACCTGTATGTATATATTATATTACTAATGGTGATCCCCAAACTGACCCTGTATGTATATAGTATATTACTAATGGTGATCCCCAAACTGACCCTGTATGTATATATTATATTACTAATGGTGATCCCCAAACTGACCCTGTATGTATATAGTATATTACTAATGGTGATCCCCAAACTGACCTTGTATGTATATATTATATTACTAATGGTGATCCCCAAACTTACCCTGTATGTATATAGTATATTACTAATGGTGATCCCCAAACTGACCCTGTATGTATATATTATATTACTAATGGTGATCGCCAAACTGACCATGTATGTATATATTATATTACTAATGGTGATCCCCAAAACTGACCCTGTATGTATATATTATATTAACTAATGGTGATCCCCAAACTGACCCTGTATGTATATATTATATTACTAATGGTGATCCCCAAACTGACCCTGTATGTATATATTATATTACTTATGGTGATCCCAAGGTTAGCTACGTATGTGCATCGTAGATACTGACCACAATACCGTCACTCCCTGCAGGTGATGTGTTGTTCAGGGCTGCATGTGATTTCGGGCTGTGTGATCTGCAATTTCTGTTGATCCAAGTATAGCGTTCAGTCTCAGCTGTTGGTTCCTCTTCTTTTCCCCTGCTCACCTTCAGGGCTGGTCGGGTCCGCCGTCAGCTCTGCTCCATGGCCAGCGGGCACAGCGACGCCTCCTGTCTCTCCATCTTGTTACTGGAATTTGCGTCAGACGCGGCAGCAGTCATGTGATCACAATGGGCGGGTTTGTTTACCAGTGCGGACGTCTCCGTCAGTGCTGGTAGAGGGATTACAGTGCAGCGTCACTCCAACTAGTTTCAAAGGCTGTCACAGCTTCTTCATCAGGGAAACCTCCTAGACTCTGCAATCTTCCTTATAGTCACCTCATTGCTCACTGATTGGTATCATGACCTTCCTTCCTCCACTCTGTGTTCATCAGTTTTGTGCTTATTCCTGGTTTTCTTACTCTCTGCCCCTTTGTGGATTCTATATTGGATTTGTTATTAATAAATAATTATATGTATACTTTCCCCCAGGCATTTTATGTGCATTATATCATAGGATCTTATAGGGATAAGATTTGTGTTATTTCTAGAATACAGTTTACTCCTATGTACTTACTTTTCCCATTACTTGTATCTTTTTACAAGATAAACTCATGCAAATAACCTTCCTTATCTTATTAATTGTCAGTACATCTGTCCTAGAGTGAACCAACGTGTTCTAATTATTATTTTATATAATAGTATTTATTTGTGCAAGTTGTTATACTTATAAGAGTCTGATTTACTTTGGTTGGGCATAGTAAGTGCATGCATTGCTGCTGATTTCAATATAGAGGTGGGGGCTTTATATCTATACTAGGCTAGGTGGATATAATGGGTGTATGGTATACTAAATTCATATACCTTCAATCTGCATATCATAAACTACCCTTATTATGCAGTCTAGAGTTTAAGGTCTATTGTTAGATAGAGTTAGCTTCTCTTCATTACAACCCATAGAGCTCTATTTCATGGTTAAAGCCTTTAGGAGCTCGGCTATCTGATTTAAATATCCATCTACTTTCGTATCTTGACATCTTCCTGATCTTGTCTCCTCCTCTCCGATCTTCTTCCACTTTTTCTATGGCAAAAAATTTTAGGTTTTTGCTACTTGATCTGTGATGATCCCTAAAATGCCCCTCGAAAGTCTTCTTTATATTTCGCACGTTCCCCCATCCTAACAGATAGGGCTGTTATCATCCGTCCTATATATAGTTTATTACAACAACACTGAATTCCATAAATCACCCCCTTTGTTTGGCACAAAAGTTTTTCTTTGATTTTATAAATCTTTTTCCCTGCAGAATCCTGGAATTCCTTCCATACTTTCTTGGAGATATCTGTTGCCTGACAGCTTTTACAGTGTCCGCAGTATCTGAAGCCGTCTTCATTAGTTATTTCTCTCTTCTTCTTCGTGTTTCCTTCCCAGGAGCTCGGGACTATCTTTTCTTTAAGTGTTGTCACTCTCTTAAAAATGATCCTAGGGATCTCTAGTAAAAACTCTCCAATGATCTTATCCCTTTTGCCACAAACTCCTCTCTCATCAGTCTTGATTCTTCTTGATAGTCATCCATCTTGGAACAGTTTCTTCTTAGTCTTGTGAATTGTCCCCTTGGGATGTTTTCCAGCCACTTTGGGAGGTGGCAACTTCTTATATCTATAAAGCTATTACAATCCGTCTGTTTTCTATAGGTTTTGGTCTTTATTTTATTATCTTCAATAAAGATTTCAAGATCCAGGTACTGTATTCGATCTTTACTCTGTTGTCCTGTAAACTCTAATCCATAATTATATTTAGTCTTGTCAGGAATTCTTCAAGTTCATTTTTTGGGCCATCCCATATGAATATCACATCGTCTACATAGCGATACCATAATTTGATATTGCCTGTTGTTACTCCTTTTATAAATATATGTTCCTCCTCCCACTTTCCTACATAGATATTTGCTCAGCTTGGGGCGAAGCGTGTGCCCATGGCGGTCCCCCATCTTTGTCTGTAGTACCGCCCATGAAGAAATTATGATCTAAAATGAATCTGATCCGATCCATCACGAAATCTATTAGTAGTCGATTTAAACGTTTTGAATGTTCAAGAAAATATCTGGTAGCTAAACACCTTCTATCATGCTCAATAACTGTCCAACTGTCCAACGTCCCCATTATATATGTATTCTTCCATTCTACTTGCTCTAGCTTGTTAAGTATATCCTTAGTATCCTTTATGGTACCTTTACACGCCACTACTGAAGGTAGCAACAGGTAGGGACCGCACGTGCACACGCGCGGTTTCAACAGTTGCTAACGGTACCTGATACCGCATATACACGCCGCCACAAGGTGCTCCACAGAAAGTATTTTCGTTCCCCGGAAGTGCCGACGGGTGCTGCAGGTTACCTTCTGTGGAGCACCTTCCCTGATTTACACGCCGCTACCACAAGGGAATATGGGCGGACCTGGGGCAGCAGGGACAACACAGAGGCGTGCCACAGTCCGTCACGCCGCGCCCAAACGACAACCATTGGCCAACACAATAGTGTTCTGATCGTGCAGACGGTGCCTATGTGTAGTGCTGAAGTGACAGCTCATCCAAAATGGCGCCCTGTGAAGGGACAACCAATCGTAACGCAGGAGCTTCCACCAATGATCGCTGATGGGGCGTGGTATACATGCCGCCGTGGCACGCCCCAGGGATTACGCTAGGCCACGTAAATACCTTCCTGTGCCCCGATTACACGCCGCCACCATAGGGTTTATACCTGCTTGTTTTTCAGCGCGGCTGAAAGACAGGTGTCCACAGAGACAGGAAGGTGTTACCTGATTTACACGCCGCAACCTTGCGGTGTTTTGACGGTATCGGGTACAATGGTCTCCGACACCTGCCAGTTTCTACCTTTCGGTAGTGGCGTGTAAAGGTACCATTAGATATGCTGGTAAGGACCTGACTTCTGGTTGGAGATACAAATCAATATACCTAGAGAGGTTAGCTGTGAGGCTATCAATACCCACAATGATCGGCCGACCAGGGGGCTTTTGTTGATTTTTGTGTATCTTTAGTTTTTGATAACAAGTTGCTGTTTTAGGATGTCTGTTGAAGATAAATCCATACTCTTTTTTATTCAGGATCCCAAAATCCTTCCCCTTCTGTGCTAGTTTCCCTAATTTTTTTAAATAGTTTTTAGTGGGGTCCTGGGTCAGTAATTGGTAGGGTTTTTTGTCTTCCAGCAACTTAATGGACTCTGCATAGTATTCAGTGGTGTCCATCACCACTATTCCCCCCGCCTTGTCGGCTGGTTGAATTCTTACGTTTTTATTTCCTCTTAGTTCTTCTATGGCTTCCTTCTCCTTCTTCGTTATATTTTGCGGAACGTATTTCATATTCCTTTTCTTTATTTTCCTTATATCCTGCACCACCATCATTTCAAAAGTAGTCATATCTTTTGACTGTTCAGACATCGGATTAATATTAGATTTTTTATTCCGTCCTGAATGGGCAAAAGGGTCTTCTTCTCTCGAGAGTTTCGAGGGACACCCTGTGTCAAAGCATTTTAGGGATCATCACAGATCAAGTAGCAAAAACCTAAATTTTTTGCCATAGAAAAAGTGGAAGAAGACCGGAGAGGAAGAGACAAGATCAGGAAGATGTCAAGATACGAAAGTAGATGGATATTTAAATCAGATAGCCTAGCTCCTAAAGGCCTTAACCATGAAATAGAGCTATATGGGTTCTAATGAAGAGAAGCTAACTCTATCTAACAATAGACCTTAAACTCTAGACTGTATAATAAGGGCGGTTTATGATATGCGGATTGAAGATATATAAATTTAGTATAGCATATACCCATTATATCCACCTGGTCTAGTATATAGATATAAAGCCCCTACCTCTATATTGAAATTGGCAGCAATGCATGCACTTACTATGCCCAACCAAAGTTCCAAGGACAAATAGCTACAAATCAGACGCTTATATGGGCCGCTTTACACACACCAACTTCTGTGACCAACTTCTGAACAGATCTCTGGTTGCAGTGAAATCATGGACACAACTTGCACAAATAAATACTATTATATAAAAAAAATAATTAGAACACGTTGGTTCACTCTAGGACAGATGTACTGACAATTAATAAGATAAGGAAGGTTATTTGCATGAGTTTATCTTGTAAAAAGATACAAGTAATGGGAAATGTAGGTACATAGGAGTAAACTGTATTCTAGAAATAATATAAAATCTTATCCCTATAAGATCCTATGATATAATGCACATAAAATGCCTGGGGGAAAGTATACATATAATTATTTATTAATAACAAATCCCATATAGAATCCACAAAGGGGCAGAGAGTAAGAAAACCAGGAATAAGCACAAAACTGATGAACACAGAGTGGAGGAAGGAAGGTCATGATACCAATCAGTGAGCAATGAGGTGACTATAAGGAAGATTGCAGAGTCTAGGAGGTTTCCCTGATGAAGAAGCTGTGACAGCCTTTGAAACTAGTTGGAGTGACGCTGCACTGTAATCCCTCTATAAGCACTGACGGAGACGTCCGCACTGGTAAACAAACCCGCCCATTGTGATCACATGACTGCTGCCGCGTCTGACGCAAATTCCAGTAACAAGATGGAGAGTCAGGAGGTGTCGCTGTGCCCGCTGGACATGGAGCATAGCTGACGGCGACCAGCCCCGAAGGTGTGCAGGGGAAAAGAAGAGGAACCAACAGCTGAGACTGAACACTATACTTGGATCAAAAGAAATTGCAGATCACACAGGCCAGCTTCAGACTGCGTGTCTGATCCGATCCGTAGCTGTCCGCTTGAGGCAGACAGCCGCGGACCGGATCAGCACACAAGACTGGGGGCTATTATGCCCTCCGATCCTGTGTGCAGCCGCACGCAGCTGAACCAGCTGACAGGTCAGGACCGCGGCGCCCGCGGTCCTCACCTATTAGCAGCAGTAACTGCGTGCGGCTGCACACAGGATCGGAGGGCATAATAGCCCCCAGTCTTGTGTGCTGATCCGGTCCGCGGCTGTCTGCCTCAAGCGGACAGCTACGGATCGGATCAGACACGCAGTCTGAAGCCGGCCACAGCCCGATATCACATGCAGCCCTGAACAACACATCACCTGCAGGGAGGGAAGGTAACAACAATGCACAGATGTAGCCAACCTTGGGATCACCATTAGGCGGCCATCACACGTATCTATATCGTGAGCGATATTGTTAGCGATCACGTGCACGCGCGATCGCTAACATCGTTCACATCGCTGGTGAGCTGTCACACAGACAGACTCACCAGTGATGTGGGCCAGCGAGATCGCTGGTAACCATGGTACACATCGGGTTACTAGGCGCCGCGCTGCGCTTAGTAACCTGACGTTTACCATAGTTACCATCTCCCAGCATAGGGGTCATTCCATGTCAAGTGAACCAATGATTATTACCTCTATATTTTTAATTCTTTTGAGATTTTGTTATTTGATAATAGCATGTCAGACAATGCAAAATGTGAAGAGAAAAATTTTTAAAAAAATTTATTTT
Source organism: Allobates femoralis (assembly GCA_033576535.1). NCBI lineage: Eukaryota > Metazoa > Chordata > Amphibia > Anura > Aromobatidae > Allobates > Allobates femoralis. The sequence goes on from JARQOC010000002.1 coordinate 28,062,690, forward strand.
TTTTTAAATGATTTTCAAAGTTCGGAAAAAGTGCGAATTTCACTGTTGCCTGCCTTTACGTTTCTCCTCATAACTAAGGCTAGGAATAAGATAGAGAGACAAAATAAACACCAATCTACTCAGAACTATACAGGCTTTCACCAGATATGTCACAAGAGGATCTTTGTTAATATTTTACCCATGTGATCGCAAGCGCAAAACTTTAAAACGCATTTCTGAAAAATCGGCACGCTTTAAATATTTCAAAAACTGCCCATGTGTCTGCTTTGCTCTTAGCCACATCTGTACCAAATTTCAAGTTGGGATCGCGATGGGATCATATTTTAAAATATTTTACTATTAATAGCGTCAATGGGTCATTCCATATCAAGTGATCTAAATATGAATATTTTTTTTTACCTGACGTCTTTAGATTTTTTTTTTTTTTTTTCCTTTATGAAGTACTACTTTAGTTAATTACAAATTAAAAGTTTAGAATTTTTTTCTTCATCAGTTAATTTTTTACAGATTTTTAAAGTTTAAAAAAAGTGTGAATTTTGGCCTGGTATGATTTTACATTTTTTTATCTTGGGCTAGAAATAAGATAGAGAAACAAAATAAACACCATTCTACTCAGAACTGTCCAGGCTTTCACCAGATATGTCACAAGAGTATATTTGTTAATTTTAATTTTTTACCCATGCGAACGCAAACGAAACATTTTGAAACGCATTTCCGAAAAAAACGTTTTAATAAAAATTTTCCAAAACTGCCCATGTTTCTTGTATGCTCTTAGCCACATCTGTACCAAGTTTCAAGTTGGGATCGTGATGGGATCATATTTTAAAATATTTAACTATTATAGTGTCAATTCAAAAATCTTGAATTCAGATCTGTTCAACCTGTGGTCTAAAAGCGTGGGGTCTATATTTATCAAAGCCATTATTTTTAGACATTATTGTATTATTTTGATATGTTACAGCTTAGAAGCAGGAGAGGACATATAGGAAAAAGCTTTGTTAGGGCTCAACCTGAGAAAGCACAGGGATAGACAGTGAATGCAGAGCAGATGATAGGCCAGCAGCTCTGTCAATCATGTTAAGTGTCTACCCACTGCATTCAGGAAGTAAGACAGCTCGTTCGGGCCTTTCATGTCCTGACATGTCTGGACATCTTCACTCCTGAACAAACAATAGTCTGTACAAAGCCATCAAGGCTGTGTACTAAAATATGGGTGAGTAAATATATTAATAGTTTAATGCTTTTATTATTAAGGGCCAATACACACAGTGCTATTCTTAGGGATCATCATTCAGAAAAACAGCCCCATTGATTTCTATGGGGTTCACCACATGCAGTGTTTTTGGAAACACTCAAGAGTGAGTAAATCACTGCTTGAACTACTTTTTAATCGCTGCAATAAATGCAGCATTTATCATTTATATAAAAAAAAGCTGCCATTTTTTTCACTAGCGATTAAAAAAACTAACGCATATGTGGTAAAAACTTGGTAGAAAAACAAGCTGCCAAAACTGCAGCGTGTATCTACAGACAGAAAAAACTGTGCGCGCTAGCCCTAAAACTCACTTTATAGTAATACAGTTCTATCTCAAGTGTACTGTAAATCTTTATTTTTATTACCTATCTTCCTTACTTAATATTAAATGTATTTTTCAGACACAGCAATGGCTGCTACTTCTCAAGAAACAGCATTTTATCATAGACACTGTTGCAATCCTTTTGAAAAAATATGAATATGATTGGCGCTGGTGGCTGGCTACTGTACTCTCCAAAGATTGTGAAAATGAAGAAGTAGAATTGACTTTATTGCATCCTTCTGGTCCGGCGCCATCCTTTGTGTATCCAAGAAAGCCAGACATTTTAAAAGTGCACAAAAATCAGATATTAACTCAGGCGGAGCCTAACACCGTGACAGGCCGGACATACTCTTTGACACACAAGGAAATGGCGATTGCTATTAAGCGTTTATGGACAAGATTACATTTCACCCACTAGAAGGGACAAATTGATAAAATGCCACTTTATAAACATACTATTAATTGTTTGATAAGTTCATAATTTATAGAACGATGATTTAATTACTGTACTATTCTTATTAAACACTTCATAAATCACATGTTTAGTGATAGAATAGAAAACAAATTTATATGTATAAATAGGGGTTAACATTTTTGGTTCTTTTAATCTTGTTTAATCAAACTTGAGGATATGATCACCTTTCTTCTTTTGGTTTGTTCAATACATTCAAGTTGAAAATGCTGAGCGTTGTGTTCTGATGATTAAGATGTATTTATCCTGGCACTTATGGGATTTGTTTTTTGTGTTTCTTTTTTGTAGCATATAAATGTTTTATTCAATAAGTTGTGATAACTCATACAACCATAAAATAAAAAATATATAAATTTGACAGGTCCCAAGTTGAATCTCTGCACAAATATAACCAAGAACACAATCAGTCATTTTTTCACAATTGCCCGTCAATAGTTTGAATTTGATATAAAGAAACATAGTCTTGTAACATCTCAAATGAAAGCTGTTACCGTTCTGAGTAAAATGATGCCTCTCCCACTTCATTATCTTATTTCTAGCCTGAGATAAAAAAATGTAAAGTCATACCAGGCCAAAATTCACCCTTTTTTTAAACTTTAAAAATCTGTAAAAAATTAACTGATGAAGAAAAAAATTCTAAACTTTTAACTTGTAATTAACTAAAGTTGTACTTCATAAAGAAAAAGAATTTAAAAAATCTAAAGACGTCAGGTAAAAAAAAATATTCATATTTAGATCACTTGATATAGAATGACCCATTGACGCTATTAATATTAAAATATTTTAAAATATGATCCCATCGCGATCCCAACTTGAAATTTGGTACAGATGTGGCTAAGAGCATAGCAGATACATGGGCAGTTTTTGAAATATTTAAAGCGCGCCGATTTTTCGGAAATGCGTTTTAAAGTTTTGCGCTTGCGATCACATGGGTAAAATATTAACAAAGATCCTCTTGTGACATATCTGGTGAAAGCCTGTACAGTTCTGAGTAGATTGGTGTTTATTTTGTTTCTCTATCTTATTTCTAGCCCGAGATATGATAGAAAATGTAAAGCCATACCAGGCCAAAATTCGCACTTTTTTAAAACTTTAAAAATCTGTAAAAAATTAACTGATAAAGAAAAAAATTCAAAACTTTTTTTTTGTAATTAACTAAAGTTGTTCTTCATATAGAAAAAAAATTAAAAAAATCTGAGGACGTCAGGGAAAAAAAATATTCATTTTTGGATCACTTGACATGGAATGACCCATAGGCTCTGCCGCTGGGAGATCGTTCATCGTGGTGTCACACACCACGATGAAGCAGATTGTTCAAACGATTATCGCTTGATATGAGCTCCTGCTGACCATTCTGCGATCAAGCGATTTTACATTGTAAAATCGCTTGATCGCACGCAGCGATTCACAAACGATATCGCTTAAGCGATCAAAAAGCAGATCACTTAAACGATATCGTTTAAGATATGGAAGCGTGTGACGGCCGCCTTAGTAATATAATATATACATACATGGTCAGTTTGGGGATCACCATTAGTAATATAATATATACATACAGGGTCAGTTTGGGGATCACCATTAGTAATATAATATATACATACAGGGTCAATTTGGGGATCACCATTAGTAATATAATATATACATACAGGGTCAGTTTGGGGATCACCATTAGTAATATAATATATACATACAGGGTCAGTTTGGGGATCACCATTAGTAATATAATATATACATACATGGTCAGTTTGGGGATCACCATTAGTAATATAATATATACATACAGGGTCAGTTTGGGGATCACCATTAGTAATATAATATATACATACAGGGTCAGTTTGGGGATCACCATTAGTAATATAATATATACATACAGGGTCAGTTTGGGGATCACCATTAGTAATATAATATATACATACAGGGTCAGTTTGGGGATCACCATTAGTAATATAATATATACATACAGGGTCAGTTTGGGGATCACCATTAGTAATATAATATATACATACATGGTCAGTTTGGGGATCACCATTAGTAATATAATATATACATACAGGGTCAGTTTGGGGATCACCATTAGTAATATAATATATACATACAGGGTCAGTTTGGGGATCACCATTAGTAATATAATATATACATACAGGGTCAGTTTGGGGATCACCATTAGTAATATAATATATACATACAGGGTCAGTTTGGGGATCACCATTAGTAATATAATATATACATACAGGGTCAGTTTGGGGATCACCATTAGTAATATACTATATACATACAAGGTCAGTTTGGGGATCACCATTAGTAATATAATATATACATACAGGGTCAGTTTGGGGATCACCATTAGTAATATACTATATACATACATGGTCAGTTTGGGGATCACCATTAGTAATATACTATATACATACAAGGTCAGTTTGGGGATCACCATTAGTAATATAATATATACATACAGGGTCAGTTTGGGGATCACCATTAGTAATATAATATATACATACAGGGTCAGTTTGGGGATCACCATTAGTAATATAATATATACATACAGGGTCAGTTTGGGATCACCATTAGTAATATAATATATACATACAGGGTCAGTTTGGGGATCACCATTAGTAATATACTATATACATACAAGGTCAGTTTGGGGATCACCATTAGTAATATAATATATACATACAGGGTCAGTTTGGGGATCACCATTAGTAATATAATATATACATACAGGGTCAGTTTGGGGATCACCATTAGTAATATAATATATACATACAGGGTCAGTTTGGGGATCACCATTAGTAATATAATATATACATACAGGGTCAGTTTGGGGATCACCATTAGTAATATAATATATACATACAGGGTCAGTTTGGGGATCACCATTAGTAATATACTATATACATACAGGGTCAGTTTGGGGATCACCATTAGTAATATAATATATACATACAGGGTCAGTTTGGGGATCACCATTAGTAATATAATATATACATACAGGGTCAGTTTGGGGATCACCATTAGTAATATACTATATACATACAAGGTCAGTTTGGGGATCACCATTAGTAATATAATATATACATACAGGGTCAGTTTGGGGATCACCATTAGTAATATAATATATACATACAGGGTCAGTTTAGGATCACCATTAGTAATATAATATATACATACAGGGTCAGTTTAGGATCACCATTAGGCGGCCGTCACACGCAACGATTTCTTGCCCGATATCGTTTAAGCGATCTCCATTTTGATCGCTTAAGCGATATCGGGCAAGATATCGTTGCATGTAATCAAGCGATTTACGATGTTAAATCGCTTGATCGTGACATCGCTGATCTGAGCTCCGGTTCTCAGATCTGGCGATTAGCGATTTCACGATCTCCTTCATCGTGGTGTGTGACACCACGATGAACGATCTCCCAGCGCAGAGCCTATGCTGGGAGATGGTAACTATGGTACACGTCGGGTAACTAAGCGACGCGCGGCCCTAGTAACCCGATGTGTACCATAGTAACGAGCGAGATCGCGGCTCCGCATCGCTGGTCAGTCTGTCTGTGTGACATCTCACCAGCGATGTGAGCGATATTGTAAGCGATTGCGCGTGCACGTGATCGCTTACAATATCGCTAAAGATATCTGTGCGTGTGACGGCCGCCTTAGTAATATAATATATACATACAGGGTCAGTTTGGGGATCATCATTAGTAATATAATATATACATACAGGGTCAGTTTGGGGATCACCATTAGTAATATACTATATACATACAGGGTCAGTTTGGGGATCACCATTAGTAATATACTATATACATACAGGGTCAGTTTGGGGATCACCATTAGTAATATACTATATACATACAGGGTCAGTTTGGGGATCACCATTAGTAATATAATATATACATACAGGGTCAGTTTAGGATCACCATTAGTAATATACTATATACATACAGGGTCAGTTTGGGGATCACCATTAGTAATATACTATATACATACAGGGTCAGTTTGGGGATCACCATTAGTAATATACTATATACATACAGGGTCAGTTTGGGGATCACCATTAGTAATATAATATATACATACAGGGTCAGTTTAGGATCACCATTAGTAATATAATATATGCAAAGGTAAAACTATAATAGTGGATATAATTGATATAGTGTCTTATAATTCCAGTGCCATATTGTAGAGATCACACACAGCGGTATAACCAAATAACTGAGAGCTCCACATATTACCAATCTGAAGGTAAAATACCAGATCAGTCATTTTAAAACAATTTATAAATAATTATAAGATTTTATTATACCAAATTATTTTAATGATTTTACAATCTGCATAGAAAATTGACATGGAGAGCAAACACAGTACATAATATAAGCAATATACACCGGTAAGAATAACAAATGTGAATTTTTAACATAAGACAAATAATCTGATGTCTATAGATAAGTAATCACACACATCAATTACCATTTTTAGGTCCATCAAGAAAGTGCGAAAATTCTGAATAAGAAACAGCAGAGGAAGAAGCAATGAACTTTAATGTGTTTAAAGGTTTAATTATATCCTGGATGTAATATGCACAGATAACACCTGGTAGGACTGCAGCTTGTCAATAATAAGGTTGTGCTCCAGAGTCAATATAATAGAAAAGTAATTGTTATCCAATTACTGTTAAATAAATTGCTATATCCTATCCCCATAGACTGATTCACATGCTAACGCGACCACAAATAAATGATAAATTGCCTATAAAAAATTCAAAGCTGTGGAAACCTCTCACAATATCATTAATGAGTCAAATGTCCCTCTTACCTAAGCTAATTTATTGTTTTCAGACTCTCCCTTTAAGGGTATGTGCACACTGGCCGGCGGGTTGGTCGGCGGCGGCTGGGCGGACCCGCCAGGAAGCTCCGGAGCCATCCACCGGCATCCTGGCGGGTATGTGCGGCGGGTGACCGGCGGGTGCCGGGCGGGTGGCCAGCGGGTTAGCGCCGGCGGTGTTGCGGCAGCTGGAAGCAGTACATGATTCTGCTTGCAGCCGCTGCAGAACCGGCCGGATTATAGAACATGCTCATTCGTTGCTAACCTGCTGGGAACCCAGCGGGTTAGCAACGGATGAGCATGTGTAAACCGCCGGTGCGTGTGGACACCGGGTGTCGGTTTACATAGGTGTTAATGTTAATCCAAACGTCGGTTTGGATTAACATAAATTTACATGAAATTTATGTAAACCGACTGGCGGTTTACACTGCTAAACCGATCCTAACCCGGCCAGTGTGCACATACCCTAAAGGTTCTTCTTAGGCCGGCTTCACACCACGGCACAATCCGATCCAGGGCTGTCCAATGTGAATCGGACATCTCCGGACTGGATTTGCAAACAGAACTAATATGCCCTCTGGTCCAGATTGCACCCGGAGTCTTGTTATCGCAGCTGCTGATAATTCAAGATCGCTGTTAGCTCCTCGCTAGCCGCGGTCCTGAACTGTCAGCAGGGGATAGCTGACAGTGCCGACGCTGAGTTTCAGCACCCGGCGGCTGACTCCCGGGTGCAGCTCTGGTGCGATCCGGCGCCATAGACCCTCATGTTAGGGGGAGCCAGATCACACCGGAGCAGGAGAATCCGGGAGGATCTGAGTATCTCAGATTTTTGCATGCAATATCTTTGTGTCCGGGAGGCAGTGGCGTAACTACCGCGGTCGCAGCGGTCACGGCTGAGACCGGGCCTGCACCCCCCTGGGGGGCTCCATGTCCCATGCTTACAGCTGGCCGCCGCGACCGTGATAGCGCCGGCCGGAGAGGAGGGAGGACGGGAAATGAGAGAAACCTCCCTTCCTGCAGCTCTGCCCGCCCCTCCTCTCCTCCTCTCTGCGGACCGCGGGACACTAGATGCACACGGCGGCCGCAGTAAGTGTGACTGGCAGCGGAGAAGCTCCACCAGCACCCCCCCTGGTCCTCATGTGAGGGGGCACAGGCTGAAAAATTTCTGATGGCACCCTTCCCCAATCCTCATGTGAGAGAGGACAGGCTGAAAAATATCTGATAGCACCCCCCAACGGTCCTCGCATGGGGGGCCGGGGGCAGATCTTGCATCGGGGCCCGGAGCAGGCTAGTTACGCCACTGCTGGGAGGAAAATCCGGATCCTTCCGGACAGATGGAAACCGGATGGCAGATAGCTGCCATCCGTCTCCATAGCACACTATGGGGCCAAAATCTGATCTGAGGCTGTCCGTTTCACACCAGACAGCCCCGGATCAGATCATGCCATGGTGTGAACCCAGCCTTAGGGAACTTAAATGTCAACAAGCCGCCATAATGAGATTGATAAGTGACACAATCAAAAAACAAATTCTCACTACTCATTGCCTATATGTATGTCTTTCGGTCCCAGATATGAGCAAATATTACTGGGTGACTCACCTAAGAAGGATTGCTTTATTGGCTACATTGTAGTGCTTGGCTCCTGTTGACTTGAACTCAGTTTTGTGGTCAATTCAACCGATCAAGATATCTTCCCCTCTTCTGGGGTCCGCTTGCATGAAACATTTCGGTTTGGCTTCCCCTAGATCTCCAATGATCTCCTTCATTTACCAATCTTGGATCCAAGCTGGTCTTTTTAGCTATGCAGACGTTGAAGATTCACTCATTTGACTTTCTTCTCTATCAAAGCCAACTTTCCTATAACCAACCAAGAATTCTTCCAATTTATGCAGATCAAACACTTAGCGTTATCGCTCTATGGTTCAATGGACGTTTCTCAGCCAACCGACTTTGAAAAATTATGTAGAAGTCCATCAACTAGAGGGTTGATATCTGACATATAGACCATAAACAGACCTCATAAACAAATTCTCTTATGTGGTTAAGTGGGAGTCCTGGCTGAGAAGAGAATCCCCCCCCGCCCCCCCCAAGAGTTGGCAGTGTGTTCGGGACAAAGTGACCAAAACCTCTATATGCACCTTCTATAAAGAGAATCAATATAAGATCTTGATGTTTTGGTACCACACTCCAGGATTCCTGCATAAAGCCAATCCCCATCTCCCTGAGAGTCTGCAGACGTTGCGACACATCGGTTGAATCTCATTATCACATTTTTTGGACCTGCTCTAAGTTAATTGGATTCTGGGACTCAGTAAAAACGATAATACAAAAGCTGCTTCTGGCGGATGAGGGTCTGGAACCTTCAATCTATCTTCTTAATGTTACTCCCAGGGGGATGGGTAAGAACTCTTCTGCATTACTACTGCATATATTAACAGCTGCTAAGTGCATGATTGCTCTCTATTGGAAACAGTCTAATCCACCCTCCTATCAGGTTATATTGAATAGTATTTGTGACGTTCGTAGAATAGAATACCTGACGCCTATGTTAATGCAAGGCTGGACCATGTTGACACTATTTGTGCTCCCTGGGACTATTTCTGGGCTCAATTTAATCATTAAGAATGTAATACTCATTGATCCCTCCCTTCTTTTCCCTTATTGTATGTGTCTTTTGTCTGCTTTCAGTCAATTGTTAGGATTAGTGATGGGCGAACTCGAGCTGTAAAGTTCGGGGTCCGTTCCGAACACCTAGTGTCTGATCACAGCATCTAGAATGTATGGGCAGTTTCCAGATTACTCCAACATCTATCACAGACGCCCATTCTCTGTGACAGCGTCTGTGATTGGCTGTTGGGCCCGTCTGCAGTGACTATGCAGGAAGTTAATGAAGGATCCCGGAAGTACAAGTGGCAGGATGGTGGGGCGCATTAAGTATGAGTGTGGCACCTCGCTGGTCTGGCCGCCTCCGGGAGTACTGCACTCCTCCATTAGCATGAGAGTAGTGCTCCTGTTCTCCAGATACTGGGAGGGTGAAATTGAGACCCACAACCGTAACACACACGTAGGACCCCGGGCAGGGACGGTGGGTGGACCCGGAAGGGAGGTCCCAGTCTTAGTGAGGGGAACAGGGAAGTGTACAGACAGTCGGGAGGAAGACAGAGAAGGAGTAGGAAGTTTGAGTGTGAGTCGAGAGGTGGTGTGAGGTGTTAGCTCCTGCGGGCTGGAGCACGGTCACGCTCACCCTGGGAGGGAAAGACCGGAATGCATGAAAGAAGAAAGGAGCCCTTGGGGTGCATAAGAAGACGAAGATCACCTGTACGCCCGCATCTGGTGGAGGAACAGAGGGGCTGGTGGACGAAACCAGGAACCAGCCCTGAACACGGTGCGGCAACTGTAGGCCCGAACCATTGAAACCGGAGGACATGAGATATTAAGGGAACTGTGGCCATAAACCCGGCACATCTCAGAGAAGGCAGCCGTAGTAAGGTGTGGCCCTCGGAAGCGATGCCAGTCAATGCCTGTGGCTGTCTGTACCCGAGCTCTGTGTACAGAGGTGCTGACAGGAGAGGCGAAGCGCTGAAAGTACCACCAGTGAAAGGAAAATCGTGAGTGAAAGGAACACCGAAAGGGTCTCAACAACACTGCCCTGGTTTTTGAGAAACAGCTGGACCGGAGATTGACAGAGGCGGCCTGTTCGGAAAGTTGAAGTAAAAGTAAAGAACTCTGATACATGTGTGTGAGACTTTTCTTTGCGGAGTCCACCGGCTGTGGAGGCCGCATGAAACACCGAGGTGCTGATGCCCCAATGAACGCCGGCCAAAACATGAACTGACATTTCTACCCACTGCCCTGGGGATACCACTCCGCCTGTAGGGAGCGAAATCATGCAAGCTGACGGTCATCATCTCTGGAGGTTCTGCAGCAGCGGCGGCCGCACATAGCTGCACACCGCGGGTGGTGTCACGAATACCCCTTTCCCTTTAGTCCCTGTCACCTAGTCCTAAACTTATAATTGACACCGCCAGGGTCACGGAGCCTGGTTGCCACCGTGATGTCCCCTATAAAAGAACCACAAGATCCGGCCCGGTTCTGAGTATCCCCATTGCCCTGAAGTGGGTGTGTCCAACTTGGCTTCTCAAACAGGATGGGAACAGCCCAGTAACACTGTGTCTCGTGCACCTTTGAACGAGAATGAACTGTTCAGAAATACTGTGTAAAGAAAGAACTTGTAAAATGGCGACCAGAGAGAACAAGCGCCACATGTTGGCCTGGGGCATTTCCTCACCCCCGTCGTGGGATGGGCCCATGTGAAGACGCGAAAGAGCCAGCCCACCTCAAGTACTAAGAGGAAGCCAAGGGGGCCTGCTGAGAGGTGTGTTGACCCCGCCTAGAGGCATGAAAGAGGGCCGGAAGGGTGAGGTCCAGAAGCAGAACAAAGAAGGACTGCGTGGTGCGAGGAGTGTGTAACATCATGGCAGCAGCGGGACAGAAACTCTGGCCGGTGAGAGAGAAAGAAAAGAAGTCCCTAGTGTAACCAGGGTGGGTACAGACCTGGTTCACTTTACCAATGCTGACGACTTGGAAGATGCGGCAGAGGAGTTGAGCTAGTTGCTACGGAGGGCACAGGTGTGGGCGATCAACCCCTGCAAGCAGGCACAGCTGAGGAAGTTGGCGCAGAGAGTCCAAGCGCTAGAGCCTCCAGTACAGCCGGTGGAGAAGCCAGCAGCCGAACCACCTTGCTTAAATAAATTGGCAATCCCAGTGGAGACAAAAGTGCAGCCCGCAGCCGTTCTAGACCTGCCTGAACCAGCACCGAGGCCTGAGGGTGGTTCCAAGAAACCAAAGAGAGACAAAGACCCGGTGTAAACCCAAGAGGACGAGAGCAGGAAGGTGCACTGGGCGTCCCATGAGAGTACAGTAGAGAGGTGCTTGGTTGCGGCCCAAGCTGGAGAGACACAAGTAAAGAGTATGCCCGATAACAGCTATTGGGAGTGGAGACAAGCGGCCGAGGAAGAGGAGCGGCAGCAGTACTAAGACCATTGGCGACAGCAGGAGAAGCTAACCTTGAAGAAAAAGACCGAGTCCAGAAGACACGTGCACCCAACCCGGCGGAACAGCGCTGCAGAGTAGTTGTGGACTTCCACCTCCGGAATGGCTGGGGGTTCATTAAGGAGTATGGCTTCGAGGAGGAAGTCTTCGTCGTCCGATGAGACATTGAGTCATATCTCCCGAAGGGACACCTCGGTCGAGATCTGTACCCTAGAGACATGGTCAGATATACATGGCATATGGGACGTCGAGGCTGGTATGCGCTATGTGTGTACAAGATCATACCACCAAGAGCCCCATGTGCAGAGTCGGCTGAACTTTCAAGTGGTGAGGACGGTTTGCGGGCAAGCGGACTTCGCTCATAAAGTAAGACCTAGAGAGTCAGCTTATAAATATTAGTTTGTTGCATTGTAAATGTTATGTACAGTTGTATAGCTAGCTAGGTACCCAGTATTGTAGAAATGTTTATAGTGTAATATTTAATATATAATGGATAATTGAGAATGTCTAGCCTGGCGGAGGACACTGCAAAGGAGAAAGAACTGAGCTGAGCCCCGGCAGGGCTAATGAGTGCCACAACCCGCTGGACTAAACTCTGTTTTGCACTTTACTTTTATTTACAATATAACTGAAAGTCCGTGGATAGTTTGGTTTTTGTTTAAGGGCAATATTCAAGTAAGCACCTCCCATTACGGGAAGAGATTTTGTATTACTGTTATTGTTATTATGGTTTGCATACTTTTAAAAACAAAATTGTAGGTTTTGTGCTTTAGTTAAGGTTGCTTGGGGATGAGATAACCTTTTCCAAGGGGGAATGTGGCGCCCTGCTGGTCTGGCCGCCACCGGGAGTACTGCACTCTTCCATTAGTGGGAGAGTAGTGCTCCTGTTCTCCAGATACTGGGATGGTGAAATCGAGTCCCGCAAATGCAACACACACGTAGGACCCCGGCAGGGACGGTGGGTGGACCCAGAAGGGAGAGCCCAGTCTCAGTGAAGGGAACAGGGAGTGTAGAGACAGTTGGGAGGAAGACAGAGAAGGAGTAGGAAGTTGGAGTGAGAGTCGAGAAGTGGTGTGAGGTGTTTGCTCCTGCGGGCTGGAGCACAGTCACCCTCGCCTTGGAAGAGAAGGACCGGAAAGCGTAGAAGAAGGGAGGAGCCCTTGGGGTGTGAAAGAAGACTAAGATCACCCGTACGCCAGTATCTGGTGGAGAAACGGAGGGGCTGGTGGATGAAACATGGGACCGGCCTTGAATGTGGCGCAGCAGGTGTGGGCCCAAACCGTTGAAACCGGAGGCCATGAGATCTTAAGGGAGCTGTGTCCAAAAACCCGGCACATCTCGGAGAAGGTAGCCGAACTAAGGTGCGGCACTAGGAAGAGGTGCCAGTCAATGCCTGTGGCTGTCGGTACCCGAGCTCTGTGTGGAGGCTCTGACAGGAAAGGCGAGGTGAGTTAGAGATGCTGAGAATACTGCCAGTGAAGGAAACACCGTGAGTGAAAGGAACACCAAAGGGGTCTCGACAACACTGTCCCGGTTCTTGAGAAAAGCTGGACCGGAGATTGGCAGAAGGAAGCACCTGGCGGCCTGTTCGTAAAGTTGAAGTAAAGGTACAGAACTCCGACAGATGTGTGAGAGACTTTTCTTTGTGGCCTCCACCAGCTGCGGAGGCTGCATGAAACACTGAGGTGCTGATGCCCCAATGAACCCCAGCCAAAGAACAAACTGACTTTCCTACCCACTGCCCTGGGGATCCCGCTCCGCCCGCGGGGAGCAAAACCATACAAGCTGCTGGTCATCATCCCCGGAGGTTCTGCAGCAGCGGCGGCCGCACACAGCCGCACACCGTGGGTGGCGTCACGAATACCCATTTCCCTTTAGTCCTCGTCATCTAGTACTAAACTTTTAATTGACACCGCCAGGGTCATGGAGCCGGGTTGCCACCAGGATGGCCCCCATAGAAGAACCGCAAGGTCCGGCCCGGTTCCAAGTATCCCCATTGCCCTGGAGTGGGCGTGCCATAAGCTGCTTTCTTTTACAGCTCCCTGCCCCCATCTCATAACTTTAAAGTCCGTTTTCGGGGCTCAGACTCAAGTTCGAGTCACGTTCAGCCCAGAACTCGGACTTTAAAAAAAGTCCAGGCAAGTCCGCCGAACCTGAACATTGACAGGTTCACCCATCACTAGTTAGGATGGAAATTCTATATAGGTTAATTGGATAAGAAATGGTTACTTTAAACTGTATGTACAACTTCTTTAATAAGGGTGAACTAACCCAACATTATTATCATTGTAGCATTACTATACAATTTGATTAGGAGCCACCAGAGGCAGTAAGGTCTTTTAGGAATTATTGTATGTTATCTATGCAATTCTATTTTTCCATCATATATGAGTGCATTATTGATTGTTATATTTTATAAAATTCAATAAAAATTTACAGTTATAAAAAAAATTCAAAACTACCATTAAAAACAGTAGAAAATCAAGTCACGGTAGCCTAATGTGGAGGATAACCGGGGCAGTTCACCTTCGTGCCAAATTTTATTGTGGTTCCAAAAGTCATCCTCCCATCATACTGCTGTTTCTGATTAGAATGAAAGCAACAAAGGCTTCAAGCCAAAGACTGCTTTGCTATAACAGATAAAAGAAACAGATCACCATAGATATACCTAACAGGCCATTTGGAGCACGGAATGTTCCGGCTGGGACTTAAGCAATTAAAGACCAAGACGAGCCAGCCTCTCAAACTTGCAACTTCTTTATTCGTTGACCAAGAAGATCCAGCATCACAAACTTCCAAGTTCTTTCCTCATTGACCAAGAAGATCCAGCTTCTCAAACTTTCAAGTTCTTAACTCATGGACCAAGAAGATCCAGCTTCACAAACTTGCAACTTCTTTACTCGTTGACCAAGGAGATCCAGCTTCTAAAACTTTCAAGTTCTTTACTCATTGACCAAGAAGATTGAACTTCTCAAACTTGCAACTTCTTTCCTCATGGACCAAGAACATCCAGCTTCACAAACTTGCAATTTCTTTACTCGTTTACCAAGATCCAGCATCATAAACTTGAAAGTTCTTTACTCATTGACTAAGAAGATCCAGCTTCTCAAACTTGCAAGTTCCTCACTCGTTGACCAAGAAGATCCAGCTTCTCAAACTTGCAAGTTCCTCACTCGTTGACCAAGAAGATCTAGCTTCTCAAACTTGCAATTGCTTTACTAATTGACCAAGGAGATCCAACTTCTCAAACTTGCAGCTTCTTTACTCGTTGACCAAGAATTTCCAGCTTCTCAAACTTGCAAGTTCCTTACTCATTGACCAAGAAGATCCAGCTTCTCAAACTAGCAAGTTCTTTACTCATTGACCAAGAAGATCCAACTTTTCAAGCTTGCAACTTCTTTACTCGTTGACAAGAAGATCCAGCATCACAAACTTGCAAGTTCTTTACTCGTTGACCAAGAAGATCCAGCTTCTCAAACTTACAAGTTCCTTACTCGTTGACTAAGAAGCTCCAACTTCTCAAACTTTCAAGTTCTTCACTCGTTGACCAAGAAGATCCAGCTTCTCAAACTTCCAAGTTCCTTCCTCATGGACCAAGAAGATCTAGCTTCACAAACTTGCAACTTCTTTACTCGTTGACAAAGAAAATCCAGATTCACAAACTTTCAAGTTCTTAACTCATTAAAAATTCTTGGTAAACTGAACTGGCAATTTATCAATATGTTATTATTCTAGGTACTTCAGATGTCACAGCATTCTTACGAAGCCTTGACATATGAAATGTGTAGAAGAATAACATATTGATGAATTGGCAATGACTTTTACCAAGAAGTTTTAATGAATAAGTCATGGAGCTGATTCATGCCCCTGTATGGGGATCAGACCATGCCCTGTACAGTTAGACACATCCATTACACAGTACATAGCTGGGACACATATATAAGATTATCTCAGCACAGGAGATGTGGTATGATCAGACCATGTCTCTGTAAGGTCAGACACATCCATTACACAGTACATAGCAGGGACACATATATAAGATTATCTCAGTACAGGGGGTGTGGTATCATCAGACCACGTACCTGTTTGGTCAGACACATCCATTACACAGTACATAGCAGGGACACATATATAAGATTATCTCAGCACAGGAGATGTGGAATGATCACACCATATCACTGTACGGTCAGACACATCCATTACACAGTACATAGCAGGGACACATATATAAGATGATCTCAGCACAGGAGATGTGGTATGATCAGACCATGTCCATGTACGGTCAGACACATCCATTACACAGTACATAGCAGGACACATATATAAGATTATCTCAGCACAGGAACATTTTTATTGAACATGTCCAATTGTGGAAAGTATTAATAATCCAAAATCAATTGATTAAAATAAACTTTGTTCATGGAAAAACCCCTTTAAGGGTGTTAGCGGTCCTCTAATTAAGGGTAGAAGAAATGCTGACTTTCACTAGGTGCTGCATCCATATAAAACAGTGTGGAAATTTGTATAAATAATTCAGTAATCCCTGTACACCAGGACACTTCTCTGGATTCTCAGGCATCTTGTAAATGAAACAATTGTCTGCATGATAAACGACGAGAGCCGTTGTCTAAATAATCCATAAATCCAGGAAAATTCTCTGGCTGTGAAGTCCTTACTGTATATGAAACAAGTCTCTCTTTGCCTGTATGTCTTCAGATTTGCTCACAGTCAGCAAAAAATCAGCAGTTATTTAGTTATATTGCATTGTGCAGCAGTATAATACCTTGCCAAAGTATGTTATTGGAACAACTAAGATCTCTACATACTTTTACTTTTCTTTAAAACAATGCAAAAAAATGATGTGTCATTGTTGGGGGTCTCACTGCTAACACATCCCTCTAAAACCAAGAACAGGGAGCGCAATGCCCTCAGTGGGAATGGATCAAGGTAGTGGGCATGTGGACCCACCAGGTCCATACAGAGAACTTGGCACCTTTCCAACATAATCAAGAAGTTTACAACCCATGGCGCTGTAGATAATCTCCCTGGGAGTGGTAGGCAGAGAAAAATTGTTGAAATTGTCCAGATGGTGGATAAGACCCAATCAAGTTCCAAAGAAATTCAAGACATCCTGCAGGCTCAGGGTGCATCAGTGTCTACGCAAACTATCAATTCACATGTAAATGAAATGAAACAACTAATAATTTTTCAAACTTTTACTTTTCTTTAAAACAATCCAAAAAAGGATTGATGTGTCATTGATGAGGGTCTGGCTTCTGACACTCCTCTCTAGTATCAAGAACAGGGAGCGCAATGCCCCCAGTGGAAATGGATCGAGGTAGTGAGCATGTGGGCCCACCAGGTCCATAAAGAGAATAAGCCTCATACACAAATACAGTCATGGCCAAAAGTGTTAGCAACCTTGAAATTGTTCCAGAAAATGAAGTATTTCTTCCAAAAAATCATAGCAATTACACATGTTTTGTTATACACGTGTTTATTTCCTTTTTATGTATTGGAACAACATAAAAAACACAGAATAAAAGGCAAATTGGACATAATTCTATACAAAACCCTAAAAATTGTTGGAACTTTTTCAAAATTGTGAGTAAACAACTTTGTTTCAAGCATGTGATGCTCATTCACACTGACATGGGTGGGCAATATGAAAATCACAGCTGAAACCATATGAAAAGGGGAGAAGTTGCATCCATCTTTGCATTTTGTGCCTGTGTGTGCATAGACAACAAAAAGAGGAGAATAGAACTGTCTGAGGACGCGAGAACCAAAATTGTTCCAAAGTATCAACAATCTAAAGGTTACAAGTCCATTTTCAGGGATGATGATGTTCCTTTGTCCACAGTGCACAACATAATCAAGAAGTGTAGAACACACGGCACAGAAGCTAATCTCCCTGGAAGTGGACAGCAAAGAAAAATTGATGAATTATTGCAAAGCAGGATAGTCGGGATGGTGGATAAGCCCCAATCAAGTTTCAAGAAAATTCAAGCTGTTCTGCTGATTGAGGATGCATCAGTGTCGGCACAAACTTTCCGTCCACATGTAAATGAAATGAAACATCTAATACTTCTCAAAACTTTTACTTTTCTTTAAGACAATCCAAAAAATGATTGAGGTCTCACTGCTGACACTGCACTCTAATACCAAGAACAGAGAACGTAACATCCCCAGTGGGAATTAATCAAGGTGGTGAGCATGTGGGTCCACCAGGTCCATATAGAGAATATGCCTCACACATAAATACAGTCGTGGCTCCCTTAAACTTGTTAGAGAAAATAAAATGTTTCTCCTAGAAAATCATAGGAATGACATGTTTTGTTATACATGCTTATTTCCTTTTTATGTATTGGAACAACACAAAAAAAACACAGACTAAAAGGCTAATGAAACATAATTCCACACGAAACCCCCCCAAATTGTTGGCACCATTCCAGCATGATCAAGATTACAATCCTTGGCACTGTAGCCAATCTACCTGGGAGGGGATGGCTGAGAAAAATTGATGAAATGTTGTAACACAGGATAGTCCAGATGGTGGATAAACCCCAATCAAGTTCCAAAGAAATTGAAGCTGCCCTGCAGGCTTAGGTGGCATCAGTGTCAGCGTGAACTATCCATTCAAATGTGAATGAAACAAAACAACTCAGACTTCTCCAAACTTATACTTTTCTTTAAAACAATCCAAAAAATGACTGAGGTGACATTGTTGGGGTCTGGTTGCTGACACTCCCTTCTCATACCAAGAACAGGGAGCAGGAATGGATCAAGGTAGTTAACATGTGGGCCCACCAGGTCCATACAGAGAATAAGCCTCATACACAAATACAATCATGGCCAAAAGTGTTGGCCCATTTGAAAATCTTCCAGAAAATGAGGTATTTCTCCAAGAAGATCATAGCAATTCCACATGTTTTGTTATACACATGTTTATTTCCTTTTCATGTATTGCAACAAGACAAAAAACACAAAATACAAGGCAAATTGGACATAATTCCATACAAAACGTCACAAATTGTTGGCACCTTTCCAAAACTGTGTGTAAACAACTTTGTTTCAAGCATTTGATACTCATTCACAGTCACCTGTAGCAAGTAACAGGTGTGGGCAATATGAAAATCACACCAGAAACCAGATAAAAAGGGGAGAAGTTGCATCAATCTATGTATTGTGTGTGTGTGTGTGCCACACTAAGCATGGTGAACAGAAAGAGGAAAAGAGAACTGTCTTATCAAAACCAAAAGGTCATTATCTCAGAAAATTAAAGTAGGGAGGATGAAGGGTCTGAGAGATAAAATATGACCTAAATAGGTATCAGAGACGTCACCTTGTGTGGTTGTGACTCTCACAACCACACAAGATGAAGCCTCTGATACCTATTTAGGTCATATTGTATCTCTCAGACCCTTCATCCTCCCTACTTTAATTTTCTGAGATAATGACCTTTGGGTTTTCATTGGCTGTAAGCCATAATCATCAACATTTACAGAAATAAATACGTGAAATAGATCCCTCTGTGTGTAATGACTCTATATAATATATGGGTTTCACTTTATGTATTGAATTACTGAAATAAGTAACATTTTTGATGATATTCTAATTCATTGAGATGCAGCTGTAGTTATGGCAGTATATGTCGTATGTAGAATGTATTTTTATGGCAGAGAGCAGGGCCGGACTGGCCATCAGGCTATTCTAGCAAATAACACATGGGATGCACACATGCGGGTTTGCCAGACCCAAAGCAGCCCTGTGTAGTTCCTCCTCGTACACTGCAGCATAGGAGTCATGCATTTGTGGCCCCCCTGTGGTTTGGTCGCCACAGTGGTACTATCCTACTGAGACGCACCAAAACCATATCCAACACCAATCCAAACTCCAGGCCAGGGAGATGCAGAGTGGGAGAGGCTCGCTGGTAGAGCAGACGCCATCTGCTGGCAGGGGGGAGGAGTAGGTTTGGAGAGTTGAGTTAGAGAGGAGTTAGAGAAAAGAGGAGAAGCAAGATGGAGTTGTAGGGGAAGTTGGGCTGGGGACTAAGGGAACAACTGCTCAGGTCAGCTGTGAACCCCCCAGATCTGAGGACTCCGAATTTACGGCCGGCCATCCAGGTAGTGTAGAGGAACGAGCTGCAAAGGGGTGCCGGCCCCAATTTGGTCTGGAATCTGCATGCCCAGCCAAGAAACCGGAGGTCACTGAACTGCAGGTGCAGTGTCCACCACTGTGGAGTCTCCCAAGCTACCGGACTACAGAGGGTCATGAGGACTTGCCAGGCAGTCGCTCAGAAGGGCCTGCAGTCGTCTGATTTGGGACTAGTAGCATGAGGACACAGGGGAGGAAAAGGAGTAGAGTGTCAGAAAAGGGCAGCATGGAAAGGCATATACCTGGTGATTCAGTGGGATGAACCTGGATTACCTGTGAGCTGGCAAGGCTGCAATCTTGAAGGAAACAGTACCCTGGCTGGGCAATGACAGCTAAAGAACTTCAGTAAAAGAGCCGGTAACAACTGCAAGCTTTGTGTCCGTCTTGTCCTTCCCGCACCTCCCTGAACTAACAAATAAAACTCCCATCATCACATTATTTCACCATTCTATATCCCAGGGGCCCACTCCATCTGTGGGGAGTGCTCCATCAAGCTGCCTATCCATCTATACCCTGTCTATCCATCTATACCCTGGGAGCTCTTACAAGCCGCACTGGTCATCCTAGACCAGAAACCACATATGGCGTCATGAAAAACTCTTTTTCCCTTGTAAATATAACCCCTCTTAATGACCGGTCATGTTGGCCACGACTTCCAGGGAGAGCCACCGTGACATTCCCTGAACTGTTGAGCCCTGGAAGGCGAGTACCCTAGCCCCATAACCGCTGCGCATTCATGACCTCCACCACTGGGCGACTATTAAGCCTCCCTCCTCGACCTCTGCTACCGGGCAACTATTAAGCCTCCCCCAAAGCGTCAATGAGGTGAGGGGAAATGGGGTGGGACTTTGATCAGTAGCGGCTGTAGGTGGGCGGGGCCAACCAAGAAGCAGCAAGTAGTAGTAATCTTGATGTCCTGCAGACAGAGTAAATTAAATAATAGAGAGGGGATAAATCCACCTTGGCCTTTGTGCTTTCAAATGCCAGGGCTGGATTTTAGTCCAAGTCCATTCCTGCCACAGAGTGTGAAAGTGTACCATAAGGCCATTATCCAGCGACTGAAGGAACCTGGCACTCCCAGTTCTTTATAAAATCTACATTTATTAAAAAACGGTTAAGTACAATTTTTTCAGTACCTTAAATCCAAAAGGTCAGTGTATCATGGTCTTAAGGTGATGCATTTTGGCTACTTAGAAGCCATACTCATGATCATAGTTTGAGGCAGAAGTAAAGCTCATAAATAGTCTTTACAGACAGGGGTGCATGAAGGCCCCCTGCCACCTGAGCCGCGGGTGAGGAGCTGGGGGGGTGCTGTCAGTGGCCGCAGGCAGTGGCTGCAGGTGAGGAGCTGGGGGGGTGCTGTCGGCGGCAGCTGCAAGTATGGAATGACAGAGACAGGGGGCAGGGTTACTGTACCTGCCGCCCAGCAGCAGCCGACTTCCACATAGGAACATAGTGTGCTGAGTGGAGCAGCTGGCGCCGCCCCCTTCAGCACTGCCACTCCCCCTGCCTCCTTGCCCCCAGAGCCTAAGGGCTCACATTGTCCAATGGACAGTGCGGCCCTGCTTACAGAGACCAAGGTAGATTAGTACTTATTGGGCACACCTGGATGAGTCCATACTGATTCCTGTTCCGCCCACAGCACAGGGTTGCCTCTTTTCAAGGATAAATTCATATAAGACTATATAACTTCTCCCGACTTCTCCCGAGCTGCACCAATTCTCTAGAATGCTCTACCCCTAGAAATTAGGTGTATCCACAACTTACATAGTTTCAGGCGTAGGGAATTGTTTTCCCTGATGAAGAAGGCCATGACAGCCTTTGAAACTAGTTGGAGTAACGCTGGACTGAAATCCCACCAACAGCACTGACGGAGACGTCCGCACTGATAAACAAACCCGCCCATTGTGATCACATGACTGCTACCGCGTCTGACGCAAATTCCAGTAACAAGATGGAGAGACAGGAGGCGTCGCTATGCCCGCTGGCCATGGAGCAGAGCTGACGGCGGACCCGACCAGCCCTGAAGGTGTGCAGGGAAAAGAAGAGGAACCAACAGCTGAGACTGGATGCTATACTTGGATTAACAGAAGTTGCAAACTGTGGGTCGCACAGCCTGATATCACATGCAGCCCTGAACAACACATCACCTGCAGGGAGTGACGGTATTGTGGTCAGTAACAATGATGCACATACGTAGCTAACCTTGGGATCACTATTAGTAATATACTATATACATACAGGGTCAGTTTGGGAATCACCATTAGTAATATAATATATACATACAGGGTCAGTTTGGGAATCACCATTAGTAATATACTATATACATACAGGGTCAGTTTGGGGATCACCATTAGTAATATAATATATACATACAGGGTCAGTTTGGGAATCACCATTAGTAATATAATATATACATACAGGGTCAGTTTTGGGATCACCATAAGTAATATGCTATATACATACAGGGTCAGTTTTGGGATCACCATTAGTAATATAATATATACATACAGGGTCAGTTTGGGGATCACCATTAGTAATATAATATATACATACAGGGTCAGTTTGGGGATCACCATTAGTAATATAATATATACATACAGGGTCAGTTTGGGGATCACCATTAGTAATCTACTATATAATTGCCGTAGGCAAAATCGTGTCGGCCCCCGAAATCGCCGTGGCTATGTCACTATTGTGACATCACCACGGCGAAGCATTGGCCGCGTAGCGGCCAATGCGAGTCGTTAGCTGCGCGAGCAATGGCCGCGAGGCCATTGCGAGTCGCTAGCTTTGTGCGAGCAATGGCCGCGAAGCGGCCATTGCGAGTCGCTGGCCGAAAATAGAACCAGAGGCTCGGCCACAAAGCTAGCGATTTCCCGCTCAGGTAGCGAGTCGCTAGCCTCAGCGGGAAATCGCTAGCTTTGTGGCCGAGCCTCTGGTTCTATTTTCGGCCAGCGACTCGCAATGCCCGCTTCCATAAGGATTACCGCAACCGCGCCGCATTGCGACTCGCTGGCTGAGTGCGAGCACTTGCGGCGCGGTTGCGGTAATCCCCATAAGGATTACCGCAACCGCGCCGCAAGTGCAAGTTGCGGCGCGGTTGCGGTAATCCCCATAGAAAGTATAGGGGGACTTGCGGCAGGTGCGGCAAGTGCGGTTTTGCCGCACCTGCCGCAAGTCCCCCTATACTTTCTATGGGGATTACCGCAACCGCGCCGCAAATGTGGTTTTTTTAATAAAATAAAATAATTTTAATACAAAAAAATTCACTTAAAATAACAAATAATAAATAAATTTAATAATAATAAAAATAGTAAAAAAAAAATATAAAGAAATAATAAAATAAAAAATAATAATAACAAAAAAAAAAAAAAATATATTAAATTAAGATATTAATTACATTAACTAATTAAAATATAAGTATTGGACCCCCAAAAAAAGTATTGGACCCCCCCAAAAAGTATTGGACCCCCCAAAAAAAGTATTGGACCCCCCCAAAAGTATTGGACCCCCCAAAAAAAGTATTGGACCCCCCCTAAAAGTATTGGACCCCCCCCCAAAAAGTATTGGACCCCCCAAAAAAAGTATTGGACCCCCCCAAAAAGTATTGGACCCCCCAAAAAAAGTATTGGACCCCCCAAAA
Source organism: Allobates femoralis (assembly GCA_033576535.1). Classification (NCBI taxonomy): domain Eukaryota; kingdom Metazoa; phylum Chordata; class Amphibia; order Anura; family Aromobatidae; genus Allobates; species Allobates femoralis. The sequence continues at coordinate 28,086,428 of JARQOC010000002.1, forward strand.
AGTATTGGACCCCCCAAAATTATTATTGGATCCCCCCAAAAAGTATTGGACCCCCCAAAAAAGTATTGGACCCCCCCCCAAAAAGTATTGGACCCCCCAAAAAAGTATTGGACCCCCCAAAAAAGTATTGGACCCCCCCCCCCAAAGTATTGGACCCCCCAAAAAAAGTATTGGACCCCCCAAAATAAGTATTGCACCCCCCCAAAAAAGTATTGGACCCCCCCCCCAAAAGTATTGGACCCCCCAAAAAAAGTATTGGACCCCCCAAAAAATGTATTGGAACCCCCCCCCAAAAGTATTGGACCCCCCAAAAAAAGTATTGGACCCCCCAAAATAAGTATTGCACCCCCCCAAAAAAGTATTGGACCCCCCCCCAAAAGTATTGGACCCCCCAAAAAAAGTATTGGACACCCCAAAAAAGTATTGGACCCCCCCCCAAAAGTATTGGACCCCCCAAAAAAAAAGTATTGGACCCCCCAAAAAAGTATTGGACCCCCCCCAAAATGTATTGGACCCCCCCCCCCCAAAAAAAGTATTGGACCCCCCCCACAAAAAAGTATTGGACCCCCCAAAAAAAGTATTGGAACCCCCCCAAAAGTATTGGACCCCCCCAAAAGTATTGGACCCCCCCCAAAAAGTATTGGACCCCCCAAAAAAAGTATTGGACCCCCCAAAAAAAGTATTGGACCCCCCCAAAAAGTATTGGACCCCCCCATAAAAAGTATTGGACCCCCCCTAAAAAGTATTGGACCCCCCCCAAAAAGTATTGGACCCCCCAAAAAGTATTGGCCCCCCCAAAAAAGTATTGGACACCCCCAAAAAGTATTGGACCCCCCCAAAAAAGTACTCAGACCAGCTATAACTATTATAAGCACATTTATGCACGTTCTAGAATTCCCGATGCATTTGCATCGGGCTCACAGCTAGTATACTATATACATACAGGTCATTTTGGGGATCACCATTAGTAATATAATATATACATACAGGGTCAGTTTGGGAATCACCATTAGTAATATAATATATACATACAGGGTCAGTTTGGGGATCACCATTAGTAATATAATATATACATACAGGGTCAGTTTGGGGATCACCATTAGTAATATAATATATACATACAGGGTCAGTTTGGGGATCACCATTAGTAATATACTATATACATACAGGGTCAGTTTGGGGATCACCATTAGTAATCTATTATATAATTGCGAATGGGTTTTTTGCCCCTTCTGAGTCCACTCGCAATGCGAGTCGGCGTGGTCATGTGGATACGCCCGAAGCATTGGCCGCGCAGCGGCCATTGCGAGCAGTTCTAAGGCGACTCGCTATGCCCGCGCAGCGGGCATGGCGAGTCGCCTTAGCAGCGCGAAGCATTGGCCGCGAAGCGGCCATTGCGAGTCAGAGACTCGCTCTTCTAGAATCCCGATGCATGTGCATCGGGCACCCAGCTAGTATAATATATACATACAGGGTCAGTTTGGGGATCACCATTAGTAATATAATATATACAAAGATAAAACTATAATAGTGGATATAATTGATATAGTGTCTTATAATTCCAGTGCCATATTGTAGAGATCACACACAGCGGTATAACCAAATAACTGAGAGTCCACATATTACCAATCTGAAGGTAAAATACCAGATCATCATTTTAAAACAATTTATAAATAATTATAAGATTTTATTATACCAAATTATTTTAATGATTTTAGAATCTACATAGAAAATTGATGTGGAGATCAAACACGGGACATACTAAAAGCGATATACGCCGGGAAGAATAACAAATGTGAACTGTTAACAAAAGACAAATAATCTGATGTCTATAGATAAGTGATCACACACATCAATTACCATTTTTATGTCCATCAAGAAAGTGTGAAAAGTCTGAATAAGAAACAGCAGAGGAAGAAGCAATGAACTTTAATGTGTTTAAAGGTTTTTTATGAGTGATATCTATAAAATAAGTTTTTATGAATAAACAGGTCCCTAGTAAGGAGAAAATAGTACAATAGAGGAGGTGTCTTGATTGTATGGGTAAGCAAATCAATAAAGCCTTATAGACATAGCGCGTCACTCACCATAAAGTCAAATCATGTGTATTGTATTGTATTTTGTATTGTATTGTATCTTGTATTGTATTGTATTTTGCATTGTATTGTATTGTATTTTGCATTGTAGTGTATTGTATTTTGTATTGTATCTTGTATTGTATTGTATCTTGTATTGTATTGTATTGTATTTTGTATTGTATCTTGTATTGTATTGTATCTTGTATTGTATTGTATTGTATTTTGTATTGTATCTTGTATTTTGTATTGTATTGTGTTGTATTTTGTATTGTATTGTATTGTATTGTATTTTGTATTGTATTGTATTCTGTATTGTATTTTGTATTGTATCTTGTATTGTATTGTATTGTATTGTATTTTGTATTGTATTGTGTTGTATTTTGTATTGTATTGTATTGTATTGTATTTTGTATTGTATCTTGTATTGTATTGTATCTTGTATTGTATTGTATTGTATTTTGTATTGTATCTTGTATTGTATTGTATTGTATTTTGTATTGTATTGTATTGTATTTTGTATTGTATTGTATTGTATTTTGTATTGTATTGTATTGTATTTTGTATTGTATTGTATTGTATTGTATTGTATTTTGTATTGTATTGTATTGTATTGTATTGTATTTTGTATTGTATTGTATTGTATTGTATTTTGTATTGTATCGTGTTGTATTGTATTTTGTATTGTATTGTATTATATTGTATTTTGTATTGTATTGTATTGTATTGTATTTTGTATTGTATTTTGTATTGTATTGTATTGTATTTTGTATTGTATCGTATTGTATTGTATTTTGTATTGTATTGTATTGTAACGTATTGTATTTTGTATTGTATTGTATTGTATTTTGTATTGTATCGTATTGTATTGTATTTTGTATTGTATTGTATTATATTGTATTTTGTATTGTATTGTATTGTATTTTGTATTGTATCGTATTGTATTGTATTTTGTATTGTATTGTATTGTATTGTATTTTGTATTGTATTGTATTGTATTTGTATTGTATTGTATTGTATCGTATTGTATTTTGTATTGTATCGTATTGTATTGTATTTTGTATTGTATTGTATTGATATTTTGTATTGTATTGTATTGTATTGTATTTTGTATTGTATCGTATTGTATTGTATTTTGTATTGTATTGATTGTATTGTATTGTATTGTATTGTATTTTGTATTGTATTGTATCGTATTGTATTTTGTATTGTATCGTATTGTATTGTATTTTGTATTGTATTGTATTATATTGTATTTTGTATTGTATTGTATTGTATTGTATTTTGTATTGTATCGTATTGTATTGTATTTTGTATTGTATTGTATTGTATTTTGTATTGTATCGTATTGTATTGTATTTTGTATTGTATTGTATTGTATTGTATTTTGTATTGTATTGTGTTGTATTTTGTATTGTATTGTATTGTATTGTATTTTGTATTGTATCTTGTATTGTATTGTATCTTGTATTGTATTGTATTGGTATTTTGTATTGTATTTGTATTATATTGTATTGTATTGTATTTTGTATTGTATTGTAATTTGTATTTTGTATTGTATTGTATTTTGTATTTTGTATTGTATTGTATTGTATTTTGTATTTGTATTGTATTGTATTGTATGTATTATTTTGTATTGTATTGTATTGTATTGTATTGTATTGTATTTTGTATTGTATTGTATTGTATTGTATTTTGTATTGTATCGTGTTGTATTGTATTTTGATATTGTATATTGTATTGTATTGTATTTTGTATTGTATTGTATTTTATTGTATTTATTGTATTTGTATTGTATTGTATTTTGTATTGTATCGTATTGTATTGTATTTTGTATTGTATTGTATTGTAACGTATTGTATTGTATTTTGTATTGTATTGTATTATATTGTATTTTGTATTGTATTGTATTATATTGTATTTTGTATTGTATTGTATTGTATTGTATTGTATTTTGTATTGTATTGTATTGTATTTTGTATTGTATCGTATTGTATTGTATTTTGTATTGTATTGTATTATATTGTATTTTGTATTGTATTGTATTGTATTGTATTTTGTATTGTATTGTATTGTATTTTGTATTGTATCGTATTGTATTGTATTTTGTATTGTATTGTATTGTATTGTATTTTGTATTGTATTGTATTGTATTTTGTATTGTATTGTATTGTATTGTATTTTGTATTGTATTGTATTGTATTTTGTATTGTATTGTATTTTGTATTGTATTGTATTGTATTTTGTATTGTATCGTATTGTATTGTATTTTTGTATTGTATCGTATTGTATTGTATTTTGTATTGTATTGTATTATATTGTATTTTGTATTGTATTGTATTGTATTGTATTTTGTATTGTATTGTATTGTATTGTATTTTGTATTGTATCGTATTGTATTGTATTTTGTATTGTATTGTATTGTATTTTGTATTGTATCGTATTGTATTGTATTTTATATTGTATCGTATTGTATTGTATTTTGTATTGTATTGTATTGTATTTTGTATTGTATCGTATTGTATTGTATTTTGTATTGTATTGTATTGTATTGTATTTTGTATTGTATTGTATTGTATTTTGTATTGTATTGTATTGTATTGTATTTTGTATTGTATTGTATTGTATTTTGTATTGTATTGTATCGTATTGTATTTTGTATTGTATCGTATTGTATTGTATTTTGTTTTGTATTGTATTGTATTTTGTATTGTATTGTATTGTAACGTATTGTATTTTGTATTGTATTGTATTGTATTTTGTATTGTATTGTATCGTATTTTCTGATAACTGTTTCTTTTGATTGTTTGTATATGAACCTCTGTATTGTGAAGCGCTGCGGAATATATTGGCGCTATATAAATAAAGATTATTATTATCATACTAGCTGGGTGCCCGATGCACATGCATCGGGATTCTAGCAGAGCGAGTCTCTGACTCGCAATGGCCGCTTCGCGGCCAATGCTTCGCGCTGCTAAGGCAACTCGCCATGCCCGCTGCGCGGGCATAGCGAGTCGCCTTAGAACTGCTCGCAATATCCTTGTGTAGACCTCAAATACATCAAATAGCCCACTCCATTAAAAAAGTGCACAGTAATATTAGTGTAACATGCAAACATAATCCTAATATCATTTATATCAATATTTCCAATGCACAACATACGTAATAGATGAGGGTGGGCCATTTATACGGATGTACCTAAATAAAATGGGAATGGTTGGTGATATCAACTTCCTGTTTGTTTCACATTAGTATATGCGGGGGGAGAAACTTTTCCATATGGGTGGTGACCATGGATCCAACTTTATTTTTTTTTCAATGGGAAGAGGGTCATGTGACCCATCAAACATATTGAGAATTTCATAAGAAAAACAATGGTGTGCTTGGTTTTAACGTAACTTTATTCTTTCATGAGTTATTTACACGTTTCTCTTTGTTTACAGCCATTGACATGTTACAGAGGTGAACACGTGAGGAGCGGATAGAGATTGTGTTGATGTCTGGTGAACGCAGGACCCGGGGTCATTGCAGCAGATTTCAATGCAAGACACCCTACGAGACCACCCATTTCCCATGCTACAGTTAGTAAACTACTTGCCAAATTTGTGTTGGTGTGTTGGATTTGCCAAAATGTGGACACAAGAAAACTGTCACTAATGAAGAATCATCAGTGTCTGTCCTAGCTTATTTCAGCAAGAGCCCACAGCGTATCACTCGCCGCAGGTCACTGGAGATTGGCATCAGTCCAACTTCCCTTCGGCAGATATTAGATACTCACAAATGGCCCCTTGCAAAATCCAGCTGCTGCAGTATCTCAACGAGGAGGACCCAGATCGGCCACTGAATCTGCAGAAGGAGCAAAACAAAAATTGGAACAGGACCCTCAGTTTCCACAGAACATCATGTTCAGTGATGAGGCAAACGTTATTGTGAATGGTGAAGTTAACAAACAAAACCCACCGCTATTGGTCTGACACTAACCCACAGGGGATAGATCCCTCCAAGACTGCTGGAGCACAGACATTGATGGTATGGTGTGGTATATGGGTACATAGATACTGGGGCCATTCTTCATCAATGGAAACCTCAATGTCACTGGATATCTGAAATTGCTACATGATGATGTGTTGCCGCCTTTATGCACTGAAGATGACACGTTCCCTGAGTTTTTCCTACACGATGGTGCACCACCACATTACGGGTGTCAGGGTGCCGAGCAATCCTACATGAACAGTTTCCTGGAAAGTGGATTGGTTGTCATGGGCCAGTTGAATGGCCACCAAGGCCTCCCAATCTGACCCCCTTAGACGTTTATCTTTGGGGTCATCTGAAGGCAATTGTCTATGCTGTGAAGATATGAGATGTGCAGCATCTGACACACCGGATCCTGGAGGACTGTGCTGGATTTCTTCTGCGGTGTTGCTATCAGTGTGTCCAGAGTGGGAGAAGAGGGTTGTACTGACAATCCAACACAATGGGCAGCACTATGAACACATTTTATATGTGGTCATAAACTTGTAAATAGCTCATGAAGGAATAAAGTTACGCTAAAACCAAGCACACCATTGTTTTTCTTATGAAATTCTCAATAAGTTTGATGTGTCACATGACCCTCTTCCCATTGAAAAAAAATAAAGTTGGATTCAAAATGGCCGACTTCAAAATAGCCGCCATGGTCACCACCCTTCTGGAAAAGTTTTCACCCTCCCACCAACCATTCCCATTTTATTTAGGTGCATCCCTATAGATGGCCCACCCAGTAGTCTAGATTATAGAGGATCAGAGTTGTTAGTTCACATAATCCTCAGAGACTCCACTATATCACCTCTGTTCAAAAACAACTGTACAGGTCCGGCTATGTTGTTAATGGACTTTGTACTGAGTGTTTAATTGATTAACTTTTTAAGAATTTTTAAGGGGGCACAACATCATTTACTGTTTAGTAAAACAAAGGGGATGATTTATAGTCTCCACCCCCCATCTTATTATATCAGTCACAGTATATAAGGCCATGTTCACACTGTGCATTTTTTATGTTTTTTTTGTGATCCATTTTTGCATTGAAAACAGATCCCTTCCTGTGATTCCCAGCAAAGTCAATGAGTTCTCAGACCCGGTGTTTTTTACTGGTCTCTTTTTGGTGCAGAAAACGTGTCAGTTAGTGACCTGTATCTTTTCTTTGTGAACATAGCCTTAGCCATATGCGATATAGTAAGAAAAACATAGTTATCCTAATCCTTCAATATCAGTCAATTATCCTAATGAGATATGTAACCTCCATCTGCAGCATAAAACATAAAGAAAGTGCCAGTCCCAAAGGTGCATGTCACATACAGGAGCATCTCAATGAATTAAAATATCAAAAAAGATCATTGATTTCAGTAATTCAATACATAAAGTGACACACACATATTACCGTATATAGAGTCATTACACACAGAGGGATCTATTCCAAGTGTTTATTTCTGTTAATGTTGATGATTATTGTTTACAGCCAATGAAAACCCAAACCTCCTTCATCCTCCCTTCTCTATAGGCACCACGCTGGGGACTGCTTTTATAGTGGTTGTGACTCTCACAACCACACAAGGTGAAGCCTCTGATACCTATTTAGGTCATATTTTATCTCTCAGACCCTTCATCCTGCCTACTTTAATTTTCTGAGAAACCTTTGGGTTTTCATTAATCATCAACATTAACAGAAATAAACACATGAAGTAGATCCCTCTGTGTGTAATGGCTCTATATAATATGTGTGTGTCACTTTATGTATTGAATTACTGAAATAAATGAACCTTTTGATGATCTTCTCATTCATTGAGATGTAGCTGTATGTAAGTAGAGTAGGACACTCTCCGTGGACTGAATAATACAGGAGTGCCATAGACTATATACACCCGTGACAGATAGACATGTATACGGCATAAAAGTATCCTCACATCCCACACATACTGTACTGTAAGAAATAAATATATATAAATCCTCACCTTTCTAGGGGATGAGTGCAGGATTCTTCCAGTATCCCGGCAGCCTCCTCATCCTCTTCGCCCCTGAGCCCCGCACGCTGCCTGCTCCATCCTTCACAGCGGAACGTTCTGTTTCCTTATGTGAGAGGAGCAGAGAGCGGTGGAAGATAAGGCGCGGGTTGGCAGCTCTTTCCTGCCGCCCAGTGACAAGGAAAAGGCTGTCGCCTGAGGGCTGTCGCTCATCTGGCTACATGATAGGTGCGGCTCGGCCACACAACAATTAACATCATAAAGTGCTGGATTATGTTTTTTGTTAGTCTTGGATCACTTGCCAGTTTCAGCAACCAAACGATGTTACTACAAATTTCGTGTGTAAATGATTTGTTTCTTGCCTACAGGACTTTCAACACAGTGCGGCCCTGCTTGTGTTATGCACAGAAGTATTCCAACACAGGTTAAGGGGAAATAAAACCTGTCTCTAATAAGCTGCACCTGTAGCCTACTGGTTCCTTTACAGACTAGTATGCCTAGCTACAGGTCCCCCTAATCAGGGGCGTACCTACCACAGGTGCAGGGGATGCAATCGCACCAGGGCACTGGAGCCTAGGGGGCCCCAAAAGTCCATTTGGCCTATATAAAAAGACTGATGCTATTAAAGATTTGCAACAATTGAGGGCCCGTTGGAGCTTTTGCATTAGGGCCCATGAGCTTCAAGTTACGCCACTGCCCCTAATGTTTCCTGTACAGACTGGTATCCCTAGAAGCACATCCTCTAATGTTCCTGTACAGACTAGGATCCCTATCTGCATGGCCCCTAATGGTTCCTGTATAGACTGCTACCCTAACTACATGCCCCTTAATGGTTCCTGTATACTTGTGTAGACTGGTATCCCTATCTGCACGGCTCCTAATGGTCCCTGTAAAGGCTGGTATCCCTATCTGCACGACCCCTAATGGTTCTTGTACATATTGGCACCCTAGCTGCATGTCCCTGAATGGTTCCTGTACAGACTGGTAATCCTATCTGCACATTCACTAATGGTTCCTGTACAGACTGTTACCCCTACCTACACAGCCATAAATGATTCCATTACAGACTAGTATCCTTATCTGTACGGCCTCTAATGGTTCCTGTACAGACTGCTATCCCTAGCTGCAGGCCTTAATGGTTCCTGTACAGACTAGTATCCCTAGCTACATGTCCCCATAACGGCTCTTTTACAGAATAGTATCCCTATCTGCATGGCCCCTAATGGTTCCTGTACAGACTGTTATCCCTAGCTGCACATACCCTAATGGTTCCTGTACAGACTGGTACCCTAACTGCATGTCCCTTAATGGTTCCTGTATACCTGTATAGATTCGTATCCCTATCTGCACAGACTCCAATGGTCCCTGTAAAGACTGGTATCCCTATCTGCACAACCCCTAATGGTTCCTGTACATATTGTACCCTAGCTGCATATCCCTGAATGGTTACTCTCCAGACTGGAATCCCTATCTGCACAGCCTCTAATGGTTCCTGTACAGACTGTTATCCCTATCTACACATCCTCTAATAATTCCTGTAAAGACTGTTTTTCAAAGCTGCACAGCCCCTAATGGTTCCTTTAAGACTGCTATCCCTAACTGCAGGACCCTTAATGGTTCCTGTACAGACTGCTATCCCTAGCTGAATGTCCCCAAATGGTTCCTGTACAGACTGGTATCTCTAGCTGCACGGCCCCTAATGGCTCATTTACAGACTAGTATCCCTAGCTGCATGGCCCCTAATGGTTCCTGTACAGACTGATGCTCTAGCTGCACAGCCCGTAATGGCTCCTTTTCAGACTAGTATCCCTATCTGCATGGTTCCTAATGGTTCCTGTACAGACTGGTATCCCTAGATGAACATCCCCTAATCATTACTGTAGAGACTGGTATCCCTAGCTGCATGGCCCCTAATGTTTCCTGTACAGACTAGTGTCCCTAGCTGTGCCAGTGTGATGCCCCTCACCTTACTGTAAGAAGTACTCTGTACTCATGAGTTTGTAATAGTGGTGTAATTATGCATTTAATATCTGTCTAACAGTGTGTTTGCGGCCATCTAGAAGCCAGGGTTAGGACTGCTTCCCCATTGATCAGGAGTTAATATAGGTGGCTATTGGTGGTGTTGGTGGGAGTGGCTTGGTCTATAAAAGAAAGTGGACATGGTGAGATGGAGGGAGATTCTCCAGTAGGCCAGAAAGAATTCAAAGAAAGTTGCCATTAACTAGTTCATCCCTTGCCACTGACCCCTGCAGAAGATGTAAGTGAATGTTGGTCTGGACCCAAAGAAATAGGTGGATAGCAGGAGTTCAGGTTCCCAATAAAAGGACCCAAGCATTGCTTCAAGTGGCACCCTATGAGAACTAAGGCGTTGGAGATGGCAAGGACTTGCGTGGTGTGCAGCCAGATGTGCTGGGTGGAAGCCTTGAGGTACTGAATTGAGGGTAGCAGCTCACATCAAAGGAAAGCACTGTAAATATTCCCAAACTTGTAATGTTTCAAGATTGTGTCCATGTTTCACAAGACTGTTTCAGTTGACTTTATTGCCTTGTTGTATCTTGACCCTCATGGCGGGAACTCATGAACTGAACTTTTCACTCAAGGAGCCGGCCGGGGTATGAGGTGCTGTGGGCCTTGGTTCTCGCTTCGGCCTGGGCCTGGACCACCTTGACTACCTGACCCCCGTTGTTTGTGCCCCTCAACTGCTGCACGGCCTCTAATGACTCCTGCACAGGCTGGAATAACCCTAGCTGCAACACTAGATGCCTATAACTCAGACCTGTCTGCCTAAAAGGCCGTTGAGTTGTTCCTCGTTCCTACTGAAGAACCAGAGGGAAGGTTGCTCTACACTAAAATCCCAGGTAGGAAGAGCGAGCAGAGATAGGCAGAAAGCCAAAGTGAGGAAACATAAAACACATGCAGAACTGTTAAAGGTGAAATAGCAAATGCAAGCTGGGGAAGCCTCCTACAATTTAACAGCAAACAAGAGAAGGCCAAAGAGTACAACAAGGAGCTCTATTTGTGCTTCATTGACTACAGCAAAGCTTTCGATTGTGTTCATCTTTGGAGTATTGAAGGATATGGGTGTGCCAAACCTGGTCAGCATCATTAGGAACCTTTACATTGACCAAGAAGCAACAGTCCGAATAAAATACGGTGACACAACATGGTTCAAAGTAGAGCGAGGCGTCAGACAAGGCAGCATCCTGTCACCATTTCTCTTCATGTTATTGTCAGGAAGGCTGGACTTGCCGAAAAAGAAGAAGGAATTAAAATTGGTGGAAGAACCATCAACAAGCTAAGAGACGTAGATGATATCACACTGGTAGCAACAAGTGTAGATGGAATGAAGGACTTATTACAGATTGTCAAGATGAAAAACCCAAACATTAGACCGATGCTAAACACAAAGAAGACGAAGGTACTGAGTACTGCCAAGTACGACCGGGACACGTGAGATAGACAGCAAAGAACTAGAGGTGGTAAAGGACTTCACCCTACTCGGATCAATGATCACTCAAAATACAATGACGGCACCGGAAGTCAATAGGAGAATAGCTATGGGAAAATCAACAATGAAGTCACTGGACGAGGTCTTCACATAGAGGAACATTTCACTGGTGATGAAGGCACGGCTCATACATAGTCTGGTCTATTCTGTAGTAACATGTGGAAGTGACACCTGGATGATAAAGGAACAAGACAGAAGTAGAATCAACACCTTTGAAATGTGGATCTGGAGAAGGATGTTATCAATACCATGGATGGCAAGAAGAACAAATACATCAATACTGGAACAAATCAACCAGACATGTCACTGGAAGCAAAGATCACCAAGATACAAGTTGCCTACTTTGGACACATCACATGAAGAGAGAAATCTCTGGAGAAGGACATTATGGTTGGAAGAATTGAAGGAACAAAGCGAAGAGAAGACCAGTAACCCATTGGCTTGATACTGTCAAGATAATGGAGGAGTATACCCTGATGAACCTATCTAGGCTTGGAGAAGACCCTGGTGGACCTATCTAGGCTTGGAGAAGACCCTGGTGGACCTATCTAGGCTTGGAGAAGACCCTGGTGGACCTATCTAGGCTTGGAGAAGACCCTGGCGGACCTATCTAGGCTGGGAGAAGACCCTGGTGGACCTATCTAGGCTTGGAGAAGACCCTGGTGGACCTATCTAGGCTGGGAGAAGACCCTGGTGGACCTATCTAGGCTGCACAAGATTGATCTTAGAGCATTTATCCATCAAGTTGCCATGGCTCATTATCGAGTTGATGGCTGATAAATAATATCAAACTCCTCAGGTCAGATATCTATTTAAGAATGTACACAGTTTGCATTGTAGAATCTGTTGACAAATCCTTAAATTGGGTCTGAAGCCTGGCTGGATTGTCATGTAGTGAGACTGCCGAACAAATGTTACCTTGGCATTAACCAAGGAATGGTGAGAGACCTTGAGGTTGTAGGTCAGATGAATGGCGCTGATAAGCTGCAGTTTCCACAAGTCCTATTCATCTTTATTGGAGTACATGCATCATTGTCAGTGTTTTGCTCTCTCATATGGTGGCATCTTTCCATTTGTACAATTAATTTGATCAATTTTGTTTCTAAACGTGCCTCATTCTATGCAACGATGGTGACATTTCTTCAGAAAGCATCAGGACAATGAAGAAAGCTGTGGTAAGGGTATGAGCACACGGAGTCTTTTTGCCAAGTTTTTGAAGTAGAAACACAACGTTTTTGAGGTTTTGAGCAGGATTCGGAGATTTTTCCCCCAATTTCTACTCCGAAAATTCAGCAAAAAAGACTGGGTGTGCGCATACCCCAAGATGGCGGCTGAGTCAGATTCCTTCTGAAATTCGCCGTTAGCGGCTGCCTAATTTTGTTTCCTTCCCGAGTCGTTTTTGCATCACTATTAAAGTGCATTCACTTGTGCGGATTGTATATATATGATAAGACGAGTGATGAGTGAGTTCTACCATGATCGGGTGCTCGATACTTGCAATGAGCAGTTGGACGCTTGGACGGGTGCGACTCAAGTACCCGAGAATAATAGAAGTCAATGGGAAACTCAACCATCTTTTGAGAAGATCTGCTAAATGCTCATTTCCCATTGACTTCCATGATTCTGGGGTACTTGAGTTTAACCCTTCCGATTGTCTGTCCTGCTCATTTCAAGAACCGTGCCCCTGAGCATTGTAGTGCTCAGTCATCACTAGAGAAGACACATAGAAGGGAATTGCTTAGTCACTCCATATCAGTGTGAGCACTCTGTTATCTTACAACACAGGATCCCCTAGGGAAATAAAACATCAGCCAAACTACAGAAAAAAAATGTAAAAAAAATATACAACTTTTCCAATTATTCATCAAAGGAAGGTTTTTTATTTTATTGTTTACTGGTCATTCTGATTCCACCCACCACTGTGGTTTAGCAGAGATGGTCAAATGTGTGGTGCGCTTGCAAGCGTTTTCCAAAAGAGCTTGTAAGCGCTGTAGTTCAAGCAGAGGCACTGAAGTTGGCCGAGATGAAGAGCTAACAGTGCACTTCACTGATCTATCCAGGTTAAGTGCCCTGTAAGGGATTGGGAACAACTGGAAACACTTACAAGTATATCTAATGATGTTAGTGGAACAGTACTGCCCTCTGCTATTCAAGGAAACCACTTGCAAAGGATGACCAACAAATCTGTTTCCTCGAGGGAAGATTTTCAGGAGAACATTAGGTCAGGTGAAGACTATGGTGCAGTAGTAAAAAATAACAGCTTGGAGTGTCAGAGGAGAGGACGAGTTGGCGCCAAAAGGGAGAAGAGAACAGATTTGCAAACAGGAATGTGGAGCTTTGTCCCTCCGCTTGGCTGATTAATAGCCTGGGCCTATTGATGCTCAAAGGAGGCCTGTACTGTGTCTCCCTCTTGAGATCCAACTACGAGTTCGAGCAAGAGACTTCACCTGTCAAGACCCAGAGTCCCGACGAGGTCAAGCTGCAGACTTTGGTGCTGTCGGAGCCCTCAGGGCGGCGGAGGAAAGGAACACAGACACCTCTTAAACTCAAATGTTTCTTTATTAGTACCAGTCAGATGTTGAAGTACACAGTACAGTCTGGTTTAGCGGGGACGTATCCACAGATTTTGAGGTGTCTTTGCAGAGTCTGTCGGTGGTTTCATTTGTAATAGCTTTCTGGGTCTGGGTTCCTCTTTAACTCTCTTTAACCACACTGAAGAGCACTTTCGCCAATCCCCTGGTCTGTTATTTTTAGGTACAGTTGGTTCCTTACTGGTACGGACGGGAGCGACAGAAGAGTAATCCTCCCGCCACCGGGATTTGGTCCTTACCCTAAAGTGTCCTGGACTCAATTTGGAACTGAAGTAGGGATTCAGTCCAAGGCGCTATGGCTTCCTTATGTCGGTCCCACAGCTTGTCGGTTTGCAGTCGGGGTAGACCAACTGACTGCCTCGGCTCCGGTATGCCGGTGACGACCCCGAACTCCCCAGCCGGCTCCAACCGGTTCTGGTTCGTCCCCTCCCGTGTCTGGGTCACCCCTCTCCAAAGAGGTGCCCTCCTGTCACGGACACATTCCCCTGACTCACTCGCTGACTGACTGGAACTCTGTCACTCACTGTCACTCAAGTCTCCCACTCTACTCTAGGCTCCACCCCCCTCTGACCCACCGAACATCCAGTCCCCTATCCTAAGGTGGCCTATTGTATGGGCGCTTATGACAGTCTCTGTAAGAACCCCATATCCATGACTACGGAGGCACTACACCTTCTGTTTGGGGTGCAGTACCTCCCTGTGGCGCCTTGCCATATGGGTGGCACAGCCCATCACAATATTCACTGGAAACCTTGCACTTAATTTACTGTCTTGCAAATGTTCCACTTTTTCTATCCACTGGATCAATAAACCTGTGCATTACAATATTAGGGCATCAGGACCCTCTGCAAAAAATGTGACGCACTCCAAGCCTCCACCCACAGTTATTGAGGAATCCAATCACCTGCTCATCTATGTGCAAGACAGAAAATGCAAAATCCCAAACACCACACGATTCCAGACTCCAGTATAATCTACAACCTGTAATGTCTCTGGAGCGTCAGCTAGAAAAGTTCATTTCAGGTGTTTGCAACAGTCGCCATGGAAGGTGAGTAATTGTTTATTAATGAATGTGTCTCGTAACTACCAAAGGGAATGAACAGGACTCAAAGCCTAGAAAAAATGTAATTAAAATATACAAAAATGTTATAACAAAGAAATGAAAAATGCTGTAAGAAAATCATGTCCTGGATATGATAAGATGGTATTAGGCACTTGGCTTTACATAAGACCAAGTGCATTTATCTACAGGGCCAACCACATCTACAGGGGTGGTACCCTGGTGTCAGCCCGGTCCTCCCGGTGTCCTGACTCATCTGGACCCACCGTGGACTCACCTGCACCAGCCTCAGTTCTACGGGTCCGATGTTAGATGGAGGGTTCTCTAGTTGTAGAGAAGTTTGTTTCAGTAGAACCAGAGGATCTAGGTTTTGTGAATTCATCGTATGTAAAATTGTCTATAGAAGGATTAAGGCAAAAAGGAAGACCAGCAACCGCAAGGTTTGATACTACCATGAAAATGGTGGCGAAGACCCTGTTGGACCTATATAGGTTTGGAGAAGACCCTGGTGGATCTATCTAGACTTGGAAAAGATCTAGGTGAACCCTAGCTTTGAGAAGACCCTATCAAGGCTTGGAGAAGACCCTGGCAGACCTGTCTAGGCATGTATAAGACACTGGTAGACCTATGTAGACTTGGAGAAGACCCTGGTGGACATACCTAGGCTTGGGGAAGACCCTTCTGGACCTATCTAGGCTTGGAGAAGACCCTATTGGACCTATCTTGATTTAAAGAAGATCCTGGTAGACCTATCTAGGCTTGGAGAAGACCCTTGTGGACCTATCTAGGCTTGGCAAAGACCCTGGTGGATCTATCTAGGTTTGAAGAAGACCTTAGTGGACCTAGCTAGGCTTGGAGAAGACCCTGGTGGACCTATCTAGTCTTGGAGAATACTTTAGTTGACCTATCTATGCTGCACAAAACCAATCTTCCTACAGTGAGTTCATCCATCATGTCGCCATGGCTCGAGATCAGGCTGAAGACCGTTAAATTATATAATAAAATGTCTATGGTTCATACATATGGTATCAGCATCTGTAGGATATGCCATAAATGTCATTGGACATTATATTGTTTAGTGGATATCTCCGTTGTAAGGAGGGACTTTGAAAATCTATAAGGACTAATGAGGAGCAAATTTAAGGAAAGACAGCTTCTCCAATTGTACAGAGATAAAAGTATAATTCACAAACTATTAAGTTATCCTTTAGGTAGGCAATAACTTACAGATCTCTGGAGGTCCAGCTGGTGGGCCCCCCTGTAATTCTAAAAACCTGGAATTGGGCTCTGCTTCCCCATCTTCAATGGAGCGGAGATGTTCATGCCTGACCTCTGTTATATTCATTGTCTATAGGACTGAAGAGTGTCTTCTCCAGCAGTCCTATAGACAGTAAATGGCATGGAGATCGAGCACACATACCTCAGCTACATTCAAGACAGGCAAAGTCCAGAGCCTAAATTTCAAGATCGCAGGGGGTCCCTCAGTGATCATTAACATGTCCTAACTGAATGATCTTGTAGCAACTCACATGGGAAACTAGGGTTGATCTAAGAACAAACACACCTGACCCAACTGGTTCCTGTACAGACTAAGTTTCCTAGTTGTGCAGTCCCCAGTGGTCCCTCTGCAGGCTAGAATAACCCTAACCACAGGACTAGGAGATGACAAATCAAGCCTGGCGTCCTAATCGGCCATCAAGTGTTTCTCGTGTAGTGACCCCGTCCAGACTGTGTATGTCCCTTTAAGTAACCCTGGACTGTGAGTAGCTTCTGTACACTACAACTCACTCCTTAGTTATTCTTCTACTGTTGTATGGGTTTAAAGGAATCTAAAATTCATTAATCTCATATATTCTTCAGGTATGTGTTTCAGTGGTTTTATTAAATTACTTTTCATGTGTTGTGTTGCAGCACCATCTGCTGGTGAAATGCATGATTCATATTAATTTCACAATGTAAAATCTGACACAGAATTGAGCATCGATTCTATTGGCCAGTGACCCTGTCACCATGATCAATAGAAGGAGCTACCTCCGGTCCCTGTCTAGACAAGACAAAGATCTGGAAAGTCCCCAAGGTAGTCTGGTACAGGATGTGACCTAGAGGTCACACTAAATGTGTACAGAAGAACCTATTGCCCACGTGTTGAGGAAATAAAGGGGTCGCCCGCCTCACCGCATTTGAACATTATTTGCTTCAAGTATATTTTATGTATGGACCGCGACAAGCTGTAAAATGGATACAGAACTCCAGGTCTGTAAATACTCTTGTATACATCTCATCTTCTGCTCTTATGCCACCAGAAGACTCTGAACCTCCTTATAACTACTAGTGCCACACTTAAATCACACGGGTTCCTAAAGCGCCAGAATCTCAGTTTCGTATCAGATTCTAACCTGAACTGTATCTGCCATGGGCTACCCACGTGAATTGTAAAGAGTTACTCCATGTTATATCTCCACGTTCTGCTGAAGTAAAGTGTTATCCCCGAGACCTGTGTCTGTGGACATTCTATCGGCTGTGGATGCTGCATGGGGGTGGATAGCAGGGAACGAAAAGTGCCCCATTACTAGGGCATTACACTTGTACCTCCTTAGGAACCAGGGGATAGAGGAAGACTGAAATAACCATGAGTCAGGACAGCATGCAGAAATAGCAAGGATCCCTGGGTGAGAAGCATAAAACCAC
Source organism: Allobates femoralis (assembly GCA_033576535.1). Taxonomy (NCBI): domain Eukaryota; kingdom Metazoa; phylum Chordata; class Amphibia; order Anura; family Aromobatidae; genus Allobates; species Allobates femoralis. Next base: position 28,104,346 of record JARQOC010000002.1, read on the forward strand.
GAAAGTAAAGTAAAAAAGTGAAGTACTACTGCTAGAAAGAAATGCCTCCTACCTCCTAGATCAAGAAAGCAGAAAGGAATAGAATGGACAGAATAAACAGCAGAGATAAATAATCTAGCTGATCTCAATCTGACTGGCAGAAATCCCATGGCTGTAACTTCAAGTAGAGTCCACTAAGAATATCACCAGTAGAAAAAATCAGCCAGGGCAAGGTTTAAATAGCTGCACCCAAAACATGATAGGTCAGAGTAAATTACAAAATGAAAACACCTGTTGTTTGAAGAGAGATGAAACAAGGACAACAGATAATAATAGCCTGGAAAGAAACAGAAATAAGTCACACAACACAGGCTCACCGGTTCAAATCCTGAGGAAGGACATTAACCTATGGATTGCAGACAATTTAATATTCCTGGTCATCCATAGGCAGCACAGTACGGTTAAGCCCTTAATCCCTACTCTGTTGCCTACAGACTCCAGGAAATGAAAATTTCGGGTAAGTAAATTTTTATCTATTTTGTACTAATGGTTTTATTTGTGTATGGTACACAGTCATTACAAAAAATTGTTCTCCAAGCGTTAACAGAAGTGTTTATGCTAGGGCACCAGCAAAGATAATCTAGAAGGGGGTGAGTGCATAAAAACAAAAACAACCCATCACTCATCTCAGGGTCTAATCACCAAAATGTGATTTGATCCTGACTATTGTGAGTGATGTTTAGCTACATAGGAGTATTCGCATAAGCACCATCCTAATTCCAGGTTTCCTTCCAAACATCATGTAATCATGATTATGTAATGGTGTTTTAAGAATGTGGTTGATCCCCTTTATTTGGTCACATGGTCCAGCATACCTTGCAGGTGATTTAACTCCATTAATAGCCAAACATACCTTTGGTGATGGAGCTACTCTGGAGAAGCTGACTGTTGCCAAGCTGTCTGCTGCCCAGGAGAGATGCAACAGGCGTGAAGTTGTTTTTCTAATTTCCCTGTATGTCTCCCCTTCCCTTCTCGCTGTTATTAGTGCAGTGGTTGGGACTAGTGCTCCCGTCGGCCATCTACCTAATGAGGGTTAAAATCAGGGCCAGCAATGGACTAAGCATCCTGCTCGGCAATGGGGTAAAAGAACCCGTATATAGCCGCAGGTGAGTGCAAAAGGTCACCTTCCCCCTATTCCTTATGGGCAGGGCCCTCAGCTGTATTTGTTCACTCCCCCCAGTGTTTCCCCAGTCTGTTGTGTTGTGTAGTGCACCAGACTGAAAGATTCTTGTAGCTTGAGTTTAGCAGAAGAGTCACAAAAAGGCACATCATCGTGCCAAACACACTTACCAGATTCTCTGCTATACTCTCAAGAAAAGAGAACACTAAAGACGATGGACGATTTATTACCACCTTTAATTCAGAATTTGATACCGTTAAGGACTTGTCTGGCAAGATCTTGGTCTATACTTCAGGCAGACCCAACACTTGCTAAAATGTTTCCCGACAGACCCTCGGTAAGGATACGTTGTTCTAAAAATCTACGAGATCACCTGATTCAAAGTCATTACCGGGGAGAAATCGAATCAACCTTAACAATGGTTTGACTTTTGATTTTCAGGTTCCATATCTCTTCATCCACTACAGCATACCTAATCATATGCTAAATAGCTGTAAATCACATTTATGTATAAGATAGCCAAGATGATTGTCTATAAAATGAAGGTCGTCTCACGCCCAAAGCTGTAGAGGATGCTGAGATATGAAGCCTGAAAGTAAAAAGTTCAAAGCAGGGCCGACTCCAGGATTTTGTGGGGTCCTGGGCAAAAGAGTCTCAGTGGGCCCCTTTAACACATACTGGCTGTATTTAATTAATATAAAGGCTAATCCCCATAAATATAATCCCTCTCGTGCTCTGTTTCCACCCCGTGTGCTATGTCTCTCAAGCCCTGTGCGCTGTCCCTCTCCCCCATGTGCTGTCTCTCCCTTCTCTGTGCCTGTGTCTCCTCTGTATGCTGTCTCCCCTCCGTCTCCTTCCTGTGTACTGTGTATCTGCTGCCCCCTGATAGCGGTGGGCCCCTGGGTGCACTATATTTGTCCCTGACAGGGGGCACCCTGTGCGCTGTCCCCCCATTGTCTGTCTCCTAACCGGTGACGCAAGTACCAGCACTCAACTGTAGTGAGCACGCAGCAGATCTCTATCTCTTGCACAGTGGGTATAGTGACACTACTGCTAGCTGCAAGCAGTTAGATGCTGCACTTAGGGCCTGCCACACAGGTTATGAGAGAGAGCACAGGGTACCCCCTGTTAGGGGAAATACACAGAGACCAAGGACCTACAGCTATCAAAGGGAGGAAGCAGTTAAAGTGCAGGACAGGCGGTATCGTTCTGCAAGTGGTGTGGATGATGTTCCAGATGCTGAGTGGGCCCCCCGGCATTTCCAGGGCTCCGGCATTTGCCCGTGGGCGCCATGTGCTGATGCCGGCCATGGTTCAAAGCATAGTTAACCTTTTGCTTGTTGGTGTAAGTCTTTTTTGGACATCATAGCAAGGGTCCCTTGAGCAGTCTATATATTGAGGTGAAGAGGTAGCAGTTGACTTGCTCTGGTGGGGACCGTGGAGTACTTGGAACCGGGCCCTCCTGACTTTGTCAGGGGCTGTGAGATGTCACGGTGGCGTGACCCAGTCCATGATCCCCTCATTGGGCGATCAGTAAAAAGGGGGCTAGTTTGGAAAAGGGATGAAAATTAAAATAAAAGTGAAATAAAGACTTTGTGTCATAACGCCACCCGTGGAAGGCAGCCAGTACAGCCGCTGCTACATTCGGGACCTCTGGGAATGATGGGGGGCAGCAGCTGTGATGGTTTAGCTCTCCACTGGAAGAGCATTTCCCCAGGGCAACCGAATAGTCTATTGAGGTGATTTGGGGAATGGGAAGCCAGCAGGACTGAGCTGGCTGCTGGCACAGATCAAGGACACGCACAGGCAGGCTCCTGCTGGCGGCTCAACGTTTCAGTCTACCTCTCCTCAGGCGCAGAAATAACAGTCTCACACAGTGCTGAGCTTCAACCCGGTTTACTTGGCTTTTCTCTTCAGGCGTTACAAGTTACAAGCCAGTGCAATGGCGGCTCCGGTAGTCTTTTCGCAGCCGAGATGTCTTGTCCAGTTCACCCGCTTTTGTGTTCCTTTCCATGTGCCTCCCTTCCTTTCACTTCCACATGCAAAGCTCTGATCGAGAGGCCACAGGCCTTCGTTGGGCGACCTGCCTGGTTCCATGGCCCTAGTGCGGCGGCCTTCTCTTCGCTGTGTCGGGGTTGGGTCACGGGACATAACAAAACCGCAACGGACCGGTTTCGTGGTCGGAGCGTGGAGCGTCCTGCCACTTCAGGGTCGGTACCCTGGTTCCTGCCTCGTCCTTCAGCTTCCCAGCTAATTCGGGTGCCCGGGTGGGTTGCTCACTACCCTCACCCCTAGGACTCCTTCTGTCTCTCAATGGTCTACTGCCTGGGACCCGGAACAAGCCTCATGATGGTGCAGGCCGCCGTGTCCGTGTCCTTTCAGTCTCGTGTAATGATGGTGTTCTCTCCTCTGCGTTTCACTGGTTGATGGACCAACTCCTCTCCTCCACACTCCAGGGCTAATTACGGTAACTACTAACTGCTCCCATTCCTGTGTTGTTTTCTAATTTTGCCTCCTCTTTCCTGACCGTTTCCTGTCCTAACTTTCCTACCCTCCACCTGTCTACTCCTGCCGTCCCATAGCTGGGCACAGAGTCCCTTGCTCCGGGACCGGAGTGTGTTGGGTGTGTGCTTGGGTGACTGGACTTACCGATCCCGGTTTCTGCCACTTCTAGTGGCGACCGGACCGCAGAGGCGCCACACGTCACACCTGAACCATTGGGCCTGAGGAGGCCAAAGAGACCCTTTGCCACCCACAAAGACAACAATTTAATGGCACACTGATGGTGAAGTCTTTGTTCCAGAATTTTAATTGAAAGTGCAAGTTACTACCCTGTGTTCCCTGCTCAGAACTCCCTTTATAAGCCACAAAAAGAAGCATTGCCTAAGAGCGGCTATTGTCGTACCAGACCTGCAATGCTATTCTATTACATGGCACTCGAATTACCTTAACGTAATTCTAGAAATCCCCTGCAATTGCCACTTGGGCGGAACAACCTGGCAACGACCCAGCAAAATCATCTGTTTACCTAGGTCCTAGGGAGTCTGTAGCTGATTCTCTAACAATCAGTTCCAAACTGATGGGACAATTCCTTTAAGAGAGTAATTCTGTCTGTAGGGTTCATGATGGTATTTGTAGACTGGATTATGCAGGATTATGAACCGGTTTGGTTTCGAAATGCGTTGACATATAAACGGCATCATTTCTGTCTACAAATACCATGTTTGTAGCTTTCTATGCACCCAGCCAGCAAATATATCTGGGACACCAATTTCCTAATTAGGAGGATCACCCCTCAACAACACAGAGCAGCTGGGTTTACATAAAGCTACATCTCAATGAATTAGAATATCATTAAAAAATTAATTTCAGTAATTCAATACATAAAGTGAAACACATATATTATATAGAGTCATTACACACAGAGGGATCTATTTCATGTGTTTATTTCTGTTAATGTTGATGATTATGGTTTACAGCCAATGAAAACTCAAAGGTCATTATCTCAGGAAATTAAAGTATGGAGGATGAAGGGTTAAAAACTGCTGCCAAATTCCACAAGACATCAAAGGGTGAATATAATATTGATTTATTAGTCAACGCGTTTCAGGGCTCCCAGAAATGCCCTGAAACATGGCGATATTACATTGATTTTTGATGATATTCTAATTCATTGAGATGCTCTAGTAGTAGTATAGTAGTTGTGTCACAACTCCTTGCGTTAATGTTCATTTGGTATCTATCTCCCTATGTGTGCATGAATCACTTTTCCGATACTACTGTGGTGCCCCTGTGGTCTGGCTGCCACAAGTGGTATTGCATTTAACGCTCGGTGTAATGTCAAGTCTGGAGAGAAGTGAATACCCCTCTGCTGGAAACCCCCACATATCCAGGACAGAAGAGACCCCCAAAGGGCAGACCCCACTTCTGGTTGGAGGGAGGAGTTAGGATAGGGAGAGGTAGGCAACACAAGTTGTTCTCGTTAGTGTCAGGTCGACTGGCTGACAGGACGTTTCTGCAGCCGGCCATAAGTGGTTGGGCAGAGGAACAAGCTGCAAGAAGGGAACCAGGCCCTAAATGTCCAGGATTTTAGGACCTGGCCATAGAACCTGGAGGTTACTGGATTTCACGCCCAGTAGCCACCCTTGTGGACCTGTCCGGGGCACAGTGTCACAGATGTGTCAGGAGGCACGGATGAGGCTGTAGAGGCCAGTCGCAGAAGGTCGCAGCGTCTGGCCAAACAGCCAAATTCCTAAAACATGTCTCTCTCCCTTTAAGAAGCATTTTTCTCTTAGTGATAGCTGGAGGTCACTAGGACCCATCTGATGTCATATCTTCAGCTGTCTATTTATACCCCTTGACTCCCAGGATACACTGCTGGTGATAGCTTGTCAGGTGTTGGAGTTGCTTCCTAGCTCTGCAGTGCATCCAGGACTCTCTGTTGGATTACTGTTTGGATCTTTATAAGCTAAGTGTTTCTCCCTTCCCTCTTTGTTTGTTTCCCTGATGTATTTTTGTAGTAGTTAGCCGAGTTGACTAGTGTTCACCCCCTCTGATACCTGTGTAGTCTTAGTTCAGTGATAGCAGGGCCAGGTATTTAATTCAGTGGAGATTGTATAGGGTCATTAGGGGAGCCAGTTGCCAGCACTAGTTTATCCAGGCGTCACCATCTCCCCTTTTCCCTTAGCATCAGGGACTCCTTCCCCCCCTCGTCGCCCTGCGCTGGGTGTCTCCCTACACCCAGTGCGACACACAGTGGCAAAGAGGATCAGAGGACTGAAGCAGTAACTCGCAGGGTCCACATCACCTGCCCAGCTGGAGGGTATCCACAAACTCAGAGGGATCTAGAGGAGCAATAGAGGAGCTAGTGACCTTGGGGAAAGAAGTCAGCAGGAAGGCCATAACACCTTATTCCAGCAGAGTGGACTTCAGCTCTCTCCGGACTGGCTGAGCTGTATAACTAGTTCTTCACATAGCTTGCCTGTACAAAACCAACTACAGTAAAGGTAAAGAACTCCAAAGACTGTCTGCCAGGCCTTACTCTCTGCTGTATCTTCACACCACTCCTCCGCACTACAATCACCATCACTCACTGTCATGTCTCAAGAGCCTACCCAATGCTGTAGGGGATTTTCCATCACACTGCTGATGAAGTCAGGTCTAGGGGTACTCGGACACCGGGACTGATGGCTTCGTGGATGGGAGATCACAGATGGTCGGGATCCCGGTTCCGTCCCCTGGTTATCATTTGTTAGATGGTGGGGAAGGAGTATTTACAAGGGAACGTGACGCCACATATGGTACCTGGTAACGGGTATACCAGCGCTGCAGCCGGCCGCTGAGGTGATGGTGGGTGCAGCAGAGTGTGGTACAGCTCCCCACAGGTGGAGCTTTACCTCAGGGCAGTGGGGATGGATGAGGGGAGTAGTAGTGGCGTCCTTGCAGACAAGGCGGTGAATTGCGGCAGTTAAGCAGGCACACACACACAGTGATTGTTGTTTCGGTACCTTTTAGTGGTGAGAAGGTAACAGGGTAATAACCAGGTCCCCGGTGCAACTTGGTATTTCCACCTTAGAAAGTTATGAGGCCTCCTCTGTGTCTGTGCTCTGTGGTTTAGGGTAAGTCCTGCCTGAGCTTGAACCCACCGCTTCTTCTTTTCCCTCTCGGGGCTTTGCTGCAAACTGGCAATGAGGTCCTTCTGCGGGGTCCCTGTTTCTCCTAAGGCCCCTGGTCCTATACTTGGTCAGTTTCAGCGTCTCTTACTTGTTTTGATCAGGGGGTAAACTTCTCCTGACTCTTCCGGGCTTTTGCTGCAGCAATAAATGATTGCAGCGTCGGACTCCGGTGTCTCTGTGTACTAAAGGGCTGTAGTAACAGGTTCCCTTTTCTTAGTTCCCTGCTTCCTCCACTTGCCTCCGACCCTTTCCCTAGGGTGCACACAGCGGTCAGTGGTCCCTGGTCCTGGATCTCTCCCAGCGACCAGCGACTCCGTCTCCTCTCTCTTCCCTCTCACTGCAGACTCTAGACTGACTCCTGGGACTGACTAACTCCTCCCCTCAGGCCTGGATGTTCTTAAAGGGGAAGTGGCTTAAGGCAGCCAGTAGAGCTCCCCCTTCAGGTCTGGGGTGGAAGGTGTGGTGTGCTGTGCGAACCAAGGTGTAATTCCCTCCTTGCACTGGTGGATCCTGTGGCAATCCCGCGCAGGAGTGCCTCACTGCCATAATAGCTATCCCTTGAGACTCCACATGCAGTGTTGGCCACCTAGTGGCCAAAACAACCTCAGCTGACGTCACCAGCTCTATTTTATTTTATTTCCTCTGTTTCCATTCTTCCACCTTTTCAATGTCTGCCAGGACCACATCACTGGGCAGAGCCACCTTGTACTCTGCCCACTGGCCCAGCTGCTGAATACCCCCAGTCCTTAGTGCGTGACACTACCTAAATACTTTTCTTCTCATGGAGCTCCTTAAAAACTTGAAATAGTTGGATGAAATTATTTCATTCTTTTAATTAATAGATGGCATTTGTTGGGGGGACATTGGACCACATAGCAGTACCTAAGTTTTGTATGCGAAAAACATCTTAAAAAACAAGAAAATTGTGTTAAAAAACTATTTCTAAAAGGGAAATGTGAGGATCTGAAGTTGTGGGTTGTAATAATCACCTAGGCAGGTTAATGATGCAGCAAGTTTTATTTGTATCCATACAGGGTGTTTAAGCAAGTCCAGGCAGATGACCACAATACGATGCCCCAGTTCACAAGATCAGAAACCAACTGTCACGGGGTGATATAGTGGCTAGGGAATCAGGAGGCAGGATGATAAGATGGGCTAACTAGTCTGACCCCAACTTAGAGTCCCTGGCTCAGCCTATTTCTGCAGTTACCTCTGAAGGTGAGGATGTCCAGGCCGCCACCCTCGTGCTTTGCTCCTTACCAGCCTTAGGCTAAGAGCTCCTACCTCCTTCCACAGACAAGGAAAACCCAGCAACTCCTATGGAAGGGAACAGCAGCAGCACAGCACATCCTCACTGCATGGAGCCAAGTAGAGACTGAACTCTATCTGCAACACCCAGTTGATGGAAGTGGAACTACTTAAAGGCTGAGGGAGTAGAGATCAGAGCTCTGACACACCCCTCCACCTCTACCTGCAGAGTCACACACTGCATAGACTACAGCAGCTTTCTGGCATTAATTTGGGACGTGCCAAAGGAAATTAACCTGATTAAACTACAGCAGCATAATATGTGGACTGCAAAGCCGTCAACACGGGACACCAACAGTCAAAATAGTCAATAGAATAATAAGTAAAATGCAGAAAGGTAGATATCATGACCATAGCACGTGAATTAAGCTCCAGTTCCTATAGACCAAGGGTCTCAAACACGCAGCCCCCAGGCCGCATGCAGCCCTCCAGGCCCCCCACTGCGGCCCAGGACACGATAAAGAAATTGTGGGCAATTGTGCAGGGAGCCGCCGCAGTACCCGCTTTATTGTGGCTTCCAGGTACCACTCACACAAGCTCCTTCACTCCTGTACAGTAATGCAAGCAGGCGGCCTGCGAACCTATCAGAAGCCTCCTGATGACATCATACGCTGACGTCAGCTGCAGGCTTCTGATTGGTCCGCCAGCCCCCTGCTTTCATTACTGTACAGGAGTGAAGGAGCTTGTGTGAGCGGTACCCGGAAGTCATAATAAAGCGGGTACCGCTGCGGCTCCTTGTACAATGGCCACACACTGAGGGGGCGACATGCCGAGGAGTGAGGAGAACATTCAAATTTCCTGCGCCGCCAGGACACATCGCTGGCGGCTACCGGGGACCGCTGGGTGCTGGTGGTCACCTGGTGCCAAGTGCTGCCGGGGGCCACCTGGTGTCAGGTGCTGCCAGGGGCCGCCTGATGCCAGGTGCTGCCGGGGGACCGCCTGGTGCCAGGTGCTGGCGGTCGCCAGGTGCTGTCGGGGGCCGCCTGGTGCCGTGTGCTGGTGGCCACCTGGTGCTTCCAGGGGCTGCCAGGTGCTGCTGGATGCCAGGTGCCAGGTACTGGCGGCTGCCGGGGGCCGCCTGGTGCCAGGTGCTGCTGGGGGCCTCCGGGTGCTGGCGGTCACCTGGTGCTGCCGGGGGCCGCTGGGTGCCAGGTGCTGGCGGCTGCCGGGGGCTGCCTGGTGCCGGGTGCTGGCAGTCGCCGGGTGCTGCCGGCTGGTGCCAGGTGCTGGCGGCTGCCGTCTGGTTTCGCCTCCCGGGTGCTAGCGGCTGCCGGGTGCTGGTGGCTGCCGGGTTCCGCCTAATGTCAGGTTATGGCGGCTGGTGCCGGGTGCTGGCAGCTGCTTGGTGCTGGCGGGTGCCAAACGCTGGCTGATGCCGGCGAGCGGGAGATCGGGAGCCGCAGAGGATGAAGCTGCCAGGATCAGGAGCGTGGAGTCAGGTAAGGCGCTATTACAGCCGAAGATAGCAGCCTGCGGGGGTACAGAATGATCGGGGGGAGTGGGAGGTGCGACCGCTGAAAGTGCCTAGTGCGGCAGGAACTTCAAATATGGCCCTGTGTGTATGTGTTTGTGTGAGTGTATAAATGAGTGTGTGTGTATATGTGTGACTGTGTATATATGTGTGTGTGTGTAGTGTGTGTATGTGTGAATGTATGGTGAGTGTGTGTGTAGTGTGTGTATGTCTGAGTGTATAAGTGTGTGTGTATATGTGTGTGAGTGTGTGTGAGAATATGTCTGAGTTTGTATATGTGAGTATGTGTGTGAATGCCTGAGTATGTGTGAGTGTGCATGTGTATATGTGTGAGTGTGCGAGTGTGTATATGTGTGTTGTGTCAATGCCTGAGTGTGTGTGCATGTGTATATGTGTGACTGTGTATATGTGTGTGTGTAGTGTGTGTATGGCTAGGGTCACATCTCCGTTTTTTTTAAGAATCCTGATCCGGTTTTGAGCTTTCAAAAAGCTCAAAACCGGAGCAGGAAACGCTCCTCATAGGAGCCAATGCTAAACACCGGATTGCTTCACAAGCAATCCGGTGTCCGCCTCCGACACTGCAGCCTGTGTTAAAAATCATGCAGGCTGCAGTTTTCGGAGCGGTTCTCTGATCCGCACTGCAGTAACCGGATGGCTCAGGATGTGTAATCAGGATGTGTAATCCTGAGCCATCCGGCTACTGCATAGTTTGCTGATCCCGGCTATTGCCGGCATGAGCAAACTGTACTATGAATAGTAAAGAGTTACATTTAATAAATGAAAGAATGCTTGAGGTCTCTAGGGGGGCTTAGACCCCCTAGAGGCTGGACGCCCACTCCGGTGGGCTTCTTCTACAATGCCCCCATGCCACGGGCTCCTCCGAGCTCCGTGCATGTCACCCGAACTCCCCCCCCCACCCGTATCTCTATAGAGGGCTGCACCCCTCTGTTATCAGTCTCCCTATTTGTGCCCCCACTAAGTATTACAGTACAGGAGGAGGGTTATAGTTACGTTCTTCATCCTGAAGTGTCATTATCCCTCCATGGGCGGGGCTGTGTGCTGCAGCCTCCGCTCGCTAATTCATTATGGCCACTCCCTGTGGCTTGGATCCAGTGTTGTGAGGGCAGCCGCGTCATGAAAGGGGCGGGGCTATCAGTATGACGCGAACTTAGCCCCGCCCCTTTCATGACGCGGCCGCCCTCACAACACTGGATCCAAGCCACAGGGGGTGGCCATAATGAATTAGCGGGCGGAGGCTGCTGCGGTGGGATAATGACAGGAGGAGCCCGTGGCATGGGGGCATTGTAGAAGAAGCCCACCGGAGTGGGCGTCCGGTCTCTAGGGGGTCTAAGCCCCCCTAGAGACCTCAAGCATGCTTTCATTTATTAAATTTAACTCTTTACTATTCATAGTACAGTTTGCTCATGCCGGCAATAGCCGGGATCAGCAAACTATGCAGTAGCCGCACTGCTCAGGATTACACATCCTGAGCAATCCGGTTACTGCACAGCGGATCAGAGAACCGCTCCGAAAACTGCAGCCTGCATGATTTTTAATGCAGGCTGCAGTGCCGGAGACGGAAACCGGATGGCTTGTGAAGCAATCCGGTGTTTAGCATAGGCTCCTATGAGGAGCGTTTCCTGGTCCGGTTTTGAGCTTTTTGAAAGCTCAAAACCGGATCAGGATTCTTAAAAAAAAACAGAGATGTGACCATGGCCTATGTGTGAGTGTGCGTATGTGTAAGTGTGTATGTGTGTGAGTGTGTATAAGAATATGTCTGTATATGTGTGTGTTTGAGTGCAGCAAGAGCCCCCAAGAGAGAGAGAAAGCGGCACTCGGACGGGTGGTCGCAACCCAGAACCACGGCCTGCAGGAGAATGCTGATTGAGACTGATTGATCCATTTGGGGCCTTGGAGGAGAGTTGCCCAGGCCTGCCAGAACCACTTACCCAAGAGGTGAGAGGAGAGGCATTACACTGCTGGTGGCAGAACAGGGGAGCAGATCTTATGGGCTTCTCCAGCGCAGCAGAGGCCAGCGGAGGAGGCCGGGTTGAGATCCTCACTAGGGAAGAATACTTGAAAAGGTCTCTGGCCCAGTGGGAAGAGGAAGACACAATAAGAAGGGTGCAGATGCAGGAGAAAATCGAAAGAACAATGGCGGCAAAAGTGGTGGTGAGTGCCAGCCCGACAACATCCCGATCCCGGCGCCGCAAGAGACAAGTGGTAATGTTTAAGCCAAAGGAGGGATATGGGTTCATCCGAGTCTGGTGCCCGCTTTTACACGTTTGTGAATAGATGTGACATGGAGTCCCACCTGCTGGAAGGTCACCCGGACAGGGACTTGAAAGTGGGAGAGTGGGTGAGCTTCATTCAAGTACCCGGAGAGCGAGGCCCATATGGCATGCGAGTAAAGAGACTGTCCCTGAGGGAGTCCGCAGCTGCAACAGCATCAGATGCAGTGGTGTAACTGGCTATAATGGCGCCCGGGGCACAGATCTAATTTGGCGCCCTCCCCCCCGGTAGGTGAGGACCGGGGGGGGGGATTTGCTCACTGCCCCTGCTGCCGTTACCCCTCTCCTCCAGCTGCACCCCCCTAGATACGCCCCTGACCTCAGGTATACAGGCACTGCTGTATATAGAGCACTCACAGGCAGCACACACAGCACAGCTGTATATAGATGACAGTCATCTATATTCAGCTGTGCTCTGTGTATTATGTGTTTCACTGCCTGATATATACACCTCATAGTGTTCCTACCTGATGATGTATACATATATATACCTCAGGTATATATATGTATACATCAGGCAGGCACACTGTGAGGTGTATATATGTATACATCACCAGGCAGGCACACAGTATGAGGTATAATATTATACCTCTTAGTGTGTGCCTGCATCTGCCCTGATGTAGATAACATATATACACCTCATAACTCCCACAGGCAACCACCCCCCCCCATTAACCCTCTTTCCCACCCTGTTTATGGTTACTTTTTACTTTAGGACTGGAGAGACGAGTAGAGTTGTAGGCGCAGCCGCGCACCGCAGCTAGCCTAGGAGGACAGACTGGGACCCGGACGACTCATTCTGAGTCAGGAGTCGGGACTCAGGAGGAGGAGGCAGGCCACACACAGCGGGCAGCAGCTCCTAACCTCGGGCCCCTCTTCTTCTCCTCTCCGTGACGTCACGTCAGCCACAGCGCGACGTGACCGGGGGGGGGGTGTTAACTGCTGCCAGGGGGCGGGGCGGACCAGCAGCAGGGGATGGTTGTGTGCACAATATGCGGCGAGGAGATTAGATCCGGCGCCGCTGCGCCCCCCACTGACTGGCGCCCGGGGCAAAAGGTCCGCCTGCACCCCCCTAGATACGCCCCTGATCAGATGCGTACCAGGATCCTACAAATGCAGCGGCCCCAGAACAGCAAACCGCAGAGAATGTTGACTTTTTGGATTGCTACTTCCAATAGGTGGCAGTAGAGTTCAAGTCCTCTTTCTCTCTGAAGAGACCATTTGCATATTTATCTCAGTGGCTCCTTAAAATGACACTCCTAAGATACAACAGGACTTGCTCTCTACTATTATTACCAAGGGACACTTTTGCTGTTTGTCCCTATTCCTGATGAAGGGCATATAACTTGAAATGTTGCTACTATTAACTGTATTTTTCACTCAAGGTGGTCTGGATATTCGATATGAGGAAAAAACTGAAAAAAAGGCAGTAAAAACAGTTTGTGTAGTAATTCCTCCAGCTAGAGATGTATTGATATGACTAGTCTATATTGTGTATGCCCCTATTCACCATGGAATAAATGGAGCTATAATAATAAATAATAATGACTGTTATAGGAAGAACCACAGCCGTATCACCCCATAATGAGCCCTACTGCAATTTGGTTTTTGGTATCAGAAATCATCTGAAGCTCTGTATAGCCACCATATGGGGAACTGAATTGTTGCCATTGAAATGAATGGGAATTAATTGCCTGTGCAAGTCATGGACATGCCATGTTCCCCAGAGACAGCTCAGCGTAACACAGGCAGAATGAATGGGAGGCCGTAAAACATTAACTAGAAATCCCTAGGAGTGAATTTGATTATAGAGTTTCTCAATCAGCCAATAACTTTAAAGAGAACCAACCAGCCGGATTTAGGGCTATAAAGGGAGTGCAGTTCCTTACAGGCTCTGGGATACTGAATGCAATAACTTGAATGATTCCATGTTTGATTGCAGAGAAAAGTGTCATAAAACTCCTGGAAAACAGGGCACCAGGTGATTGATGTGTGCAGCACTTTGTCACTATGTAGGGTTGTTTTTTATTACTCCCGTGTGGACATGCCTTTCATCTATAAGGCAAACCCTCCCCCATCAAACCCTCTGATTTCTACTTTCACTTTCTGGCTCCTGCGCACTTCCACTATATTCCAGCCACAGGGTGTCTGACAAAACTGAAAGTAAAGATGAATGGGGAAGGAGGGGAGGGTTTTGGCTTACAGACGAAAGGCACGGCCACAGGGGTGTAATACAAAAAAATAAACAACCCCACATAGTGCCGCAGTACTGCACACATCAGTCACCTGCTGCCCTGTTTTCCAGGAGTTTTATGACACTTTTCTCTACAATCAAACATGGAATAATTGAAGTAAAGGTATGACTGCACTCAGCATCCCAGAGCCTGTAAGGTACTGCATTCACTTTATGGCCCGAAATCCTGCTGGTTGGTTCCCTTTAACCTCTGAAGTTTTACATCTGAGCCAAAATTACCCAACAACAAAGACTAGAATCAACCTGAGAAAACGAGGACGGACAGAGGGACAAAATGGGAATCATGTATACAGTGTATATAAAGGCCTGAGAGTGAAAAGGCCAATCAAAAACAGAACAGACAACAACTAAAACTACAATGCTAATACAATGGCAAAAGCCACACAGGCAGAAATGATCAAGATTTACAAAACTGAATAATTTATAGTATGATCACTTGTGTGTCATTTTCACTATGAAAACTAACAATAATAATAATAATAATAATAATAATAATAATAATAGTAAAACATTGAACAAAGAAAGAGTCATATACTGTCCTGATAAATAAAAATAAATAATATATAATATATTGAGAGAGAGAGTAAAATATGAAAGAAATTCCCAGTGTGGATACAATTCTAAAGTGAGAATCAGGTTAAATATTAATATTAATATTAATATTTACAGCTCGCTATGTACAATATATTTTGTAAAGCGCTGTGGCATATATTGGCGCTATATAAATAAAATTATTAGTATTATTTTTATTATTAATAAATATGTTTGGATTGAACATGTCGATGAGTCCATTGTATGGTGTCTGGATGGACGGTGTGGTTATATATTGCTATGTATGCTTATATGTGGTTATGTATGGTTATGTGTAGTTATATATGGCTATGTATGGTTATGTATGTTTATATGTGGTTATATATGGTTATAGATTTCTATGTATGGCTATGTATGGTTATGTATGTTTATATGTGGTTATGTATGGTTATAGATGGCTATGTATGGTTATGTATGCTCATATGTGGTTATGTATGGTTATAGATGGCTATGTATGGTTATGTATGTTTATATGTGGTTATCTATGGTTATGTATGTTTATATGTGGCTATGTATGGTTATGTATAGTTATATATGGCTATGTATGGTTATGTATAGCTATATATGGCTATGTATGGTTATGTATAGTTATATATGGCTATGTATGGTTATGTATGTTTATATGTGGTTATTTATAGTTATATATGGCTATGCATGGTTATGTATGTTTATATGTGGCTATGTATGGTTATAGATGGCTATGTATGGTTATGTATGTTTATATGTGGCTATGTATGGTTATGTATAGTTATATATGGCTATGTATGGTTATGTATAGTTATATATGGCTATGTATGGTTATATGTGGTTATGTATGGTTATAGATGGCTACGTATGGTTATGTATGTTTATATGTGGCTATGTATGGTTATGTATAGTTATATATGGCTATGTATGGTTACGTATAGTTATATATGGCTATGTATGGTTATGTATGTTTATATGTGGCTATGTATGGTTATAGATGGCTATGTATGGTTATGTATGTTTATATGTGGTTACGTATGGTTATGTGTAGTTATATATGGCTATGTATGGTTATGTATGTTTATATGTGGTTATATATGGTTATAGATTTCTATGTATGGCTATGTATGGTTATGTATGTTTATATGTGGTTATGTATGGTTATAGATGGCTATGTATGGTTATGTATGCTCATATGTGGTTATGTATGGTTATAGATGGCTATGTATGGTTATGTATGTTTATATGTGGTTATCTATGGTTATGTATGTTTATATGTGGCTATGTATGGTTATGTATAGTTATATATGGCTATGTATGGTTATGTATAGCTATATATGGCTATGTATGGTTATGTATAGTTATATATGGCTATGTATGGTTATGTATGTTTATATGTGGTTATTTATAGTTATATATGGCTATGCATGGTTATGTATGTTTATATGTGGCTATGTATGGTTATAGATGGCTATGTATGGTTATGTATGTTTATATGTGGCTATGTATGGTTATGTATAGTTATATATGGCTATGTATGGTTATGTATAGTTATATATGGCTATGTATGGTTATATGTGGTTATGTATGGTTATAGATGGCTACGTATGGTTATGTATGTTTATATGTGGCTATGTATGGTTATGTATAGTTATATATGGCTATGTATGGTTACGTATAGTTATATATGGCTATGTATGGTTATGTATGTTTATATGTGGCTATGTATGGTTATAGATGGCTATGTATGGTTATGTATGTTTATATGTGGTTACGTATGGTTATAGATGGCTATGTATGGTTATGTATGCTAATATGTGGTTATGTATGGTTATGTATGGCTATGTAAGGTTATGTATGTTTATATATGGTTATCTATGGTTATGTATGTTTATATGTGGCTATGTATGGTTATGTATAGTTATATATGGCTATGCATGGTTATGTATGTCTATGTGTGGTTATATAATATATATAATATACAGTGTTGGTCAAAAGTATTGACACCCCTGAGATTCTGTCAGATAATACTCAGTTTCTTCCTGAAAATGATTGCAATCACAAATTCTTTGGTATTATTATCTTCATTTAATTTGCCTTCAATGAAAAAAACACAAAAAGAATTGTCCTAAAGCCAAATTGGATATAATTCCACACCAAACATAAAAAAGGGGGTGGACAAAAGTATTGGCACTGTTAGAAAAATCAAGTGATGCTTCTCAAATTTGTGTAATTAACAGCACCTGTAACTTACCTGTGGCACCTAACAGGTGTTGGCAATAACTAAATCACACTTGCAGCCAGTTGACATGGATTAAAGTTGACTCAATCTCTGTCCTGTGTCCTTGTGTGTACTACATTGAGCATGGAGAAAAGAAAGAAGACCAAAGAACTGTCTGAGGACTTGAGAAACCAAATTGTGAGGAAGCATGAGCAATCTCAAGGCTACAAGTCCATCTCCAAAGACCTGAATGTTCCTGTGTCTACCGTGCGCAGTGTAAACAAGACATTTAAAGCCCATGGCACTGTGGCTAACCTCCCTTGATGTGGACGGAAAAAGAAAATTGACAAGAGATTTCAACGCAAGATTGTGCGGATGGTGGATAAAGAACCTTGACTAACATCCAAACAAGTTCAAGCTGCCCTGCAGTCCGAGGGTGCAACGGTGTCAACCCGTACTATCCGTCGGCGTCTGAATGAAATAGGAACTGTATGGTAGGAGACCCAGGAAGACCCCACTTCTTACCCCGAGACATAAAAAAGCCAGGCTGGAGTTTGCCAAAACTTACCTGAGAAAGCCTACAACGTTTTGGAAGAATGTTCTCTGGTCAGATGAGACTAAAGTAGAGCTTTATGGGCAAAAGCATCAACATAGAGTTTACAGGAGAAAAAAAGAGGCATTCAAAGAAAAGAACACGGTCCCTACAGTCAAACATGGCGGAGGTTCCCTGATGTTTTGGGGTTGCTTTGCTGCCTCTGGCACTGGACTGCTTGACCGTGTGCATGGCATTATGAAGTCTGAAGACTACCAACAAATTTTGCAGCATAATGTAGGGCCCAGTGTGAGAAAGCTGAGTCTCCCTCAGAGGTCATAGGTCTTCCAGCAGGACAATGACCCAAAACACACTTCAAAAAGCACTAGAAAATGGTTTGAGAGAAAGCACTGGAGACTTCTAAGGTGGCAGCAATGAGTCCAGACCTGAATCCCATAGAACACCTGTGGAGAGATCTAAAAATTGCAGTTTGGAGAAGGCACCCTGCAAATATCAGGGACCTGGAGCAGTTTGCCAAAGAAGAATGGTCTAAAATTCCAGCAGAGCATTGTAAGAAACTCATTGATGGTTACCGGAAGTGGCTGATCGCAGTTATTTTGGCTAAAGGTTGTGCAACCAAGTATTAGGCTGAGGGTGCCAATACTTTTGTCCGGCCCATTTTTGGAGTTTTGTGTGAAATGATCAATGTTTTGCTTTTTGCTTCATTCTCTTTTGTGTTTTTTCATTGAAGACAAATTAAATGAAGATAATAATACCAAAGAATGTGTGATTGCAATCATTTTCAGGAAGAAACTGAGCATTATCTGACAGAATTGCAGGGGTGGCCAACACTGTATATATATATATACACACTTTTAGACTTTTAGTT
The DNA here is from genome assembly GCA_033576535.1 of Allobates femoralis. Lineage (NCBI taxonomy): Eukaryota > Metazoa > Chordata > Amphibia > Anura > Aromobatidae > Allobates > Allobates femoralis. Next base: position 28,122,703 of record JARQOC010000002.1, read on the forward strand.
TCAATTCTCCAGCCCCTCTCCCCCTCCTTAGCCTGACTCTGTTTTACATCACCTGTCGCATTTACTATAACATCTAAGACTGTTGTTTTCTTTAGTTTTTTTGCTTCATTTGCTTATGTATATATGTATGTGTCTTCAGAATTTGTGTCATTATCAGCCTGATGAAGGGGCCACAGTGTCCCGAAAGCTTGCTATGTTTACCATCTTTTCAGTTACCCATTAATAGGCATCAACCACTGAGAACTCTCAGATTCTAATACTTGTATGTATATATGTATATATATATATATATATATATATATATATATATATATATATATACTATGTATATATTATATTTTATAAATATATAGGCAAATATGAAAAAATGAATGAAAAGTCTGTCAAAATTATATAAAAATATACTGTAACAATATAAATATAAGTGCTAACAATATAAATATAATACATATAAATAAAATATAGTAAAATTAATAATAATGAAAAAAATATGTAATGAAAATCTAGTCAAAAATATATAACAATATGTAATAGATAATAAAAATATCATATAAATAGTGATAATACAAATATATATATATATGGTATTATATATATACATATATACAATATATATATATATATATATATATATATACAGTATTTATATATATAATAAAATATATAGCAAAAAAAAATGTAATTTATAATATAAATATAATCTACTAAAATATCATTAAAAAAGTAATATAAATATGATAAAATATATAATAAAAATAATAATCATGGAAAAAATATTGCATGAAAATCTAGTAAAAATATATAAAAATATGTAATAAAATAGGAGTAAACTTTTCTCATGATTATTATTTTTACTACATATATACAGAGTAAAAGTAATAAAATTAAATCATTATTCTTACTAAATGTAAATATAATATTATATATATATAGTCAGTAAGAATAGATAATATATCTTATATATTTATTTAGTAAGAATAGTGAATGAATATATACTGTATATAGTAAGAATAAAACTGAAAAAATATTATTTCATCAGAACCTAATCATGGATTTTTTATAATATATTAAAAATATAATACGTAATATAATTACGTAAAAATATTTAGTGAAAGTATAATCATTACAAAAAACATAGGTCATTTAAAAGGGAGGAAAAAATCATACAAAATAAAGGAAAAAAATCACATTATCATTCTAATAATTGCCTTGCAGAAAACAGATATAATAAAGTGTGTCATTGCACTATAACATTATTATTGTATAAAAAAATTATAACATGAAACAAAACATTGAACAAAGAAAGAGTCATATACTGTCCTGATAAATAAAAATAAATAATATATAATATATTGAAAGAGAGTAAAATATGAAAGAAATTCCCAGTGTGGATACAATTCTAAAGTGAGAATCAGGTTAAATATTAATATTAATATTAATATTTACAGCTCGCTATGTACAATATATTTTGTAAAGCGCTGTGGCATATATTGGCGCTATATAAATAAAATTATTAGTATTATTTCTATTATTAATAAATATGTTTGGATTGAACATGTCGATGAGTCCATTGTATGGTGTCTGGATGGACGGTGTGGTTATATGTTGCTATGTATGGTTATATGTGGTTATGTATGGTTATGCATAGTTATATATGGCTATGTATGGTTATGTATGTTTATATGTGGTTATATATGGTTATAGATGGCTATGTATGGTTATGTATGTTTATATGTGGTTATGTATGGTTATGTATGGTTATAGATGGCTATGTATGGTTATGTATGGTTATATGTGGTTATGTATGGTTATGTATGGTTATAGATGGCTATGTATGGTTATGTATGGTTATATGTGGTTATGTATGGTTATGTATGGTTATAGATGGCTATGTATGGTTATATGTGGTTATGTATGGTTATGTATGGTTATAGATGGCTATGTATGGTTATATGTGGTTATGTATACTTATATATGGCTATGTATGGTTATATATGTTTATATGTGGTTATGTATGGTTATAGATGGCAATGTATGGTTATGTATGGTTATATGTGGTTATGTATGGTTATGTATGGTTATAGATGGCTATGTATGGTTATGTATGGTTATATGTGGTTATGTATAGTTATAGATGGCTATGTATGGTTATATATGTTTATATGTGGTTATGCATGGTTATAGATGGCAATGTATGGTTATGTATGGTTATATGTGGTTATGTATGGTTATGTATGGTTATAGATGGCTATGTATGGTTATGTATGGTTATATGTGGTTATGCATGGTTATGTATGTTATAGATGGCTATGTATGGTTATATGTGGTTATGTATGGTTATAGATGGCTATGTATGGTTATGTATGGTTATATGTGGTTATGTATGGTAATGGATAGCTATGTATGGTTATAGATGGCTATGTATGGTTATGTATGGTTATAGATGGCTATGTATGGTTATGTATGGTTATAGAAGGCTATGTATGGTTATGTATGTTTATATGTGGTTATGTATGGTTATGTATGTTTATATGTGGTTATGTATAGTTATGTATGGATATAGATGGCTATGTATGGTTATATATGTTTATATGTGGTTATGTATGGTTATGTATGGATATAGATGGCTATGTATGGTTATGTATGTTTATATGTGGTTATGTATGGTTATGTATGGATATAGATGGCTATGTATGGTTATAGAAGGCTATGTATGGTTATTTATGTTTATATGTGGATATGTATGATTACACTGGGGAACACAATTTTTTAGGAGTTAGGTCTGACAACTGTTCTTAATTAATTTTTGGATGCTGAATCCAGAAATGATCTCAGTTTTTCTCTATCACGTCAAGTTTTTGAACTATAGGATTTTTTTTCTTCTCAAAAATATGTAAACTACTGTGCCTAAAAAGTGTTTTGTTTTTTTTTAAATAGTACAAATATGAACAAAAAATGAAATATATAAGAAATAGGCATTACAAATATGTTTTTTAACACTACAAGTTGCCACGTAGTTCTATATGAGTCGAATTGTAATCAGATAACAAGTCTTATTACAGATATCAGTGCAATTGTGTTTCTCTGGCAGGTAAGTTGTGGAGGAAAAACTTGACGTGCTAGAAAAAAACTGACTACATTTTTGGAATCAGCATGACAATTTTAGTATAAATCAGCTCAAAAACCTAACTCAACAGAAAATGTTTTTCAAATTGTTCCCCAGTGTTATGTATGTTTTTTTATGGTCTTGTATGGTTCTGTATGGTTCTGTCTTGTTGTGTATGTTGGGTATATCAGGTGGTGTCTCCCTTACCTTTCAGATGGTCTGACCCTTTCGCTCCATCTTGGAGGATAATCGCCACCTTCCGATTTATTCGTAATCACTGACAATAAGAAGAAACAAAGCGAAATGTAGCAGCCGGTCCTTCCCCTGGAGAGAAAAGCATGATCTGCTCATTGATACCAAGGACTGGAGGTAAGGGACTGTGTATAAAGAGACACAATACAGGGAAGCTGAAGGAGGGAGGAGGGGGCACCGCTCTGCTGCCTGTGATGCACTGAATATGAGATCACAGACGCATCGCACTGCTCTAAAGCTTCTGACTAAAATCACAAATAAAACATCAAATAGAAATAGTCTCAACATTCTTTATTGTATCGATATCTGGAATAGCCAAGGGAGGCGACACACATAGGTGCATCAAAAAGATCATTTACTTCAGTAATTCAATACATAAAGTGAAACACATACAGTTGTGGCCAAAAGTATTGACAGCCCTGCAATTGTGTCAGATAATACTCAGTTTCTTCCTGAAAATGATTGCAATCACAAATTCTTTGGTATTATTATCTCCATTTAATTTGTCTTCAATGAAAAAAACACAAACGAGAATGAAGCAAAAAGCAAAACATTGATCATTTCACACAAAACTCCAAAAATGGGCCGGACAAAAGTATTGGCACCCTCAGCCTAATACTTGGTTGCACAACCTTTAGCCAAAATAACTGCGATTAACCGCTTCCGGTAACCATCAATGAGTTTCTTACAATGCTCTGCTGGAATTTTAGACCATTCTTCTTTGGCAAACTGCTCCAGGTCCCTGATATTTGAAGGGTACCTTCTCCAAACTGCCATTTTTAGATCTCTCCACAGGTGTTCTATGGGATTCAGGTCTGGACCCATTGCTGGCCACCTTAGAACTCTCCAGTGCTTTCTCTCAAACCATTTTCTAGTGCTTTTTGAAGTGTGTTTTGGGTCATTGTCCTGCTGGAAGACCCATGACCTCCGAGGGAGACCCAGCTTTCTCACACTGGGCCCTACATTATGCTGCAAAATGTGTTGGTAGTCTTCAGACTTCATAATGCCATGCACACGGTCAAGCAGTCCAGTGCCAGAGGCAGCAAAGCAACCCCAAAACATCAGGGAACCTCCGCCATGTCTGACTGTAGGGACCGTGTTCTTTTCTTTGAATGCCTCTTTTTTTCTCCTGTAAACTCTATGTTGATGCCTTTGCCCATAAAGCTCTACTTTTGTCTCATCTGACCAGAGAACATTCTTCCAAGACGTTGTAGGCTTTCTCAGGTAAGTTTCGGCAAACTCCAGCCTGGCTTTTTTATGTCTCGGGGTAAGAAGTGGGGTCTTCCTGGGTCTCCTACCATACAGTCCCTTTTCATTCAGATGCCAACGGATGGTACGGGTTGACAGTGTTGTACCCTCGGACTGCAGGGCAGCCTGAATTTGTTTGGATGTTAGTCGAGTTTCTTTATCCACCATCCGCACAATCTTGCGTTGAAATCTCTTGTCAATATTTTTTCCGTCCACATCTAGGGAGGTTAGCCACAGTGCCATGGGCTTTAAACTTCTTGATGACACAGCGCACGGTAGACACAGGAACATTCAGGTCTTTGGAGATGGACTTGTAGCCTTGAGATTCCTCATGCTTCCTCACAATTTGGTTTCTCAAGTCCTCAGACAGTTCTTTGGTCTTCTTTCTTTTCTCCAGTGCTCAGTGTATGCATGGCAGATCGCCTCCCACATCTTGTTGGTAGAGCTGATATATCAGCCTGCAGCTGGGCTTGCTTCACATATGGGCTCTGACTGCAGCCTGAGAGTGCATTTTGATTCTGCTTTTGGCATACATGGTGAGTTTTTTATGCTGCTTTTTTCTAGTAGTTTTTTGCACAAGTTTTTGATAGGACTGATGAGCATGGGATCCCTTGTCGTGGGTCATCAGCTTAAATGTCTTGGCCATTGCATGAACCAAAATCCCATTTGTAAAAGTTTTTTATTCATCATATACGAGACTTTTTGCACTTTTTATCTATCCAGGTTGCAGCTGGGCCCTTAGGGGTGCCATTCATCTAGTGGTGCAGAGGTATCGTACTGTGCGACCCATCGCTCAAGCAGCGGCGCAGGATGGGTCACTTTCAGACACTCTGCATCAACTGTATCTGTGTGAATGGTGCTCTAAGCAGGCTCAGTGTATGCATGGCAGATCGCCTCCCACATCTTGTTGGTAGAGGTGATATATTAGCCTGCAGCTGGGCTTGCTTCACATTTGGGCTCTGACTGCAGCCTGAGAGTGCATTTTGATTCTGCTTTTGGCATACATGGTGAGTTTTTTATGCTGCTTTTTTCTAGTAGTTCTTTTCTCCATGCTCAATGTGGTACACACAAGGACACAGGACAGAGGTTGAGTCAACTTTAATCCATGTCAACTGGCTGCAAGTGTGATTTAGTTATTGCCAACACCTGTTAGGTGTCACAGGTAAATTACAGGTGATGTTAATTACACAAATTAGAGAAGCATCACATGATTTTTCTAACAGTGCCAATACTTTTGTCCACCCCCTTTTTTATGTTTGGTGTGGAATTATATCCAATTTGGCTTTAGGACAATTCTTTTTGTGTTTTTTTCATTGAAGACAAATTAAATGAAGATAATAATACCAAAGAATTTGTGATTGCAATCATTTTCAGGAGGCAACTGAGTATTATCTGACAGAATTTCAGAGGTGTCAATACTTTAGGCCACAACTGTATATTATATAGAGTCATTACACACAGAGGGATCTATTTCATGTATTTATTTCTGTTAATGTTGATTATGGCTTACCGCCAATGAAAACCCAAAGGTCATTATCTCAGAAAATTAAAGTAGGGAGGATTAAGGGTCTGAGAGATAAAATATGTAAAAAGTATCTCAGGCACACAACTAAGAAAAAGAGACTATTTGCATCAATTCCTGTTTTTATTGTCTTGTCAGAAAAAATGGTGTCAGAAAAGTGGAACGTTTCGGTTTCGCAGAACCTTCTTCAGCCACTGACACTCTATAATAAAGACATGTACATATGTTTATTCACATATAAAGAGGAACAAATACACTGTTATATCTGATGACGATTCAGGACAATCATATATAAGGCATCAAAAATAAAAATAGGGAAAGAAAACGGGAACAAGTGTCATATCAATATATCATTGAATCAACATATTAATGCATATGTAATACAAGGCCAGACCCATACTAATGAAGATCATAAGGATAACTTAAATCTATCTCCTTGTAGTCACTGCTACTTCTGAAGGAGAGTCATAATCATGCGAAACAAAAAGCAGTACAAGAGTTAAAAAATAGAGAAATTAGTGAATATACAAGTCGGTGATAGTTCATTTATCTATAGGGTATATACCTGAGGAATAAAGGGTCCTCAGGAACGTATATATAAGGAGTGTGGATTCAGCCTCGTAACGAGAACCGATATGCGTAGGTTTATAGATACCTGTAAAGATTACAAGAAAGTGATGGGGAGACAAGGAATCAACTTGTCATAATCCAGAGGTATTTAATCCTCTAATATGTGTAAAATCACAACTAGCAGTTACCTACTACTTGGTAAAAGGAAGACCAATCTGTGCGGCTTGATCTTCACTCGCACTTCCCCTGACCGGACGGTATGCACATACACGAGTGGTACAACTTGACTGCACTTGGGTGAGATTGTTCTAATTACCTTCTCTATTTTTCTTCTTCCCTTTTGATCAGAAACCGGCCTAACTTTATCCTAAAGGTATTCTAACATCATTGTTTCCATATTACTGAATGGCACTACTAGATTGTATGGAATAGTGTTACACAGGATCTTTATCCTATATATATATATATATGCCCCTTTTGTTTGTGTTTTCTTACAGCTGCTTATGAAATAAGAACAGCGGTACCTCAGTGGGTCATTTGGGTCCTTGCAGAGGTTTTTTGTTTGATTATCTAGATTCAGATATGAGATCTTTTGATCCTTCGCTAGTGCTTCCCCGTTATGAGTGACATGTGTACTCTTCTCTCTTTTAGGGCTATTTTGACCCTTACATTGGGTCCATATTGACCATTGGGTATACTTGTGACCATTTTTGCACAGATTGGTCTTCCTTTTACCAAGTAGTAGGTAACTGCTAGTTGTGATTTTACACATATTAGAGGATTAAATACCTCTGGATTATGACAAGTTGATTCCTTGTCTCCCCATCACTTTCTTGTAATCTTTACAGGTATCTATAAACCTACGCATATCGGTTCTCGTTACGAGGCTGAATCCACACTCCTTATATATACGTTCCTGAGGACCCTTTATTCCTCAGGTATATACCCTATTGATAAATGAACTATCACCGACTTGTATATTCACTAATTTCTCTATTTTTTAACTCTTGTACTGCTTTTTGTTTCGCATGATTATGACTCTCCTTCAGAAGTAGCAGTGACTACAAGGAGATAGATTTAAGTTATCCTTATGATCTTCATTAGTATGGGTCTGGCCTTGTATTACATATGCATTAATATGTTGATTCAATGATATATTGATATGACACTTGTTCCCGTTTTCTTTCCCTATTTTTATTTTTGATGCCTTATATATGATTGTCCTGAATCGTCATCAGATATAACAGTGTATTTGTTCCTCTTTATATGTGAATAAACATATGTACATGTCTTTATTATAGAGTGTCAGTGGCTGAAGAAGGTTCTGCGAAACCGAAACGTTCCACTTTTCTGACACCATTTTTTCTGACAAGACAATAAAAACAGGAATTGATGCAAATAGTCTCTTTTTCTTAGTTGTGTGCCTGAGATACTTTTTACATTACGATATTTTTCTCAAGAGCACCTTAAATTCCAGTGAGCCAGGTTTACTCTTGACTGAGAGATAAAATATGACCTAAATAGGTATCAGAGGCTTCACCTTGTGTAGTTGTGAGAGTCACAACCACTATAAAAGAAGATGATGGCTGCTGCAGTCCCCAGCGTGGTGCATAGGGAGGATGAAGGGATGAACACCGTGCTGTCGTATTCCACCAGACATCAAAGTGTGAATATAATATTGATTTATTAGTCAACGCATTTCAGTCTCCAGCCCTACCCGGAGAGGGCTTGCCATCTCAGCTGCCCCCTAAGTCACCGTCCCCAGCTGCAACCAGGCAGCGATGGCTCCATTGGCCACAACACTCTGGGTGGCATCACGACAACTCCCCTGTAAATACCCCTTTTTGGACTGATCCCAGGCCATGGGATCACAGGTCACGACTACCCAGTGAGACAGCACCAGCCAGGCTTCCGAGTACCCCATAGCCTGGGGGTGCATCAGTTTTCTGGCGTCACAAACAGGATCCTGTGCCCGTTAAATCCGGGTACTGTGTGCCGTGAATTGTGGAAAATACATGTTTTTGAACTGTTGCCATTGTAACGCGCAGCGCATGGGAAGCAGCGGGGGCATGCACTCTGACGTCATGCGGTGGGGACGCAAAACCCTGCTGCACCAGCGTAACGATTCTTGTACACCCTGGCAGAAGAAGAAGACCGGAAGGGTCAGTATTAACTCAGGGAGGCGGAAAGATGTTGCAGCCAGTGGAGCCCGCGCAGCGAGTGGACGGAGCACCCGGCGGTCCTGGAGGGCGAAGGATGTTGCTGATCATGCCGTTCCTGATGCCGTACACCCGGGAGCAACGTGGCTGCCTCAATGCGCAGGTGAGCCCAGTACCGTAACTGACTTTAGAGAAAAACTGGACAGTTACTATAGCATATATGCCCTGACGAAGGGTCAGCGTGTCAGCATATATTAATATGACAGTTAACCGGACATGCGCAGCGGGAAGTAAAGTCCTGGTCCGATGATGACAAAGATACTGTGGAACATGTAATGACCAGGCTAAAAGCCACCTTTGGACTAGAGTGGATGCCCGAGCTAAGATGAGATTCTTTGGGTGCCAGCAAAAGCCACAAGAGAGTGTGAGAGACTTTGCTTTAAACTTACAAGAGACCCTCAGGGCAATGAAACAGGCAGAACCCGCCCTGGCACAAGGGAAGATAAATTGCTGATTGATCAGTTTGTTGATGAACTATTATTCCCTCCTCATAGAGGACGACTGCAGATGATGGCAATACAAAATCCAGGCTTGAACTTTGTGGAGTTTAAAGAGAGGGCAATCCGCATATTGCAGGCAGAAGAGCCTCATGAAACTGACTCTGCCCAATGTGTAGTTACAGCTCAAAACCCGTCAGCCATACCAGGGGCTACTGTAAAAACGCCAGAGCCCATCAGTAATGAGGCTCTAAACCAGAAGATCGATGCCTTAACTAAAACTATAGCTGACATGGCCAAAGTGATGCAACAGCTGCGTGGATCCAAGCCCGTGGAGACGATTGAGCTGGCTACAAGCAAGGAGGATGTCCCATGGATGAGACCCAGGAGATACCCAGTGACTAGAGGACAACCCAACGACCGCTACCAACCGGATGGACAGCCCATTTGTCGCCGCTGTGGAGAAGCGGGCCATTTCGCCAGAGAGTGTGCTTTAAACTAGGATCCCCTGGGGGTACGTGGGAGGACGTCCATTTATAACTGTCGTGCTGGATGGAATTCCCCTGACTGCTTTACTGGACACTGGCTCACAGATTTCCTCCATACCTTATATCCTTTTTAAGCAGTACTGGGCTGATTCAGACATTACAAATGGTCCAGACAATGACTTTAATATATGGGCAAGTAATGGTAAACTGGTACCACAAATTGGTTTTAAAGAAATGACCATTAAAATTGGGAAGGTTGAATTAAAAGATCAGGGTATAATAATTGTTGATGTTGACCGGCATGAGCATGATCCAACTATTTTGATAGACATGAATGTGATGGAAGGTTGTCTTGCAGAAATTATTGGTGTTTTACAGTGCATGGCCGGTACTGCCAGTTCTGGGCAACAGCGAGTCCTGCAGAAGAATATAAAGGCTCTGATGATGAAGTAGAAGGTAGAGTTGTCAGGTGGAGAGATTGGCAGTGCAAGGGTAAGTGATCCAATACCCATTGTAATACCTCCCAAAACTGAAATATTGGTCTGGTGTAGAGACGCAATAGGCATCAGAGGGCGAGACTATCAAGCCCTGGTAGAACCCGTGTGCTCAGATAGTAGGCCCACTGTACTGACAGCCCGAGGAGTAGTTGAGGTACACAGGGGGAGAGTGCCAATACGCCTTGTGATGTAGTGAGTGGCGGCATTGTGCATGGCCGGTGTGTTTTGCACAGGTAGAAGTCAGCTGCCTGTTTTATGAATGTCTTGCCATGGAAGCCACAGTCTGTTTAAACAGCATGGCAAGAGTTAAGCTTGCAAGTTGCTGGAGATGTGGTTGTGTCTCAGGATATGTTGATGGAGTCTGTGTTCTTACATGAGACAGACTGATGCATGGAGAGAGCCTGCAAGCTGTTGGGCTGTTATCAGGTGGCCCCTTCCTGGTCACAGGTCTCGGATGGCAGACAAGCCCTGTGTGTGATGTAACAAGAGACTGTATACGAGGCGGTATGTACCTGTAAGCCAAAGAAAGGCTCCTGTTTGTGTGCTGGAGGGTGGTTTATGCTGACAGAATAAACCAACAATTAAATGGAGAGACTGTCGCTAGGTTTAAATATCGCTGCCAAGTGAGTGAACCCGACCCGGTCCTTGAACGCTATACCACAGCCTTCTAAATTGCGGAGAGGAGGAGGTAATCCTACCAAAGTATGCTACCATGGCTAAATTATACACTGTGGATAACAATGCCATCACCACAGTTGAACCATTGAACCCGTCATGTCAGGCGGATTGTAATGGCTCAGAGGGAAAACTAGAGGATTGGTGCCAAATGTTACATGTAGGTACCAGTTCTACACCCTCCCATCAAAAGCATGGAGTATACCGGGTAGTGAGGGATTACGAGCAGGTCTTCAGCAAACACCCTCTAGACTTTGGGCAGATCAAAGGGGTAGAACATAACATACCCACAGGTAGTCATCACCCATAAAAGAGAGGTATAGACCCGTACCACCCGCTCACTACCAATGTGCAAAAGACATGCTCAAAGAAATTAAAGAAGCAGGGGTAATAAGAGACAGTTGTAGCCCCTGGGTAGCTCCTTTAGTGCTGGTGAAAAAGAAGGATGAGACCATGAGGATGTGCGTCAATTACCGGCAGATAAACCGCATCACACATAAGGACGCATACCCATTACCTAGGATTGAGGAGTCATTAGCTGCATTAAAATCAGCTAATAACTTTTCAACCTTAGATCTGACTATTGGGTATTGGCAGTTCCTGTGGCAGAGGCTGACCGTGAGAAAACAGCATTCACCACGCCGATGGGCCTCTGTGAGTTCAATTGTATGCTGTTTGGACTCTGCAACGCACCTGGTACATTCCAGAGACTAATGGAGTGTTGCTTCGGACCCAAGAACTTCAAAACTGTCCTCCTGTACCTGGATGACGTCATAGTCTACTCCAAGATGTACGAAGAGCATCTACAACACCTAGCAGAAGTGTTTGAAGCCTTGTCTGGGTACGGCATGAAGATCAAGCCATGTAAGTGTCACCTGCTCAAACCAAAGGTGCAGTACCTGGGACATGTAGTGAGCTCAGAGGGTGTAGCACCAGATCACGAGAAGGTTACAGTTATAAGGGATTGGCCAAGACCCACCAGCGTGAAAGAGGTGAGGCAGTTCCTGGGACTGGTAGGCTACTATAGAAGGTTTATCAAAGGCTTCACAAAGCTAGCAGCCCCTCTACAATGCATCCTGGTAGGACAGTCTAAGTAGTCTTCAGCCCGAAGTCCTCCTTTTCAGTGGAGTAAAGAAAGAGAAGAATTCTTCAGAAAGCTGAAGTTAGCATTGACGGGGGGAAGAAATCCTGGCATATCCTGATTACCATCAACCCTTCATTCTGTACACGGATGTCAGCAATGTGGGACTGGGAGCAGTGCTATCACAGATGCAAGAAGGCAAAGAGAGAGTCATAGCCTATGCAAGCAGGAAGCTCCGGCCTACTGAAAGAAACCCTGAAAATTACAGTTCCTTCAAGTTAGAACTACCGGCAGTAGTTTAGGCTGTAACAGAGCATTTTAAACACTACTTGGCAGATGCAAAGTTCACCATCTACACTGATAACAATCCGTTAACACACCTGCAATCAGCAAAATTAGGTGCGTTAGAACAGAGATGGATGGCCCGGCTGTCTAATTATGACTTCAACATCACATACAGGGCAGGTCACAAAAATGGGAATGCAGATGCCTTGTCCCGAATACCACACTTAGGAGATGTGGAAGAGGAACCGGAGGAGCTGGAAGAAATATAGCTACTGGCCTTTCACCACCCTAAAGCAACAAGTGTGCACCAGAAGCATCAACACGCGACACTTAACCCCTTATCACATCATGGATGGGCTAATGTACAAGACAGTGACCTGGCTGTGGGATTAGTCAAGAGATTATTGACCCATGAAGGTGCATACCCTGATAAAGATGCTCCAGCTGAAGCTCACCAACTCTGGAAGGAGAGAGGTAGATTGGTCCTGTATAAAGAAAAGTTATGCAGAAGACATGTGAATCCCAAGACTCATGAGTTGGTCTGGCAGATTCCCAAGAAAGACACCAAGATGGTCTTAGAAGCTTACCATGACAGTGCAGGACCTTTTGGATGGAAGAACTTGGAAGTGCTCTTAAGAGAAAGATTCTACTGGGTTGGCATGAGAACGAAGAATAAAGGTATTTTCCAGGGCCACTGGACCATACTGACAGCAACTTTATTAGAACATATTTAAAAACACTTACATCCCGCCGGGATGTAAGTGTTTTTAAATATGTTCTAATAAAGTTGCTGTCAGTATGGTCCAGTGGCCCTGGAAAATACCTTTATTCTTCTGAACTGATTGGTGGAGCCAGCCACTGTTCCAGGTGCCTGGGAATCCGATGAGTGTTGAGGTGAACAGCTTCCTATTCCCTACCCCCATCAGTTGGCATGAGAACGTCAATTGAAGAATATTGTAGAAAATGTGGCCGGTGCAACCTAAGCAGGAAGGATCAAGAGAGTCAGAGAGATCCACTCAAGTCCATAATCACCAAGCAGCCATTGGAATTAGTAGCCCTAGACCACTTCAAATTTACACAAAGCAGATCTGGCTATGTCTATGCCTTGACAATAGTGGACCACTATTCTCGTTTCCTTGTGGTGGTACCAGTGAAAGATCTTACAGCGAAGACTGCAGCGAAAGCATTCCAGACATACTTTTGCAGACCTCATGGCTACCCAGAACAGGTCTTAGCGGATCAAGGACCAGCATTTGAATCTCAGTTATTCCAAGAATTCTGTAACATGTATGGATGTAAGAAGATTCGGACAACAGCTTATCATCCACAGACAAATGGCTTATGTGAAAAGATGAACCACATAGTGATTGACTTATTGAAGACGTTACCAGCATCAGAAAGGAATCAATGGCCAGAGAAGTTACCCGATTTGGTAGACTTGTACAACCACATTCCAGTGTTTTCAACCAATTGTACCCCAGCTTATCTTATGACAGCAAGACCTGGCAAGCTGCCAATAGATTTGGATATGGGAGTTGTCAAGCCAGATGCAGAAGATTCAGATTCAACCAGTTGGGATGCCCTATGTAAACAGAAGTATTTATGAGTCCAAGAATGTGTAGAAAGAAGTCTCCAGCAAGCAAGAGAGAAGCAAGAAAGAACCTTCAACTAACATGCTTCAGCAGCTCCTTTGCAACCTGGTGAGCAAGTTTTAAAAAGGAACAGAAGGACTCACAAATTGGATGATCAATGGGAATCAACACCATACACCGTTCTCCCATCAAACTTGGACAATACTAAAGTATGTTTAATCAGCAAAGATGGAGGCAAGACATCCTCAGCAGTATCCAGAGACCACTTGAAGTTGTGTCCTGAAATCCTGAAGACCCCAGAAGATCCTCTAATTATACCAGATCAACCTAAGAAAGAAGAAGAAGATGTGTTCCATACAGTCTTAGGAGATTCCAAAAACCTGGACAAACTATCATGGAGCAGTACTTGTCCCAATGCTCGCATTTCATTAAGTAGTGGTACCTGAACCAGTGCCTGCACTACCACCTGAACCCGTGCAGCAACAAGAAGAAATCGCAAGATTAGAAGAACTGGAAGTTGAACCTGTAGAGGAAGAACAGATTCCTAAACCCAGTGAACTTGCCAGTCCTACTAGCAGATCCCCATCCCCATCAGAATTAGAAGCACCAGTAAGGTACACATCTATTCACAGTATCTTGCTTAGTACACCAGGTACACCTGTAGTAAGAAGGTCACTATGTAGTACCAAGGGTCAGTTACCAGCTCGCTACAAAGACTAAATAGTGAAATTTGAATATACAATGTACATATGTTTCAGTGTGAATAGAACCCGGTAAACATAGTGTACAGAAAGGGTGAGGAGAGAGTGGCGTAAGGTCCTAATTACGGAGAATTAGACCTTAGCCACATTATGCGGTGACCCGAGAGCCAGGAGGCCTGCAGCACTTACGGCCAGGAGTGAGACACCCGTAGGGAAGTTGTTTATTTATGTGTAATGTCTATATATATATATGCAACGTTAAGAAACTTGAAACAGTAAGCTCAGTACCTACAGAGACTTTCCTGTAAGAATTCTTTAGATATTCTTGAACTTTATTTAAAAATGGACCGTTACATACCACTGGACTGGTTGTGGAACAGATTTCTTGTAAATAAATATTGACCAGCCCCGGAGGGAACTGCTTTTGAACTCTTTTGAATTTGTTGGTTTTTGTAATTTTTACTTTTAACACTCTGTACATTTAAACTGTTATTCATGTTATGTTGTTGAAAAATTGCCACAGTACCGGAGTACTCTCTTTCATTAAGGGGAAATGTGGCACCCCAGAGTCATAGTGCCACAGTGTCACCATTGTTAGGTGTCACCAGAGAGCAGTAAAGGGTATTCAACTCAGGCAACATGCAAACAACACCAACACCTCCCAGACAGAAGGGGGAGACCAAGCCCGGCTCACGGTGAGCTCCCGTATGTACAGGGGTGAACCTAGCCTCTCTGCTGCCTGAGTCGAACTGTAAAACGGCGCCCCCTCCACCTGCTAGTAATTTTTTTTCAATCTGTAAAAATAAATCTGATTCATACAGATTTTTATTTATCCTGTAAAAATGAGCAAAATAGTGGACATTTTATTTTACAGAAGCAGAAAAAAAGATGTCCACACAAGGATGTCAGCGCCATCACACGCACATACAAGAACCACACAGAAGATTCCAGAACAAGGATCATAAATGGCAATGGTGGCTTGGCACAAGCTACAGACACAATGACGACTGGCAGAGCTGTGGTCCTGTAGGCAGACACAGCCCTGAATCCTTATAGCACAGGAGGCAGCACTAATTGCCATCCTCTGGCACATGCCTGCAAAACTCTGGACCGCTGCCTGTCACTGACTAGTCAGACATGTCACCATGCAGCACCGTCCACACACCACGGATAACGACCAGCAGTCTGAGCATCAACAAGCCACCACTGCCGTAAGCTGGAGAAATGGCGCATCCTCTCCAATAGACAACGCTTCCTTCCGAATTGCTTAGCCAATCACAAGATCCGCACACGGGGCTGTCTGGAATTAAAAACAGGGTCCTTCCTATTGGGTTGAGCAGAGGATATGGGAGCAGGAAGGGGGAAGAGCGCCACCGACCAACCGCTGCTCAGGAGAAACATGGCTGGATGCCTGTATGTACCGAGGGGCGGCACTGGACCTGGTGTGTAAGATATGGCCAATCAGTCCTGCAGCAGAGGGACAATGCATCCTGCATCATAGAAATTATGGAGCCCCAGAGCAGAAGTTTTAATTGGGCCCCCCCCCAAAAGAAAAAAAAGAATATTTGGCTGGGTCACATAGGTACACCGCTCATAACATTTCAGCATTTACAAAGTGATTTTCCTCCTATTGAAGCCCCTAGATTCCCCTTTCAGTGCCCCTATAAAGTATGATGCCAACAAAAGTGCCCCACAAACACTGTATGATCCCCCACAGTGCATTCCTCCACACGCACAGTATGATGACCCTACTGTACCTCCTTCAACTACCACAGTACAGTATGATCACCAACTATGACCCCCGCCCAGCCCTCCATGTAGTATAATGGACCTATGTACAGTATAATGGCCCCCAACACAGCCCTCAAATAGCCCTTCATAAAGTATAAAGGCTCGCTTGAAGCCCTCCAAGTATTATGATGCCTCCCACAGAGCTCTCCATATATTATAATGGCTTCCAAGTAGTATAATTGGCTCCATATAATATAATGCACCCCCATAGTCCTCCATACAGAATAATGCACCCCCACAGTCCTCCATATAATATATTGCACCCCATAGTCCTCCAAATAGCATATTGCACCCCCACAGACCTCCATACAGAATAATGCACCCCCACAGTCCTCCATATAGAATAATGCACACCACAGTCCTCCATATAGAATAATGCACCCCTACAGTTTTCCATATAGTATACTGCAACCCATAGTCCTCCAAATAGCATATTGCACCCCCACAGACCTCCATATAGAATAATGCACACCACAGTCCTCCATATAGAATAATGCACCCACATAATCTTCTATATAGTATAATGCACCCCCATAGTCATCCATATAGTATAATGCACCCCCATAGTCCTCCATATAGTATAATGCATCCCCTATAGCCTTCCTTATAGTATAATGCACCTCCATATAGTATAATGGGCCCCCATTGTCCACCTATATTATATTGCACATTACATATTTCCCATCAGTGTACTCACTGATTAAAAAAAAAAAGTAAATACTCACCTCTCTTCTCACTGCGCTGATCTCCTCAGCATCTGCTCTGCACGTCTCAGTACAGTGGGGCTCAGTGATGACATCATCGGGCCCTGCCGTGCTGAGCTGCAGAGGGCGGACAGTGGCGGCCAGGACTCAGGAGAAGAATGCTGCCGGCAGAGGAGGCTGGAACTATAGGAGTAGGAGAGGCATCCGCGGGAGGCCACCACTGGTACACACACCTTGCACGCACACGGCTCCGCATGCCCGTACATACATGGCTCCACTCCGTACACCTAGTACATACTCAGCTCCGCTCCGTACACCTCGTACACACTCAGCTCCGCTCCATACACCTCGTACACACTCGACTCCGCTCTGTACACCTCATACACACTAGGCTCCGCTCCGTACACCTCGTACACACTCGACTCCGCTCTGTACACCTCGTACACACGTGGCTCTGCTCCGTACACCTCGCACACACGGGTCTCCGACGTCTCATCTGCACCCCGAGGGCTCTCGTCTTCTCCCACCTGTCGGTCTTTCCCTCCCGTGGATGAGCGTGCTCCAGCCCACAGGAGTCAGCACTGCACCGCCGCTACACTCCCAACTTCCACTCCACTCCTTTCTACTCCTACTGACTACTACTCCCTGTACCCCTTTTTGACCTGGGTCCTCCCTCAGGGTCCATCCACCGTCCCAGGAGCCTACGCTTGTGGGTGTGTTTTTGAGCTCAACTGCACCACCCCAGCAACTGGAGAGAAGAGGCACCACTCCCCTTAACCACAGGAGTGCAGTACCTCGGATGGAGGCCTACCCGGTGGGGTGCCACACTTGCAAAATAGGGAAACTTGAAATATTATCACTGGCGCTCTGACGGTCTCTGCCAACAGTGACTTGACTATAGTAGCTGCTGATTCTCCTCCACTGCAGCAGTCAGTGACATCATCGCTATTTGCCCCGCAGAGGTGGGGTGCAGGGGTGCGTATACCTTGTTTTATTGCTTTTATATGAGTCTCCTCTCACATGTTTATCATTTGGGATGGAGAACCCCATTCATTTTTGCACAGTCTTGTCCTTGGTTATACAATCCACTGATGTGAATGGGCAGTGTGTAATACTTCCTCTCCCCTGTGTTGGCGCTGCAGGAAATTTGATCACTTACCACTAGCTTTCTTCACTGATTGCCACCGATTGCTGGGGTCTGGATTTTTGTTAATGGGGACCCTTCTAACAAGTAATATTACTGAACAAATGTTACAATCCCCCAAAATATAAGAACGAAAAGATGAAAAAAAAATTTCTAACTTTAAAAAACTTTTCAAAAACTTTCTATTATTTGAAAAGCTCAATCTACTGTCCAGCCTGCATCAATTCATTGTTTCCTCTTAACATATGGAAATACCTCTTGACTTAGCTACCCCTTGTATACATGTATATAGGAGATAAAGGGACCCCGCCCTTCCCCCACCCGCTGCTCCGACATCATATTTCACAGAAACTGGTTTCTGATAAGGACATTTCTGGTCTCAGTTTCTGAGCTCTAAATAGGTGGAAAACTGATCCGGAGTGTGAAGTTTCAAGGGAATGTGACATTAGAAAATGACCTATAAACAGTTAAAATACCATTTTCATATCCCGCCAGACAGACTGCCCTGTCTGCTGAGCTCCGCACCTGTCCGTCTCCTGTCTCATCCTACACTGGGTGCTACGGTGAAATACCACTCTTTGGGTTAGGCCTTTAATGATCCCTCCTTGCTCCAAACTGAGCTACCCGGACTTTACCCCTGTCCTCCTTGACGGAGTATTTCGCTGCTGGGTTGAGGAGGGGAGAGACAGAGTCGAGTCCTTTGGTGAGGGGGATGACTGGCCCTCACTGCCCACTCTCAGAGCATGGGACAACCCAGCCCCCCTGGGATGGTGGCAATGCTTTCACGTACGTCAGAACCTGCGCACGCCTCCGCCCAAATGATGTTATCAGCACCCGAAAACACTCTTTGAGACTATATGTGATGTGGCCAGGGCAAGGGGTACTCGGACACCGGGACTGATGGCGGCTTGGATGGGGAATCACGGGTGGTCAGGATCCCGATTCCTTGCCCTGGTTATCATTTTAGTAGATGGTGGGGAGGAAGGGAGTATTTACAGGGGAACGTGACACCACCTGTAGTTTCTGGTAATATGGTACCGGAGCTGCAAGCCGGCCGCTGAGGTGATGGTGGGTGCAGCAGAGAGTGGTCCAGCTCCCCACAGGTGGAGCTATTACCTCAGGGCAGCGGTGATGGATGAAGATGAGAGGAGTTGTAGTGATGGTTCCTACCCCTCTAATGAGCTGCTGGTGATGGTGTGGAAGCACTGGTGGGAGGAACAACGGAGACCAGTTCAAGTTTTACTCCACTTTACTAGGTACCGGCAGATGGTAAAACGGGACACGGTATAGTTTGGTTTACCAGGTGGATGTTGTCAGCTCAGAGTCCCCCTTATGGAGTCTCTAGATATTATCTCTCTTTGTCTTTCAGGGTTAACTTCACTCTTCCAGTCTCTACCACCCTCGCAGAGCTCGCCCGCCAGTCCTACGGTCTGCAGCTAGTAGGCAATGTCTGTGCCTTACCGGTCCAGACGGGGGGCCCAAGTAAGAAAAACCTCCCGCCACCAGAATTTGGCCCTTCTCCTCTAGTGTCCTGAACCGGTCCTTAGTCCTGAGGGGTGAGGTACCTTGTGGCGCTGTCAGCAACCCGGTTACTATGAGCCTGCAGCTCGTCGGTCTGAGGTCAGAGGTGAACGTCTGACCTCCTCGGCTTCCCACGTTGCCGGTGTTTCCCTCAACGTGACCAGCTGGCTCCAACCAGTCTTGGCCCGTTGCCTTCTGTCCCGGGACCCCACTTAAATATGGGGCTCCCTCGTGTCGGCTGTGCTGTCAGGCCTGTCCTTCCTGACTGCCTTCTCAACACCGTCTGATCTAAATGTCATTCTCTCCCACTACTCGACCCTAGGCTCCACCCCATTTTGGGACCTACTAAATTGCCGGTCCCCCCTATTCTAAGTGGCCTAGTCCTAAGTGTGTGTGTAAGGGCAGACTCCACAGGTTAAACCCTGAACTGACAACTTACAGGAATAACACATTTGTTGTCACAGTGTAGTACTTCCCTGTGGCGCCTAACCAGAGGGGCGCCACATATGCACAAGCCCAGGCACTGTAAGATGTATACTGTCCTGAGTCTACTTGATGTTGGTGTCCCCCCAGATCAGCGCCCTCCAAATTTTATAGCAAAATGGGAGTCTAACCTTAATATTAAATTTTATGAAGCACAAATATCTTGCATTTGCCTCCTCGCTCTCAGCACCTCTATAAGCTCCAAGCATCAAGAGGCGGGGTATAAACTTCTTTCAAGGTGGAATAGAGCGCCAGAAAGGCTGATATAAACTGTTGGAGATGTGGGAGAGAGCGTGGCTTGTTTGTTCACATTTTCTAAGACTGCAAGACACTCCAACCCTTCTGGCAAGTGTCAGGTATGAGGTATACTTTGCTAGACCTGACTGGTGCACGTAGAGTTAACTGTACCCTGGTCTGTGAGAGTGAATGTGCTGATGACTCACAGAATCCCAGGTGTGGGTGTGGCAGGCAGGATATGAGCTGCCTAGTGCTGGGATTGAGGGCAGAACTGAATGATCCTCTGAGTGAGAGGATGTGAGACAGAGGGGTCCCCGTCCCTCTGGGACGTGGAGGGAAGACTGGCTCTCCATGTGGTCTTTCTGACCCATATGGAACCTGTGGCCAGACCTAGAGGTTGGTGCAGCACTTGAGCGTATGGGGGTCCTGGCTGACCCTGTAGGGGGCTCACTTTGGACATGTTGGTGAGGTTGCGGTCCTGGAAGTCTGCCTGGTTGGTAAGGCTGGGAGGTAACTGGGCACCGTGTAGTGTGAGGAGACCTTAAGGGACGCCTTGACTGCCCGGGAGCTCAGGTAGCCCAAAATCTGGTCTCTGCCTGACAAGGCTGAAGTCCACGATGTACTGTATGTGTGTTGAGACTGGGTATGTCTCAAAGGCCAGGTGGCCGTAACCGCCATTGGGACAGACTGTTAGGTCATGAGGGTCCCATTGACTAATGTATGAGAAGTATGCTGGGTAGCATGTGAGAGACTGAGGATGTCTCAAAGGCCAGGTGGCCGTAACCGCCATTGGGACAGACTGTCAGGTCATGAGGGTCCTGTTGACTAATGTATGAGAAGTATGCTGGGTAGCATGTGAGAGACTGGGTATGTCTCAAAGGCCAGGTGGCCGTAACCTCCATTGGGACAGACTGTCAGGTCATGAGGGTCCCGTTGACCTCATGTGAGATGTGTGGAGGCTGTGTGCAGTGTAGCAGCCTGTATGAGACTGTGTGGCCTGTGTGAACAGGGGGGTACCGGCTACGTACCGGATCCCTGTGGGTCTGTAGGGTCTCGTGTATTTTGTGACGCCACCTGTAGTTTCTGGTGATGTGTCACCAGCGCCGCCACAGTCCGCCGGAGGTAGATGGTATTGCGGCAAGTTGGCAAAGTCCTCTACAGGTAGGGCTGGTCCTCTGGGGCAGTGTAGTATAAAGGGGCAGCTTATAGTGGAGCTGTGGATGGTATGGGGAGTGTTGGAACAGTCTATGAGGGGCACCGGGATGGAGAGGAAGACACATGCACACTGCAAAGTCTCTTTTACCTTTTACTGATGGTACTGCAGGTAAAGATGTCCAGGGCACTGACAGGTGACCAGGTTGCACTGTGGCTCCCCACAGCAAGTGGGTATAAGGCCTCCTCTGTTCCTCTGTAGTGATTGAAGCCCAATCTGCATGCAGCTGTGGCGCTCTGCCAACGCAGGTAACCACATACTTCTCTATCACAGCTGGGTTTCCACAGTAGGTACCACTACAAACAACACTTTCCAACCCAACACAGTAAGGGGAGCTCAACCTGCTGCATTTAGGCAGGATCCCCTATAAATACTGCTGCTGGGGGCAGAGTTAGTCAGAGTGTGGCAGACGCTTGAAGAGCTGCTGGAAAGTTCTGGTGCTGGTGCCACGAGTAGGCACAGGCCAGAGACCCAGAGGAGCCTTTCACCATCCTAAGTGGTACTGAAGGCAAGGAGGCTAGAAGCAGAAGCAGAAGCAAGGAACAGGTAGCTCCAGCTGTGAGTTCGTTCTAGAGAGGGAAAGAGAAGCCGGATATTGGGGATCCGCGCCAGTGGAGAACTACAAGTCCCACAGGAAACCCCTGGGCACCGAGGAAGCTACAGCTACCCGGTCTCCTGAGAGAGTCAAAGCAAGGGAACCAGGAGCAGTGGTCACTGCAGAAGCCAGAGAAGGTTGTCCCAGAGACCGCACAGGAGGGAAGGAGAAACAGACCAGAGAAGAGAGTGGAGGCAAGTCCTGATTTAATAGACTGTGCTTCAGAGAATGCAAAGGGAAGGAGGCCTTACACCCACTTGCTGTGGGAGCCCACTGTGCAGCCCAGCTGCCCGTCAGTGCTTGAGACTATTTGCCTGAATACCATCAGTAAAAGGTAAAGAGACTTCTGCTGCGTGTTTGCATTCTTTCTGCTCCCTCGCTGTGCTCCTCCATAGACTCTTCCTATCCTCCCAAACCGTCCCAGCTCTGCTGCATCCTGTCCATTCCTCACCACTCTGCCCCGGAGGTCCCAGTCCTGCCTGTGGGGACTATACCATCACGGCCGCAATCCCACCGACCTCCGGAGGACTGTAGCGGCACTGGTGATCCCTCACCAGACACAGCAAGTGGTGTCACGAAGACAAAAACTGTATATAATCCTTGTAAATAACCCCCTTTTTCAATAACCTCCAGGACTATGGCCTCGGCCAGGCCACCCGTGACATCCCAGACCGAAAACCGCCCGAGAGCTGAGTACCCTGCCCTCGGGCGAGTCACAGCCTGACTTGTCTCCTCTCTCTTCCGAACTCTGATGTCTGTCTCTCCTCCTGTGCGGTTTCCGGGTTACCCTCTCGGATCACTGCGGTGTCACACTGCTGTGTCTGGCTCCCTCTCTATGACCCACAGGAGGACCGGGTGACTGAAGCCTCCACGGTGTGACGGGGTTTTCTGTGGTCCTGGAGTAACACACAGGTGCGGATCCCCGATGTCCGGTACGTCTTAGGTTGAACTTTCACTTGTTCCTCGCTTCCCTGTCGGCTCACTGCTCCTTGCCTTCTGTCCCCACTTAGGCTTGCGGGACGTCAGAAGGGTCACCCCAGGTCACTGGCTCAGGCCTAATCGCGGCACCGATCACCAGGACGTCTTCGCAGCTCTCCTAGCGTCTGCACACTCTAACTAACTCCTCCCCCAGCAGCAGTATTTATAGGGGATCTTGCCTAAGGTCGGCAAGTGGGGCTCCCCCTACTGTGCCGGGGTAGAAGGTGTTGCATGTAGTAGGTACCTGCTGTGGAAACCCAACTGTGCATTAAGGAAGTCTGTGGCGACCTGTGTGAGCAGGACGCCACACTTTCATTTCAATTATTGATCTCGTTTCCTTGATTAAGAGGGATTTCTGGAGATCACCACCCAGTGGAGAGGGGATAACTCATTTTAATACAATAAAAGGCAGAACATCAGGATTACCAGCATACACCGCCATGACACGTCTAATAAGATGGGAGGAAGCTTTCCCTGAACCTATAGAATTCAAATGTTCACGGAATCCGACATACAGAGAGACCTGATTGTCTACCCTATATAGAGTAGGCCACAGGGGCATAAACTCTAAACTTAGTATTGCAAGCAATAAACTGGCGGATCTGATGCCATCTACTGACAGTGATCAGTGGCATGAAGGGCACAGAATGGATAATTCCCACATATGTAATTACCAACCAGACTGCAGCCATGAAGCCAAGTCTTATTTAATCTATGACATATCAGCGTGGCTTTTAGATTGTGGCCCCTTCTGTAGGTAATCAGCGGTTTTCGTGCCGCTATCTCTGACAGCTCCTTGTCATTTTTAGGCATATGCCAATTCTTCATGATTGCAGACTGGATGATCTATCACGTGGCTTTAAATTGAAGATAAACCATTTATTCTTCTCTTCGTTCTGATGGAATCTATTTTTTCAATCCTCCTGACTAACAGTGGAAGTGGAAACTGCTTTCTCTAAGGCCTCATTAATCAAAGATTTGAGATACTCTCTTGACACAAATCTCCTGTCACATATTGACTGTTCTGCAGTCCATGTGAAATGCTCTGCTGTACTTTAAATGGGCACATTCAGAATTAATGTCAGAAGCTGCTGTAGTGTTGCTGTCTATGTCTCGGAGGCTTAGCAGGTGAGGGGGGTGTCAGATAACACAGTTGTCCACTCCCCCAGCCTTTAAATAATTCCCTTTAATGCCAGCAGATGTCGCTGATAGAATTTAGTCTTTGCAACGACCTTGAGCTGTGAAGACGTTAGAGCAGTCTGTGCTGTATTTTCTTGAAGTTCGCCTTCTTTTGTGAGAGTTGCTGTTCTTCCCTGACCATGAGTGGAGGTGAGGGGGTATTAGCCTAGGGTTCATCAGGAGCAAAGGGAAAGTGTGGCGGCACTGACATCCTCACCTTCAGAGGTACTTCTGGGAACAGGGAGGGCCAGGGAGCCCCAGAATAAGGGTCAGACTAGTTCCACTGATCACCTTTTGCCCGTCACTACCATTCTGCTACCTTATTCCCTTCAACCTTATACCACCCTGTGACATTTCTGTTTTAACACTTTAGCCTGTTGTAGGAAATTTATATCATGTTTAATTCTTTTTAGCCTTAAAAACCTAGTGCAAGGAAGGCCATTTTTATGTGCTATGGATGATCACTCTCATAGCGCAATAGCACACTGATTTCAGCCAGTTCTACCTCTCGTTGAATTTTACCATTGATGATATGCAGTTTCACATCTAGGAACTGTTTATTATCCCTATACACAGAGGTAAATGGCACATTGACGTTGTTGGTATCGTTCGGATAAGAAACGAATGCCTGAAATTCCTCTTCCGTACCAGCCCACACCAAAAAGATGTCATCGACATATATTAAATATTTTTTTTAAGAACTTGTGTCGTTTATTGAGCACATATGCTAAATACCCATCAAAACCCGTTAAAAACTGGGTGCACAGGTGATAGTGAGGAAGGAAGGGACTAACCCTATATGTTCTTGCCTCCCTCCTTACCCTACCTGCCAGCGGGGGTCGGCGCCCTTAAATCGATGTGGCGCCCCCACTCCTTGTCGGCTCTTACTACACTCACCCTGAGCTCACCCTACAAGGAAGAAGATGGTGCTCCCCATCCTTATGTCATACCCTAGGGTGGTGTCATCGGGTTGTGTAGGTTATACCTGTGTCCCAGTGTTAAAAGGACCTGTACCTCGTAGCTGAGCACTTATCTGGCAGTGGTAGATAGTACAATGCCTGAAAACCCAAATTATCCCATTCACTCACAGTAGCTAGCTAGGTGCCCGCCTTTATTGATAATATAGATAGTGCGGTTACACATGCTTCATAAGGGACATATGGTATAGTACTTAGCTTTATCACAGGGTCACTGGTCTCTCCCCGCGTGCCTCGACGCGTTTCTCTTCATCAGGAGGCCTGATACATTGGTTCCATTAATGTGTACTCAGCAGGTGCACACAATGTTGGTCAGATAAGAGGAGAAGCCAGTGTTAGCAGTCGCTCCTTTATATCCGGTCTGAGTGTGCTAGGTCACCTCCCCATACTGGGCACTTCCTGCACCATCTCTCTTTAGTGATAAACACCAATAGAGGCTTATTGCCACCCCCACAGGGGTTCAAATTAACCAATGTAATCCCTGGTTCCCCCCATAGAAAACTTTACCCAAAACTCCGCTGCTAACCGGCCGCTCCAGCCCTCTGGAACGCAAGCTGCCGCCGCCATAATAGCCGCTGGAACGCACGCGTCATCGTGAGGCGACGCTGCAGACCTTCGCGCATGCGTGGTAGAGATATTGGTATTACGCGTCACAGTTGATGACGCGACGCTACCCGCGCATGGGCAATAGCGGATGGCACATGATGCCCGCTCTTGTTAGGTGACAGAATGCGCAGAGCTGTTACAAAGACAGCCGGATCATTACAATTAAATATTACAGTAGCCGGCAGGATAAAAGTTAACATTTTCTGGAAGTGGTTATCATCTTGGTAAAAATCAAAAAGGAGAAAGCTCATATGGTGCAAACACCCTAAGGACCGGGAGGACCATCAAGTCCATGATATACTCCAGTCCACAGCAGGGAGCAGGGAAGATTCTGGTCTTAGAGGGAAAGAACTAACAGCAATTGCGACCAGAATATAATACACCGATACAGAATTCATATATAATGAACATCACCCACAGTTTTTAACGGGCTTTGATGGGTATTTAGCATAAGTGCTCAATAAACGGTATCTTTTTAAGAGGAATAATGTTT
Organism: Allobates femoralis; assembly: GCA_033576535.1. Lineage (NCBI taxonomy): Eukaryota > Metazoa > Chordata > Amphibia > Anura > Aromobatidae > Allobates > Allobates femoralis. The sequence continues at coordinate 28,149,297 of JARQOC010000002.1, forward strand.
ATGATTTACAGTTTGTAATTCCTGGGAAATCAAAACTATATATGTCTACTTGATATGGCCAGTTTTTTGTCAGGTCCAGTAAACTAAGCCTCCTGGACGGAGGACGCCAATCAGGCATTTTGCACTACAGTAAACCCGGACGGTGTGACAGGCATTGTTTCTCTTAAAGTACAATTTAATGATCTGTATATATTGTACAAAGAATACACCAGGTCCTGGTGGGAGATAAAAACCCTTGAGAACTATCTTAAACATAGTATAGTTCCTAAGGGCCTACGGATTAATATATGCCCATCTCCACGTACAGCGAGTCCTGAACTCCTGGAACTGTGGAAGAAGGAGTCAGTGGGTTCCTCCCTTCGCTTAATGAGTATCTTACTGCATGAAGAGAGGAAGATCTTTGAGACAGCAACGATTAAACTAAATCAGGGGATTGAAAACATCTTGAAGTCCAGAGCTGACCCTGACTTCAATAGACGGGAGAGCACTCTCCAGAATTCCCTGGAGAAATACCAGGGGTTCCTGAAAGAGAGGAAGGATCTCCAGTTTCAGAGAGACTTCAAAGAGTTTTCAGAAAATCTTGCCTATTCATTCATTAGGGAGAAGCCTAAGGGGTCATCGTCAGAAGGGGATTCCGATCCAGAGGGTACAAGAGGGGGAGCAGGGGGCGGTGGCGGTAGAGGCAGAGGGAGGCGGAGGAGACTGAGAGGAGGGAAATGGGGCACTGGTGGTCCCCAAGGCCCCCATGGCAACCCAGGTCAACCCACACCCACACATGCCTCTAGTACCTCAACACCCGCCGGCACCCAAGGTTCCGGTACTTTAAACTATCCCGTAATACCCCAGAATTCAGCCACGCCACAAAATCGGTTTGGTCAGGCAGGAGGAGGTGGGAGGGGGGGGTTCGGGTGGAGCTACTGGCAACTTTTTGCCCTCTGGACCATCCTTACCCTGTATCCCCAGTACTCCTTTTTTAGGGGGGCAGATTCCGAGAGATTACCCGCTGAGAAACAGGGGTGGCCTATCACAGACACAACAGTGACACAGCTGGACGGAGGGCAGATTATTAATCTGTCCACTTACCAGCTGAGCCTTCATGAGTATAATGTCCTCAAAAAAGGCCTTTCATTTGTTCCAAAGGGCAGGTTCAATTGCTTTGGCTGGGTAAAAGATCTGAACCTGTTCTGTAGAAAATTAAAGTGGAAGAAGTTTTTCTCCAAGCACAATAGAGAGGAGTGTCTAAAGATGGGCTTGGATGATGAGGACATTGATTGTTTCCATGATATGGCACAGTTGGCTCACCAGAACAGCAGGTGTAATGAAAGAGGACTTGGTCCCTTTACGGGACATAAAAATGGCAGTAAAAAGATGCCACCCAATTCAGACATGATAAGTGTTGATATCTTCATGAACCTGGTGGAGAGGGACCTAAAGAAGATCCCATGCACCAACCAAGATCATAACAGCAATCTTAGCGAGGCGGAGGAGAGGACCCTCTCTTCTCTTGAGAAAGAACAGGGTCTTGTCATAAAACCATCTGACAAAGGCGGAAATATCGTATTGATGGATCATGAGAAGTATCGTGAGATGTGCTATCGGATTCTCAACGATCACTCTGCATATAAGGTTCTGCCTTCGAACCCTGTTGTAGGATATGCGGAAGAATTGTCCGTTATCCTTGAGTATGCCAGGGAGGGAGGCCTCATTACAAAAAGTGAATATGACTTCATCAATCCAATCCATCCTGTGACCCCGACCTTTTATGCCCTTCCCAAGGTGCATAAGGGGCTGGCGGTTTTGAAGGGGAGACCAATTGTCTCCGGTGTAGACTCCTGTACTCAGAATGCAGGTATCTACGTGGACACTGTTCTACGCCCGTTCGTGACAAGCCTCTCGTTCTATACTAGGGACACCGCTGATTTGCTGAAAAAACTTGATGGGGTCCATCTAGGGCAGGGCACTATACTGGCCTCAATTGACGTTGAGGCGTTATATAGTAGTATTCCTCACGACCTGGGAGTACGTGCTGTTGAGTATTATCTCAACACAAGAACGACTATATGCCGGAGTCACAATATTTTTGTCATTGATCTACTGAGATTTGTGCTCCACCACAACACATTTCTCTTTGACAGGAAGTACTTCCACCAGCTCAGGGGGATGGCGATGGGGAGCTCCTGCGCCCTATCATACGCTAATCTCTTCCTGGGCTGGTGGGAGGAAACCATTGTGTTTAAGGATGGCACAAATTGGTGGGAACCCCATATTACCCTCTGGGCTAGATACATTGACGATGTGTTCTTGTTGTGGTCTGGCCCTGAAGGGAGTTTTGCAGAATTCGTCAAGTGTCTGAACCATAATGACATCGGACTCCAGTTTACATCTGAGAGCAACCCCTCAGGACTCCCCTTTCTTGATGTATATATACAAAAAGAGGAGGATGGGTCTATATACACCAAGACCTACCGAAAACCAACATTGACTAATAGCCTGTTAAGGTGGGAGAGCCATCATCCGGCACCCCTTAAGAAGGGCATTCCGAAAGGGCAATATTTGAGACTGAGGCGGAACTGCTTGGGGATGTCAGACTTTCGGGTTCAAGCAGACGACCTGACAAGACGCTTTGTGCAACGAGGGTACCCACATCCTGTGCTGCAGGCAGCACTCACGCATGCTGAGCAACAGAATCGTGAGGCTCTGCTACTAAAGTGTGGTAAACGCCCAAAAGAGGACTCGGGTGTGACTAGGTTCATTGGGACCTTTGATTGCCAGAATAAGAAAGTCATGACAGTGTTGCACAGATACTGGGATATCCTGACTTCAGACCCCGATTTGAGGGGAAGTGTTTCTCCATCACCCAGCGTCACATATAGGAGAGGGAGGTCGCTAAAAGACAGACTTGTGCATAGCCACTATAGGGCACCAACCAACGGATCTACCTGGTTGGGAAGTAGACCTATAGGGTTCTACAAATGTGGTGACTGCTCCTTTTGTGGATACATGGCACCGTGCAAGTTTGTCAAGAGTGCGGCCAACGGTAGAACTTTCTTTCTGCGTGATTTTGCCAACTGCAAAACGTCTGCTGTGATATACGTAGCTACGTGCACATGCGGACTAGATTACGTGGGGAAGACTATCAGAGAGTTCAGACGCCGTGTGGGTGACCATCTAGGGGACATAAGGAAGTGCAGGGATACCTCTCTGGCGCGACACTTGAACATGATACATGGGGGTGATCTAAAACAACTGTCCTTTAGAATAATGGAGGTGGTAAAAAGCAGCCCAAGAGGGGGTAATCATGACCAGAGTATCCTTCAGAGAGAAACGGAGTGGATCTTTAGGTTTGGATCCCTGACTCCGGAAGGGTTGAATGAGCAGATGTCTTTTGCATGTTTTCTATAGGAGCTATGGGGGGCTGTGATCCTGTAAAAACTGGGGGTGATGTTCATTATATATGAATTCTGTATCGGTGTATTATATTCTGGTCGCAATTGCTGTCAGTTCTTTCCCTCTAAGACCAGACTCTTCCCTGCTCCCTGCTGTGGACTGGAGTATATCATGGACTTGATGGTCCTCCCAGTCCTTAGGGGTGTTTGCACCATATGAGCTTTCTCCTTTTTGATTTTTACCAAGATGATAACCACTTCCAGAAAATGTTATCTTCCCCCTTAACTTTTATCCTGCCGGCTGCTGTAATATTTAATTGTAATGATCCGGCTGTCTTTGTAACAGCTCTGCGCATTCTGTCACCTAACAACGGCGGACATCATGTGCCATCCACTATTGCCCATGCGCGGGTAGCGTCGCGTCATCAACTGTGATGCATAATACCAATATCGCTACCGCGCATGCGCGAAGGTCCTCAGCATCGCCTCACGATGACGCGTGCGTTCCAGTGGCCATTATGGCGGCGGCAGCTTGCGTTCCAGAGGGCTGGAGCGGCCGGTTAGCAGCGGAGTTTTGGGTAAAGTTTTCTATGGGGGGAACCAGGGATTACATTGGTTAATTTGAACCCCTGTGGGGGTGGCAATAAGCCTCTATTGGTGTTTATCACTAAAGAGAGATGGTGCAGGAAGTGCCCGGTATGGGGAGGTGGCCTAGCACACTCAGACCGGATATAAAGGAGCGACTGCTAACACAGTGGCTTCTCCTCTTATCTGACCAACATTGTGTGCACCTGCTGAGTACACATTAATGGAACCAATGTATCAGGCCTCCTGATGAAGAGATACGCGTCGAGGCGCGCGGGGAGAGACCAGTGACCCTGTGATAAAGCTAAGTACTATACCATATGTCCCTTATGAAGCATGTGTAACCGCACTATCTATATTATCAATAAAGGCGGGCACCTAGCTAGCTACTGTGAGTGAATGGCATAATTTGGGTTTTCAGGCATTGTACTATCTACCACTGCCAGATAAGTGCTCAGCTACGAGGCACAGGTCCTTTTAACACTGGGACACGGGTATAACCTACACAACCCGTTGACACCACCCTAGGGTATGACATAAGGATGGGGAGCACCATCTTCTTCCTTGTAGGGTGAGCTCAGGGTGAGTGTAGTAAGAGCCGACGAGGAGTGGGGGCGCCACATCGATTTAAGGGCGCCGACCCCCGCTGGTAGGTAGGGTAAGGAGGGAGGCAAGAACATATAGGGTTAGTCCCTTCCTTCCTCACTATCACCTGTGCACCCAGTTTTTAACGGGTTTTGATGGGTATTTAGCATACGTGGTCAATAAACGGTATCTTTTTAACAGGAATAATCTTTATGATTTACAATTTGTAATTCCTGGGAAATCAAAACTATATATGTGAACTTTGAAAACGGATTAGAAATGCCTATAAAGAAAAAGAGCTACTGCACTACCTCAGGAATATGTCGTACCAATACAATTAAGGAATATTACTGATAAATGAGGCCCAATACTGACCTGGGCTCAAAATCCAATCAATGGTTTAATTAGGTGGTAGAAAATTCCAGATCGTTTTGGACAAGATGAATGGTGTCCTTAATAAATCAAATATATGTCGCACCCCGGCGACTGGGGTACTCATAACCAGGCCCTGTCGTCTTCTAGGGCTGTGGGGTGTCACGGTGATGTGACCTGGCTCCGTGGTCCCTGGTGTGGCAATAAAATGGGAAAGAAGACAAAGGGGAAGAACTTTGTAAAAGTAGTTTGTGACGCCACCCGTGGTTTGTGGCCAATATGGGCCACCGCTGCCTCTCACGGTCCCGGGGATGATGGTAGTGGGCAGCAGGGGTGATTAGCCCTCCACGGGCAGGGCTGGTGTTCCCCCGGAGGCGGTATATGAGTTGAGAGCAGCCGACATTCTCCCATTCTGGGCGGAGTTCAGCATGTTCTCCTCATGTAGGCTGTCTCCACCTGCACAGCTAGACAGTCGGCGGCTCTGCAGGTGCAGGTAGGCTCTCACGGCCCGCTCAAAGTACAAATGTCAGTCTCAAACCAGAACTCGGCTTGACCGGCTTTACTGTTAGGGGTATACAGTCACAGCTCACACAGGCACTTTGGTTGCTTGGCGGTTCCGGTGTTTTACTGCAGCTGGGGCTAGCTTGTCTGCACCACCCCTGTTCAAAACCTTTCGGGTCTCTTTCTTTATTCCAGTGCTAGTTACAGGCCAGCAGTCTGGGGCTTTTCGTGGTGGCCCTGCTCCAGGCTCCCCTAGTCCTAATATGACCACCTTTCACTGCACCGGAGGTTGGGTTCCGGACATAAAGTCCCTTAACCCCGCCGATTAATTCGTGGCCGGGGCATAAAGCGTCCAGCCACATATACAGGGCCGGCACCCTGGTTGTTGATGCGGTCTCTCTGTGTACCTGTTCGTGTGGCGTCCTGCTCACACAGGTAGCCACAGACTTCTCTAATGCACAGTTGGGTTTCCACAGCAGGTACCTACTACATGCAACATCTTCCACCCTGGCACAGTAGGGGGAGCACCACTTGCTGACCCTAGGCAAAATCCCCTATAAATACTGCTTCCGGGGGAGGAGTTAGTCAGAGTGTGCAGATGCTAGGAGAACTGTGAAGACATCCTGGTGGTCGGTGCCGCTGTTAGGCCCGGAGTGGCCCTTCTACGTCCCGCAAGCCTAAGTGGGGACAGAAGGCAAGGAGCAGATAGCTAAAAGGGAGTGAGGAAGCTCGCCCAAAGAAGTACTGGACCTCGAGTATCCGCACCTGTGGTATACTCCAGGACCACAGAGAACCCCGTCACACCGTGGAGGCTTCAGCCACCCGGTCCCCCTGTGAGTCAAGAGAGGGAGCCAGACACAGCAGTGTGACACCGCAGTGATCAGAGATGGTAACCTGGAGACCGCACAGGAGGAGAGACAGACACCAGAGTCAGGAAGAGAGAGGAGGCAAGTCAGGCTGTATGCAGGCTGGGCTTCAATAATACAGAGGAACAGAGGAGGCTTTATACCCACTTGCTGTGGGGACCCACTATGCAACCTGGTCACCAGTCAGTGTCTTGGACGTTTTACCTGCCGAACAACAGTAAAAGGTGAAAGAGACTTCTTCGGTATGCGTGTATCTTTCCCTCCATTCCCGATGCCCCTCATAGTCTGCTCCAACACTCCCCATCCCATCTACAGTTCCTCTACAAGCTGCCCCTTACACTTCGCTGACCCAGAGGTCCCAGTCCTACCTGTGGAGGACTTTACCACACTAGCCGCACTACCAGTGACCTCCGGTGGACTGTGGCGGCGCTGGTGACCTATCACCAGAAACTACAGGTGGCGTCACGACAACTTTGTGTATAATTCCCTGTAAATATCACCCCTTTTTGGAAGATAGGCCCAGGACACGGGGTCAGGCGCGGCCACCAGTCCCCGTGAAAGCAGGAGCGTTAACCCTTGCGGCCTGACCCCCAGGAACCCCAAAACCTGGGTTCAACATTCGCCCAGACACACCTTAGACCCCATCAGTCTTGCTCCGGTCTGCTGTCTTGGACCCAGGCCGGCCGTAGTGGCATTGGCCGTCGGGTCCAGGTGGCTCCAGCCTGGTGTTACTCACTGGTTTCAGGTCTGCGCTCCTCTCCTGTCTCCTACGTCTCACTTCCTATTGTTGCCTTGTGTGCTCTGGTTTTGTGTGCTAGTCTCCACTCCCCTCACCGGGTTCTCCTCTCACTAACTTTCCATCCACCACCTCGCTCCCCCCACTATCCCCTGCCTGACATGGAGTACTAGGTCTTAGAATTGGGGGATGTGTTGGGTGTTGGTGTGGGGTGGCGAACTTACCAGTCCCAGCTGCAGTGCCTTACTGTGGCCACCGGTCCGCAGGGGCACCACATACACAAAAAAATAAATAAATAAATGCAGAAAACTCATGAAAAAATCACTGGACTAGAAAACATCCAAAACAGTGAACTTGTAGGGTTGCCATCACATGGGGCCTCCTGCCTACATGCGACTTTACATAGGTTTAGCCCCCTTTCCCTTCTGGGTACTACTTCCTGAGGACTCTCTGTCTCTGCTCATTGAGTGCCAGTGTTGACATTTACTGGATTAGAAATGTCATATATCACCTTATTTTTGAACACCGCCAAAAAAATATTGGCTAAAGAACAAGCCACGGCGGTGCCCATCGCTGTACCTGCGCACTGTAAATACCAATACTCAAGAAATCTAAATGCATTATATTTGAGAATGAAATCAAGGGAATCCCTTACAAAATCCACAAATACAGGAACTCTATTTAAGCCAATAAGAATATCTCTGATGGGATTTGTTAATTAGTGCTTTGCTAAACTTCAAACTACTACCTCAGCAGTACCCAACAGATAGTGCCAGGGTGGCTTTCTTGATGTCCCATCTAGAAGGCGAGCCTCTTGCCTGGATTAAGCTCCTTTGGGAGAAGAACGATCCCATTGTCTCCCATCTGCCGACTTGCCGCCTCTCCTGGAGACATTCTGAAAGGTCTTTGTGGCACCTCAGGGGTTAATGTGCCACAGTAACATCACACAGGTTCTCTCCCCCTCCCCACAACACACTGACACAACACTAGCACCTCGGGGCCAGGAGGGGGAGCTAAACCAGCTCCCTTATATAGTCCGGGTCAAGAGGAAGTAGTTAGTTAGTAAAGAGTTTAGTAGAGAGGGTCCAGTTCCTGGGAGAACTGAGAGAGGCTGTAGTGTAAAGGAGCTGCGTCAGGCTTCTCTACAGTCTGCTCATCGATTCCAGGCCTAGCCAGGGTCTGAGGGAAGGAGAATTGAAGACAAAGGAACACATCTGGGAGACTGAGTGCCATCACCACTCGCTCCAGAGGAGCGCACAGAATGGACACTGGATCCGAGACTGTGACTGACACACACAGCACAGTAAATCCAGGAATAGTGGAGTTTCTAGATCGACACTGTACCAGAGCAAAGCAACACGGCGGGGTCAGCAATACACGAAAGACTCAAGTGGCCTAGCCAAGGGGTACCTGTGAGGAGAGATACAGTGCCAGCAGCTCAGCTAGAAGCAGCAGCAGGGCCACACACACACAGCGCAGCAGGAGGAAGCTGAGGACCCGGACAGGGTGGGAGCAACCCAGCCCCAGTACAGACTCCGTGGACTATAATCTGCTACATCTGCAGTAAAGCTTTGGAAAACTTCAGAACCGTGAGTGTGTGTTCCTTCAACCCGTCTCCACTATCAATCACTTATTATCATATCCACCATAGACTCTAATTATCACTGCCCCGGGGAACCAGCCTCTACCTACGGAGAGCCGTTCCATCTAAGCTGCCCAACATCATCCCCGGAGGTTCTGCAGCAGCAGTGGTCCCATTACTGACCACACACCGTGGTGGCGTCACGACAGACATTCATCCCTTGTAAATACCCCCTTTTACTTGCGGAACCCGGGACACAGTCCGGACCAGGCCCTCCATGACATCCCCAGCAGTAACCCCGGTCAGGTACCGAGTACCCCGTCCCAGTGGGCTCCACAACCTTAATGAGCCATTTCGAGTAACCTCTGCTATATAGAAGCCCTCTTTGACCTTGACCAAGAGTCTATCACAGTCAGACAGTACGCCATCCGCTTTCTGAGAAAGGCTGGACTAACAAGTCACCACTCAGAGCATTCTGGTGAGGTCTCTCCGGAAAGATGAAGGACAATTTGTCCGGTTGTGACATCCCGTCTACCCTGGAGAGTAAGAAAGGCTAGAATAACGAGACACTAGTCAGAGCATTCTGGTGAGGTCTCTCCGGAAAGATCAAAGGCGAAATGTCCATAGTGATGAGCAAGCACTAAAATGCTCGGGTGCTTGAGGCTCGGGTCCAGCATATCGAGATGCTCAGGTGCTCGACCCGAGCACCGAGCCCAATGTTAATCTAGGGAGAACCCAAGTATTTTTCTGGCAGGAGCTTTAAACACCGCTGATCTGACAGCTATTTAAATTTCCCGCGTCAACATCAGCTGTTCGGTGTCGGCACGGGAAATGTAAACAGCTGTCAGATCAGCTGTGTTTAAAGCTCCCACGCAGACTACTTAGTCGGAACGCATGGAAAAGATTGCCTTCTTCATGCTGCCCAGCCTATCTTCACTGTTTCTGCTTGGTCTCCTGTGGTTGTGCACGCACAAGCTGATTTTTGACGGGTGTTCCGAAGATGTCCTACGATGGGGTCAAGCCTGCCACAACAAACATCTTAAGCTCATTCATCCACAGCACCCCCTACATTACAAGTATCGGGTAATGTCATTAGGGCTAAACAATGCTCCTATGGTTTTCCAAGAATTTGTCAATGACATCTACCATGAATAATTGCTCGATTCCTGTGTTGTTGTGTATCTTGACAACATATTGGTGTATTCGTCCAAATTGCCTAAACACAGGAGGAACATTTATCTGGTTCTCTAGAGGTTGGGGGAGAACGGTCTTTACACCAAATTTGAAAAGTGCCTTTTCGAGTGAAGATTCCTGCCCTTCTTCTGCTATACAGTCTCGGACACTGGCCTTGAGATGGATCAGGAGAAGGTGTTGACCATGCTTAAGTGGCATCGTCCAGTCGGACTTAAAGCCATTCAGTTCCTGGGATTCGCCAACTACTACCTTCAGTTCCTACCACACTTTTCTGCCTTGTTTAAGCCAATCACTGCCTTAACCTGTAAGTGTGCTAAAGTGAAGCTTTGGACTCCTGAGGCAGAGTCATCCTTTCTTGCTCTCAAGCGAACCTTCTCCTCAGCTCCATCTCTTCACAGGCTGCAGGTCAACAAAGGGTTCTTCCTAGAGGTGGATGCTTCTTTTTCCACAGCTGGTGCCATCCTTACCAAGAAATGTCTCACCGGGAGAATTCAGAGTATGCCAGCGCAACTATTTGATTGGTGACAGAGTTGCTAAACATCAAGTTGGCATTGGAGGAGTGATGATATCTTCTTGAGGGCACTGTCCATCCATTCGTTGTGTACACCAACCACAAGAATTTGGCTTATCTCCTGTCTGCTCTAAGACTGAATCCTCGTCAGGCCTGCTGGTCGCTGTTCTTTGCCAGATTCAATTTCTGGCTCCACTTCAGTCCAGCTAAGAAGTACGGCAAAAGAGGACTATGTGGCTTATATTGCAACACTATCGGTCTTAAACTTTGGCGCTACCTGCCTGTCTTGTGCCCTCAACAAAATGCCCAAAAGGCTTCCAGTCAGTCACCTCCTGCCTCTGCCTATACCAACCACTCCGTGGCAGCACATTGTCATGGATTTCATTATGGACTTGACAGTGTCCTCTAGCTGCTCCTTCACCTGGGTCGGGGTGGATCGGTACTCCAAATGGAGCCACTTCATTCCACTGACAAGACTTTCATTTACGCCCAACTGGCAGAACTGTTCATTCAGTATACTCTTCGCCTTTGCGGCTTGCTGCTCCATATTGTGTCCGACAGAGGAGTCCAGTTTATCTCTCTGTTCTGGCGGTCCCTCTGCAAGTTGTTGGATTTTACATTGGACTTCTCCTTGGTCTACCACCCACAATCCAATGGTCAATTACAGTGAGTGAATCAAGTCCTTACCAACTATCTACTACACTTCGTGAATGGACACCACACTGACTGGGTCTCGCTGCTGCCATTTGCAGAGTTCTGCTATAACAATCATGTTGGTGAGTTCTCTACTAACTCGCCTTTTTTCTATTTCTACTGGCAGCATCCCATGACACCAACTCCAGTTACTCTTTCCTCGTACAGCCGAGGCTCTCGCTAAAGACTTCTCCAAAATATTGTGGACCGAAACCTCCTTGAAGCAGGCATTGGCTAGTATGAATTATCATGCAGATAAAAGGTGCTACCATTCCAACCTGGAGACATGGTGTAGTTCTCTTCCATGCATATTCATCTCAAAGTTCCCTCCTTCAAACTGGCTCCTCGGTTATACTGGTCCTTTCGGGGTACTTCGAAATCTCCTACAAACTTGGCAGTCGTGACATTTAGACCCCCTGGGTTTGCTCCTGACGATCCCTGCACAGGGGTCCTCTCACTGGTCAGCTCACCCTGAGGGTCCACTCCCAGATGCTTGCAAGTATAACATTTCCCTTTTCTATTCCATCCACATAGCCGAATGAGTGCTAGTTTTTTTAATTTTGAGGGACAATCAGCCCATCAGCCCATCAGGGGCATAACTACAATAGGTGCAGGTGTTGCTATCGCACTCGGACCCTGCAGCCTAGGGAGCCCCAAAAGTCCCTTTGGCCTAAAGAAAAAGACTAATGCTATTAAAGATTTGCAATAATTGGGGGCCCCTGTTGGAGCTTTCGCATCGGGACCCCTGGGCCTCAAGTTACGCCACTGGTCGCCATTCATTTTACCATTGAACGTACGGTACTGGAAAAGGGGGGAATAAAATTGAAATTGGGTGAAATGGTGAAACGCAATTCTACAATTTTTTTCTTGGTTTTTAATTACATTTGTGTGTGGTAACAATTAAGGAGATACTTATAAGTTTTTTTTATATATTTTACTGCTTTTTTAAAAATTCTGAAAACTTCTTTAAAATAATAGATTTGTGTCAACATATTGTTGTGAGGCGTATAATTTTTACTTTTTTCTGTCTATGGTACTGCACAACGGTTGGGGGTTTTTGCCAGGAAGTTTCCAATTTTAATAGTATCATTTTTAGGTGCATTTGATATTTCCATTTCTTTTTATTCCATTTTTATTGCATAAGGAAAGGTGTTTGAAAAGCCACAATTCTAATGTTTAAAGTGCACATGTTGTGTATTTGGTTGCAGCAATTTCTGCACCAAATCTGCATCTCTTGGAAGTAAAAAGTGTGTTTTTGACACACTTTTCAGTGTGTTTCTTTTTGCATATTTTTACCGTGTTTTTGATGTGTTTTTTCCCATGCATTTTCATGCATTCTGGGTTGCTCTAACGGATGAAGGACTATGGAAGCAGGATGGAAGTGACAGGCTAAAGGAGATCAGGGGAAATAGTCTGACCCGTAGACTGGGGTTCACTAGATGACCCTGTTCCCAGAATTACCTCTAAAGGTGAGGATGTCTGGGCCACCACCCTTTCCCTGCTCCTGACTAGCCCTAGGTTATAACCCCCTCACTTCCACCCAGGGACCAGAATAGGTACAGCAACTCCAAGGGAGAGACAGTTTCTGAAAATTCCAGCAGAAACTACACATAGCATAACAGCTCACAGGTCATAGGGTGAATGAGCTCTTTTAATGACACCAGCTGATGAGTAATGGAATTATTTAAAGGCTGAGGGAATGGACAACCACATCACTTGACACACACACATCAGCAGCTCAACTAGAGAGCCGTATAAGTTAATGTAGTGGCGGCTTTTCGTTCCCTGCTATCCACCCTCACACAGTGTCCATAGATGAGAGTGACCACAGACACAGGTCTCAGGGATAACAGTTGCCTTTACTTCAGCAGTAACGGGAAAATGTAACATGGAGTAGATATGTCGAGCCCCAGGCCCTGGGGTACTCGGGTATCAGGCTCGGTGGGCGTTCTCACGGGGATGTCATGGGTGGCATCGCCTGAGCCCGTGGCCTGGGTGGCACTTCAATAAGAGGTGAATGTACAGGGGATTAAAGTTTGTCATGTGACGCCACCTGTAGTACCTGGTGATAGGTCACCAGCGCCGCCACAGTCCTCAAGAGGTCGATGGTAATGCGGCTGAGATGGCAAAGCTCCCTACAGGTGGAGCTGGGCTTCCGGGGCAGCGTTCCTGTAAGTAAACAGGTTGGTGACAAAGGCAAAGTCACTTTCTCCTGGTTGATGACAAAGGCAAAGTCACTTTCTCCTGGGTACTTTACTGTAAACGTTCCGCAGCAAAATTCCACAGTTCAGCAAGTTGTTAATTAAACAGGTAGCTCTACGGGTGGCTGCAAGTGGATGCCAGGTGGTATGGTGGAACCCGTGGTAAACCTTAGTTGACGAACCCGTGTCCTTTCTTCCCCACCTAGGATGAGTCTATACCCAATGGCTCCTTAAAGGTAGACTTGGGGGTCCCCTCCCGTGTCGTGAGCAAGCAGGCAGACCGCTCCGTCTGGCAGGGTGCCACAGCCGGTGAATAGACTGCAGCAGCCTTTTGACGACTTTCAGAGATGGACTCTGGCCGTTTACTCGGGTCCGGCGTTCCCGTGGTGGACTGGAGAATTCCCTGGAGTATGGTCGCTCCACGCTGGGGTTCCCCCTTTCTCTCTAGAGTCCAGACTCCCTCGTCAGGCACCCTCTCTCAGGATCCCCTCAGGATCCTCTCTCATCTTCCCTGCGGATCAGCATAGAGCGTTAACCTTCTGCCTTGCTCCACACTCCTTCTCCTCCGACTGCGTACTCTCAGACGCCCTTTATCTGACTGTCTCTAATTCCCCCTAGAGGTGAATATATCTCCCGCCCATGGGGTAACCTCCCACCACTACTCTGTGTGGGAGTGCAGGAATGGGTCCCACCCACAAACCTAGGATCCACTTGCAGCTGGGGAAAATTACACTAGTTTTAAGGGTGCAACACCCCACTGTGAAGTCTAACCATGTGGGGCGTCACAAATACTTCACAGTTTCACATGGGTAGTCCACGCAAATACAGTTTATGGTAGAATGCTAAGGATATTTCCCTGAGGAAGGAGCCAGGAGGGGCTCCGAAACACGTAGGATTAAAGAGTTAACTTCAACCAGACGATCCTTTGTCCTGGTCTTCCTTTGGTAGCAGCGCGGATCATACGACACTCTGTCCTTACATGCTGTATGGTAGAATGCTGAGGTTCTGGAGCTTTAAGAATATGTATTATTTGTAAGTAGTATTTGTATGTAGTTATAGGAAAGTTCAGAGTCTTTGTGTGTTAAATCAGAAGAGTAGATAAATAGCAAGAGGGTTTTATAGACCTGGGAATCCTGTGGTACTTTCACAGCTTGTCACGGCATGTGCAGAAGTTTACTTGAAGCAAATAACAGACAATTGTGGTGAGATGGGAGACCCTCGAATAAGTAGTGTTTTCAAGTATTGTACTGCAAGTTATAGCCTGTGTTTAGAGAAATGGTGAAGGCCACATAGTCTGGGAATGAAGCCAATGTCTTACATGCTTTAGTAAGAAGGGAAGATGTTCCAAAAATACCAGATAATGAAGGAGTGTGATGGGTCAATAACATCATATGATGGAAAAGCACAAGGATACATATGAATTTAGAAAAGTTTTAGAAGACATTTACATAACCTAATCAGCTCTCAGCTATTAGTAACCAATGATTAGTTATGTTTAATATGTTGTAACCAATTAATGACTGATCTTATCTTGGGACTACCACCCCCAGGATTGTCTGTTTAAATTTATGTGCTCCCTGATGAACTTAGAATTCTCCGATACTTGCACCCGAGTCAAGTGTGGTTATTTGTCCGCGGACACCTTATATTGTTATTAATTTGGCAAGCAAAGAGTTAAGGAGAGGGATATTTTGATGTCTTAATAGACCAAGATATCCACAACACTCTGTTATGAGAGCCGTGGTGAAGATGGATGGAGCCGATATGATGTGGTAAAGGTGGATCAGAATAATATTGTGTTTCCATCATATAAGTGACGAATTGAATTTAATGGCCTCGTTCCAACCCGTAATTGGATCTAAATACAATAACTTACGTATGACATTGGATATTTACCATTGTACACAACACACCTGCCACAGAAAAATGCCGGGGCATATCTCAAACTGTACCTGGCACGCTACCAGGCACCACTTATCTATAACTAAATAGTGGTGGGAATGAATCAAAGGTTTATGCTTAGCCCTAAGGGCATACACTGTGTGCAGATTTAGAGGAGGCTGGTGTTTCACAGGGAAAACAGGCCAAAAAAGAGATTTACCTGATCCTGGAAAGTCACAAATTACTTCAACTATAAGAGAGGAGTAAAAGTGCAATAGGGTCTTATCCCAACAATATGTGCAGGAGTTTCCGTTGGTTGTTGCTCATCTGGGACAATGTGACCCACAACTGGTATGAAGGCGTCCAAGAAGCTCTATCTTTCTTCCCTGTATACACAGATTACTTCACGTCATACAGAGGATGCAGTGCTCCTGCAATAGCTAAGATATTGGAACGATCACAGATCTATTAAAGGTTTTGTTAAAAAAGGTGCACATTAATGGCCGAGGTGTAAGAGGAATCAGACATGAAGGGACTAGGAAGCCATTATCCTCTAGGGATGGCATATTCTCTTTGAAGGCCAGAAGAACAAGGTTTTCAGTGCTCAGAGACACGGCCGAGGTGAGGAGGCTGAGCCTGACCACCACTGAGCAAGACACAGAAGAACAAGGTGTTCAGTGCTCAGAGACACGGCCGAGATGAGGAGGCTGAACCTGACCACCACTGAGCAAGACACAGAAGAACAAGGTGATCAGTGCTCAGAGACACGGCCGAGGTGAGGAGGCTGAGCCCGACCACCACTGAGCAAGACACAGAAGAACAAGGTGTTCAGTGCTCAGAGACATGGCCGAGGTGAGGAGGCTGAACCTGACCACCACTGAGCAAGTCATAGAAGTACAAGGTGTTCAGTGCTCAGAGATACAGCCGAGGTGAGGAGGCTGAACCTAACCACCACTGAGCAAGACATAGAAGAACAAGGTGATCAGTGCTCAGAGACACGGCCGAGGTGAGGAGGCTGAACCTGACCACCACTGAGCAAGTCATAGAAGTACAAGGTGTTCAGTGCTCAGAGATACAGCCGAGGTGAGGAGGCTGAACCTAACCACCACTGAGCAAGACATAGAAGAACAAGGTGTTCAGTGCTCAGAGACACGGCTGAGGTGAGGAGGCTGAGGCCGACCACCACTGAGCAAGATACAGAAGAACAAGGTGTTCAGTGCTCAGAGACACAGCCGAGGTGAGGAGGCTGAGCCCGACCACCACTGAGCAAGACATAGAAGAACAAGGTGATCAGTGCTCAGAGACACGGCTGAGGTGAGGAGGCTGAACCCGACCACCACCGAGCAAGACACAGAAGAACAAGGTGTTCAGTGCTCAGAGACACAGCCGAGGTGAGGAGGCTGAGCCCGACCACCACTGAGCAAGACACAGAAGAACAAGGTGTTCAGTGCTCAGAGACACAGCCGAGGTGAGGAGGCTGAACCCGACCACCACTGAGCAAGACACAGAAGAACAAGGTGTTCAGTGCTCAGAGACACAGCCGAGGTGAGGAGGCTGAGCCCGACCACCACTGAGCAAGACATAGAAGAACAAGGTGTTCAGTGCTCAGAGACACAGCCGAGGTGAGGAGGCTGAACCCGACCACCACCGAGCAAGACACAGAAGAACAAGGTGTTCAGTGCTCAGAGACACAGCCGAGGTGAGGAGGCTGAGCCCGCCATCACTGAGCAAGACACAGAAGAACAAGGTGTTCAGTGCTCAGAGACACAGCTGAGGTGAGGAGGCTGAACCTGACCACCACTGTGCAAGACACAGAAGTACAAGGTGTTCAGTGCTCAAAGACACGGCCGAGGTGAAGAGGCTGAACCTGACCACCACTGAGCAAGACACAGAAGAACAAGGTGTTCAGTACTCAGAGACACAGAAGAACAAGGTGTTCAGTGCTCAGAGACACAGCCGAGGTGAGGAGGCTGAGCTCGACCACCACTGAGCAAGACATAGAAGAACAAGGTGTTCAGTGCTCAGAGACACAGCCGAGGTGAGGAGGCTGAACCTGACCACCACTGAGCAAGACACAGAAGAACAAGGTATTCAGTGCTCAGATACACGGCCGAGGTGAGGAGCCTGAGCCTGACCACTACTGAGCAAGACATAGAAGAACAAGGTATTCAGTGCTCAGATACACGGCCGAGGTGAGGAGCCTGAGCCTGACCACCACTGAGCAAGACACAGAAGAACAATGTGTTCAGTGCTCAGATACACAGCCGAGGTGAGGAGGCTGAACTTGACCACCATTGAGCAACACACAGACATGAAGGACTGGGCCAAGAAATATCTGAAGATGGATTGTTCACAGGTTTTGTGATGGAGCAGATGGATGGGCCATGGCTGATCATTACTAGGCACACACCTCCACTTCCTCTCAAACACCAGCGATATGGTGGTGGGATATTGCTTTGGACTGGGATTATTAATGATGAACTAGTTGGACCTTTTCAGAATGAGGATGGACTCAAGATCAACTCCAAAACCCCTTGCCAGTTTTTCTTCCAACAATGGGAAAGGAATAAAATCTGCATCTTTTAAGCAAAACCTGATTTTTCTGCAGGACAAAGCTCCATCGCAGCATTGAAGTTTCTTCTGCCAGTAAAAGGTCTTAGGCTGGTTTCAGACTGGCGTTCCCCTCCGCAGCGTTCTGCGGAGGGGAATCGCCATATGTGCGCAGCCAGCGCAAGCCCCTATGTTTAGAATGGGGACACACAGTGCTGCGCTTGACTGCGCATGACCGTACGCACCCATTCACTGCTATATGTGATCTGTACGCAGGCGAATCACACAGTCTCGTCCGCACCAGGGACGTGACATGTTGCATTCCTGGTGCGGACGAGAGTGTGTGATTTGTGCGCAGACATCCGCCTGCGTACAGATCACATATGGCAGTGAATGGGTGCGCACGGTCATGCGCAGTCAAGCGCAGCACCGTGCATCCCCATTCTAAACATAGGGGCTTGCGCTGGCTGCGCTCACATGGCGATTCCACTCCGCAGAACGCTGCGGAGGGGAACGCCAGTCTGAAACCAGCCTTACAGATGAAATAATAAGGACATGGTCCTTTCCTCACCGGACGACAACCCTACTGAGAATTTGTGACCCTTCTATTTCTGAGGATGCAATGCAACAGAGGAGGACAATGCAGAGGACGACTATTAAGAAGGATTTATTATTGAGGAACTGGAAGAAATTAGCTCATTAGAGAAGATTTAAAAAGGAAAACAATGGGTCACAGAATAATCAGCTTACCCTAAAAGCATACAATAGCACTTAATTACTGAATGACACTTGATATGACTAAACAAGCTGTATATTCTTTACTAATAAGCAATCAGTAATCCCAGGTTAAACTACAGTCAGGTACTTATGACTCACCGCAGGCCCGTGGACTCCGGTTTAGACAGGCTGTAGCTCCTTCCTCCTTGTCACGGGTGGGCCGCGCCTGCCGGTAGTGGGGCCTGGTTGAGTGCAGATCAAAAGTTGAAGACGTCTTGTAGGAACAGATTTAAGGGGTTAATTTATTTGTGACGCCACCTATGAGTAGTTCGGTCAGCTCGACCGATGCTGCGGAACCTCCGGGGGATGGACAGCAGCAAGATGGAACGCACCCCACAGGCTGAGCGGTGATCCCCGGAGGCTGGAGCTGCTTAAGATGTTGTGCGGCAGCTGCGGTTACCTTGTGTGCGGACGGATGCAATCATAAGGAAGCACGGACACTGTAAGTCTCTGTAACGGGTCTTTACTGTAACCAGCAGGCAGTACATGGCATACAGTTATCGGGTAGTGGACCGGGTGGACTCAGCAGTGATAGGTGTCCCTCAGAGATCCGTAGTGTTCCTCCATTCTAGCTAAGTATTTGCCATTGTCGCCCAGGAATACCAGGTCGGGTACGGGGAGGCTGCTTCAATCCCTATCCAAGATGTACGTTATGGATGTTCTGGGGAGCCTTGGGTCCCTCGGTGGGTACACCGCTGGTTAGACGACTGGAATTTGGCGGGTGGTGGGATGCTCCTGTAAAGCTGCTCCTCCACGCTTCTGGTTCGCGTAGCAGAGGTGAACTGCTGCCAGCTTCGGTACCAGTGAACCGGCTGTGAGTTGGGCACGGGGTCTTTTGGAACCCGTGGTTGGTGATGCCCGACCCCGGTTGTTGAGGCCTCAGGTGCTAACACCCGACCGGTGACGGCCCGGGGGCTGCACGAGGTGCAGAGCCCCCGCTCCTACTCCAAGTTCAAGTCTGTGTGTCTTGTCTAGACGAGACTCCTACTCCAACTCCTACTACTACTACTCCTCTAGACTAACTGTACTTCTCCTACACTACCCTTACAGTCCGCCCACCAGGACCTTGGATTGGCCCTCTATGTTAAGTGATGCATGTAGGGTTTTGGATCTCTCAGTTAACCATATGACTGCTGGGTCGGAGAATATTGCGGCTGCATTTATGGCTGCAATACCCTCCTGTGACGCACTCGTTGCGGGGCGCCACACTTATGTGTGTCAGTGTCACCATCTAACACAGCTAAGAAGGAAGCCACGGCCCAGCTCACTTGGATCACCCACGGGAATAGGTCTACTTTGCTTGACTACACCGTCTGAAACTATATGTCTTGACCGGCAACGTTGGGTCTTGACTGGTGATGTCGGGTTTTCTTGGCTTGACCACGCATTCTGGAACTGGGGATTTTGAATGGCGACATCTGGCCTTTTCAACTTGAACACACAGTTGGGGCTCCAGATATTGACTGACATTGACTGGTCCTGGATCTTTAAGTCTGTGCTCAGGGGACGTCTCTTGTTGGTGGCACATTTCGGGCCTACTAAGGTCTCAGTAGGCCCAGTTGCTTCTTGAGCAGTGCGAGAAGCGCTCCGGATTCCTACTCATGTGTTTTCTTCCTTCTTCATTTTGGTACAAACTTCTTCCCTTCTTTATTGTATTGGAATTTTATCTTTGCTTGCGCCATAAGAATCAACTGACCGGTGATCTCTTCCCCTGAGAAAACCGCTGTACAACTCATCAGTTCCAGGTGGTTTCTCTGACTAGAAGGTGACAATGTTCTCTCACCAACATTATTAGATATACCTCTAAATACTGACAGTTCTTCCAACTTCCTTACACTTACAAAGGAGATTAGTGAAAGACAACAGTCCCCTTTGATCAGTGTATGGGGTTGTGGTTGATATGGCCCAAAAAGTTGATCGTCAACAGAAACAGAAAGTGACCAACACATCCAAAAAATAGGCAAGTGTCAACAGGTGCATACTGAAGGATCAATCAATACAATTTAGTCAGGACCTGTGGAAGCGCTACAAGCGCAAAACAGCCGCTGTCATCCGTGTGTCTCTGCTCCTCCTCCCTCCCCATGTATATCTGCACCTGAACATGAAAATAAACTAAAGCAAAGCTCAGAACGGTGAGTGCCATCGGTCTCTCTTTATCTCTAATGCAATTAAAGTGAATACAGGCGCACTCTGACATGCTATACTAAGTAAACATTGAATATAAGGAATTTGGTACTGCATTTCTGCCATAAAAACTAGGTTTAAACTTAGATACTTAGTGCCTAATTTGTCCAGTATGTGATAAGCCCAACAGCCAGTGACAAGGCGTACCCCGTAGTTGAGACCCTATCATTGAATGCCTCTACCTGGGCTAGGTAGGATCCATCTATACTGTAATTATAATTGAAATGGTCTTTGATGGTGGGTAGAGAGCTCATTCAGAAGGGAGTATGCTACAAATATCAAAAACTGATCAGCACCTTCAAGAATAAGAATAGTGTGAACAGGTGCACACTGAAGAATCTAGTAAATATAATTAAATCCGACACTGAAATATAGGGTCCCAACAATGGGGTACACCTTGTCACTGGCTGTTGGATTTATCACAAATTGGCCAAATTATGCACTAAGTACTATATGGCAGTAATATAGTTCCAGAGTTACTATAGTGAATGTTTGCTTAGTACAGTGAGGCACCCCAGAGCCATGGGGTACTCGAGACCGGGCTGCTGCTGTCTCTAGGGGATGTCGCGGTGGTCGTGACCCGGTCCCGTAGCCCTGGATTTAGTTAAAAAGGGGAAGGGGCTTTTCTGACGTTGTTGAGAAAGAGGTTTATATACAAGGAGGTTTCGTGACGCCACCCGATGATTCTGTTACAGCAGAGCTAAGCCTGCAGTAACGTCCAGTGTTAACATCAGGTGCTGCCTGTTATTGCTACTCCATAGTAACCCGATGTTTACTATGGATGCAGCCACACTGGGAGCCCCAGGAGCTGCGCTTTAGCAGAGCGCACAGGAAAACGTTGTCAGCAATCACTATGTGGTTCATCTTCTCACATTGGCCATTTGTTTGAGGATGGTAAGGTGATGTGCGGATCTTCTTGCATCCATACATGTTACAGAATTCTTGGAACACCTCTGCTTCAAATAATGGACCTTGATCTGCTAAGACCTTTTTCGGGTAGCCATGAGGTCTACAGAAGTACATCTGGAATGCCTTAGCTGCTGTTCTGGCTGTAAGATCCTTTAATGGCACCACCACTAAGAAACGGGAATAGTGGTCCACTATGGACAAGGTGAAGACATAGCTTGATCTGCCTGGTGTTAACTTGACGTGGTCTAGGGCTACCAACTCAAGTGGTTGTTTGGTGACTGGAGTGGAGCTCTCTGACTTTTTTTATCCTTTCTTCTTAGGTTGCACGGGCCACAGTTTCTGCACCAATCTTCAATTGATCTTTGCATCCCAACCCAATAGAACCTTTCTCTCAGTAGAACATGCAATTTCTTCATGATAGGCTTCCAAGACCATTTTGACATCTTTCTTTGGTACAATGGGTACAATGATTTTCCAGACCAACTCATGAGTTCTGGGGTTTGTATGTCTTCTACATAGTTTACTTTGGTACAGGAACAGTTTTTCCTTTCCTTCCACAACTGTTGAGCTTCAGCTGGAGCATTCTGACCATGGTACGCACCCTCCTGTATCAGTAATTCCTTGACTAGCTTCACAGACTGGTCACTGTCCTGTGTCTCAGCCCATCCATGGTGTGGTAATGGGTTTAGTGTTGCCTTCTGATGCTTGTGGTACACACCTGTCCTGTACTGGAATGCTTTAGGGCAGTGAAAGGCCGGTAGCTCTATCTTTTCCAGCTCCTCCGGTTCCTCTTCCACGTCCTTCAGGTGTGGCACCCATGATAAGGCATCTACATTAGCATTTTGGCGGCCAGCCCTATAATTGATGGTGAAATTGTAGTTAGACAGCCGGTACATCCATCGCTGTTCTAGCGCACCTAGTTTTGCTGAGTCCAGGTGGGTGAGTGGATTATTATCAGTAAATATGGTAAATCTTGCTGCAGCCAGGTAATGTTTGAAGCATTCTGTAACAGCCCAGACTACTGCCAGCAGTTCTAACTTAAAGAAGCTGTAGTTCTCAGGATTTCTCTCAGCAGGACGGAGCTTCCTGCTTGCAAAGGCGATGAACCTTTCTTTACCTTCTTGTACTTGGGACAGTACTGCTCCTAATTCTACGTTGCTGGCGTCCATGTACAGAACGAAGGGTTGATGGTAATCAGGGTAAGCCAGGATTTCATCCCCTCTCAGAGCCCACTTCAGCTTCTTGAAGGATTCTTCAGTTTCATCACTCCATATGAAGGGAGGACTCCAGACTTCTGACTTCTTCGACAGCCCTACCAGGAGATCTTGTAGAGGGGGCGCCATCTTTGTAAATCCCTTTATGAACTTTCTGTAGTAGCCTACCAGTCCCAGGAGCTGACTCACCTCTTTCACGCTGGTGGGTCTTGGCCAATCCATTATCACTGTAACCTTCTCGGGGTCTGGTGCTACACCTTCTGAGCTTACTACATGGCCGAGGTACTGTACCTTTGGTTTCAGCAGGTGACACTTGGATGGCTTTATCTTCATGCCATAACCGGACAGGGCTTCAAACACTTCCTCGCCCCTGACATGGCTGGTGGAATTTGCACTCCTGGCGGCTGGTACATTGTAGCTAGACATTGTGCAGAGTTTGTATCATAAGGCTCTTCTGACGGCAGGATACGGATGGCTCTGTCCTTAAATTGTACAAAATTCAGGTCAGGGTTTTATATGGCCATCATCCACAGCCGTCCTCTGTGAGGAGGCAAAAGGTCACATCCCAGCCCAGTACAGGGACACCATGTAAAATAGCTAGAAGGTGTATAT
This sequence comes from Allobates femoralis, assembly GCA_033576535.1. Taxonomy (NCBI): domain Eukaryota; kingdom Metazoa; phylum Chordata; class Amphibia; order Anura; family Aromobatidae; genus Allobates; species Allobates femoralis. Next base: position 28,172,636 of record JARQOC010000002.1, read on the forward strand.
ATGTGTGCTTGTATATTTATTATTGCGTGTGTACATAGTTAATTAGTAAAACTAGTGTACAGAAGGGTGTAGCATCTGGAGTCAAACCCAGGAACATTAAGTTAGGAAGTCAAGTTCCTGGGGGGGAGGTAGAAACCAGGACTCCTAAGCCGAGATGCCCATAGGGAACAGTAAATGTGAATGTGTTTTATATTTATTTCTACTAAGGAACCCGAAACCGTTAAGCATATTGAACCTGCAGGACTTATCGCATGAACTTTTTGCATTTTCTTGAACTTTAAACATGGACCATTAGCCACGGGACTGGTTGTGGCAAAATACTTCTTTTCAGCCTGCAGCGTATGGACTAGCGCCATATGGACTGCATTTTCACTTTTATTGGTTTTTGTTTATTATTGTTAATGTTTTATATGTTTAACCTGTGTTTTTCAGTCCAGGAATACTGAATGTAACTGGGGGGAAGGTGGCACCCCAGCCACAGTACCTGGAGCAGGGAAGGACTTCACATCAGGTAAGCCCACATACAGCACCTTCCACCCCAGACCTGAAGGGGGAGCTCAACTTGCTATATTCAGGCAAGGTCCCCTATAAATTCAGGCCTGGGGGCGGAGTTAGCCAGTTCAGTACAGAGCAGTACTGAGGAAGACATCCCAGTGCCAGTGATAGCTACTGACTAGCGTAAGGGACCCAAGAGTAGGGTTGGAGGCAAGGTGAGTCAGCCTAGTGAGTGGAGCCATACTGGTTCTCCCCAGAGGGAGCAAAGCTGACAACCCGGCCACCGGAGTCCAAGACTGTGAGGGATCTAAAAGCCCAGCAGTGAAGACCGGAGGGCCAGGGAGAATATATGTCTCCTTGCCGCAGCAGCACCTGAAGGCACAGCTGCATACAGAGCCCAGGGACGCCTCACTATTCACTGCGTATGGAGATCCTGAAATGCCACCAGACCACCCGGACTGTACCCTGGACTCTACCTTGATCAATACCATCAGTAAAGGTACGGAATTGTAGCGCCCCGCTGGTCAGCGCACTACAAAAGGATACTGCACCCCGAACAGAAGGTGCAGTATTCTTGTCCTGGTAGGGGGTAATGGAAGTCTGAAGCTCCGCACCACACACATGCACCTAGAGACAGGGGGCCAATTGGACAAGCCGTTACCAGGGTAACCGGTCCCGGTGGGAGGAGAGCGACGGTATATAGTGAGCGGGAAAAGAGCAGGAAACAGGAGATTAGAAGAGTGAGAGAGGAGAAGAAGTAATGGGGAGGGCACCTCAACCTGGTGGCCCAGATAGAGAGGGGCAGACAGATGGTGACTGAATAACCCTGGCCCAGCCTAAAGTGGGGTATCGGCTCCAAAGTGGTGCAGAGGTCCATCCCTGAGCCGCAAACACCAGTATGATCAACAGCTTCTTAGGAGCACGATCCGCCCGACATACGCACGGTCCCCACCAGAAGCACCAAACCGGGTTGAGCCCTTTAGAGAGAAGAAGGGTACCTCATATCACCCAACAGGCCTGGTAGTCAAGAGGGATTTGTGCAGGGCAGCACTTTGAAGAGGAAGTGCGCAGAGGTAGTACAGTGGAAGAGAAAAGAAGGGAAATAGCTGGAGCTTCGGATAGACATTGCCTTCTGCCAGGACCACCTGGTCTACTACCCTGGCTGTAACTACAGCATACCCTGTAAACTGCAGATTTACCGGAGTAAAGCAAGTGTCTGTGTTTCTACCTGGCGAACGGTGACATTCCAGTCTCGCAGCAGAGATTGCGCTGCCCTATTCCTATCATCACACTACACTGCCCTGCTCTACCTGTAGGAAGCTACAACACCTTGCTGTCATCCATCCCCCCGGAGGTCTGCAGCAGCGCCGGTGCCATCACCGGATCTACAGGTGGCGTCACAACATTCATCTATAAACTCTTATCCCTGTAAATATCCCCCCTTTTTATTGTCACCCCAAGGGCACGGACTCGGGCACCGACCACCCGTGACAGCTCTGCACCCAACCGCCCAAGACCTGAGTACCCCAGACCCTTGTGGGCCTGACACAATCCCTGTGTGTGACTGTTATTAAAGCCCCTGATCTTGCTCCAATTATAGACTATCTAGTAATCATCATCCACAGCTGCCCCAGTGATCCCGCTCCACCTACGGGGAGTGTAACCATCTTGCTGCATCACCTCCTACTGCCCTTTTTCAGCGACCACCAGGGCCACGGGACCGGACACAAGCCACCCGTGAGAATCCCTTGAAACTAAACTCCCAGGACCAGGTACCCCACGGCCCTGGGGCGGGTCAATATTTAAGCAAGAAAATCCCATGACAGACGGCATGATCATTAATACCTTAAATTGTTCATTAAATGTCACCTGATAACCCAGCAGGAAGTACGGTGCCATCTGAAAATCACTAAAGTTGACAAATCCCTCGGTCCAGATGACATACACCCCCAAGTACTGCAGGAAGTATCATCATAAATAGACCATAATTTTTAATCTTCCTAGCTTTTATAGTAACAGGGTCTGTACCACAGGACTGGCTCATAGCAAATGTGGTGCCCATATTCAAAAAGGGGACAAAAACTGAGCCTGAAAATTATAGGCTGGAAAATTTAACCTCTACTGTTTGCAATATCTTAAGGTACCTTTACACGCGGCACCTTTTCTAGGAATTTCACTGGCAACTTACTGGTTGCAGTGAAATCATGGACACATTGTTCCATTTGTAGACAGCAACAAGATAGAACAATGTGTCCATGAGTTCACTGCAACCAGTAAGTTGCCAGTGAAAGTCCTAGAACAGTTGCCACATGTAAAGGTACCCTTAGAGGGTTTCTTAAGAGATGCTATACTGGAGTATCTAAAGAAAAATAATCCCATGACCCAGTATGAACATGGGTTTATGAGTGATCGGTCCAGTCAAACTACTGTGATCACCTTCTATGAAGAGATAAGTTCCGGACTGAACCAAGGAAAAACAGTGGACGTGGTGTATATGGACTTTTCAAAAGCTTTTGATATCGAGCCACACAAAAGGTTGATACCTAAAATGTATTATATTTATCCAACAAGGTAGATAAAAAAGCCAATGGCACTCACCAAAGTTGATCTTCAATTCTTTTAATTCCACATTACATGTGCGGAGTACAGAGAAGGGGGGAGGGAGGTGCTGGAACGAGGACGACGGTAACCGTTTCGCGGCTAACCTGCCGCTTCTACAGGTCCTGACATAGCGTCTGACGACATATCCGGTGCTAAATAGCCGACCAGCTGCATCGTCAGAACATTCACATATAAAAAGTGATTACATACATATGTACAGAGAAATGTAACAAGGACTGTGTCTTATAAGTCCATTTTCACCAATAAATTGATTAGAATATAAGAACAACCAAAATTTTGATTCTTTAGAAAATCAGACAAGGTTACAAAGTGCGGGCAGAAGGGAGAAAAGGTCTTGTTATACTACAAGCCGTAAAGCCTCTAAAATAAGAGAACATTGGTAGAGTGATCGCATATAACCTAAGAGCTGGGAAACACAGTCTGTAGTGAGACCCGTCACGTAGGTATAAACCACTGTCCTTACTCAATTATCATTGTTTGTAACATTATAATAGCTTATACGACCAGAACTATCAATGCTCATTCATATAACAGAAATATATCTTATTACGGCTTTATATGAGGTGACAAACACTGAAGATTAGTTTATTAAATAGATATATCAGTTTCATGAATATAATCATGGTCAAGAAAAACCGAGGCACAGGGATCTGTGCTGAAGTCGGCATTCATGAGCGTGATTATATTTTAGGAATATCAAGGCATAAAGGTATATATCTAAATTAGATCAAAGACAAGAATGATGAAGCAAGGTGGATGAGAATATAGACAGCAAAGTAAACAAATGTCTATAAATTTATAAAAAAGCTGCTAGATCATTCTTATCATTCATTCCCAGCAAACCACATGCTTTAGACCTGATTATCCATTTACATTCTTTTTGTAAAAGGATTTTATGTATATCTCCTCCTCTCCCTGTTGGGAATACTCTCTCTAGTCCTGCAAAGGTCAGGACTTCAGCTTTCCCTTCATGGCATTCTCTCACATGTTTTATAAGTCTAGAACTACCGATACCTGTGGTGACAGATTTGACATGTTCTTTAAAACGTGTGCACATTTCTCTTATAGTTTTTCCGATGTAGAACCTTCTACATGGACAAAAAACTATATAAACAAGCCATTTAGTTTTGCAACTAATGTAGGTGGAAATTTTTTGACTGATCCCTCCAAAGACTAAAGGATTATCTGTTTCATGGTGGTTACACCATTTACAGTTCCTGCACTTGTAGTTGCCAATGGGGCGTTTCATATCTAGCCAATTTAGTTCTTTATGAACAACCATTCTATTATTTATCAACATGTCTTTCAAATTTTGGCATCTCTTGTATGTTATTAATGGGGGTCCTATTTCTAGTGCCCCTAATTCTCTGTCTTTAAGAAGTACATGCCAATGTTTATAGATGACACTTTTAATTTTATCAAACAAAAAGACGATTATGAAAAAGAAGCTAAACGCCAATTAAACTGCCCCGACACATATAAAATCTTACAGACCGATCCTACACACAAATTTAATGAAGCTTTAAGGAAATTATTGAGAAAGTATGTGTTGTTGAATGTTTTAGATAATAAGCAGGCTGAAAAACTCTTTGTAAGTTCCCCCCGAAAACCTTATTGGTATCAGTTGCCTAAAGTGCATAAATCTTTGGTGAACCCCCCCGGACGCCCCATTGTGTCCGGGGAGGGCTCACTAACTGAACCGTTGTCTAAATTCCTGGACTGGTTGCTGAGACCAATACTGAATGTTATCCCGTCCTACGTAAAAGATTCTAATGACTTCGCTAGACATCTAGACCAGATTAACTGGCAACACGGATATAGACTTGTTTCCATAGACGTGGAAAGTCTATATACGCGAATTCCTCAAGATCTAGCTACTGAAATCATCAAAGACATATTAACAACAAATAACCAAAACCCTAAATTAATAGAGTTTATATGTGAAGCGTTAACGTTTGTCTTGTCCCACAACGCCTTCACTTTTGGGGACGTGTGGTACAGACAGATGGTGGGGACGGCAATGGGTACGCCTGTATCATGTACCCTTGCTAATTTGTTTTTGGCGCACTTGGAAGATAAATTGGTATACTCTCTGGACAATCCCTTCCTGAAAAATATTAAGACATATCTGCGTTATGTAGACGATGTCTTCATAATATGGGATGGAACAGAGGAAGACTTCCAACTTTTTGTTTCTTATTTGAATACAACAAATAAGTACAACATGTATTTTACTGTCGTTTTTGGGGACCAGGAACTAGCTTTTTTGGACATTATGATTAGAATAAAGGATAACAGCATATCTAGATCCCTGTATAGAAAACCGACCGCATGTAACACCCTTTTACACTTTGACAGTGCGCACCCCACTCATACTAAACATGCCCTACCCTATAGTCAAATGCTACGGGTCAAAAGAATAAATAGTGATGCAAATAATTTTGATTTACAATGTAAAGAATTGGAAAAACAATTTTTTCAAAGGGGATATCCAAAAAAGGTTTTAAATAAGGCCAAAGCACGGATCTTGAATGATCAACCGAAAATTAAAAAACAGGGACCGGGAGTTGATAAGAAACGTTTCGTTTTTTCCTTCACCTATGGCCCCATGTTTGATAAAATTAAAAGTGTCATCTATAAACATTGGCATGTACTTCTTAAAGACAGAGAATTAGGGGCACTAGAAATAGGACCCCCATTAATAACATACAAGAGATGCCAAAATTTGAAAGACATGTTGATAAATAATAGAATGGTTGTTCATAAAGAACTAAATTGGCTAGATATGAAACGCCCCATTGGAAACTACAAGTGCAGGAACTGTAAATGGTGTAACCACCATGAAACAGATAATCCTTTAGTCTTTGGAGGGATCAGTCAAAAAATTTCCACCTACATTAGTTGCAAAGCTAAATGGCTTGTTTATATAGTTTTTTGTCCATGTAGAAGGTTCTACATCGGAAAAACTATAAGAGAAATGTGCACACGTTTTAAAGAACATGTCAAATCTGTCACCACAGGTATCGGTAGTTCTAGACTTATAAAACATGTGAGAGAATGCCATGAAGGGAAAGCTGAAGTCCTGACCTTTGCAGGACTAGAGAGAGTATTCCCAACAGGGAGAGGAGGAGATATACATAAAATCCTTTTACAAAAAGAATGTAAATGGATAATCAGGTCTAAAGCATGTGGTTTAATGGGAATGAATGATAAGAATGATCTAGCAGATTTTTTTTATAAATTTATAGACATTTGTTTACTTTGCTGTCTATATTCTCATCCACCTTGCTTCATCATTCTTGTCTTTGATCTAATTTAGATATATACCTTTATGCCTTGATATTCCTAAAATATAATCACGCTCATGAATGCCGACTTCAGCACAGATCCCTGTGCCTCGGTTTTTCTTGACCATGATTATATTCATGAAACTGATATATCTATTTAATAAACTAATCTTCAGTGTTTGTCACCTCATATGAAGCCGTAATAAGATATATTTCTGTTATATGAATGAGCATTGATAGTTCTGGTCGTATAAGCTATTATAATGTTACAAACAATGATAATTGAGTAAGGACAGTGGTTTATACCTACGTGACGGGTCTCACTACAGACTGTGTTTCCCAGCTCTTAGGTTATATGCGATCACTCTACCAATGTTCTCTTATTTTAGAGGCTTTACGGCTTGTAGTATAACAAGACCTTTTCTCCCTTCTGCCCGCACTTTGTAACCTTGTCTGATTTTCTAAAGAATCAAAATTTTGGTTGTTCTTATATTCTAATCAATTTATTGGTGAAAATGGACTTATAAGACACAGTCCTTGTTACATTTCTCTGTACATATGTATGTAATCACTTTTTATATGTGAATGTTCTGACGATGCAGCTGGTCGGCTATTTAGCACCGGATATGTCGTCAGACACCATGTCAGGACCCGTAGAAGCGGCAGGTTAGCCGCGAAACGGTTACCGTCGTCCTCGTTCCAGCACCTCCCTCCCCCCTTCTCTGTACTCCGCACATGTAATGTGGAATTAAAAGAATTGAAGATCAACTTTGGTGAGTGCCATTGGCTTTTTTATCTACCTTGTTGGATTGACGACTCTTACGTATAGTGAGCACCCCATTGTGCTGGATTCCTTCAGTCATTCATAATGTATGGAGCTACACGGATCATGATACACAGATAGTGCCCAGTTTTCCTTTCTGCATAAAGACTGTATTATATTTATGTTTTACACCGGAGCTACCTCGCGATTCTGAGTTGCTGCGATAAACCTAAGCTGTCACCGCGTGTGTTCCACCTTCGGGGTTTGTTTTAGAAATCCGTTTGGTTATGACCCTACGTGGATCATTGGGGGTCATAACCAAACAGAGTTAACGCATTACCTATATATTTTGTAATTGATTTCTGATACATAAAATGTGAATGAATGGGATAGGGGCAAATATGTGCAACTGGGTTAAGAACTGACTGAGTGATAGGAAACAAAGGGTGGTTATTAATGGACACACTCAGAATGGATCACAGGTAACAGTGGATTACCACAGGGGTCAGTATTAGGCCTTCTTTTTTACATATTTATTAATGACCTTGTAGGGGGCATAGACAGTAGAATTTCAATATTTGCAATTGATATTGTTCACTGATCTCTAGACAGATGTTATTCTCCTCAAGCTCCGTTTTGTCTTCCAAAAAACTCTAAAAAAAAATCAAGATACTGCAAAGCTGAAAAATGATTTCACACAGCACCTCACTGCAGTCACCACACTCAAAACACACAGTAGAGATTTCCACAGTGTAAAATTAGGTTGAAATAATCCAACACTCATGCATTATCTTCATACCACAGGGGTCAGTATATGGCCCTCTTCTTCTAAACATATTTATTAATGACCTTTTGGGGACATGCAAAGTTGAATTTCAATATTTGTAAATGATACTAAACTCTGCAGGGTAATCAATACTGAAGAAGACAATTTTATGTTACATGAAAATTTGAGTAAGCTGGAGGCTCGGGCTAAGAAATGACAATTGAAATTTAATGTGGATAAATGTAAGGTCATGCACTTGGGCAGAGGAAATAAAATGTATAATTATGTACTTAATTTTAGAACACTGAAAAAGACCTGGGTGTATGGGTGGATGGCAAATTCACATTTAGTGGCCAGTGTCAGGCAGCTGCTGCAATGGCAAAAAAAATAATGGTATGAAGAGGCAGAGATGCCCATAAGAAGAACATAGTTTTGCCTCTATACAAGTCACTAGTGCAATCACACTTAGAATACTGTGTACAATTCTGGTCTCCGGTGTATAAGGTTAGGGTCACACATGGCCATCAGTTTTTTCGATTGTTTTCAATAACTAATCTGTTTTTTTTAGGGTGCTTTTTTACCCTTCTGTGCAGCTCTGCATTTTTGGGACTTTACCATTTTTTCCATAAACAATGCTCTAAAGAACGGATCAGTCTTTTCCCTTTATTTGTTCCGTAAACAATGCTCTAAAAAACGGATCCGTTTTCCCATAGGGCCCCATATTAAAAAAAAGATCCGTTTTTTTACTGCACCCAAAAACGTCTTGCAACGTCTTTTGGGTCCTGTAAATAAACTGACACCATTGCAGTCACACTTGAGTGCAGCATCCATTTTTGGCATCAGTTTTTGGACTTAGGCTAGGGTCACACTTCAAAGGCACAATCCAGTAACCGCATCCATTACCGCAGGGGTCCCCAACCTTTTTTGCATCGGGGACCGACTTCATGCAAGACCATTTTTCCGGGACCCAGAGGTCTTTGAACTTATGGGGTGGGGCTATGAAGAAGGGGTGGGGTTTAGTACCCTGCTTCCCCAAAAGATGCAGTGCATCTTATTTTCACGGGATGTCTTATTTTTCCATCCCCCAATATGGTATCCCCATCATCCCCTTACAGCCCACAATATCCCCATCATCCCCTTGCAGCCCGCAATATCCCCATCATCCCCTTGCAGCCCACAATATCCCCTAACAGCCCTCCATATAGCATAATGCAGTGGCACAGCGCTCCATATAATATAATGCAGCCTCACAGCCCTCCATATAGTATAATGCAGCATCACAGCCCTCCACATTGTATAATGCAGCGTCACAGCCCACCATATAGTATAATGCAGCGCCACAGCCTTCCACATTGTATAATGCAGCCTCACATCCCTCCATATAGTATAATGCAGCGTCACAGCCCTCCATAAAGTATAATATAACCTCCTAGCCATCCATATAGTATAATGCAGCGTCACAGCCCTCAATATAGTATAATGCAGCGTAACAGCCCTCCATATAGTATAATGCAGCGTCACAGCCCTCCATAAAGTATAATGCAACCTCATATCCAACCATATAATATAATGCAGCCCCATATCCCTCCATATAATATAATGCAGCATCACAGCTCTTCATAGTTTAATGCAGCGTCATATCCCTCCTTATAGCATACATTCTCCCACACACACACTTCCCCTTATATAATCCCCACACAGACATACTGCCCCCTGTACAATCCTCCCACACACACTGACCCCTGAATACCCCACACACACAGACATTGCCCCCTGCAAAACCCCTCACACACACTGACCCCTGAATACCCCCCACATACTGACATTGCCCCTTGTATAACCCCACACACACACAGACCCCTGAATACTCCCCACACACAGTCCACTTGTACAACCCCTCACACACATTGATCTCTGAGAACCCCCACACACAGTCATTGCCCCTTGTATAACCCCCCACACAGTCATTGCCCCTTGTATAACCTCCCCACACACACACACAGACCCCTGGTTACCCCCCAAACACAGTTATTGCCCCTTTTATAACCCCCCACACACACACTGACCCCTAAATACCCCACACACACAGTCATTGGCCCTTTTATAACCCCCCGCACACACACACTGACCCCTGAATACCCCCCACACACAGTCACTGCCCCTTGTAACCCCCCCACACACAGACTGACCATTGAATACCCCCACATACAGTCATTGCCCCTTGTATAACCCCCCCCCCCGCACACACACACACACACACACATACACCTCTTCTGCTGGCAGAACAACTAAACAGCTGAGGCAGAATCATGGCCAGAGTTTTTTCATATCTCACGCTCATGTGATTCACTTGGAAATAGCGCGAGATATGAAAAAACTGCGTCCACGTCTCTGCCTTAGCTACTTAGTTGTACAAGCGAAGCAGTCGGCCAATAACAGTGCAGCAGTAGCGGGCCAATCAGGGCATGGCTGCTGATTGGCCGACAGTTCCCCTCCTACATTTACACACACAGCTCAGCGGCATAGTGCTGGAGGTGAAGAACGCTGTGGGTGGGGACATCGCAGGGGGGTGGGGAAGCTGGCAGCACACCGCGGACTGGCACAAAGACCCCCATGGCCCAATCCGCGGACCGGTGGTTGGGGACCCCTGCATTACCGGATGCTGTAATTTCCTGTGCCTTCATACTCATTTTCCACGGTAAAAAGTGTGTTCTAAAAACACATGAGGTACCGGATCTGCCCTTAATGTGGCATCCGGTACCGGATGCAGAAGACGTTGCGGTTATAGAAATGTTCCCCTACTTCCCAACATGGTTTTTGTGGTCCGGGCCTGAAATCGTGTAAAATCAGATCCTCCCGGATCGGATCCGGCCCAATCCAGCGCATAATAACATGGTAGTCTATGAGTGTCGGATTCCACCAGCCCGATTAAAAATCGGATCCGGTTATTGGACCGCCAAGAATCGGATTCGGTTACCGGACCCGAAAAAAAAAAAACAGCCATCTTGTTACCGTTGATCAGGTTGCATCTGGGAGTCTCTGCGGAGGGGGACAAATACTAGAATAACAGCAGACCTTTACACACACTGTTGTTAAGGCACACCAAATCTGCATAATGGGTCTGGTATTTTATGAGGCACACCCTGCCAACAATAAAAGGGGCATTTCTTCACAGCTCTGTGGCCAGTATCCAGTTTGATGGTGTTGACGGCTAGGGCTGAAGAATGGCTGATGTGTTTCTTTTTCTCCGTATGTGATATCTTTTGCTACGCCGCCAGGAGGAAAGGAGGCATGGGAGATGGCGGCGTGTGTGGGTGTATGCCGTCAACGAGCTTCATCCCCAATATGGAGCATTCCACACCCTGTTCCAGCAACTGAGGCGCTATCCACCAAAATTTCAAAGGTTCCTGCATATGTCAGTGGGGACCTTTGACGAGTTAGTGGTCCTGGTGGAGGAGGACATCATGCGTAAGGACACGTTCTGCAGACCAGCAATTAGTCCAGCTGAACATTTGGTTGTCACTTTGAGGTATGTGTGACATGTCTACCACATATGTTTCCTAGCTAATGCTTGCCACACAGACACCAGTCATGTACCCTGCTACCAACTGCACCATGCTGCAACATATGGAAATGTGTACAATAATTGTTTGTGGTCAATAGCCTCAGTACTGTGTTAGCTTTGGCTGTGTGCATGGCTCAGGTCACACTAGGAATGGACGCAGGTGTTGTGTGTAGGGATGTTGATAATGATGTCCGGTATTGGCTTGTGGTTGTGAACGTTGGACCAGTCCTAGATTGACTGTACCCATTGTGTCATTGGCTTGTTTGCAGGATCCCATTGTTTGGTTATCATGTATGTTAATTATTAATATGTAAAGATATAACTTAACGTATGTTAACATAATAAATATCTTAGATAAAAATAATGGGATGCATTAAAAAAGCCATAGATGCTCATGAGGAGCTCATAATTGTACCCCTACACAAGTTGCTAGTGCAACCACACTTAGATACTGTGTACAATTCTGCTCTCCGGTGTATAAGGCTAGGGTCACACTTGCGTTTTTTCCATGTGTTTTTCACACTTGCGTTTTGTGAAAAACGCATGCAAAAACGCATCCATAGACCCCCATACAAAAAACGCATGCCCCAATGCCAAAAACGCATGTCTAAAGTGCCATGCGTTTTTGGGATGCGTTTATGTCTCAGCACCAAAAAATTCATCATGCTGCATTTTTTGGTGCTTTTTCAAAAACGCATGCATTTTTTTTAACATGGGGTCCTATGGGAAAGGCATGCGTTTTTGCATGGCACTAAATGGTTCCATGCGTTTTTGCATGCATTTTTTAAGACTGCCCTACACCTAACAGCAAAAACGCAGCCCAAAAATGCAGGCTGGAAGAAGCACCTTAAAAAACGCAGCCAAGTGTGACCCTAGCCTTAGAAAGACATAGCTGAAGTACAGCGGGTGCCAAGAACAGCGCCCAAGGTTATTAGAAGACTGAGGGGTCTGCAATACCAAGACAGGTTATTAGAGGACTGAGGGGGTCTGCAATACCAATACAGATTATTAGGGGACTGAGGGGTCTCCAATACCAAGACAGGTTATTAGAGGACTGAGGGGTCTGCAATACCAAGACAGGTTATTAGAGGAGTGGGGGGTCTGCAATACCAAGACAGGTTATTAGAGGACTGAGGGGTCTGCAATACCAAGACAGGTTATTAGAGGACTGAGGGGTCTGCAATACCAAGACAGGTTATTAGAGGACTGAGGGGTCTGCAATACCAAGACAGGTTATTAGAGGACTGAGGGTCTGCAATACCAAGACAGGTTATTAGAGGACTGAGGGGTCTGCAATACCAAGACAGGTTATTAGAGGACTGAGGGGTCTACAATACCAAGACAGGTTATTAGAAGACTGAGGGGTCTGCAATACCAAGACAGGTTATTAGGGGTCTATAGACCTCACTGCTGAGGTGGTTTTACTATCTGTACTCTCAGGGCACACTTTTGTATTGTCAAAGTTTGATGGGAGAACAGTGTATGGGGTTGGTTCCCATTGATCATCTAATTTGTTGGTGCGTCTCTTTCTTACTTACTTTTTCAGCAGGTTGCAATGGAGTTGCTGGGGCATGTTGCTTGTAGACTGTCTCCTGTTTTTCTTGAGCTTGCTGGAGACTCTTCTCAACACATTCTTGAACTTGGCGATACTTCTGCTGGCGTAGGGAATCCCAACTGGCTTCTGGAACTTCTGTATCTGGTTTGAGAATTCCCATATCCAAATCAATTGGCAGCTTACCAGGTCTTGCTCTCATGAGATAAGCTGGGGTGCAATTGGTTGAACTCACCAGGACATATTTATACAAGTCTACCAAGTCGGCTAGCTTCTCTGGCCATTGGTTCCTTTCTGATGCTGATAAGGTTTTCAAGAGGTCAACCATGACGTGGTTCATCTTCTCACATAAGCCATTTGTTTGAGGATGTTAAGGTGTTGTGCAGATCTTCTTACATTCATACATATTACAGAATTCTTGGAACACCTCTGCTTCCAAGGCTGGACCTTAATCTGCTAAGACCTGTTCAGGGTAACCATGGGGTCTGCAAAAGTACGTCTGGAATGCCTTTGCTGCGGTTCTTGCCGTTAAGTCCTTCACTGGCACCACCTAGGAAATGGGAATAGTGGTCCACGATGGTCAATGCATACACATAGCCAGATCTACTTGGTGTCAATTTGACAAGGTCTAAGGCGACTACCTCCAGGGGTTGCTTGGTGACTATGGACTGGAGTGGAGCTCTCTGACTTTCTTGATCCTTTCTCCTCAGGTTGCACGGGCCACATTTTCTACACCAATCATCTATTGATCTTCTCATGCCAACCCAGTAGAATCTTTCTCTTAAAAGCACTTCCAACTTTTTCCATCCAAAACGCCCTGCACCATCATGATTCCTTGACTAGCCTCACAGCCGGGTCACTGTCCTGTGTGTCAAATCCATCCGTAATGTGATAATGTGTTGAATGTTGTCTTCTGATATTCTGGTATACACCTGTTCTGTACTGGGATGCTCTAGGGTGGTGAAAGGCCGGTAGCTCTATTTCTTCCAGCTCTTCCGGTTCCTCTTCCACGTCTTTCAGGTATGGCATGCGGGATAAGGCATCTGCGTTCCCATTCTTGCGACCTGCTCTGTATTTGATTATGAAAGTGTAATTAGACAGCCGAGCTATCCATCGCTGTTCCAGTGCACCTAATTTTGCTGTATCCAGGTGGGTAAGTGGGTTGTTATCTGTATAGATGGTAAATCTTGCAGTGGCCAGATAATGTTTGAAATGCTCTGTTACAGCCCAGACTACTGCCAGTAGTTCTAACTTGAAGGAACTGTAATTCTCCGGGTTTCTTTCGGTAGGACGGAGCTTTCTGCTTGCAAAGGCAATAACTCTCTCTTTTCTTTCTTGAACCTGTAACAGTACTGCTAATAATCCTACATTGCTGGCATCCGTTTACAGAATAAATTGTTCATGGTAATCAAGGTATGCCAGGATTTCTTCTCCTGTTAGGGTTCACTTCAACTTCTTGAAGGACTCTTCCTTTTCATTACTCCACTGGAAAGGAGGACTCCTGCCCGGAGACTTCTTAGACTGCCCGTCCATCACTCCTGAGGTTCTGCAGCAGCGGTGGCCATCCCTAGCCACACACCACAGGTGGCATCACAAAAACTCCCCTGTATATAACCCCTTTTCCAACTGAACCCCAGGGCATGGAACAAGGTCACGACCCCCGTGACTTCCGCTAGAGACAACAGCAGCTAGGCCCGGTCCCGAGTACCCCATCGCCCTGGGGGCGCCTCAACAGCGCATCGATCCAATCTGGTACTGGAGCTTGCTAAGTTGTCGGTGTGTTGAGTGACAGCTCATCGATCCATACTGGGGTGTGCTGAGCTGCTGGTGTGTTGTGTGTCAGCTCAGTCTTTCAATCTGATTCTGGGAGGTGCTGGGTTATTCAGCTGTGCTATATTATCTGAGCAGTTTCCCCCAGACCTCTGCCAGTTATATCATTCTGTTCAGTGGTGCTTGTTGGCCTGTATTCCTGTGCTCTATGTGATTGCTGCCTGACCTTGGACCTCATTCTGACCATGCGTTTGTTTAGCCCATTTGCTCTTATCCGCTATCCTCCAGGTATTCTGACCCAGACCATGACTTGACTATTCCTCTATTTATCCCCTTAATCCTTGACATGATCTCCAGATACCTGACTCTGGAACACCTGACTACCCTGCCGCGCAACTTGTCATTAGTGAGTAGCATCACAATCACATCGCAATAGCAGTTTGCTTTGTACACTTTGTTCTCCCCTGTGATCTGACCATCTGCACGGTGCAACACTCCTGCCCACTGGTTGGTACGGTCTGCATGGCAACCTGTCCATTGAGTACCGGGCACAAGTTCAAATTTCATTGTTCCTTTGTTTTTGCAGGGTGATAACACTCCTACATTGTGATATGACTACCTGGCAAACACAGCTCTTCTACATCTGTATGTGACAAGAAACCAAATTTATTTATCTGACCACAGTATCACTGTATCTTTTTGCTCGTTTTGGTGCAGCCTTATATCAGATTGTGCAAATAGGTCCAAAGTTTATGATTAACCTCTGAGTAAAAATACATTGAAGTTAATGAATCATATCGCACGGAAAGTCCTGGAGTTCGAGTCATGGAAGCATACAATGATGATTAATTATTGTAAACTAGACTTCTGGATTCAGTTGACCTTAAAACAGGTCATTAGTTTCAGATTGGTGGGTGTCCAACAACCCCAAAAATCTGCTGTAATCAGATACTGCGGCCGCCAGATGTACGCAGTATACAGAGCCAGGGTATCGCCGCATTGTACCGCCTAGTAGCCAATCTCAGGTAGTGCAGCTCAGCCCTCGTTGTCCTCAATGCCAATATAAATTGTTTTGGGATCTGTTCATTGTATACTTCTTATGTAAACTGGACCTGTTAACTGCAGATCAGTGGGGGCACTGCATGTCAGAGTACCGCTGATATCATGACCTTAGTGCTAAACAATCCCTTTAAGTGACTACCGATATGGCCACCATGACAGTACACTTATTTGTTGTAACTTACTTTGGACACAACTGAAGCAAAGCTCCATTCAAGTCACCTAAGGCGCCAATGTTCATTGAAAAGAGTCATTCTCTGGATTGAGATGCATTTTGAGACTTGTCGTTTCAGACGAGGCAGCATCCTGCCACCATTTCTCTTCAATTTATATACAGAAACTATTGTCAGGAAGGCTGGACTTGCCTCCACCTCAATTCCATTCACAATACTTACAGTCAATATCCCTGTATAAATGGCACCTAAGCGACTCATTTTTTTTTAATAGGAAACAATTTGAAGGGGCCGGACACTACTTGGACAACCTCTAGGTTGGCTCCGAGGAAACCGCAACAGGTACCGACACTCCCCCGGTAGCTGATGAGACCCTGGTGGGTTCCCTGGACATCCTGACCACCCTCACACCTGGCCGGTTGTGTAAAGACCTGCCCAGGGACCGCTCCGTAGGCTTAGACAGGTTGGCGGTCCCACTCACACCTGAACCGGCGCCAGAGGGGATCGGGTGGTCTTTAAATGGGCCAACCAGAGCAAGGAGCTAATGGGCTTCCTGAGAGAGGCCCAAGCAGGCGAAGCCACAGTAGAGACCATTATATGGCAAGAGTACTGCCACCAGCAAGAAGCCTTGCAGGAGGCCAGTGAACAAGAACGGCAGGCTCAATAGCAGGCCATGGAGGAGTGGAACCTCCAAGCAAAAGGGCAGGTCCGCAAATGCAGGGTTATAGACAGAGGGCCGATATGTGTGGGCACGGTGGTCTGCTTCAACTCAGAGAAGAGCTGGGGATTCCTGAAGGAGCGTGGGAGGACCAAAAAACTTTTTGTAAACCGGCGGGACGTAGAGTCTCACCTGCCGGAGGGCCACCCCGGATACGACCTGTACCCCGGTGATCATGTCACCTTCACCCGAAACTTGGATGAGTGGGGGTTGTATGTCCTCGATGTTAACATCATGAGGGAGTAGGTGCCACCCTCAAGACCAACAGAGTCCCAGGTGTGGCAGCCAGTGTTCACACCTGTAAAGTCCAAGCAGACTCAGCCAAAGCCCACAAGCTACCGCCCCAGCTGCATCTAAGACCCAAGATGCAGCTACGCAAACTTTGTTAAAGGATCTGCCATGGTGGTGGTTCAGACCAAGGAGGCGGCTGCTCAAATGGGAGCCCCTGCAAGAGACACCTGCAGCAGCAAGAGACCAGGCTGTGCCAGCTAACACCAGCAGCACCTATGGACTCCAAAAGAGCGGAGATAGCTCAAATAGAGAGATGCTGCCTTGGCAGAGGAAGAAGGCACAATCCAAACCGTGGTAACCAAGGAGTGCTAGAGAATGTACAAAGTTAAACTGTTGTTGTCCCGGTTAGGTCATGAGTTAAAAGTGTGAGTTTTGCTTTAGTTAGTAGATATGTGCCTGGAAAGAGAATGTATGCCTTGAATTTACTAAGTAAAAGTCAAGGTGTGCCTGTACACAGAAAGTGTTCCTTAGTTTAGATTAGGTCTGTGTAACTTGTGAATAGAACCCGTTAATTAAAAGACTGAGAGGCTGTGGACTATGCACAACCCAAACTTTCTTGTGAGGGCCGGCTCCAGGTTTTTGTGAGCCCTGGGCGAAAAAGTCTTAGTGGGCCCCCTTTAACATATACTGCTCTATGTGTAAATGCATCATATTATAAATGTTGCACTGCAGACTGTAAGATATATATGTATATATATATATATATATATATATATATATATATATATATACACTGGACCCTCGACTCTGAGCTACATCAAGGAGCTCTTTTCTTTAAAGGGTACCTGACCTGACCATGTTAATACATTTCTAGGCATCCCTTTGTGTTATTAATGCACTATACTAAAGTTTCTAAAAGTTGTTTTAATACCTGTAGATCTGCGGCTTTTATTCACGCTCAGATGGGCATGCTATAGATCAGAGAGGCTGTGGTTGGACTGCAAGGGGCAGTAAAGCCGGTATGACGCAAATTGCGTCATATCCGGCTTTACCACGTCAGTACACCCATTAGGTGTACAGTGAAAAGACTTTGCGCATGCGCCATCGGCATCGCGAGGTCGGCAGTACACTCTAAGCGCATTAATAACACAAAGGGATGCCTAGAAATGTATTAACATGGTGCAGGCACAGGTTAAAAGAGCCTGGGGGCTCATTTTTAGAGGTCAGGTTCCCTTTAGTAAAGATGGAGTCACTAATTGTGTTCTGTTTTATTTCTAATAAAAATCTTTTTCTCTGTGTTGTGTTTTTTTTTATACGATCACAAGAAATTCATGTCGGTCATGTCTACTATTGGCGTGACCCCATGAATTTCGGGCTTAGGGCCAGCTGATAATACAAAGCTGGCCCTAACCCCATTATTACCTAGTGAGCCACAGCACCAGGGCCCTGGATGAGCTGGATACAGCGCCAGAAGATGGCGCTTCAATGAACGCGCCATTTTCTGGGGCGGCTGCAGACTGCAATTCACAGTGGGGGGAGGGCCCAGAAAGCTTGGACCACCCTGCACTGCGGATTCCAGCCCCCAGCTGCCTAGCTGTACCTGGTTGGACACAAAAATAGTGCGAAGCCCACACCTTTTTTTTACGTTCTTATATATTTTGTTTTTTTAAATTGACGTGGGCTTCACCTTATTTTTGTGTCTAGCAAGGTACAGCAGGCAGGTATGGGCTGCACCCAACCCCCAGCTGCCTATTTGTACCTGGCTTAGAACCAAAAATATAGGGAAGCACTTTTTTTAAATTTATTTCATGAATTTCATGAAACAATTAAAAAAAAAAAAATGACATGGGCTTCGCCCTATTTTTGTGCCCAGTCATAGAAGCGCCATCTTCTGGCGCTGTATCCAGCTCATCCAGGGCCCTGGTGCGGTGGCTCACTGGGTAATAATGGGGTTAGGGCCAGCTTTGTATTATCAGCTGGCCCTAAGCCCGAAATTCATGGGGTCATGCCAATATTAGACATGACCGCCATGCATTTCTAGTGATCGTAAAAAAAAAAACACAACAGAGAAAAAGATTTTTATTAGAAATAAAACAGAACACAATTAGCGACTGCATCTTTATTAAAGAAAAGAATCCCACCCCTCCGAAATAGTCCTGGGTCGAGGGTCCCCGACGTCCTATCCGGATCCAATATCATCTGATTGGCAAACCGATCAGATGATCAATATCAGGTTCAAGGACCTGAATGAGATGACAGATCAGCTGATTGTTTAAAAGCAGGTAAATAATTAGCTGATGTGTCATCAGTGGAAAAAAATAATACATACTCACCTCTGCAGACTCCATCCATCCATCCCATTCTGCCCCCCTCCATCCATCCATCCAACCCATTCAGCCCCCCACTCCATTAATCCATCCATCCCATTCAGCCCCCTCCATCCATCCATCCATCCAACCCATTCAGCCCCCCACTCCATTAATCCATCCATCCCATTCAGCCCCCCTCCATCTATCCATCCATCCCATTCAGCCCCCCGCTCCATTAATCCATCCATCCCATTCAGACCCCCCTTCTATCCATCCATCCCATTCAGCCCCCCCTCCATCCATCCATCCATCCATCCACCCATCCCATTCAGCCCTCCGCTCCATTAATCCATCCATCCCATTCAGCCCCACCTCCATCCATCCATCCCATTCAGCCCCCCGCTCCATTAATCCATCCATCCCATTCAGCCACCCTCCATCCATCCATCCATCCATCCCATTCAGCCTCTCTCTATCCATCCATCTATCCATCCATCCCATTCAGCCCCCCCTCCATCCATCCATCCATTCATCCCTCCATTCATCCCATTCAGACCCCCCCCTCCATCCATCCATTCCATTCAGTCCCCCCTCCATCCATCCATCCATCCATCCATTCCATTCAGCCCCCCTCCATCCATCCATTCCATTCAGCCCCCTTCCATTCATCCCATTCAGACCCCCCCTACATTCATCCATCCATCCATCCCATTCAGCCCCCCTCCATTCATCCATTCCAATCAGCTCCCCTCCATCCATCCCATTCAGACCCACCCTCCATTCATTCATCCATCCATTCCATTCAGCCCCCCTCCATCCATCCATCCATCCCATTCAGCCCCCCTCCATCCATCATCCATCCCATTCATCCCCCCACCATCCATCCATCCATCCATCCCATTCAGCTCACAGCTCCATTCATCCATCACATTCAGCCCCAACCCCCTCCACTATCTTCGGCTGTGACAGCGCCTTACCTCCCAGCGGTTTCTTCCTCCTGTGTGCTGTGGACAGTCCCGATCTCCAGCGCTCGCTGGCTTTGCACTTTGCAGAGCTGTCGGCAGTGTGACGTCATCATCACGCTGCCGACCTCTGTGAGCGCCGCATGCCGGGGTCAGGAAGGTGAATGGAGCTTCCCTGACCCTGGACGTGTCGGGGCCCAGAGCGCTGCCCCTCACAGTGCCTACTGCGCCTGGGGCAGATTACCCCCCCCCGGCCACCCCATGGATATGGCCCTGGCTGTGGGGTGCAGTGCTTAGGGGACCCTGAGGGCTAGGGTCACACTTGCGTTGTGAACCTAGCCTGATGCAAGTATTTTCTGCTGCAGTGCATAATGTTTAGTGCTATGCGCTGGGGAGCCCATAGAAACCCGCTCCATTTTCTAGCTGCGCAGAGCATTAAACGCTCTGCGCTGCATTGAAAAATACTTGCGTCAGGCTAGGGTCACAACGCAAGTGTGACCATAGCCCTCAGGAGCCCGATGGGCCCCCTCCAAGCAGTCGGGGCCCCGGCACTTGCCTGGATGCGCCGGGTGCTGACACCGGCCCTGTTTCAAGTAAATGGTTAGCACCCCGGTGTGCTCCTTGTTGGTTTTACAGTCAACATGAGAACTTGACCACAGAATCAAAACCCGTTTGGCGTGGCCAAAATAGTGGTCCAGCGGAAAGACCATCGATGTCCTGTAGCTCACCCAGGACCTACGTTGGGGGTTATTCTAAGCGGGTCCCCCGCCTTCTTGGCATTCAGGACAGTGTGATGGACACCCAGATAAGGATCGCACTGGACCTTTAATAGCTCATTGTAAAAAATGTATTAATGCTATTTATTTTTTTATTATATTTGGACCTGTTTTACATTTTGCAACGTTCAAGAATGAGTGCCTCACAAAACAGATGAAGAGATTAATTGTTACCTGTTGAAATGCATTTCTAAAAATTTTGCATGTCTTAATACCAGTTGTTTTTGTTTTGTTCCAGTCTGCAGACATGCTGAGTTTAAGAGAGGGGGGAATGTGGTGCGCATGCAGATCCAGTCACCCTAGAGGTACTGCACCCCAGCCAGAGGTGTAGTACCCCACTCTCCGGTAAGGAGGAGACACTGACAGGTATCCAGACACCCAGGCCAACACTACACCACTCCAGGTCAGGACATTGCTCCTAAGGAAGAGCACAGTCCCTGATCCTGTCTGGAGGGGAGGAACCAAGGTAGAAGGTATGGGTGGAGAACAGATTTTAGGGGAGCACCCAGGAGGGGGTGAAGTCAGGGAGGAAGTATGTTAGTGAAGTAGGACACGTGACAGAGAGTATAAAAAGATGGGTAGAAACATCTAGAAGGAGTTGAGTTGGTGGGTGGCTGGCTGGCAAGAGCTACAGGAGTCTGTGAGGGTCAGAGAGTCTGTCAGAGAAGGATAAGAGCAAGTTCGAGATGTCTTTGGGACTGGAGCCAGTGGAGCTCATCCCAAGACCTGGGAGAGAGAGAAAACCTGATGGTGGAGCTGGGAGAGAGAGGGTGCTCCCAATGACAGAAGGGGTCCCAGGTGTACGGCTGGTGAGCAGTCCACTTGTGGGCGCCCACATCCACATTGGCCAAAGCTGTTGTGGAGGGATCAGGCCGCAGTGTAGGGGGACTGGCCCCAGACTAGTGGAGAATGACCAGGCTCAGCTAGCAGCCCGGAGGCTGCAGTATCTCCAAGTGCAGCAGCCAAAACTGCACACACCCGCCAAATAAGTGGCCACATAGGGTCCAAGGGACTGAGAGAGAAGTTGCCCTACAAAGGCCCACCGCCACAGACTCAGGGCTCTCTGTGTGAGGTGCAGGGCAGGAGGGCGAAGCCAGTGCAGAGAGAGACGACCGTTTATGCATATATGTAAATTGTCTTTTGTAATATCTTGTATATCTTTTGTACATTGCCAACTTTTTGGAGTAAAACTTAATATTACTAGCTTCGTCCTTCACATTCTATGAGAATGCAACACTCACCTCCCACTATTTCATGTTACCAAACAGGTTACTGATCCACCTTAAATAGATTGGTGGTGCCAGCATAATTTTTGTATTTATGTGATATTGTGGGCCTGAGGGTGACTGGATCTAGGTATATATACATTCATGGCAGGAACTGGTGGCATATATACATCTCGTCACATCACGTGCCACAGTAGATGATATAAATTAGAGTAGCTGCACACCTTTTCTTATCCTCTGGCAATACTGGGTTTGGCCAGCAGGATAAGAGGGCGCCAGAGAGCTGCAGATCCTAAGTTTTCATGACAGACCGCTCAGGGGCCACGGACCGGGTCACGCCACCGTGACATCCCATTCCCTGACGACATCGACAGACCCGGCTCCAAGTATCCCACGGCCCCCACGGGGTGTGTCACTTGACAAAGGTCTAAAATGGTGGACCGAAACGTTGCACTGTAAGATGGTGGAATAAAGAACTTTGTTTTTGGAACATACTGGTTGTGTGGAGCACTGTCTTGCATTGGAATCTATTACTGAACTCTTTGACGACTCAGTTGGCAGGGCGTGCACTGCCTTAGGGGTAAGAACATATACCCTTGGTCCGAGTAATAGGTTGCTGCATACCTGTCTATTAATTGCAAAGGTATTGAGGAAGGTTCTCTCTTCAGCCATCGCGAACAAATTTAAATCTGAGACAAAATCACAAGGGGTTAAAGACAAAACCGCTAGTAAACAGAAATGGAAATCTTGCAAATAGGGAGACAAAACAATGGTGGTCTAAGTTCCATATTAACATCTGTATATTACCGGTACTTGTATCACCATTGAACAAAAAGGGATAAAGTAATCTGCAAGACGGGAAGGTCTAGCAAAAGATGTTCTCTTCTTCTCCACATCATCCATGGTGGGCACGAAGGGCTGGGGTACTCAGCAGCTGGGCCAGCAGTCTGGATCATGGTGGCTGTGCCCAGAGCTGTAGCCATGGTTCAAATTAGAAGGGGGAGTAAAAATGGAAGAAAATAACAGAAAGGGGAAAAATAAAAATAGTTTGTGATGCCAGATGAAGCTTCAAGCCACTAGATGGCCGGCACTAGATGAGTACCCTCAAGGGTTAGGTGTTGTAGCAGTGAGATGGAATACTCACTTCAGCCAGGGCAGGCCCTTGAGGTTTAGAGAGTAGATAATGGTGATAGTAGTTGTAGAGGAGCAGTGTGGAGGAGCAGGAGGAAGAAAGAACAACACACAGGCTATTGCAGTTCTTTACATTTACTGAGATGTTGCAGAAAATCCAGAGCACATGTAGAACCAGTCATGCAGTTCAGCCAGTCTGGAAAGAACTGAAGTCCGCTGTGCTGGATTGAGATATTATGGCCTTCCTGTCGACTTCTTGTCTAAACATTTCTAGTTCCTGTATAGTTCCTCTGTAGTCCTCTAAGTTAGTGAATACCCTCCAGCCAGGCAGGTGACACGGACCCTGCGAGTGACTGCTGCTTCTCAGTCCTCTGGTCCTTATTGCAACTGTGCCCTGAATGGGCCCACCAAGAGTGACTACCGGGCATAAAGTTCAGCAGCCTCCAGGTTCTGTGGCCAGATCTTGGAAACCTGGTCACTTATGGTCTGATACCCTTCCTGCGTCTAGTCCCTCTGTCTAACCCGAAGGCCTGCAGCAGATACATCCTGTCGGCCACTCAGCCTGGCACCAACCTTCTGAGACTCTCCTTTGCCGATCCTATCCCAACTCCTCTTTCCAACTAGAAGTAGAGGTCTGCCCGGAGTGGGTTTCTTCTGTCCTTATCTCTCTGGTTGGAGTTTGGAAAAGTGTTGGATGCTTTGGGTTTTCATCAGAGGACCCTCAATTCTTTCCAGACATGGCATTGGAAACAATGCAGAACAATATAATCTGTGGCAGCCAAACCGCAGGGGTACCACATCCACACACACAACGTCTAACAGTAGAGTATAGGATCAGGAGGTCATCTACACCATCAAGAGAGAGTAGTCTGCATTTGGCTTCTTGAGGCCTTGAATTAATGGAAATATTTTTGCATCAGAAAACTATTTGTTGTTTTTTGCCTGGAGGTAGTGACTCACCATAGGCCCGTCGACTCCGGTTTAGACAGGCTGTAGCTCCTTCCTCCTTGTCAAGGGTGGGCCGCGCCTGCCGGTAGTGATGCAGATCAAAAGTTGAAGACGTCTTGTAGGAACAGATTAAAGGGGTTAATTTATTCGTGACGCCACCTATGAGTAGTTCGGTAATCGTTACCGACGCTGCGAAACCTCCGGGGGATGGATAGCAGCAATATGGAACGCTCCCCACAGGCTGAGCGGTGATCCCCGGAGGCTGGAGCTGGTATACAGTTAACGGGTAGCAGACCGGGCGGGACTCAGCAGTGATAGGTGTCCCTCAGAGATCCGTAGTGTTCCTCCATTCTAGCTAAGTATTTGCCATTGTCGCCCAGGAATACCAGGTCGGGTACGGGGAGGCTGCTTCAATCCCTATCCAAGATGTACGTTATGGATGTTCTGGGGAGCCTTGGGTCCCTCGGTGGGTACACGTAGCAGAGGTGAACTGCTGCCAGCTTCGGTACCAGTGAACCGGCTGTGAATTGGGCACGGGGGTATTTTGGAACCCGTGGTTGGTGATGCCCGATCCCGGTTGTTGAGGCCTCAGGTGCTAACACCCGACCGGTGAAGGCCCAGGGGCTGCACGAGGTGCAGAGCCGCTGCTCCTACTCCAAGTTCAAGTCTGTGTCTTGTCTAGACTAGACTCCTTCTGTTCTAGACTAACTGTACTTCTCCTACACACTAACCTTGCACTCCGCCCACCAGGACCTTGGATTGGCCCTCTATGTTAAGTGATGCATGCAGGGTTTTGGATCTCTAAGTTAACCATATGACTGCTGGGTCGGAGAATATTGCGGCTGCATTTATGGCTGCAATACCCTCCTGTGACGCACTCGTTGCGGGGCGCCACACTCCCCCTTGGTTAAATTCGCTTGTCCCCAAGCGTCATACTACCCACATTACAGAGGTTTTTATATTTTATAACAGGTTATAAACACTTTTATTAATGACAGGTCATTATTTTGCATAAAAGTGAAGCAAATAAACAGGTTAACACATTGCGCGGACCCGGCGGGCGGTCGGCTGTCCTTAGGTTAAAGTTCAGGCTGTGGCCGCCAAGTCGCGGTATTATTTGCAAACAGGAAGAAGTCTCTTGGCAAAAAGTTCAAACAACAATGTCACTTATGGAGGGCAGGGTTCCGGACTCGTATAGCGAACCACCCGTCACAGCATACATATCGCTCATAGGTTACAATGTCCCCTCTATATAAGTCTCGGTTAGGACGCCCTCGCGGTAGGTGCGATTCCACATCACGGCGCCCCACAAACACTTCAGTACTCACACCCTCCTCCCTTACGAATGACCACCCGGTGGATAAGTTAAAGGTGCTCACCCGTCCGGTTTTACGGAACTCTTCAGGCAATGGAGGTTGGCGGCGGGCTTCAGCGCGGGCCTGCATATTGGCGCGCAGCCGAGCGTGCCACTCCTCCCTTCGGATGCGACCTACCTCTTCGTCGGAGTGGTGCCGCGTGTGGATAAAGTCACTACGGCATGATGGTTGTTGAACGGCTTGAGTCTGGTGGGCAGTCTTGAGCGGAGCCCGGTTGAACGGAACCGGAGAAGATGTTGCTGCGGCGGCACCCGACCAGTGTACCAGAGCAGATCGCCCGGCAGAAGGATCCTTGGTGTCTCCCCAGGTGAACCCGGTGTAGAGGTCCTCAGCTGGGCTGTAGGTCTCGTCGTCATCGTCCTCGATCTTTCCCTCGATGACCACGTCGGGCTGCTCGGCTGACGGAGATGATGGAATGGAATCCTCTGGGTCGATGGGTGGCTGTGCTGCAAAGTTCTCCTCGAGGTCGTCTTGCAGGGCTTCCAGGCTGCCTGCCTCTTCTTCTGTAGCAGCGGGAAGTGGTGTTTCAATCCCAGTCACCAGGTAGGCCTCGGTAACTGCAGAGGAGGCCTCCGGTTCAGGGGAGAAACAGGCGACAGTCTCGGTAGTGATGAAACTAGTCGCGGGTTCCGCAAGTGGAACCAGGTAAGTGTTCGGTTCTTCTGTGGAGCGAGTTGCAA
Source organism: Allobates femoralis (assembly GCA_033576535.1). Classification (NCBI taxonomy): domain Eukaryota; kingdom Metazoa; phylum Chordata; class Amphibia; order Anura; family Aromobatidae; genus Allobates; species Allobates femoralis. The sequence continues at coordinate 28,199,045 of JARQOC010000002.1, forward strand.
GCTCCGGCTCAAACACGGTCGCTGTTCCAGGCTTTGGAGCGGGATAAGCGGTGGTCTCTACCGGGATGACACAGTCTATTGGCTCTGGAGACAAGGCTGGACAAGTGGTCGGCGTGGGCAAGGCGGTGCTGAAACTCGAGATGTCGTCCGGCCCTGGAGTGGTTGCACCCGAGCGGCTCTGCTGCATCGCACGATGTAGTCTGCTGCCCAAGCTTGCACTCCAGCTGCGGATGGTCCACTCTACGGTTTCTAGGAGCCGTACCCGGAGGTCTTGCAGAGCTTCTTGCCAGAAGTCAGGGCTGCCGTTGATATTGAGGACAGGACCCGGACCCGGATGGCCTATTGCTGCTCTGGCCTTGGCTTCCACTTCTTGTATCAGGTCTCTCAGTCTTGAGCTGGCCATGCTTCTTGGAGGAACCACACCCGTCTCTACCCGGTAGCTGTACTGGTGAAGAGCTGGTGAAGAACGGTCTGTCTGACACTCCCATTTCCTTTGGGCTTTTGTAGTCCAATCGTGGGAAAAGTCTTTGGGATCCGCCCCCATGGTTGATTCGAGCAATCAGGGCGGACAAAGAGTTTTGGCGCCTTTGCCTTTAGCCCTCCCACGATGAGGGGCGGTGGCTCACCCCTGGGCTTGCACGTGGCGGATCCTTATGGCGGGAACGCCATCTTGGGCGCCATCTTGGCCCACGGTGAAAAGGCGGGAAAGTTCTTTTAGGGACGAACAAAGTCCAAATTGTAGACATTAAAGTCATTTTAAAGCACATTATACCCGTTAGGGAACGGACCTGCTCGTATCCTGTTCGTGACGCCATTTTCTGACTCACCGTAAGCCCGTCGACTCCGGTTTAGACAGGCTGTATCTCCTTCCTCCTTGTCACGGGTGGGCCGCGCCTGCCGGTAGTGAGGCCCCATTGAGTGCAGATCAAAAGTTGAAGACGTCTTGTAGGAACAGATTAAAGGGGTTAATTTATTCGTGACGCCACCTATGAGTAGTTTGGTAATCGTTACCGACGCTGCGGAACCTCCGGGGGATGGATAGCAGCAAGATGGAACGATCCCCACAGGCTGAGCGGTGATCCCCGGAGGCTGGAGCTGCTTAAGATGTTGTGCGGCAGCTGCGGTTACCTTGTGTGCAGACGGATGCAATCATAAGGAAGCACGGACACTGAAAGTCTCTGTAACGGGTCTTTACTGTAACCAGCAGGCAGTACATGGTATACAGTTAACGGGTAGTGGACCGGGTGGACTCAGCAGTGATAGGTGTCCCTCAGAGATCCGTAGTGTTCCTCCATTCTAGCTAAGTATTTGCCATTGTCGCCCAGGAATACCAGGTCGGGTACGGGGAGGCTGCTTCAGTCCCTATCCAAGATGTACGTTGTGGATGTTTTGGGGAGCCTTGGATCCCTCAGTGGGTACACCGCTGGTTAGACGACTGGAATGTGGCTGGTGGTTGGGTGCTCCTGTAAAGCTGCTCCTCCACGCTTCTGGTTCGCGTAGCAGAGGTGAACTGCTGCCAGCTTTGGTACCAGTGAACCGGCTGTGAATTGGGCACGGGGGTATTTTGGAACCCGTGGTTGGTGATGCCCGATCCCGGTTGTTGAGGCCTCAGGTGCTAACACCCGACCGGTGACGGCCCAGGGGCTGCACGAGGTGCAGAGCCCCTGCTCCTACTCCAAGTTCAAGTCTGTGTCTTGTCTAGACTAGACTCCTTCTGTTCTAGACTAACTGTACTTCTCCTACACACTAACCTTGCACTCCGCCCACCAGGACCTTGGATTGGCCCTCTATGTTAAGTGATGCATGCAGGGTTTGGATCTCTAAGTTAACCATATGACTGCTGGGTCGGAGAATATTGCGGCTGCATTTATGGCTGCAATACCCTCCTGTGACGAACTTGTTGTGGGGCGCCACAGTAGAAATCCAACTCTGCTTCCAATTGATTGAAGACACAATGGAGGAGGTTGGTCCGATGGAGATTGTAAGAACTGATAGAGTGTAGATAAGTTACGCAGGTTCGGTCTTTCCTCATACAATTTAGTGCATCCATCATAAAAACTAGGTAATAAAATTGAGGATTTAGATTTGAAAAAATATATTTTTTTTGCGAAAAATTCCAAATGATGTAGTTTGTTTTTTGGATTGGGGCTCCTGAAATAGCAGGTATTGCCCAAATGTTGTGCGGCAAAGGTTCCAGGTCCAGAAGAAAAAATGTATGTGAAAAGGAGGTCACCTACGAATGTACTGCAAGGAGTTAATCTGGTGTTCAATCACAGCAGGAAGAGGGAAGGTAACTGAACCACCTGCTCATCCGCCTCGGGGCTTGTTGTCGTTGATGATATAACTATGTTTATCTGTGTATGAGATGAGGAATGCAGGTTGTGGTGATGGCACTTACTGGTATTGGCACACACTCTGCACGGGCTGATAGAGGCTTGGCACAAGCACAGAATATTACAGTTGCAGACGTATACTGATTATGTTTCTCTATTGAGGGATTGGTTTATTTCGCATCAAAAAAGGCCTTATGCCCACAAAGGGATTCTGGAAACAATCCCGCAAACTATATAAAGTCTCTGTACAGGTGGAGATCATTGGAATCTGTTGACGGTTTCCTGCAGGTCTTCAGGTTTCTCGAACTGAGGGTCACTAACGCAGAGCAATTGGTGCACACCCCATACAACCAGGTGTTCTGCTACAGTGCTAGGAACTCCATCCACACCTATGGTCGCTGCTACCTCTGCTAAATCAGTCATCGCTGCATCAGCACTCATACATAGGTTTCTGCTGTCTCAATTCTGATGCACCAAGTCTTCCTTGTTACACTTCTCTATCCCTGCTACATCAGTTGCTGTTTCTGATGTGCCAAGGCTCTCCTGTTCCACTTCTCCATCTCTGCTACATCAATTGCTGCTGTTTCTGATATGCCAAATCTTCGCTGTTCCAGATTCAGCTACACGTGTTATTGCTCATCCTGCTGTGCTTATGTGGTGCCCCTGCGGTCCGGCCACCACCAATGGTATTGCATGCATTTCAAATGTGTGGTATCATGCCCAGAGGTAAGAGGAGGAAGCTTTAAAGAGACTGCCAAAATGCATCCAACATATCCAAACTTCAGGCCAGAGAGGTGCTGGGCAGTAAACACCTACTGGCTGGGGGAGGAGTTAGGTTAGGGGTGGGTGGCAAGAAGGAGAGACCTTTAGTGAGTTCCAGGCAGGCAGCTGGAGAGTGAAGTGCTAGGTCCAGGGCCTGAGGACACAAATCTGCTGCCAGCTGTTGAAGCTGGGCAAAAGAGCTAACTGCAACAGGGGTACCAGCTGCGATTTGGTTTGGGAGACTTTAGGACCAATCGTGACACTTGAGGTCACTGGGCTTCAGGTACAGTGACTCACTTTGTGGACCCTCCCCAAGCTTAAGGGGCTACATAGGGTTAGAGGATAAGAAAGACTGTCGCTCATTGGCCCACAGATACTTGCCTGCAGGCACTGGTAACTATGGGACATTTAGGAGAGGACAAGGGGTAGCAAGTGCCAGAAGGAAAAGGCAGTTGGAAGACCATATACTCAGTGTGTCAGCAAGGTGAACTCTGAATACCTCTATGCTGGTGTGGCGCCCTGCTCACGCAAGTAGCCACAGAAGAAGGTTTAATCATAATCATAATCACAGACGCGGATTCTTTAATGTAAGAGCAGTGAGACTATGGAACTCTCTGCCACATGATGGTGTAATGAGGGAGTCACTACTAACATTTAAGAAGGGCCTGGATGCCTTTCTTGAAAACTATAATATTACCAGTTATACATACTAGATTCTTTGATAGGGCGTTGATCCAGGGAATTAGTCTGATTGCCGTATCTGGAGTCAGGAAGGAATTTTTCCCATGTTGCCACATGGTTTTTTTTTCCCCCAATGTGGAGCTTAGTGTTGCCACATGGTTTTTTTTTGCCTTCCTCTGGATCGACATGTTAGTGTCACGGGTGGCACGGATGACAGGGTAGAGGCCACGCGCAGACGGTCCCAGCGTTTGGCCAATCAGCCATAAGGTTTGAGGACGGTCCGTCTTTCAGGGGCATTTACCTTCTGTGTAGATAAAGAGAAGGTATGATAAGATCTCCCTATCATGGGGAGACGGCTGGGAAGGTCTTGTGCTCGGTCTGGTTTCTACACCAGTATTCTGGGTCTCTAGGACCCAGCAGGTTCTTCCCACCTTTATAAGGAGTTTCATTGCCCTCCCTCGGTGCAGGTGATATTTCCTTGTGCACTCATTATCCTTGCTCCAGCAGAAGCAGAGGTTGTGGAGGTTGCTGTGCTCTGCTGCAAGATAAGTGTTTTCTTTCCCCATTGTCTGTTTTTTCCTTGTGTTTGTCTTTAGTTGCTAGTGGAGGGGTCTAGTGAACCTCTCCATCTGATCCTTAGATAAGGTAGTGCTAGGATCAGAGAGGGACGGGTTCGTGGTCGGCGACAGTTGAGGAAACTGTATAGGGACGTTAGGGCAGACAGGGTCAGCCCCAGTAAGACTAGGGGTCACCCTCTCCCTCTTGTGCCCATAGCTTTAGGGACTCCTTATCCCCCCCCCCCCCGTCGTGGTCCTACGCTGAGTGCCTCTCCCGCTCCCAGCGTGACAGTTAGGCTATGGGTTGAACTAGATGGACTTAAAGTCTTCCTTCAACCTTAAAAACTATGTTACTATGTTACTATGTTACTTCTCTAATGCACAGTTGGGTTTCCACAGCAGGTACCTACTTCATGCAACATCTTCCACCCCGGCACAGTAGGGGGAGCCCAATTTGCTGACCTTAGGCAAGATCCCCTATAAATATTGCTGCTGAGGAGGAGCTAGTGAGAGTGTGCAGACGCTAGGAGAGCTGCGAAGACGTCCTGGTGGTCGGTGCTGCAGTTAGGCCCGAACCAGTGACCCGGATTGGCCCTTCTGTCATCCAGCAAGCCTAAGTGGAGACAGAAGGCAAGAAGCAGGCAGCCAAGAGGGAGAGAGGAACTTGAGGAAGTTCGCCCAAAGAAGTACCGGACATCGGGGATCCGCACCTGTGGGATACTCCAGGACCACAGAGAACCCCGTCACACCATGGAGGCTTCAGCCACCCAGTCCCCCTGTGGGTCAAGAGAGGGAGCCGACACAGCAGTGTACCACCGCAGTGATCATAAAGGGTAACCTGGAGACCGCACAGGAGAAGATGTGGCACCCCATGGGTTAATGTGCCACAATAACATCACATGGGTTCTCTCCCCACTACACACTGACAAACACTACCACCTCTGGGCAATAGGGGGAGCACCACCTGCTCCCTTATATACTCTTGCCCATGAGGGAGAGCTCAGTTCAGCTCGGAGCAGGGCTGAGAAGAGGACACAGAGCAGAGTTAGCTCAGTGCAGACCTAGCAAGGGACAGAGGAACAGGAGAACGAAAGACAGAGGAACACATCTGGGAGCTAGAGTGACACCATCACTTGCCCCAGAAGTACGCACAGAGATGGACACCGGATCCGGTACTGTGTCTGGCACCCACAGCACAGTGAATCCAGGAACAGTGGGATCACTAGATGCCCCCTAGTACCAGAGTGAAGCAACACGGAGGGGTCAGCACAGCATAGAGGACCCAAGTTGCCTAGCCAAGTGGTACCAGCAGAATACAGAGAGACGTGAGGAATCCCAGCAGCTTAGCTAGAAGCAGCAGCTCAGGACACACACACAGTGCAGCACAAGGAAGCCAACGACCCGGACAGGGTGTGGGAAGAGAGCTCAGCCCCATTACAGACTCCGTGGACTATAATCTGCAATAATATCAGCAGTAAAGCCTTGGAAAACAGCTTTGGAGTCTGTGTATTGATTGCGACCTTTGCTCCAGATTCAGCACAGAGACAATTCCTCCCTACAGATCCAGCCTGTCAGCTCTGCAACATTAGGAGAGGAAGAGAATTGCAGTGTCTACCAAACGTGAGTGTGTGTCCTTTAACCCTTCTCCACCATCTATAACCCCAATAGACTTCGACCCTTACTGCCCCGGGGGATACAGTTCCCCCCACTGGAACTATACCATCTCCGCTGCCATTCCATCACCCCCGGAGGTTCTGCAGCAGCGGCGGCCCCCCATTACTGGCCGCACCAAGTGGGTGGCGTCACCCGTGACAATCCCCTTGTAAATAATTCCCCCCTTTTATTGTGAGGGCCCAGGGACACGGTCCGGACCAAGCCACCCGTGACATCCCCAGTACCGTCCGGTCCGGTACCGAATACCCTAGTCCCGCCTCGGGCTCCACAAAGAGACAGACATCAGAATCCGGAGGAGAGAAGAGGCAAGTCAGGCTGCATGCAGGCTGGGTCTCAATCACTACAGAGGAACAGAAGAGGCCTTATACCCACTTGCTGTGGGGACCCATTGTGCAACCTGGTCACCTGTCAGTGCCCTGGACGTTTTACCTGCCGTCCAATCAGTAAAAGGTAAAAGAGACTTTGCAGTGTACGTGTGTCATTCCTCTTCATCCCGGTGCCCCTCATAGACTGCTCCAACACTCCCCATCCTATCTACAGCTCCACTAAAAGCTTTCCCTTCACACGCTGCCCCGGAGGTCCAGTCCTACCTGTGGAGGACTTTACCACACTTGCTGCGTTATCAACTACCTCCAGCGGACTGTGGTGGCGCTGGTGACCCATCATCAGACACTACAGGTGGCATCACAACAACTGTAAATATAATCCCCTGTAAATAATTCCCCTTTTTCAAAAGAATAGTCCCCCAGGACACGGGATCAGGCGCGGCCACCACTCCCCGTGACAACAGTAACGTTAACCTTTGCAGCCTGATACCCGAGTACCTCAAAGCCTGGGGCTCAACACTGGCCAGGCTGTAATCTTGATCGAGTCTGTACCCCGGCTGGGTTGCAATTGCTACTGATCCGCATGAACTGTGTGTTGTCTGGTTCTTCCTGCATCTTACTACAACTCTCATCGTCCTCCTCATTACATCCACCTTACACACCTTCCAAGGGGCCTCAGCCCTGACTGGAGAGGGCTTAAAATCTGGCTGCCACAACTTCCTCCCCTTGAAGCCTTCACAGCGGCCACTGGCCACCTACACGCCATAACTCCAGTTGGAGTCACTACAAACTTTATTCCCCTGTAAATAATTCCTTAACATGTCCAGCCTGGGCCATGACCTCCAGCAAACCGCCACTGTGACTTCCTGAACTGTTATCCCCTGGACGGTTAAAGGGGGAGTCACACGCGTCAATGTCGTCAGCGAGATGATCGCTGACGACATTGACGGCTGATTGCTGGTGAGCTGTCACACAGGCAGACTCACCAGCGATCAATTGACCAGAAACATCGTGGAAACGATTTAAATATCGTTTCCACGATGTCTTGCTCCCACTGCCAGCCTGCTGGAAGCGGGAGCAGGCTGGTCTCCAAGGTAAACTGCAGGTATCTAGGCAGCGCGCGCTGCCTAGATACCCGACGTGTACCTTAGTTACCAGCCTCCTCCGCTCACCGGCTGGTATCTAAGGTACACAGCGGGTAACTAGGGACCCTAGTTACCCGCTGTGTACCTTAGATACCAGCCGGTGAGCGGAGGAGGCTGGTAACTAAGGTACACGTCGGGTATCTAGGCAGCGCGCGCTGCCTAGATACCCGCAGTTTACCTTGGATACCAGCTCCCAGCGCTTGTGAGAGGCGCTGGGAGCTGGAATATCGCTACTCCCGGTGTCACACGCAGCGATGCTGCGTGTCCACCGGGCGACAATCGCCAGGTTTTAGGACAGATTCTAAAACCTGGCGATCATCAACCAGCGATTTATCGCTGGTTGATTCAGTATGTCACACGCGTCAATATCGCTGCAACGTCACGTGCAGCCGATATCGTGCAGGCGATATTGACGCGTGTGACTCCCCCTTAATACCCTGGCCCTACAACCGCAACACTTCTGTAAATAGATGGGCATACTGCCACATTCTCCTTTGGAGACACGAGTATTATTATGGTGTATATGAGATGTGTTATTAGTGACAAAATGTGCCATGTTTGACAGTAGGGAGAGTTGCAGTTAATGTTTGGGACTAGCCCAGAGTGAGAGGGTCTAGAGTTTCCTGTCATGAGATTAGATAGGGCCCAACATGCCATAGAAGCAGACCAAATGTCTGGCTAGTGGGAAGAACCACATGGCATGGGTGTCCCAGATGTCAGAGGGGACCAGGACAGTGATGGTCTCTTATTGAACTCCTCCCAGGTAACCTTCCACTGCTCAACTAATGTGGGAATGCTGGGAATGGGTCCCACCCACCAAACTAGGGTCCACTTGAGGCTGAGGCAGTTACACCTCTTTTACGGGTGCAATATCCCTCTGTGACGCCTGACCATGCGGGGCGCCACATATCGCACTGTCAAGTAATGGGGACACAGACCGGTGCCGGGATACCCAGGCAATGCACTACACTAGGTCCAGGTCAGGGTTAGGGCGAGATTGCTCCTATGGGAGAGCACAGTCCTGATCCTGTATGGAAGGAGAAACCAGGGCAGTGGGTATGGGTGGAGAGGAAGTAGTTAGAGGGAGCACCTAGGAGGAGTGAAGTTAGGAAGCACACACATAGATGATGTGGGACACATGACAGAGGGTATAAATAGAGTTGGAAAGATCTAAAAAGGAGGAGAGGAACAGTTAAACAGCAAGTGTCGAAGCAGGGAAGCAAGAGGAAGGAAGCCTGTCAGAGAAGGAAAAGAACTTGAGAGAAGTGTCCAGAGGACTGGAGCTAGTGAGAGCTTGTCCTGAGACCTGACTGAAGAGCATAGAAAGAGAACCAGGTGACTCCAGGAGGAAAAGAGGGTCCCAGAGGCATGGGCAGTGAGCAATCCACCTGTGGGGCTCGTATCCATTGTCAGGTGCAGGCAGTGGAGGGACCAGGCTACAGAACATGCGGCACCGGGACCCCAAGACTAGTGGAGAAGACAGACCAGGCTCAGCTAGCAACTCCTAGGCTGTGGTACTTCCATGGTGACAAAGTCGACAACCACACACATCTGCTGAAAAGGTAGCAAAGAGAGGGTTAAGTGAGATACTACAAAGTAGCCCTAAGAAAAACCCACAGCTACTGGCTCAGAGTTCTGTGTGGGGAGGCGCAAGGCAGGAGGGTGAAGCAAGCGCAGTGTGAGACACGCGCGGAAGGAAAGAGAAGGGGTACAGGTTACGTGCCATCTTCAGGGGCAGACTGGCCCAGGTGGCAGGGAGGCACTTGCCCCCCAGGCGTGTGGTTTAGCCCTGGTATAGGGCTGCCCCCACAGTGAGAGCGGCCGCGCACTCACTTGAATGAGAGCGGGACCCGGGATGAAGCAGGCGGGCTGCGGGCGTCACCGTGGCGGCTGACAGTGAACAGTGATTGGAGCGGCGGCAGCACAACCCTTCCCACCCGCTCCTCACTTGGCCTCGGTAGTAATAGCATCCCCCCCCTTACTTGGTCTCGGGAATGATAGAACCCCACTCACCCCCCTAGTCCGCACTTGGCCTCGCGAGTGATAGCAACCCCCCTCGGTCCTCACTTGGCTGCTGGCTGTGAAAAGTAGTGGACTGCCCCACAGGGCAAGAAGTGCCAGTCAGCCCCTGGCCATCTTACTACCTGGGAGTAGTTGGATCCCTGCCTCAGAGAACCCAGCACTCAGCGGGCTGTTGCACAAGTAACAGTAAGTAAAACATCTGAAGAGGGCAACCCGCTGTGAACTTTCTTGATGCGTCGTGAGCACCAGAGACATAACTACCAACTCATGAAATTATGCAGAAAAAACTACCTTTGAAGTTTGGGCTGATCAGTTTGGCCTCCATTTTTTTGGTGCATGGACTGTTGTTGGTAAATTTTTAATTTGCAGTGAAGAGACAGTGAACCAAGTAATGTAAAAATGTTTTTCGTCCTATAAACAGTAATGGATGTGTTTTTCCAAATTGTCTACTTTTGCCATTTTAGCTATACAATGCGAAGACCCTTTTGGGGAAGTCGGTTACATAGTCACCGCCAACTGTGACCAAATCAGACCCAAAGCAATGGTATGTCAACAAAATTGTTATTGATCACCCTCTGGCTGTCCAGCGCTGTCTCTCCATTGCTCCCCACCAGTCTTTGCTGACAAGGCAGCAGCGGTGGAATCATGACTTCAGCATTTGATCCCAACACATAGACGTTGAGCCATTTACCACAGCATGATGACAGAGGAGTGATGGTCTATAGTGCTGAAGTCCCTTGAGAGTGAGTTTGTGATCCTCTATACAGTCCTATGAAAAAGTTTGGGCACCCCTCTTAATCTTACTCTCTTTTTTTTGTTTAAAATTGTTTTTTGGAACAGCTATTTCAGTGTGATCTATGTAATAACTGATGGACACAGTAATATTTCAGTGTGATCTATGTAATAACTGATGGACACAGTAATATTTCAGTGTGATATATGTAATAACTGATGGACACAGTAATATTTCAGTGTGATCTATGTAATAACTGATGGACACAGTAATATTTCATTGTGATCTATGTAATAACTGATGGACACAGTAATATTTCAGTGTGATATATGTAATAACTGATGGACACAGTAATATTTCAGTGTGATCTATGTAATAACTGATGGACACAGTAATATTTCAGTGTGATCTATGTAATAACTGATGGACACAGTAATATTTCAGTGTGATATATGTAATAACTGATGGACACAGTAATATTTCAGTGTGATCTATGTAATAACTGATGGACACAGTAATATTTCAGTGTGATCTATGTAATAACTGTTGGACACAGTAATATTTCAGTGTGATCTATGTAATAACTGATGGACACAGTAATATTTCAGTGTGATATATGTAATAACTGATGGACACAGTAATATTTCAGTGTGATCTATGTAATAACTGATGGACACAGTAATATTTCAGTGTGATATATGTAATAACTGATGGACACAGTAATATTTCAGTGTGATATATGTAATAACTGATGGACACAGTAATATTTCACAGATGTTCAATGATATTCAGGTCTGGGGACTGGGATGGCCATTCCAGAACATTGTAATTGTTCCTCTGCATGAATGCCTGAGTAGATTTGGAGCGGTGTTTTGGATCATTGTCTTGCTGAAAGATCCATCCCCGGCGTAACTTCAACTTTGACACTGATTCTTGAACATTATTCTCAAGAATCTGCTGATACTGAGTGGAATCCATGCGACCCTCAACTTTAACAAGATTCCCGGTGCCATCATTGGCCACACAGCCGCAAAGCATGATGGACCCTGCCCCAAATTTCACAGTGGGTAGCAAGTGTTTTTCTTGGAATGCTGTGTTTTTGTGGCGCCATGCATAACGCCTTATTGTATGACCAAACAACTCAATCTTTGTTTCATCAGACCACAGGACCTTCTTCCAAAATTAATCTGGCTTGTCCAAATGTGCTTTTGCATACCTCAGGCAACTGTTTGTGGCGTGCATGCAGAAACGGCTTCTTTCGCATCACTCTCCCATACAGCTTCTCCTTGTGCAGTGTGCGCTGTATTGTTGACCGATGCACAGTGACACCATCTGCAGCAAGATGATGCTGCAGGTCTTTGGAGGTGGTCTGTGGATTGTTCTTGACTGTTCTCCCCATTCTTCTTCTCTGCCTTTCTGATATTTTTGTTGGCCTGACACGTCTGGCCTTTACAAGAACTGTCCCTGTGGTCTTCCATTTCCTTACTATGTTCCTCACAGTGGAAACTGACAAGTTAAATCTCTGAGACAACTTTTTGCATCCTTCCCCTGAACAACTATGTTGAACAATCTTTTTTTTCAGATCATTTGAGAGCTGTTATGAGGAGCCCATGATGCCACTCCTCAGCGAAGATGCAACTAGGAGAACAACTTGCAAGTGGACACCTGAAATAGCTTTTCTCATGATTGGATACACCGGGCTATGAAGTACAAAGCTCAATGAGGTTACCAAACCAATTTACTGCTTCAGTAAGTCAGTAAAAAGTAGTTAGGAGTATTCAAATCATGAAAATCAGAAGGGTGCCCATACTTTTGCACCTGTCAATTTTTGAAATAATGCATATTTCACATTTTCGGTTAGTACAATAAACCTCATTTCAAACCTGAAATATTACTGTGTCCATCAGTTATTACATATATCACACTGAAATAGCTGGTGCAAAAAAACAATTTTAAACAAAAAAAAGAGTGAGATTAAGAGGGGTGCCCAAACTTTTTCATATGACTGTATATAAAACTTGAGTAAAAAAAATCCTAAAATTTGCTTTAAGTGACTTTGTTTTCCCAAAGATGTTAATAGATGGTGCGTCCAAAAAACACACAAGTGCCTTACATTGTAGCTGAAATTTGCCTGTTTATGGCTATCGTAGATTTCACTTCTGAATAACCCAAAAGATGAGTCAAATTTTATTAAGGTAGACTACCTTACAGACCCAGACTGGCCCACCGGAGAGTCGGGGAATTTCCTGGTGGGCTTTCTTTTCCGTATTATGTCATTTACCCCATTTTTTGTAAAAAACTAAATACCCTGTTTTTTACTACTTTTTCAGCAGCACTTGCTTTTTACTGTGTTTTTTTACAACAGAGTGTTTTTACACTCTTGTTTGACTGTTTTTTGTGATTCAGTCTTTTGGTGGTGTGAACACTGTCCTACAGACGCGTTCACTGTGTGCATGGCTCATTAGTTTTTGTCTAAATTGTTTCTTGTTTCTGCAAGAATGGGGAGTCTCCCACCCCTTCCCTTTGAGCCCAGCACCTATAAAGCCATCTTCTGCAGTCAGTCCAAGTCAGACATTGAACCTATCTGGATCCTGCTCATTTTAGGTACCAATACACATGGTTAGGTTTTAAATACATCAGATAGGGACTGTTCTGATACAGGTTACCTTGAAGGGGTAGAACGGCTTAGTATATATTTTTTGCAAAAAACGTATCAACTAAATACCCTGTTTTTTACTTTTTCAGCAGCACTTGCTTTTTACTGTGTTTTTTTTACAAAAGAGTGTTTTTACACGTTTGACTTGTTTTTTTGTGATTCAGTCTTTTGGTGGTGTGAACACTGTCCTACAGACGTGTTCACGGTGTGTATGGCTCATTAGTTTTTGTTTATGGCTATCGTAGATTTCTCGTCTGAATTTCCCAAAAGATGGGTCAAATTTTATTAAGGTAAACCACCTTACAGACCCGGACTGGCCCACCAGAGAGTCGGGGAATTTCCCGGTGGGCCCTCTTTTCCGTATTATGTCATTTACCCCACAAACATGATCAGTAGTTGGCACAATACTCTTGTTTCACTATGTAGAAATAAAGGAAGAATCTCATTATTCATTTTACAAGCTACCCAGTAGTTATAGAGAAACCTAAGTAAATTTGTACATGTAGTTGATCAGTGGACCCCAGAGTCAGTGTTACTGGTGGGTCCCCCGCCGCCTCAGTCTGACAATGCCACCTTATTTCAGCGAGTTATAGGTTCCAAATGATTATTTCATAAACCCGCCCCTGTCTTCACCCAACAGAACAAAAGACTACACCAGTATTGATGCTTATTGTTTCATTTATTATGTGGATCGGAAGGAAATGTCCTTATTACTGAAGTCCCATCTTATCTTGTGGCATGGATTGGAAGACGGATCAGGGAAGGTGGCATCCGTACTGCTTATCTGCCAATGATGAAACTACTGGGATCTTCTTAACTGACGGCATCCTACAAAAAAGTGTTGAAAACGTTACTGAAGACTAAAAATAAGGCATAATAAAGAGATTGAGTTGTTGTTAGGCCTACATAATACGGGGGCAAATTTTTTAAACTACCTAAAAGAAAAGTTGGGCTTCATTCCCCATAGCGGCCAATCACATCGCAGATTTCAGTTTGTCAAGAGCAGAACTAAAAGCTTTGTCGTGGTTGACTACCATGGATGGAAAATAAAGGTTGTTTTACGAATCTCCATCATTAACATTGGCGTTTCATACATCATCCTTACATGTTATTTATTGTAATAGATAGATCAGTAATGGTACCTTTACACGCCGCGACGGCAGGCTGGATACAGCCCGCTACAGGCTACAAATGTAGCTTGTAGCGTCAATGTAGCCCGTCGTAGCGGCGTCTGAAGACGCGACGCTACAGCCGGCGACAGATACATCTGTTTATGGGCTCTGCTCGAAAACTGATGGCTACAAAGCCGATGGTAGCGAGCTGTATCGGCGTGTAAAGAGGCAACGGAAGGGAACTCGGGACAGCCTGCAATGTAGCTAAGGCGTGACCCTGGCTCCGTGTTACCGCGCCCCATGTGCGATTATTGGTGGAAGCTGCTGCATGACGATTGGTAGTCGCTGCATAGGGAGGCATATTTAAAGGAGCTGACCAGTCACACTACACAATCGCTCGAGCGTGCTGTATTACTCAGCCTCCTGCGTTGCCTGCCCAATCAGGATGTTATTGCTTCGTCCTATCAGCGTACGGACGGCTCGTAATCCACAATTGTGGCACGCCTATGTGCTGTCCCTGCTGCACCAGGTCCGCCCATAGTAGCTGGTTATAGCGGTGTGTAAATGAGCTACAGCTGGCTACTTGAGACACCCGGCGATGTAGCTAGCTATAGATGTAGCGTGGCGTAGCGAACCTTGTGGCGGCGTGTAAAGAGGGTGCGTTGACCGTTTGTAACCGTTTGAGCGTGCTCGTGCACGTGAAGTAGCGGGATGTATCCAGCCTGCCGTCGCGGCGTGTAAAGGTACCATAATAGATAGATCAGGTAGGGAAGATAAGTGAGATGGAGGAAAGATGATGAGTTCGGTTTTGTCTACGTTGAGTTTTAGGAAGCGGGAGGAGAAAGAGGAGGTTATAGCTGATAGACACTCTGGGATTCTGGACAGCAGAGAGGTGACGTCTGGGCCAGAGAGGTAGATCTGCGTTTCGGCAGCGTACAGGTGGTCCTGGAATCCATGGGACTTTATGAGTTATCCTAGGCCGAGGGTGTAGACTGGAAAAATGTAGGGGTCATAAGTCAAAACCTTGAGGGACCCTCCAAGAGAGGGCAAGATGAGGAGGTGGTGTGGGAGTGCGAAACTCTAAATGTGAGGTCAGAAAGGTATGAGGATATAAAGGATAGGGCAAGGTCTTTGACGCCAAGTGAAGAGAGAATGTGTAGTAGGAGGGAGTGATCAACTGTTTCGAAGGCAGAGAGGACAGGTCTAGAAGGAGGAGGATAGAGAAGAGTCTGTTAGCTTTACCTGTAAGTCATTATTCATTTTGGTCAGAGCAATTGGGATGGTGGAGACAGAAGCTGGATTGTAGGTTGTCAAAGAGTGAAGTATAGGAGAGGTGGGAGGAACGTTCAGCATGGACATGTTGTTGGAGGAGTCCTGGGTTTGGGGATAGTCAAGGAGTGTAAGGATTAGTGGAGCAAAAACTGTAAGGGCAAATGAGCATGGTGAAAGAGAAGGTTTGGAAAAATATAACGGGAAATAAAGTTATTAAACAGCTGTAGCTCTTATCTTCTGTTCACGTCTGACTTCTGGGACATTTCTGGAATATTTCTGCTGCACTTATGAAGCAACATGCACAGACCACAATCACAGATCTGATCCACCAGATTTATACAGTTCAATCGCACATGAAAGATGCCAGGTGTGAACAGAAGAGAGGATTCACAAGGAGACACGTCAGACAAATACAAGAATAGAATCAATTAACAGACAGGAGTCAATGAGAAAAGTTTGCTGTTAAGGGAGGGAATTGAATAGGGAACATACCAGCAAAAGTCAAATGCATAGGTTGGAATTGGGTTCAGTAAATAAGCAGGATATTGTAGTAAGACCTCTGTTCCTGTATCTATGTAATAAGCTTTGTTCTACTTTCCGTATTTATATAGTAAGCTTTGTTCTGCTCCTGTACCTTTGAAGTAAGCTTAGTTGTGGTACAGTATCTATGTAGTCAGCTTGGTTTTGGTACAGTATCTATGTAGTCAGCTTGGTTCTGGTACAGTATCTATGTAATCAGCTTGGTTCTGGTACAGTATATATGTAGTCAGCTTGGTTCTGGTACAGTATCTATGTAATCAGCTTGGTTTTGGTACAGTATGTAGTCAGCTTGGTTCTGGTACAGTATCTATGTAACCAGCTTGGTTCTGGTACAGTATTCATGTAGTCAGCCTGGTTCTGGTACAGTATCTATGTAATCAGCTTGGTTCTGGTACAGTATATATGTAGTCAAATTGTTCCTGATACAGGATGTATGTAGACAGCTTGGTTCTGGTACGGTATGTAGTCAGCTTGGTCCTGGTACAGTATCTATGTAGCCAGCTTGGTTCTGGTACAGTATTTATGTAGTCAGCTTGGTTCTGGTACAGTATCTACAGTACTATCCAAATTAATTGGGACAAAGCATTTTTTAAGTAAAATCGTAAGTTGGTTACCTGTCAGTGATTCAAACCAGTTTTAACTGCTTTGAACAGGTGTGGGTGTATAACCTTGAGTAAATTTATAACATTATTATAACATTTTATTATTAAATATTCAAAAATATGTGCATTTTTTTGCTTGGTCCCAATTAATTTTCACAGCACTGTATGTAGTCAGCTTGGTTCTGGTACACTATCTATGTAGTCAGCTTGGTTTTGGTACAGTATCCATATAATAAGCTTTGTTCTAGTACAGTATCTATGTATTCAGCTTGGTTCTGGTACACTATGTAGTCAGCTTGGTTCTGGTACAGTATCTATATAATAAGCTTTGTTCTAGTACAGTATCTATGTATTCAGCTTGGTTCTGGTACACTATGTATGTAGTCAGCTTGGTTCTGGTACACTATGTAGTCAGCTTGGTTCTGGTACAGTATCTATGTAGCCAGCTTGGTTTTGGTACAGTATCTATGTAATCAGCTTTATCTAGTACAGTATCTATGTAGTCAGCTTGGTTCTGGTACACATCTATGTAGTCAGCTTGGTTCTGGTACACATCTATGTAGTCAGCTTTTTCTGGTACAGTATCTATGTAGTCAGCTTGGTTCTGGTACTGTATCTATGTAGTCAGCTTGGTTCTGGTACAGTATCTATGTAGTAAGCTTGGTTCTGGTACACTATGTAGTCAGCTTACTTCTGGTACAGTATCTATGTAATCAGCTTTTTTCTAGTACTGTATCTATGTAGTCAGCTTGGTTCTGGTACACTATCTATGTAGTCAGCTTAGTTCTGGTACAGTATCTATGTAGCCAGCTTGGTTCTGGTACACTATCTATGTAGCCAGCTTGGTACTGCTATTTATCTAATAGGCTTGGTTATATTTCTGTATCTATGTAGTAAGTGTCAGTTCTCTGGTGTGAATGATTTGTGTAGAGACTATTTGGGTAGTGGACTGTTAGATTTGTATCCTGTAGACTGTAATCCCATAAGGGCAGGTTCTTCTCCCCCTGTATTAGTCTGTTCATTGTGACTTGTATATAACCCATTCTCATGTACAGCACCACGGGGAATCAATAGTGCTCTATAAATAATAATCATTTGTGATGCTGAAGGTAGATAACTAATTATAAAGATACTAGCTGTGAGCCCGATGCAAATGCATCGGGTGTCTAGAATATTTTTAATTTTTTTTTTAGATTTTCAAATAATAATCCAATTATTCCAATGACATCTTTACACCAACCTGCAAGTGTAGCGACTCGCAA
Organism: Allobates femoralis; assembly: GCA_033576535.1. Lineage (NCBI taxonomy): Eukaryota > Metazoa > Chordata > Amphibia > Anura > Aromobatidae > Allobates > Allobates femoralis. The sequence continues at coordinate 28,216,722 of JARQOC010000002.1, forward strand.
TGGCCTCGCGGCCATTGCTCGCGCTACACAGCGACTCGCAATAGATCCCCATTGAAAGTATAGGGGGAGTTGCGGCAGGTGCGGCGGCTGAGGTAGCGACTCGCAATGGCCTCGCGGCCATTGCTCGCGCTACCTCAGCGGTAAATCGCTAAGTTTGTGGCCGAGCCTCTGGTTCTATTTTCGGCCAGCGACTCGCAATGGCCGCTTCGCGGCCATTGCTCGCGCGTGGTGACGTCACAGTGTGACATAGCCACGGCGTTTTCGGGGTCCGACACGATTTTGCCTACGGCAATTATAGAGTAGATATAATAATGAATATATCAATATAACAATAATATTAATAATGGATTAATAATAATAATAATTAATATTAACGCTAATAATAATAATATTAATAAACAATCATAATAAATAATCAATTATATTGGGCCAAAAAGATATATAATTCTGAATATATCAATATATAATAATAATATTAATAATATATTAATAATAATAATTAATATTAACACTAATAATAATAATATTAATAAATAATCATAATGAATAATCAATTATATTGAGTAAAAAAGATATCTTAGCTGATCTTGAAGGGATGAGGTTCCAGCACTGGTTTTCGGATGTCCGTCCCACAGGATCACCAAGGCATAATCGATTAATAATAATAATTAATATTAACACTAATAATAATATTAATAATTAATAATAATTAATAATCGATTATATTGGCCCAAAAAGATGTCTTGTAGGGATGAGGTTCCAGCACTGTTTTGCCGACGTCCGTCCCACAGGATCACCAAGGCAGGAATAATTTGTGAGGAAAACTTAAAGTAAACACTATAAAATTGTGGCAGGTGGGAGCATAGTGATTGGTAGACAAAGGGGAGTATGGTGATTGGTAGGCAAAATGGGTTGCTACCCAGCAACAGCACAGTCAGCCACGGGATTTTCGCGGGCAAACTCGCCCTATACTTTCTATGGGGATTACCGCAACCGCGCCGCAAGTGTAGCGACTCGCAATGGCCTCGCGGCCATTGCTCGCGCTACACAGCGACTCGCAATAGATCCCCATTGAAAGTATAGGGGGAGTTGCGGCAGGTGCGGCGGCTGAGGTAGCGACTCGCAATGGCCTCGCGGCCATTGCTCGCGCTACCTCAGCGGTAAATCGCTAAGTTTGTGGCCGAGCCTCTGGTTCTATTTTCGGCCAGCGACTCGCAATGGCCGCTTCGCGGCCATTGCTCGCGCGTGGTGACGTCACATAGTGACATAGCCACGGCGTTTTCGGGGTCCGACACGATTTTGCCTACGGCAATTATAGAGTAGATAATAGTTTGTATTTCTGAACCACACCTCATCACTACCTTCCAGTAATGCATAAAAATAACCCTACTAATTCTTGGTCTTTCTAAATGATGGTGCTTTTTCCGGCAGCTCATTAATGTACCTAGACTAGGACTATCTATGCATGGTGCGGAACCAATAGGAAAACACCTGCCATCTTTATCTTTACTAACCAGTTTCCTGTGATGCTTTAATGCAGCTGCGAGAGGTAAGTAGGCTACAAATTGGTCTACCGCAACCCATGAGATAGCGCTTCATGATAGTTTCCCATACTAAAATTTGCCAGCCAGCCTCTGCTAGAGAAAAACCAGTCTGGAATGGGTATATAGAGAGGAAATGCCTGTGGCCACCACCAATATTTGTTGTCTTGCGGTTCTTCTTCTCTTGTCACGATCATTTGCACCAAAGGTGAACTTGATTCAGAGTCATTTACGATGCTTAACAATAGTAAAGACTGGGAAAAAGAAGCACAGTAGGGTTTTATGTATGTCCCCCCCTGCGGTTTGGCTGCCACAAGTGGTATTTCTCCTACATCGTTAGTAATGCCATGTCTGAAAGGAGCTGGTGCTCCCTATGCTGTGAGTCCAATGCATGCACACACTGCCTGATCCCTAACCAAGAAGTTGAGCATTAGGACCAATCTCAGCTCAGTCTCTGGTTGGGGGGAGGGGATAGTTGCAGTTAGGAGAGAGATAGTTAAAGAGGAAGGGTCTGGGGAAGGTAGTTGTCCCATAGAACATGCTGCTAGCAGGGTTACCAGTCACTAGGCTACTCAGGGATTACATAACCTGAAGGCAGAAGCTGAAGACTCGTGAATTCCATGTTCACTAGTCACTTTTGTGAAACGTCAGTGGTATCAGCAATACCAAGTGCTAAAGAACTGCTGGAAGAGCTCGAATTGATAAGCCTGACTGGAGGTAAACCACATGGATCAAGAGGGAATACAGGACAGCTTAAATGCACCTTGAAGCCTATTAAAATCACCAAAGCAAACAGGAAGGCTATTTCTCTCACCCAGCAGAGCGGACTACAATTCCCATCAGACTGACCAGACTGCTTACCTAGTGGAAGTATACTATTTTGGACTTGCTGCAACATCTTAGTTAAAAGAAAAGCAAAAAGACTGTTTATTATTCTGTTGCCCTGCACCCATCATTCGTACTAGTACTCCCATCATCATCCTCCCTGGGATACAGCCCTGGTTGGGAAGGGTTAACCATCTTCCATGCCCTGCCATCTATCTCCCAGGGAGCATCCGCTATGCTGGCTAGAAATTCCAACTGGCCTCACAAAGTTATTATTATTTTTTTTTGTTTATTTTGCTTCATGTTTATTCTCCCCTTTTTCAAAGTGAGCCGCCGTGATCCTAACCACTGGCTCAGCTGCTGGGTACCTCAGCCCTCGGTGCTCCACATATGCTATGATAGAAAATAGTAAGGTAAAGGAGCCGCTCACTTGATACAAATGATGGGATTAATAATTGTCAGGTTCTGCAACTCCATGGGTTAAAAAAAGATGAAATGGCCAAAAGGAACAAGTGGATCCACTTATTCTTTTTGGCCATGATTGTTAACGAGACAAATTAATATATTTGAAGTTTTATTTGATTTGGGGTTCTACAGTGATGTGGACAACTGGATTAAACTGGCGGTTTCTAAATGGACGTCCTTAAAAATATATTTACTTAGAACATTATGGTTTGAAGGACTTTGCATCCAGAGGTGAGCGGGTCAGGTGAACTCATATCTACACATGCGGAAGTGAGTGGACCCTTTAAATTACTCTTAAAATGCATTCTTAAGTCCCCAAATTCAGTTTAAGCTCAACATCAATTTTTCCTGGTCTACAGTCCCAAAATTCAGATTAAGGTCAACATCAATTTCTCCCGGTCTACAGTCCCCAAATTCAGTTTAAGGTTAACATCAATTTTTCTTGGCATCCTTTGGCTAACCTCCTAGGTTCGAATAACTCTGTTACTTTTTCTAAACTGACACATTGCATGCGGATGACCTTACGTGGGATTTTGGTGGCCTTAAGAGTTTTTGGAGTATTGTGTAGATCAGGGGTGGGCAACTCCAATCCTCAAGGACCACAAACAGTTCATGTTTTCAGGATTTCCTTAGCATTTGACAGTTGGAATCATCACCTGTGCAGAAGATTAAATTGCCCACTGTCAAATACTAAGGAAATCCTGTAAACCTGCAGGGGGTGCGGCCCCCAAGGCCTAGAGTTGCCCACCCCTGGTCTAGATTCATAATGTTAGAAAAAAAATGAGCATTTCACGACTTATATGGAACATTCCCGCTTAGTGTCTTCTCCTGCGCCTCACTCTTCTTCTTCTACGTCTACTTCTTTTGGATGGAGAACTCTTGACCCGGTATGAGTAGTCCGAACCACAGCTGCTTCTGTACCTTCTTCTTCTGCCTCTCGACATAGAGCGGCCGCAACATCTTTCCATGCACATTTTTAGTTGAGTTGGGTCTTCAGATGGTAACTGATCCAGAGAGGGATGAAGGACTGAGAGACGCTTGACTGCGCTGTTGTAGAGCCTGTTCTTGGAGCCGTCTGTGACGTCATCTAGAACCCTGAGACATCTATGATATCAGAGACATGATTGACTCTACAAAGAGGGGATGAAGATAAATTATATCTGTAAGGCTGAGTTCACACTGTGTTCCTGGTTACTACATGACCGAACGTTCTACAATGAAGAAGAAATGTATAGATGTAACTGAATAATACATACAGCTACATCTCAATGAATTAGAAGATCATCAAAAAGTTCATTTATTTCAGTAATTCAATACATAAAGTGACACACATATATTATATATAGTCATTACACACAGAGGGATCTATTCCATGTGTTTATTTCTGTTAATGTTGATGATTAATGAAACCCCAAAGGTCATTATCTCAGAAAATTAAAGTCGGGAGGATGAAGGGTCTGAGGGCCACTTTACACACACCAACTTACCTGTCCAACTTCTGACCAACTTACTGGTTGCAGTGAAATCATGGACACATTGTTGTATTTTGTGACTGTGTACAATGGAACAATGTGTCCATGATTTCACTGCAACCAGCAAGTTGGTCAGAAGTTGGACAGATAAGTTGGTGTGTGTAAAGTGGCCTTAAGAGATAAAATATGAAGTAAATAGGTATCAGAGGCTTCATCTTGTGTGGTTTGTGAGAGTCACAACCACTATAAAAGCAGATCATGGCTGCTGCAGTCCCCAGCGTGGTGCATATAGAGTAGGGAGGGTGAAGGGTGGAATATGGCAGTGCAGTGTTTAACCCTTTAGCCTCCCTCCTCTATATGCACCACGCTGGAGACTGCAGTAGCCGTGATCTGCTTTTATAGTGGTTGTGACTCTCACAACCACACAAGGTGAAGCCTCTGATACCTATTTAGGTCATATTTTATCTCTCAGACCATTCTCCCTACTTTAATTTTCTGAGATATGACCTTTGGGTTTCCATAATCATCAACATTAATAGAAATAAACAGATGACATAGATCCCTCTGTATGTAATGACTCTATATAATATATGTGTTTCACTTTATGTATTGAATTACTGAAATAAATGAACTTTTTGATGATATAATTCATTGAGATGCTCCTGTATAAAACCTAAATTATTAATGATGGTTCAGCATTTAAAGGTCAACTAATCAAGCCATTTACACCCATTTTCTGACTCAGGCTATGTTCACATGCAGCATTTTTTTGCTTTTTTTCTGCAGACAAAACCTGCTCCATTGGAACGCTCCATTTAAAATGCGTTTCGCAGTATTTTTACAGCATTTTTCAGCGGGGCTTTTTTAATGCAAAACACATGTGTGCATTGACTTCAGTACATGTGTAATAAAACTAGTATAATTCACGCAAAAAATGCATCAAAATCATTTTTTTGCATTCTATCATTACTGTCTATGGGTGGTAAAATGCTACAAAAATGCTGAAATAATTGAAAAATGAAAAAACAAGAGTGTACATGAAAGAACACAGAAATCTTATCGCTCTTTTCTTGTTTCTTATTTGCATTAAACAAATGCTGCAAAAACGCTGAGTGCGAACAAAGCCTTAAAATTGCTTGAAATTTGGTAAAAAAAAAATTCCAGTAAAAAAAGCTTATTCTAGCTGTTTTTTTTCTGCTGCATTTTTGATGTGTGATTTGTCTACAGTAAATGTTTAAATAAAGTTAGTTTCATTCACCCCAAAAGCAACAAAAATGCAGCGGTTGCGTTTTAGCACTTGCTCATTGATTTTGTGACACCCCTTAGGGTCCAGTCGCCACAGAAGTACTGCACCTTAGCCAGAGGTGTAGAACCCCCAACCCCAGGTAAGGAGGGGACACTACACGGCATCTACACTCCTATACCTACCACTAGTCCCTCCAGGCCAGAAAGATGGGGGAATTGATCAAACCCCCATCTCTGGCTGGAGATGGGGCTAAGATAGGGAAGTGGGTGGAACTGTACAAAGGGGAGCCACTTAGAGTGACCGGAAGAGCAGATAAAAGTGGGAAACACCAGGAAGTAGGGAGAGAGGAGGAGGAGTAACCACAGAAAGAGTAACAATGAGGAGAAGGAGAGTGGAGCTCCAGTGAGGGCTAGTACCAGGGGACTGGAGCTGGAGGAGCTCGTCCCAGAGACAGAGGAAGAGAGAAATAGGAAGCCAGGCAGGAGCTCCAGAGAAGGAAGAGGTCCCAGAGGCACGGGAAGTGAGAGATCCACCCGTGGGGCTCGCATCCATAGCCGGTCGCAGGCAAGAGGAGGGATCAGGGCCACAGAGGGTCAATGAGCCCAGACTATTAGAAGAGACTTGAGGCCTCAGCTAGCCAGACATAGACGGCTGCATCTCCAGGAGAAGCAGTCGAATCCACATCATTGACTGCAAAGATGCCTGAAAGGGTTAAAGAAGATGCCTGGTAGGGTCCGAGGCCACTGGCGCGGAACACTGAATGTGAGGTGCAGGGCATGAGGGAGAGAGCCAGCACAAGAGGAAGACGACCCGGAGAAGGTACACAGAACAGGGTGCAGCTAAGTGTTTCCAATCTACCTGGGAGTGACTGGACCCCTGGCTCAAAGGACACAGCACCCGACTAGATGTTACCACCTAAGAACCGTGAGTAAAAGCGTGGAACTGCACCAGCTGTGTCCTTGAATCATTCCGGCACCCCTGGATTGCAGCGTCGGCTATCCCTGGCTGAGTACCGTAGGTGGCATCACAATCCTCAAAACTCTATTCCCCGAACTTTTATTGACTCCGCCAGATAATCAGATATAATGGATGAGATGAACCTGCAGAAAATGTTGAATTTTGATACAGTGCCACCAAAAGTCAGATAAAGGCATTACACAGCTGATTTATGACTACAGACCACATCAAGGTTAATTGTGCCAGAAACAAAAGAGCTGTGAAAGGAAAATGGTGCAAAGTTACTAATGAAACTAAATTATTTTCTTTTTTTCCTTGGTGGAAAAAAAAGATTAAATGGTTTATTGGTAAAAGTCAAGATTGCATCTAGTGATTTAGAAAAAGTGTTTTCCACTTATGATTTAAAAAAAAGTAATAAAAAAGAAGAAAAAATACTTTGCTTACAAATCCATGACACTTCTTGGGTTCCCCTGTAGCAGACCTGGGCAAAGTGCAGCCCAAGGACCACATTCAGCCCTCAGGCTGATCCAGTCCAACCCACAGACCAAAAAGCTGAAGAGCTGAAAACTGGACCACAAGCCAAGCACCCGCACGCTGCCCTCCCCTGCACACTGCCACACCAGGCCCTCCCCTGCAGGCTGCGGCACCAGGACTTCCCCTGTTCGCTGCCACACCAAGCCCTCCCCTGCACACTGCCACACCAAGCCCTCCCTTGCGTGCTGCCGTATCAAGCCCTCCCCTGCACGCTGCCACACCAAACCCTCCCCTGCACACTGCCACACCAGGCCTTCCCTTGCATGCTGCCGTATCAAGCCCTCCCCTGCACGCTGCCACACCAAGCTCTCCCCTGCACACTGCCACACCAGGCCCTCCCCTGCACGCTGCCGTATCAAGCCCTCCCCTGCACGATGCCGCACCAGGCCCTCCCCTGTTCGCTGCCCGCCAGCCCTCCGCTGCACACTGCCACACCAGGCCCTCCCCTGCATGCTGCCGCACTAAGCCCTCCCCTGCACACTGCCTCACCAGGGTCTCCTCTGCATTCTGCCGCACCAAGCCCTCTCCTGCACACTGCCGCACCAGGCCCTCCCCTGCCACACCTCATCCAATATATGAAGCTGGGTGTATGTGTGTATGTATGTGACAAGCCCGGCCCACTCCATATAGCCACACCCAATCAGCATAGCCACCACCCCACACATCATTGTCCCACTCAAGATAGCCATTCCCTACTCCACATAGCCACGCCCACTCCACATCCTGCATCTTTACATATCCCCACCTCCTCTGCATAGCCCCACCCCTGGGACTATGTGGAGGGGTAAATGAATGAAGAAGCTGGGGCTATACATGGGGGATGTTGTGAAATGGGCATGGCTACTGGGAGGGATGGGCTGTGTGTAGGGGCAGAGCTACGAAGGGACGGTGCTCCTGGGAGGGGGCGTGGCTATGATACATACACACATACATACATTACCATATATGGGCGATATTGCCATGTATGGGTGATATTACCATATGAGCATTATGATCATATGGGCATTACGCCTGGGCAACGTCGGACTCTGTAGCTAGCACTATATATAGGGGGCTATGTAAGGGCTCATACTGAATATAGAGGGGATATGTGGGGAGTTCATACTATATGTAGAGGTTCTCTGTGGATGCTCACACTGTATATAGGGAACTATGTGAAGGCTCATACTATAGATAGGGGCTGTAGGGGCTCATGCTATATATAGGCGGCTATGTGGGGCTCATACTCTATATAGAGGGGCTATGTGGGGGTTCATACAATATGTAGGGGGCTATGTAAGGGTTCATACTGTATATAGGGGGCTATGCTAGGTCCCAAACTGAGTATAGGGGTTTATGTATCAGCTCATTCCATATATAGGGACACTGTGGGAGCTCAGACTGGATATAGGGGGCTATGTTGCGGCTCATACTGTATATAGGTATAATATGTGCAGCTCATACTGCATATAAGAGGTCTATGTGGAGGCTCATACTGAATATAGGGAGGCTATGTGGGTGCTCATACTGAATATATGGAGGCTATGTGGGGGCTCATATTGCATAAAGGGGGGCTGTGTGGGGGCTCAAACTTAATATATGGAGGCCCTGTGAGGGCTCAACCCTAGGAATGCTATATGGGCGCTAATACTGTATATAGGGAACTATGTAGTGGCTCACATTGTACAGTATATTGAGGGTCTATGTGAAGGCTCATACTATAAATAGAGGGCTACATGAGGGCTCATACTTTATATAGGAGGCTATGTGAGGGCTCATGCTGAATATACTGTAGGTAGGACATACAAAAACAAAAAAAAACATTTAAAAAATTGGGGTCCGACTCAAGAGGACTAGATTTTCCTTTTCTTTTTATTTTTCAAAAGAAATACAAAAGAATAATTTGACATAGTCGACATGACCCAGTTGACGTGTTTTGACTGCACTAAGCAGTCTTACTCATGACATGAAACGCGTCAACTGTCCAGCATCATCATCCAAAGAAATATCATAAAAACAATATTTATAAAAGATCCATTAAAAAGAAAAATAAGCCGGGCACCACTACAGATGTAAAGGACCTTCTTATATGCACCGATAGGTCTGGCACTATGCGAGTGCACTGCGAGTGCTCTCTTCAGAATGACTATTAGAACAAATCCATCAGAGAAGGAAAAATAATGGCACTCACCCATAAATTGTGCAAACAGTCACCTTTATTCTTGCTCTATTTTAGAGGTGGCAGGCAGCGGAGTGGAGAATGGTGGACAATGGCCCGTTTTGTGCCTGTCTGGCACTTCAACTGGTCCTACCATTCTACTGAACATCCTTCAAGCGATCTATACATACTACCCATGGATATGATATTTCCATAATTCGGGGATATAATGTGATCCTGTGGGTTTCAAACTACCAAAACTATCTCAATTTTACCCACAGATTTGAATTTGCTCCCCGATCATGGATATATCCATGGATTATGTTAAACTAGATTTATAATTCAAAAACCTTAAAACATTGTTTTACCTTAACCCGTGTATACAATACAGACAGTATGGCTGCACAGCCTATGTGCCATTGGAGGCATATAGGGATGCATATGCTGGCCCAACTAATTATCTAACATTGACAGTCACCTATTAATACTGTGTATATGAGTCAGTCGACAGGGTAGGGGGTACTCGGATACCGGGATAGGCGGTTGCTACGATAGGGGGAGATGAAATCCCGGCTGGTTGGTTCCCGGTTGCGTGCCCTGGACCCTCAGTGATAGGGGATGGGGATGATGATGGAGGGGAAAGGAATAGTATTGTGACGCCACCTGTGCTTAGAGTAGTACAGCGCCCCACAGGTGAAGCTTTACCTCAGGGCAGCGGGGTGGATGAGGGGAGTAGTAGTAGCAGTTCTGCTGTGAACTCTGCAGGCGGCGGTGAAGCAGACACACACACACAATATTCTTTGGTTTCAGTACCTGTTTACTGTTGTCTGGTAACAGACACGGTCCAGGAGGGTAACCAGGTGTCAGTGCAGCTTGGGGCATTCACCTTGGAGAGTTGTGAGGCTTCCTCTGTTAGTGTGTGTAGTGATTGGGGTAAGCTCTGCCTGTAGCTGAACCTGCCGTTACTTCTCCCTCTCAGGGTGCTGTTCCACAACTGACAATGAGGACCTCTCTGTGGGATTCCTATCCTCGGCTAGGTCCCTCGTCCTTTACTTGGTCTAGTTTGGATTCTTCTATTCGTTACTTCAGTGGGACTGGATCCTCCTGATCTGTCCGGACTATTCGGTATATCTTCTTAGCAGTTGCGGACTCCGGTGTCCGGGTAACTAAAGGGTTCACAAGTCTGTTCCCTTCTTCTTGCTTCTCCCACTGGCCTCCGTCCCTCTCCCTAGGACACAGCACAGCTGGGTTGGTCCCAGCAACCAGCTCCTTCACTGCTGCTCTCTCCTCACTGCAGACTAACTTCTTTGCTGTCCTTGTAGAACTAACAGACTCCTCCCCTCAGGCCTAGACCTTTTATAGGGGATCTGGCTTAAGGCAGCCAGTGGAGCTCCCCCTCCAGGTCTGGGGTGGAAGGTGTTGGATGCTGTGTGTGTCAAGGTGTATATTCCTCCCTGCATCGGTGGGTCCTGTGGCAATCCCCAGCAGAGGTGCCACATATATGACTCACCGTAGCCGGGTCTTCACGTCTCTGGCGTTGCTTCTCCCGTCACAGTTCCGCGCCTGAGGCTGTGGGGCCCAGTGGTCAGATCAAAAGGGGTTGATTGAACGGATAGGGGTTTAATTTTTACTTGTCGTGACGCCACCTGCAGGAATTCCGGTGACTTCACCAGCGCTGCTTGAGCCTCCGGGGGATGTATGGCAGCTAGATGGGACGCTCCCCACAGGATGACCGGGAGTACCCGGGGCCAGGAGCTGCACTTGATGGAGTGTGGCAGCTCAGTAATGCTGGAAGTGTAGATTTAAGCAGTTCTGAAGGAAACACTGACACCAGATTGCTCTGTAACGGGTATTTACTGTAAACGGTAAGATGGTACAAGGTATACAGTCAACAGGTAACGGACCGGGTGGTCCCAGCGATGACTGGTGTTAGCTCAGCGCTCCGCGGTGTTCCTTCCTTCCTTAACTTCTCTAGATGGGTTGCCGGTGTTGCCTTGGTATACCAGGTCAGGGTACTTGGGAGACTTCTAATCGGTACCTAGCTGAATTAGGCTTAAGGTCCTGTGTCCCAGGGGCGAGTCCCTGCTGGCGAGACAACTTAGGTTGTGGCTGTGGTGAGGTGCCTCAAGGAAGCGGTTCCTGCACCCTGGTTTGCGGAGCTGCGGTGAACGTCTTGCTCGCCTCGGAACCAGTGATCCGGTGGGTGGTTCTTGGGCACGGGTATGATTGGCGCCGTTAAGTAGTTGCCCGTGTCCCGGTCTAGAGCACCGTTAATGGCGCCAGCCGGTAAGTGGTCTTCAGGGCTGCACGGAACTGTGAAGAGCCCTGCTTCTCCTACGTTACATTCCTCCTGACTCCTACTGCTTCTGCTGCTTTCCTCCCACACACTACTCCTACACTCCGCCCACCAGGACCTAATTGGCCCTCTATTCTAGTGGTGCATGTAGGGTATGGAGCTCTGAGCGTTAACCATGTCATCACCGAGACTGAAGATATTACATCTTCTGGCAATACCTTCCTGTGACGCACTCGTTGCGGGGCGCCACATATACACACTCCATGTCTGCTCTTCAGAAGAAAACCTGCTTCAATAACCGGTTCACAGTGGGGGGTGGGGGTGCAGGGAGTGATACCGTTCCCCCAGCCTTTGCTCTGTATAACTAATAACCCCAGTTATGACAGATGTATTGACAAGATTGACAAGATATAATTTTATAGGCTCCTTTATTTTTAGTACATTATATAATAATAATAATAATAAAGCTTTATTTATATAGCGCCAACATATTCCGCAGCGCTTTACAATGTAGGGTTAGCGTACAGAAAATATACAGTAAGTAATTACAATAGAGAACAAATAAAGTACAATCATTGGATACAAAAACAATGGGCATAGAATCAATGTGGAAAAAAAAATACAATAAATAAAGCAAGAAATGAAGGTGACCCTGCTCAAAAGAGCTTACAATCTACAACGGGATAGGGGTTGTGCAAGGTGCCGGGGCTTATTGCACTGGTGGTCCAGGCATCTTGAGGAAATGGGGTATAGGGCTAAGCTTACATGAATGGTCATCAGTCTGTGTAGACCTTTATGGTTTGGTGGAGTTTGTAGAAGAATAATGTCCAGAGGATAGCCCATTCACTGTCTACAGTACAATGGACATGTTAGGGAGTATGATAGGCCGCCTTAAAAAGATGCGTCTTTAGGGATCGTCTGAAGCCATGCAAGTTGTGGATAGTCCTGATTTCTTTGGGTAAAGCATTCCAGAGGTTTGGTGCAGCTCTGGAAAAGTCTTGGAGCCGGGAGTGGGAGGATCGGATTAGTGCAGATGTTAGTTGAAGGTCATTTGAGGAACGTAGAGAGCGGGTGGGGTGATAGACAGAGATGAGGGAGGAGAGGTAGGGGGGTGCTGCACTGTGAAGAGCTTTGTGGGTGAGAACAAGCAATTTGAATTTGATCCTGTAGTATACGGGCAGCCAGTGCAATGACTGGCACAGAGCAGAGGCATCTGAGTAACGATTGGCCAGATGGGTGATCCTGGCTGCTGCATTAAGGATGGACTGGAGAGGAGAAAGTCTGGTGAGGGGGAGGCCGCTTAATAGAGAGTTGCAATAGTCAAGGCGGGAATGGATTAGGGCCACGGTGAGGGTTTTTGTTGTTTCCAGGGTGAGAAAGGGGCGGACTCTAGAGATATTCTTCAGGTGTAAGCGACAGGAGCGGACGAGAGATTGCGTGTGGGAGGAGAAGGAGAGATCGGTGTCAAATATAACACCCAGACAGCGAGCTTGCTGTCTAGGCGTTATCGTGGTGCCGCACACTGAGAGAGAGATGTCCGATTTAGGGAGGTTAGTGGATGGGGGGAGCAGAAGAAGTTCAGTTTTGGAAAGGTTTAGTTTCAAATAGAGAGTGGACATGATATTGGAAACTGCAGCTAGACAGTCATTGGTGTTCTTTACTACCGCAGGGGTAAGGTCAGGGGCTGAAGTGTATAGTTGAGTGTCATCAGCATAAAGATGGTACTGGAAGCCAAATCTGCTGATGGTCTGTCCAATCGGGGCCGTGTAGAGAGAGAAGAGGAGAGGGCCAAGGACTGAACCCTGAGGGACCCCAATAGTGAGGGGAAGAGGGGGGGAAGTGGAGCCAGCAAAAGATACACTGAAAGAGCGGTCAGAAAGATAGGAGGAGAGCCAGGAGAGAGCAGTGTCCTTTATGCCAATGGAGTGCAGCATAGAGAGTAGGAGCTGATGGTCGACAGTGTCAAAAGCTGCAGAGAGATCAAGGAGAATAAGCAGAGAGTGGTCACCATTACGTTTTGCTGTCAGAAGGTCATTGGTCACTTTGATGAGTGCAGTTTCTGTGGAGTGAAGGGGGCGGAAACCAGACTGTAATGGATCTAGAAGAGAGTGAGCGGAGAGGTAACGGGTGAGGCGGGAATAGACCAGGCGCTCCAAGAGTTTAGAGATGAAGGGGAGATTGGAGACTGGTCTGTAGTTATTTGTGCAGGTTGGGTCGAGAGTGGTTTTCTTTAATAATGGAGTAATGATCGAGTGTTTGAAGGAGGAGGGGAAAATGCCAGAAGAGAGGGAGAGATTGAAGATTTTGGTTAGATGAGTGGTGACGACTGGAGAGAGGGACTGGAGCAGGTGTGAGGGAATGGGGTCGGTAGTGCATGTGGTGGGACGAGAGGAAGATAGGAGCCTGGAGACTTCTTCTTCTGTGACTGGGTCAAATGTGGAAAGTGAACCGGAGGGGATGTGAGGAAGAATGGGGGTGGCAGTGCTAGGAGGCTGAGAGCTGATTTCCTGGCGGATGTTGTCTATTTTATCCATGAAGTAGGAAGCCAGGTCATCAGCACAGAGGTCAGTGATGGGGGCCTGCAGTTTAGGACTGAGGAGAGAGTGAAAGGTGTCAAAGAGTTTTTTTGGATTGTTGGATAGTGAGGAGACCAGGGTGGTGAAGTAGGTCTGTTTGGCAAGGTGAAGGGCAGAGTTGTAGGTTTTGAGCATGAATTTATAGTGGATGAAGTCTCCTGGTGAGCGAGTTTTCCTCCATAGGCGTTCAGCACTCCTGGAGCATCGCTGGAGGAATCGGGTTTGTGATGTGAGCCAGGGCTGTTTTGTTCTCTGTTTGGAGGTTCTGCGGGTGAGGGGCGCTACTTGGTCCAGGGAGCTTCTGAGAGAGTCATTGTAGTGATTTACTGCCTGATCTGGACAGGAGATTGAAGAGATTGGGGACAGAGATGAGATGAGGGAGTCTGTGAGTGCTTGAGGGTTAATGGCCTGTAGATTTCTGGATGTGTGATAGGTAGGCTTGGGCTGTGTTGGCCGAGGGTTAGTGAGTGAGAAGGAAAGAATGTTGTGGTCAGAGAGTAGAGTTGAGTTATCCAAGGGGGAGGATGAGCAGAGCCGGGTAAAGACAAGGTCAAGGGTGTTACCGTTTTCGTGTGTCTTAGAGGTTGAGAGCTGTGATAGGCCAAGAGAGGTAGTTAGAGATAGGAGCTGGGATGCAGATGGGGAGATGGGGCTGTTTATGGGAATGTTAAAGTCTCCCAGAATAAGGGTTGGTAAATCTGAGGACATGAAATGCGGGAGCCAGGCGGAGAAATGGTCGAGGAACTGGGTGGGTGACCCTGGGGGGCGGTATACCACTGCTACTTTGAGGGGGAGGGGATGGAATAGCCTAATGGTATGGACCTCAAAAGAAGGGAATGAGAGTGATGGGGCTGGAGGAATGACCAGGAAAGTACATTGTGGGGACAGGAGGAGGCCGACTCCACCGCCACGTCTGTTCCCAGGTCTAGGGGAGTGAGAGAAGTGTAAGCCGCCGTAAGAAATAGCAGCAGGGGAAGCAGTGTCTGAATCCTGGATCCAGGTTTCTGTGAGGGCCAGCAGGTTAAGAGAGTTGGTAAGAAAGTAATTGTGAATGAAAGGAAGTTTGTTGCATACAGACCGTGGATTCCAGAGAGCGCAATTAAAAGAGGGAGATGAAGGTGTGCAGGTGATATTAATAAGGTTAGTGGGGTTTCTGTGTGAGGTGGGAGAGGGGTTGAAGTTAGCAGATGGCGGACCAGGGTTGGGAGAGATATCACCTGAGAGGAGCAGTAATAAAAAGAGAAAGAGCAGATAGTTTTTGGGATTAGGACATGATTTATTATGACAAGCTTTGGAATATGATGGGCTGAGAGTCTTCAGTAAACTGAAGATAACATGGGAGCTGTACATAGAGTAGGGCAGGAGAGAAGGGCTGATGTGAATGAGTGGTGATGGAGGGGGGATGGGGTGATAAAAATTGGTGGCGAGAGCACATAAGAAAGCAAATAGCAATATTGCAGCATATAGTACGCTCACCAGCATGGTGGCAACAGATATCTTCTACTGAATGTGGGAACAATATGGATAACAAACTTCTCATACACCAACACCTTTTATGATAAGACATCTCAGTAGTAAGTCCATATCCAGGTTATTCTGCAGTGGAGCAATTGCACAGATTTTATCAAAGTCGCAGATTATAGGAGTGCCAGGTAGTTAAACATGGCAGTTGGACAGGACAGAAGACTGGTAAGCCATTCATAGAAACTTGTCTCTAGTTCATTTGTGCTGCAAAATGTATATACCATATCTATTTGTATAACTTATGTTCTAGATGCTGCATTCTTTCAAATCCATTGCATTTTCACATGCTCAGTGCACTCCATCCTTATTAGTCCCTTTCTCCTTTCCCTCTCCCATGCAGAGGTGTATCTAGGTTTTCTGGCACCCAGGGCAAGAGTTCAGTCATGTGACCAATCATCTATATGTGATTTTTGCACTTAAAGGTATAGTGACTGCTGGAACCAGCAAATGCTGTTTCTGACAGTGAGTATATTACACGTTGTTAGGAGTGGGCTAAGGTGTTTAATTTTATAATTAAAGGGCTTGTCCAAGTTTGAGATGAAAGTCTAGGTGACTGCATGTGGCACCCCTGCGGGGGATTGCCACAGGACCCACCGATGCAGGGAGGAATATACACCTTGGTATACACAGCACACAACACCTTCCACCTCAGACCTGGAGGGGGAGCTCCACTGGCTTTCCTTAGCCAAATCCCCTATAAAAGTTCCAGGCCTAAGGGGAGGAGTGAGTTCAGTTCCAGTCAGACAGAAAAGAGAGCAGTTGTAAGGAGCTGGTTGCTGGGACCAAGCAGGCCCAGAGCCAGGGGACAATGACCCAGCTGTGCTGAGCCCTAGGGAGAGGGACGGAGGTAGGGATGGGCGAATCTACTCGCTAGGACTCGTTACTCGGCGAGTAGTAAGGGACTCGCAGGACTCGGTACTCTGCGAGTCTCCCAGTGATTACTCGCACGAGTCCAATGCAAATCAATATCAATCCTAGTTTTGTCAGAAACGCTGACAAAACTAGGATTGCCATTGTTTGCATTAGACTCGTCAGAGTAATCACTGGCTACTGTGCCAGTGATAGCAGGGAAACTCGCAGATAACTGCTGTTTCTTTGCGAGCCGAGTCCAGCTGTCTTCTCTGTGCAGCTCCAGGGTCCTAGAGCCCGCCTGCTCACAGACATGATGTAGCAGTGCTGAGATTGTTCTCAGTCTGCTCATTCCCTGTGTACAGACATGAATGTCTGTGCACAGAGATGATGTAGCAGTGCTGAGATTGTTCTCAGTCTGCTCATTCCCTGTGTACAGACATGAATGTCTGTGCACAGAGATGATGTAGCAGTGCTGAGATTGTTCTCAGTCTGCTCATTCCCTGTGTACAGACATGAATGTCTGTGCACAGAGATGATGTAGCAGTGCTGAGATTGTTCTCAGTCTGCTCATTCCCTGTGTACAGACATGAATGTCTGTGCACAGAGATGATGTAGCAGTGCTGAGATTGTTCTCAGTCTGCTCATTCCCTGTGTACAGACATGAATGTCTGTGCACAGAGATGATGTAGCAGAGCTGAGATTGTTCTCAGTCTGCTTATTCCCTGTGCATAGACATCTATATTTATGCACAGGGGATGTAGCAGAGAGGACATCGCGTTTTGGACTGCGTCGGACGGAAGAGGATTTTTTTAATTAAAGATGGAGTCCCTAATGGCTTTTTTTTTATTTCTAATAAAAAATTTTCCTTGTGTTGTGTTTTTTTTTAAAACAATTTAATAGAAATTCATGGCGGTCATGTCTAATATTGGCGTGACCGCCATAAATTTCGGGCTTAGGGCCAGCTGATAATACAAAGCTGGCCCTAACCTCTATTACCCAGCGTGCCACCGCCACCAGGGCCGCTGGAAGAGCGGGGTTCAGCGCCAGAGGATGGCGCTTCAATGAACGCGCCATCTTCTGGGGCGGCTGCGGGCTGCAATTTGCAGCGGGGGGTGCCCAGAAAGCTTGGGCATCCCTGCGCTGCGGATTCCAGCCCCCAGCTGCTTAGCTGTACCTGGCTAGACATAGAAATTGCGCGGAGCCCAACGCATTTTTTTTTTATTATTTCATGAATTTCAGAGTCAGAATCTCAGAATTTCATGAAATAATTAAAAAAAAATGCGTGGGGCTCCGCGCAATTTCTATGTCTAGCCAGGTACAGCTAAGCAGCTGGGGGCTGGAATCCACAGCGCAGGGATGCCCAAGCTTTCTGGGCACCCCCCGCTGCAAATTGCAGCCCGCAGCCGCCCCAGAAGATGGCGCGTTCATTGAAGCGCCATCCTCTGGCGCTGAACCCCGCTCTTCCAGCGGCCCTGGTAGCGGTGGCACGCTGGGTAATAAAGAGGTTAGGGCCAGCTTTGTATTATCAGCTGGCCCTAAGCCCGAAATTTATAGCGGTCACGCCAATATTAGACATGACCGCCATGAATTTCTATTAAATTGTTTTAAAAAAAAACACAACACAAAGAAAATTTTTTATTAGAAATAAAAAAAAAAGCCATTAGGGACTCCATCTTTAATTAAAAAAATCCTCTTCCGTCCGACGCAGTCCAAAACGCGATGTCCTCTCTGCTACATCCCCTGTGCATAAATATAGATGTCTATGCACAGGGAATAAGCAGACTGAGAACAATCTCAGCACTGCTACATCATCTCTGTGCACAGACATTCATGTCTGTACACAGGGAATGAGCAGACTGAGAACAATCTCAGCTCTGCTACATCATCTCTGTGCACAGACATTCATGTCTGTACACAGGGAATGAGCAGACTGAGAACAATCTCAGCACTGCTACATCATCTCTGTGCACAGACATTCATGTTTGTACACAGGGAATAAGCAGACTGAGAACAATCTCAGCTCTGCTACATCATCTCTGTGCACAGACATTCATGTCTGTACACAGGGAATGAGCAGACTGAGAACAATCTCAGCTCTGCTACATCATCTCTGTGCACAGACATTCATGTCTGTACACAGGGAATGAGCAGACTGAGAACAATCTCAGCACTACTACATCAGGCAGCAGGCAGGCTCTAGGACCCTGGAGCTGGCAGCCTGTACAGAGGAGACAGGATCTTATCTGTGCGAGTCAGCGATTACTTACAAAGTAAACGAGCAATGCAAATAAATGACAAAACTAGGATTGCTTCAGGCTGAAGCTTCCGACACACATCTGCGATTTGTAAATCTCACACTACTCGCTATTACTCGCTTCCCCATTCATTAACATTGGACTCGCTAGACTCGCAACGAGTAGCGAGTCCTGTGCTCGGACTCGCTAGAGTCAAGCGATTCCGAGTAATTTAGGATTCGCCCATCACTAGACGGAGGCCAGTGGGAGAAGCAAGAAGAAGGGAACAGACTTGTGAACCCTTTAGTTACCCGGATACCGGAGTCCACAACTGCTGATAAGATATAGTAGCAGGACTAGTCCGGACAGATCAGGAGGATCCAGTCCCCCTGAATCAACAAATAGAAGAATCCCAACGTGACCAAGTAAAGGACAAGGGACCTAGCCGAGGATAGGAATCCCACAGAGAGGTCCTCATTGTCAGTTGTGGAACAGCACCCTGAGAGGAAGAAGTAGCTGCAGGTTCAGCTACAGGCAGAGCTTACCCCAGAAAGACGCGTACACTAATAGAGGAGGCCTCACAACTCTCCAAGGTGAATGCCCCAAGCTGCACCGACACCTGGTTACCCTCCTGGACCGTGCCTGTTACCGGACATCAGTAAAAAGGTACTGAAACCAAAGACTATTGTGTGTGTGCCTGCTTCCCCGCCGCCACCTGCAGAGTTCACAGCAGGACCGCTACTACTACTCCCCTCATCCACCCCGCTGCCCTGAGGTAAACTTCACCTGCGGGGAGCTGTACTACTCTGAGCTGCATCTCTATCACCTCAGCTCACCGAAATTTAGCCAGGTAGAATATCCGTTGCACCTAGCAGAGGGCTGCCAGCTCCACTGGTAGGCAACACAAGTGTAAGAACACCGGTGCTCAATTCCCTGCAACCCAATCATGGGGGTGGCTGTGGCATTCATGGACACAAGGTTACCAACAGGACGTCAGCCACGCAGGTCTAAGTGAAGCAAAGTGTCAGAGCTCAGCCTGTTGGTCACGCCCAACTATTAGATCAGGCGGGCTGCACCGCACCTTGTATATGCATCACAAATGACCGACGCCCCCCAGAGGGCTCAGCCACGTACTGCAAAAGATAAAAAGGTGCAATAAACACTAAAGATAAAAATGTGAGGTGTTAGTGGATATTTGGCCAAATACGTAAACTCGTAACCCACGTCAAGGGCCCTCACGCTTACGAGTCCTAACCATATGCCTGACCATATGTTTGTTTGGTGGGCAAGCCACCAAACATTGAGAAAAATCACAGAAGTACGACTTAATACTATAACGAAAAAAACTCACTGAAATTTAGCCAGGTAAAATATCCGTTGCACCTAGCGGATGGCTGACAGCTCCACTGGTAGGCAACACAAGTGTAAGAACACCAGTGCTCAATCCCCTGCAACCGAACCATGGGGGCAGCTGTGGCGCCTGCGTCCAGCCATGTTGACATGTCCTACTTCGGTGATTTTTCTCAATGTTTGGTGGCTTGCCCACCAAAGAAACATATGGTCAGGCATATGGTTAAGACTTGTAAGCGTGAGGGCCCTTGACGTGGGTTACGAGCTTATGTAATTGGCCAAATATCCACTGACACCTCACACTTTAAGCTTTAGTGTTTATTGCCACCAATCTCCACCTTGTCAGCATGGCTGGACGCAGGCGCCACAGCCGCCTCCATGCTTGGGTTGCAGGAGATTGAGCCACTGCCAGTGGACACGGAATTCTGGATGGCCGCATTGAAGGACATGACTGTACAGCTTAACTGAGCTCAGGGATGGACTTCTAGGCACTGGAAGAGGGAAGTGCCGAGCAAGTTGGCTCAGGGAACTGGGGGGTTAAAACCCCCAGTCTTGTTGGAGGAAAGAACCGAGGAGGACCTGGAGACCTCCAGTGAGGCCTAACAACCCATGGAGCTCACCGGGCCAGAGGCCGAGTTATCAATACAGCCCACCAGGCCAGAGATTGATTTCCCTTTAGAGCCCAGCAAACCAGAGGCTGATCCCCTGATGAGGGCTGTAACACCAGAGACTGAGACCCCAGACGAGATTGCGGCATTTGAAACTAAGCCGATCCATTGGGTGAGCCGTCAGGATAAGTTGGCAGAGCTCCGAGAGGCCGCCCAGCTGAAAGAGGTCCAAGTATGGAGCAAGGCCGATGACAGCAAGAATGAGGACTACTTCCGACAGAAGCAACTCGTGGATGAGGAAGAGCGCCGTCACCGCCAGGAACGATTGTGGGCCCAGGAGGGGAGAATCTTAAGGAGAAAGAGAGAACCCAAAGACCCCCAGCGGTAGCCCCGGCTGAGTGATGCCGAGGAACAGTGGTGGACTTTCACCTGGTTTCCATATATTTTTATTATTATTAAAGAAATTTTAAACAAACAGGGATACATAAATAAGAGAGGGAAATAGACAATTAACCACACATAAAATATAAAATATCGGGGAATTACAATAGTGATACAATTGTTTTCATACAATAGGTAGAAGAAAAGACATTAACATATAATTTAAATCCTAAAGATTTAAAAGAAAGAAAGTTCTAAATAAATCTGAGCCTTATTCTTTCAAACAAGAGCAAACCAATGTGGTAATATATTATACAATTTTTACATAATCATACACAATATATAATTTTTACGTCAAGTGACCTTGTTCAACAAGTTAGGTGAATAAATTACAATCCAGTTTTCCCACCTTCCCAAAAACTTTTCAAAACTATTAATCCTAATAGCATAATTATGCTCAAAGATACTATGTCGTGAAATTCGCTCAATCAAGTCTACTACATAGGTGGTTCACTCTTTTTCCATCTAGCAGATATTAATATTTTGGCTGTGAGTAGGATATGGGAAATTAAAAAGCGCAG
Organism: Allobates femoralis; assembly: GCA_033576535.1. Lineage (NCBI taxonomy): Eukaryota > Metazoa > Chordata > Amphibia > Anura > Aromobatidae > Allobates > Allobates femoralis. The sequence goes on from JARQOC010000002.1 coordinate 28,238,301, forward strand.
AGTCTTGGGAGGGTCTTCAACACCTATAGAGAGAAGGGCTAATTGTGGGGATATAGGTATTTTGAGGCCTGTAACGTTTAGAATGAGGATCTTTATATCCATCCAATATTTCACTAGCTTATGTGGAAGAGTGTCCCCACTTTCTGGCAATCTCTCCAACATAACAGTGATATAAGAGGGTTAATTAGATTAATTTTAGCAGGGGTCCAATACCACCTTGATAATGTTTTGCAATAAGATTCATGTATAGTAGCACATGCGGTATTAGCATAGGATATATTAATGGTATTGGCCATTTTTAGAAGATCAAGTTTTTATTTTTAGTTCGATCTCCCAGGCTGAAAACAACAGACGCTGTGTTTCGGGGTAACTGCCCCTCATCAGTGTAGTGTGTGGGATATTCTGATCTGGCTGTGTGAGTGGGCTAAGACAAGGTCTGGGAACTTGCTATCTACCTTATGGAGAGAAGTTTTCCTGCAACCATAAGAAGACAGTTAAGTAGGTGAGGAGATGGCAGCCACATCCCTCCTCAGTTAACGCAGCGTCTGCAGTTTGGGGTTCTGATCTGGCACAAATCCCTTAGTCATATTAAAAAGCTTGTTGGAAAGCAATTATGACTTTGAGGAGCTGCTTAAAGGTGGAGCTGGAGTTCTTCCACTTCCTTACTGAAGTGCAAATTTGCATATTTCCTAGAGGAGGGATGTGGCTACAATCTCCTCACCTACTTAACTGTCTTCTTATGGTTGCAGGAAAACTCCTCTCCATAAGGTAGATAGCAAGTTCTCAGACCTCAATAGTAGAAGTAAAATGAGGACTTTCACCTGGTAAACGGGTGGGGGTTCATGAAGGAGCCTGACCTGGAGGAAGAGATTTTTGTAAGCCGCAGAGACGTTAAGTCCTACCTGCCCAAGGGAAACCTGGGTAGGGACATATACGCCGGCGATGAGGTCAGCTACCAGAGGCATATGGAACCTAGAGGCTGGTATGCCTTACGGGTGTACAAGAAAGGCCGCCTAATGGAGTAGCATCAGAACTGTTGTATGTGCTAGTTGTAGATAGTTATCCGTTAATATACATAGACAGTGAAAATTAACTGTGTGTCATTGTAAAGTGTATTATGACTAGTTAGGTACCCGTTAAGAGTCATAACCGCAGATTTGAACAAGGACAAGTATGGACGGTTTTGCGTGAGTTCTTGCACTTTTACCTTGGAGACAAGGAAAGGTGCCTTGTTAATCAAGGGACAATATGGACACCCTGAAAGCCTGGAACTGAAACCTTTCTTTCTTTTGCGCTCATATATTTATATCTTTTCTACTTGTATATTTTTATTATTATAGGTAAAGTAAGGTCTGTTATGCAACATTCAAGCCACGTACCTCCCGCAAGGAAAGCTAAGATAATCGTGTGTGTTTTCTTGTTATACCTGCATGCATATAAAAAATTTGTGAATTTTGTGTATAATCTTTATAACCCGTGGATCGCTCGGGGAGAAACTAATCTTTACTAAGGGGGAATGTGGCGCCCAACCAGTCTGGTCACCACAAACGGGTACTGCACTCAATAACCAGGTGTGGTATCTCAGTCCAAAAGGAACAAGGGGTATTGAACTAGGCTCAACCAAACACACCCAGACTCCTTAGGACCCAGGGGAGAGAGCCCAGTCACAAGTAGACAAGGGAAGAACAGACGGTGGGGAGTTAGTTGGTTAATAGTTAATCAGTAGTGAGTGAGGAGCGAGCTGAAGCCATGTGTGCAGGCGAGCACAGACAGAGAATCCTAGGGCACAAGTGGAGAGAGAACAGCCTGGGCACGCAGATCTGGGACTAGGATAGTTGGACGGAGGGGTTGGTCATGAACCAGCGAACCGGCCCTGAGCGTGGAACGGACGCTGTAAGCCTGAACTACCGAACCGGAGGCCATGCGATCTCCAGGAGTGATGGCCGCAACCCGACGCACCCGCTGAGAAGGCAGCTAAACTATGGTCAGGGGACAGATTCCAGTTGCCCGAAAGGACCCGTGGCTTCTAGATCGGGGCGCTGCGTGCAGAGGAGCTGACAGAAAAGGCTAAGACGTAGCACTGGGAGAGTGACCAGAGAACAGAGAGGCACACGAAGGGTCCTGGACGAGCTATCCCAATTTCTTGAGGACAGACCAGACTGGACTTGGTAGAGAGAAGTGCCCGGTAGCAAACTGCAAGTGAAGTGAGTAAAGTAGGTGCAAAATTCCAACACTGTGTGAGACTCTGTTATTCCCTGCCTGTGGAGCCGCCGACTGCCACAGTAGACAAATTAAAGAGGCCAGAGTGACTCTAGCCTGACAAAGCCATCGCAACTAAACACATCTGCCCCGGGGTTCCCGCTCCACCTACGGGGAGCAATGACATTAGGCTGCCGTACCAACAACCCAGGAGGTCTGACCCACAGCGTCGGTCCATACTGGCAGAAAACCATAGGTGGCGTCACAAACATTTCCCCTATAAACTTTATTCTCCATCCAACACTCCCTCAAACCAATACATCCCCTGCCAGAGAGAGCACTGCCTTCCCGGGGTCACGGAAGCCGGGTCTCGACCCCTGTAACTCCCCCGGCAGAACTGTTAGCTCAGTTCCGAGTACACCACGGCCCTGGGAGTGGGTGTGTCAGAAGCGGACCCGGCACCCAAGGATCATACAGCACTGCAAGTATGACACAAGTCATTTATACGGGATGCTATATGTGTGAACCAGCTGCGCTCTAGTTATCCAAGGTCTGTGAAAGTGTTTTGTGTTTTGGATACACATCGAACTCCTGGGTCACTGCCTTACGTTTCTGCCCATCCAAAGCAGTTAGCTCACAATAGAAAGAACCGTCATGAATTAATCATTATACCAATGAGCTTAATATAAAGAAGGTCAAAATGCAGATGTGGAATTGCAGATTTGTTTCTTCTCAATTCACCACGCTTTTCCAGATTTTCATGTTGAACGTTGAATTTTTTCCTGCATAAAAACAAGCCCTTGTACGGCCAGATGAAAAAATGAAAACACACAAAAAAAAAGCGGATAATGGCCATTTTAGGAAGGGCTTAAAGACCTATGTCACTTAACACAGACTGGATGCTGGGAACTCTCTGCAGTTATATAAAAGGGTATGAAAAGAGACATAAGTAAGTGCACCCCTAAAAGTGCTGTGCTAACACTACCATCCCCCGTCTTAGTTGGCGTTATTAAATTATTAATCTTTATTATTATTCTGGATGGCGTTCATCTTTATTTTGTACTTTCTGTATTTACCTTTTAGACAAGTCAAAGGAATCACACCCTTTCTATATCCTTACAAATCACTACATAATTGACAATTGGCCGGTGTATATCAAGTCCTCGAATGTCATGAATATAATGTTAAGTGAAAATTACTACATGCCGGCTTGGATGGCGTCATTATTAATCCCAGCATACATATCCAAAGATTGTGAGAGGTTGGTCTACAAAGAGCAATTAAGTTCTTACTGGCCATTGTTCGGTTGGGCTGCGTGGGAATAAGAGGTGTAACTCTGAGCTCCTGCAAAAACAGGTCTTACAGGCAACACTTATGTATGTGACGCCCACCGAGTTCCTAAAAATACAGATTTTTCTACATAAGACTAGAAATGTGTATAGACGGACAGTTACCACAAGGGTGTTCACGCAGTTTTGACCCAATTTTGTCCATAACGACCCCTTTTTTATGGCTTCGAATACCTTAAATTTACCAGAACGTCTGCTGAAAACAAAAATCATCGCTCAACTGCAATGGCGGAGATTAGAGATGATGAACCTATCACCTCACTTTGCTAATCTGACTCTTCCCTGTTCCCTCTTTCTAGCTTTTTCTCAGACCCATCGCTCTCCACGTCCTTCATGCACCCAGTGGCACATGGTAACTGCACTTAAATCCTGCTGATGACCAGATCATGAAGCTTTATATCATAACCCCTATTTATTATAATAATGGCCAGACTGTACAAGACAAACTGTAACGCTCAAAAGGGTAAGCGCCTATGAGGGGAGCCCCTGGGCCTCAGCACCCAGCCAACTAAGAGGGGTTTGACTACGGTTTCTGAACTGCCTCTAATGGTGGGGGTGTTGCGTTGCAGGTAAAAACCGAGTGCCACTTGGAAGGCTGGAGCTGCAAAACATAGCCCCAGGGGTAGGGGCAGGAGCAGCTGGAGGGCTGAAGCAAGAAGGGGCAGATGGAGGCAGGTGTTTGTCACAGCAGGTGCTGGCAAGTATGAGGCACGGCAGGTGTAGGTTGGAATGGTGGCACAGCAGGTGTAGACAGGTGTAGGCTCTAGGACGAGACACAGGTTAGCAGGTATAAGCACTGGTATACAGACACAGGTATACAGGAAAAGGGCGGGGACCTGAGAACTAGTAATGAGTCACTAAGTATTAAACTACATTGCTCAGGCACCTCCCAATAGGGGAAGGTGTCATAAAGACACTGTGTTTCTCGGTCGTAGGCTCAAGCACCTCCCAATGGGGGAAGGTGCCATAAATACACTGTGCTTCTCAGCCATAGGCTCAGGCATCTCCCAATGGGGGAAGGTGCCATAAATACACTGTGCTTCTCAGCCATAGGCTGAGAAGCATATCCAGGTTAGGGCGCACTGGCGAGAGTACAGTGCTAGGGTGGTCCTTATTGCAAGCAGAAAAAAATTATTTTCAATTTTTTGATGGGGCACTCTGTGTAATGATTTATTTGGGTTTAAAAACTAAATAAATTACAAACATTTTTAAAATCTTTTCAATTTTTTTACAGGTCCCTATCAATCAAGATATATCGTCTGTAACAGTTCACACTATATTACAGGAGTTCTCGCTTGCTTGCTGCTCCTATGGGTAGTGAAAAGGAAACACTTTCCATTTACCAGAGCAGTGGGATTATTTAAAGATTCCATAAACCGACAGAAGGGAAAATAAACAGGAGTGTTTCCTCGGCTTTACAGCAATATAAATTATCCATACAGGGTATGCCCGCACTGGGTTTGAGTATAGCTCCTCTCACTCAGAGCCACAATCCGGAGGACTGCTACCTCCAGCACACACTGAGCACATTTTAAACAGAGTCCATTTAACATCACAGAGATGCACCTACCTGAGTGCATTAACCCTTGTTGCACTGCAAGTCTCATAGTGAACCTCACTGTGATATATACCGGCCATTTATAATGCAGCCGGTTACCATATCGCAAGTCGTTTGAACATATCTTGGTAGAAATTAAACATTACTGTCACTTGCTTCTCTTTCTTCAAAATTTCTTAGATTTTCTCAAACTCCTATGTCCCACTTTTTCATGGTGTCCAGTTTGTCTCTGAGCTACCAAAAACTCCTTGTCTTCCGGTATTCTCGTCATATCCATCGCCCTAGCATATGCAATATCAAACAAGTTGTCTAAACCTGCATAACATTCTTCTTCCTTCTTTTTTAGACTATCAGAATGTTTAGTTTTATTCAGCTTGTCAGATTCTTTTAAAAGACTTTCCACTTTTTCAACCACGTAGGGATGCCTCACTTTGTCCAGACATCAAGAACATTGTGACGACACAGCATATTACCATCTGTGTTGTGAGTTAAATATTCTTAATTAGGCCAGACGTATTGTTCTTTTGCTTGTTAACTCATGAAAAGTAAGTCATTGTTTCTTGCCAGACTGCTTAGAGCCCCCATTGTCTTAGTTTGTGGATTGCTAGCTAAATGTAAATGACCTCAACCCCTCTGTCTACATCATTCAGAGGAAAATTATCCAGTCGGATTGAACTGCTGACAATACATCAATACGTCTGGCCTAATTAAAAATATTTAACCCAAGACACAGATTGTACAATACTGTGTCATCACAAACATCATTAGCTGTATCACGAACTGTCTGATTAGTCATATAACCTCTCTCATTGGATAAAATAATGAGAAGGAGGGGCGCTCCTGGGATGATACCCAGTGGTCAAGTGGAGGATGCGCAATTGGATTCCCACTAACCTGATGTGGTTATGCAGCCAGCATCATTGGTTGGCAGTTAATTGTCCAATAATCCACAAGTCTGTTTCACTTCTAGTTGTTGGCTTTGACATACTGCAGTGCTAGTTGCTATGTTTGATATTTTATTTTTGGAACTCCAGTAAAGGGAGTATGGTGGTGTACATCAGCTGGTGCATATAGAAACAGACAGTGCTTCTCAGTAATAGACATGGCGACCTGGGGGAAAAGGAGCAGAATCAGAGGACAGGACTGATTGGTTGAGCAAACTGGAGAAGGAAGGCGTTGTAATTGTCAGGCTATATTCAGCAAAATTTGTGCCGCATTGCCACAACTAGAACTTTTAGACAATGTTTAAATGGGATCGGCCATGGCAAAAAATAAAGACTTTATGGTAGGAAGGGACCTATAAATCTTTGTCTATCTGGCTGAATTATTTTCTGCATTTTAAGTTTACATGCAAAAATAGAATCAAGCCTACTGAAGAAAACACATGTTCAAAAACAAGGACCACCCTAGTGCAGCGCACACCACCTAAGCGCACTCCCAGGAGACCTGTGCAGTTAGAACAGGTCTTGGGAGCAGGGTGTACTGGGGACCAAGCAGATGCCGAGGCCCCACTGGCGGGGTGAGTATGCCGAGAACGTCGGTCTCCCTGCAGCGTGGACGCTGGCGCTGTTGTGATAGGTGCTACACAGGTACATTCTACTTGTTGTCCCCCCCTATTTCCTTATAGATTGTTAGCTCACGAGGAGAACCCTCACTCCTCCTGTAACAGTTGAACTTTGTGTTCTTTATCTCCTGTACATGTTCCGCTTAATTGTAATTAATTGCTGCGGAATATGTTGGTACTATATAAATAAAATTATTATTATATATTATTATTGTGATTGAGCTTTTTGAGTACACCTTGAACATGTTGCTTTACTTCATAGTAGGGGAGGAAGAATGGTCTCCCATAGTTAAGGATGCCTAAACAGCATCTAAGGTGACTTTTCGGTTTTAGGTCCTCTTTGGTAAGGCTGAATGGCTTTCTAACCAAGGCATCACACAGGGGCTGCATAAAGGATGTATTAAACTCTTTTTTCCCTTAATGTGGGTGGCATGTGACTGTCCGTGTTAGAGAAAAAAAATGATAAAGTTGTCTTTGTAGTATATTTACCTCCCACTCAAACGCCATTTTGTTTCTCTCCTTCCCACTACATGATACTGTAAGATGGTGACCATCATCCTTGTGAATGGCGGGCATGTATCACAGAGGTGGCTGTCCTCTGGGATGTAAACCTGGAATGTCTACTCTGGTGCCTGCATTCACTAAGCCAGGTTTATGGATAAACTAGTAAAAAGGCCCGATGCTATCGCATCGGGAGTGGGGTGACATGAAGATGGGGGGCGGGCTGTGTGGCATTGGGGCCAGCAACTGTGAATTGACCCTGTGGGGTATCAGCAGTGGCAGTGTGGGGAGTGAGGGCATGTGGGGGGGTAAGAGAGGTGAGCAGGGGCAGTGAGAAGAGGTGAAAGGGATAAAGAGCGGCAGTGTGGGGTGAGTGGGGGCATGAGCAGGGGCAGTGTGGGTGATTGGGGGGGTAAGCAGGGGCACTGTGTGGAGTGATGAGATACGGGGGGTAAGAGGACTGAGCAGGGGCAGTGTGGGTGATTGTGGGCAGTTGGGGGGGTGAGAGGGGTAAGCAGGGTGAGTGGGGGGGGAGGTAAGCTGAAGCAGTGTGGGTGAGTGGGGGGAGTGTGGGTGAGTAGGGGGTAATGAGGGGTAGTGTAGGGAGTGAGTGAGGGCATAGGGGGGGAAGAGGAGTGAGCAGGGACAGTGTGGGTGAGTTGGGAGGGCTATGGAGGGTCAGTGTGGTTGAGCAGGGGCAGTGTGGATGATTGGGGGGTAATGAGGGGCAGTGTGGTTGTATACAGTTAGGGCCAGAAATATTTGGACAGTGACACAATTTTGGCGAGTTGGGCTCTGCATGCCACCACATTGGATTTGAAATGAAACCTCTACAACAGAATTCAAGTGCAGATTGTAACGTTTAATTTGAAGGGTTGAACATAAATATCTGATAGAAAATGTAGGAATTGTACACATTTCTTTACAAACACTCCACATTTTAGGAGGTCAAAAGTAATTGGACAAATAAACATAACCCAAACAAAATATTTTTATTTTCAATATTTTGTTGCGAATCCTTTGGAGGCAATCACTGCCTTAAGTCTGGAACCCATGGACATCACCAAACACTGGGTTTCCTCCTTCTTAATGCTTTGCCAGGCCTTTACAGCCGCAGCCTTCAGGTCTTGCTTGTTTGTGGGTCTTTCCGTCTTAAGTCTGGATTTGAGCAAGTGAAATGCAGCTCAATTGGGTTAAGATCTGGTGATTGACTTGGCCATTGCAGAATATTCCACTTTTTTGCACTCATGAACTCCTGGGTAGCTTTGGCTGTATGCTTGGGGTCATTGTCCATCTGTACTATGAAGCGCCGTCCGATCAAGTTTGCAGCATTTGGCTGAATCTGGGCTGAAAGTATATCCCGGTACACTTCAGAATTCATCCGGCTACTCTTGTCTGCTGTTATGTCATCAATAAACACAAGTGACCCAGTGCCATTGAAAGCCATGCATGCCCATGCCATCACGTTGCCTCCACCATGTTTTACAGAGGATGTGGTGTGCCTTGGATCATGTGCCGTTCCCTTTCTTCTCCCCATCATTCTGGTACAGGTTGATCTTTGTCTCATCTGTCCATAGAATACTTTTCCAGAACTGAGCGGCTTCTTGAGGTGTTTTTCAGCAAATGTAACTCTGGCCTGTCTATTTTTGGAATTGATGAATGGTTTGCATCTAGATGTGAACCCTTTGTATTTACTTTCATGGAGTCTTCTCTTTACTGTTGACTTAGAGACAGATACACCTACTTCACTGAGAGTGTTCTGGACTTCAGTTGATGTTGTGAACAGGTTCTTCTTCACCAAAGAAAGTATGCGGCGATCATCCACCACTGTTGTCATCCGTGGACGCCCAGGCCTTTTACAGTTCCCAAGCTCACCAGTCAATTCCTTTTTTCTCAAAATGTACCCAACTGTTGATTTTGCGACTCCAAGCATGTCTGCTATCTCTCTGATGGATTTTTTCTTTTTTTTCAGCCTCAGGATGTTCTGCTTCACCTCAATTGAGAGTTCCTTTGACCGCATGTTGTCTGGTCACAGCAACAGCTTCCAAATGCACAACCACACACCTCGAATCCACCCCAGACCTTTTCACTACTTCATTGATTACAGGTTAACGAGGGAGACGCCTTCAGAGTTAATTGCAGCCCTTAGAGTCCATTGTCCAATTACTTTTGGTCCCTTGAAAAAGAGGAGGCTATGCATTACAGAGCTATGATTCCTAAACCCTTTCTCCGATTTGGATGTACAAACTCTCATATTGCAGCTGGGAGTGTGCACTTTCAGCCCATATTATATATATAATTGTATTTCTGAACATGTTTTTGTAAACAGCTAAAATAACAAAACTTGTGTCACTGTCCAAATATTTCTGGCCCTAACTGTATGTTAGCCCCGCTGCTGGTCCTTTAAGCTTAGTTGAGGAGGGGGGGTGGTGGTAGCAGACAGCAGGGTCGGCGGTCCTGCAGGCTGCAATGACAGTGGCTGGCGCATGAGAGCGGGAGAGGCAGCGGCGGGCGGCATGTGAGCGGGAGAGGCAGCGGCGGGCAGCAGCGGTGATGAAGGGGGCCGCAGATGCTGGCGGCGGCTTCTTCAGTAATCGCGCTCCCCCTGCGACGGGCGGCGGGCGCGGATGGTGCAAAGAGAGTGTGCCGCAGCCGGCATGTCAGCGGGGGAGGCAGCACCGTGCGGGGGTGTGTGCGGCCACGGGAGGGTGCAGGCAGCCGCCGGCAGGCTGCGCCATAGGTGTAGTAATATGGCGGTGATTCAGGGGTAGCAATAATCACCAGTTTTGCGCACGCGCCCTTGCTCCATAGCGGCACAGTGGCCGGAAGCGCAAAACTGGTGATTATGAATAGAGATGTATAAAAAACAGAGCAGCACTGCAAATATGGGTGCCAATCAACCCAGCACTCTTCAGTGCCCCCTGTACATATGGAAAACAAAGTAGTTGCAGCACTCCAATTGTAGATGATATTCTTATGCCTTCATTTTCTGGCCTGGGGTACAAGATGGCTACGTTTCAGACCCACAGGCTCTTTGTCCAGCCTCCTCCAGGCTGGACAAAGGGCGTGTGGGCCTGAAACACAGGTTTATGGATGGATAGAGAAATAGGCAGGTCTGGCCATCCACATACTTCTTCCCATGGGTGTGTCTCTTATATTTTAATGGTGTCTGTGTGTTTAAAACATGGTCGGTCACTCTGTGAGATGGCACCTCTGAGAGGGGTGTTGTGTGTACTGATCAGAGCCAGTGTGAGTGGAGTCTGATGTTACTCCATGGAATACTTCTGTGGAGGAGTTGCATCCAGACCTGTTCGGGTCATAATTACGGACTAGTTTATTCCAATATTTTCACTAAATATTTTATGTAAATTCTAAACCCCCTCCACCTCACCAATAAAAGGAAAAGAAATACACATTTAAAACAAAAAAATTGTAAAAATGATTATTCCTACCTGCACTGATATTAGAATCTGAGAGTCCTCAGTGATTGATACCATCTTTTCAGTTCGCCATTAAAAGGTATCAACCACTGAGGACTCTCAGATTGTAATATTTTTCTATCTACTGGATAACATGGTACAAACATTTTTGACCTTACCTGCACTGATAACATTACTTTCTAAACCAACTGGTAAAATATATCCATGATATTGTAATTTGTAACAGTCCGTCACACATTCCTTTACACTAAATTTTCATGAACAGTTTAAACGAAAAGTGCAGAGATCAGGAAGGAAACTAAGGCCCCGTTTCCTTACAACTGCATTCTCCCCTCTCCCTGTTTTTATTACCAGTTTGCAGATCATACTCCACTCTAGATATTTTCAGCTCAAATTATCAGCTCAAGAACACAATCATACCGACCATGATAATGAGCATTCTCCACTACACCCAACCTTGAATGTCCTATCACTCATTCTACTTATCCCTCTCCCTTCTAGTGTGGCACCCCGCCAAGCAGGCGTCACAGAGGGGCACTGCACCCGTAAAAGAGGTGCAGATGCTCCAGCTGCAGGTGGACCCATTTCCAGCACTCCCACACTAGTTTACACGGTGGGAGGTTACCCGGGAGGGAATAAAAGCAACTCTAGGGGGAACAAGGAGAGCTTTTGTCTTTACCTCTACGTTTTGCTGCTAGGTCACTCAGCTGAGGGACCAGGAGGAGAGATGGAAGAGGAGGAGAGGGTTTAAGGAAGAAGGAACTTTTCAGGAGAGCAGCCGGTTTGGGAAGAGGGGCCGTCGTCAGGTTCTCCCAGACAGCTTACCGGGCACTGGAGCCCGCACCTGTGGGACACTTTAGGACCACAGAGAATCCGGATTCCCGCGGAGTCTTCAATTCTCCCGGGCACCAGAGCAGACCAAAAGAGGGTACCAGGCCCCGCCAAAGGAACGAGCGGCCAGCCAGTAGAGGGTTTCCCGACGGCAGCGAAGGTGAGAGAGGAAAGGAGGTCAGGCTGATTCCAAGTCACCAGGCTTCACACCAAAACTGGAAAGCAGGAAGGAACAGACAGGGATAGTGAAAGAAGGCACACCAAGGGTTCCACCATACCACCTGGGATCCACTTGCAGCCACCCGATAAGCTACCTGTCCTCATATCATTATTAATTATTATTATTATATTATTTATTTATATAGCGCCATTATATTCCAAGGCGCTTTACATGCTTAAAAGGGCAGACTGGGACAAGTAACATAGTAACAATACAAGTAACAATAAATGTTGACAATTTGGTCATACAGATACAAGAGGGGAGAAATCCTGTCCACAAAGGCTCACAGTCTACGAGGGGTGGGTGGGGATACAGTGGGAGGGGGAAATTCCAGTCATGAGGCGGTGTGGTGGACCGGGTTTTATTGCAGGTGGTAGGCTTGGCGGAAGAGGTGGGTCTTCAGGCTTCTTTTGAAGGTTCCCAGGGTAGGAGAGTGTCTGATGTGTTGGGGCAGTGAGTTCCAGAGTCTAGGTGAAGCACGGGAGAAATCCTGTATGCGGTTGTGCGAAGAGGAGATGAGGGGGAAGTAGAGGAGAAGCTCTTGGGAGGATCGCAGGTTGCGTGAGGGTAGGTATCGGGAGACCATGTCAGATATGTATGGAGGGGACAGGTTGTGAATGGCTTTGTATGTCATGGTTAATGTTTTAAACCGGGATCTCTGGGAAGTAGGGAGCCAGTGCAGGGCTTGGCAGAGGGGGGAGGCAGGGGAGTAGCGGGGAGACAGATGGATTAGGCGGGCAGCGGAGTTCAAGATAGATTGGAGAGGTGCAAGGGAGGTATTGGGGAGGCCGGTGAGCAGGAGGTTGCAGTAATCGAGGCGGGAGATGATGAGAGCGTGAATAAGGGTTTTAGCAGTGTCGTGGTCAAGGAAGGTGCGAATCCTATAGATGTTTTTGAGCTGGAGACGGCAGGAGGTGGCGAGGGCCTGGATGTGGGGCTTGAAGGAGAGGGAAGAGTCAAGGATAACCCCGAGGCACTTGGCATGGGGGACTGGAGAGAGAGAGCAGTCGTTGACGACGATGGATAGGTCAGGTAGTGAGGGGGAGCGTCTTGGGGGGAAGACTATGAACTCTGTTTTGTCCATGTTCAGCTTAAGGAAGCGAGCAGAGAAGAAGGATGAGATGGCGGACAGGCAGTGTGGAATTTTGGATAGAAGGGAGGTGATGTCAGGACCAGACAGGTAGATTTGGGTGTCGTCGGCGTAGAGGTGATATTGGAGGCCGTGGGACTCAATGAGTTGCCCTAGGCCGAGAGTGTAGATTGAGAACAGTAATGGTCCAAGAACCGAGCCCTGGGGGACCCCGACAGATAGGGGGTAGGGCGAGGAGGATGTGTGGGAGTGGGTGACGCTGAAGGTGCGGTCCGTTAAGTATGAGGAGATCCAAGAGAGGGCAAGGTGGGTGATGCCAAGAGATTCCAGGATCTGTAGTAGAAGGGAGTGGTCAACAGTGTCGAAGGCGGCTGACAGGTCGAGGAGGAGGAGAACAGAGTAGTGGCGCTTGCTTTTGGCAGTCAGTAGGTCATTTGTGACTTTGGTCAGGGCTGTTTCAGTGGAGTGGAGGGGTCGGAAGCCAGATTGCAGGCGGTCAAAGAGGGAGCAGGAGGAGAGGTGAGAGGACAGCTCAGAGTGGACATGCTGTTCAAGTAGTTTAGAGGCAAAAGGGAGGAGAGATATAGGGCGGTAGTTGGAGACAGTTGTTCAGAAGTGCTGAACTGTAACTTTGTATGATGCCAATGCAAGTGAACAGTAAAGTACCCACAGGAAAAGTGACTTTGTCTCTGCCTGCATTTCTTTTGCATGAACTTGTTCCCCATACAGGAACGCTGCCCCGTGCTACCTGTGGAGGACTTTGCCAACTTACCGCATTACCATCTATCTCCGGCGGACTGTGGCGGTGCTGGTGACACCTCACCAGAAAGTACAGGTGACATCACAACAAACTGTATATAATCCCCTGTAAATATACCCCTTTTCAAAGATGTCCCTTAGGACACGGGATCAGGCGCAGCCCCCACTCCCCGTGACACAGTTAACCCCTTGGAGCCTGATACCCGAGTATCCCAAAGCCTGGGGCTCGACATATCTTTTCTGGCGGTCACAAACAGGATATCATGGCCGGTAACACCGAGTACTGTGCGCCTTGGACTTGTGCTTTAAATCAAACTTTTTCCGCCATTGCTTGGCGCCAAAAATTGGTTCCCGCCATTAATGCAGGAGGACCCAAGATGGCGCCGTAGCCATGTACTAAACGCCATGTGCAGGCCCGGGGGTGTGCCTCAGCCCCTAGAAGAAGGAGGGCCAAGACGGAGGCACCAAAAAGTGTGGCCGCCCAGATTGCCATCAATCAGGGGGACAGCTCACAGGAAGTTCATCGGGAGAGGCCGCCAATAAAGAGACAAACCGCAAGAGAAGGACAGAAACAGCAAGGCTCCTTTATACCCGCAGCATGGCAGCACCCCGTTGGAGAGATGTAGTGCGCAAGCTCGAAGGCCCGAGCTGCGCAAGGCGACCCGGCAGCGGCGTCCCTCTTAACGCTAGAGGGGGATGCTGACTACTGGAGGGACTCATTTGGACAGCTCCGCCAGGACATGGAAGAAGCCCTGGCGTGGGTGTGCCGACGGTGGAGCACTGAGCGGACCTATGAACTTTCAGCTATGAGAGCAGACCGCGAGGCGCGAGAGGCAGCGGTAGCAGAGCAAGCCGTTGTAAAATACTGTGCCTCTCTACCACCCGTTGCACCACTTGTCCAGACCCGGGACACGGGAGTTCAGACGGAACCCCAACTACACCACCGTCCCGTACCATCTGTTGTCTCTGGCTGGAGGCAGTGAGGACGTCCCCTACAGAACAGAACATCGTCGTCGAGGAGTACGACGAGACAGACGAAGAGGAACCGGAGGACGTTGAAGGAGCATCTGGAGGGAGCACCCCAGAGGCTGCGTGGTGGACCGCGTGGCAGCAGCATCAGAGAGGAGCCCCCTCCATAGTGAGCTCAGCAGAAACCAGAGTGGTATCCAGACTCCCAACTGGCAGCTCACCACCCCCCCAGTACCAGTCACCCCAGCAGTCTCTCTCAGCCTTAAATGAGAGAGACCAGGTGGCTAGACAAAGACTCCGAGAGGAGTGGTTCCAGCGAGAGCAGTTAACAAGGCGACTACGGGACAAGGCAAGATCGCAGCCCCCGCTCCCAATAGAACTACGCCGCCTAGGAAACCTCATCTCCGTGTACCAGGACGAAGGCTGGGGATTTCTACAGGAACCCGGACTTTCAGACGATGTCTTTTTTGCCAGACGCGATGTGGAGTCATACCTGCGGCGAAGACACCCAAACAGAGATCTTTATCGAGGTGAGCAGGTTACTTATGAGCGGTACCCCGGTCCATTAGGCTGGTTCGCCATAAGGATTTCCCGCCAGCAATAGACTCCCGTGTAGAGATATTGCACCAGCAATAGACTCCCATGTTGAGACATTGCCCTGTACATAACCCCCTTCCAGCAACCATGCCCCTTTTTATTTTTGCCTTTCCCTTTTTGCAAGCCCCTGAATGAAGAGTGTGTCCCTGAGTTTTGTTTTCATCTGAAGAATCAGAGACTTTTATTTTTGAACTTTCCCTACCGTTGATGATGTGTGCAGTGTGAGTAGCGGCCCAGCGGTGATAATACACTAGGAAAGGAAGCTCCAGCAGGCAAAAAAGTTCTTCATGATTTGGTTTTTATTTGTGCAAAGTGCAGAGTATAACATTTTTTTACATAGTTGTAAATGGAACACTGAACGCGTTTCGGATTGAAATCCTTTATCAACAGCAAAGTGAAATAATCACCATCGTGATCCGCCGCTTTCCTAACACTTGCGGCGTCCTGGTGACCCCGGCGCATGCGCGGTGGCCAGATACGGGAAACTGGAGATGGCTGGCAGCGGCACAGGCTACACAAGCCGCCTGCAGACCCCCACCAGCCTCCCACCGCACCTCTCCCAATGCCGCTGACCCCACACACCGCCCACACACTCCCGCAGAAGACCCCACACCCACCCTCTGGCGCCCGCACACTCCCGCAGTAGACCCCCGCACCTCCCTTCCAGCGCCTGCACACCTTCCCCCCCCACCTCCAGTAGACCCCCGCACCTCTCCTCCGGCACCCGCACACCCCTGCAATACACTCTCACGCCCACACATCCCTTCCGGTGCCCGCACACCAATGCAATAGACCCCACGCCCGCATACCCCCACAGTAGACCCTTGCACCCCCCCTCCGGTGCCCGCATGCCTCCCACAGTAGACCCCTGCACCCCCCTTCGGCGGCCGCAGACCCCCGACAACTTACCTATTCAGATAGGACCTTTGGTGATGTCACAGTCATGTGATCATTCACATGACCGTACATCACCGTAGCTCCGCCTTCTGTAGTCTACACTGCTTCCCAGCTATGACATGGAGCTGTCACAGCTGGGTAGAAGAGAAGGGGAGGCAGAGAGGCAGAAGGGGAGCTGAAAGATTAAACAGGAAACAGAGAGACATAAGAGGGGACCAGAAAAGCTGGAGACAGAGAAGAGGGTGCAGAAACACTAAAGAGGATGAGCTGAGAGGGAAGTGGGGCAGACAGACATAAAGGGGTCCAGAAAGTCTTAAGGGGGGGGGCAGGGAGACAAGGGGTGACCACCAGAATGACTGAAGGGGAGCAGAGACACATAAGGGGAACTAGAAACAATAAAAGGGGGCAGAGAGATAAAGGGGGGACATAAAGACAAAAGGGGGGACCAAAAATACTGAAGGGGAGCAGAGAAACATAAGGGGGACCATAAAAACTGAAGGAGGAGGCAGAGAAACAAGGGGGAACCAGAAAGACTGAAGGGAGACCAGAAACACTGAAGGGGGAGTAGAGACACTGAAGGGGGGGCAGACAGAGGGAAGGGGGGCACAGAGACAGGGAAGGGGGAGCAGAGAGACGAAAGGAGGCAGCAGAGAGAGGGAAGGGGGGCACATAGACATAAGGGGGACCAGAAAGACTGAAAGGTTGCAGATAGATGAAGTGGGGGGGGGGGGGAGGAGCAGAGTCAAAAAGGGGCAGAGAGACATAAGGGGGGACTAGAAAGATTGAAGGGGGTCAGAGATACCAGACGAGACCAGAAAGACTGAAGGGGGGGCAGAGAGACAAGGGGTGACCAGAATGACTGAAGGGGGGCAGAGAGAGGTAAGAGAAGAGCAGACAGAAGAAAGAGGGGAGCAGAGAGTGGGAAGGAGGGACATAGAAAGAGAATGGGAAGGAGAACCAGGGAAGGGGGGCGGAGAGACGAAAGGAGGGAGCAGAGAGTGGGAAGGGGGGCCACAGAGACAAAAGGGGAGAGCAGAGAAAGGATGGGGGACAGAGAGACGAAAGAAGGAGCAGAGAAAGGAAAGGGGACAGAGAGACAAAAGGAGCTAGCAGAGAGAGGGAAGGGGGGGCAGAAACATGGGAAAGAAGAGAGACGGAAGAGAGGGCAGAGACATGGGGCAGAAGAAAGAGGAAAGGGGGGCAGAGACACAGGGAAAAAGACAGAGCGAAGGGGGGGCAGAGACACAAGGCGGAGCAGAGAGGCAAAGAGAGCACAGGGTGGTCAAAGGGAGCACAGGGGGGCCAAAAAGAGCGCAGCGTGGCAGTGACGCCCTCCCGATGCGACAGCATCGGGCCTATTTCTAGTAGTGATATAAAAGTTAGTTACTTGTTTATGCACTACGTGTAAGTTGAAATATGCATGATATAAATGTTCCAATCAGAGTAAATATACAATAAGGATAACAATCCAAGAAAAAATTGCTACTTGTTATTGCACCACATGTATAACGATGTAATCAATATATATGGTATAGATACTCCATGTCTACCGTATATTCAGTAAAAGTTAAACAAATCTGAACGGAGATTAAGTCCTTCTGGTTGTCTGCTATGGAGCTTTATTATCCAATGGGCTTATCTTTCATGGACCTGCCTTTCCCTGTCCCCGTCCCTTTCTATTTTAGACACTTTCTCAATACCTTTTACTATGAGGGAATTAGCATTGTCTCCATGTAGACTCGACATCTGTCTACGGCTTGTGAGGTTATCAGGATTTGCCGCTGTTAAATGTTCCCCCAGGTACTTTTTTAGCGTCCTAGTGGTGCACCTCACATAATCTTTTGCACAAATTGTGCATGTTACGGGGTACACCCCATCGGTGGTGTTACAGTTAATAAAAGAATTGATTTGAAAGCGTCGACAAGTGAAGCCGTCAATAAAATGATTCTGCTTGTCAATAAATTTACAATTTATCCTATTAATTCTCGTGTTCCTGCCATGGATTATTTCCAACAGACCATGGAGAGAGAAATGAAAGAAATTTTAGAAACTGAGTTCACTGGTCACAGCAACCTGAGTCCTATGGAAAAATCAGCGCTCAAATCCTTAAAGGGAACCTGACCTCTACAAACGACCCCCCAGCCTGTTTTAACCTGTCCCTGCACCATAGTAATCCATTTGTAACCATCCCTTTCTGTCCCTAAACCGCTATGTGAAAGTTTATAAAAGTAGTTTATTCACCTCTTATTCTGCAGCTTCTCATTATATGAGAAGCCGCAAAAGGCGGGCTTATGTGGGTCTCCCCGCCGCCGGCGTGTTAATTATGCACACCCACATGGGCGTGCTATAGAGCAGAGACTGTGCTTGTCTGCCAGGGGGTGGTACAGGCGATATGACGAAAATCGCGTCATATCGCCTGTACCACCCCTTGCAAGACAAGCAATGTCTCTGCTCTATAGCACGCCCATGTGGGTGTGCATAATTAACACGCCGGCGGCGGGGAGACCCACATAAGCCCGCCTTTTGCGGCTTCTCATATAATGAGAAGCTGCAGAATAAGAGGTGAATAAACTACTTTTATAAACTTTCACAGAGTGGTTTAGGGACAGAAAGGGATGGTTACAAATGGATTACTATGGTGCAGGGACAGGTTAAAACAGGCTGGGGGGTCATTTGTAGAGGTCAGGTTCCCTTTAAAGGAAAATCCATACATAGTGGTACGTCAAGCTGACAAAGGAGGTTCAGTAGTTGTTATGGATGCAGCAGTGGCGGACCTTCAGTCTGCCGGGCCCTGGTGTAGCTTTGGGGGGAAAGTGGATATTGCTGACAGTGTCAGGTGAGGAGCGGGAGGGGGGGTGCTAGCAGGGGGAAATTGCGTGCGGCTCTTACCTGTGCCGAGCCGGCCGCGCATTATGGATCTGGGAGCCGTGCTGGAGAGGAGAGGAGGGGCGTGAACAGCCAAGGGAAGCAGGAAGCTTCCCTCGGTTAACCTCCTCTCCTCTGACATAGGGTCACGGGGTGCCCCCTACAGGTGCTTGAGGGGCCCTCTACCCAGTCGGGGCCCTGGTGCAGCTGAACCAGCTGCACCACGGTAGGTCCGCCCCTGGGATGCAGATTTATATCAACGTGAAATAGATCACATGTTAGGTGACTGCAATACTTATTTACCATTGGAAACAAATCCCACTGTCACTTTCCAAAAAAGACTTCAGAATTTATTACATGAAGGTAGATCTTTAAATGTAATAGATGATAATGCAGTTGAAAGACTATTTGTGGATGAACCCATTGCCCCAATTTTTCATACCTTCCCTAAAACCCACAAGTCACAGTTCCTGCCACCTATGCGTCCCATAGTGGCGGGGATTGGGAGTTTAAATGAGAAAACTATAACAGTGGGTGGATGGGAAGTTGCAACCTTTGGTGGGTAATACTGCTGGGATTATTTTAGATTCAAAACAACTGTTATGTAGCCTTGATAAGATGAACTGGAACTCTAAATATACGTGGATTACTCTTGATGTGGTCTCCTTATATTGCAGTATACCGCACGCATTTTCCATTGAAGCACTGAAATATTCACTACATATGAACAACATCTATAATATTGACACGTGCAATTTCCCAGTGATGTGCGAGCGCTACTTGCTGGAAACTAATTTCTTCAAGTTTAATTCACGCTATTTCCTCCAACTGGTCGGTTGTCCCATGGGGGTGGGCTTTTCACCTAGAACTACTAGATGGTGGCCCGATTCTAACGCATCGGGTATTCTAGAATATGTACAGTTGTGGCCAAAAGTATTGACACCCCTGCAATTCTGTCAGATAATACTCAGTTTGTTCCTGAAAATGATTGCAATCACAAATTCTTTGGTATTATTATCTTCATTTAATTTGTCTTCAATGAAAAAACACAAAAAGAATTGTCCTAAAGCCAAATTGGATCTAATTCCACACCAAACATAAAAAAGGGGGTGGACAAAAGTATTGGCACCGTTAGAAAAATCATGTGATGCTTCTCTAATTTGTGTAATTAACAGCACCTGTAACTTACCTGTGGCACCTAACAGGTGTTGGCAATAACTAAATCACACTTGCAGCCAGTTGACATGGATTAAAGTTGACTCAACCTCTGTCCTGTGTCCTTGTGTGTACCACATTGAGCATGGAGAAAAGAAAGAAGACCAAAGAACTGTCTGAGGACTTGAGAAACCAAATTGTGAGGAAGCATGAGCAATCTCAAGGCTACAAGTCCATCTCCAAAGACCTGAATGTTCCTGTGTCTACCGTGCGCAGTGTCATCAAGAAGTGTAAAGCCCATGGCACTGTGGCTAACCTCCCTAGATGTGGACGGAAAAGAAAAATTGACAAGAGATTTCAACGCAAGATTGTGCGGATGGTGGATAAAGAACCTCGACTAACATCCAAACAAGTTCAAGCTGCCCTGCAGTCCGAGGGTACAACAGTGTCAACCCATACTATCCATTGGCATCTGACTGAAAAGGGACTGTATGGTAGGAGACCCAGGAAGACCCCACTTCTTACCCCGAGACATAAAAAAGCCAGGCTGGAGTTTGCCAAAACTTACCTGAGAAAGCCTAAAACGTTTTGGAAGAATGTTCTCTGGTCAGATGAGACAAAAGTAGAGCTTTATGGGCAAAGGCATCAACATAGAGTTTACAGGAGAAAAAAAGAGGCATTCAAAGAAAAGAACACGGTCCCTACAGTCAAACATGGCGGAGGTTCCCTGATGTTTTGGGGTTGCTTTGCTGCCTCTGGCACTGGACTGCTTGACCGTGTGCATGGCATTATGAAGTCTGAAGACTACCAACAAATTTTGCAGCATAATGTAGGGCCCAGTGTGAGAAAGCTGGGTCTCCCTCAGAGGTCATGGGTCTTCCAGCAGGACAATGACCCAAAACACACTTCAAAAAGCACTAGAAAATGGTTTGAGAGAAAGCACTGGAGACTTCTAAGGTGGCCAGCAATGAGTCCAGACCTGAATCCCATAGAACACCTGTGGAGATCTAAAAATGGCAGTTTGGAGAAGGCACCCTTCAAATATCAGGGACCTGGAGCAGTTTGCCAAAGAAGAATGGTCTAAAATTCCAGCAGAGCATTGTAAGAAACTCATTGATGATTACCGGAAGCGGTTGATCGCAGTTATTTTGGCTAAAGGTTGTGCAATCAAGTATTAGGCTGAGGGTGCCAATACTTTTGTCCGGCCCATTTTTGGAGTTTTGTGTGAAATGATCAATGTTTTGCTTTTTGCTTCATTCTCTTTTGCTTTTTTTCATTGAAGACAAATTAAATGAAGATAATAATACCAAAGAATTTGTGATTGCAATCATTTTCAGGAAGAAACTGAGTATTATCTGACAGAATTGCAGGGGTGTCAATACTTTTGGCCACAACTGTATGTATATATATATATATATATATATATATATATATATATATATATATATATATAAACTAGATGGCGGCCCGATTCTAAAGAATCGGGTAGTCTAGAATCTATATATAGTTTATTTACTAATAGTTAGTGTGGTGAAATTAATTGTGTGTATACGGTGGCTCAGTAGTTAGCAGAGTATACGGTGGCTCAGTGGTTAGCAGTGAGTGCGGTGGCTTAGTGGTTAGCAGAGTATACGGTGGCTGAGTGGTTAGCAGTGAGTGCGGTGGCTCAGTGGTTAGCAGTGAGTGTGGTGGCTCAGTGGTTAGCAGTGAGTGCGGTAGCTCAGTGGGTAGCAGTGAGTACGGTGGCTCAGTGGGTAGGAGAGTATACGGTGGCTCAGTGGTTAGCAGAGTATACGGTGGCTCAGTGGTTAGCAGAGTATACTGTGGCTCAGTGGTCAGCAGTGAGTGGGGTGGCTCAGTGGGTAGCAGTGAGTGCGGTAGCTCAGTGGGTAGCAGTGAGTGGGGTGGCTCAGTGGGTAGGAGAGTATACGGTGGCTCAGTGGTTAGCAGAGTATACGGTGGCTCAATGGTTAGCAGAGTATACTGTGGCTCAGTGGTCAGCAGTGAGTGGGGTGGCTCAGTGGGTAGCAGTGAGTGGGGTGGCTCAGTGGGTAGCAGTGAGTACGGTGGCTCAGTGGGTAGCAGTGAGTGCGGTGGCTCAGTGGGTAGCAGTGAGTGCGGTGGCTCAGTGGGTAGCAGTGAGTGCGGTGGCTCAGTGGGTAGCAGTGAGTGCGGTAGCTCAGTGGGTAGGAGAGTACACGGTGGCTCAGTGGGTAGGAGAGTATACGGTGGCTCAGTGGTTAGCAGAGTATACTGTGGCTCAGTGGTCAGCAGTGAGTGGGGTGGCTCAGTGGGTAGCAGTGAGTGGGGTGGCTCAGTGGGTAGCAGTGAGTGGGGTGGCTCAGTGGTGAGCAGTGAGTGGGGTGGCTCAGTGGTGAGCAGTGAGTGGGGTGGCTCAGTGGTGAGCAGTGAGTGCGATGGCTCAGTGTTGAGCAGTGAGTGCGGTGGCTCAGTGTTGAGCAGTGAGTGCGGTGGCTCAGTGGTGAGCAGTGAGTGCAGTGGCTCAGTGGTGAGCAGTGAGTGCGGTGGCTCAGTGGTGAGCAGTGAGTGCGGTGGCTCAGTGGTGAGCAGTGAGTGCGGTGTCTCAGTGGTGAGCAGTGAGTGGGATGGCTCAGTGGTTAGCAGAGTATACTGTGGCTCAGTGGTTAGCAGTGAGTGGGGTGGGTCAGTGGTTAGCAGTGAGTGGGGTGGCTCAGTGGGTAGCAGTGAGTGGGGTGGCTCAGTGGTCAGCAGTGAGTGCAGGCAGAGGACGGAGGGGGTAGAGGACGAAGGGGGCAGGGGACGGAGGGGGCAGGAGACGGAAGGGGCAGGGGGCGGAGGGGGCGCAAGGGGCAGAGGGGGCACAGGACGCAGAGGACTGAGGGGGCAGAGGGGGCACAGGACGCAGAGGACTGAGGGGGCAGGGGGCAGAGGACAGAGGGGGCACAGGACGCAGAGGACAGAGGGGGCACAGGACGCAGAGGACTGAGGGGGCACAGGACGCAGAGGACTCAGGGGGCACAGGACGCAGAGGACTGAGGGGGCACAGGACGCAGAGGACTGAGGGGGCACAGGACACAGAGGACTGAGGGGGTAGAGGGCAGAGGGGGCACAGGACGCAGAGGACTGAGGGGGCAGGGGGCAGAGGACAGAGGGGGCACAGGACGCAGAGGACAGAGGGGGCACAGGACGCAGAGGACTGAGGGGGCACAGGACGCAGAGGACTGAGGGGGCACAGGACGCAGAGGACTGAGGGGGCACAGGACGCAGAGGACTCAGGGGGCACAGGACGCAGAGGACTGAGGGGGCACAGGACGCAGAGGACTGAGGGGGCAGAGGGCAGAGGGGGCACAGGACCAGAGGACTGAGGGGCCACAGGACGCAGAGGACTGAGGGGGCACAGGACGCAGAGGACTGAGGGGGCACAGGACGCAGAGGACTGAGGGGGCACAGGACGCAGAGGACTGAGGGGGCACAGGACGCAGAGGACTGAGGGGGCACAGGACGCAGAGGACTGAGGGGGCACAGGACGCAGAGGACTGAGGGGGCACAGGACGCAGAGGACTGAGGGGGCACAGGACGCAGAGGACTGAGGGGGCACAGGACGCAAAGGACTGAGGGGGCACAGGACGCAGAGGACTGAGGGGGCACAGGATGCAGAGGAGTGAGGGGGCAGGGGACAGAGGGGGCACAGGACGCAGAGGACTGAGGGGGCAGAGGACTGAGGGGGCACAGGATGCAGAGGACTGAGGGGGCAGAGGACTGAGGGGGCACAGGACAGAGGGGGCACAGGACGCAGAGGACTGAGGGGGCACAGGGCAGAGGACTGAGGGGGCACAGGACGCAGAGGAGTGAGGGGGCAGGGGACAGAGGGGGCACAGGACGCAGAGGACTGAGGGGGCAGAGGACAGAGGGGGCAGAGGACGCAGAGGACTGAGGGGGCACAGGACAGAGGGGGCAGAGGACGCAGAGGACAGAGGGGGCACAGGACAGAGGGGGCAGAGGACGCAGAGGACTGAGGGGGCACAGGACAGAGGGGGCAGAGGACGCAGAGGACTGAGGTGGCACAGGACGCAGAGGACTGAGGGGGCACAGGACGCAGAGGACTGAGGGGGCACAGGACGCAGAGGACTGAGGGGGCACAGGACGCAGAGGACTGAGGGGGCACAGGACGCAGAGGACTGAGGGGTCACAGGATGCAGAGGAGTGAGGGGGCAGGGGACAGAGGGGGCACAGGACGCAGAGGACTGAGGGGGCAGAGGACAGAGGGGGCAGAGGACGCAGAGGACTGAGGTGGCACAGGACAGAGGGGGCAGAGGACGCAGAGGACTGAGGGGGCACAAGACAGAGGGGGCAGAGGACGCAGAGGACTGAGGGGGCACAGGACAGAGGGGGCTGAGGACGCAGAGGACTGAGGGGGCACAGGACAGAGGGGGCACAGGCTGGAGGGCACAGGACAGAGGGGGCAGAGGACGCAGAGGACTGAGGGGGCACAGGACGCAGAGGACTGAGGGGGCACAGGACGCAGAGGACTGAGGGGGCACAGGACGCAGAGGACTGAGGGGGCACAGGACGCAGAGGACTGAGGGGGCACAGGACGCAGAGGACTGAGGGGGCACAGGACGCAGAGGACTGAGGGGGCAGAGGACAGAGGGGGCAGAGGACGCAGAGGACTGAGGGGGCACAGGACAGAGGGGGCAGAGGACGCAGAGGACAGGGGGCACAGGACAGAGGGGGCACAGGCTGGAGGGCACAGGACAGAGGGGGCAGAGGACGCAGAGGACTGAGGGGGCACAGGACGCAGAGGACTGAGGGGGCACAGGACGCAGAGGACTGAGGGAGCAGAGGACGCAGAGGACTGAGGGGGCACAGGACAGAGGGGGCACAGGCTGGAGGGCACAGGACAGAGGGGGCAGAGGACGCAGAGGACTGAGGGGGCACAGAACGCAGAGGACTGAGGGGGCACAGGACGCAGAGGACTGAGGGGGCACAGGACGCAGAGGACTGAGGGGGCACAGGACGCAGAGGACTGAGGGGGCACAGGACGCAGAGGACTGAGGGGGCACAGGATGCAGAGGAGTGAGGGGGCAGAGGACAGAGGGGGCACAGGATGCAGAGGACTGAGGGGCCAGAGGACTGAGGGGGCACAGGATGCAGAGGACTGAGGGGGCAGAGGACTGAGGGGGCACAGGACAGAGGGGGCACAGGACGCAGAGGACTTAGGGGGCACAGGGCAGAGGGCAGAGGGGGCAGAGGACGCAGAGGACTGAGGGGGCACAGGACAGAGGGGGCACAGGACGCACAGGACTGAGGGGGCACAGGACGCAGAGGACTGAGGGGGCAGAGGACTGAGGACGTAGAGGACTGAGGGGGCACAGGCTGGAGGGCACAGGACAGAGGGGGCAGAGGACGCAGAGGACTGAGGGGGCACAGGCTGGAGGGCACAGGACAGAGGGGGGCTGAAGACGCAGAGGGCACAGGCTGGAGGGCACAGGAGCGTGTGGGGCAGCGGACGCAGAGGGCACAGGCTGGAGGGCACAGGAGCGTGTGGGGCAGAGGACGCAGAGGACTGAGGGGGCACAGGCTGGAGGGCACAGGAGCGTGTGGGGCAGAGGACGCAGAGGACTGAGGGGGCACAGGCTGGAGGGCACAGGAGTGTGTGGGGCAGAGGACGCAGTGGACTGAGGGGGCACAGGCTGGAGGGCAGAGGAGCGTGTGAGGCTGCAGACTCACCCCGGGCCGCGTGTCTGGTGTAGGAGGAGAGGAGGGGCGGGCAGAGCTGCAGGACAGGAAGTCCCGCCCTCCCTCCTCTCCAGGCTCGCGGCGGTCATCTGGGAGCACGGGTACCCCCAGGGGTTGTCTGGCCCCCCGAGGTGGCGGCCAATGGGCCCCCCCTGCCCCCCCTGCCCCCCCCTTCCCCGGTATGCAGGCCAGTGGCTGGAGGGCAGAGGGTGGAGGGGAGAGGCTGGAGGGCACACGGAACTTCCGAGGTCGGAACGTTCCTGTGCCGGTGCCTGTAGCCGGGCTTGGCCCGGCTACTCTGCACTGGCTGACGTCACCAGCCCAGGCCGAAGGCCATCACGGAAGTACCCTTCGGGTTTTCCGGAAGTGGCCTTCGGCTTTTATATTATAGATAGAAGATAGATAGATATAAGGAAAAGGGTTTAGAAGCACTGGAGCTGACCAAGGATTATAAGCGGATGTGTGCAATTTTAAAGTTATGTGTATGTGTAAATTTAATAAAAAAATGAAATATTGGCTTATATGGGAACAGGTTTATAAAAGAAGATAGTTCATATAGTTAGCGGGCTTTATATAAAAAAAAGAAAAGGGAGAAAGGAAATAGAGTGGTGATCTGACAGTGATGGGTATGTATGTGCGTAGGTACAGGAAAGTATGTAATGTATGTAGTTGAAGATAAAAAGCATGAGGAGGACGGTCTGTTTGGTATCTGAGAGGCGGCTTTCAGACATTGCTACGATGATTTCTAACAGTTTTTTCTTTTCAGATATATGTTCCTGTGTTGGGATTTGTTGAAGTGTTGTGGTTACTGGTCTGCTCATTGAGCTGACCTCCGACCCGGAAGGAGTTTCTCAAGCCTGCAAGATGGTGTGGTTCAAGCTTCATGGTCAGTTTTGGGGGTCGCAGCTCGACTGCGCTGTGCTTCTCCGTGGTGGAATGGGTGGTGTTTTTGGTGGTGAAGAAGCCTGCGCCGGACAGACGGTGGCAGAAAGTCTCCCTACACCCTGCTTGGTAGGCAAATCAGTTGCCTGGTTTGAGCTGCGACCAAAATGATGCCACAGTAAAGATGAGAGTCTTGTTCTTATCTCTCCTAAATAATGCTGTGTTTTGTGAAGAAATTGGTGTTACATCACTTCATGAGAGTGAGAGGTAGTTGGGTCCCTACAGTCTATGGGACAGTGCTGTACATGTCGCACCCCGGGGACTGGGGTACTCGGAACCGGGCCCTGTCGTCTTCTGGGGCTGCGGGGTTGTCACGGTGACGTGACCCGACTCCGTGGTACAAGATGCGGCAATAAAAAGGGGAGTGAAAAACAAAGGAATAAAGAGTTTTTATAAAATGTTCGTGATGCCACCCCTAGTTTTGTGGCCATTGTTGGCCACCACTGCTGTTCGGGCCTCTCGGGATGATGAGGGCTGGCAGCCGGGATGTTGAGCCCTCTACGGGCAGGGCTTGTTTACCCAGGGCAGGTATAGAGATGAAGTAGTGGTACACTGCACTCAGCCCCTTCAGGCAGTCTCCCCTGAAGCTGGAAGAATCCGTGTGCGGCTCTGCAGGTGAGCCTTTGCTGTCAGCACACAAATAAATCTCACACAAAAGTCCTGAGTTCACCGGGTACTTTACTCCACTGCTTTGCTTACACGACACCACGGCCACAGTCAATTTACAGCAGTTTACTCACAGTCCCGATGATCGTTTAGTAGCTGGTACGGTTTGCATGGGGCACCCCCTTTTTTATGCCTTTTGGGCCTCTCCGCTCCTTCCCGCGTACATCTTCCGGGCCAGCAGTCGCGGGCTTCTTTGGACGGTCCCTTGCGAGACTCCTAGCCCTCTGTGAGGGCCTTTCCGTTTCTGTGCCGGGGGTTGGGTTCCGGGCATACAGTCGCTTCACCCCGCCAGTTAATTTATGGCTGGAGCATGCAGCATCCTACTATGTCAACAGGGCCGGCTCCATGTTGTTGGCCTGGTCCCACAGTGTCCCTACTGGTTCGGGCCCACCGTGGACCCCTTCTACTCTCCTTCGGTACGTAGCCTTGGACCCGGATCGGCCATACAGTGGCACAGGCCACCGGGTCGGGGTTCTTACTTTCTGGTGTTACAGGTTTCATGGCTTTCCGGGTGTCTCTGCTTAGAAGTTCTGCTCCTCTCCCTCTACAACATGCCAGGAACATGAACTGGAACCTCTGTAGTCCCTCCGACTAGGCTCTTCTAACTTGGTGTTTCTAGGTTTTAATCTAGTTCCTCTACCCATTTCCTGGATTTTCTGCCTTCTCTCCACCCTCCACCTCGCTACCCCCACTATTCCCTGCCTGACATGGAGTTCTAGGTCTAGGGATTGGGGGATGGGTTGGGTGTTGGTGTGGGGTGGCTAGCTTACCTGTCCCAGCTGCTGTACCTTACTGGGGCACCACATACATTACAAGAGAGAGGACACTATGTAATAAGGGACAGTGCTGTACATAACAAGAGAGGACACTATGTAATAAGGGACAGTGCTGTACATAACAAGAGAGAGGACACTGTGTAATAAGGGAAAGTGCTGTACATAACAAGAGAGGACACTATGTAATAAGGGACAGTGCTGTACATAACAAGAGAGGACACTATGTAATAAGGAACAGTGCTGTACGTAACAAGAGAGAGGACACTATGTACCGTATATACTCGTGTATAAGCCGACCCGTCTATAAGCCGACCTCCTACTTTTGCCCCCAAAATCTGGGAAAACCTATTGACTCGTGTATAAGCCTAGGGTGGACCCCAGCACAGGTATACAGCCCCCAGCAGTGTGGTATACAGCAGCCTCCCCAGTGGTATATACAGGCCCCAGCAGTGTTACAGCAGCCTCTCCAGTGGTATATACAGCAGCAGCCCCAGTGGTAGTATACAGCAGCCCCAGAGGTATATACAGCAGCCTGAGGGGTAGTATACAGTAGCCCCAGAGGTATATACAGCAGCCCCAGTGGTAGTATACAGCAGCCCCAGAGGTATATACAGCAGCCCCAGTGGTAGTATACAGCAGCCCCAGAGGTATATACAGCAGCCCCAGTGGTAGTATACAGCAGCCCCAGAGGTAGTATACAGCAGCCCCAGAGGTAGTATACAGCAGCCCCAGAGGTATATACAGCAGCCCAAGAGGTATATACAGCAGCAGCCCCAGTGGTAGTATACAGCAGCCCCAGAGGTATATATAGCAGCAGCCCCAGGGGTATATACAGCAGCAGCCCCAGAGGTATACAGGCCCCCCCCATCAGTATCCAGGGCCCCCCCATGCTCCTCAAACCTGTAAAGTAAGATGATTATACTTATCACTGTCCTGTCGCCGCCGTCCCCGCCGCTGCCATCGCGCTCCTCCGTCTTCATCCAGCGTCCTCTGGTCGGCGCAGACAATGACGTCATTGCCTGCGCCCACCGGAGGAAGCCGGAAGAAGACGGATGAAGCCGGAGGAGCGCGATGGCAGCGGCGGGGACGGCGGCGACAGGACAGTGATAAGTATAATCATCTTACTTTACAGGTTTGCGGAGCATGGGGGGGGGGCCCTGGATACTGATGGGGGGGCCTGTATACCGATGGGGGGGCGCCCGTGTAGTGACTCGCATATAAGCCGAGGGGGGGACTTTTCACCCCAATTTTTGGGCTGAAAAAGTCGGCTTATACGCGAGTATATACGGTAATAAGGGACAGTGCTATACAGAACAAGAGAGGACACTATGTAATAAGGGACAGTGCTGTACATAAGAGAGGACACTATGTAAAAAGGGACAGTGCTGTATATAACAAGAGAGAGGACACTATGTAATAAGGGACAGTGCTATACAGAACAAGAGAGGACACTATGTAATAAGGGACAGTGCTGTACATAACAAGAGAGAGGACACTATGTAATAAGGGACAGTGCTGTACATAACAAGAGAGGACACTATGTAATAAGGGACAGTGCTGTACGTAACAAGAGAGAGGACACTATGTAATAAAGGACAGTGCTATACAGAACAAGAGAGTACACTATGTAATAAGGGACAGTGCTGTACACAACAAGAGAGGACACTATGTAATAAGGGAAAGTGCTGTACATAACAAGAGAGGACACTATGTAATAAGGGACAGTGCTGTACATAACAAGAGAGGACACTATGTAATAAGGAACAGTGCTGTACGTAACAAGAGAGAGGACACTATGTACCGTATATACTCGTGTATAAGCCGACCCGTCTATAAGCCGACCCCCCTACTTTTGCCCCCAAAATCTGGGAAAACCTATTGACTTGTGTATAAGCCTAGGGTGGACCCCAGCACAGGTATACAGCCCCCAGCGGTGTGGTATACAGCAGCCTCCCCAGTGGTGTATACAGGCCCCTGCAGTGTTACAGCAGCCTCCCCAGTGGTATATACAGCAGCAGCCCCAGTGGTAGTATACAGTAGCCCCAGAGGTATATACAGCAGCCCCAGTGGTAGTATACAGCAGCCCCAGAGGTATATACAGCAGCCCCAGTGGTAGTATACAGCAGCCCCAGAGGTATATACAGCAGCCCCAGTGGTAGTATACAGCAGCCCCAGAGGTATATACAGCAGCCCCAGTGGTAGTATACAGCAGCCCCAGAGGTAGTATACAGCAGCCCCAGAGGTAGTATACAGGAGCCCCAGAGGTATATACAGCAGCCCCAGAGGTATATACAGCAGCCCCAGTGGTAGTATACAGCAGCCCCAGAGGTATATATAGCAGCAGCCCCAGGGGTACATACAGCAGCAGCCCCAGAGGTATACAGGCCCCCCCATCAGTATCCAGGGCCCCCCCTATGCTCCGCAAACCTGTAAAGTAAGATGATTATACTTATCACTGTCCTGTCGCCGCCGTCCCCGCCGCTGCCATCGCGCTCCTCCGTCTTCATCCAGCGTCTTCCGGCTTCCTCTGGTCGGCGCAGACAATGACGTCATTGCCTGCGCCCACCGGAGGAAGCCGGAAGAAGACGGATGAAGCCGGAGGAGCGCGATGGCAGCGCGGGGACGGCGGCGACAGGACAGTGATAAGTATAATCATCTTACTTTACAGGTTTGCGGAGCATGGGGGGGGGCCCTGGATACTGATGGGGGGGGCCTGTATACCGATGGGGGGGGGCGCCCGTGTAGTGACTAGCGTATAAGCCGAGGGGGGGACTTTTCACCCCAATTTTTGGGCTGAAAAACTCGGCTTATACGCGAGTATATACGGTAATAAGGGACAGTGCTATACAGAACAAGAGAGGACACTATGTAATAAGGGACAGTGCTGTACATAAGAGAGGACACTATGTAATAAGGGACAGTGCTGTACATAAGAGAGGACACTATGTAATAAGGGACAGTGCTGTATATAACAAGAGAGAGGACACAATGTAATAAGGGACAGTGCTGTACATAACAAGAGAGGACACTATGTAATAAGGGACAGTGCTGTACGTAACAAGAGAGAGGACACTATGTAATAAGGGACAGTGCTATACAGAACAAGAGAGGACACTATGTAATAAGGGACAGTGCTGTACATAAGAGAGAACACTATGTAATAAGGGACAGTGCTGTACATAAGAGAGGACACTATGTAATAAGGGACAGTGCTGTACATAAGAGAGGACACTATGTAATAAGGGACAGTGCTGTATATAACAAGAGAGAGGACACTATGTAATAAGGGACAGTGCTGTACATAACAAAAGAGAGCACTATGTAATAAGGGACAGTGCTGTACATAATAAGAGAGAGGACACTATGTAATAAGGGACAGTGCTGTACATCACAAGAGAGGACACTATGTAATAAGGGACAGTGCTGTACATAACAAGAGAGAGGACATTATGTAATAAGGGACAGTGCTGTACATAACAAGAGAGAGGACACTATGTAATAAGGGACAGTGCTGTACATAACAAGAGAGAGGACACTATGTAATAAGAGACAGTGCTGTTCATAACAAGAGAGGACACTATGTAATAAGGGACAGTGCTGTACATAACAAGAGAGAGGACACTATGTAATAAGGGACAGTGCTGTATATAACAATAGAGGACACTATGTAATAAGGGACAGTGCTATACATAACAAGAGAGGACACTATGTAATAAGGGACAGTGCTGTACATAACAAGAGAGAGGGCACTATATAATAAGGGACAGTGCTGTACATAGCAAGAGAGGACACTATGTAATAAGGGACAGTGCTGTACATAACAAGAGAGGACACTATGTAATCAGGGACAGTGCTGTACATAACAAGAGAGAGGACACTATGTAATAAGGGACAGTGCTGTACATAACAAGAGAGAGGGCACTATGTAATAAGGGACAGTGCTGTACATAGAGAGAGGATCCTATGTAATAAGGGAGAGTGCTGAATATAACAAGAGAGAGGACAATATGTAATAAGGGACAGTGCTGTACAGAACAAGAGAGAGGACCCTATGTAATAAGGGACAGTGCTGTACATAACAAGAGAGAGCACTATGTAATAAGGGACAGTGCTGTATATAACAAGAGAGAGGACACTATGTAATAATGGACAGTGCTGCACATAACAAGAGAGAGGACACTATGTAATAAGGGACAGTGCTGTACATAACAAGAGAGGACACTATGTAATAATGGACAGTGCTGCACATAACAAGAGAGAGGACACTATGTAATAAAGGACAGTGCTGTACATAACAAGAGAGGACACTATGTAATAAGGGACAGTGCTGTACATAACAAGAGAGGACACTATGTAATAATGGACAGTGCTGTACATAAGAGAGGACACTATGTAATAACGGACAGTGCTGTAAATAACAAGAGAGAGGACCCTATGTAATAAGGGACAGTGCTGTACATAACAAGAGAGAGGACACTATGTAATAAGGGACAGTGCTGTATATAACAAGAGAGAGGACACTATGTAATAATGGACAGTGTTGTACATAACAAGAGAGAGGACACTATGTAATAAGGGACGGTGCTGTACATAAGAGAGGGCACTATGTAATAAGGTACAGTGCTGTACATAACAAGAGAGAGGACCCTATGTAATAAGGGACAGTGCTGTACATAACAAGAGAGAGGACACTATGTAATAAGGGACAGTGCTATACAGAACAAGAGAGAGGACACTATGTAATAAGGGACAGTGCTATACATAACAAGAGAGAGGGCACTATGTAATAAGGGACAGTGCTGTACATAACAAGAGAGAGGACACTATGTAATAAGGGACAGTGCTGTACATAAGAGAAGGCACTATGTAATAAGGGACAGTGCTGTACATAACAAGAGAGAGGCACTATGTAATAAGGGACAGTGCTGTACATAAGAGAAGGCACTATGTAATATGGGACAGTGCTATACATAACAAGAGAGCTGGCACTATGTAATAAGGGACAGTGCTGTACATAACAAGAGAGAGGGCACTATGTAATAAGGGACAGTGCTGTGCATAACAAGAGAGAGGGCACTATGTAATAAGGGACAGTGCTGTACATAAGAGAGAGGGCACTATATAATAAGGGACAGTGCTGTACATAACAAGAGAGAGGGCACTATGTAATAAGGGACAGTGCTGTACATAAGAGAGAGGGCACTATGTAATAAGGGACAGTGCTGTACATAACAGAGAGAGGACACTATGTAATAAGGGACAGTGCTGTACATAACAAGAGAGAGGGCACTATGTAATAAGGGACAGTGCTGTATATAACAAGAGAGAGGACACTATGTAATAAGGGACAGTGCTGTACATAACAAGAGAGAGGACACTATGTAATAAGGGACAGTGCTGTGCATAAGAGAGGACACTATGTAATAAGGGACAGCATTAGCATTGCTATATTTATGACAGCATTGACTTCCCAGTCAGTTTAATACTTATCCAACAAAAGAAACACATTTTTATTTCTATTTTTTACTGTTTTCTCTGAATTCTACAACAATTCCAGGACAAATATCATAAAAAATGAATTCTGAATATTCGCTTAGAGCCATTATTGCTTGCAGTAAAAGTTTAATAATTAGACCGTAAACTGACAGGAAGATGATTTATGGATGAAATAATATCATAGCAAACACAGAAAAAATCTCTTTGTATCTTTGCGGCAGATTTGAAGGGAACAGGCTGCAAATACAAGGGAATTATAGTTAAATAATAATGACTATAATCCTAAATGGTAATAATAATAATAGGTCTAATAATAGTAAATAATGATATTGATAATATAAAAAGTATGAATTATAATTGCATTTATCTCTACATCGAACCCAGCAGCACACACTGACCTCTGCTGGTTACAAAGTAAAATGCTCAAAAATCATGTGAAATTGGTCATTTTGGTGATGTGCTTTTTACTATTTTTTATACATAGATGTTGGATCCAAGGTGCAAGTTGTGGGTGCCTAGACCATCAAGATCAGTGCAGTAGTGATCATTATCTGTCTAGAAATTTCCATTGAATCCCTCAGGAATACCTACTTTAGGGTATGGAGGCAACCATCTTGCTTCCTCCTATCAATACAGCCACAAGAAAACTCAAATCAGGTTTTTCTCCATTCGCCTTCCACGACAGCATTGGAGGATGTCGTCCACGCCCTATTGGGGGACAGGAACACAGAGAGGTTAAAAGCCCCTCCCCTTCCTCAGTACTCCAGTGTCTTCCTGTCCCCCTTGGGGCATGGAGAGGTTCCAGTGCTGTCAGGCCGGCAGAGGCAGCATTGGGGTGTACTTACAGCCGGGCCAGGGATGGACGTCGGGGGCGGCCTCCTCCTCCTTCTCGGGGCTCCCGTGGTGGGACCATCCGGCCTTCCTGCGTCCTACGGGGCAAAGCAGGCCGTGTATTGCAACGCCGGAGGCCTGTTCAGCTCTCCGGCGTCTCCCTCCTCCAGCTGCGGTCCCTGGAGCATGCATCAGAGGTGCCGTGGAGGCACTTCCGGTTTCGGGGGTGGCACTTCCGGTTCCGGGATGGCACTTCCGGTTTCGGGCGGCGGCTCCTGTAAGGGCTGTGGCAGGCTGGGCGCGGCTCCAGGGAACCCAGCAGGACTTTCGCGCGCTACTGCCGGTGACCAGGAGGAGGGAGGGAACAGGTGTTCCTCGTTGGGGGCACGGTACTTCTGGATAAGTACCCGCCGGAAGCTACACCCAGGTAAGGCTGATCCCTGAAACATGGAGGGTGATAGGCTTCCACCTCTGCTTCTGCAGAGCCCAGCGTTCCCCCGGCTCATGTAAGTGTTTCTGGGGGTGGTCACAAGGGGTAGAGTTGTTTAAGCCGTGCACTCACACTGGGACCCCCTTCTCTTCCCTTTTTGTCTATAGGGAGACGAGGGCCGTCTGTGAAAGGGAGCAATAATGTGGCTGCGGCACAAAATTTCCCTCTTCCTACAACAAGGTGTCGGCCATGACTGACAGGGTTGTCAGGATGGACTCCCCATCCTTGCTTGAGGAGCTCCAATCCATTAGGGAAGAGGTGCAGGTTTCTATCTCGGCACTGCGGGGTTTTTCTGCAGCTTCCGGGCCTTCCCCTCCGTAAGAGAGGAAGCTCCAGGATTGTGACTCTGTGGATCTCATGGAGGCTGGCCAGAGCTCAGCGTTAGAGGACGGCGTGGATATTGCCGCTGTTGCCTCTGTCCAGACACGAGAATCTGGACACTACTATTTTTCCACGGAGTCCATTGGTGCATTGGTGGACACTGTCCATTGTACCATGGGAGTAGAGGTGGTGGAATCCCCTTCTTCTGTGCAGGACTAAATGTTCAGAGGCCTGAAGGCTAAGCGGCTCACCCCATCCGAGTGGATTGGAGGGTGATGACTTTGTCTGGGAGGTCCCGAAGGTGGACTCATTCAGGCGGCCTGGCTGTTGCGGCCGGGATCCTGAGGACCAAGGGTCTCTCCCAGGCAGTGATCCGCACGCTTCAGCAGAGCAGGAAGCCTGTGACAAACGCTATTTACGGGAGGGCTGGAATCGGTTCCTGTCCTGGTGTGCTCCTTCCATCCCGACCATGCATCATCCTAATGTGGCCAGGGTAGCAATCAGCTGCTATTGTAAACCCATTGTGCTTGCCCTTGACACACTGTTGAAGCTAAGCAGCAGGAGCCTCAGTCACGGGCTGGATGGGAGACCTCATGAGAGACCCAATGGGAATCTCTATGGAAGTCTCTATAAAGTCAATGGGACTTCTAACATGAAGGTCTATGGCAGTATTCCATTTGGGAAGCTTAGCATATAAGACCGCGCTGGCTTTTGAAGATTCCTCCCGGTTGAAGGACCCCCTCGTTCGTAAAATGGAGAGTGTCCTCAAAAAATCCTGGGAGGCGGCAGCTATGTCTTTAACGGTGTACATTTCCTCTACATGTGAGCAGGTCTCTATTTAAGTGGCTCACCCAGCTGGGAGAATTCATCCTGCAGGGTACTCCCAGGGAGGAGCTTTGGACTCCATTCCACTTCTGAGACGTGCTACGGGCTTCCTGGCCGATGACTCTGCTGAGTCGTTCCGCGTTGGCGCCAGGTGCGCAGTGTTGGTTAACACAGCTCGCAGGGCAGTGTGGCTTACAAGGTGGAATGGGGAGGTCACGTCTAAGCTCCAGCTGTGTGGCCTCCCCTTGCAAAGGGCATTGGATGAGAAGGGAATGGCCAATGTACAGGCAGATTCTTGAGCCGCACGGAGGTCCACCCAGGAGAATGGTGCTTCCATCCAGAAGTATTTCGCTCTCTTACGGACAGGTGGGGTGTCTTTTCGATCGACCTGTTCGCTTCGGGCTCAAATACAAAGGTGCCAACCTTTTTCTCCCTGACGCGGTTGGACCATCCTCGGGGGCTGGACGCTTTTGCCCATCCCTGGGACTTCCGGTTGGTGTATGCGTTTCCTCCAATCCCGCCACTTCCCAAGACGTTGCAACGGATTCGGGCGGAGGGGGTGACACTATCCTGGTGGCTCCCCTGGGGCCCAAACTGGCGTGGTACGACGCCATCCGAGACCTGGGCCTGGAGGGACCGATTATGTTAGCCCAGTCTCAACCTACTGTCCCAGGGTCCTCTGTTTCACCCGGGCCCTCAGTGGCCCAACTCTTGGATTTTTGCAGCGTAGCTTGGATTTGGGGCTTCGGCCGAGCACTCTTTAAGTCCAGAGGTCGGCACTTGGGGCGGTTTTTGCCCAGGATCTTGCTTCCCATCCATGGCTCAAGCAGTTTTTTACTTCTGCTTGGAGGTGGCGTCCCCGGATTCGGCCTTCTGTCCCTCCCTGGGATTTGATGCTTGTTCTCCAAGGGCTTGCTCGAAGTCCCTTTGCACCCTTGTCTGCTGCATCCCTTACGTCTCTCTCACAAGGTGGCGTTTTTGGTGGCCATCACTTCTGCTCCCAGAGTTGGAGAACTGCAGGCACTCTCTGTCTGGGCTCCGTGCCTCGTGGTGTCCATTGTTCGCATTACGCTTCGGTTGCATTCATCTTTTCTTCTGAAAGTTGTCGGCTTTCCATCGGTCCCAGGATGTGGTTCTGCCTTCAATTTGTCAATCTCCTGCTAATGCGGCTGAGGCCATGTTTCACTCCTTGGATGTTCGTCGGACTGTCCTCCTCTACCTCCGAGAGTCTGCTTCCTGGAGGTTAGATCAGAACCTGTTTGTTCGGCTTTTGGGAATAATACAGGGAAGAAGACTTCCCAGGCTACCATCACTTCCTGGATCAAGAAGGTGATCTGTGAGGTCTACGTCGCTCCGGTCCTTGCTCCTCCGGTGGGGTTGAAGGCTCCTTCAACTCGGGCTGCTGCTACTCCCTGGACGGAGCAGGCTGGAGCTTCATCGGAGCTGATTTGCAGAGCGGCTACGTGGTAGCCTCTCCTCACTTTTTCTCGCCTCTATAGGTTAGATCTGTCCTTCAGTCGGGATCTGTCCTTTGGTAGGAGAGTCCTACAGGCAATAGTCCCACCCTGAGGAGTATCGGTGGTATTCCTCCAATGCTGTCGTGGAAGGCGAATGGAGAAAACTGAATTAGTCCTTACCGGTAATTCCTTTTCTTGGAGCCTTCCACGACAGCATCAGTTCCCCCCCTTGTTGGTGTTTGGTTCCGGTTTATATCAGATAATCCATAGCTAAGGGTGATCTTGGTAAACACTGGAGTACTGAGGAAGGGGAGGGGCTTTTAACCTCTCTGTGTTCCTGTCCCCCAATAGGGCGTGGACGACATCCTCCAATGCTGTCGTGGAAGGCTCCAAGAAAAGGAATTACCGGTAAGGACTAATTCAGTTATCTAATGCCTTCTCTCTTTTTACGACCCCCATAACACTATATCCAAGGATCTAGCTAAGCCCTAGGTTCCTGGGCATTCATGGCCTAGTATCAGAAACTGGAGGTTGCCGAGTTTTATGCCCAGCAGTCACTCTAAATGGGACTTTCCAAGGCACAATGATACAAAGAGTCAGGGACCTGCACTAAAGAGACTGAGGATGCCCATAAGGTCAACATTGCCTATCTGACATAGCAACATAAGGAAGTAAAAGGACAGCTCGAAAGCACCAAGAAACCTTAACAAGGACAAGTCAGCGGGTAGGCCACTATATCTCAATCAGTAGAGTGGACTACAGTTCTCCTCAGACTGGCCAGACCATGAGCCTGGTGGTGCTTGTAACCTTGGACTTGCTGCAACATCTTCAGTAAAAAGGTAAAGAGCAAAGAGACTGTCTTATGTGCCTCTTTTTCCATGGCATCATCACTCCCACTGCTATCCCCATCATCCTCACCCCTAGGAGCCAGCCCTGGTCAGGAAGGGTTAACCATCGTCACTGCTATTGTGGCGCCCCACCTGGTCAGGCGTCACAGTCGGGGCACTGCACCCATAAATGAGTGTGCGGTTACCCCTGTCACAACAGAATGCAAATGTCCTTTGGGAGGCTCCCATCCTAGCACTCCCACACACACCTACAACGTGCAGACCCAGGGGTGTTCCTCAGCCCCTTGCAATGGAAGGGCCTATCCAGAGGCGCGAAACTGTTTTCCCGCCCCTATGGCCGCCAATCAACCAAGGGGGCGGGCCACAGGAAATGATCCAGTAGGAACCGCCAAAAGTCAATAAGAACCCAGCCGGAAGAGAAGGACACGACGAACAGCAACGTGTGTTACCCAGTTCAATGGCGACCCGGTGGAGTGACTTCCTGCATGAGGTGGAGCAGCAGGCCTGCATTACCCGCGGGAACCTGGACTCAGTCTCCCTCCTTACCAGCGAGGGGGACGCGGACTATTGGCGGGACACTTTCTGGGAGCTACGGGACAACCTAGCTAACACGCTGGAGTGGGTAGTCCGCAGCTGGAATGCCAACAGGGCCATGGAGCTCATGATCCGAGCGATGGACCGGGAGGCGAGAGAGGCAGTATCAATCACACGAGCTGTGGCAGAGACCCTGGTGGCAAGACTACCCGTGCAGACCCAGGAGGTTGGGTTCCAGACAGATAACCCCGTAGACCCACCAGCAGGCCAGACCAGTGCCCTACCAGCCCAGGATGCGCCAGGACCCGACCAAAAGCCGTACATGATCATTGAGACCACGGAGGGAAACGACGACTCGACCAGTTCCGAGGAGGAGGGCCTCGACGCCAACAACTTGTGCGACAGCTCAGACACCACCGGAGGCCACACCCCAGAGGCGGCATGGTGGGGTGCCGAGGAGTATCACCCCAGCACATTCCTACATATCACAGATTCAGAAATCTACAGACCATAAACCCTCAAACATTCACAGACTCTCTACACTCATCACTGTCCCCAATCTCCTCATTTTCCTGTCCCAATCTGGCAGTCAATCACTTAAATGACTCTCTCAGAAGGACCCAGGACCAAATGGCACCCCTCACCCTCAAAACCTCCAAACACAGAGTAAAACAGCCCTGGCTCACATCACAAACTCGATTCCTCCAGCGATGCTCTAGGAGTGCTGAACGTCTATGGAGGAAAAGCCGCACTCCAGAAAACTTCATTCACTACAAATTTATGCTGAGAACTTACAACTCTGCCCTTCACCTCGCCAAACAGACCTACTTCACCACTTTGATCTCCTCACTATCCAACAACCCAAAAAAACTCTTTGACACCTTTCACTCTCTCCTCAGTCCGAAAGTGCAGGCCCCCATCACTGACCTCTGTGCTGATGACCTGGCTTCCCACTTCACAGAGAAAATAGAAAACATCCGTCAGGAAATCAACTCCCAACCTCAAATTGCTGTTACTCCTACCTCTCCCCACATTTCCTGCGGATCACTCATTACTTTTGACCCGATCACAGAAGAAGAAGTCTCCAGGCTCCTCTCTTCCTCTCGTCCCACCACATGCACTGCTGACCCCATCCCTTCACACCTACTCCAGACCCTCTCTCCGGTGGTCACCACTCACTTAACTAAAATCTTCAATCTCTTCCTCTCTTCTGGCATCTTCCCCTCCTCCTTCAAACACTCTATCATCACTCCTCTATTAAAGAAATCTTCTCTAGACCCTTCCTGCACAAACAACTACAGACCAGTTTCCAATCTCCCCTTCATCTCTAAACTCCTGGAGCGCCTGGTCTACTCCTGCCTCACCCATTACCTCTCCACTCACTCTCTTCTAGACCCATTACAGTCTGGTGTCCACCCCCTACATTCTACAGAAACTGCTCTCACCAAAGTGACCAATGACCTTCTGACGGCAAAACGTAATGGTCACCACTCTCTGCTTATCCTTCTTGATCTCTCTGCAGCCTTTGACACTGTTGACCACCATCTCCTACTCTCCATGCTGCACTCCATCGGCATCAAGGACACTGCTCTCTCCTGGTTCTCTTCCTATCTTTCTGACCACTCTTTCAGTGTATCATTTGCTGGCTCCACTTCCTCCCCTCTTCCTCTCACTATTGGGGTCCTTCAGGGTTCAGTCCTTGGACCTCTCCTCTTCTCTCTCTACACGGCCCCAATTGGACAGACCATCAGCAGATTTGGTTTTCAGTACCATCTCTATGCTGATGACACACAATTATACACTTCTTCCCCTGACCTTACTCCTGCTCTAATACAGAACACCAATGACTGTCTAACCGCAGTTTACAATATCATGTCCGCTCTCTACCTGAAACTTAATCTTTCCAAAACTGAACTACTTCTGCTCCCGCCCTCCACTAACCTCCCTAAATCTGACATCTCTCTCTCAGTGTGCGGTACCACGATAACGCCCAGTCAGCAGGCTCGCTGTCTGGGTGTTATGTTTGACTCTGATCTTTCCTTCACCCCATAGATACAATCTCTCGCCCGCTCTTGCCACTTGCACCTGAAGAACATCTTCAGAATCCGCCCCTTTTTTTTTGTTTCAATAATTTTTATTATAAATTTCAAGCATAACAAATGTTTTCATAACAAATGTTTTCAGACAGTACGTAATGATGTAAAGTAAAACAGAAAACAGTAATATATCCAAATTGTCAATCAGAGAGAAAAAAGTGAAATATTTGGAAGTAACTTACAAACTAAAAAGGGGGGATGAGGGGGGGGGAAGAAAAGGGGGGAGGAAGAGGGGGGGAGGGGGGTGGTTAGGGGATGAAAGGGAGCTGGGGGAAGAGAGAGGGGAAGGGAGAGGGGGGGGGAGAAGGGGAGGGGAGGTCGTAAACAGAATTTATCCTCTTAACTGCAGGATGCGATATCAGGAGGAGCGAGATAAAACAGAGCTACCGACTGGTTATTAATAATGCTGTAAAGTACATTAAAAAGTTAGTGGAAGGTTAATGCAAAAGCCTTGGTTTAACCCATCGTGAGTGGGTGGGATTACCCTGATGAGTCAGCCAGGATGGTATTATATGATGACAGAATCCAAGGATCCCACCAGGATAGGACTTTTTCTGCGCCGGCTCGCGCTATGTGCAAGTAGAAGTTCATGTTGGAAATGAGTGTTAATATAATTGACTAATTCTTCTTTCGACGGTGTGGTTGATGCTTTCCAGTGCTTTGCTATGCAGGATGTTGGCAATACCCGGCCTATGTAGATGTGAGAATTCTTCAAGGTCCAAGCCCAATACTGCCAAAGCTGGGTTTAAGTCTATAGGGTAGCACATTATTTCCGATAGCAGGGCTTCAACTTTGGTCCAGAAATCTGATACCCTTGGGCAAAACCACCGTAGGTGCTGGGCATTACCCAGGAGACCACATCCTTTCCAGCAAAGAGGAGAGGAGGGGGTTAATGATGAGGAAGAAAAACGTGAGATCCGTTCTGGAGTTAGGTACCAGTCCATGTGTACCTTTTTTAGTTGTTCATGATGCGTTATGCATTTAGAGTAAGCTGTGGTACGAGCTGTCGCACTTTGCCACTGTTGTAGTTCCTTAGTGAAATGAAGTCTGGACTCCCATTTAACCATATAGGGGAGTTTCACTTTACTCCTAAGTATATTTAGCACGTTATATACAATAGAGACTCCGCGGAGTCCTGGGGACCGTGTC
Organism: Allobates femoralis; assembly: GCA_033576535.1. Lineage (NCBI taxonomy): Eukaryota > Metazoa > Chordata > Amphibia > Anura > Aromobatidae > Allobates > Allobates femoralis. The sequence continues at coordinate 28,280,447 of JARQOC010000002.1, forward strand.
TTAAAGTTTCTATGCAAGGGCTCATCAACGTCAGCTAGGCTCAACTCAGGTAGGGCAAGGGAATCAAGAAAATGTCTCAGTTGCAGATATTTGAAAAAAGAGGAGCGGGGGATCCCAAATCTGTCTACCAGGTCTGTAAAGGAATGAACTCTGACCCCCTCCCGCACTTGCCGCAGAAACTCCACCCCGAGCTCCCTCCACGATGAAAGAGAGAGAGACTCAACCGACAGCTCCACTGCTGGGATAGTGATATAGTGATGGAGGAACAAGAGGAGATTTACTCTATGTGAAGACCACACCTGTAAGAGCATAGCCATGGATTTCAGATAGTTTGGGGATTGTCGGTGGACAAGGAGCATACTTTCTAGCAAGAGCCTGTGGAGTTTCTAGGGGAGAAATGTCGTTCAATTTGTAGCCAAAGGCACTGAGAGTCCTCCTTCCACCACTCCCCAGCTGCGGCAATGTGTATAGCTTGATAGTAGGAGGCTATATCGGGGAGAGCTAGGCCTCCAAGTTTGGAAGGTAGAGTTAGGATCTTGAGGCCGACCCGGTGCGGTTTAAAGTTCCAAACAAATTTACCTATCAAGGTGTGTAAGGATTTCAAGTACCGTCGCGGAAAGCTAAGGGGGAGACATCTCAGGACATGTAAAATTTTTGGGAGATAGGTCATCTTTATAACTTGAATTCTTGCTATCCAAGAGAGGCCCAGAGAAGAGTGAGAATCGAGTCCTGTTTTAAGATTGTTATATAAAATTTCGTAGTTACTTCTCACAATAGTAGCTGTAGGTGTAATTTGGATACCTAGGTATGGGAAGCCAAGGGGAGACCAAGCCGATGAGCCAACTCGGAGGGGACGTTCACTGGAAAGAAGAGTGATTTGGATGGGTTTAATTTGTAATAAGAGATCTCTGAGAATTCAGATAGCAAACGAATAATATTTGGGATGGTATGGGACAATTCCGTACAGACAAATACCACATCATCGGCATATAGGCCTATTTTATGTTCACGTGAACCAACGCGCAGGCCCAAGATGTTAGGGTCTTTCCGGACACTCTCGGCTAGGGGCTCCATCACCAGAGAAAAAATCAATGGTGAGAGGGGGCATCCCTGCCTGGTTCCAATTGTTATTATAAAGTCCGATGATGTGTATCCTGTCGTTCTAACTTTTGCATTAGGGTTAGAATATAGGGCCATTACTGAGGTTTGGAAGTCCCCCACCAGCCCAAATCTGCTTAGAACCTCCCTTAGGTACCCCCAGTGCACCCTATCAAAAGCTTTTTCAGCATCTAGGGAGAGGAGTGCACCAGGGGTTTGGCTCTTTTCCATCAGCTCTAGCAGGTCTATAAGTCTCCTAGTGCCATCCCCTGCTTGCCTAGCCGGGATGAAGCCCACCTGGTCTGGGCCAATCAAGGAGGGCAAGACTACCATCAAGCGATTTGCTAATATTTTGGCGTAAATTTTTAGGTCTCCGTTCAGGAGAGCTATGGGTCTGAAATTTGCAGGGGTGGTAGTGGGTTTACCAGGCTTCGGTAAAGTAGAAATAAGGGCCTCCAATCCCTCTGGGGCAATTTGGCCTTGTTTTTGCCAGTAGTTAAATAGCGTAAGGAGATGTGGGGTTAATTCTTGGAGGAAGCAGTTATAATATGTGTATAAATAGCTGTCAGGGCCAGGAGCTGACTTCTTTTTCATTGCTTTTGTAGTTGAATGAATTTCTTCTAGACGGATAGGTGCATTTAGGAAGGCTACTTGCTGTGGAGTTACTTTGGGGAGGTTGATTTTGTCTAGAAATTGATTAATTAGCTCTGTAGAGGGTTGGGCGGTATGTTTATCAGCGTGGAGATTATACAATTTAGCGTAATAGTTACGAAACTCTTCCGCAATTAATATGGGGTTTCTGATAGGGGTCTATTTTTGATGTAGTATGCAGTTTTTTAAGACGTCTAGCTAACAACGTGCCCGCTCTATCTCCCATGCCATAAAAATTTGCTTTAACCTTTTTAAGGTTATGTTCCACTTTGCCCAGCAATACACTTCTTAGTTTAAGACGCGCATCAGAGAGATCCGCTAGGCCAGTGGGAGTGGGATTATGCTTGTGAGTTTGTTCCAATAGAGCAATTTTATTGGTAAGTTGCTTAGTGAGCTCTTCTCTTTTACGTTTGGCTAAGGATGCGATTTTAATCAACAGTCCCAGAATATAAGCTTTATGTGCAAACCACACTGTCTCAGGCGAGGTCTCTCCATTGTTATTATGGGCAAAGTATTCTACAATTTGCGAGCTAATATTCTGTATATTTGAGGGAATCGATAGGAGGTAATCATTCAGCCTCCAAGAGGTAGTTGGGGGGAAGTGAGAGGAGTCCGCGATAGTAAGCGAGACAGGGGCATGATCCGTCCATGTGATGTGGCCAATGTCTGCTCGTAAGCAGTGTGGCAAAAGAAGATCATTAACTAAAATAAAGTCTATCCTGCTATAAGTGTTGTGTCTGGAGGACATATATGTGTAATCTCTTTCTTCCCCGTGGATGTATCGCCAGATATCGTGGAGTCGATGCGAGCCAATTAACTTGCTCACATCAGTGCGGCAGTGCGAGGCAGAGGAGGAGTCCAGCCTTCTATTCGGTGGGATATTAAAATATCCTGCGATAATTGTGGGTCCCTTTACAAGTCCCTCTAGTTTTGCCAGAAGGCCTCGGTGATATTTCACTTGGCTTGCATTTGGGCCATATATTGAGACTAACGAGTATGGCGTATTATTGAGGTTGACTCGGAGCACGAGATACCTCCCTTGAGGGTCAGGGATTTCCTCTATGAGGGATACTGTAACAGATTTATGAATGAATATGGCCACTCCAGCTCTCTTTTCTCCTGAACTCGCAAAAAATCTATGAGGAAAACTAGGATGGGACATTCGCCCATTATCCTGTTTTAGTAGGTGCGTTTCCTGTAAGAAAATTACCTCGCTTTGGAGCTTCTTTATTTGGTTCCACACCAAGGATCTCTTTCCCGGTGAGTTGAGCCCGTTGACGTTGATTGTGGAGCACCTTATTGACATCTTCAGAGACTAATCAGAATATAAGGCAAATAGAGAAAAACGTGAGATATTCAGTTGTTTAAATTCAAAAGTTATAACCAGTAACACTTGTTTACTAGACCACGAACCAAGAATGGGATTAAGGATCCCAGAGAGGGTAAGGGAAGAGGTGAGTCACTGGGGGGGAGGAGGGGGGAGAGAGTAAGGGCCAAAGGGAAGGGGTTAGTTAACTATATACAGTTCCACTTATCTTAGTGGAGGGTGCCAAGCACCTGAAGAGTCCTAGAGTGTAATCCCAAATGGGAGGATACCAGGAGTCAAGGAGATCTAGGTACTAGAAATGTACCTGTAGGGGCAAATTTGGTCCTTATGTAAGGACTAAAGTATTAGAAGAGAATGGATAGAAAGGAGGAAGATGAAGGGGAGAGTGCACAAAGGGAAGAGGTCGGAACAATGAAAGGAGAAGGAGAAAGGGGGGAAAAAAAGGGGGGTGCACACACCAGCTTAGATCAGTAAGAAAATGTAGGGAGACGCAAGGGATGAAGGTTAAGAGGATAGGTACAAAGAAATTTAGAATAAGTGTATAGGGTAGGAAGAAAAGGTCAGATGAGAAGAAGACAGGAATAGAATGATCGGGAATAGAGGCCCCAAGTCAACAATTTAAGTTAGTCAGAGAAAATATAACCAGCATTTCAAAAATACAAAAGTTCAGGCTGGATCCAGGTGACGATTGGAGTCAGAATCTGCAGATGGAGCAGGATCATTCCGAGTTGATGGGGAGTGACGTTGAGAGGGTAGCATCTTCCATTTCTGCAGATGATCCATTGCTTGCTCTGGAGTGAAGCAGGCGTAGACAACATTCCCTCGTTTTATTAATAATTTCATAGGGAAACCCCAGCGATAGTCCAGGTGTCTGTCCCTTAGTATTGTAGTAGCCTCTTGGAATGCTCTCCTTCTCGCCAAGGTTCCCGGTGATAGGTCTGGGTAGACGGAGATGTGTTGAAATTCATCGGGCACCTCAGCTCCATTCCTTAAGGCTCTCAGGAAATCCTCTTTAATTTAAAAAAAGTGGATTCGGGCTAAAACGTCTCTGGGCAGAGCAGGGTCAATAGAGGAAGGTCTCGGGAGCCTATGGATACGGTCAATAATCACCTCTGAGGGCTGCAGTGTAGGTAGGATCACAGAGACAAAGCTTTGGAGAAGTTTCCTCAGCTCTCCAGGCGGGACAGACTCCAGGACCCCCCTTAATTTAACATTATTTCGTCTGGAACGGTCTTCCAGGTCTGATGGTGGGGTTACACGTCCCGTATCGCGCGATATCGGAGGCAACGGCACGGGAGCGCGCATTTTTTCAGCCCTTTTCCCGATATCGCTTCGGCGGTTTACACGCTGCGATATTGGGAAACAACGTCCCTCCGATGTGTACGCCCACCAACCCAGTAACGACCATTTAACATGGGAGTTAATGGGTAGCGTCGGCGTACAGATCGGAGTTGGGCTGTCACACGCTGCGATGCTGCTACAACGGCCATGCGATATCGGGGAGTTGAATAGCACGCTCATTCAACCCCGATATCGTTTTGGCATCGTTCCAGCATCGCGTTGTACGCTCAAACCGTACAACGCGCAAACGATATCGGGTCCAACTCGCGACCCACGTGACTTTTTGTCGGAGTTGGGTCGGAGTTGGACGCCGATATCGCGGCGTGTAAACCCACCATAATTGTTTTAGGGCTTGTCTCTCCATCTTAGATTGCAGTTCAGCATGAGCATCTAGCAGTGCATTATGCGATTTGACCAGTTCCTCCATTTTAATCTCTATGTGTTCAGTGCGTGTAGTGAGAGCACCCACTTCTCCTTTTAGGCCCGCCATCATTCCCTGCATATCTTCCTGCAGGGACGATCTAAAATCTGCCAATAAATCTCTCATGGCAGCGTGTGTGATGGGGCCGCCTGTAATCAATCCCGGCGAGGGAGGACCGGAGGTGAGGGAGGCCATGGAGTTACGCCTGGAGGCGCGCGTGGAGCGTTGTGGAGAAGAAGGGGGAAGCGCCATCTTAGCTGCTGCAGCCGCGGTGTTGAGAGGCTGAGCAGTCACAAAGAAGTCCGTGACTCTGCGCGGTGGGGCTCGTTTAGAGGGTCTGACGCGGCCCATTCAGTGCCTGACCTGCATGAGCATCTAGCAGTGCATTATGCGATTTGACCAGTTCCTCCATTTTAGTCTCTATGTGTTCAGTGCGTGTAGTGAGAGCACCCACTTCTCCTTTTAGGCCCGCCATCATTCTCTGCATATCTTCCTGCAGGGACGATCTAAAATCTGCCAATAAATCTCTCATGGCAGCGTGTGTGATGGGGCCGCCTGTAATCAATCCCGGTGAGGGAGGACCGGAGGTGAGGGAGGCCATGGAGTTACGCCTGGAGGCGCGCGTGGAGCATTGTGGAGAAGAAGGGGGAAGCGCTATCTTAGCTGCTGCAGCTGCGGTGTTGAGAGGCTGAGCAGTCACAAAGAAGTCCGTGACTCTGCGCAGTGGGGCTCGTTTAGAAGGTCTAACGCGGCCCATTCAGTGCCTGACCTGTTCCGCCGTGGGATGGAGTCACTCTGGGACTCGGGATGTTGGTTTTTGCTGAGGTTTGTCGCTAGATTGACTCAGGGCCGTCGGAGCTCCCGGTTTATGCGGCCATTGCAGCTCAGCTCCAGGCCACGCCCCAGAATCCGCCCCTTTCTCACCTTGGAAACCACAAAAACTCTCACTGTGGCCCTGATTCACTCCCGCCTTGACTATTGTAATTCTCTCTTAGTTGGCCTCCCCCGCACTAGTCTGTCCCCTCTCCAGTCCATCCTTAATGCAGTAGCCAGGATTACCTATCTAGCTAATCGTTACTCAGACGCTTCTGCTCTATGCCAGTCATTACACTAGCTGCCTATTCACTATAGGATCCATTTCAAACTACTTGTTCTCACCCACAAAGCTCTTCACAGTGCAGCACCCCCACACATCTCCTCCCTCATCTCTGTCTATCACCCCAGCCGTTCTCTTCGCTCACTTCTGCATTAATCCGAACCTCCCACTCCCGGCTCCAAGACTTCTCCCGAGCCGCACCAATTCTCTGGAATGCTCTACCCCAAGAAATTAGGTGTATTCACAACTTAGATAGTTTTAGGCGATCCCTAAAAACACTTCTTTTTAGGGCGGCCTATCATGATCCCTAGTCAGTCATCTAGACATAGCCTATCCGCTCCATCTCAAGTGGATCACACATAACGTGTTGTCGCCACTTATTCTGCTCCTAGCTGTTCCTCATCTCCTCAAGTTGACTATACTATCATTGTTAGATTGTAAGCTCTTATGAGCAGGGTTGCCATTTTTTGCTCTAATTATTCTATTATGTTATGCTTTGTATTGTATTGTTTTTGGCATTGTATTGTATTTTCTAATTGTTTCTTATGATTGTTTAAATGTGAACTTTGTATTGTGAAGCGCTGCAGAATATGTTGGCGCTATATAAATAAAAATTATTATTATTATTTATTATTATAACTATTCCAGCACTCCGTACCAACATCACAGCTGCGCCGGATTACCCAGCAACCAGCCCGTTACCCCCGGCGTACTACTCTGAGAGCAATGCTCCCCAAATCAGCGAGGCGGACGAGGCAACTCGGCGGCGCCGTTGACAGGACTATTGGCGAATGGAAATGGAGTGTCGCCAAATCAGAGAGGAAGCTCGCAAGTGTGGCGCCCCACGTAGTCAGGCGTCACAGAGGGGTACTGCACCTGTAAAAGAGGTGTAATTTCCCCAGCTGCAAGTGGACCCTAGGTTGGTGGGTGGACTCATTCCAGCACTCCAATATTAGGAAAGGAGTGGGAGGTTACCCGGGAGGGGAGATATATTCACCTCTAGGGGGGAACAAATGAGGTCAGTCAGTAGGAAAGAGTAGTCTCTCTAGTCGGTGAGAGAGAGTTGGGACAGTCAGAGGAGGAGAGGAGAAAAGAGTGTGGAACGAGGCGGAAGGTTTACCCGGACAGCTTCACGCTGATCTAGAGGAAAGGAGAAAGAGGGTCTTGAGGAGATCGTGAAAGAGGGCGCCCGACGCGAGGAGTCTGGGCTCTAGAGAGAAAGGGGGAACCACAGCGTGGAGCGACCATACTCCGGGGATTCTCCAGTCAACCATGGGAACGCCGGGCCCGAGGATCCGGCCAAAGTCTATCTTTGCAGTCGGCAACCGGCTGCTGTGGTTTGTCTATCAGCTGCAGCACCCTGCCAGACGGAGTGGTCTGCCTGCTTCCTCACCACGAGGGAGGGGACCCCCAATACTACCTACACGTAGCCATTGGGTATAGACCAAGCCTAGGCGGGGAAGAAAGGACACGAGTTCGTTAACTAAGGTACACCACGGGTCCCACCATACCACCTGGGATCCACTTGCAGCCACCTGTAGAGCTACCTGTTACTTTAACATCTGATGCTGAACTGTGAACTTTGTATGTTACTGCTGAACGTTTACAGTAAAGTACCCGGGAGAAAGTGACTTTGCCTCTGCGTGATTATCTACATCAACCTGTTCCCTTTCCAGGAACGCTGCCCCGGAGGTCCAGCTCCACCTGTAGGGAGCTTTGCCATCTCAGCCGCATTACCATTGGCCTCCGGAGGACTGTGGCGGCGCTGGTGACCCATCACCAGGTACTACAGGTGGCATCACATGACAAAATCTAATCCCTTGTACATAAATCCCAATTGAAGTGTCACCCAGGCCACGGGCTCAGGTACTGCCACGCGTGACATCCCCCAGTGAAAACAACCACCGAGCCTGATACCCGAGTACCCCAGGTTCTGGGGCTTGACTCAAGCAGCCCCGTTACCCGCAGAACTTCAAGGGGGAGGTACTGTGGTAACTTTTCGTTACAAGGACGGGTGGGGGTTTGTGCGTGAGGAAGAACCAACAGATGACGTTTATGTTTACAAAAACATGGGGACAGATGATTGGAAAGAAAGAATCCAACTGAAATTATAAAAGGCACAAAATAACAATGTAAAAATAACATACAAAATGGCAAGACATACATGTCAGGTGATCATGTCTAGATGACAGAGAGGGACAGCATCACAGAAATGAAACAAAGCTTACAAGTTCATTTAGCTGTCCCACGAATTCCCCGAGTTGCTCCGCCGTGCCCCTCCACCAACACGCCTTCACCACCAAGTTGGTGGAGTTGGTAGAAGTCTCCTTGCGAAAAACATCTGTTTGAATGATACAATACCATACAATTGTGCGGCACTGCAATGGGCTTTTGGGAGAGGTTGTTTTTGGTGGTGGAGGCGCGTTGGTTGATGCTCATCTGCAGTGCTGGATCCGGTACATAGATGACATCCTGATCCTGTGGAGGGGCACGGCTGAGCAACTCGGGGAATTTGTGGGACAGCTTAATGAGAATAATATGAATATACATCTGACAGAGAAATTTAGCCAGACAAATATCGATTTTCTAGACATCAACATCACTGTTGATGCTAAAGGTATGATTCAAACAGATGTTTTTTGCAAGGAGACTTCTACCAACTCCTTCTTACTACGTCATCTGCACATACCCGATCAACCATCCAGGCTGTTCCCACAGGCCAGTATCAGCCGCATCTGAAAAAAACTGTCACTGAAAAAGACCTGGGTGTATGGGTAGATGACAAACTCACATTTAGTGGCCAGTGTCAGGCAGCTGCTGCAAAGGCAAATAAAATAATGGGATGCATTAAAAGAGGCATAGATGCCCATGAGGAGAACATAATTTTACCTCTATACAAGTCACTAGTGCGACCACACTTAGAATACTGTGTACAATTCTGGTCTCCGGTGTATAAGAAAGACATAGCTGAACTAGAGCGGGTCCAGAGAAGAGCGACAAGTCATTAGAGGACGGAGGGGTCTGCAATACCAAGACAGGTTATTAGAGGACTGGGGGGTCTGCAATACCAAGACAGGTTATTAGAGGACTGAGGGGTCTGCAATACCAAGACAGGTTATTAGAGTACTGAGGGGTCTGCAATACCAAGACAGGTTATTAAACTTGGGGTTATTTAGCTTGGAAAAACGAAGGCTTAGGGGTGATCTTATAATAATGTATAAATATATGAGGGGACAGTATAGAGACCTTTCTAATGATCTCTTTACTCTTAGGCCTGAGACTGGGACAAGCAGGCGTCCTCTACGTCTGGAGGAAAGAAGGTTTAATCATAATCACAGATGTGGATTCTTTACTGTAAGAGCAGTGAGACTATGGAGCTCTCTGCCACATGATGGTGTAATGAGGGAGTCACTACTAACATTTAAGAAGGGCCTGGATGCCTTTTTGAAAACTATAATATTACCAGTTATATACACTAGATCCTTTGATAGGGCGTTGATCCAGGGAATTAGTCTGATTGCCGTATCTGGAGTCAGGAAGGAATTTTTTTCCCCAATGTGGAGCTTAGTGTTGCCACAGGGGTTTTTTTTTGCCTTCCTCTGGATCAACATGTTAGGCTATGGATTGAACTAGATGGACTTAAAGTCTTCCTTCAACCTTAAAAACTATGTTACTATGTTACTATGTATCTGCACCACCCAAGAGAGTTTTGAGAACCAGGCAGGCAATCTATGTGATCGCTTCCTGGAAAGGGGATATAGTCAGCGCAGTCTTAAACGTAGCTACTGGAGGGCCGAAAATACTGCTAGAAGTAATCTTCTTCAGTATAGAATGAAACCTATGAATGTAGATGGTGACATCAGATTCATCAGGACTTACAACCAAGAACGAGCGACCATGAAAAATATTTTAACTTCACATTGATCAGTTCTTAAGACAGATCCCGTCTTGGGTGAAATGATCCCTGATAGACCAATGATGACGGCAAGAATTTCAAAGACTTACTTGTTAATAGCCATTACATTCCTAGACGGGGTCTTTCCCTTTGGTGCTATGACTAAAAGACTTTACTGCTACCCATGTGGTGACTGCTCCGCCTGCTGCAACATCCTTCGTGTCTCGTCATTCCACTCCAGTGATGGCAAAAGATCTTAAGCCATCAGAATGTACATTTCCTGTAGTACCACGCATGTGGTATATTTTGCCACTTGTAGTTACCCATTAATTTATGTGGGCCTAACATCTAGGGAACTGCGAGTAAGTGTACGAGAACACATTAGGGGATTGTTGCGGCAGAAGGAGTTGATGATGTCACCTGACTCAAGACCCTCCCCGCCATTTTAAAAAATGCCATGCGTGTGATCCGCGGGGTCTCCAAGTAAGGGGTATCAACTGTATCCAGTCAGGAATTAGAGAGGGAAATCTGAAGAAATTACTAGCCAGATGCGAAGCTAAATGGATATCCACTCTGGATACCCTTGTCCCTAAGGGATTAAATGAAGCAGTAAGCTTACCCTCCCTGATGAAGACTTGAAACGTACGTCGGAGGTTCCTTTGTCCTGTGCTCCTTGTAGTCTCTGAGTCGGTCTTTTTAATCATCAATAATTATGCAACTATGGGTATGCTCTTAACAAATTACTTATGTTGATGACAATAAGTAAGAATCCTTTTATGGTCCTTTATAGAGTTACCTTTTCCCTGCTGCCTGATGATCTGTGTTATTGCTTTTATCTCACCATGAAATGAGTATTAGAGGGTTCTTTCACACCATGCATCTAACCAGGAGAAAGGAGGGGCGTACTTAATTCATGGTTTTCCCTTTTCCCTAGTCTGGTGGGGATTCCTTATGAAATTGCCTAATTATAATATGGTCAACAATGAGGTTACACTGATTGAATCCATTTACATAGGTGAATTAGGTTTTCCATACTGAAATCTCAAATCTCCTCATTCCATGTTTTTTTGCTAGTTACCATAGAATGCTTAAGATCCTAGATCTCTTCTAGCGATATTTGTACCTTGACCCTTTGTCTTGTTTCTGAAAATTGTATGTAATAATTCTCTCAGAGTTTTTTAATCACTTGATTTGTACTTAATAAAATTTTGTATACTTTTTTGCACATAACTTCTGTGTTTTTTCGCCTGTTTTTGATTCTATACCAGCACGTAGTCACCAGGTTGGAAAGTATGGGTACCTTCATTGGAGTTTGGATCTGGAATGGATGGCAAAACTCGTGCATGTGTTACTGACAATTCTTTAGTAAGGGCAATGACATAATTTACAAGAGTATCACTACCTAAGGCTAGCTGTTGTGGAAAATATTGACCCAACCTTGGAGTCCCCCCCAAAAAGAATCTTGTATGGTGTGAGTCTAGTGGGACCCCTTGGGGTGTTTCACACTGAGTATAAGGTAATGGGCAAAATGTCTGTCCAAGGAAGTTTGAACTCCTTACTGGCTTTCGGTATTTTGTTTTTCAAAGTGCCATTTAGTCTTTGTACTATACTACTGCTCTGGGGGTGATACAGAGTATGTAAACACAAACCGGCCCCTAACATTGTCCATAGTTGCTTAGTCAGTGCTGCAATGAATACGGATCCTTGGTCACTCTCAATTGCCTCAGGGACCCCATATCTGCATACTACCTTAGTCATCAGTCTCTTAACAGTCACTCTAGCCGTCATATTGATTACTGGATAGGCTTCGGACCATCCTGAGGATATGTCAGTCACTACTAGTACATACTCATACTTCCCTACATTTGGCATTTGAATGTGATCAATTTGAATTCTTTGAAAAGGATAGAGTGGCTTAGCCAAATGTTTTTGAGTAACTTTCTGAGGCGGTGCTGGATTACATGTTGCACACACAAGGCAGGACTTGCAATATTTTTGGGTGACAGTAGAAACCCCAGATGCCATATAAGTCTTCCAAATCATGTCATTCATCGAATTCTTGCCTGTATGGGTGATACCGTGTGCCCATTCTGTCACCGAGGGGTACAGATTACGGGGTAGACAGATCTTTTTGTTCTTCCTCCAGACTCCATCTTCATTCTTTTCAGCTCCTGCTGCTTGCCATGACTTCTTTTCATCATCTGGTGTCTTGTCTTGATGTATATGGATAAACCTCATAGGAGAGCTTTTAGGCCCTTCTTCAGTGTCTTGAGACACGTACACTGCTGCTTTCTCTCTCCTAGATTAATCCACATCATAAGTTTTTGCTGTTTTGTCAGCAAAAAATTTTCCCCTTGCCTGCAGAGAATCCAATCTGCCATGAGCTTTGATCTTGATCACCGCAACCTCCGAAGGTAGATCTAGACTGGCCACAAGTTCTTGTATGGCATTCCACTGGATGTTAGGTATCCTGTAGCTGCCCAGATACTGCTGAAGTCATGAGCCACTCCGAAAGCATATCTTAAATCCATGTAGATATTGACCACCTTCTCTACCGCTTCCTGACAGGCCAGTGTCAAAGCCTTTAGTTCCGCTTCTTGTGCAGACATGTGGTGATAGGGATCCAGCTGAGACAACATGGTCATGTGCAACCACAGCATATCCCATATGGAATCTACCTGTTTCATCAACAAATCTGGAACCATCGGTAAAGAACGTTAGGTCCGCATGCGGGAGTGGGTCTTCAGACACGTTTTTCTTGGAGGCCGCTTCTTCCTGCATCTGTTCGAGCCAATCATTATCCTCTGAGTGTGCAATTGCGGCTTCACTGAGAGTATCGGTATCATCATCCACATCCCCTTGGAAAGAGGAAGCAGCGTGGACAGGTTGAGGATGTTGCAGCGGACAAGAGTGACATTATCCGGAATCAAGAGGGAACATTGTAGTCTCATATGATGTTGCAGCGACAGGTGTTTAGGTTGAGTTTGATCAAGAATAGCTTTTATGTTGTGTGGAGCCATTAAGAGAACCAGATGCCCTGGGATGATGTCAGAGGTTTTGTCCAGAAGTACATGTGCAGCATGTACAGTTCTTAGGCAAGTTGGGGAGGCTTGAGACACAGAGTCGAGGTGGGCAGAGTAATGGGTCTTGTTCTCCCCCCATGTTTCTGTGCTAGGACTCCAGAAGCATGTCCTGCTACTTCACTGACAAACAAGTAAAAAAGGTAGTTGGTAATTTGGGATTCCAAGGGCTGGTGCAGAGTGTATTGCCTGTTTGAGAGCGTAGAAAGTTTCCATGGATTTGGGACATGGTGGAAAAGCTGACGTCTTGAGGTCATCGTACAATGGTTGCATCAGCTTGGATGCATTAGGAATCCATTGGTGACAATATGTGATAAGTCCTAAGAAAGCTTATAACTGCTTAGGTCCTTTTGGCAGAGGAATGGTCTCAATAGCATGTTTCCTTTCACCCGTTAGGTGTTTCAGGTTTGGAGAGATACAGTAGCCCGAAAGCACAACTTTGGGCTGACACCACTGGACTTTGTTGAGGGACAATTTGCAGTTTTGTTGTAAAAGATGAAGAAAAAGAAACTGAGACTTGACTCTTCAGCTGTCACCTGATCAGGACAACATAGTAGGAGATCATCCACATACTGAAGGAGGACAACTTGATGGTTAATATCTCTCCACGGCTTTAGACAAGAGGCAAGGGCCTGAGAGAAATGGCTTGGTGAGTTCTGTGCTCCTTATGGTAAGACCATCCAGGTGTATTGTGATCCCCTGTATGTGAAGGCAAACAGGTACCAATCGTTTGGATGTACGCTACAGAAAGCATTGGCCAGATCGATGACAGTGAAACGTTTTGCATCCAATGGTATTTCTGACAACAATGTATGTGGATTGGCACAATGGGACTTTCTAGTACAGTTGCCACATTAACAGCCCGGAGATATTGAAGAATACGGTACTTCAGGGCTTCTCCTTGTAATGTCCTCTTCTTCAACGGGAACAAAGGTATGTTACAGGGAGAGTTACATTTGACTAGTGCCCCATTTTCCAGGAGTCTTGATTTGAGTTCCTAAAGCATCTTCCTGGGTAGATTTGAGTGAATATTGGGGCTCCCTAGAGAGTTGAGCTCCAGGTTTAAGAATGACCTGTACCAGAGGTAGTGCAAGATGTCCAATATATTCAGGGCCAGTAAACCATAGAGTAGATGGTACTTGTGACATCGCTTCCAGTGGAACTTGAGGCAGTGTTAGCAGCTTCGCCCATCATCATAAGCAGAGGTTCGGCTTGAAGTTGACTCTCTTTGCTCGGGTCAAGTGCGTCAGTGATGGTAATGGTGAAACCAATGGGTGAATAGGCGATAGTTTCTCTCAGCTTTTGAAGAAGGTCTGCTCCCAGAAGGTTAGTAGGACAAGTGGGGGACACCACTAGACGCATAAACATATCTTCATATGGTCCCACCTGTATTTTGTGGGTGAGCTTGTTAGAGGTAGGCTTGCTATCCTCTCCCACGCATGTCACGGCTTCAGAGGATATCAGATCGGGAAAGGGCAGGTCCTGTAATCTGATATCACGTCTGGCTGCACCTGTATCCACAAGGAAAGGCAAGGGTTTGCCCTAAACGTTGATAGTTACTTTGGCTACTGGACCAGACGTAGAAGCCAAAGTAGTGGATACGGTCTTACCCCTGTCCTATCGGATACTTGGACCAATAAGAGCAGCGGTATGATTGGCCTCTGGACATGTCTGAGCTTGTGGTGGTTGTTCGTAGTATTGGTCATTGCGTCGAGGATAGTTGAATCTGTGATTATCCTCATTGTGGTTCCTGAATCTGCGCCTTGGAGGAGGAGCCCTACAATCCTGTTGTTGGTGACCCAGATTACCACAATTGAAGCAAACCTCTTTGGTACGAGATGATAGAGGTTTGTGGGTTTGATGTTGCACATCTGTCCATAGAATATGGGTCTTTTTGTTTGAGGTTGTTGTAGATTTCTCAGGGAGGATTTTTTCGAATCTCTTAGCTATCGTTAAAATATCCTTAGGATTCAATGTAGCATATTCAGGTCTAATTGCTTGAAATTGCTTCTTTAGGGCTCCCTGAAGGCCTTCAACAAAAGAGAAGACGAGCAGTGTCCGTTGAACCTTGATTTGGTTACTGAAACCAAAGTCATTAAACATTTGATTTAGCTGAGCATGATATCTCTCCACTGATTCCCCGGGTTTTCTTGCGTGACGTCCTTGAAAGATGTTGACTGATCGGCCAGCTTATCTGAGGCCCATGCCTTAAGTTGTTGGCAGAACTGAATACCAGAGTCCCATGTGATGTCACTGATGAGAGAGGCATTATTAAATGCTATTTCCATAACAGGCCAATATACGTCACATGCTCTAAGATTTGCCGGGGAAATGAGATCTCGCCATGTGGCTGAGTAATTCCTTTGGATTTGACGCATGCTTCTGTATAAAGGCATTGGATGTTTTTCTGGATCTGGAAGTTGGTTCAACAAAATAGCAAAATAGCTTGGAGCCTGATACCCGAGTACCCCAAAGCGTGGGGTTCGATATATCTTTTCTGGCGATCACGAACAGGATATCATGCCCGGTAACACCGGGTACTGTGTGCCTTGGACTTTGCTTTGAAACAAACTTTTTCCGCCATTGCTTGGTGCCAAAAATGGGTTCCCGCCATTAATGCAGGAGGACCCAAGATGGCGCCGTAGCCATGTACTAAACGCCATGTGCAGGCCGGGGGTGTGCCTCAGCCCCTAGAAGAAGGAGTAAGAAAAAAAGGGAGAGAAGGAGCGCATGTGTAGGAAGACTGCCTTGAGCAGTTGAAACATGTTGTGGAGCTGTGAGGGGAAAATAAAGATTGCTGTTTATAAACCTCATCATCCTGGTGCCTGAGCTTTAGTAGCGCTTCTACAAGACCGCTAAATCATTTTCTTGCAACCTAGAAGAAGGAGGGCCAAGATGGAGGCGCCAAAAAGTGTGGCCGCCCAGATTGCCATCAATCAATCAGGGGGGCGGCCCAGAGGAAGTTTCTCGGGAGTTGCCACCCATAAAGAGACAAACTGGAAGAGGACAGAACGACCAAGGTTCCTTCGTACCCGGCAGCATGGCAGCACCCCGTGGGAGAGATGTACTGCGTGAGCTTGAGGAGCAAACCCGAGCCGCGCAAGGCGACCCGGCAGCGGCGTCCCTCTTAGCATCCCCCTCTAGTGTTGACTACTGGAGGGACGCATTTGGACAGCTCCGCCAGGACACGGAAGAAGCCCTTGCGTGGGTGTGCCGACGGTGGAGCGCAGAGCGGACCTATGAATTGTCATCTATGAGAGCAGGCTGCGAAGCGCAAGAGGCAGCAGTAGCAGAGCGAGCAGTTGTGGAGTACTGTGCCTCCTTACCACCTGTACCACCACCCGTCCAGACCCAGGACACGGGAGTTCAGACTGAACCCCCAACAACACCACCATTCCGTGACGGCAGCTGTCTCCGGCTTGAGGTACTGCGGACGTCTCCTACAGCACCAAGCGTCATCGTCCAGGAGGAGTATGGCGAGACAGACAACGAGGAACCGGAGGATGTCGAAGGCGCATCGGGAGGGAGCACCCAAGAAGCTGCGTGGTGGACGGCGTGGCTGCGGCAGCAGCGAGGAGCCCCCCCATAGTGAGCTCAGCGGAGACGAGAGTGAACTCCAGAGTTCCAAACTGCAACTCACCACCCCCACAGTACCAGTCACCCCAGCAGTCTCAATCCGCTTTAAACGAAAGAGACCAGGTGGCTAGACAAAGACACTGAGAGAAATGGTTCCAGCGAGAACAGGCAACACGGCTACTACGGGACAAGGCAAGATAGCAGCCCCCGCTTCTAGTAGAACTATGCCGCCAAGGAACCATCATCTCCGTGTACCAGGACGAAGGCTGGGGATTTCTACAAGAACCAGGACTTTCAGACGAAGTATTTTTCGCCAGGCGCAATGTAGAGTCATACCTGCGGCGAGGACACCCGTACAGAGATCTTTACCGAGGTGAGCAGGTCACTTATGAGCGGTAACCCGGCCCATTAGGCTGGTTCACCATAAGAATTTCTCGTCAGCAATAGACTCCCGTAGCAGAGACATTGCACCCAGCAAGAGACTCCCATTGTTGAGACATTGCACTGTATATAGCCCCTTTTCCAGCAACCATGCCCCTTTATTTTTGCAACTAAGAATGAAGAGTGTGTCCCCATATAATTTTTCCCTCATCTGAAGCATCAAAGACTTTTTATTTTGAATTTTCCCTGTTTATTGATGATGTGTGCTGTGTGAGCAGTGGCCCAGCGGTGATAATACACACTGGACTCTGCTGGACAATGCATTACGGCTGGGCCCGCGTAGTTAGTACCAGTCCCCGTTGGGCCAAGTTAAATAATGTCTTTATGCAGAGTTATAGTGCAACCGGAGAGTTAGAACTTTGCCAACAGGTGACCCGAGGACCATGGGGTCTAATTTACTAACTACGGCAATGTTTATATGTGTAATGTTTAAAGAATAGTGCCTCCTAGCAATATGAAGAAACCTAAATATGCTTGATTGTAAATAATTTACCCATTGATGTTGATATAAAATATGAAAAATGCTTTTTCACTTCCCGGTAACAGGTACAGATACTCGCGGACGAGTATATTCAATCAAGGGGGTATGTGGCGCCCCGCCAATGCAGGCTTCACAGAGGAGTATTGCACCCGTAAAAGAGGTGTAATTGCTCCAGCTGCAGGTGGACCCTAGGATGGTGGGTGGGACCCATTCCAAGCACTCCCACATTAGGATAGGGTGGGAGGTTACCTAAGAGGGGATAAAACCACCTCTAGGGGGAACAAGGAGGTCTTTGCTGCTAGGTCGCTCGGCTGAGAGACCAAGGAAAGATGGAGGCAGAGGAGAGATATTAGGAAAATAGCTAAGTGGAACGAGGTGGAAGGTCACACCGGGTCGGTTACAAGCCGCCAGTCTTTGTAACATCAAAAGTGCTGAACTGTTAACTGTTACTGCTACTGCTACAACCAACAGTAAAGTACCCGGGAGAAAAGTGACTTTGCCTCTGCCTGTGTTTCCTTTTGCATGAACTTGTTCCCCATACAGGAACGCTGTGGTCCAGCCCTGTCTGTAGAGGACTTTGCCAAACTAGCCGCATTACCATCTACCTCCGGCGGACTGTGGCGGCACTGGTGGCTAATCACCAGAAACTACAGGTGGCATCACGACAACTGTAAATATAATTCCCTGTAAATAATACCCCCTTTTTCAAAGAAGTCCCCCAGGACACGGGATCAGGCGCGGCCACCACTCCCCGTGACACAGGAGTGTTAACTCCCTTGGAGCCTGATACCCGAGTACCCCAAAGCCTGGGGCTCGACACGTGCATGAAAGAAATACACCAAAAACAGTCGGGTGTAAGCTCTCCTCAGCCCTCTTAATGGCACAGGTCCAAAAAGTGAGTTTATTTGATCAGGCAAGGACTTATACAAACTCAGTAAGGGGGATCAGTTACACAGAGAATGGGAATAATGGAATGTATTCATTGGTCAATGAATATGGAAATGGGCTAGTCCATGGGCGGATACATCAGATCATCAGGATAGGTTGATCCATCAGGTCATCAGGATAGGTTGATCCATCAGGTCATCAGTCCATCAGGTCATCAGGATAGGTTGGTCCATGAAGTCACCAGGATAGGTTGATCCATCAGGTCTTCAGGATAGGTTGGTCCATGAAGTCACCAGGATAGGTTCATCCATCAGGTCATCAGGATAGGTTGGTCCATGAAGTCACCAGGATGGGTTGATCCATCAGGTCTTCAGGATAGGTTGGTCCATGAAGTCACCAGAATGGGTTGATCCATCAGGTCATCAGGATAGGTGTCATTCTGGGAGTGGTCAGGCTTTCTATGGAATCCAGCTTCCTCTCAGAGCAGGGCATGGTGTGATGAAACAGAAAATGGCAGCCACGTTTAGGTGTGAAACATGCTTATGTAAAGGGAAAACAATACACTCTATGGGTCGTTTCTCTCAACCCTTTATGACTTAAGGTTAATTAAGCATTTGATCCTATGGCTCAACAATACATTGTTACACTGTCTCCTTTAATGTAGACAGCTATTAGATTTATCCTTTTTCTGTAAATATATCGTGGGCTAATTATCCCATGAAATCAAAAATATCTCCTAACATCCCTCTGGCACCCATTGTGCTTATGATGGTCAATATGTCTCACAAGTCGCCCAGGTATCTACTATATAGAGCCACAGGTTCGTTGTCCATCTCATTTTATCACCGACTCTCACGCACCACGAGCCCTGACAGCCTGTACACCTCTTCCGTGAGGTTAACATTCCACCAACGTCTCACAGTATCCAAAGCTATTAATTGACGCCTCCATATTCATACATTTTAGAGATAATACATGTATATCATAATGTCATATAAAGATATCGTTTTAGATGACAGAATGTCCACCGCTACAGGAGAAAACATCTGTAGTGGGACGCTCTGTCATGTAAAACGATATGTCCGGCCACTATATGTAGGCAATGGCCGATGGCAACTGTAATGCAGATTTTTCTCCTGAGGAAGAACACAGTCGGTGCATGATACGCGTTGAGGTTAATAAAATCTTTATTAAAAGAAGTGGATCGTTTCTGACATCTTTATCTGGCTCAGTAGTGCGGATCTTCATCCACCCTTCTCTGGTATACACGTGGCTACGTTTCTTCCGGGGTGGCTCGCAGCAGCTTGGTGCACAATAGTGGTTGTGTCTCACCCACCTTCATTGACCTGTAATCATACATAAGACCCTATTTGCGCTTCTCTCTCTCCTAGTTTTCGTGCTTGTCATTGTTTTTGTTGGTGATTCTATCATATAGAAAATAATGTGGATTTACCTTGTGGGGAGAAAGCAGTATAGCTTTGTATAGTATCCCAGGAGGCACGGGATTAATTGCCATGGCCATGTTAGTCTACAACAGTTTATAATTATATTAAGTTGAAATATAATAGCATATATTTACTGTAAACCTACCCCCGGCTCAGGTGGTTGTGGATGGGGTTTGGTATACCATTAGCTGTTCCCCAATATATGGCTGAGGTGTATCTGGATAAATAGAATTTAGGTAAGTAAGACACGCCCCTCCAGGATACTCAGAACCGGGCTTTGAGGCTTCATGGGAGTCACAGAGGTTGAGACCCGGCTCCGTGACCCTGGCGGTGTCATTAAAAGTTTGGGGAGGGTGGCTCTCTTCTTTGGGGAAGGTCATGAGGACAGGGAGTATTGTCGGGAAGAGGATGACCGGACCTGGGGATATCTGTTTTACGTGACGCCACCCGCAGGTTGCGGCTATGGATGTCCGCCGCTGCACGATACTTCCTCTGGGGGCTGATGGTAATGATGCAGCCGTATTGTAATGCCCTCTACGGGTAGGGCTGACCCCCAGGGCAGCAGATGTTACTGAGTAGTTATTATTATTTATTATTATTATTATTATTATTATTTTTATATCAGATACACACAGCAAATAAGATCATTATGCTGGATTTTGTATTAAATCACTAGTCGGACACTTCCCAGGCGTCTAGGACTGGGTGATATATTGGCGATTGATGCGTGCAGAGCCTTTAGCAGCTGACAGATTGTTATTTTGTCAACTCCAATTGTTTTCAAGTGCTGGCCAAAGGTTTTAGGCACATGGGATCCAAGGATCTGTTCACTAAGGACCATATACAGCTGAGTTGAGTGCTAGCCTTTGAGCCTTTGCAGATATCACTACATAAAGACAGGGAACTCCAGGGGCAGAGTGACCGCACAGACCAACGAGACTCATAGCCGGGCATCCCGAAACTGCTGCCTGACCACCGGCCCGGAGGACATCTGCCCCCTTGCCCCCCAGGCCAGCCCGGTCCTGGTCACGATATGAGAGGACTCAGGACAATGTTGGTAGAAGATTTCCCTGGAGGAAACACAAAAATATATATCTAAAAAAAAAAAACTACAAATTTCTCAAGTCTCCTTGAAAAAGAAAAGAAGTTTTATTTCTATCTTTATTACAAATCACGTCCACAATAACCAGTGAGTGAGAAATCCTGAGGACATCCAGTGCAAAGTTCACCACCGCACATGGCGTAAAACCCATGTGAAGCCCCTGGTGGGAAGGAGAATAAGGTGCTGGGAAGGGGCTCCGTGGGGTACGGCCGTGTGAAGAGGCTGTGGGTCAAACTTCAGGAAAAATTTATTGGAGATTAGTGTCCGAGTGCAGGTCTCCTCTGAGATCGGTATAGTTGGGGGCCTGAAAAAAAGGATAACAGGTTGGTGAAAACCACTGACATTTAAATGAGGCCTTAGGATGCAATTAATAAGCCTTTGTCTGGGGAAATGAATGAGTTACACCACTACATAGTGGTGCTGGGAAGTGAAGTAAGATGCTCCACTTTCAGGTTGCCCCAGTCAGCAGATTTTTGCTGTGTAATCTGAAGACAGCATGATGTAGGGGTTATTATTATTATTATTTATTTATATAGCGCCATTATATTCCATGGCGCTTTACATGCTAAAAGGGGTAGACTAGGACAAGTAACATAGTAACAATACAAGTGACAATAAATGTGGACAATTCGGTCGTACAGATAAAAGAGGGGAGAAATCCTGTCCGCGAGGGCTCACAGTCTACGAGGGGCGGGTGGGGATACAGTGGAAGGGGGAAGTTCCAGTCGTGAGGCGGTGTGGTGGACCGGGTCTTATTGCAGGTGGTAGGCTTTGCGGAAGAGGTGGGTCTTCAGGCTTCTTTTGAAGGTTTCCAGGGTAGGAGAATGTCTGATGTGTTGGGGCAGTGAGTTCCAGAGTCTGGGTGAAGCACGGGAGAAATCCTGTATGCGGTTGTGTGAAGAGGAGATGAGGGGGGAGTAGAGGAGAAGCTCTTGGAAGGATCGCAGGTTGCGTGAGGGTAGGTATCAGGAGACCATGTCAGAGATGTATGGAGGGCCAGGTTGTGAATGGCTTTGTATGTCATGGTTAATGTTTTAAACCGGGATCTCTGGGAAGTAGGGAGCCAGTGAAGGGCTTGGCAGAGGGGGGAGATAGGGGAGTAGCGGGGAGACAAATGGATTAGGCGGGCAGCGGAGTTCAGGATAGATTGGAGAGGTGCAAGGGAGGTATTGGGGAGGCCGGTGAGCAGGAGGTTGCAGTAGTCGAGGCGGGAGATGATGAGAGCGTGAATAAGGGTTTTAGCAGTGTCGTGGTCAAGGAAAGTGAGGATCCTATAGATGTTTTTGAGCTGGTATCGGCAGGAGGTGGCGAGGGCCTGGATTTCGGGCTTGAAGGAGAGGGAAGAGTCAAGGATAACCCCGAGGCACTTGGCGTGGGGGACTGGGATGAGAGAGCAGTCATTGACGACGATGGATAGGCCAGGTAGTGAGGGGCAGCATCTTGGGGGGAAAACTATGAACTCGGTTTTGTCCATGTTCAGCTTAAGGAAGCGAGCAGAGAAGAAGGATGAGATGGCGGACAGGTATGGTGGAATTTTGGATAGAAGGGAGGCGATGTCAGGACCAGACAGGTAGATTTGGGAGTCGTCGGCGTAGAGGTGGTACTGGAGGCCGTGGGACTCAATGAGTTGCCCTAGGCCGAGAGTGTAGATTGAGAACAGTAACAGTCCAAGAACCAAGAACCGAGCCTGGGGGACCCCGACAGATAGGGGGTAGGGTGAGGAGGATGTGTGGGAGTGGGTAACGCTAAAGGTCCGGTCCGTTAAGTACGAGGAGATCCAAGAGACGGCGAGGTCCGTGATGCCAAGAGATTCCAGGATCTGAAGTAGAAGGGAGTGGTCAACAGTGTCAAAGGCGGCAGACAGGTCAAGGAGGAGGAGGACAGAGTAGTGACGTTTGCTTTTGGCAGTCAGTAGGTCTTAGGTGACTTTGGTCAGGGCTGTTTCAGTGGAGTGGAGGGGTCGGAAGCCAGATTGAAGGCGGTCAAAGAGGGAGCAGGAGGAGAGGTGAGAGGACAGCTCAGAGTGGACATGCTGTTCAAGTAGTTTAGAGGCGAAAGGGAGAAGAGATATAGGGCGGTAGTTGGAGACAGTTGTGGGGTCGAGGGAGGGTTTTTCGAGGATGGGTGTGATCAAGGCGTGTTTGAAGGCTGAGGGGAAGGTGCCGGTGGTGAGTGATAGGTTGAAAAGATGAGTTAGGGCTGGGATGATAACGGAGGAGGGGTTGGGAATGAGGTGGGATGGGAGCGGGTCGTGGGCGCTGGTGGTGAGGTGTGATTTTGACAGGAGGGAGGAGAGCTGGTCTTCAGTTATGAGGGGGAAGCAGTTGATGGAAGTAGAGAGCAGTGTAGGCGAAAGGGGAGGCTGTGGGGACAGTGGGTCAAAGCTGTCTCTAATTCTGTCAATCTGTTCTTTGAAGAAGGAGGCAAAGTCTTCTGCAGAGATAAGGGGAGAGGGAGGGGGAGCAGGTGGGCGGAGTAAGGAATTGAAGGTTTTGAAAAGTTGTTTGGGATTGTGGGACAGGAAGGTTATTAGGGATAAGAAGAAGGTTTGTTTGGCGGCAGTAAGTGCAGTCTTGAAGGCGATGAGGGACTGTTTGACAGCGCAAAGTGCTCAGTGGAATGTGATTTTTTCCATCGCCTCTCGGCGACC
Organism: Allobates femoralis; assembly: GCA_033576535.1. Lineage (NCBI taxonomy): Eukaryota > Metazoa > Chordata > Amphibia > Anura > Aromobatidae > Allobates > Allobates femoralis. The sequence goes on from JARQOC010000002.1 coordinate 28,303,939, forward strand.
CTGGATGCCCGTCTCAGGTCTTTAGTGAGGGTGGTGTGCCAGGGTTGCCTGTTAGTACGTGGAGCGTGGTATGTGAGGGGGGCGGCTAAGTCGAGTGCCTTGGTTAATGTGGTGTTGTAGAGGGTGGTGGCAGTGTCTGTGTCACGTATAGATGTTATGTTGGTGAGAGGGAGAAGGGATTCTGAGAGTGAGTGTAGATCAATGTGTTTTAGGTTTCTGCGGGGATGATCAAGTTTGCGGAGAGGAGGTGGTGTAGTAGGGGAGGTGAGGGAGGAGAAGGTCAGCAGATTGTGGTCAGACAGGGGGAGGGTTGAGTTTGTGAGATTAATAAGGGAGCAAAGACGGGTAAAGATGAGATCCAGCGTGTGGCCATCTTTGTGGGTGGTAGAGGAGGACCATTGAGAGAGCCCGAAGGAGGAGGTCAGGGAAAGAAGTTGAGAGGCGGTTTGGTGGGCAGTGTCAATAGGGATATTGAAATCGCCCATAATGATGGTGGGGATGTCAGTAGAGAGGAAATGAAGTAGCCAGGAGGTGATGGAGGATTGAAAGTGAAGGAATATTTCAGAGGAGTGGGTGAGGTGGTTAGGTAGGATGGAGAGTAAGAGAAGTACTTTGTTGCTGGGTGAAGGGATGAGCGGGGGTAGCAGGAAGTGGAGAAGGATGGGAGTGAGAGTGCAAAGGAGCGGAAACATTGTGGATGGTGAGCGGGAGATGGGAGTAGTGTGGGTCAGATGCAGCGGGAAGGAGAGCTGTAGTGGTGGGTGAGTGGTCAGTAGTGATGAGTAGTCTGGGGTTTACATAGTGAATACATAATTGCAGCACAAGTGAACAAATTACATATCTGTTTGTTTGTCTGGCATGACTTACCCGTTTCCTGCCCGGTGTAACTGCACTTGTACAGTCGGCACTTATGTGTGGCACCCTGGCACCCTGGTTGGGGCACCACAGAACTCCTGGTACACAAATGGAGTGGACACAGCAAGCAGAACTCACAACAAATAAAAACACCTTTAAGACCCTGTTTCACCCAGGCCTCTAGGGGGAGCTCCACTGGTCACCTTAAGCCAGTTCCCCCTATAAATAGGGTCCTGGAGGGAGAAACACCAGAGTGTGCAGACGCTAGGAGAGCTGCAGGACGTGTGCAACCTCTGGTACTGGAACTATACAGGCCCAAACCAGCACATCCAGCAAGTGAGAGACCCTTGCAACTGGGGTCATAGGACAGGAGAAGAGCACCTCTCGGGAACAGAAGAGTTACCCTAACTCTCCCAATAATGCGGTTACTGGAATCGAGCTGTGGGAACTACCACGTACACCACAGAGAACCCAGCACCACGACCAGGGAGTCTAGCCCCCTGTACACCTGAAGCACACACGGATGAGAGTCCAGGGAAGAAGAAGTAATTACACCTAACCCCTTTTGTAGTGCCATCAGTGCAGTTAACCCAGGTGAATCACATTTTCACTGAACACACAACCCGGTCTGGCAGGATCCCGTATCCACCCGACCCCACCAGAACAATAGAGAAGGAAGCCTACACACTGCTTGCTGTGGAAACTCCAGGAGTGTCAACCTCATCACCCGGTCCGAGTGTACCTGTTGCCACCAGTAACGGTACCTAAAAGACTTTGTGTGTGTCCGCGCATTATTCCTGGATCTAACCCGCAGCACTGCAAAAGCTGCCATATTCCATCAAGGACAGCTTCTGGCCCTGAGGACTCCCGCTCAGTCTGTGGGGAGCGTCCCATCTTGCTGCCGTACATCCCCCGGAGGCCCAAGCAGCGCCGGTGAAATCACCGGAATTCCCGCAGGTGGCGTCACGACAACTAAGAATTAACCCATATCCGTTCCACAACACCCCTTTTGATCTGGACCACCGGGCCCCACAGCCTCGGGCGCGGAACCGTGACAGGAGAAGCAACGCCTGCGACGTGAAGACCCGGCTACGGTGAGTCATATGCAGTTGACATGATTGCAAGACCCCGCATGATTGCACCCCTTAGGTGGCTCTAGATATATAGTGAGTTTCTACTTAGATCTGGGTCTATTAAACTTGTTAATCAATCAATCAAAGAAACTCAGGACAGCAGGAGGCAATAAATGCAAGACAAATAAACAGAGTTCCTGGACATCATGGGTCATAAACATTTACACTGCATCTTTGCTTCAAGCATGGCCACAACTACAAGTCTAAGGTTGGGATCAATGATGCTACTTAAAAGGGACATAAGACACAACATAAAAGCTACGTGTGTGGGCGAGTCCCCGCTATACCTGAGTAATACAGCAGAGATGGCGCTGCTCTCTAGGACTCTTCTTCCTCTCCTTGTTCTTCTGCTTCCACCTGGAGGAAGAGAAAAAATCATTAACAATGGAGGACGGCATTGTAAATAAAATCCTGGTGGGGCACTGGGCATCTGCCCTGGGGCATTATATTGGGTATTAGTAGCTTTACCTACTGCCGTCAGCAGGGGGCGGTATAAGTCTCATGCACAATGGAAAAAACTGCTGTCAGTCAGTGTGAGAACATAGAGACTGAGGAAGGTCGTGTGTGTGACACTCAGTATCGGGTGGGCATGATCTGACAATGTATGACCAATTGTTGGCGCTATATGGGAGCATTCTGACACTATTTGGTGGCAATATGGCATTATATTAGCATCTTATGGCACTGTTTGGGTACTACATGGTACTAAAGAAGTATCGTAAGGCTCTGTATGGGCACTATATGGCACTGTATTATTACCTAGAAACCCTATGGGAGCAAATTATGACACTGTTAGCTTCTAATGGCACTGTGTACTTTATGGCACAATATCAGCATCGTATGGCATAGTGTGATCACTATATATTACTATAGTAGTATGGTATGTTAAGGCACTAAGTGAGCACTATATGGCAGTATAATATTATCTTAAGACACTGTGTGGGTACTACATGGCACTATGACAGTATTTTATGGCATTGTGTGGGCACTATAGTAGTATTTAAAGGCACTATGTGGGTACTATGGCACTAGATCAGCATCGTACGGCACCATGTAGGCATTATATGACATTATATCAGCATCTTATAAAGCTATGTGGCACAATATGGCACTATATCAGTATCTTATGGCACAATATGGTAACTTCACAGAACTATATCAGCCTCTTATGGCATTGTGTGGGCACTATAGTATCTTAAGGCACTGTGTGGGTACTACATGGTACTATGACAGTATCTTATGGTATTGTGTGTGCACTATATGGCACTCTAGTAGCATTTAAAGGTACTATATGGCACTATAACAGCATCTTATGACATTGTGTGGGCACTATATAGCACTATAGAAGTATTTAAAGGTACTATATGGCACTATATTAGCATGACAGTATTTTATGGCATTGTGTGGGCACTATAGTAGTATTTAAAGGCACTATGTGGGTACTGTATGGCACTATATCAGCATCTTCTGAAACTATGTGGCCCATTATGACACTATATCAGTATATATCACTATGTGGTCATTGCACAGAACTATATCAGTCTATTATGGCACTATACAAGCACAATATGGCAATATATCAGCCTCTTATTGCACTATATCAAAATCTTATGAAACTGTTTCACAATATGGCACTATATCAGCATCTTATGGCACTTTATAGGCTCAGTATGACACTATATTGCTATCTTAAGGTACTGTGTGATACAATATGGCCCTATATCAGTATTTTATGGTACAATATGACACTATATTAGCCTCTTCAAATAAAAAGTGGGAGGAGTCTCCAATAAAAAATAATTCTCACTTTGCGCAAAATATTAAAATATAAGAAAGTCCATGATGGCGGAGATGCAATCTCGAGGTGTTTCTGACTTACGCCCTTAGTCAGTGATAACAGGATGCATCATGGTACAAGCTTAACAACATGCAGCAGCCAATCACAGTACAGATTTAACAAAGTACCGTATTTTCCGCACTATAAGGCGCACCTAAAAGACTAAGATTTTCCCAGAAATCATAGGTGCGCCTTATAGTGCAGTGCGCCTTATATACGGATTTTTCCCAGAGTGCTAAGGGGGTGCCATTTGCCTGCAAATATTTGGCACCCCCCAGAAAATAAGGCATACCTTTGTGCCGCCATCCCCCTTTGTCCGGTGCCTGCCTGGCATCGCTGTGCAGGGGCGCGATCACCAGCCGCTGTCCCCGCCATCCATGCTGGTGCCGGTGCCTGCCTCGCATCACGTGCGGGGACGCGATCACCAGCCGCCGTTCCCGCCATCCATGCTGGTGCCGGTGCCTGCCTCGCATCACTGTGCGGGGACGCGATCACCAGCCGCCGTCCCCGCTGTCCGGTGTCCGGTGCCGCCGCTGTTTTGCGCGCGCTCACAGCCCAGGAGCCCAGGAGCCCATCAGCCAATCACAGCTCCGCCCAGGAGCCTTGAGCTAATCCGAGGCCAGCTGACGTCAGCCCATAGCCTCTGATTGGCTGAGGGCTCCAGCGCTGTGATTGGCTGTGGGCTCCAGCGCTGTGATTGGCTGTGGGCTCCAGCGCTGTGATTGGCTGTGGGCTCCAGCGCTGTGATTTGCTGAGGGCTCCAGCGCTGAGAGTGCCTTGCCACACAGTACAGTAAGCAAAAGTACCAGTATAAAAAGTAAAAATCAGTTTGTGTGTGTGTGTGTCTGAGTGTGTATGTGTGTGTGTATGTGTGTGTATGTGTGTGTGTCTGAGTGTGTGTGTGTGTGTGTGTGTCTGACTGTGTGGGGTGCTGGAGGGTAATGGGAGGCTACACAGGGATACTGGAGGGTGGTGGGGTGCTACAGAGGGATGCTGGAGGGTGATGGGAGGCTACACAGGGATACTGGAGGGTGGTGGGGTGCTACAGAGGGATGCTGGAGGGTGGTGGGAGGCTACATAGGGATGCTGGAGGGTGATGGGAGGCTACAGAGGGATGCTGGAGGGTGATGGGAGGCTACACAGGGATACTGGAGTCTGAGCTTTTTTTTTTTTTATGGTAATAAGGTGCGCCTTATAATCCGGTGCGCCTTATATATGGACCAAGACGGCTTAAAAGTCATTTTTTGAGGGTGCGCCTTATAATCCGGTGCGCCTTATAGTGCGAAAAATACGGTAGATTCAAAACATATGAACAGGGGAATCAGATGTAACATATATGTAAGCAGCACACGTGAATTCAGAGCATGTAACAATCGTCCTTTTTAAACAATAAGGCTTATCAGAGGTAACAGTCCCATAGTCAATGAATGTAGTGGAGGTCAGCGAGCACAGCACACCTCCTCCCCTCTGCTGAGTGCGATTTCCTGGGCCCTGTCCTTAGGTTCACTTGGGGCCCCTGTGGTTGTATCCTCTGCAGTTTGGGTTATTAGCTTTCTGTTCTGGGAATACCCCACTAAACATGATATTTCGGGGCCTTTATAAAGCAGATCCCGCTGTTATTATCTCACCTCCTCGACCACTTCTTCTTCAGCTACTGTTTCTTCTTCTGCTGCTTTCTCTTCTTCTGCTGCTTTCTCTTCTTCTGCTGCTTTCTCTTCTTCTGCTGCTTTTTCTTCTGTTACCGCTGTTTCTGGTTCTTCCTGAAAAATTAAAAAAGAAAAAAGTTTAGCTGACTTTTCCAGGTTTTGGAAAAAAATGTCTGCTTTCTCCCCCAAAACAGCTGCACCTTACCTTACAGGTTGTAATTGGTACTGCGGCTCAGCTCATTTCACTTTAATAGAGCGGAGTTGCAGTACCACATACAGCCTGCAGAGGGGCGCTGTTTTAGGAATTGGACAAAAACTTCCAGAATTGGTAATCCTTAAAAAGCAGCTTTTAATTTGCATAAAAAACTGCAACATGTGAACGTAGCCTTAGCACGCCTCACCTGCTTCTCTACCGGAGGACTGGCGACTGACTCTTCTTGACTTCCCTTATCCTCGATTACAGCCGGGGTGTCACTAATCTAGAGAGACAATATAGACCAGTCATATAAACAGTTAAATATTAAAGGGAATGTCAGTATGATCAACCCATAGGTCACCGGAAGCTGAATAAAATGATCCCCTGATATCTGTGATCCCATGTCTTATGCCAGAGAAATCCATGTTCTTCTTAATATGTAAATAAGCTGTTAGGATTTCTGGGCCTGACATAGATCTCCCCGAGAATCGCCTCCGGAGATTATTGTAAATAATAGGGGCATTACCATTGTGAGACGTGTAAATCAGGAGAGCAGACTGTCAGTCATTACATGTCTCACACTGGTAACACCTCATTTCATTTACAATAAGCTCTGGAGGCCGATGTGTAATAGTGACCACACTAATGTAATGAACCTACAATAGCGCCCCCCACCACCATCATGAGTTCAGAATGTTACTTACCTGTCCCAGCTCCAGCGCCGGGCCTTGCTCCCTTCTCCAATGCCTCCTCCATTGGCAATAGTCCACACCCGAGTTCTCACATACTCGAGGGAACTCCTCTGACATCATAACCCTAAGCCTTTAAGGCAGGGTCAGGCATCATTTGGGTGCTTAGGTATTAAATACCATTGTCGACTGTTGCCTTAACTTTGTCAGGAGTTTGCTTCTCCTCGACTTGGCTCTGGTCCGACCAGGTGTCTAATCATCTACTACTGACTTCCATGTTACAGCTAGCGTAACTTAGAAAGCTCAGCCCACCTTACTAGGTGTTGACCACATCCGCCACTCAGCAAGCAAGTTACCAACTTCTTGTAGCTGTTTTCAGTCCTAGTCACACCAAACCTCTGCTATCAAGGTAACACATCTCTTCAATCAAGTTTTTGTATACTATAATGCTTTCCAGTGGTTAACCATTTACTTGCTACTGGTTATAGTTTGCATACATTGCTGCTATTAAACATTGCCCTGCTGGAACATACCAAACTGCATTCCAGTGATTAACTGCTTCCCTGCTGGGAAATACCAGTTTCCTATACAGTTACTGTTCCTGTGAGTATCCGCTCCCAAGGATCTGCTTCATCTGTGCTACCTGCTCCACTTGTTGTCCAACCATCCCACATGCTCCATTGTCCTTCTCCTCACTCATCCATGTGTGCTACCTATGATTAAGGACCCCTCTGAGGGTCTGAAACGCGTAAGGTCCATGCACTTTACCATCTTTTAATATGTGTGTTTTTTAACACGTTTTCCAATAAAATGGACTTCTTTAACATTGGATTTTGAGTTGGTGCTGGATTTCCACTACCTGCTCATATCCTGTGGTTAACCATTTACTCGCTACAAGATTCCAGTTTGCATATATTGCTGCTTTTAAACATTGCCATGCTGGAATATACCAGACTACATTCCTGGATGTCTAATCATCCACCTCTGCTACCACTGACTTCCACGTTACAACCAGCCTAATTTAGAAACCTCAGCCCACCTTACTAGGTGTTGTCCACATCCGCCACTCAGCAAGCAAGTTACCAACTTCTTGCAACTGTTTTCAGTCCTAGTCACACCAAAGCTCTGCAATCAAAGTAACACATCTCTTCAAGCAAGTTTTCCTATACTATACTGCTATCCAGTGGTTAACCATTTACTTGCTACAAGTGCTACAAGTTCCAGTTTGCAAATATTGTTGCTATTAAACATTGCCATGCTGGAACATACCAGACTGCGTTCCTGTGATTAAAGGTTTCCCTGCTGGAAAAAATGTTTCCCTGCTATACAGTTACTGTTCCTGCGAGCATCCGTGCCCAAGGATCTGCTTCATCTGTACTACCTATTCCACTTGTTGTCTGACCATCCCACATACCCCGCTGTCCTACTTTTCACTCATCCACGTGTGCTACCTATAATTAAGGACCCTCATGAAGGTCTGAAATGTGAAAGGTCCATGCACTTTACCTTCTTTTAAAGATGTGTGTGTTTTTTAACACGTTTTATAATAAAATGTATTTTTTTATGTGGGATTTTGAGTTAGTGCTTGATTTCCTCTACTTGCTCATATCCAGTGGTTAACCATTTACTTGCTAAAAGTTCCAGATTGCATATATTGCTGCCATTAAACATTGCCATGCCGGAACATACCAGACTGCAATCCTGTGATTAACTGCTTTCCTGCTGGAAAATACCAGTTTCCTATAAAGTTACTGTTCCTGTGAGTATCTACACCTATTTTTTGCTTCATTTGTGCTACCTGCTTCCCTACTGCTCACTCATCCACGTCATCCATCAAGACAAGTTCTGCTACATCGCCTATGGTCCTTGCTACTCACTCACACCTACAAGTGAGAGGATCCATCTCACTAAGTGAGTCTAAGGCTGGTTTCACACTGCGGTCAGATCAGGTCAGATCAGGTCAGATCAGGTCAGGTTTTGTGTTCCAAAACCAGGAGAGGAACTTGCAGAGAAAAAGTATAATTGAAAGATTAACACCTGTTCTAGGTTTTGGAGTCACTTCTGGTTTTGGCACCCAAAACCTGACCTGATCTGATAGCAGTGTGAAACCAGCCTCAACAAGAAGTGAGCTCCGTATGAAAGAATATCAGCAGAATGATGCTAAAAAAACAGGCAGAAAATGCCAACCAAGGGGTTAGCTCACATTGACATTATACAATACGGAATAGCTACAGGCAGAGGATGCAGAGGTAGGAGACATTGGAATAAATGGTACATGAATATGTTGAGTCTTTATAAGAGAGTTTGAAATTGGGTGCCATATCTCCCAATGTTTGAAGAACAGAAAGAGGAGGGGAGGAATAAATGAAAAAATTATTGCAATTGTTCACCATTATTTTTAGCAGTGCTATAGGGACAAAAAAAAATCTTACTTTTTCTTCACCTGTAGAATACAGGTACATAGAAATACACTGTTGTGTACAGATGTATCTCTATGTACCTGTATAATCTACTGTTGGATTCCCTGCCTGCACTACAGGTCAAGATTACCAAATCCTCCTATCTCTCTCAGTGTGGGCTGTGGCTCATTGACAGAGCTGCTGTCTATGGACAAAATGTTCACGAGTTTGAGTCTTGGGGAGGACAGAGAAGAGGAAAGTTTAATTTATGCACATTTAGAAAATTAACAGCCCCACCCATGGGGAGGAGAAGCTACAGTTGTGAGGACATCAGGACAACAGTCCTGATTGATGGGATGATTAGGAGCTATGGGGTGCTAGATCTTAAATTTATACCTCTTGGCCCAGGCAGAAACACACAGAAGCCAATAAAGGCAACCTGTCATGCAGTCTAATCTGCATCCAATAGAGCAGAAGGAGCAAGGGGGGTGGTCCTATCTTTCCCTCCTAATAATGAAAGGCTGTCAATCACTAAGTAGGACCGCCCACTGGACTCCAAAGCCCAGAAAGAGGATATCATAAATGTACAAATACAATACTATTTTTTGTTGTGTTTTTTAAGAATATTATTTAATAAAAATAGTGTATTTAAAAACTACAACTTATTCTGCAAAAAATTAGCCCTTGTAGAAAAATGTTAAGCGAGAAAAAAATTATTACTTTTTTAAAAAAAGAGGAAGAAAAACCCCGCCGTAGATTATAATTACAGAAAAATGATCTAAGTCTATCCTCCATACAGGGCAGCATAGATTGAAACTATGAATAGAATGCCAGAAATGCAGTATATACTGACACAGGCAGAAAACATAGAACATTCATGCTAAGAAAGATCAGAAAACGTCTTTAAGGACCGCCCTAGAGGAGCGACTGGGGCTTTCCTGGTGGGGGGTCTCAAAAAAGGAGCCTCTGTTCTGGGTAATCCTTCAGGAGTGGGATTGAGACAAAGGTTTGTTTTGTTATATAAAATTTTATCCGCCCTTTAAGATATTCAGAAGTGACAAAGAAAGGAGCAACTATGTATAGGACGAAACCTGTCCCCGCTCCTTTTTTGTCTAGTTTCTGCTGTTTTTCTCCCCATTTTTTGTGCCTTATTTCTCTTTTTGCTTAGTTTAAAGTCTACTTTATCTGTATTAACTTCATTTTTTTAAGTTCCTGGCTCTTTTTTTGTCTAGTTTTTGGTGTTTTTTGCCTTTTTTTTTTTACATTTCTGCCTTTTTCTTTTAATTTTCACCTTTATAAAAGCATACCAGCTGTAGAGACTGGGTGTAATGCCCATATATGATCATAATGCTCATATATGGTAATATCGCCCATATATGGTAATGTATCTATGTGTGTATGTATCATAGCCCTGCCCCCTCCCAGTAGCCCACCGCTTCATAGCCACACCCCTCCTGGTAGTCCCACCCCCTTCATAGCACAATCCCTACGTATAGCCCCGCCACATCATAGCTCCACACATAGGGCTGCATTAATGCAAAATGACTCTGTTTTTGTTAGAAATGAAAAGCTATCACAACTACAACCCCTGGCAAATATTATGGAATCACCGGGCTCGGAGGATGTCCATTCAGTTGTTTAATGTAGGAAAAAATCAGATCACAGACATGGCACAAAAGAGATTATGTCAATTGAAATGAAGGAGAGGATTATCAAACTCTTAAAAGAGGGTAAATCATAATGCAATGTTGCAAAAGATGTTGGTTGTTCACAGTCAGCTGTGTCTAAAATCTGGACCAAATACAAACAACATGGGAAGGTTGTTAAAGGCAAACATACTGGTAGACCAAGGAAGACATCAAAGGGTCAAGACCGGAAACTTAAAGCAATATGTATCCAAAACAGGAAATGCACAACAAAACAAATGAGGAACGGATGGGAGGAAACTGGAGTCAATGTCTGTGACCGAACTGTAAAGGAAATGGGATTTACATACAGAAAAGGTAAACATAAGCCATCATTAACACCTGAACAGAAAAAAACAAGGTTACGATGGGCTAAGGAAAAGCAATCATGGACTGTGGATGACTGGATGAAAGTCATATTCAGTGATGAATCATGAATCTGCATTAGGCAAGGTGATGATGCCGGAACTTTTGTTTGTTGTCATTCCAATGAGATTTATAAAGATGACTGCCTGAAGAGAACATGCAAATCTCCACAGTCATTGATGATATGGGGCTGCAACTAAGGTAAAGGCACTGGGGAGATGACTGTCATTACATCTAATATATAAAGCTGAATGTGTGTGTGTGTGTGTGTGTGTGTGTGTGTGTGTGTGTGTGTATGTCTGGGATTGGCATCTACACCGTCGCAACTACAGCTACAAACTTTTGCACAGTCACACGTCTGGACCCCGAGAGCGTCATAGGCTATGTTGTGAGGCGAAATTTTAACCCCGTGCGTTCCAATTCACCAAATAATTTTGGCCCTATCTACAGTGTTGGCCAAAAGTATTGACACCCCTGCAATTCTGTCAGATAATACTCAGTTTCTTCCTGAAAATGATTGCAATCACAAATTCTTTGGTATTATTATCTTCATTTAATTTGTCTTCAATGAAAAAAAGCAAAAGAGAATGAAGCAAAAAGCAAAACATTGATCATTTCACACAAAACTCCAAAAATGGGCCAGACAAAAGTATTGGCACCCTCAGCCTAATACTTGGTTGCACAACCTTTAGCCAAAATAACTGCGATCAACCGCTTCCGGTAACCATCAATGAGTTTCTTACAATGCTCTGCTGGAATTTTAGACCATTCTTCTTTGGCAAACTGCTCCAGGTCCCTGATATTTGAAGGGTGCCTTCTCCAAACTGCCATTTTTAGATCTCTCCACAGGTGTTCTATGGGATTCAGGTCTGGACTCATTGCTGGCCACCTTAGAAGTCTCCAGTGCTTTCTCTCAAACCATTTTCTAGTGCTTTTTGAAGTGTGTTTTGGGTCACTGTCCTGCTGGAAGACCCATGACCTCTGAGGGAGACCCAGCTTTCTCACACTGGGCCCTACATTATGCTGCAAAATGTGTTGGTAGTCTTCAGACTTCATAATGCCATGCACACGGTCAAGCAGTCCAGTGCCAGAGGCAGCAAAGCAACCCCAAAACATCAGGGAACCTCCGCCATGTTTGACTGTAGGGACCGTGTTCTTTTCTTTGAATGCCTCTTTTTTCTCCTGTAAACTCTATGTTGACGCCTTTGCCCATAAAGCTCTACTTTTGTCTCATCTGACCAGAGAACATTCTTCCAAAACGTTTTAGGCTTTCTCAGGTAAGTTTTGGCAAACTCCAGCCTGGCTTTTTTATGTCTCGAGGTAAGAAGTGGGGTCTTCCTGGGTCTCCTACCATACAGTCCCTTTTCATTCAGACGGCAACGGATAGTACGGGTTGACACTGTTGTACCCTCGGACTGCAGGGCAGCTTGAACTTGTTTGGATGTTAGTCGAGGTTCTTTATCCACCATCCGCACAATCTTGCGTTGAAATCTCTAGTCAATTTTTCTTTTCCGTCCACATCTAGGGAGGTTAGCCACAGTGCCATGGGCTTTAAACTTCTTGATGACACTGCGCACGGTAGACACAGGAACATTCAGGTCTTTGGGGATGGACTTGTAGCCTTGAGATTGCTCATGCTTCCTCACAATTTGGTTTCTCAGTCCTCAGACAGTTCTTTGGTCTTCTTTCTTTTCTCCATGCTCAATGTGGTACACACAAGGAAACAGGACAGAGGTTAAGTCAACTTTAATCCATGTCAACTGGCTGCAAGTGTGATTTTGTTATTGCCAACACCTGTTAGGTGCCACAGGTAAGTTACAGGTGCTGTTAATTACACAAATTAGAGAAGCAGCGCATTATTTTTCTAACAGTGCCAATACTTTTGTCCACCCCCTTTTTTATGTTTGGTGTGGAAATAGATCCAATTTGGCTTTAGGACAATTCTTTTTGTGTTTTTTCATTGAAGACAAATTAAATGAAGATAATAATACCAAAGAATTTGTGATTGCAATCATTTTCAGGAAGAAACTGAGTATTATCTGAAAGAATTGCAGGGGTGTCAATACTTTTGGCCAATACTGTACATAATGGAGAGAAAGTGACAGTTACCAGTTGACAGTTGTGAATGAGAGGGGCTTAATGACAGCACCAAAGACTAACAGCATATTCCAGCATATAGTCACTAAGGTGGGGTCCTGACATGGAATATTCACCACGCACAGGGACATGTATACACACCACACGCACACAAAGAGTAACAGCTAAGGTGGAGCCTCAACATTGGATACTCACCACGCACCCGAATACAAACACACACACCACACAGACACCCTCCCCCCACACAGGGACACACACACATACACACCCTATAGGGACACATGCACTCACCCCACAGGGACACACACCCCACAGGGACACAGAGACACACACACACACCCCACAAGAACACACAGACCCCATAGGGATGGACACACACCACAGAGACACCCCCCCCACAAGGACACACGCCACAGGGACACCCCTCCCCCCCAAAAGGACACACACCACAGGGACCCCCCCACAGGGACACATGCACACCACTGGGTCACACACACCCCCCAGGGGCACACACACCCCAGGGACACACACACCACACAGACAGACACAGATGTGCACAAATCACCTCACACAACTCGCCTCATACGTGTGCTATCTTTAATTTCCAAGAATAAACATCTGATTAAAAACAGCCAATGTGCAACACATGTGCCATATAGGGAATTAAGGCAGATGTCAGTCACATGAGCTGTCTATTATGTGTATGTGTGAGGTAACATATACTGCCCGGTCGGGGGGAGGGTTTACTGTTGGCTGGAGATTTATTAGGCTGCCTATAGCAACCAATCACAGCTCAGCTTCTATTTTCCTGCAGGTCATTAATATGACATATTCAAATTCTATTTTATTATAGCTAACAGCAGTTATTTATTAACCCGGGCGTAGCCGGGTACTACAACTAGTCTTCAATAAATGCCCAAGTTTACATTGATATTTTGGACACTTTTCTTATCCCATCAATTGAAAGGATGTTTGAGGATGATGAAATCATTTTTCAAGATGATAATGCATCCTGCCACAGAGCAAAAACTGTGAAAACATTCCTTGAAAGAAGACACATAAGGTCAATGTCATGGCCTGCAAATAGTCCAGATCTCAATCCAATTGAAAATCTTTGGTGGAACGTGAAGAAAATGGTCCATAACAAGGCTCCAACCTGCAAAGCTGATCTGGCAACAGCAATCAGAGAAAGTTGGAGCCAGATTGATGATGAGTACTTTTTGTCACTCATTAAGTTCATGCCTCAGAGACTGCAAGCTGTTATAAAAGCCAGAGGTGGTGCAACAAAATACTAGTGATGTATTGGAGTGTTATTTTGTTTGTTTGTTTTTCATGATTCCATAATTGTTTCCTCAGAATTGAGTGATTCCATAATTTTTCCCTCTGCTTGGTCTACAAAAGTAATCGTTACTGGCTACCACATTTTATATCTTGATTTCTTTTAGTGTTTCTTAAAGCCATAAAGTTGCCATTTGAAATGACTTTAGTTTTGTGCCATGTCTGTCATCTGCTTTTATTCTACAAAATTAAACAACTGAATGGACATCTATAATTTTTGCTAGGGGTTGTACAAGATAATTATTTTGTTTCTCCCACTGAAAGCAACCAATCTTTTTTCAACTACCTAACATGGCACCAAACCTTTATTGGGATGTAATACCTACATGCGGCCACATGGTGGTGAGCTTGGCTATAGATACAAGGGAAAATTTGCAGCTCTTGATTTGGGAGTAAAACCCATATACAGCCACATGGGGGCGATATTGGATAAAGATACAAATGTTCTTAATTCTGCGCCGATACCCACATCTCGCCACATGGGGGCGATCTTAGCTATACATACAAAGGGATATTTCCAGTTCTTGATAAGGGTGTAATACCCTCATGCAGCCACTTGAGGGCAATCTTACATATACATATAAACACTGCACTGATGAGGGGCAGTCACCCCGAAACGTAGCATCTGCAGTTTGGAGTTCTGATCTGGCAAAAATCCTAAGTCATATTAAAAGACTTGTTAAAGAGTTGATTATGACGTTAAGGATTGCTACCCTTATAGGGTGGCACTAGAGGTGACATTTTGAGATAAAAGTTCTTAATTCTGCTGTAATACCTTCATACAGCCACATGAGGGCGATCTTGGATATAGATATAAATGTTCTTAATTCTGCTGTAATACCCTCATGTAGCCACATGGGGGCGACCTTGGATATACATACAATAGACGTTGCGGTTGAATAGGATACATAGTGAGTGGTGGCTTATCGCCGGCTGTCTGACCCCCGCCATATTTAATCAGCCCCGAAGAAACGACCCATTTCATACTGGAATGTGACATATTGGTCATGACTGCGGCTAATCAGGTCTAAGCTGATGTGATGGCGACACATGACAGCGGCCATCTGCTCGTACTGATACGTGCATATTATAGGCTATATACTGCTGTATACCCAGGCGGTGCTACTACCGAGGCTGCGCCCATCGTACCGTGTGCTGTGTGCTCAGCCTTGTTTAATAGGATAATGGGAAAGCCGGGAGCGCACACGTACATGTCTGCACTCAGCGAGCAGCGGGGAGGGAATGAGCTTAAAGGAGCGGTAAACCTGAGGTCGGCACCTTATAAACAGATCTGGCCGTATAATCCGGACATATTTATACAGATACGGGCTGTAGGCATGGCGGATAGAATGGTAACGGAGCCCTGGGCAGGATTGAAAGGGGTCGCCCAAAGCCGGCACATACCGGGTCCCACTATGCGTGGGGGGGGGCAACACTCCATAGGCTACATGGGAGTTATATGGGCTAGTGATGAGCGGGCACTGACATGTCTGGGTGCCCGGGACTCGAACCGTGCAGGTTGTGAGCTCGGATGGGCGAGACTCAAGGACGAGTCTAATGGACGGAACTCAGGCATTGTTCCGAATCTTCCCATTGACATCCATTATAGTTGGGTTCTTGAGTCTCGCCCATCCGAACCTCCAACCTGCTCGTTCCGGGTCCCGAGCACCCACCCAGGCATTGCAGTGCCCCCTCATCACTGGACCCCGATATTGTGATTTGGAAGAAGAGGAGACAAAAGAGAAGTGGAGCCCGTGTGACGGTGTCACCCAAGAGCCCGCAGAAGCCTGGAGCCGCCCATAATACATTATGCTGATCACAAGGTGCAGATAAAACCTTAACACAGTAATATATCACCGCATACTTCATGCAAAATTACAAAATAATACCGCCATACAATACCAAAAAGAAACCTACCCAATATCATGCCACACTGGGGTTAGCAGCATCGTTCTGTCCTCTAAACCGTGCACTTAAAGGGACGGTCTCGTAACATGTTTCGTATGGACGTATCGGGAGTCTTTATATAGGTGTTTATCTGCTAATAAAAATGATTCCTTTCCTGTAGAGATCTGATGTGTCAGTCATGAGCAATCAAGCAGACGAGCAATATGCAAATCAGGCTGGAAGTGCACAGGGGTGTGTCCGTGCACAGGGGGCGTGGTCAAAGCAGTCCTACATCACTGCACGTCTTTGCACTGTTGATTATTTATATATGTGTCTTGTTTTATGTTTATTTTTATTAATATGGAGTTTGTGCAAAGATAGTTAGGTCTATGCCGATGATGGCCACAAGAGGGCACTAAACTCAAGCAGAAATTAACTCATACAAAGCCAAAATAATGCAAAATACAATATATGATTTAAGGGTCATCCTGATAAGAATTACTAGCTGGGTGCCCGATGCACATGCATCGGGATTCTAGAAGAGCAAGTCTCTGACTCGCAATGGCCGCTTCGCGGCCAATGCTTCGCGCTGCTAAGGTGACTCGCCATGCCCACTGCGCGGGCATAGCGAGTCGCCTTAGAACTGCTCGCAATGGCTGCTACGCGGCCAATGCTTCGGGCGTATCCACATGACGACACTGACTCGCAGCGCGAGTGGACTCAGAAGGGGCAAAAAACCCATTCGCAATTATATAATAGATGACAATTCCCTTTTAGATCACATTAAACAGAAAAAAAATGTAATTTATAGTGTCCCCCGGTGTACATACTTGTTATGACTCTTGGTGTTACAAATTTGCTATAACAAGTCCGTAACACTAGCAGGCGCACATAGCCAGTATATAACACCAGGTGGCGCCATAACAAGTATGTAACACCAGGGGGCGCCATAACAAATATGTAACACCAGGGGGAGCCATAACAAGTATGTAACACCAGGTGGCGCCATAACAGATATGTAACACCAGGGGGCGTCATAACAAGTATGTAACACCAGGGGGGCACCATAACAAGTATGTAACACCAGGAGGCGCCATAACAAGTATGTAACACCAGGGGGCGCCATAACAAGTATGTAACACCAGAGGGCGCCATAACAAGTATGTAACACCAGGGGGCACAATAACAAGTATGTAACACCAGGGGGCACCATAACAAGTATGTAACACCAGGGGGCGCCATAACAAGTATGTAACACCAGGGGCACAATAACAAGTATGTAACACCAGGGGGCACCATAGCAAGTATGTAACACCAGGGGGCGCTATAATAAGTATGTAACATCAGGGGTCGCCATAACAAGTATGTAACACCAGGGGGCTCCATAACAAGTATGGAACATCAGGGGCGCCATAACAAGTATGTAACACCAGGGAGCACCACGCCATAACTAAGTATGTAAAGCCAGGGGGCAACATAACAAGTATGTAACACCAGGGGCAGCATAACAAGTATGGAACACCAGGGGCGCCATAACAAGTATGTAACACCAGGTCCCATAACAAGTATGTAACACCAGGGGGGCCATAACAAGTATGTAACACCAGGGGGGCCATAACAAGTATGTAACACCAGGGGCAGCATAACAAGTATGTAACCAGAAGGGCGCCATAACAAGTATGTAACACCAGGGGTACCATAACAAGTATGTAAACCAGGGGGCACCATAACAAGTATGTAACACCAGGGGCGCCATAACAAGTATGTAACACCAGGGGGCACCATAACAAGTATGTAACACCAGGGGTCACCATAACAAGTATGTAAAACCAGGGGCACCATAACAAGTATGTAACACCAGGGGGCACCATAACAAGTATGGAACAACAGGGAGCCATAACAAGTATGTAACACCAGGGGAGCCATAACAATTATGTAACACCAGGGGGCTCCATAACAAGTATGTAACACCAGGAGCTCCATAACAAGTATGTAACACCAGCATGGGGCGCCATAACAAGTATGTAACACCAGGGAGGCCATAACAAGTATGTAACACCAGGGGCGCCATAACAATATGTAACACCAGGAGCAGCATAACAAGTATGTAACACCAGGGGTTCCATAACAAGTATGTAACACAGGGGGCGAATAACAAGTATATAACACCAGGGGCAGCATAACAAGTATGTAACACCAGGGGGTCCATAACAAGTATGTAACACCAGGGGGCCCATAACAAGTATGTAAACCAGGGGGCACCATAACAAGTATGTAACACCAAGGGGAGCCATAACAAGTATGTAAAACCAGGGGAGCCATAACAGGTATGTAACACCAGGGGGCCATAACAATAGTTGCCATAACAGTATGTAACACCAGGGGGCCCATACAAGTATGGAACATCAGGGTGCACCATACAAGTATGTAACACCAGGGGGACCATAACAAGTAATAACACCAGGGGCGCCATAACAAGTATGTAACACCAGGGGACATAAAAGATAGTTAACAACAGGGGCGACATAAAGTAGTAAACCAGGGGCCAAGTATAACAAGTATGTGACCAGGATAATATGTAACAATCAGGTACCACACAGGTAAACAAGGGATGTCATAACAAGGAGGACATCAAGTATAAAACCAGGGGGAGCACAGGATGTAACACCAGGGGCCTAATAACAGGAATGTAACACCAGGGACCATACATAGACACAGGTCACATACAAGTATGTAAACAGGCACAAACAAGTATAACCAGGGCCCAACATGACAAGGGGAGCAAAGTAGACACAGGGGCATACAATATTACCCGGGCCAAGTATGACACCAGAGCCATAAAATAGACACCAGGCATAAAATTGTAACACCAGGGAGAGCCATAACAAGTATGTAACACCAGGGGGCGCCATAACAAGTATGTAACACCAGGAGAGCCATAACAAGTATGTAACACCAGGGGTTACCATAACAAGTATGTAACATAAGGGGGCGATATAACAAGTATATAACACCAGGGGCAGCATAACAGGTATGTAACACCAGGGGGTTCCATAACAAGTATGTAACACCAGGGGGCCATAACAAGTATGTAACACCAGGGGCACCATAACAAGTATGTAACACCAAGGGGAGCCATAACAAGTATGTAAAACCAGGGGAGCCATAACAGGTATGTAACACCAGGGGCGCATAACAATTATGTAACACCAGGGGCAGCATAACAAGTATGTAACACCAGGGGGCACCATAACAAGTATGTAACACCAGGGAGAGCCATAACAAGTATGTAACACCAGGGGTTACCATAACAAGTATGTAACATAAGGGGGCGATATAACAAGTATATAACACCAGGGGCAGCATAACAGGTATGTAACACCAGGGGTTCCATAACAAGTATGTAACACCAGGGGGCACTAAACAAGTATGTAACACCAGGGGCACCATAACAAGTATGTAACACCAGGGGAGCCATAACAAGTATGTAAAACCAGGGGAGCCATAACAGTATGTAAAGGCGCCAAACAATTATGTAACACCAGGGGCAGCATAACAAGTATGAAACACAGGGGCACCATAACAAGTATGTAACACCAGGGAGAGCCATAACAAGTATGTACACAGGGTTACCATAACAGTATTAACATAAGGGGCGATATAACAAGTATATAACACCAGGGCAGCATACATATGTAACACCAGGGGTCCATAACAAGTATGTAACACCAGGGCACTATAACAAGTATGTAACACCAGGGGCACCATAACAAGTATGTAACACCAAGGGAGCCATAACAAGTATGTAAAACAGGGGCCTAACAATATGTAATATAGGGGGCCATAACAAGTATGTAACACCAAGGGCACCATAACAAGTATGTAACACCAAGGGGCACATAACATAGTAACACCAGGGCACATAAAAGTATGTAACACCAGGGCGCCATAACAAGTATGTAACACAGGGCACCATAACAAGTTGTACCCTGGTGGCACATAACAATGTAAAACAAGGGTGCCATAACAATATGTACACCAGGCACCATACAAGTAGTAACACCAGGGCACCATAACAAGTATATACACCAGTGCACCATAACAAGTATGTAACACCATGATTGCCCTCGCACATGTCTGAATTCCTCCGACCGAGAGTTGTCTGGAAAATATTGGAGACATGCAGGGTCGATCAGAAATGTAACTCTATGGGTCCATGTAAAAATCAGAGCGTACGCGGATGACTGCATCCTGATATGATCAAAATCTGATCAAAATAATTGGTCCATTTTTCTCGGACATGAAATAATCGGACTTCCACGAACCCTCACTCTAATACTTTGTTGACGTTCCCTTTGAAATGATGACTTTTTGGGTGCGAGTCTATCGCACGGCACATATAGAATTGGTGGTCGTTCTCTCTCTTCTTTGCAATAGCCCTTCATCTGACTGATTTCCTGCATACAGCGCCCTCTTCAGGTCACCCATAGATTTCCAATTGGATTCAGGTCTGGGCTAAGGCTTGTCCATTCCAAAACTTTGATCTCAATGGGAATCTTTTGCCACCTAATCTGAGAGCAGCATAAAGTGGGGCCAGAGATCCTGATTCCAGGAATGTGACACTTATTGGGCTGCTCAGTGTAAGTTTTGATATACCGTATATACTCGTGTATAAGCCGACCCGTGTATAAGCCGACCCCCCTACTGTTGCCCCCAAAAACTGGGAAAACCTATTGACTCGCTTATAAGCCGAGGGTGGACCCAAGCACAGGTATACAGCCCCCAGCAGTGAGGTATACAGGCCCCCCAGTGGTATACAGGTCCCAGCAGTATGGTATACAGCAGGCACCCAGTGGTATACAGCAGCCCCCTGGAGTGTACAGCATCCCCCAGGAGTATACAGCATCCGCCAGGAGTATACAGCATCCCCCAGGAGTATACAGCAGCCCCCAGGAGTATACAGCAGCCCCCATTAGTATATAGCAGCCCCCAGGAGTATACAGCAGCCCCCAGGAGTATACAGCATCCCCCAGGAGTATACAGCAGCCCCCAGTAGTATACAGCAGCCCCCAGGAGTATACAGCATCCCCCAGGAGTATACAGCTGCCCCCAGTAGTATATAGCAGCCCCCAGGAGTAAACAGCATCCGCCAGGAGTATACAGCATCCCCCAGGAGTATACAGCAGCCCCCAGGAGTATACAGCAGCCCCCATTAGTATATAGCAGCCCCCAGGAGTATACAGCAGCCCCCAGGAGTATACAGCATCCCCCAGGAGTATACAGCAGCCCCCAGTAGTATACAGCAGCCCCCAGGAGTATACAGCATCCCCCAGGAGTATACAGCAGCCCCCAGGAGTATATAGCAGGCGAGTGCCGGCAGGAGGGGGCTGTACCAGATAGTGCACTGCTCCCCCAGCCGCGGGATGCAGTGCACTGACTGATGCAGCCCCCTCCTGTTGGCACTCGCCCCCCATACTGTGCAGAGCCCCCCCGCAGCATTAACTTACCATCCAACGTCTTCATCACCCTCGGGTCCGTCCTCGCGCTGTGTTCCCGGTCTCACGTGACCCGCCTCCGCTGCGGCATGACGTCATCGCGGGTCACGTGATCGGAACACAGCGCATGATGAAGACGCTGGATGTAAGTTAATGCAGCGGGGGGCTCTGCACAGTGTGGGGGCCAGCAGGAGGGGGCTGCCTGTGTACCACTGGGGGGCTGCCTGTATACACTGGGGGGCTGTATGCACGGCTCCCCCTGCCGCTGTGATGGGCGGGGGAGCCGTGCATATCTAATGAGCTCAGTCAGCAGCCTCCCCCAGCCTGCTACAGCCTCCCCAGCACCCGGACACAGCCCCCACCATAGGATTACCGTATTGACCCGTGTATAAGCCGAGGGGGGACTTTTCAGCCCAATTTTTGGGCTGAAAAACTCGGCTTATACACGAGTATATACGGTAAATCACTGTTTCATCAGTTGGAGATTGTCATTCAAGGACTTGTTGGCTTGCAGCAAGGTAGTCCAGATAAAACTGTAATTTTTTTTTTCTTCTTTTATCTCTGGTATTAGGGGAATCTTTTATGTATATATATATATATACTCTACTTTTGAAGAAAAGATAAAAGAAGAAAAAAAAATAATAATTTAAAACAAACCCCCAATGTCACCAACCTGTGTCATAATACGTGATATATCTGCTCCTATTGAACTAGTATGGATCATGCTAAAAAATCAATGAGAACGCTATAAACAGGCTCCAGCTAGAGAGGATACCTAAAAAATGCCAAAATAACTAAATTCTGTTCTAATGTACAAAGGAGCAATATAAATGATTGGAAGCCAGTGCATGGGCCTTATTTTGGATAAAGGGGAGCATTTGTGTAATGATAATTACTCCTCTACTAGGAGAAATAGAGTTCTGGTAAGGAACCTGCCTCTCCTGATGACCTCACACCCGGGGGAGGAATCAACAAGCCCTAGATTCCTCCCACCGCTGAGAACGGACTGGGAATGAGGCTTGGAACGCATGCTTGCGTTCCATAGAAGCGCCGGACCGGAAGTGACGTTGCAGAACGATACGCGCGTCACTTCCGGGGGCGGGGACGCCTGATGACCGGGAAATACGGTCATAAAAGGCTGCGGGATGGCCGCGGCGGCGTTCTTCACTCTCAGACCACCGAGCTATGCTGGGTAAGTACCCAGGGGGCTGTAGCACCCAAAGGGGGACTTGACACTATAGATGTAAGTTTCGGTGCTGTGCACCAAATGACATAGCTGATAGAAAGTAACATCTAATGTCTTGTTTACAGAGACATATACCATCATAAGGGGCACCTATCATTAGGACCCCATTGAGAACAGAGCCACACATCCCCTGATGAGGATTGTAAATCCGAAACGCGTAGGGAGTGGAGCATGGTGGTGATACATGATCTATTTTGAGAGTTCTACATCAGGCTGTCACTGGCAAAAGGACCTCCTGAAATGAAGTAACTCTAACTGGTACCTGCTCCGATAGAAAGAAGCCGGTGAGACCTTTCCTGTATATAGGGGAAGTGGGCTTTATTTACTTTCCATATGCAGGGATATGTGCAAATTACTGTGGGGTGTAAGGAATGACACCAGCATATGTGTAACTGACATAAAGGTTTGAAGGTGAACTATACTGAAGGGCAGATTGAGCTCTATGGGTAACACCTTCAAATGAATCATAGCTCCTAGTATGATAACGGAGCTTTTTAGATAGTGTGACACTTGGGCACTGTTTGAAATTATATATGTATAGTTTGTGAGACGATCTAGTCTTTTAAATAATTCATTAAACGTTACGTTTTAACCTCTTAACACTGATTCAGCTGATTCAGGGCATTTCTGGCAGCCGTGAAATGCGTTGACTAATAAATCATTATCATTTTCACCCTTTGATGTCTGGTGGAATACGACAGCGCAGATTTTAACCCTTCATCCTCCCTACTTTAATCTGCTGAGATAATGACCTTTGGGTCTTTATTGGCTGTAAGCAATAATCATCAACATTAACAGAAATAAACATATGAAATAGATCCCTCTGTGTGTAATGACTCTATATAATAGATGCATTTCACTTTTGCATTGGATTAGTGAAATAAATTAGCTTTTTGATGATATTCGAATTCATTGAGATGTGCCTGTATGTAACATGAGTGTAAATGAGATCCCTTTGCTGTGTTGTCAGCTGTTTGCAGACTACGATTTTTGCTGTAAAATGTAACTAAGAAAATAACAGGAAAATCCTCCTAGAGCAACTAAACTTTTTATGTGGTTAATCAGAATCATTGTCAATGATGGTGGCCGTGTACTGACTACTATGTAACATGAGCGTGAATGGGATCCCTTTGCTGTGTTGTCAGCTGTTTAGTGTTTAAATCCTGCTAGAAGAGCGGCACCTTCAATGGGGTTGATCAGAATTGCTATAAATTATGGTGGCCGTGTACTGATTACCATGTAACATGAGAGTAAATATGATTGGCTAATTCTGAATACAACATCTCCAATTATAAGATAGTGTTCACACTTAATATCTTTATTTTCCCCCTGAAAATGACTTCACTTTGTTTCTCCATGGAGTGTTACAGATTATCGGGGACATTACAGGTGGGGAATGTTCTTAAATTAATATTCTTGGTATGATTTTCCTGGCATTTTAACAGGGGAGTGTAGACTTCTTATAGCCACAATAATGTAATATAATAGAATACTGTTTACCTTTTTACTTGCAGGTTGAGCCAAACCAAGAAACACATAGATTTCATTCCCTTCTTTAGCATCAAAGAAAGATTCAAAGTCCTGAAATAAAAGATAGACTGGTTTTTAAAGTATGTAAAGGGTTAATAAATGTTAGATTTCCCTACGATCCTCAGGAGTATAATGGTGGGTTTACACACACCAATTTATCTGTTCAATATCTGAACAGATCTCTGGTTGCAGTGAAATCATGGACACATAGTTCCATTTTGTGGCTGTGTACAAATGATACAATGTGTCCATGATTTCACTGCAACCAGAGATCTGTTCAGATATTGAACAGATAAATTGGTGTGTGTAAACCCACCATCATACAGGAGGTAACTCAGGATCAGTAATGTAATACATGTACACAGTGACTGCACCAGCAGAATAGTGAGTGCAGCTCTGGAGTATAACACAGGAGGTAACTCAGGATCAGTAATGTAATGTATGTACACAGTGACTGCACCAGAAGAATAGTGAGTGCAGCTCTGGAGTATAATACAGGAGGTTACTCAGGATCAGTAATGTAATGTATGTACACAGTGACAGCACCAGCAGAATAGTGAGTGCAGCTCTGGAGTATAATACAGGAGGTAACTCAGGATCAGTAATGTAACGTATGTACAGTGACTCCACCAGCAGAATAGTGAGTGCAGCTCTGGAGTATAATACAGCAGGTAACTCAGGATCAGTAATGTAATGTATGTACACAGTGACTGCACCAGCAGAATAGTGAGTGCAGCTCTGGAGTATAATACAGCAGGTAACTCAGGATCAGTAATTTAATGTATGTACACAGTGACTGCACCAGCAGAATAGTGAGTGCAGCTCTGGAGTATAATACAGGTGGTAACTCAGGATCAGTAATGTAATGTATGTACACAGTGACTGCACCAGCAGAATAGTGAGTGCAGCTCTGGAGTATAATACAGGAGGTAACTCAGGATCAGTAATGTAATGTATGTACACAGTGACTGCACCAGCAGAATAGTGTGTGCAGCTCTGGAGTATAATACAGGAGGTAACTCAGGATCAGTAATGTAATGTATGTACACAGTGACTGCACCAGCAGAATAGTGAGTGCAGCTCTGGAGTATAATACAGGAGGTAACTCAGGATCAGTAATGTAATGTATGTACACAGTGACTGCACCAGCAGAATAGTGAGTACAGCTCTGGAGTATAATACAGGAGGTAACTCAGGATCAGTAATGTAATGTATGTACACAGTGACTGCACCAGCAGAATAGTGAGTGCAGCTCTGGAGTATAATACAGGAGGTAACTCAGCATCAGTAATGTAATGTATGTACATGGGGCGCCTCTGCGGATTGGTCGCTACTAGATGGCGCCGCAGCCGGGATTGGTAAGTCGGTCTCCCCACACAAACACCCAACAAACTCCCGATCCTAAGTCTAGGGACTCTATGCCCAGCAACGGGATAGCGGGAGGAGTCAGGTGGTGGGTGGAAAGTTAGAGAGGAACCCAGTGAGGGGAGTTAATAAAGGACACAGACGGACGAACACAACACCCAAGTACAGAGGAGTAGATTGGAGTAGAGGAGTCAGCCTAGAGACCCCAGACCAATCAAGTTCAGTCAGAAGGAGAGGCGAGACCATCGTACAGGACTGAGAGAACAAAGACGGAGGACTGAGGCCGGAACCAGAGTGCCGACTCTGCTGAAGTGGCCAGGAAGCTTTATGCCCCAACCACGAACTCCAGCGGAGTGCGGAGTCTTTATGTCCCAACCTCCGGTGCAGTATAGAGAAGGCCATCATATTAGGATTAGGGGGCCCGGAAAGCCACCCACTGAAAGCCCGTGACCGTTGGATCGTAGCTAGCATGCGGACAGACCGAGAAAGGCCCAAAAGAGACTCGAAAGGGGGAGACGCAGACAAACCATCCCGGCTGCTTAGACCACATCGGAGCCACTGTTGAACTGTTGTAAGCTGTATCATCTGTTGAGAACAGAGAGTAAACCGGGTTAAAGCTCTTTGCTGGATGGCTCAACATCCTCCCTGATACTCCCATCATCCCCAGAAGTCCCGACTACAGCAACGGCTACCCATAGCCGCACACCACGGGTAGCGTAATGTTAATTCTCAATTATTGAACTCCCTGCTCTCTTTTTATTGACCCCCATGACAAACCTCAGCAGAAACTGCCACCCGGTTCCGAGTACCCTACGGTCCTGGTTGGCGAGTCAACTTAGCATCACGAACAGGATAAGAACGACCCGGTGAAACCGGGTCCCGGTCTTGTGTGCCTGATAGACTGTGTTTTTTGGGCCTGCACAATGGCGGCCCTAACAGACTGAAACCATGTGCTGGCAAAGGGGCATGCCACAGTCCCTCATTATGGGCCAGGCCAGCACAAGGCACGCAAAATGGCCTACACCCCTCCCTATTCAACCATTGGGAGGGCGGCTCCAGAGACTGTACAATCCTGCCCAAGGGTGTGGCGGCTGACGACGACGGAGAATGGCGACACCCACTAAGGGAGGGAGAAGAAGCGAGAGACGACAGCACAAAGAGCAAGGAAAGTGGTGGTAGGCTGAGAATGGCGGAGTCAGGCCAGTACGGCATGACGCGCAGGGTGAAAGGAGCGGACTCCCCTGTGCCGGAAAGCCAGATACCAGGGTTGAATCTCACCTTTTGGGATGACGATGCCCCGAGTTCACCGGAGCAAGATCAGGGTCAGTCACATCAACTGGACAGGGACTGGTTGGCCTAGCTGGGTAGCCGATTCCAGTGGGCAGGGAACTGTGACAGTGCCGCGGCAAGTAGCACTAGGAGGGTCCCGGTACGTGGGATCGAAGAGGTGGACCTCCCCAACAGCCCGGACAGGGCTCAGAGCTCAGAGTCACCGATGTCAATAACCTGCAGGACTGAGGAGAGCCCCGTTTTGGAGTTGAGGGGGACACAACGTGTAGCACCAATGCACCAGTGACCTGCAGTGTAATCAGAAGAGTCCCCACAGTGTAAGGTGGCACAGAGATCGTGGGCTGCTGGGAGACGTAGTGGTGTGCAGCATTTGATTCAGCCGGACCCTTTGGGTCACCCCAGGACTTGAGTACAGGAATTGGGACAAGGGCCTTGACTGTTTCTCGGAATGGATTTCTTTGGGTGGGACATGCAGGAGTTTATTACTTTGCCACAAAATACCTTGGTATTGAAAAGAGAGCACATGGGACTAGAGTTAGCCATAGAGGTACCGGGACAAAGGGAGAAGTCTGCCTCAAATTGTAATTAAGAAATCAACCCTGTAAATGTGACATTGAAGATTTGTGCCCATGATATATGAGACCATTCAAGTAAAAAATAGTTTGCAAAGATTCTAGACTCAGTGTCTGCATTGTCTTTAGAGGAGCGAGACTGTGCACAGAACTGCTACACTGAGGAGCCAACTGGGGCACATATCGCCAATCCAGAGTTGCTCTACAGCTGAGGCTTAACCTTGCCCACGCAGCTCCCTTACCATACTGACTCTCTGCCCCACAATTTGTACTGACTCTTTGCCCCACATGTAATCTACTGGCTCCCTGCCCCACACATACTCTACTGGCTCCCTGCCCCACACATACTCTACTGGCTCCCTGCTCCATACTCACTCTACTGGCTCCCTGCCCCACACATACTCTATTTGGCTCCCTGCCCCACACTCACTCTACTGGCTCCCTGCCGCACACATAGTCTACTGGCTCCCTGCCCCACACTCACTCTACTGGCTCCCTGCTCCACGCATACTCTACTGGCTCCCTGCCCCACACTCACTCTACTGGCTCCATGCCCCACAATCACTCTACTGGCTCCCTGCCCCACACTCACTCTACTGGCTCCCTGCTCCACACATACTCTACTGGCTCCCTTCCCCACACTCACTCTACTGGCTCCCTGCCCCACACATACTCTACTGGCTCCCTGCCCCACACTCACTTTACTGGCTCCCTGCTCCAAACATACTCTACTGGCTCCCTGACCCACACTCACTCTACTGGCTCCCTGCCCCACACTCACTCTACTGGCTCCCTGCGTCACACTCACTCTACTGGCTCCCTGCTCCACACATACTCTACTGGCTCCTTGCCCCACACTCACTCTACTGGCTCCCTGCCCCACACTCACTCTACTGGCTCCCTGCCCCACACTCACTCTACTGGCTCCCTGCCCCACACTCACTCTACTGGCTCCCTGCCCCACACTCACTCTACTGGCTCCCTGCTCCACACTCACTCTACTGGCTACCTGCCCCACTCACTCTACTGGCTCCCTGCCCCACGCTCACTCTACTGGCTCCCTGCCCCACGCTCACTCTTCTGGCTCCCTACCACACACTTACTCTACAGTTGTTGGCCTATCAGAGGCCCCCAGCTGTAGAGCACAGCATTGACTTGTTGCAGACAGCGCAATGATATCAATTCATTTCACCACTTAAGCCGAAAGATGTATGGAGAATAAGCCACTCAGTTCAGGAGTTGTGACAGTGTGAGAGATGTGATAGTTTTTTTTTACTAGTAATGTGAGGGAGCTGTGCTGGCAGCTCATGGAGGCATAATGGGGGTATTACTTCCAGGTGGGGGCTGCATGGGGGACAGTATTAAAGTATTGCTGCCACATGAGGAGAGACATTATTACTGTCTGTGGGCCACATATGAGGATATTATTAATTTATGGGGGTCACATAAGGGCCAATAATACTGCAAGGGAGCCACATAGCAAGACATTATTACGGTATGGGGATCACATAGCGGGGACAGTATACTTTATGGCACTTGAATGGGGGACATTATACTGTATGGGGGTCTCATACGTAAACATTATACGGCATGTGGGCCACAGAGGGGGGAACTTGTACTTAAGGGGGGTCACATAGTGGAAATCTTTACTGTATGGGTGCCACAAATGGGAGCATTATATTCTATGTGGGTCATAGATGGGGGCTTCACTATTGTATCTGGGTCACATAGGCAGACATAATTATTGTTGTAGGGCCACATGGGGGGAGGCCATAGTCCCCATTGGTTAGACGACCAGACTGATGTCATCTAGGAAAGCCCAAAAATCTAATGTGGCAGCCAAGAGTGGAGCAGCTAGTCTATCAAAGACCATAAGTGTGTGAGAAGGACCACCATAGGATCTCTGATGGGCAATTTGGACTCTGTACTTTGACACTATGCCCCTCTTACCCCACAATACTGCTCCTCATTGAAGATCTGGGGAGGGAGAGGAATCCCATTTTGGGGTTTCTTCTCTCCGGGCACGTTCTGTCTCATCCATTGCCGGTTGTCATCATTACATGCAATATCTTTCTCTTCAAAGTCAATTCTGTTCGCCTCCAGAAATCCAACCACTTCTTGCTGTTTCTTCTTGATCTGTATTCAGGAGAAAAGATTAAATTATTGTGGGTTTCTAGAAAAATGCCCAAAACACCAAATAATTAAGTAGATTTTGGGAAAAGGGGTTAAAGAAATGGACTTAATGTTCCCAGTATGGGCAAAAGGTTTTTTAAATGAATTGCTTAGTATCAGACTGCGGCCGCCAGAAAAGTGAGCTGTTTCCAAACCCCGAAGTGTAACAAAAGACTAAAAGTGTGTGTAAGGAGGTGGCCGAAGCCAGGAAGATTCCTACCCATGAAGAACTGTTGCTTTTTGTATACACTCCCTGACAGAAGTAATGTCGCTTATCCATGTTATGTAAATAAAAGCTTATAACCTGACATTACATCCATCCATTGGTTTTATAAATTACTCTTCTGAAAGCTCAAACCCTCCGAAATGTGGTTTAGGTTAAGAAAATAAATTGGAATCAATGCTGAAATATTGATCATTTAATGAACACAGAATGGTCAGAGTTTTGAAAGACAAATGTTTTGTTGCCCACAGAAAGTAATGTGATATTCAAACAAAAAAATAACTTAAAGGGAACCAACCACCTCAGATGACGACTATAAGCAGTTAATACATGTCCCTGCACCCTACCTACACCATTCCACCTATGTTTTTCTTCAGAATATTGATAAATGTAAACCGAAATAAACACTTTATAAAATTACATGCCTGCGTACTTCTGGGCGTCTCCTTCTGGGTCAGTTACTAGAGGGCTGTGTCTCCAGCAGCATGACTGGCTTCTCTAGCCCTCCCTCTTACTTTGCAGGACGTCACATGAAGGGACGGGAGCTGCCTTGCGTGCCCGCCCACTGATAGATAACATCACGCCCTTCATGTGACGTCCTGCAAAGTAAGAGGGAGGGCTAGAGAAGCCAGTCATGCTGCTGGAGACACAGCCCTCTAGTAACTGACCCAGAAGGAGACGCCCAGAAGTACGCAGGCATGTAATTTTATAAAGTGTTTCTTTCGGTTTACATTTATCAATATTCTGAAGAAAAACATAGGTGGAATGGTGTAGGTAGGGTGCAGGGACATGTATTAACAGCTTATAGTCGTCATCTGAGGTGGTTGGTTCCCTTTAAAATACAAATACAGTTAGGGCCAGAAATATTTGGACAGTGACACAAGTTTTGTTATTTTAGCTGTTTACAAAAACATGTTCAGAAATACAATTATATATATAATATGGGTTGAAAGTGCACACTCCCAGCTGCAATATGAGAGTTTCCACATCCAAATCGGAGAAAGGGTTTAGGAATCATAGCTCTGTAATGCATAGCCTCCTCTTTTTCAAGGGACCAAAAGTAATTGGACAATGGACTCTAAGGGCTGCAATTAACTCTGAAGGCGTCTCCCTCGTTAATCTGTAATCAATGAAGTAGTTAAAAGGTCAGGGGTGGATTCCAGGTGTGTGGTTTTGCATTTGGAAGCTGTTGCTGTGACCAGACAACATGCGGTCAAAGGAACTCTCAATTGAGGTGAAGCAGAACATCCTGAGGCTGAAAAAAAAGAAAAAATCCATCAGAGAGATAGCAGACATGCTTGGAGTAGCAAAATCAACAGTTGGGTACATTCTGAGTAAAAAGGAATTGACTGGTGAGCTTGGGAACTCTAAAAGGCCTGGGCGTCCACGGATGACAACAGTGGTGGATGATCGCCGCATACTTTATATGGTGAAGAAGAACCCGTTCACAACATCAACTGAAGTCCAGAACACTCTCAGTGAAGTAGGTGTATCTGTCTCTAAGTCAACAGTAAAGAGAAGACTCCATGACAGTAAATACAAAGGGTTCACATCTAGATGCAAACCATTCATCAATTCCAAAAATAGACAGGCCAGAGTTAAATTTGCTGAAAAACACCTCAAGAAGCCAGCTCAGTTCTGGAAAAGTATTCTATGGACAGATGAGACAAAGATCAACCTGTACCAGAATGATGGGAAGAAAAAAGTTTGGAGAAGAAAGGGAACGGCACATGATCCAAGGCACACCACATCCTCTGTAAAACATGGTGGAGGCAACGTGATGGCATGGGCATGCATGGCTTTCAATGGCACTGGGTCACTTGTGTTTATTGATGACATAACAGCAGACAAGAGTAGCCAGATGAATTCTGAAGTGTACCGGGATATACTTTCAGCCCAGATTCAGCCAAATGCTGCAAAGTTGATTGGACGGCGCTTCATAGTACAGATGGACAATGACCCCAAGCATACAGCCAAAGCTACCCAGGAGTTCATGAGTGCAAAAAAGTGGAACATTCTGCAATGGCCAAGTCAATCACCAGATCTTAACCCAATTGAGCATGCATTTCACTTGCTCAAATCCAGACTTAAGACGGAAAGACCCACAAACAAGCAAGACCTGAAGGCTGCTTCTGTAAAGGCCTGGCAAAGCATTAAGAAGGAGGAAACCCAGCGTTTGGTGATGTCCATGGGTTCCAGACTTAAGGCAGTGATTGCCTCCAAAGGATTCGCAACAAAATATTGAAAATAAAAATATTTTGTTTGGGTTATGTTTATTTGTCCAATTACTTTTGGCCTCCTAAAATGTGGAGTGTTTGTAAAAAAATGTGTACAATTCCTACATTTTCTATCAGATATTTTTGTTCAACCCTTCAAAGTAAACGTTACAATCTGCACTGGAATTCTGTTGTAGAGGTTTCATTTCAAATCCAATGTCGTGGCATGCAGAGCCCAACTCGCGAAAATAGTGTCACTGTCCAAATATTTCTGGCCCTAACTGTATATGTTGCATAACATTGGTGAATGAAATTGTGGTGCTATTAGAGTCATATTTAATAATTTATGTGACTTCCATGAGTTTGAAGGACTGCATCCATGCGGTTCAACAATGATTCATGGAATTTATTAATGAAGTCATCGGGAATAGAAAAGAATGCAGTCTTACATGCCTCCCAGAGTTCATCTAGATTCTCTGGTTTTGTCTTCCAAGATTCCTCTTTTATCCTACCTCAAACATGCTCAATGATGTTCATGTCTGGTGGCTGGGCTGGCCAGTCCTTATGCACCTTATTCTATTTTGCCTGGAGGAACTTTGTTGTAGATATGGATGTATGAGATGGAGCACCATCCTGCTGTAGAATTTGACCCCTTTTATGATTTGGAATATAAGAGGTAGTTAATAATTCTTGATATTTTAGGCTATTGATATTGCCTTCCATATTGCAAATGTTTTGCACACCCCATACTGAATGTAACCCCAGACCATGATCTTTCCACCACCAAATGTAACTGTCTTCTGGGTGTATTTTGGATCCATACAGGCTCCAGTAGGTCTCCGGTAGTATTTGCTGCGGCTGTGGTGTAATTCTACTGAATATTTATCAGAGAAATCCACCTTCTGCCACTTTTCCAGTGTCCATCTGTTTAGCAGGCTGTGGGACTTTGCAAATGTTACACGTTTTTTTATTTGCCTTTTGTTTAGTGCTGGCTTCTAGGCACTGATTCGATCATGGAGGCCATTTCATGACAGAATCCTACAAACTGTTCTAGTTGACACAGGGACTTGAGGTGACAGGCCTGTTGGAGCTCTGCTGCAGTGCAAGAGGGGCTTTCTTTGGATTTTCTAACCAACAAACGTTCCTCCTGTGCAGTTGTTTTGCAGGGTCTGCTGGACCTGGGCTTGTCAAACACATCTCCAGTCTCTTCAAATCTTTTTTTAATTCTTTGTACTTGATGCTGAGACACATTAAAGGTGTCAGCCACCTCTGCAGTGGATCTGGTCTTCAGCCTATTGATAATCAAGGCTTTGGTTGCAGAGTGGATTTTTGGCATGTTGTCAGAGCTCAGGTTGTAGTTCAAGTAAAGATCTGGGGTGCTGGGTTTCTTTTTAGACACACCCACTAATTAACCGATCATTTATTGAGTATAGGTGAGGATGCAAACTAGGATAGGGTGCATTATATGACCAGGCGACAAAACATTTGTCTTGATAAAATCTGACCATTCTTTGTTCATTAAATGATCAATATTTCAGCATTGATGACAATTTATTTTCTTAACCTAAACCACATTTCGGAGGGTTTCAGCTTTCAAAAGAGTAATTTATACAACCAATGGATGAATTTAATGTCAAGTTATAAGCTTTTATTTACATAACATGGATAAGTGACATTACTCCTGTCAGGGAGTGTATTCCATTTTGTACGATATGTACTTATGTAAATAGTGTTCTTCTTCACTTCTCGGTTCTTTTCACGGGGACAGACGGGGGTCGAGATCCGGTCCCGTGACCCTGGCGGTGTCATTTTAATAAACGAGGGTAGATGACGGGGATGACTAGGGAAAGGAGTGTTTGTGATGCCACCTGCGGTATGTGGATAGGGTGGCTGTCGCTGCTACAGAACCTCTAGGGATTGTGACCTGCAGCTTGGATGGTACCGCTGCCTGCAGGTAGAGCGTGGTCCCCAGGGCAGCGGGATGGAGGTGTCTGTTTGTACCTTGGCAGATGTTTACTGGGTCATCAGTACCCCGATCTCTCATGCGGCCTCTGTGGCCAGTGGTCACCGCTAAAGAAAGTCTCAAACACCACAGCTGGAGTTCTGTTACTTTTACTTGGTGGTGTCAACATGGCCGCCAAGTACGTCCCTTGCCAATCTCCGGTCCATTGTTGCCTCCAGAACCGGATTAGTGCAGTCAAGCCTCGGTTGGTGCCCCTTTCCTTCTCACTAGGTGTTTCTATCTCTGGTGGTCACCTCACACTAAAAGCTCGTGTCGCCACTCCTTAATTAGCGCCTCAGCAGCACAGAGCTCAAGTACCGACAGTTACGAGTGCTTATTTGTACCCCCTCCCGGACAATGCTCCCTAGTTCAGCTGCCTTCCCCAAGCTGTGTCGGGTGTTTGGCCACAGCTCCCGTTAGAAGCCAGGCGCCTCAGTTTCAATGGTGTGGCATGAATCATCCGCTCCGTGTTCAGGAACGGCTCCCTGTGTCGTCCACTAGCCCCCCTGTGTCTCGCCAGATACGGGCATACGGGGATCTACGTCTCGTTCCATACCCCAAGAGCTCTGTCCTTCCTCCACACCTCTCAGTCTTTCCCTCCCGGGTGAGCATGGTTGTGCTCCAGCCCACGGGAGTCGGCAACACACCACCCCTACATTCCCAACTTTCACTCAATTCCTTTCTCGATGGTCTCTCCTCTCCAAATCTCTACTACTATTCTCCTACTGACTACACCTCCCTATCCCGCTTCTTGAGCCTGGGTCCTCCCTCTGAGTCCACCCACTGTCCCAGGGGCCTAGGGGTTGTGTGTGTGTGTTTTTGGCTCAACTGCACCCTCCCAGCACCTGTAGAACAGAGGCACAAAGCTCCCTAACCGCAGGAGTGCAGTACCTCTGTACCTCTGGTGGCGGCTTAACTGGTGGCGAGCCACATATGGTACATGCAAATGATGTCTTTTTTCTGAGTGCTTTCTCAAAGTTTTTGACCACCAGTGGGGTTTTTTTTTTTTTTTAGCACTTTGCTGGCATTTTTGTGGCATATTCCTTCCTGGAGGGTTTTTTTTCACCTCCGTTCAACAATGAATAAACTACAAGTGTTTCATAGAGCAAAAAAAATGCCAAATGGTCAAAAAAGATGCATGGACCCAAAGAAAATGCCGAAATGGTCGGCTCAATTCTTTTAACCACTTGGCGTCTTTAAAAACGTAGAGCAGATAAAAGAGTGTCAAGACTCCGAACCTATGAAAAGCAAGGTATTTTTTAAATATCACGTTTTCACAAGGGTTTCCAAATAGAGTCAGCATGAAAAATAGGTTTTGTGTGTTTACTGTACCAAAATGCTTCAAAACCGCTACAGGGAAAGAGAAAACTCCACTAAAAACTCCTCAATGAAGGAGCGAGGCCTGATGCAGATTCTACTTCAAAAACAAGTAGTTTTGACTGCCTCAAAAAACTCATTGTGAACATAGCCGTGTATGTAAAAGCGTTATATGTCCCTAAATATACAGTGCTGGTCTCATATGCCCCACAGATTGCCAGGACTGCTTAAGTCAGTCACGAGCCCCTCTGTGACACACCTTATAGGGGTAAAAGTACAAGACCACATTCACGCGTTGAGTATTTGGTGAGTTTTTTACCTCAGTATTTGTAGCCAAAACCAGGAGTGGAACAATCACAGGAAAAGTATAATAGAAACACGTCACCACTTTTGTATTTATCACCCACTGCTGGTTTTGGCTGCAAATCCTGAGGTAAAAAACTCCCCAAATACTCAACATGTGCACATTGCCTTACTGGCAAAGGAAAATGGTTGTCAAGAGATTAAGGCCGGGTGCACATATTGAGTATTTGGTGAGTTTTTTACCTCAGGATTTGTAGCCAAAACCAGGAGTGGATAATTAAATACAGATGCGGTGACAAGTTTCTATTATACTTTTCCTCTGATTGTTCCACTCCTGGTTTTGAGGTAAAAACCAGGACCGGCTCCACATATTTGTGGGCCCCGGGCGAAAGAGTCTCCATGGGCCCCTTTAAGACTCTGTCCGTGCTGCTTCGCACCATAAGCCGCACCCCAGGTTTAGACAGATGAAAATAAGAAAACATTTCATCATATTGAAATAGCCCCATTAAATAAAATGAGGGCTATCTTGGGGTAACAGGACCATTATACTTATATGGTCTCTGTTTATGTTTATGAAGATGCTCTGGATGTCCAGGAGCTGCATCAGACCGGTCTGAACCGTTTTTTGAGCGCCAAAATTTGGTGTGAACTGATTGGTCATTTAGTGGTCTGAGGTGACTGGCCAGGGCTATAAATACCTGTGTCCGTGGTCAGTCACCTCAGGATCCTGTGAAGAATCCAGATGGAAGCCCTCCTGGAGCACCTGGTGCTGAGAGCTGTTGAGTCTGGAGGAGAGGCTTGGTTGAGGCAGTGCCTTGAAGCTCCGGTGCCCCCTGCTTTGGGTGAAGATTCATCAGCCCGGATGGAGAGGAGCGAGGAAGGGGAGGAAGATCCCCCAGAACACCGGAGGATTCAGAGGATCAAGAGAGGCCGTCTGGCTGCCTACTCCCCGCCTGTACAGCGCCATTCTAGTGCAGGCTCCAGGAAGAGGACGGCCAGGAGGGAGGAAGCGGCTCCTGCTGAGAGGCCCTCCCGCAGCATCGCGAGACATCACAGTCTTGCGACATATCTGGAGGCGGCGGGACGGAGCAGGCAGCAGGATTGCAGCGGCGTTATAGCCAGCATACCTGCTTCTAGGCAGCGCGCCAATACTGTGAGTGCCAGCTATCTGCCACAGCAAAAGAGCTTTCCGGTGGCAGCGGCGGCGCTCAATGCTTGGGGCGCAGGCGTGGATCTGGATCAGGAGGTGGATGCCCCGCCATGGCCTCCTGCAGCTGTCATGCAAGATGACGCCAGAAGACTACCGCCGTCCCGGCAGGATGAGTCTCGCCCGATGGATCACAGCTCAGTGTCGGTGAACGGTGAGCATGATATAGTAATGGTAAATAGTCCCTCTCCCCTTGTGCCCTTATCACAGAGGTTCCCAACTCCAGTCCTCAAGGCACACCAACAGTGCAGGTTTTCAGGATTTCCTTAGAAATTGGAATCATCCCCAGTGCAGGTGATTCAATTATCACCTGTGCAATACTAAGGAAATCCTGAAAACCTGCACTGTTGGTGTGCCTTGAGGACTGGAGTTGGGAACCTCTGTGGCTTTACAGATGTGCAAGATATTATAAATGCTGCTGTGACAGCAGCCCTTAAGGCTGTCCATGAGCCTAATGTTGAGGTGACAAGGGGTAGCTCTTCTGTGCCTAGTATAGCTGGGTTACCTGCACATACTGTAGCGGGGTTGCCTGCATATGCTTTGAAAGAGGCATTGCCTTGTGTAATGTCTCCGCTAGGATTTCATCTCTCTCCATCTGTTAGGGAATAACATCTAGGCTGGCGAGTATATAGACATTTTTACATTGCTCCCAGCCAGAGATTCTTATAGATGGGAGAGAAAGGATGATAAGCCTGAAAATGAGAAAAAGAAGGTTTTTAAGTCATTTACTGCATGGTTGCAGTGTTTTAATATTTATGCGGCGGTTTTGGGAGAAAAATTGCCTGATTTATGTTCTGGTCTTTTTCAGCACGTTGATGCTGTCCTAGAAGTGCATCGCCATTTAGGGGGTACAGCATGGCTGGCGTACAATGAATCGTTTCGCCAAAAACTTGCTGTACAGCCCTCTCTGAAGTTGGGATGCAGGGATGTGGGGCACTGGCTCCACATGATGGTGCCGCAGAGACAAACCGCTTTTAGGCAACCTTCTGCACAGCCCTAGCGGAAAGGTTGCTGTTTCACTTTCAATGACGGTTCTTGTAAGTGGCTACACAACTGTAGGTATAGACATGAATGTAGCCATTGTGCAGTGGCTCACCCAGCGGTAAAATGTTTCAAAAAGAACGGGCAAGGATTGGTAGTCTCTAAGGAGTCGTTTCTCAAAAGCGGCGACTCCGGTGAGGCTGCCAGAATTGCTCCCATGGCTAAAAATGTACCCCGACAAGCAGAAGGCGGAAATGCTTAGGAATGGTTTTGAATCTGGAATTTTTGTTTCGTCTTTTGAGGGTTCAGGTTATGTGATAGTTAATAATTTACCGTCGGCTCGTATACCCCTCAGTTATTTATGAAAAAATATTTAAAGAGATCGAATTGAGAAGGTGTGCGGGTCCGTTTTTTCTTCAGCCATTTCTAAATTTTAGGACATCTCCGCTTGGGGTTGTTCGTAAAAAAGATCCTGGGGAATTCAGAATGATACACCATCTGTCGTACCCATCCGGGTCTTCACTCAATGACCAGGTGGATACGAAGCTGGCTTCGGTACAATACGCGTCATTTGATCTTGCAATAGATCTGTTGCGATCTGCTGGTCAAAACACCTTTTTAGCTAAAATGGACATTAAAGCAGCGTTTCGCTTATTACCTGCGGGTTTTAATTCGCTCGGTTTTTCGTTTGAGGGTCTTTATTTTTTCGACAAATGTTTGCCCATGGGTTTTTCCCTCTCGTATTTCTATTGTGAGGTATTTGCTTCATTTTTACAATGGTGTGTGGAATCAGCGTGCCCCTGTGGTTGCATGACATCACTACCTGGATGACTTCCTTTTTATTGGTCATTCAGATTCCGATGATTGTTTTTGGCTTCTTTCTTCCTTTTTGTGCCTAATGAGTAGTTTTGGGGTCCCGATAGCAGATGAGAAGACAGTGCGTCCGTGTCATAGTCTAGAATTTTTGGGTATTGTTATTGATCTAAGATGGAGTGTCACCTTCCTATGGAGAAACTCCAAAAGCTTAATGATTTAGCGTCTGATTTTTTATGCAGAGATTTTGCCTGTTTGAAGGAGTTTCAGTCTCTGATTGGATCTCTTAATTTTTGTTTAAGGGTCATTCCTATGGGTCGAGCATTTTTGCGCTCCATCTATGACTCTATTAATGGTCACTTTACACGTCCCGATATCGGCGTCCAACTCCAACCCAAAGTCACGTGGTTCGTGCGTTGGCCCCGATATCGTTCGTGCGTTGTATGGTTTAAACGTCCAATACGATGCCAAACGATATCAGGGATCAAATGAGCCTGCTCTCCAACGGCCTGATATTGGTTGGACGTTGGGGCCGGATCGGGCTGTGTAAAAGCCCAACTACGATGTGAAGTTCAACATCCCCTATTCTCTCCCATGTTAAATGGTCGTTCCTGGGTCGGCCATACAAGGGGGCGTAGACATCATAGTGGCGTTGCCTGCCGATATCGCGCTGTGTAAATCTCCGATGCGATCTTGGAAATCTGCCCGGAAAAAGCGCACTCCCACGGCGTTGGATCCAATATTGGACCGACGTTGGGACGTGTAAAGTGGCCATAAGGGTTTTTCATCTGCTAGAGCTCAAATTGCTGTGTCGGCTGTTGTCAAACAGGATTTACTTATTTGGTCCCAATTTTTTCTTCATTTCAATGGGATGACATGCTGGCAAAGTATATTTTCTTTGACATCTGCCATCCCGTTGTTCTGCATGCCTACCGATGCTGGTTTTCGCTTACATTGCTTGTCCCAAAGTGTGCATGAAGTTTGGCCACTTCGCTGTCATCCTCAGGTTCTCTCCAATATTATTGTCCAGAGGTGTTTTTTGGCCCTGGTTTCATTCTCACTGTGGGGCGAGCAATTACAAAATCGTCTAATCATTTTTGAAGTTCGCTCTCCGGGAACAGCATTGGCTGTTAATACGCTGTCCTCAAAAAATGAATTGGTATCTCGCTTGTTGAAGGATCTTGTCTTGGTACTTCTGAGACACAACATATGGTTGAAAAGTAGAGTTAGTGATGTGCCTTTATCTGAAGAATTCATTGTCTCTCATCAGCTTTTCCGAGGACATGTCCATGAATGTATCCAAGACAACAAAGAGGGCAGGCGGTTTTGTCCAGTACATCTGTGGGACCTGATTTGCATCTAGTGCCACTTTATATTGTCAATTCGTTGGCCCCTCGCACCTGGGCTGACTATTCCTCATCCTGGAGTCATTGGGTGCATTTTTGCAATGACAAAAATTGTCATTGCTATGGTGATTCCGCTCGTGTGGCGTTGCCTTATCTGGAGAAGTTAGCCAGTGAAGGCATGTCGTATTCCTCTATAGCTAAGTCGATAGCCGGGGTGTCATTTTTTCTGAAATTGCATGCCGATTTCCCGATTTCTCTGCTCATTTCAGTGAGGCAATTTTTGAAGGGTTATAGGAAACGTTTCTTTAAAAAAGATGAGAGACACCCGATAACCTTAGACATTTTATTCAAACTATGGTCCATTCTTGGCGAGATTTCTTTTGATGCTTATGAGTCATGCATGTTTCGTGCCATTTTTACTTTAGTATTTCTCGCAGCATTTCGAGTGGGTGAGGTCTTGTCCTCCAGCGGGAGATCGGTCTCTGGTCTCTCGCTGGACGATGGGAATCTCTCTAGGCGTGGCATGACCATATATTTAGGCAAATCGAAAACTGATCAGTTTGGTCGAGCCTCCTCCATTTTCTTAAAAACATCAGAGGGAGCGGTTATTTGCCCGGTAACCAATATGTCACATTGGCTTCGCCTTCGTGGGACTTCAGCCAGCTTCCTTTTTATTCAGGGGAATGGCACCCCGGCTACGATTTTTCAGTTTAGAGCCGTTTTACAAAAGTGCTTAGAAGCTTTACATTTAACTGACTTGAAAATAGCGTCGCACTCATTTAGAATCGGTGCGGCTACGGAGACCGCGTGGCAAGGTATGCTAGTGGCCGATATTAAGCGTATAGGCAGATGGAAATCTGATACCTATAAGGGTACCTTTACACGCCGCAACTATCACCGGCGATCGGAGTCAACCGAACATGCACGTGCACGTTTTTGACGGTTGCTACCGAACGCCGAAGCCACATTTACACGCCGCAATTGCGCCCTCAACCTAGGGGAACGTGGCTCCCCGGAAGTTGCCACAGAACCTGCGGGAAACATCCGGTTGCCTCCCAACGCCGCTTCACAAGCCGCAATCCACAAAGGAATGTGGGCGTACCTGTTCAGCGCCGCAAGAACATAGGTGTGACAGAGCTGTGTATTCCGCGCACCAAACACGCTGATTAGACAACGCAATAGCGTCATGATTGGCCAACCTGCGCAGGAAGGCTGGCTACTACATGACGCTATTGCAATTGTGTAGTGTGTATGGACAGCTGTTCAAATATGGCGGCCTGTGAAGGGACAGCCAATGGAAACACAGTAGCCCCCACCAATCATCGCTGATGGGGCGCGGTATCCAGCATGCTGTGGCACGCCTCTGGGAAATCACTAGGCGACGCAGATTCCATCCCTATCACCCGTTCACACGCCAAAACCAGGGCAATTCACCTTCTGGGTTGTCTCTGGTTTTTGAACAATGCTCTGAAACCGCAACCGGGAGCAACTTCGAAAATCACCATCACTTTCCCCAATTACACGCCGCAATTTCGTAGCAATTTCAAGGCAACGGTGACGGAAATCCCGATTGCCTCTTAGTTGCTACACCGTAGTTGTGGCATGTAAAGGTGCCTTAAGGCATATGTTCGTCCTAGTCTCATCTTCCATTCATAATTGATGTTAACTTGTTTTTTTTCTTTCATTTTAGGGCCTAGGATACTTTGGATCCTCGGCCATTCTTTTGTTTTTTTGGCCTCGAAAAAGAGCAGCGAATCGAAGGTATTCTGAGAACTTATTCTTTTCGGTTGAAGAAGCTCAGGTCTTTTGGCATGGGGTAAGGAGCCTTCAAGCCTTCAATGGGGTATGGTATGTGATTTAGTTTTAAAACTGTTTACCAAAATTCCCCCCCACCCCGGATGTCATTGTCAGGCATGCTTCTGGCAATGGCATTGAGAAGTTTAGGACTGTTGATTTGTTGTGGACTATGAGGAAGGATCTTTTCTGGATTTCTCAACAAATTCCTGATGTGACTTTGGTGTTTTCTGAAGTCATATCTCAGCTATCTTGGTGTTCTGGTGAGCATATGTTCTTGGAAAAGATCAAAAAGAAAGTGAATAGGGATATGGCCAAGTTTTTGCCTACCATACGTGGCTTTTCATTCCGTCATCGGGAATTGGAAGGTTTTGTTCAAGGCCTTTATAGATCCGATGAGGTACATCTGTCCGATATTGGTTTGGAGATTTTTAACGTAGGAGTACAGAGCATTGTGGAGGAATGTTTTAGGCGTTGGTTGGGGGGGGGGCCTCGACTTGTTAAGTCTTGGTCCGGTTGGGCCTGTTTGACATTTGAAATGGTTATGGTGGTTATTTAACTATTTATTTATGTTTGAATTTATATAGCTCTTTGAAGCTCATAATTAATATGACTTTTATTGAATAAAAGATAATATTTATCTTTAATAATTTTTAAAAACCTTAATAAAAAACCTAATTATTTTCCCCACAATGCTCTGGTGGTAGTGTCTATTTATTTATATTCATTTAAGGGATAGGTTAAAGGTTATTATGGGTTTAATTGGGCCTTGTTGCCTCATGATTAAAGCTTCCCTGGCAGTGTAAAAGGGAGGGAATACAAAGGCAATAAATCTATGGTTGGGCCTAGTGCACACCTGTGCTCTGGTGCGTTTGGCTGCATTGCACTAGCACAGGAGGTGGCGCAGTGCAAACGCAGCCAAGCGCATTGGAGCACAAATGAAACGATGTGCATTACACCGCCATTATAGTGTATGGCCAAGTGCAACCAAACGCAACCCGGAAGCACGATTGTGAAGAGGGGTTGCATGAGCACGCATGCGCTAGTGTGCGCGCACCGGAAATGTCACATGACGCTTTTCCGGTGCGCACGGACTAGCACATGCAAGCTCACCCAACCCCTCTTCACACTCGCGCTTCCGGGTTGCGTTTGGATGCACTTGCCCATACACTATAATGGCGACGTTAACACACATCGTTTCATTTGCACTCCAACGCACTTGGCTGTGTTTGCACTGTGCTACCTCCTGCGCTAGTGAAATGCAGCCAAATGCACCAGAGCGTAGGTGTGAAATGGCCCTTAGTCTTAGTGTCTTTCTGTAAACTATATTAGACACACACAGCTCTCCTATATAACCATAGACCTAGATGGCTCTACTACATGCACATGTAGACACATACAGCTCTGCTACATGCACACTTGACAAACAGCTCTGCGACTTGCAAACTACACACAGCTCTCCTACATGCACACTTGACACACAGCTCTGCCACATGCACACCAGACTCACACCTCTGCGGCTTGCACACTACACACATACAGCTCTGCTACATGCCCAATACATGCACATACAGACATGCACAGCTCTCCTATATTCACACTACACACATACAGTTCTGCTACATGCTTAATACATGCACATACAGACACAAAGCTCTGCTACATTCACACTACACACACAGCTCTGCTACATGCCTAATGCATCCACACTACACACACAGCATTGCTGCATGAACATACAGATATACACACACACAGCTCTGCTACATGCCCAATACATGCACATACAGACACACATAGCTCTGCTACATTCACACTACACATACAGCATTGCTACATGTCCAATACATGCACATACAGACACACACAGCTCTGCTACATTCACACTACACACACAACATGCACATGTAGACACATACAGCTCTGCTACATGCACACTTGACAAACAGCTCTGCGACTTGCAAACTACACACAGCCAAATTACATGCCAAACACATGCCAAATACATGCACACTACACACACAGCTCTGCTACATGATCATACAGATACACACAACTCTGCTTACATGCACATGCAGACACACACAGCTTTGCTACATGCCCAGTACATGTGTGGCACCCCAAGGGTTAATGTGCCACAGTAACATCACACGGGTTCCCTCCCCCACACAACACTGACACTACACTAGCACCTCTGGGCCAGGAGGGGGAGCTAAACCAACTCCCTTATATGCTCCGGGTCAAGAGGAAGTAGTTAGTTCAGTACGTACTGTGAAGAGTCCAGTTCCTGGGAGAACTGAGAGAGACTGTAGTGTAATGGAGCTGTGTCAGGCTTCTCTACAGTTTGCTCATCGATTCCAGGCCTAGCCAGGGTCTGAGGGAAGGAGTACAGGAGACAAAGGAACACATCTGGGAGACTGAGTGACATCACCACTCGCCCCAGAGGAGCGCACAGATCGAACACCGGATCTGAAACTGTAACTGACACACACAGCATAGTAAATACAGGGATAGTGGAGGTTTTAGGTCGACACTGTACCTGAGCGAAGCAACACGGCGGGGTCAGAAGCACAAGGAAGACTCAAGTTGCCTAGCCGAAGGGGTACCTGTGAGGAGAGACAGTGCCAGCAGCTCAGCTAGAAGCAGCAGCAGGGCCACACACACAGCGCAGCAGGAGGAAGCTGAGGACCC
This sequence comes from Allobates femoralis, assembly GCA_033576535.1. Classification (NCBI taxonomy): domain Eukaryota; kingdom Metazoa; phylum Chordata; class Amphibia; order Anura; family Aromobatidae; genus Allobates; species Allobates femoralis. Next base: position 28,348,630 of record JARQOC010000002.1, read on the forward strand.
AGACAGGGTGGGAGCAACCCGGCCCCCGGTACAGACTCCGTGGACAATTCTCTATAAAGAACATCTACAGTAAAGCTTTGGAAAACTTCAGAAACGTGAGTGTGTGTGATCCTTGTACCCAAATCCTAATTACTCCCACAAGCAGCCACCGTCTCCACTATCATCCCTTTCCTGCAACATCTATAACATCCATCATAGACTTAAATTACCACTGCCCCGGGGAACCAGGCTCTACCTGCGAAGAGCCGTTCCATCTAAAGCTGCCAAACATCATCCCCGGAGGTTCTGCAGCAGCGGTGGTCACCCTGACCACAACCAGTGGGTGGCATCACGACAAACATTTATCCCTTGTAAATATCCCCTTTTACTTGCGGAACCCGGGACATGGACCAGGCCCTCCGTGACATCCCCAGCAGCAACCCGGTCCGGTACTGAGTACCCCGTCCCAGTGGGCTCCACACATGCACACTAAACACACAGCTCTTTTACAAGAACATACAGATACACATACAGCTCTGCTATATGCCCAATACATGCACATACAGACACACACAGCTCTTTTACATGGACAACGCATGCACATAGAAACACACATATACAAACAGCTCTTTTACATGCACAGTGCATGCACATACAGATACACACACACAATCTATATATTACCACATCGGTGCAGAGTAGGAGAGGAGCTAGTGGGAGCTGCAGGAGGCTGCAGAACTTGAGCGGCAGGTTCTTCAAGGGCCTTAATTTCAGTCATGTAATCAGTCACATGACTGGAACTGGAAGGTCCTTCATCCCCCATGTAGCTTCCAGTAAGGCTCTTCTCCTGCTGTGTACCTATCACCTAGATCAGTGCAGAGCAGGAGAGAAGAGAGGGAGGAGGACAGCTGTCTATGAACAGGTCTCCTCACTGCTTCCCTTATAGACAGCTGTGGGCCCTTTCACTTCTTCAGGGCCCCGACATCTGCCCTGGTATGTTGGTCCCGGGCCTGCGAAGCCAGACACCTCTGTCTCCTCCTCGCCCCTATGGCAGCACAGCAAAAAGATTGTCACTGTTAAAATTCAGCAGCCAATGTTTTTTTTCCCAGCTGTCAAAAGAGACACCCCATCATAAATATTAGATAGACGCCCCATCATATGTTTGTAAGGACTAATTTAACCCCTTAATGACCATGGACATATATCTACGTCCTTGGTCGCCTCCCTCCCTTTGATGCGAGCTCATGCGCTGAGCTTGCATCATTCTTTGCACACAGCAGATTATCTGATCAGCCAACATGTGCAGTTAACAGTTTCTGTTAACTCCTTAGATCGCGCTTTCAAGCACTGACAGCGCAATGTAAAGCACCGCAGCAGGGATTGCGCTATTCCCCGCCGCCATCAATGACCCTATGACGCGATCATGTGTTGTCAAGAGGGGCAGTGGCATAACTTGAAGCTCATGGACCTCGATGCAAAAGCACCAGCAGGGCCCCCAAATATTGCAAATCTTTAATAGCATTACTCTTTTTCTACAGTCCCTGACAGCAGTTATGTCGCTTATCCATATTATGTAAATAAAAGCTTATAACCTGATGTTAAATTCATCCATTGGCTGTATAAATTACTCTGTTGAAAGCTGAAACCCTTCCAAATGTAGTTTTGGCTAAGAAAATAAATTGGCATCAATGCTGAAATATTGATCATTTAATGAACACAGAATGGTCAGATTTTGGCAAGACAAACTTTTGTCGCCTGGTCATATAATGCACCCAATCCTAGTTTACATCCTCACCTGTGCTCAGTAAATGATCGGTTAATTAGTGGGTGTGTCTAAAAAGAAACCTAGCACCCCAGTCCTTCACTTGAACTGCAACTTGAGCTCTGACAACATGCCAAAAATCCACCCTGCGACCAAAGCCTTGATTATCAATAGGCTGAAGACTAGATCCACTGCAGAGGTGGCTGGCACCTTTAATGTGTCTCAGCATCAAGTACAAAGAATTAAAAAAAGATTTGAAGAGACTGGAGATGTGTTTGACAAGCCCAGGTCCGGCAGACCTTGCAAGACAACTGCTCAGGAGGAACGTTTGTTGGTTAGAAAATCCAAAGTAAGCCACTCTTCCACTGCAGCAGAGCTCCAACAGGCCTGGTCACCTCAAGTCCCTGTGTCAACTAGAACAGTTTGTAGGATTCTGCCGCGAAATGGCCTCCATGGTCGAATCAGTGCCCAGAAGTCAGCACTAAACAAAAGGCAAACAAAAGAACGTGTAGCATTTACAAAGTCTCACAGCCTGCTAAACAGATGGACGCTGGAAAAGTGGCAGAAGGTGGATTTCTCTGATGAATCTTCAATAGAATTACACTACAGCCACCGCAAATACTACAGGAGACCTACTGGAGCCTGTATGGACCCAGAAAACAGTTAAATTTGGTGGTAGAAAGATCATGGTCTGGGGTTACATTCAGAATGGGGGTGTGCGAAACATTTGCAAGGTGGAAGGCAATATCAATAGCCTAAAATATCAAGACATTAGCTACCTCTTACATTCCAAATTATAAAAGGGGTCAAATTCTGCAGCAGGATGGTGCTCCATCTCATACATCCATCTCTACAACAAAGTTCCTCCAGGCAAAAAAGATCAAGGTGCTCAAGGACTGGCCATCCCAGTCACCAGACATGAACATCATTGAGCATGTTTGGGGTAGGATGAAAGAGAAAGCTTGGAAGACAAAACCAAAGAATCTAGATGAACTCTGGGAGGCATGTAAGACTGCATTCTTTGCTATTCCTGATGACTTCATTAATAAATTGTGTGAATCATTGTTGAACCGCATGGATGCAGTCCTTCAAGCTCATGGAAGTCACACAAAATAATAAATATGACTCAAATAGCACCACAACTTCATTCACCAATGTTATGCAACATATATTTGTATTTTAAGTTAGTTATTTGTTTGAATATCACATTACTTTCTGTGGGCGGCAAAACTTTTGTCTTGCCAAAATCTGACCATTCTGTGTTCATTAAATGATCAATATTTCAGCATTGATGCCAATTTATTTTCTTAACCTAAACCACATTTGGGAGGGTTTCAGCTTTCAAAAGAGTAATTTATACAACCAATGGATGAATTTAACGTCAGGTTATAAGCTTTTATTTACTTAACATGGATAAGCGACATAAATTTTGTCAGGGACTGTATAGGCCAAAGGTACTTTTGGGACCTCCTAGGCTCCAGGGCCCAAGTGTGATTGCAACCCCTGCACCTGTTGCTGTTATGCACCTGGTGATGGGTCAGATGGAGACCTCTGTCTCACTTCCTGGGGATGCCCAGTGAGCACCTCCATCCACAGGAGATGACCATTTCTGCAGTACAGAGCTGTGGATAGTACACTGCAACGTTGAGACGCCCTAAGGGGGCTTGTAAAATAAAGAGAAAGTGAAGAAAAAGTTTTAAAAATAGGGAAAAAAACTAACATTTCAACTCATCCCCCTTTTACCACATTGAAAATAAAACTATTAAAAAAAACACGCGTTTGTTATCACCACATTCAGAAATGCCCGATCTACCAAAATATAAAATCAATTAATCTGATCGGTTAACTGCATAAGGTAAAAAAGTCAAAACAGCTAATTTACGGGTTTTTTGGTCGCCACAACAATGCAATAACGGGTGATAAAAATAGCACATCTACCCAAAAATGGTGTCATTAGAAACATCAGAAGACTCTGTGGTATTATTAAGAAACTAGTTTTCATTTAACTCATAAACAATTCATACAACGCGTTTTGGCCAACTAAAATGTAGCCTTCTTCTGGTGTGAACACCGGGCCTGTCTCCTTGTTTTTATCCCCTTAGGGATTTAGGTACCGTATATATGTTTGGTATCTATGAACTCGTACCGACCCAAGTCATCATACCGACACATCTGTTTTACCATATAGTGATCTTTGTGAATAAAAAAAACATTTTGGAATTGCACTATTTTTGCAGTTTCATCCCGCTTGGAATTTTTTCGTTTTCCAGTGCACAATATGGAAAAATGAATGATGTAATTCAAAAGTACAACTCGTCCCACCAAAACAAGCCCTCAAATGTTTATATTGATGGAAAAATAAAAAAAAAGTGATGGCTCTTGGAAGAAGGGGAGGAAAACACGAAAACGAAAAACAGAAAATCGCCTTGGGGTGAAGGTGTTAAGCCTAATCTTTCTCCTTGCAGTAATGTCACCATATGGAAACAGCCGGTCCCAGGGCACACTTTTTGGGTGAGATTTACATAACCATGGACCTTTTTGGCCCAACACTCTCAGGAAATCAGGGACATTTGGCAACTTTGGCCAAAAAAAATATTATGAAAGGGGCTTTGTGTATGGATGGGGAAAGATAACTGAATATCAGTGCAAAATCAGCATTATTTTTGGGGACCTTTAGTGGATCGCTAAAGCGCTCCTATAGCCTCATTTGTCTTTAGGGTTGAAGACCTGAGGTGGTGTACAAGCACCGGATGTCTGATTGGGTGCTCTCAATCTCTGGGCAAGTGCAATTTTCATCAGTATCGGAGTCAACATGATGCCCATACAGTCAGCTTAATTCCTAACCATGGCATACAACGCCATCAGCAACCTCTCTTCTCAGTACATCTGTGACCTAGTCACCTGGAACTAACCTACACGCAACCTCCGATCTTCACAAGATCTACTTCTCAACTCCCCTTTTATCTCCCCCTTACTCTGGAACTGTCTACCCCAACACTTCAGTCTACCGCCAAATGTAGAAACCTTCAAAAGGAACCTAAAGACCCAACTCTTCCAACAAGCCTACAACCTGCAGTGAGCCTCAATTCACTATAGCTCACCCATCCCTTGTAGACTGTGACCCCTCATGGGCAGGGTACTCTACACTGCCTGGCTGTATCCTCCCCTATCCCTTGTACACTGTGAGCCCTCGTGGGCAGGGTCTTCTTTCCTCACCTACTGTATCCTCACCCATCCCTTGAAGACAGAGAGCCCTCGTGGGCAGGGTCCTCTCTCCTCACCTACTGTATCCTCACCCATCCCTTGAAGACTGAGAGCCCTCATGGGCGGGGTCCTCTCTCCTCACCTACTGTATCCTCACCCATCCCTTGAAGACTGAGAGCCCTCGTGGGCAGGGTCCTCTTTCCTCCTCCTCTGTATCCTCACTTATCCCTTGTAGACTGTGAACCCTCGTGGGTAGGTTCCTCTTTCCTCTACTGTATCCTCATCCATTCCTTGTAGACTGTCATTCCTCGCAGGCAGAGTTCTCTCTCCTGTACCAGTCAGTGTCTTGTACTTGATGTTATTATGTATGCCCCTTTTCACATGTTAAGCGCCATGGAATAAATGTCACTATAATAATAAATAATAATAATAGAGCAGATAGCTGTGGGCCCAACCCATTGTTCTGCGTCCTTTAGGCCACAGGGCACAATACTTACCTTCAGTAGCGTAACTTGAAACTTATGGGCCCCGATGTGAAAGCTGCAAGGGGGCCTCCAATTATTGCAAATCTTTAATAGCAATAGTCATTTTCTATAGGCCAAAGGGACAATTGGGGACCCCCAGGGCCCGGGTGTGATTGCAACCCCTGCACCTATTGTAGTTACGCCCTTGCTCCAGGTGCAACCCACACTATGCCACTATGAAAGTAAGGGTGGAAACACACTATGCAAGCTGCATGTGAGTATCTCGCATGTATCTAACATGAGTCACCCGGCACAATCAGTGCCACGCTCAAGTTCAGAGAGGAAGGGGCCGGGTGACCCATGCTAGATGCATGCAACTCGCATAAATGTGTCTCTGCCGTAGCCCTCAATAGTGGAGGACGCTATACCTCAGCTCATCTGGCGCCTCCTGTTTCATAAAAATAAAGCACAAGACTAACACAGTAGGAGGGAGAGTCATGTCGAAATGTTTAGGCTACTTTATTTTTTTTTTAAATCTAAACGTATTCTAAGTTTTATATTAATTTATTGGATTTTATTTATTTCATTTTTTTTTTACATTTCTTTATAAGTTGTCTGGAAGTGTCCAAGCATTCCTTCAATATCTCCGTCAGCTCCACCAGAACTGTCTTTGAGCAGTTGATATGTACTAGGCTCGAATTCATCAGAGATCAGCTGTCAAGCAGGGGATATATAAGGAAACAGCGGCCCTTCCCCCACGTGGCCGCCCTGCACTCTCCCCTCATCGCTCACTTTTTTCATTTACAACTCCAGGGTTTTCTGCACATTTTACAGTAAATATAAGAAAAAAAAGTACACCTGATCTACTGTCCATAGAGACACATTATCCCATCATCCAGCGCCCGGGGCGAACATGATCCCCCGTGGATTAAATTACACACAAGAGCCACCCGATCTGCAAACTCAAGTGACCAGAAGGCCAACTTTCTGCAATGTACAGTACATATTATTAAATGTGTTTGGCAATTTAAGAGTTTTTATTATTTATATAAAACAAAAAATATATAAAAGACACTCCATATTTATTATTATATCTATTTATTATTATTATTATTATTTTACTATAGTTTTTACATGGATTTCTTTTCTAGATTTTTTATCGTAAATTTTAGATACTTTTGAATATTTATTGCATATTTGGTTTCATTAAAAAAAAAAATTATTGTAATTTTTAATATTTATTGCATATTTTTTAAATATGTATTATCTATTGTAACTTTTTTGTATATTTATTGTATATTTTTTGTATATTTTTGTATTTTATTGAAACTGTTATATAGTTTTGTTTATATTTTTTTTATGTATTTTTTATAGGAACTTTTATATAATTTAGAATATTTATTACGGATTTTTTAAAATATTTTTGTATTTTTATTTTGCCTTTTATAAAGTTTGGCATATTTTTTAAACATTTTTGTATTTTTTATTGAAATGTTTATATAGTTTTCTATATTTTTTACATATTTTTGTATTTTTTATTGTAGCTTTTATATAGTTTTGTATAATGATTATATTTTTTTTATATTTTTGTATTTTTTTACTGTAACTTTTATATAGTTTTATATATTTTTAACATATTTTAGTATTTTTGTATTGTAACTTTATATAGTTTTGTATATTGATTACATATTTTTTAAACATTTTTGTATTTTTTTATTTAAACTTTTATATAATTTTGAATATTTATTGCATATTTTTAAATATTTTTGTATTTTTTTATTGTAATTTTTATACCTATTGTTTTTTTTTATATTTTGGTATTTTTTATTATAAGTTTCATATATATTTTTTTTTAAATATTTTGGTATTTTTTATTGGATCCTTTTTACAATTTTGTATATTTATTACATTTTGTTTTTTAATATTTTGGCATTTTTAATTGGAATCTTTTTATAGTTTTGTATATTTTACATTTTTTTTAACAAATTTTTGTATTTTTATTGGAAATTGTATATCATTTTGAATTTTATTTTGCATTTTTTTCATATTTTTGTATTTTTTATTGTAAATTTTATATCATTTTGTATATTTATTGTTTTTTTTTACATATTATTGTATTTTTTATTGTAACATTTTATATATTTTTGTATTTTTTTCATATTTCTGTATTTTTTTATTGTAACTTTTTATATAGTTTTGTATATTTATTGTATTTTTTTTTACATATTTTTGTATTTTTTATTGTAACTTTTTATATAGTTTTGTATATTTATTGTATTTTTTCATATTTTTGTATTTTTTATTGTAACTTGTTATATAATTTTGTATATTTATTGTATATTTTTTTTACATACTTTTGTATTTTTTACTGTAACGTTTATATAGTTTGGTATATTTATTGTATATCTTTTTGATTATTTTTTTCATTACATCTTATACAGTTTTGTATATTTAGTTTATCTTGTATATATCTTTGTAGTTGTGTGTCTCTATTGTTGTTTAGTCTTTTCTATCCTGTTTGTGATGCATATTACGCATAGTTACAGCTTTTGAACCTACACAAAATATAAAGGACAATAAGACATTGGCGACAGCACTTACCGCAGTTGATCCAGCGACGGTGGCGACAAATACCTTGATGACCATTTTGTCTGCAGATTTCCGAGGACCCTGCTAATACGTAACAAGGATCCCGAGTGTCTTTCGCAGGCAGAATCCCAGGGCAGTGAGTGTAAACCTAACCCTCTCCAGCCTGTACACACTGCAACCGGATCATTGGCTCAGGGATATTTTGGGAGCGATTGGTTCTCGCAGGGCATCTGTTGTGTGGGCAGCTAGCAACTGCATCTAAGCACGTTAGGTTGGCCACCGTCCCTACAAGGTAAGGTAAGACGATACACCAATCAGAAGGTTTTTGAAGCGTGCAATTGATTTATGATGCCCTGATACTTGTAAGTCAATTATAAGAAACATATAGGACTTTGCACGAAGCAGAGAAGTCATTATCTACAAATCAGTCAATGTGGAACCTACAGTTACATGAATAGCAATTCCCTTATACATCATACCAATATCATTCTTCTAATATTCTTAGGCCGCCTTCACCCCACGGTGTTAAGGATCCGGGCTGTCCGGTGTGAACCGATCTGAATTTGCCCCCATGTCTCCCTATGGGGCCGGATGGCTGTTATTTGCCATCCAGTTTGGGACTTTTCCGGGAGGATCCGGTTTTGTCCAATTTTTGCATCGGACGCAAAAATGGAGTCTGCAGCACTTTTTGTGTCTGATGCAAAAATCGGCCAATACCGGATCCTCCCTAATCCTTCCAGATCCGGTGCGTGGGAGTCTAAGGGTGCCAGATAGTGCCGGATCCAGCAGAAAATCGTGCCGGTTCCCGGACACCTGGTTCTGAAAGAGCAGCGGCTGTTAAAAGCAGCTGCCACTTAATTTCACCACCTGGGGAGCTCCACGGCTGAAATTTCAGCACCACGGCCAGCTCCCCTGCAGCCGCGGTACTGAAATTTCACCACTGGACAGCGCCAGCAATGAAGCAGGCAAAAAGCAGGCCCTCCGGTTCTGCTCGTCCGTGGCTGTCAGGTTCTGTCCGATGCATCCTGCAAAACACTGGACAGAACCTGACAGTGAAAAATCGCGGTGTGAAGCCGGCCTTAGACATTTTTACCCCTTTTAATGCACACGTCTGCTGCTGCACACCCTCTCAGGCTACATTCCCATGATGAGCTTTTGGTGAGTTTTTGATGTTGCACCATTTCTGCACCTACTAGGCCTTCTACTTTTACACAATACCAGGGTCAAATAGCGATATTAATTTCTGATGTCTTATATTTTAAATGTCAAACTCAAGGATAGTCATGGAAACTAATATAGCTTTAGTATAAAGGGGGCCATTTGGTTTCAGATAAGGTATCAAGTTTGGCGGTTGCCCTAATGTGTTCCCCTCTAAACTGTGAGCCCTCGCAGACAGGACCCTCTGTTCTTCTGTACCCGTATGACTGATTTGTCAATTTGTCATCGTTTTTACCACTTGTCTATGTCTACCCTCTCACTTGTAAAGCGCCATGTAACCTAATGGCGCTATATAAATACTTAATAATAATAATAATAATAACAATGGAAACTAAACAGGCCCCCATTATAGATAAAGGAATACATGTGATGGTTTTTACATAATAAATAATAATAATAATAATAATAATAATAATAATAAAAAATCTTTATTTATATAGCGCCAATATATTCCACAGCGCTTTACAATGCAGTGGTTTGTGTATGAACGGTCATTGGTATCAATAAAAAATATACAATATAGTAAGTAATTAAAGTAGAGAATGAATGTAAAAAATCCAATACACTAAGCAGAGAATCAATGTAAAAGTACATTACTTAAAGCAGAGAAACAATGTAAAAAAATACAATACAATAAGCATAGAATCAGTGTAACAAGTACAATACAATAATTAAAGCAAAAATAAAGGTGACCCTGCTCAAAAGAGCTTACAATCTACAACGAGATAGAGGTTACACAAAATACAGGGGCTTATTACACTGATGGTCCAGGCATCTTGAGGAAATGGGGGTAGAAATAAAGTTATATGAATGGTCTTCAGACAATCTGTGCAGAGCTTTTGGGTTTGGTGGAGTTTGAAGGAGAGTTATGTCCAGAGAGATAGTGAATGGGATACATACAGTACAAAGGACTTCTATTAGGGAGTATGATAGGCCGCCTTAAAAAGATGTGATTTTAGGGACCGTCTGAAGCCATGCAAGTTCTGGATAGTACTGATTTCTTGGGGTAGAGCATTCCAGAGAATTGGTGCAGCTCGGGAGATGTCTTGGAGCCGGGCATGGGAGGATCGGATTAGTGCAGATGTTTGTTAAAGGTCATTTGTAGAACGTAGAGAACGGGAGGGTTCATAAACAGAGATAAGGGAGGAGATGTAGGGAGGTGCTGCACTGTGAAGAGCTTTGTGAGTGAGAACAAGCAGTTTGAATTCGATCCTGTAGTGTACGAGCAGCCAGTGCAGTGACTGGCGCAGAGCAGAGGCATCTGAGTAACGATTGGTCAGATGGGTGATCCTGGCTGCTGCATTAAAGATGGACTGAAGAGGGGAGAGTCTAGTGTGGTAAAGGCCAAATAGTAGAGAATTGCAATAATCAAGGCGGGAATGGATTAGGGCCACAGTGAGGGTTTTTGTTGTTTCCATGGTGAGAAAGGGGCAGACTCTAGAGATGTTCTTCAGGTGCAAGCAACAAGAGCGGAGGAGAGATTGTGTATAGGAGGTGAAGGAAAGATCAGTGTCAAACATAACACCCAGACAGCGAGCCTACTGCCTTGGCGTTATCGTGGTGCCGCAGACTGAGAGAGATGTCATATTTAGGGAGGTTAGTGGAGGGCGGGAGCAGAAGAAGTTCAGTTTTGGAAAGGTTGAGTTTCAGATAGAGAGCGGACATGATATTGGAAACTGCAGCTAGACAGTCACTGGCGTTCTTTACTTCCGCAGGGGTAAGGTCAGGGGCTGAAGTGTATAATTGTGTGTCATCAGCATAAAGATGGTACTGGAAGCCAAATCTGCTGATGGTGTGTCCAATCGAGGTCGTGTAGAGAGAGAAGAGAAGAGGTCCAAGGACTGAGCCCTGAGGGACCCCAATAGTGAGAGGAAGAGGAGAGGAAGAGGAGCCAGCGAATGATACACTGAAAGAGCAGATAAACAAACAGAAAGCGCTGAGTTGAAAGAAATCACCGCGCTGACCTCCAAAGATGATGCCCTGATGAAGTTGTATTTACACAACGAAACGCGTAGGCAAGTGGTAAAATAAACAGGGTGAGTGTACACCATTACTCTGTTTGTCATCTTTGGAGGTCAGCGCGGTGATTTCTTTCAACTCAGCGCTTTCTGTTTGTTTATCTTATCTTCCCCTGCTGGGCACTGCTGCGACCTCAGGAGAGAGCTGTCAAAGTTGGTTGTGACTCATACAAACCAGACCAGGTGAGTCTTTCCATAGAAGGGGGACACCTGGTGGCTAAACTAAGAGAATATCACTCTATGTGCTCTCCAACTATTTTATTTTCACACTGAAAGAGCAGTTAGAAAGATAGGAACCAGGAGAGAGCAGTATCCTTACATCTATCAAAACAGTTTGCAACAAAACTGATGGTGGTTCTGGTGCCATATTCCTGTACTGATGGTAGTTCTGGTGCCTTATCCCTGTACTGATGGTGGTTCTGGTGAAGTATTCATGTACTGATGGTGGTTCAGGTGACATATTCCTTTACTGATGGTGGTTCGGGTGACATTCCTGTACTGATGGTGGTTCTGTTAAAGTATTCATATACTGATGGTGGTTCTGGTGACATATTCCTGTACTGATAGTAGTTCTGGTAAAGTATTCATGTACTGATGGTGGTTCTGGTGACATATTCCTGTACTGATAGTAGTTTTAGTGAAGTATTCATGTACTGATAATGGTTCTTGTGAAGTATTCATGTACTGATGGTGGTTCTGATGACCCATTACTGTACTGATAGTGGTTCTGGTGCCTTATTCCTCTACTAATGGTGGTTCTGGTGAGGTATTCATGTTCTAATGGTGGTTCTGGTGAAGTATTCATGTACTGATGGTGGTTCAGGTGACATTCCTGCACTGATGTTGGTTCTGTTAAAGTATTCATATACTGATGGTGGTTCTGGTGACATATTCCTGTACTGATAGTAGTTCTGGTGAAGTATTCATGTACTGATTGTGGTTCTGGTGATGTATTCCTGTATTGATAGTAGTTCTGGTGAAGTATTAATGTATTGATAGTAATTCTGGTGAAGTATTCATGTACTGATGGTGTTTCTGATGACATTTTTCTGAACTGATAGTGGTTCTGGTGAAGTATTCATGTACTGATAGTGGTTCTGGTGACACATTCATGTAATGGTGGCTCTGGTGCTGTATTTACAAACTACTGATGGCTCTGGTTATGTATTCATGTAGTGATGATGGTTCTTCTGCTGTATTCATCACCAGAACCACCATCATTACATGAATATGAAACCAAAATCATCACCCACACAGACCCATCAATAGTACATATGGTAAATACGGCACCAGAACCATCATCAGTAAATAGGTCACTAGTACATCTAGGCCACGTGCACACGTTGAGTTTTTGGTGAGACATTTACCTCAGTATTTGTAAGCCAAAACCAGGAGGAAAAATATAATATAAACATGGGCACCACTTGTGGATTTTTTAACCTTTTCTGTTTTGTGCTTACAAATACTGAGGTAAAAAAAACCTCACCAAATACTGAAAGTCTGAGGACTTTAGAGCAAAAATTTTTGAAAAACATCAACAATCTCAAGGTTACAAGTCCATCTTCAGAGATCTTGATGTTCCTTTGTCCATGGTGTGCAACATAATCAAGAAGTTTACAACCCATGGCACTGTTTACAATACCTGGATTTGGACAGCAGGGAAAAATTAATGAACGCAGGATAGTCCAGATAGAGGATAAGCCCCAATCATGTGCAAAAATATTCAAGCTGTCCTGCAGGCTCAGAGGGCATCAGTGTCAGCACAAATTATCCATCCACATGTGAATCAAATGAAACACTATAGAGGAGACCCAGGAGGACCTCACCGATGACACTGAGACTCAAAAAGCTACATTGAAGTTTGCCATAATATATGTGATTTACTAAAATCCTTCTGGAAAATCATCTTGTGTAGAGATAAAAAAAAAATTGACATCTGAGAGTCCTCAGTGGTTTATACCATTTAATAGGTAATTGAAAAGATGGTAATAAATAGCAAGCTTTCGAACTCTGATGCCTCTTCATCAGGCTTGTGTAGAGATGAGACCAAAATAGAGATTTTTGGTAAATCATTCTACTGTTTATTGCAAACAGAATGAGGCCTACAAAGAAAAGAGCACAGGACCTACAGTCATATATGGTAGAGGTCAGAGAAAAGAGCACAGAACCTACAGTCATATATGGTAGAGGTCAGAGAAAAGAGCACAGGACCTACAGTCACATATGGAGGAGGTCAGAAAAGAGCACAGGACCTACAGTCACATATGGGGGAGGTCAGAGAAAGAGCACAAGACCTACAGTCATATATGGTAGAGGTCAGAGTAAAGAGCACAGAACCTACAGTCACATATGGAGGAGGTCAGAAAAGAGCACAGGACCTGCAGTCACATATGGAGGAGGTCAGAAAAGAGTACAGGACCTACAGTCATATATGGTAGAGGTCAGAGAAAAGAGCACAGGACCAAAAGTCACATATGGGTGAGGTAAGGGAAAAGAGCACAGGACCTACAGTTATATATGGTGGAGGCCAGAAAAGAGCACAAGACCTACAGTCACATATGGGGGAGGACATAGAAAAGAAAAGAGGACCTACAATCATATATGGGGGTGTCAGAGAAAAGAGCACAGGACCTACAGTCACATATGGTGGAGGTCAAAGAAAAGAGCATAGGACCCACAGTCACATATAGTGGAGGTCAGAGAAAAGAGCACAGGACCTACAGTCACATATGGTGGAGGTCAGAGAAAAGAGCACAGGACCTACAGTCACATATAGGAGAGCTCAGAGAAAAGAGCACAGGACCTACAGTCACATATGGTGGAGGTCAGTGAAAAGAGCACAGGATCTACAGTCACACATGGTGGAGGTCAGAGAAAAGAGCACATGACCTACAGTCACATGTGGTGGAGGTCAAAGAAAAGAGCACAGGACCTGCAGTCACATATGGGAGAGGTCAGAGAAAAGAGCACAGGACCTACAGTCACATATGGAGGAGGGCAGAGGTGTTATCGGTTGTGTCACTTCCTGTTGCACTGGGTACCTTGACTGTGTGCAAAGCATCATAAAATCTGAAGACTACAAAAGGTTTTTGGGTGGCAATGTAGAGCCCAGTGTCAGAAATCTGGCGGAGTCAGGGGTCTCCAGCAGGACAATGACCCCAAGCATCAAGAAGCTCCAGAAATGGAGGAAACAAAGTGCTGGGGAGATCTGAAGAGGCAGCAATGAGTCCGGATCTAAATCCCATTGATCACCTGTGGAGAGATCTGAAAATTGGGAGAAGGTGAGAGACCAGGAGCAAATTATAAAGAAGAGGAGAAACTCCAGAAGAAGCTTGTGGAGGTTATAGGAGGAGACTGATAACAGGGAAACCAAATGTTAAGGTGAGGGGGACAACAATTTTTTTCTGGCCTATTTTTGGAGTTTTATGTGAAATTATTATTTTTTTATTTTTTTGTGTTGTTCAAATACACACAAAGGCAATAAATGTGTGTAACAAAATATGAATAAATGAAATAATTTTCTGGGAGATATACCGTAATTCATTTTCTGGAATCATGTCAAAGGTGCCAAAACTCTTGACTGTATGTGACACTTGTCACTACTCTTGAGTTAGCCATGAGGCTGGATAGTCAAGAGGTCTGGGGTCAGGAGGAAATGGATCAAGACAAAGGGGCTAGGCAAAAGAGTAGTCAGAAGTGAGGTCTGAGGTTGGGTAACAACAGATCAGAGATTGAGCACAGGAATCACAGACACCACAGAGCTAAAGCTACAACTGTCAGTAATCTTACCAATGCCAGACAGGTAAATAGCCAGGTATTCACATTGGATGACATTTGGTGGAAGACCGCATCCCCAGCCTGTAATAAAGCTGCAAAGCAATCGCTAATTTGAATAGGAACAGCGCAGCGCACTCCAATCACAAATTGGGCGGCTAGAATCTTGACTGTCCGGCATGCCCCTGCCATCTAATGGGCGGCTGAGCTGTCACTCACGCATCCATATGACAGTGACTGGCAGATTCATGACAACTTATTTCACCCACTGTATAAAGTTGGGGGCATATTGCTATCCCTGTCATCAGCACCAAAGCATAAATAGGCTAAGATGCTTCTCAGGCCTGTTAGAAAACATGGGGGGGGGGGCAACAGAAGCCACAGATGTTGACACATGGGTAGTTCAAAATACAGATATAGCAATAATTTTTTACATTGTAACTTGTTAAGAAGTTTTATTTATTGGTGAATCTATAATCTTTGGTTGCAAAACCCACCTGTAGATAGTGATATATTTTTGACCCAAAATTTAGAGACTTTTAGCTTTTCCATTTGCTGAGTCAGTGGTTTTAGATCTTTTAATTGGATGTTTCTCTGCTACAAATCAAATGTCAAAAAAGTTAATGTAAAGAAGACCAGAATGCAAACATTCTTCAGAAATCACCATATTTTATTCACCAGCAGGTGAACATTGGACATTTTTACATTTCAGTTGAAAAAATTAACTCATTTACATATTGATGGCAGCGACACATCTCCAAAAAGTTGGAACAAGGACAAAAAGCCGGAAAAGTAAGTGGTGCTTGTTGTGACGGGGGTCAGTGGCTGCTCTCGTCCGCTGGCCCGGCCGCCAGGGCTCATCCCACCTGAACTCCACACCCATCGGCAGAACACTAGTCAGACAACAGAGGGTGAGGGAACCACACAATGGTTAGACTTTATTGGATCCCCAACAGTTTAAGGCATATAACACATATTCAGCAAAAGCACATAATATAACAAGCAACAGAGTCTCACCCTTCCACTGGCTCACCAGGGATCAGAATATTCGTCCCTTCGGGGACTTCCAGGGCCTACAACCCCAGTCCAGCAGCACCCAGATTTTAACGGGCACCCACTGAGAAGGGATAGCAGCAAGCTAAGGAAGCTGACCGAGCATAGCAACGTCTGTACCCAGGTGACAGAATTGTCCCAACCTGGGTATCTTCAAACCGAACTCTAGGATCCAAGGCTGAACTCCTGTAGAACATGAACCAGGTTATGATCTTCTAACCGGGATCGAAGCCCCAATGCTGAAGTCATGTATCATATCACTAACTGAAGCAAGTCCTTTTTATACCTCAAGCCTTCACAACAGGGTCTCGTGCTCTTACAGGATTAATGGGATAAGGCTGTTCTCTCATTGGTCTGCAGTCCAAGCCGACTGTATAATTTTCCTGTAAATGATGTAGGCAGAGGGGGTGAGGTAATTTACATTTACTTATTAATCCACAAACTAAGACAATGGGAGCTCCGAGCAGACTGGCAAGAAACACTTCTAATAAGATAAAAAACAAAAGAACAATACGTCTGGCCTAATTAAGAATATTTAACCCACAACATAGATGGTGATATGTTGTGTTGTCACAGTGTTAATGGAAAACAGCTGGAGGGTCAATTTTAAGCAAAGTAACATGATTTTATAATAAGAGCATGTTAAAGAGGCAAAGTCTCTAAGCAGCAAAGATGGTCAGAGATTCACCAGTCTGAACAACAGCGTCCAAAAATTGTGGAACCATTTCAGAAAAATCATCATAGAAATATGACAAATGTTTTGAATATCTCATCATCTGTGTCATCAAAAAATTCAGTGTTCTGGAGAAATTCATGTGCAGAAGGGACAAGGCAGTTTTTCAGTTTTGGATGTTTGTGATGTACGGGCTCTCAGTTGGCACTACATTAACAAAAGGCAAGATTAGGTTGTGTAGATCACTGCATGGGCTCAGGAGTACTGCCAGAAAGCAGTGTCTGTGGACACAGTTTGTCATTTCATACACAAATGTAGAATGTAGGTTCCTGATCTATCACACTTATGAGAAGCCATATATCAGTACAGTCCAGAAACACTACCATCTTCTCTGGGCCAAAGATCATTTATAATAGACCCAAGCAAAATAGAATGGATGCCGTTTTCTGTGGATTCAGGAGGAGAGGGACCATCCAGCTTGCTATCGAGGAGAGGAGCCACCCAGCTTGTTATGGAGGACAGACACGATCAAGCTTGTTTTTGAGGAGAGGAATCATCCAACTTGTTATCAAGGAGAGGAACCATTCAGCTTGTTTTTGAGGAGATGGACCATCCAGCTTGTTATCGAGAAGAGGAACCATCCAGCTTGTTATGGAAGAGAGGAACCATCCAGCTTGTTATCTGGGAGAGGGACAATCCAGCTTGCTTTTGAGGAGAGGGACCATCCAACCTGTTATTAGGGAGAGGAACCATCCAGTTTGTTATCGAGAATAGGAAAATAGGAACCATCTGGCTTGTTATGGAAGAGAGGCACCATCCAGCTAGTTATCAGGGAGAGGGACCATCCAGCTTGCTATTGAGGAGAGAAACCATCCAGCTTGTTTTCAGCTGTCTACATCTTGAGGAAAGAAGGTTTAATCATAACCACAGACACAGATTCTCTACTGTACGAGCCGTGAGACTATGGATCTTTCTGCTATATGATGTTGTAATTGTAGCGTCCCGCTAGTCAGAGCGCTACAAAAGGGTACTGCACCCCTAACAGAAGGTGCAGTATGCTTTGTCTTGGTAGGAGGTAATAGAAGCCTTAAGCTCCACAACCACACACATACACCTAGTGATAGGGGACCAATCAGACACCCGTTACTAGGGTAACCGATCCTGGTGGGATGAGAGCTAGGTTATAAAGTGAGTGGGGAATGTAGGAAGAGTAGCAGAAATACAGAACAGAGTGTGAGAGTGCAGTGAAAAGTAAGAACAGTGAAGGGTAAAGAGTAACAGAAGAACAGAAGTAATGGGGAGGGCACCTCAACCTGGTGACCCAGAAGAGAAAGGGGCAGATAGAGTACCTGAATCACCCTGGCTCAGTCCAAAGCGGGGTACCGGCTCCGACGTGGATCAGAGGTCCATCCCTCAACCGTAAATTACCGGCGTGGTCGATGTCTTCTTAGGAGCACGATCCAACCGCCCTAAACCAAGCACAGTCTCCATCAGAAGCACTAAACAGGGTTGGGAAGATAAAGGGTTCCCATATCACCTGACGGGCCTGGTTCAAGAAGTGGGATTGTGCTGGGCAGCACAGAGTAAGGACAGAGAAAGTAATAGAGAAGGAATATCAGCGGAGCTTCAGAGGGACATTGCCTACTGCCAGGACCATCTGGTTCACTACCCTGACCGAAACAACTGTTTACCCTGTAAGAATGCAGATTACTGGAGTAAAGTACCCATTCAGAATGAGCAACATGTCTGAGTTCCTTACGGATGAACTGTGATTTACCTTGCACCACACCGCAGAAACTGCGCAGCCTCATTCCAACAGCGCTGCCCTATTCGATCATTATCAACCTACAGCCGGGGACCCCGCTCTACCTGTAGAGAGCTACGACACCTACAGGTGGCATCACAACTGACTTAGTTTTATTATTTTATTTCCTCTTTCTTGTCTGCCTAAGGGCACCAACTCGGGCACCGACCACCCGTGACATCCCTGTACCAGTGCGCCCTAGATCCGAGTCCCTCAAGCCCTTGCCCCAGACATAATAAGTAATTCATTACTAAAATTCAAGGAGGGCCAGGAAGTCTTTCTTGAAAAATATATTACCGGTTATACATACTAGATTCTTTGATAGGGCGTTGATCCTGGGAACTAGTCTGATTACCCTGTGAGGAGTCAGGAAGCATTTTTTTCCCCAATGTGGAGCTTAGTGTTGCCACATGGGGCTTTTGCCTCCCTCTGGATCAATATGTTATGTTATGGGTTTGATGCGCCCCCAGGCTATGGGGTACTCGAGAACTGGCCCGGTGCCTTCCCTGGGGTATCATGGTAGTCGTGACCCGGTCCCTTGGTCTGGGATCAGTCCAAAAAGCGACGCCACCCAGGGTATGTGGTTAGTAGAACCACCGCTGCCGTATTCCTGCTGGGGACATTGACTTGGGGCAGCGTGTGTGGGAAGCCCTCCTCGGGTAGGGCTGAGGGTCCCCAGGGCAGGAGTAGTGATTGTGGATGGATTGTTGGATGGGCTTTGTGAGGGATCATGCTGGGTACAAGTCACTTACTTTGGCTGCTGCAGCTTCTTCCACACTGCTGGCTGTCTCAGTACTGGACATGGTGCTGAAAACAAAGCAGTTTCAAGCAGGAGTGAAAGTAATCCAATTTCCACACACAGATGAGCTTGCAGGGTACTTTACTCAGTCTTAAGTAGCAGTTACAACAGGTCACAGTTCTTTCCAGTTACAGTTTACAATTCAGCACTACTCCATGTTACCCACACTGTGCAGCTCAGGTAGCTTTTCTGTGTTGCTCCCTCAAAGTCCTTTCAGGCCCTTCTCTCAACTTTCACGTAGTACTTCACTCACGGGTTTGGTCTGGCTGTCTCGGACTCACGGGTGAAGAATTTTCCCTTAAAGTTAGGATCACCAGTCATATTGTAACAACTCTGTTCCTCTGCCGTAGTGGTAAGTTAGGCTTCAGCACATAAAGTCTCTGCCCCCCACCGGTGTGTCTCATGATTAGGTTATAGAATCCCCGGTCACTTCATCAGAGCTGGTTCTCTGGTGTCGGCCTATCCCTCCAGTGTCCCAGGTTACTGTCTTTGGGCACACCAGGCTCCTTCTTTCAGTCACTGTGCTAAGGGTTCCTCCGCACAGCATGGGTCTATCTGGCTGCCGGGCCCTTGTCCTCCCACCTTCCTTAGCTGTGGGGTCTCTTTCCGTCTTTCCCCTTCCTGTCGCTTCCAGGCTGTGAAGTAGGCTTTCTCTCCAGGGGTCAGTGCCTTACAGAATTCTGCGTCTCCAGGGAGCCCGAAACTGTCTAGGAAGTCGCTCTCTGTTCTGTTCTGTTCTCCAACTCGTTCTCCAACTAACTAACTCCCCTGTGTGTTCCTGGGTTTTGTTTAGGTCACTCCGCCCACTTTGTCAGTGTCCTGCCTACACTCCACCCACTGTGCTACACCCTGCCACCCCACTCCCATCCTAGAGTCCTAGACGTAGGGTCGGTGCTTGTGCGGTGTGGGTGTGTTTTGCAACCTTGCTTACCTGGCTGCACTTCCCTCTTGTGGCCACCTAGTCGCAGGGGCGCCACAGGTTGAAATAGATGGACTTAAAGTCTTCCTTCAACCTTAAAAACTATGAAACATACTGTGTGCGGGGCACTGTGGGTTACATGAGCTTTACAAATATGTCTCACTTTAAAGGAGCAATGCCTCAAAAGGGGCATCTATTTGTTGTTTTCTGGGTTCGGTTTGAAATGTGGGATCCAAATGTTGGGGGATATGAAGATATACATTTTTATGATCATCTAGTAATCTAGAATATATGATAATATTGCACCTACCTAGCCCTATTAATACATGATTAACCCCTTCCTGACAAAAGAAGCAAAGGTACATCCTTATACAGTGCAGGTGAATAGAGTGGTACCTGGAGCTGAGCAGCTCTACACACAGCAGGTGACGGCTGTGTTGTACAGTCAGCACATACCACTAACAGCAGCAACCAGACCTGTTTAACCACTTAAATGCTGCTGTTAATCTCTGTCAGCAGTAAATGGCACGATTGCGTGTTGCAGCCATTCCGGTGCCTATCTACCGCTGGGTTGCGGCCATCTTGGTGCACCTTTGAAGCCTGCGACTGGGCCTTAAAGGGAATCATTAATTTTACTATTGACTGCAATATAATAATATTGCAATATAGAGTAGAAATGATCTCCCTAGGACAGGGGTGGGGGACCTTTTTCCTGCCTGGGGCCATTTGAGAATTTCTACCAACCTTCAGGAGCTGCACAATTGTATCCAACTGAAAATAACCCTACTGTATTTGATCAAACAATGAAATAACTCACCCTACTGTGACAGCTGGAGATGCCGCTCTTTGGTGCAGATGTGATGTTCGGTGATATTGATCACATTGCTTCTCACAACTGCTTTTACAGGTTTGGATTGGCCTGGACAGCAGTCAATGCTGTGTGACAATTTTTCTAAATCCCATACTTCACTTAGGAGATGCTGAGACTACTGTATATACATCACATAGAAGACGCTGAAACTGTGTGGAGCCCACTGGGACGGGGTACTCGGTACCGGACCGGGGTACTGCTGGGGAGATCACGGCGGGCTTGGTCCGGACTGTGCCCCGGGTTCCGCAAGTAAAAGGGGTATTTACAGGGATAGTTTGTCGTGACGCCACCCACGGGTTGTGGTCGGTAAGGGGACCACCGCTGCAGCGCAGCTCTGCCAGAAGGATGGAGGGATGGATGGGCTGCAGCTAGATGGGATGAGCCTGCCGCGGGTCAGGCTGCTCCTGGCAGGGTGAAAGGGTGTAATGCACAGTTCAGAATACCTGGAGTCAGACACAGGAAACTGGAGCAGGGTTCACCGGGTTTACTTTCAAGTTCTTCAATTCAAACAGTTCACAACACAGTTCACGGTACAGTTCAATTCACAACTCCAATAACTCCAGACACTTGAACCCTCTGCAGCCAGGCTGTCGCTCTGAGACCCCCTACTCTTTCTTTATGTCCTTTCAGGCTGATTCTCTTTCTGTTCTTCCTGCGAATTGTATGGCGGCAGCTCCGTCCCTTGTGTGTAGCTTCCCCCTATGTGTATGGGCGGTAAGCCGGGTCCTCTTGGATGCTGCTGAGCCCCCAACCCTGTAGTGGGAAGACGGATCTGGAATCTGTGTTCCTCGCCGGTTTGTCCGGGGAGCCGGTGTGTAACTTCAGTCCCTCTCGGAGCCGACACTCTGGTGTTAGCCTAACCTAGGGTAACCCTGTCTTTCAAGGTATTACCGGGTTCCTCTCTAACCCGTGTGAATTCCAGATGCAATTAGGGAATGTATCCCGCCGGTAGTTGGTCGGTGCTACCGTGTTCCTCAGACCCGGTGACACCGGACCGGTCTCTGTCCCCACACTCCCCTGGGATGCCGGCTATGGCCGAGCTTTCTCTTCATGGAACAGTGTCTCTGTGGATTCTACGTCTCCAAGGAGCCCAATCCCACTGGGATGTGTCACTTTCTGTCTGTTCTTTACCTCTTGGCTCACTCTGGCCTACTAACTCCTTCCTCCTCTTTTCCTCTATTTGTACTATCTGTCACCTGACCTACATTCCCACCCACTTCCTTCTAAACTCCAACACCCCTTGTCCACCTAGAGTCCTGGGCTCCGGGTTGGGTGTTGTGTTCCTGTGGGTGTACGTGCTGTGAGGGTGTTTGATGCACAAACTGTCTACCTTTCTACCTGGCTGCAGATCCCTATGTGGCCACGCTTGTCGCAGGGGCGCCACAACTGCTGTATATACATTACCCAGGAGATGCTGGTACTGCTGAATATTCATTATACTGCTTGGTATACATCATTGGAAAGATGGCTGCAAAAATGGAAGGAAGCAGGCATCACTGGGGGGGGCACATAGTACTGGGGATACAGACATCACTGGGGGGCACATAGTATGGGGGAACACAGGCATCACTGGGGGCACATAGTACTGGGGAACACAGGCATCACAGTGGGCACATAGTACTGGGGAACACAGGCATCACTGTGGGCACATAGTACTGGGGAACACAGGCATCACTGGGGGCACATAGTACTGGGGAACACAGGCATCCCTGGGGTCACATAGTACTGGGGAACACAGGCATCACTGGGGGCACATAGTACTGGGGAACACAGGCATCACTGGGGGCACATAGTACTGGGGAACACAGGCATCACTGGGGGCACATAGTACTGGGGAACACAGGCATCCCTGGGGTCACATAGTACTGGGGAACACAGGCATCACTGGGGGCACATAGTACTGGGGAACACAGGTGACATGCCCCCCTAGGGCCATAGGATACTCGGAACCGGGCTACAGTACTACTGGGGAGTCACGGGGGTCGAGACCCGGCTCTGTGAGCCTGGCAGTGTCAATAAGAGTTTGGGGGTTCAGGTTTTGGGAATTAAAGTCGTGACGCCATCTACTCAGCCAGGGATGGCCGAAGCTGCAGTTCAGACCTCCGGGGCAGATGTTGATGCAGCCAGATGTTTTCGCTCCCCGTAGGTGGAGCAGTACCTCGGGGCAGGTGTAAATAGCAATGTGTAAATGGTGGTCAAGTTGAAGTGCAGGGCAGGGGACGCCGGAATAATTCAAGGACACAGCTGGTGCAGTTCCACACTTTTACTCACTGTTCTTGGGTAGTAATGTCCAGCCGGGTGCTGTGTCCTACGAGCCAGGGGTCCAGCCACTCCCAGGTAGATTGGATGACTTAGCCAGCACCCCGTTCTGTGTACCTTCGCTGGGTTATCTCTCTCTTGGGTTGGCCCTCTCCCTCCTGCCCTGCACCTCACACTCAGTGTCCAGCGCCAGCGGCCACAGACCTACCGGGCGATGTTCTCTCTGTCCCCTTTGGCCCTTTACAGCCACCTTTGCACCGAATAACGTGGATTTGGCTGCTGCTCCTGGAGATACAGCAGTCTCCGGCTTGCTAGCTGAGGCCTCAAGTCTCCTCTAATAGTCTGGGCCTAGTGACCCTCTGCAGCCCTGGTCCCTCCACCTGCCTGTGACCGGCAATGGATGAGAGCCCCACGGGTGGATCTCTCACTTCCTGTGCCTCTTGGACCACTTCCTTCTTTGGATCTCTCGCCTGGCTCCTTCCCTGGGACGAGCTCCTCCAGCTCCAGCCCTCTGGTCTCCGTCCTTCTCTGCTCCTCCCTTACTTCTCACACTCGCCAACTAACTTCCCACTTCCTGGTGTCCCCTCTCTTTCTACCCCTACTGACACACCCTCTAAGTGGCTCCCCTTTGTACAGTTCCACCCACCACCCTATCTTAGCCCCGTCTCTAGCCAGGGATGGGGGTTTGATCAGCTCCCCCACCATTCTGGCCTGCAGTGCCTAGTGGTGCATGCATGTTTTGTGGGCACTGAGTAGTGTACCCTCCTTACCTGGGGTTGGGGGTACCACAACTCTGGCTAAGGTGCAGTACCTCTGTGGCGACTAGACCCGCAGGGGCACCACACAGGCATCACTGGGGACCAGGGGTGGATTAAGGGTAGCCAGGGCCCGGGGCTGTTCAGACTCTGTGGGCCCCCCCCGGGTCATGTGACGGGGGTCATGTGACGGGGTCACGGGGGTCATGTGACGGGGTCGAGGGAGTCATGTGACGGAGGTTATCATATACCTGAAATAGATTATTCCAGAAAAATAGTTGCTGAGTGAAACTCTATCCTGTCAAACATCCATTGATCTGGTCAATTTACCATTCAGTTAGGAGGAAAAAAAAAAACACTTTAAGCCATAGTATTGAACAGTCCATTAGAAGGAGGCCATTATGCCCTGACTGCCCCTGTACTCAGAATAAATAACTTATAAATATCTCGATCAGTGTGCACCCTGCATGATAATCACCTGTTACTGGTCCAATGGACTTGCTTGCAGATCGGTCCGTCCCGCCTCCTTGCGGACCGACAGCGTCTTCTTCTGAATGATGTAGATAGCGCCTCCTGTCACCTGCGTTATCCACGTGACCACGTCCAATTTTTCCATTGCCTATGCTATGCCCATACCTCTCTGGCTTGTGCAGGTGCACTGTGCTCCATCATGGGGTTATCCTACAAGTTTAAAATCTCAGTAATGTCACTATACATTACACGCAGAAGACTGGGAGCCTGGAGCCATGTGCAGAGACCCCTGCGGTTCGCGCATGAGTAGATGAGTTTTACATTGTAGCTGCAGTAGGGCAGAGCACGGTGTGTTTGCGCAAGCTGGAGAGGCATCTGCACAGATGTGAGATGGGAAAGTGGGATGTGGATAACGAAGGCGTGATCCATATCATTCAGAAGAAGAGGCTGTCAGACGGCGAGGAGAGGCTGAATGGACCAATCTGCAAGCAAGAATTTTGGACTGGTAATAGGTTAGAATACAGGGTGCTAGATTTTTATAAGTTATTTATTCTGTGTACAGGGGCATTCAGGGCATAATAGCCTGTTTCTTATAATGCAGCATCAGCGTGTGCACGAGACCTTACAGATACTGAGGGGAAAAAAAATCACCAAATACTCAGCGTGTGCACGAGGCCTTACAGATTCTGAGGTAACAACTCACCAAATACTCAGCGTGTGCACGAGGCCTTACATATACTGAGGTATAAACTCACCAAATACTCAGCGTGTGCACGAGGCCTTACAGATTCTGAGGTAACAACTCACCAAATACTCAGCGTGTGCACAAGGCCTTACAAATACTGAGGTATAAACTCACCAAATACTCAGCGTGTGCACAAGGCCTTACAGATACTGAGGTATAAACTCACCAAATACTCAGCGTGTGCACAAGGCCTTACAGATACTGAGGTAAAAATTTACCAAATACTCAGCGTGTGCATGAGGCCTTACAATTACTAGGTAAAAACTCACCAAATACTCAGCGTGTGCACAAGGTCTTACACATACTGAGGTAAAAACTCACCAAATACTCAGCGTGTGCACGAGGCCTTACGGATACTGAGGTAAAAACCCACCAAATACTCAGCGTGTGCAATAGGCTTTACAGATACTGAGGTAACAACTCACCAAATACTCAGCGTGTGCACGAGGCCTTACGGATACTGAGGTAACAACTCACCAAATACTCAGCGTGTGCACGAGGCCTTACGGATACTGAGGTAACAACTCACCAAATACTCAGCGTGTGCACGAGGCCTTACATATACTGAGGTAAAAACTCACCAAATACTCAGCGTATGCACGAGGCCTTACGGATACTGAGGTAAAAACCCACCAAATACTCAGCGTGTGCAATAGGCTTTACAGATACTGAGGTAACAACTCACCAAATACTCAGCGTGTGCACGAGGCCTTACGGATACTGAGGTAACAACTCACCAAATACTCAGCGTGTGCACGAGGCCTTACGGATACTGAGGTAACAACTCACCAAATACTCAGCGTGTGCACGAGGCCTTACAGATACTGAGGTAAAAACTCACCAAATACTCAGCGTGTGCAATAGGCTTTACAGATACTGAGGAAAAAACTCACCACATACTCAGCTTGTGCCTGAGGCCTTACAAATACTGAGGTAAAAACTCACCAAATACTCAGCGTGTGCAATAGGCTTTACAGATACTGAGGAAAAAACTGACCAAATACTCAGCTTGTGCCTGAGGCCTTACAAATACTGAGGTAAAAACTCACAAAATACACAATGTGCGCACCCACTACCCCTCCACCTTGGATAGACATGTGAAATACCTCTACATGTTGTATGTGCCCCTCTATGTGGATATTTTTCTTGAATCATGAATGCATGGACTCCATACGTACATGATCCAAGCAAGATAGCCACTTATTAGAGGGGCACATGATACACCATGTATAGCCATTTCACATGTTTCTGTATTATCCAAGATGGTGGGGCACACCACTCCAGTGATTAAGGGGCCTTTCACATCAGCTGTTTTGCTGATGTGCGGCCGATTCGGCAGGTGGCGCCGGATCAGCCGCCTAATGGCCGACTTGCAGTCCAGATGCGGCAAGCCCTATGCATTGTCTATGGGGCTTGCGGTCCGGTGCGGCAAGTGCGGTTCTGCCGTGTGCGGCAGATTCGACACTTGCGGCCGCGAAAAAAAAAACACCACTTGTAGAGTTTTTTTTTCGCGGCCACAAGTGCCTGATCTGCCGCACTCAGCAGAACCGCACTTGTGATAGACAATGCATGGGGCTTGCCGCATCCGGGCCGCAAGTTGGCCGTTAGGCGGACGATCCGGCACATGCAGCGCCACCTGTTGGAACGGCCCAAACATCAGCTAAACACTGATGTGAAAGCAGCGTTCGTTAGGCCCCTTTCACATCACCGTGTCTTTCAAATTGCGTCAGATCCAGCAGATTTACCACATTTGCTGCCTAACAGCCGTTGCGACGATGGATGACAACGCGCTCAGCGGCGTTTTTTTTTTCCACCGCCGCAAATGCCGGACTTGCCGCACCCAGCAGAACCGCACTTGCCGCACCAAACCGCAAGCCCCATAAACAATGCATGGGGCTTGCCGCAAGTGTGCCGCAAGTGCGGCCGTTAGTCGGCAGATGCGGTAAATCTGCCGGATCTGCCACAATCTGAAAAAAAAAAGATGTGAAAGGGGCCTTAGTACACAAATCATTTAATTACTGCTTACATTCTTTCTTTACACTGACTGAGTCTTCCCTGCCATGCAGCAGCCACCAGGTCTGGCTGGCAGTGCACACACAGAGCACAGCCACAGGCAGCAGCAGGGCAGGAGTCAGGAGTGGACATATCACTCACCTCTCTGTCACACAGGCACGTCCTCTCTGTGCTCTGTGTCGGCATTAGGTGACGGTCCCTCTCCTCAGACTCCCTCTCTTCATGCAGGCGGCAACCCAGGAGGTGGTGGACGGCGGTCGGCGGGTGAGACACAGACTCAGTCAGGAGGACGGGGGAGTCTGCTCAGCCTCAGTCGAGATCAGCTGCCTGCCTGGGTCTGGGTCCTCCTAGAGTAGGAGGATTCAGCAAAGCCCGGTCAGGCCCGGCAGAATCAGCATAGCAGGGCGGACAGCGGCAGCCGGGACTCGGGAGAACAATGCTGCCAGCAGAGGCCGCTGGGACTATAGGAGTGGGAGCAACATCCGCAGGCAGCTACCACCGGTACGCACACCTTGTAAGCACACAGCTCCACATGCTCCATACATACATGGCTCCGCTCCGTACACCTAGTACACACTCAACTCTGCTCCATACACCTCGTACACATGGCTCAGCTCCGTACACCTCGTACACACTTGGCTTTGCTCTGTACACCTTGTACGCATACGGCTCTGCTCCATACACCTCGTACACACTCGGCTCCGCTCCATACACCTCATACACACTCGGCTTCGCTCCGTACACCTCTTACGCACTCGGCTCTGCTCTGAACACCTCGTACACGCTCGGCTCCATACACATGCGGCTCCGCTCCATACACCTAGTACACACGCGGCTCCGCTCCATACACCTCGTACACACGCGGCTCCGCTCCATACACCTTGTACACATGCGGCTCGGCTCCGTACACCCTGTACACAATCGGCTCAGCTCCATACATCTCGTACACACGCGGCTCTGCTCTGTGCACCTCGTACACACGCGGCTCTGCTCCATACACCCTGTACACACTCGGCTCCGCTCCATACACCTCGTACACACGTGGCTCCGCTCCGTACACCTCGTACACACGTGGCTCCGCTCCGTACACCTTGTACACGCGGCTCTGCTTCGTACACACTCAGCTCTGCTCCGCACATCTCATACACATGCGGCTCCGCTCCATACACCTCATACACACACAGCTCCGCTCCATACACCTCGTACACACACGGCTCCGCTCCATACACCTCATACACATGTGGCTCCGCTCCATACACCTCATACACACACGGCTCCGCTCCGTACACCTCGTACACACGCGTCTCTGCTCCGTACACCTTGTACACGCGGCTCTGCTTCGTACACACTCAGCTCTGCTCCGTACATCTCATACACATGCGGCTCCGCTCCATACACCTAGTTACACAAGCGGCTCTGCTCCATACACCACGTACACACACGGTTCCGCTCCATACACCTCGTACACACTCAGCTCCACTCTATACACCTCGTACACACACGGCTCCGCTCTATACACCTCGTACACACACGGCTCCGCTCCATACACCTCGTACACACTCAGCTCCACTCTATACACCTCGTACACACACGGCTCCGCTCCATACACCACGTACACACACGGCTCCGCTCCATACACCTAGTACACACTCGGCTCTGCTACATCCACACTGTAAATCTCCTGACCCCTGTGTGGGGGCCTCACAGGACACACAGGGGGCCTCACAGGACACCCAGGGGGCCTCACAGCACACAGGGGTCCACACAGCACACACAGGGGGGCCACACAAGACAGATAGGGGGCCACACAGCACACACAGAGGGTAACACAGCACACACAGGGGGCCTCACAGCACACACACGGGGCCACACAAGACAGACAGGAAGCCACACAGGGGGCCTCACAGGACACACAGGGGCCTCGCAGGACAGACAGGGGGCCTCGCAGGACAGACAGGGGGCCTCGCAGGACAGACAGGGGGCCTCGCAGGACAGACAGGGGGCCTCGCAGGACAGACAGGGGGCCACATAGCACACACAGGGGGCCATACAGCACACACAGGGGGACACACAGCACACACAGGGGGACACACAGCACACACAGGGGGACACACAGCACACACAGGGGGACACACAGCACACACAGGGGGACACACAGCACACACAGGGGGAACACACAGCGCACACAAGGGGCCTCACAGGACTCACAGGGGGCCACACAAAAGGCCACACAGGACAGACAGGAGGCCACATAGGGGGCCTCGCAGGGCACACAGGGGGCCCGCCGTCATGCTCTGACAGCCCGGAAGCCGCAGGGAGATGAGCACCGCGCGCGGCACTCATTTCCCGCCGGCACAGAGCTGAAGTGCCCCGGGGCCTCACAGGACACACAGGGGCCTCACAGCACACACAGGGGGCCACACAAGACAGATAGGAGGACACACAGGGGACCTCACAGGACACACAGGGGGCCTCACAGGACACCCAGGGGGCCTCACAGCACACAGGGGGCCACACAGCACACACAGGGGGCCACACAGCACACACAGAGGGTAACACAGCACACACAGAGGGTAACACAGCACACACAGGTGGGCCACACATAACTTTCATCTCATCCTCTCCTTCACCTTATCCAGCACCATGACATCCAGCACAGTGGAGGACTGCATAACGAGGAGCTGATCATGTGATCCCTGACTCCTCCCCTCTATGACATCATCACAGGTCCTGTAAGCACAGGTCTTTCATCCTGTGCGGCTCTACAGGTGGGCTCACGGTTGAGTCTAGAGAATACAGGCTCCTTGCAGGTCCTGACTTCACCCTGTACAGTCTAGCACTCTCACTACTGAAGATGCTAGAGAATACAGGCTGCTTGCAGGTCCTGACTGCAGCCTGTACAGTCTAGCACTCTCACTACTGAAGATGCTAGAGAATACAGGCTGCTTGCAGGTCCTGACTGCAGCCTGTACAGTCTAGCACTCTCACTACTGAAGATGCTAGAGAATACAGGCCCCTTGCAGGTCCTGACTGCAGCCTATACAGTCTAGCACCCTCACTACTGAAGATGCTAGAGAATACAGGCTGCTTGCAGGTATATATTATTGGTTACATCAGAATGTACAGGCTCCTTGCAGGTCCTGACTACAGCCCATACAGTCGAGCTGCTTTACTAATGCACACGCTAGAGTACAGGCTTCTTCCAGGTATATGTTAGTGGTTACATCAGAATGTACAGGCTCCTTCCAGGTCCTGACTGCAGCCCATACTGTCTAGCAGCTTCACTAATGCACACGCTAGAGAGTACAGGCTAATTGCAGGTCCTGACTGCAGCCTGTACAGTAGAGAATACAGGCTCCATTCCATATATTAGTGGTTCATCGAATGTACAGGTCCTTGCAGGTCCTGACTGCAGCCCATACTGCTCACACTTCACTAATGCACACCTAGAGTACAGGCTATTCAGGTCCTACTATGCAGCTATACAGTAGAGATACGCTCCTTGCAGGTCCTGACTGCAGCCCATACTGTCTAGCTGCTTCACTAATGACACACGCTAGAGAGTACAGGCTAATTGCAGGTCCTGACTGCAGCCTATACAGTAGAGAATACAGGTCCTTCCAGGTCCTGACTGCAGCCCATACTGTTAGCAGCTTCACTAATGCACACGCTAGAGAATACAGGCTAATTGCAGGTCCTGACTGCAGCCTTTACAGTAGAGAATACAGGCTCCATCCAGGTCCTGACTGCAGGTGATACTGTCTATGCTTCTCACAATGAAGACACTAGAGAAACAGGCTCCTTCCAGGTATATATTTAGTGGTTACATTAACAATGTAGCTGTCTCCTTGCAGGTCCTGACTGCAGCCCATACAGTCTAGCTGCTTCACTAATGAACACGCTAGAGAGTACAGGCTAATTGCAGGTCCTGACTGCAGCCTATACAGTAAGAATACAGGTTCCTTCCAGGTCCTGACTGCAGCCCATACTGTATAGCAGCTTCACTAATGCACACGCTAAGAGATACAGGCTAAGCTGCAGGTCCTGACTCCAGCCTATACAGTACAAATACAGGCTCCATCCAGGTCCGACTGCGCCCATACTGTTATAGCTGCTTTACTAATGAAGACGCTAGAGACTACAGGCTCCTTCCAGGTATATATTTAGTGGTTACATCAGAATGTACAGGCTCCTTGCAGGTCCTGACTGCAGCCTGTACAGTCTAGCACTTCACTAATGAATGCTAGAGAATACAGGCCCTAATGCAGGTCCTGACTGCAGCCTATACAGTCATAGCCCCTCACTACTGAAGAGCTAGAGAATACAGGCTGCTTGCACGGAATAATATAATGGCTCTACATCAGAAATGTACAGGCTCCTTGCAGGTCCTGACTACAGCCCATACAGTCGAGCTGCTTTACTAATGCACACGCTAGAGTACAGGCTTCTTCCAGGTATATGTTAGTGGTTACATCAGAATGTACAGGCTCCTTCCAGGTCCTGACTGCAGCCCATACTGTACTAGCAGCTTCACTAATGCACACGCTAGAGAGTACAGGCTAATTGCAGTCCTGACTGCAGCCTGTACAGTAGAGAATACAGGCTCCTTCAGGTATATATTAGTGGTTACATCAGAATGTACAGGCTCCTTGCAGGTCCTGACTGCAGCCCATACTGTCTAGCAGCTTCACTAATGCACACGCTAGAGTACAGGCTAATTGCAGGTCCTGACTGCAGCCTATACAGTAGAGAATACAGGCTCCTTGCAGGTCCTGACTGCAGCCCATACTGTCTAGCAGCTTCACTAATGCACACGCTAGAGAGTACAGGCTAATTGCAGGTCCTGACTGCAGCCTATACAGTAGAGAATACAGGCTCCTATCCAGGTCCTGACTGCAGCCCATACTGTCTAGCAGCTTCACTAATGCAACGCTAGAGAGTACAGGCTAATTCAGGTCCTGACTGCAGCCTTTACAGTAGAGAATACAGGCTCCATCCAGGTCCTGACTGCAGGTGATACTGTCTAGCTTCTTCACAACTGAAGACACTAGAGAATACAGGCTCCTTCCAGGTATATATTAGTGGTTACATTACAATGTACTGTCTCCTTGCAGGTCCTGACTGCAGCCCATACAGTCTAGCTGCTTCACTAATGAACACGCTAGAGAGTACAGGCTAATTGCAGGTCCTGACTGCAGCCTATACAGTAGAGAATACAGGTTCCTTCCAGGTCCTGACTGCAGCCCATACTGTATAGCAGCTTCACTAATGCACACGCTAGAGAATACAGGCTAGCTGCAGGTCCTGACTCCAGCCTATACAGTACAGAAATACAGGCTCCATCCAGGTCCTGACTGCAGCCCATACTGTATAGCTGCTTTACTAATGAAGACGCTAGAGACTACAGGCTACTTCCAGGTATATTTTAGTGGTTACATCAGAATGTACAGGCTCCTTGCAGGTCCTGACTGCAGCCCATACAGTCTAGCTGCTTCACTAATGAACATCGCTAGAGATACAGGCTAATTGCAGGTCCTGACTGCAGCCTATACATAGTACAGAATACAGGCTCCTTGCAGGTCCTGACTGCAGCCCATACTGTCTAGCAGCTTCACTAATGCACACGCTAGAGAGTACAGGCTAATTGCAGGTCCTGACTGCAGCCTATATACATAGAAATACAGGCTCCATCCAGGTCCTGACTGCGCCCATACTGTCTAGCTCTTCACAACTGAAGACACTAGAGAATACAGGCTCCTTCCAGGTATATATTAGTGGTTACATCAGAATGTACAGGCTCCTTGCAGGTCCTGACTGCAGCCCATACTGTCTAGCAGCTTCACTAATGCACACGCTAGAGAGTACAGGCTAATTGCAGGTCCTGACTGCAGCCTATACAGTAGAGAATACAGGCTCCTTCCAGGTCCTGACTGCAGCCCATACTGTCTAGCAGCTTCACTAATGCACACGCTAGAGAGTACAGGCTAATGCAGGTCCTGACTGCAGCCTATACAGTAGAGAATACAGGCTCCTTCCAGGTCCTGACTGCAGCCCATACTGTATAGCAGCTTCACTAATGCACACGCTAGAGAATACAGGCTACATTTCAGGTCCTGACTGCAGCCATACAGTACAGAATACAGGCTCCATCCAGGTCCTGACTGCAGCCCATACTGTATAGCTGCTTCACTAATAAGACACGCTAGAGAATACAGGCTCCTTCCAGGTATATTTAGTGGTTACATACAGAATGTACAGGCTCCTTGCAGGTCCTGACTGCAGCCCATACTGTCTAGCTAGCTTCACTAATGCACACCTAGAGAGTACAGGCTAATTGCAGGTCCTGACTGCAGCCTATACAGTAGAGAATAACAGGCTCCTTGCAGGTCCTGACTGCAGCCCATACTGTCTAGCAGCTTCACTAATGCACACGCTAGAGATACAGGCTAATTGCAGGTCCTGACTGCAGCCTATACAGTAGAGAATACAGGCTCCTTCCAGGTCCTGACTGCAGCCTATACAGTCTAGCAGCTTCACTAATGCACACGCTAGAGAGTACAGGCTAATTGCAGGTCCTGACTGCAGCCTATACAGTAGAGAATACAGGCTCCATCCAGGTCCTGACTGCAGCCCATACTGTCTAGCTTCTTCACAACTGAAGACACTAGAGAATACAGGCTCCTTCCAGGTATATATTAGTGGTTACATCAGAATGTACAGGCTCCTTGCAGGACCTGACTGCAGCCCATACTGTATAGCTGCTTCACTAATGAAGACACTAGAGAGTACAGGCTAATTGCAGGTCCTGACTGCAGCCTATACAGTAGAGAATACAAGCTCCTTCCAGGTCCTGACTGAAGCCTATACAGTCTACCTGGTTCACTACTGAAGACACTAGAGAATACAGGCTCCTTGCAGGTGTATACTAGTGGCTACATCAGAATGTATGGTCTCCTTCCAGGTCCTTACTGCAGGCCATACAGTCTCTAGCTGGTTCACCACTTAAGACACTACACAGTGGGGGCTGCTTCCTGGTACATATTAGTGACTACATCTGGATGTATGAGCTCCTTCCAGGCAGGACGTAACGATCGGGCTCATAAGGGTCATGACCAGGCCCGCCGACCCCTGACCCCAGCGCCTGCTTCACATGGATGTGTGTCCCCGTGGATGTATATCTCTGTCACTGCACGGCAGTCTGCCCTGGCCAGTCCCAAGGCAGTCCTATGGCCGCCGGAGGACTGGCACTTTACCTTTAATTGCGTCTGGAAAACATAGTC
This sequence comes from Allobates femoralis, assembly GCA_033576535.1. NCBI lineage: Eukaryota > Metazoa > Chordata > Amphibia > Anura > Aromobatidae > Allobates > Allobates femoralis. The sequence goes on from JARQOC010000002.1 coordinate 28,383,280, forward strand.
GTTCCGCGGCCCAGTGTGCAGCACCTTGATGAGGTCATCACACTGCAGCATGCGGGAATGGCAAGCGTGCACTCCATGGAGAAGCTGGAGAATCTACCCTATTTCCCCGAAATTAAGACATACCCTGAAAATAATACATACTAAGGGAGTTTGCATAGCTGCTAAATAAAAGTATCAATATGGCCGCGGTATGAGAGGCACGTGTGCCACAGGGCTCCTACCATCCTGCCCTAATCTCTACCATCCCACAAATGTGGCACCTCTCATCGCCTCTATCGTAGCCCTATCTCGTTGGGGCACCACTGAGGCACACATAGCTGTGCCCCTTTTCCTCTGGGTAGTTCATGAGGCCACTGAAGACCACTCTGCAGGTACCGTCCCCCCCTCCCATCTTAAGGCCGCCAGCCTACATCTATCCCTGACAGAAGCCCATCCACCAACCTCCGGGCCGAGAAGTCACTGGACCCCCCTGGCGAGCACCGCCCGAACCTGCCGAACCCCTTCCCAGCCGCAACTGTGATGGCCGCAAGCGGGTCCCCCGCTTCCAGTCTGCTCCCCGGCCTGGCTTGGCAGTTCCGTTCATCTTCAGTAATGGCCCGCCCCGGCTGTACCTCTATACTGGCCCGTCCACTTATACTACTACCTCTGCATCCCGGAGCTTCTTAGCTCTGGCCACGACCCCTCCTATCTCCTACATCCCTGTCCCTGCACCAAAGACACAGGCCCAGGGAAGCACCTTACAGTACAAGCCGACAGGCTTGCCACGCACCTGCCCCTGCCGAATGACTGCACCAGCAGCACAACGCCAACAGCCTACACCCTGGCATTGATTCATCACCACCGCTCATCTCTTGCTGCTGCTGACCCCCAGCTGCATCTGATCCCCGGCCACACCTGATCCCCGGCTACATCTGATCCCTGGCTATACCAGACCCCTGGCTGCATCTGATCCCTAGCTGCACCTGACCCCTGGCTGCATCTGATTTCAAGCTGCATCTGATCCCTGGTTGCACCTGATCCCTAGCTGCATCTGACTCCTGGCTGCATCTAATCCCTGACTGCATCAGATCCCTGGCTGCACTTGCGCATGCAGTCCTGACTTTGCACAACTTCATCACCATCACACATCCTTCCACTGCATTTAATCCCTGGCTACATCAGACCCCTGTCTGCATCTCATCCCGTGCCATACCTCATCCCTATGTGTTATAGACTTGGTCCTGACTTGACACAACTTCATCGCTACCACACATCTCTTCACTGCATCTGATAACTGGCAGCATCTGCTACCATGGCTGCTTCTCACCCCTGCTGCACCTCATCACTACGTGCTGCAGTACATAGTTACGTGCTGCAGTACATAGTTACTGTCAACTATGTTTCCTCTTATTTTTACCCTCACCCCTATACTTCTTTTCATACTAACTCCATTTATCCATCCACCCAGTAATGAATACTCTCTCCCTCTATCCTGCCCAGCCACCTCACCTCCTCCACAGAACTATTTCTTCTCATACAACATACAATCCTTTGTCTCCAAACATGCACGTAACCTCTCCTACCCCCACCATCTGACCCTCTCCCTGTTTCTCCTACTTGCTGATGACATATTTCCAAATCCTGGACCCCTCATCACATCTCCAGTTACTTTTAACCGATACCCACACTCCAACTCTAAACTCCGCAACCTTAATAACCTTATACCCATTCGACCAGCCCCAGCTCCCCCAATCCCTCTACCTGGATCACTATGGAACACTCGCTCCATCTGCAACAAACTCTCTTACATCCACAACCTCTTCACCACTAACAATCTCTCATTCATTGGCATAACTGAAACCTGGCTCACCCCGATGCAGCCTCCTCAGCTGCACTTTCCTATAGTGGACTCAGTCTCTCTCATACCCCCCGCCCTAGCAACAAGCATGGAGGGATGGGCTTACTTCTGTCTGACAATTGGTCCTGTACCCCAATCCCACTGCCACTCTCTGCTATTCTCCCCTCTTTCAAGGTACACTCTGTCGTATCTACTCCCCCTGCAAACTTCAGTTAGCTGTTATCTACCACCCCCCCAGGATCAGTCTCCACTTTTCTTGACCACTTCACCACCTGGCTACTCCACTTCCTCTCTGCAGACATCCCCACTACCATCATGGGCGACTTCAACATCCCCATTGACACTCCCCACCCTGCTGCCTCTAAACTTCTATCACTCACTGCATCCTTTTTGGCTCTCTCAATGGTCCTCCTCTGCCACTCATAAAGATGGCCACACACTCAACCTCATATTCCCCCACCTATGTTCCTTCACTAACCTCTCCAACCCACCCCTCTACCTGTCCGACCTCAATCTACTGACTTTCTCTTCCCTCTCCTTTCCTAACACACTACCCCCACTCCACAAACCCACTCATCCTTGAAGAAATCTCAACCATATTGATCTACACTCATTCTCAAGAAGGTGAATATTCATTAGCTTAATTACCCATCATTTTTCTCACCATAAGGCCGGTTTCACATACGATTTCTGGCTGTCAGTGGGGATCCGTGTTTTGACAGGATCCCCATGGATCCCTGCAATCGGATGGCAAATAGCCATCCGTTTCCAATTTGATGCAGGATGCATGTGGATCCTGTTCTCCCTGCATCTTCTCTATCTGTCCCTCTTTTATGCCTGCTCCCCCCTGTCATCACCCCTATCCTCTCCCCTCCGGTATCTAAAAAATAAATCCTCCCAGAGGATACATTACCTTCCGCCGGCTCCATGCGACAGTCACTAATGTATCCTCTGGGAGGATTTTTTTATTTTTTAGATACCGGAGGGAAGAGGACAGGGAATAAGACAGGGGGGAGAGGATAGGGGGGAGCAGAGATAGAAGAGGGACAGACGGGGAGCGACACAGGGACAGGCAGGGTTATGTACTGGGCACTGCCTCTGGGCAGGCTCAGTACATAATCACGGAGCCGACATCGGATCTGATGTCCATAGGCTCCCATTGTGTAGCCCTATGGGTCCATCATGGATCTGTCACGGATCTGTGGTGTCCAATTTTAGTCACGGACACCAAAATTGCAGCAAGCTGTGATTTTGGCTCCGTGAATAAATCGGAAGGCTGCTTAAATCGGATGGCAAAAAGGACACATCCGAGCACAATCCGAGCCCATAGGCCTACATGGGAGCACAAATCGCATCTGTTTTGAAACTGTTACACTCTGACGCCTCAAAATTGTGATGTAAAACCGGCCTTAGATAACATTTTGCATCAGTTCACATGTATTCAGTGCTCTAAGCTAAGCACGTCCTATATATCTGAAACACACGGTTCATATGAAACTCAAGGTGGATCCATTTACTAATGAGGCGACAGCTTTGCTCCAGACTCAAACCTGTGGTCACCTGCTCTTTTGTGCTTAAAAATAGGGACATTGTCGGATCATAGGTCAGACACTATTCAGACACAATCCCTTATGGAAAATGCCCTTTAATGAGGCAGAGGGAGACACTGGACAAAGCATTTCAAATGTTTACACATAATCCCTGGTGTAAGTGATCAGCGTTTAGCACAAGATAAGTGCGAGCCGAGCCTAATGGCCACTTTACACGTCCCAACATCGGTCCGATATTGAATACAACGCCGCGGGAGCGCGCTTTTTCTGGGCAGAATTCCAAGATCGCATAGGAGATGTTACACAGCGCGATATCGGCAGGCAACGCCACTGCAATGTGTACGCCCCCTTGTACAGCCGACCCAGGAACGACCATTTAACATGGGAGAGAATAGGAGAAGTTGTACTCCACATCGTTGTTGGGCTTTTACACAGCACGATCCAGCCACATCGTCCATCCAATATCGGGCCGTTGGGAGACCAGGCTAATTTTTTCCCCGATATCGTTTTGGCATCGTTCGTGCATCGTATTGGACATTTACACCATACAACGTACGAACGATATCGGGGCCAACGCACAAACCACGTGACATTTTATCGGAGTTGGACGCCGATATCGGGACGTGTATAGTGGCCATTAGTAAGATCTTTAGGAGGAAAAATAAATCGACAGCAGGTCAAGAATTGCTTTTATTTAATTTATACTGTGCGGTATAGGTGATTAACACGGCTTTATTCTTGGATCGGTGCAATCACAGCAATACCAGATTTAGATCTTATTTTTATGTTTGGCTGCTATTACACAAACGAAGAAACGCTGTGTCTTTGATTTGGTTCACATTTTGCATTGCCTTATATTGAGAGCTCTGCTTTTTCTGTAAATGTGCCAAAATAGTCATGTAAGGGCTTTATTATGTGCGTGACGAGTTGTATTGATAATATTTTCGGCCACACATTTTTTTTATATTACTTTCTGATTTTTAATAAGCACGTCACCCTCTCCCTTCCGTTTGATTCACATACTCTTCACCCACCTCCTCCTTCCTGTTTGTTTCACATAAATCGCCCCCACACTCCCTACCCTCTCTCCTTTTCAGTGATTACATTACAGAAAAGGGAGGGGGGTGGGGTGGGGGGAAACAGTGTCTTCAGCTCCTGTATGAGGGCTTTACACCATCCTTATGTCACCTCTGCAGGCACGGTCAACTGACCTGATCACGTTGCTGAGGTCTCCCTGACCTGGACTGCCGGTAAAAGTGTGCTGCTTCCAATGTACAGAGTATGCAAATTGAGTCTGTGGAGCCTCGATTAGGAGTCTCAACACAGGACTAGCCAGATCTTCCTCTAGTGAAGGACCTAGCCATGATAAAGGGCCACTTAATATGGTGGTTGAGTCAATATCCAGCTCATTACAAGCTTAAAGATATGACCAGGAAATACCAAGGCCAGGTATCCGTCCACAGACAGCTGTTTCGGGGTGTTGCCCCTCATCAGTGTGGAGTAGGATTCTGGCTAGGTGGGAGCAATGCCTAGTAGACCAACAAATTGCTCCCACCTAGCCAGAATCCTACTCCACACTGATGAGGGGCAACACCCCGAAACAGCTGTCTGTGGATGGATACCTGGCCTTGGTATTCCCTGGTCATATCTTTAAGCTTGTAATGAGCTGGATATTGACTCAAAGGGCCACTTAATATGGTGGTTATCATGGCTAGGTCCTTCACTAGAGGAAGATCTGGCTAGTCCTGTCTTGAGACTCCTAATCGAGGCTCCACAGACTCAATTTGCATATTAAAATTCCCAGGGGGCAATGGGCCTAGGAATTCACTGTGTTGAGCGCTTTAGCCGGCTGCCCGCAGTGTTTTCTTGAACTGGTCTCCCTGAGATCAATGTCTTGACACTTGTAAAACTGATTGCAGGAAACCAGCATGTGGCAGTTTCTCTGACCCACTGGCAGCTGACGACGTGTCAGAGAATAGCTGGCTCCTACTATGGGGGGGAAGGCAACATATGCAGCCGGCAGGAAGATATCTCGGGCTATGCATCAAAAGGCCCAATGGTGCCCCCCTGCCTGCTGTGCCCAGGGCAGATGTCCCACCAGTGCCCCCCCCCCTAGATACGCCACCGATTATAGAAATGAAAATTCTGCCCATTGCTCTCAAAACAGTTTTATTATATCAAATATATAAAATAATTGTAACAAAAAGGAGAAAGTTATACATATTTTTATACAAATATAGAACAATGAAATTTAGAAATCAATATATAAACAAGTGACGTCTGAGATAAGTTACAATGAAAGCAAAATCCTTTTGGACCCAAGTTCCCTGCGCTTCAGTTGAAATATCTGATTTCTGTATATATGATAACATTTATCGTTTAATACATTGGAGAAGACACGAGCGCAGGTATATCTTCTGCAACTCGCGGACATGCAATCTTGTAGCCATGAGATATGGCGGCAACAGGAAGGTAGTGTTAATTTGAGCCGTCCAGATAACACCAGAGGTCCAATGTCCCCAGAGAAGAATATGTGAAATGACCAGAGCCCAGGAGGTGCCTGTGAGGAAACCAGCAAGGTGACCTGGTGGCTGCAAAAAATTAAAATCGGAGAAAGGGGAGGGAGCGAATGCGAGAAAGATGGAAATATAAGGAGGAGGAGGGTGGAGAAAGGCGGAGGAGGATGGGCGGAAAAAGGCGGAAAAGGCAGGAGGGAGCGGAGAAGGGCGGAAAAGGCAGGAGGGAGCGGAGAAGGGAGGAAAAGGCAGGAGGGGGCGGAGAAGGGCGGAAAAGGCAGGAGGGAGCGGAGAAGGGCGGAAAAGGAGGAGGGGGAGAAGGCGGAAAAGGAGGAGGAGGAGGGGGAGAAGGCGGAAAAGGGAGGAGGGGGAGAAGGCGGAAAAGGAGGAGGAGGGGGGAGAAGGCGGAAAAGGAGGAGGAGGAGAGGGGAGAAGGCGGAAAAGGAGGAGGAGGAGAAGGCGGAAAAGGAGGAGGAGGAGGGGGGAGAAGGCGGAAAAGGAGGAGGAGGAGAGGGGAGAAGGCGGAAAAGGAGGAGGAGGAGAGGGGAGAAGGCGGAAAAGGAGGAGGGGGAGAAGGCGGAAAAGGAGGAGGAGGAGGGGGGAGAAGGCGGAAAAGGAGGAGGAGGAGAGGGGAGAAGGCGGAAAAGGAGGAGGAGGAGAGGGGAGAAGGCGGAAAAGGAGGAGGGGGAGAAGGCGGAAAAGGAGGAGGAGGAGGGGGGAGAAGGCGGAAAAGGAGGAGGAGGGGAGAAAGCTTGCCCAAAAGAAAATAAAAGGGCGAGAGACCCCAAGACAGCAAACCCTAGCAAGCTAAGAGATAGAGAGAGGGAGGGTTGTTTGCAGTGATTATACTCATCTGACATTATCAGGCTCCACAGTGTCACCTCTTCAACGGCCTCACATGGATTGTAGAGACGAGCAGTGATGAAATGTTCTCCACAGTGACCCTGCTGTAGATGGGGGAAATCCACAATACCTAGAACAGAAAAAAAATAATAAATCATGCAGAAACACTCGATACAAGTTGTGCCTGACTCCTATAGAAACAAGGCTAAAATTGATCCGCAGAGTCCGAGGATAGAACACGGCCCGAAAAGTGGAGCCAACTTTTTTTATGTAGTTTCAAACTTCCTGGTGGCCGAGCAGAAACACTGAGTCCTGCGTCCCCCAATACTATTAATAAGAAAAAAAGTTTTAAAGGGAAACTGTCACCACGCCGGGCCTATTAAACTAAAAGCCACCTCCAGCAGTGCCTATGCTGCATTTAGTGAAGGAGTGAATGTGGCTCTTGTCCCCCTTCCCACCCGGACACCAAAATAATCACTTTATGAGAAATTACTTTAGGTCCGGGAGGTATACTCCCCTCCCAGGACCCAAACCCCTCGCTGCTGTTACCCCACCTCTGGGACCCTCCTACTCTGTTCCTTGCGAGTGGTGCAGATCTCTCAGCTCTTGGGCATCTTCGTGAGCTCTGCCTGGAAGCTGAGGTCAGATGGTATCACGTAGGCACCAGATCCCGCCCAGAGTGCTCTTATGCTGTACTAGATGTTGGCCCGATTCTAACGCATCGTGTATTCTAGATTATGTATGTAGTTTATTTATGAAGATTTAAGAATAATGCAAAGGGAAGCTGGGTTTAAATCCTGCGCCAATATCGCTGATTGCTGGCAAGGGAACCGGCCGGGCGCAACGAATCAGCAAAGCGTGGTTGAAATGCCGCGCCAATTTGCGGTCAAACTGTCCCTGTTGCTGATTGATTGGTCAGGCCAGCCGCCTGCGACCAGCAACGCAGGATTTGCGTTACAGACAAAAGTAGACAATTATATAGTAGATACCTACAGCAGTATCGGTGTGCAACGGTGCCAGTGAACAGTGGTGCCAGAATCCAGGAGGGGACAGCGGGCGGGTGCGGTCAGGAGAGGGCCAGGGCACAGCGGGCAGGAGGGGGCCGGGTGCAGGCAGTAGGGGCCAGGAAAGAGCGGGCGGTGCAGGCAGGAGGGGCCGGGGAAGAGCGGACGGGTGCAGGCAGGAGGGGGCTCGGGGACAGCGGCTTGGTGTGGGCAGGAGGGGGCCGGGGAACAGCGGCTCGGTGAGGGCAAGAGGGGGCCCCTCCTGCCCACACCCGGCCGCTGTTCCACGGTTCACTCCTGCCCGCAGCAGAGTGCTTAGCAGAGTATACAGGGGTCAGTGGTTAGCAGAGTGCGCAGTGGCTCAGTGGTTAGCAGAGTGCACGGTGGCTCACTGGTCAGTGCAGCAGCGCGGTGGGCAGGATGAGGGGAGCCGGGGGGGAAGACGCAGGATGGGGGGGTGTGTGTACGCAGGATGGAGAGGGGGGACGCAGGATGGGGTGGGGGAGACGCAGGATGGGGGAGACGCAGGATGGAGGGGGGGACGCAGGATGGGGGGAGGACGCAGGATGGGGGGGGGAGACGCAGGATGGGGGGGAGGGAGACGCAGGATGGGGGGGGAGGGAGACGCAGGATGGGGGGGGAGGGAGAACGCAGGATGGGGGGGGAGGGAGACGCAGGATGGGGGGGAGGAGACGCAGGATGGGGGGGGGGAGACGCAGGATGGGGGGGGGGGAGACGCAGGATGGGGGGGGGAGGGAGACGCAGGATGGGGGGGGGAGACGCAGGATGGGGGGGGGGAGGAGGACGCAGAGGATGGGGGGGGGGGAGGAGACGCAGGATGGGGGGGGGAGGAGACGCAGGGGGTGGGGGAGACGCAGGATGGGGGGAGGAGCAGGATGGGGGGGGGGGAGGAGACGCAGGATGGGGGGGGGGGAGACGCAGGATGGGACGCAGGATGGGGGGGGGATGGGTGGGGGGGAGGGAGACGCAGGATGGAGGGGGGGGGGGGGGGAGACGCAGGATGGGGGGGGGGGGGGGAGGGGGAGACGCGGTGGGGGGGGGGAGACGCGGTGGGGGGGGGGGGGACGCAGGATGGGGGGGGGGGGACGCAGGATGGGGAGAGACGCAGGATGGGGAGAGACGCAGGATGGGGGAGAGCGGGGGAGGGAGCCGCGGCGGAATGGGGGAGGGGGAGCCGGGGGACGCAGGATGGGGGAGCCGGGGTGGGAGCCGCAGGATGGGGGGGAGCGCGGGACGCAGGATGGGGAAGCTGGACGGAGCCGGGAGGGTTTTTGCAGGATGTAGGCGCTCCTCCTGCCCCCCTCTCTCCCCGTGGCCCCCCTCCCTCTGCTGCCCTTACTCCCCGCTCCTCAATGGTGATAACAATAAAAAAAGCCCATAAGGATACTTACCCTCCGCAGCCGCGCTCCATCTGTCTTCTAAGTATCCTTATCGGCTTTTTTTATTTTTATCATCATTGAGAGGGGGGGGGACAGTATTGGGGGACGGGAGCGTGGGGGGGGGGGGGGCCCCGGGGGGCAGGAAGAGCGGATCGGGGCCGGAGGGCGGGGTGAGGGGGTCCGACCGATGGCGAGAGTGAGGCAGTATTAGCCCCGCTCTCGCTAACGGTCGGCCATCTTGCTTAGGGATACAGTCGGCTTCCGTCAGAATGTGACGTCATTTCGATGACATACTGACGGAAGCTGGCTTAGGGTTTTATTAGAATAGATACAGACTGCATGGCTGGGAATCTGGCAAGGAGGGAACAGGCGCAGCACGCTGTTTCCGCAGGCGCCAGATTCGAACCATGTGAGATGCCCGAGAGCTGAGAGATCTGCGCAGGTGCCGAGGGCCGCTTTTGAGGAACAAAGTAGGAGGTCCCTGGGGAGTAGGGGATAAGAGCCACCTTCACAAATGGCTCTTTTGGTATAATAGGCCCCATGCGAGCATCATGCCCCTCTACCCACGAGATCCTATCAAGCAGCACCCCCATGCGAGCATCATGCCCCTCTACCCACGCAGATCCTATCAAGCAGCACCCCCATGCAAGCATCATGCCCCCCTACCCACGCAGATCAGCCCCATGCAAGCATCATGGCCCCCTACCCACGCAGATCCCCATGCGAGCATCATGCCCTTCTACCCAAGCAGATCCCCTTCAAGCAGCATCTCCATGCGAGCATCATGTCCTTCTACCCACGCAGATCCCCATCAAGCAGCAGACCTATGCGAGCATCATGCCCCCCTACCCACGCAGATCCCATCAAGCAGCAGCCCCATGCAAGCATCATGCCCCCCTACCCATGCAGATCAGCCCCATGCGTGCATCATGGCCCCGTACCCACACAGATCCCCATCAAGCAGCAGCCCCATGCAAGCATCATGCCCCCTACCCACGTAGATTCCCCATCAAGCAGCAGCCCCATGCAAGCATTATGCTCCTCTAACCACTCAGATCCCCATGGAGCAAGCAGCAGCCCCATGCAAGCATCATGCCACCTTACCCACGCAGATCCCTATCAAGCAGCAGCCCCATGCAAGTAACTGCAAAGAACTTGCCCACCTACCCATGCAAATCCCTAGCAAGCAGCATCCCAATGTAAGCATCATGCCCCCCACAGACCCCCAGCAAGCAGTCCCATGTAAGCATTATGTTCCCCTAGCCACTGCGCAGCACGCACCCAAGCAGCAAGCAGTCCCATGTAAGCATTATGTTCCCCTAGCCACTGCCGCAGACCCCCAGCAAACAAGCAGTCCCATGTAAGCATTATGTTCCCCTACACACTCAGATCCCTGAGAAGCAGTCCCATGTAAGCATCATGCCCCCGAAGACCTCAGCTAGCAGTCCCATGCAAGCATTATGTTCCCCTAGCCACTCCACAGATCCTCCATGCAAACAAGCAGTCCCATGTAAGCATTATGTTCCCCTATCCACTCAACAGTCCCATGTAGCATCATGCACCTCACAGACCCCCAGTAAGCAGTCCCATGTAAGCATTATGTTCCCCTACCCACTAATCCCTGAGAAGCAGTCCCATGTAAAAGACTCAGCAAGCAGTCCCCCACAGACCCCCAGCAAGCAGTCCCATGTAAGCATTATGTTCCCCTACCACTGAGATCCCTGAGAAGCAGTCATGTAACAGACTCCAGAAGCAGTCCCCCCAAACCCCAGCAATGCAGTCCCATGTAAGCATTATGTTCCTCTACCCACTGAGATCCCTGAGAAGCAGTCCCATGTAAACAGACCTCCACAAGCAGTCCCCCCACCAAACCCCCAGCAAGCAGTCCCATGTAAGCATTATGTTCCTCTACCCACTTAAATCCCTGAGAAGCAGTCCCATGTAAACAGACCTCCAGAAAGCAGTCCCAAACAGACCCCCATGAAGCATTATGTTTCTCTACCCACTGAGATCTCTGAGAAGCAGTCCCATGTAAACAGACCTCCAGCAAGCAGCCCCACAACCCCCAGCAAGAGTCCCATGTAAGCAGTATGTTCCTCTACCCACTGAGATCCCTGAGAAGCAGTCCCATGTAAACAGACCTCCAGCAAGCAGTCCCCCACAACCCCCAGCAAGCAGTCCATGTAAGATTATGTTCCTCTACCCACTAGATCCCGAGAAGCAGTCCCATGTAAACAGACCCCAGCAAAGCAGTCCCATGTAAAACAGACACCCAGCAAGCATTATGTTTCTCTACCCACTGAGATCTCTGAGAAGCAGTCCCATGTAAACAGACCTCCAGCAAGCAGCCCCCCCCACAAACCCCCAGCAAGCAGTCCCATGTAAGCATTATGTTCCTCTACCCACTGAGATCCCTGAGAAGCAGTCCCATGTAAACAGACCTCCAGCAAGCAGTCCCCCCAACAAACCCCCAGCAAGCAGTCCCATGTAAGCATTATGTTCCTCTACCCACTTAGATCCCTGAGAAGCAGTCTCATGTAAACAGACCCCCAGCAAGCAGTCCCATGTAAGCATTATGTTCCTCTACCCACTGAGATCCCTGAGAAGCAGTCCCATGTAAACAGACCTCCAGCAAGCAGCCCCCCCCACAAACCCCAGCAAGCAGTCCCATGTCAGCATTATGTTCCTCTACCCACTTAGATCCCTGAGAAGCAGTCCCATGTAAACAGACCCCCTGCAAGCAGTCCCATGTAAGCATTATGTTCCTCTACCCACTGAGATCCCTGAGCAGTCCCATGTAAACAGACCCCCAGTAAGCAAGCAGTCCTATTTAAGCATTACGCTTCCTTACCTACTCAGATCCCTGAGAAGCAGTTTACACATACAATCAGAAGATTATCCGCCCCAGCAAATCGACACTGCAGCACGAGGGAAGCTGCCTCACAGAAGCCCGCCATAATCCACACTGCCCGAGGGAAAGGGAAAAGCAGGAGGTAAAAGGAGGGCACGCCCCTGAGATGAGGAGGCCCCGCCTCTTCTAATGACGTCACACCTGCAAGCAGCCTGTATTCTCTAGCATCTACCGTGGGCTCACACTGCTGAGTGGGGGTGTAAGTGTAACGCGGCGGCGGCCGGGACTGTAGGAGAGAGCGGAATCAGCAGGGAGACATAACACCACCGGGCGCCCTGCAGATGCCGCCCCTCAACTAGTAGGGCTCGTCACCTCATGGACGCTGCAGCCCTGCGTGCACAGTGCTATGTGATGGCGCCGTTTCGGATTATAATGGGGCAATTTATCCCCTGGGCTGCGGGCCCCTAGACACCATTGGGCCCGGGGCAAAAGCCCATATTGACCTCATTATAATCCGCCACTGCTGGGGACACATAGTACTGGGGGCACAGGCATCACTGGGGGGGACACATAGCACTCTGGGGCACAGACATAACTGGGGGGCACAGGCATCACTGGGGAGGGGCACAGGCATCACTGGGGGGGACACAGGGATCACTGGGGGGCACAGAGATCCCTAAGGGGGCACTGGCAAGCAGGAGCATCGGGAGTTCTCCCGATGGGCCGTTGATTGTGGAGTGGGCGGGGCCTAGTGTCAGACTGGGCCATGGAGCAAGGAGTTTGTCCTTTATGGACCATTCAGGGCCGCCAGGTACACTGGTAACTTTGCATATTGAAATCACCAGCAGCCACATTATAATCTGTACAAGGCTACAAGCCTCCAGACTGTGATGTGGCTGCTGGTGATTGAAGTGCTGCACCGCTAGCACCGCAGCCGCTGAGCAGGGATTATGAAGGGCCGAAGTTCCCGACCATGATCGCTGCTGGCCGGCATCCTCTCCTCCTCTGCCCTCCATTAAACAATCTAATCAGCTGTTGGTGGGAGAGGGGAGGGTTCTGTGAGGGGGGGGGGGTCGCGTCGCACCTTCATATGCCACACACAGGGAGCTGAATGACCCGGAAGTAGCAGCTCTTGCACTTCTGGGGTCATCATTCAGCTTCCTGTGTCAGAGGAGCTGCAGCTGCTTCAGTGTGTGTGGAGTGAGGTGACATCATCTCACCACACACTGCAGGACGTCAACACAGAGTGAGGAGGAGGAGGACGACGATCCCGGAGCTGAAGGACACAGGAGAAGGAGCAGGTGAGTGCACTGCTCCTGGACCTGAAGATGGGGGAGATGGGGCAGGAGGGCTAATACTGCAGGCTGGAGGGGGGATGTGACAGTAAGGATATTGCTGCAGGCTGGAGGGGGGATGTGACAGTAAGGATATTGCTGCAGGCTGGAGGGGGGATGTGACAGTAAGGATATTGCTGCAGGCTGGAGGGGGGATGTGACAGTAAGGATATTGCTGCAGGCTGGAGGGGGGATGGGGCAGGAAGGCTAATGCTGCAGGCTGGAGGGGGGATGGGGCAGGAAGGCTAATGCTGCAGGCTGGAGAGGGGGATGGGGCAGGAAGGCTAATGCTGCAGGCTGGAGAGGGGGATGGGGCAGGAAGGCTAATGATGCAGGCTGGAGAGGGGGATGGGGCAGGAAGGCTAATGATGCAGGCTGGAGGGGGGATGGGGCAGGAAGGCTAATACTGCAGGCTGGAGGGGGGGATGCGGCAGGAAGGCTAATGCTACAGGCTGGAGGGGGGATGGGGCAGGAAGGCTAATGATGCAGGCTGGAGGGGGGATGGGGCAGGAGGGCTAATACTGCAGGCTGGAGGGGGGATGTGACAGTAAGGATATTGCTGCAGGCTGGAGGGGGGATGTGACAGTAAGGATATTGCTGCAGGCTGGAGGGGGGATGGGGCAGGAAGGCTAATGCTGCAGGCTGGAGAGGGGGATGGGGCAGGAAGGCTAATGATGCAGGCTGGAGGGGGGATGGGGCAGGAAGGCTAATACTGCAGGCTGGAGGGGGGGATGCGGCAGGAAGGCTAATGCTGCAGGCTGGAGGGGGGATGGGGCAGTAAGGCTTATGCTGCAGGCTGGAGGGGGGATGGGGCAGTAAGGCTTATGCTGCAGGCTGGGGGGGGGATGGGGCAGGCAGGCTAATGCTACAGGCTGGGGGGGGGATGATTGAGAGGCTAATGCTACAGGCTGGGGGGGGGGGGTGATGGGGGGGCTAATGCTGCAGGCTGTGATGTTGATGTTGAGGGATCATGCTGCTGACTAGGGGGATTATGGGGAGACTAATGCTACAGGCTGGGGGGGATGATGGGGAGGCCAGTGCTGCAGGCTGGGGGTGCTTATGGAGCAGGAGGGCTAATGCTGCAGGCTGGGGGGGATTATGGGGCAGGAGGGCTAATACTGCAGGCTGGAGGAGATTATGGGGCAGGAGGGCTAATACTACAGGCTGGGGGGATGATGGGGAGGCTAATGCTACAGGCTGGGAGGAATGATAGGGAGGCTAATGCTGCAGGCTAGTAGGGGGATGATGGGGCAAGAAGGCTAATGCTGCAGGCTGGAGGGAATGGTGCAAGAAGGCTAATGCTACAGAGGGGCAATTGGGCAGGAATGTTTATGCTATTGGCTGGGGATGATGGGGAGGCTGATGCTATTGGCTGGGGATGACGGGGAGGCTGATGCTATTGGCTGGGGATGACGGGGAGGCTGATGCTATTGGCTTGGGAATGATGGGGAGGCTGATGCTATGGGCTGGGGATGATGGGGAGGCCGATGCTATGGGCTGGGAATGATGGGGAGGCCGATGCTATGGGCTGGCGATGATGGGGAGGCCGATGCTATGGGCTGGAGATGATGGGGAGGCTGATGCTGTAGATTGGGGAGGCTGATGCTATGGGCTGGGGATGATGGGGAGGCTGATGCTATGGGCTGGGGATGATGGGGAGGCCGATGCTATGGGCTGGGGATGATGGGGAGGCTGATGCTGTAGACTGTGGATGATGGGGAGGCTGATGCTATGGGCTGGGGATGATGGGGAGGCCGATGCTATGGGCTGGGGATGATGGGGAGGCCGATGCTATGGGCTGGGGATGATGGGGAGGAAGGGTAATGCTTTAGACTGGGGATAAGGGGTCATATTACTGTAGACAGGGGGGCTATTACTATAAAAAAAGTTTTTAGAGTAGCTTTTATCATATGCTAGGTTTATGAGGTGGCTATTACTGTAGATTAGGGCAGAGAGGGGCTTTTACTGTAGACATGGGGTTAGGGGGTCTTACAGAGTGAGGGATAATGCAAGGGACAAAATAGATGGAGGACAATGTGCAGGGCTCAGTGTGAAATGGAGCAATGTAAGGGACTCAGTATGAAAAGTGGGACAGTGTGGGGGTCTCGGCATTAGGCGTGAGGTAGCGTGGTGGTCTCTGTATGGAGGGGAGACAGTGTGAGGGGTTTCATTATTGAGAAGGAGTAGCATTGGGGGTACAGTACAGAGGGGGGCAGTGAGGGAACAGTATGGAGTTGGGACAACATGAGTGGGACATTGTGAAGAAGGAGCAGCGTGATGTGGGGACAGAGTGGAGATCATACTTCATAATTGAGGAAGGTGTGGTAGGTATAATTTATAAGGGCCACAGTGTGGAGATTATTAGGGGTCAGTGTGACGGTCATACTACACAAGGGTGGATGGTGTGTTGGTATTATTTTATAGGTGAGGCTAGTGTGGAGACCATGTACCGTAAAAGGGACAGTGAGGTGAGGAGTAATTCTTTATTTGCGGGGGCACAGCATAGGGCTTATTTAAGACACAGCATGGGTGGTTATTTTTTATTCAGGAGCATTATAATGACAATGTTATTTTTTTAAGGGCATCATCTCGGGATGTGCTGCAGAAGATCGGAGAAGAGGGAAACCTGCATAGACGAGCTGTGGATGTGAAATCATTATGGAGTCGGGCACGTGACAGAACAGCGATTGGTGAGTATATTATGACAGAGACCTTAAACTACACTAACATTTACACAGATTTAGGGGGCTTTTTTAAATATTTGCAGAAACATCTATTTTATTTAATATTCAAATGAGGGTGCTTTCTTGCATCGTTTCACCCTCATATTTGTACATTAAAGCATGTCTTATGTCTTTATTGACAGGACTCCGTTAGTAAGTGAGTGTCTAAAATCGGCTTGGCACAGTACCACTTCTCCTGTCCTGTATACTGGGTGTAATCCTCAGTATCTGTATTATTCTGTATATATACACTGCACAGTACCACTTCTCCTGTCCTGTATACTGGGTGTAATCCTCAGTATCTGTATTATTCTGTATATATACACTGCACAGTACCACTTCTCCTGTCCTGTATACTGGGTGTAATCCTCAGTATCTGTATTATTCTGTATATATACACTGCACAGTACCACTTCTCCTGTCCTGTATACTGGGTGTACTCCTCAGTATCTGTATTATTCTGTATATATACACTGCACAGTACCACTTCTCCTGTCCTGTATACTGGGTGTAATCCTCAGTATCTGTATTATTCTGTATATATATTCTGCACAGTATCACTTCTCCTGTCCTGTATACTGGGTGTAATCCTCAGTATCTGTATTATTCTGTATAAATACACTGCACAGTACCACTTCTCCTGTCCTGTATACTGGGTGTAATCCTCAGTATGTGTATTATTCTGTATATATACACTGCACAGTACTACTTCTCCTGTCCTGTATACTGGGTGTCATCCTCAATATCTGTATTATTCTGTATATATACACTGCATAGTACCACTCCTCCTGTCCTGTATACTGGGTGTAATCCTCAGTATCTGTATTATTCTGTATATATACATGCACAGTACCACTTCTTCTGTCCTGTTGTCAGAGGTGGTATTGGACTTTGATTTTCAGCATTTAATTGTTGTTTAAATTAATTACCCCCAATATGGGAGTCACCACTTCTCTATAGTACAGGTGACGACTGTCCCATCACTATGGATCTGACCGCTGGGACCCCACAATCCTGAGAAACATGGCTTTGTAGATCACCATGTAAATGGAGCTGCGGTTGATTATTCCCTCTGCTGCACCATTCACATGTGGCTCTTCAGATAACTCCTGTAACAAAAAGTGATGAGGCCATTACAACGTAAAAGCAAAACTCACAGATCGGGGCTGATGGGTGATATAGTATGTGGGCTGGTGAGGCTTGTTTTCCAGGGCTGCTTTTTGGTCCCAGTCCGGCCCTGGGCACAGGGATCACTGGGGGGGCACAGAGATCCCTAAGGGGGCACAGGCATTGCTGGATGGGGGGCACAGGGATCACTGGGGGGCACAGGGATCATTAGGGAGCACGTAGTAATGCGGGCATAGAGCAGACAGGGGTTGAACTAGACAGGTTGTGGGTTGAACTAGATGGACTTACCTTCAACCTTAAAAACTATGAAGCTATGTGTACCCAAAAATGGATTTAATAAACAATGCACCTCATTATGCAAAATAAACAAGCCCTTATCTCAAAAAATGGTGACACAAACCAGAATTGTTTAATTTTGTGGCTTAAATGGTACTGACCACAGTCATTATTACCACACAGTGAAGGCAGGAAAAACAAAATAGAATAGAAAAATAAAACATTTGGATATTTTTCCTTTTATTAAGTACATAAAACCATTCATAACCAGTCAGCATACTCTGGTATACCCCGCTTAATTGGCAAATTATCTGGCCACAAGATGGAGTCCAGCCTTCAGGGACTACACCTCCCAGCATGCACTGCAGGTGCTCACCTTTCCTGTCTCCATAGCAACAGGATACAGTTAGCTGTTTTTTTTTCTACAGCGAAACATCTGTTGGAAACTGCTGGAAGGAAGTGCAGGAGCGCAGGTAGAAGAGGATGGGGGTAGTAGTGTACTATCACCTGGGAAGACGAGGGGCGCGCACCCCGGGGTCCAGGAATATGTCATATGGAGACTGTTTCTATAACAAGATAGTGGTTGAGACCCCAAATGTTCAATAATAATCTGTACAGAAGTAGCAGAGCTGAGTTTGATATTTAGTTATTAGTGATGTAGCAGAGCCGAATTTGATATTTAGTCCTTAATGATGCAGCAGAGCAGAGTTTGATATTTAGTCCATAATGATGTAGCAGAGCTGAGTTTGATATTTAGTCCATAATGATGAAGCAGAACTGAGTTTGATATTTAGTCCATAATGATGCAGCAGAGCTGAGTTTGATATTTAGTCCATAAAGATGCAGCAGAGACGAGTTTGATATTTAGTCCATAAAGATGCAGCAGAGCCGAGTTTGATATTTAGTCCATAATGATGCAGCAGAGCAGAGTCTGATATTTAGTCCATAATGATGTAGCAGAGTAGAGTTTGATATTTAATCCATAATGATGTAGCAGTGCCGAGTTTGATATTTAGCACAATCTGTGATTTTACTATAAATCATCCTCCTGCGACTTTCTCATATGGTAATTTTAAAAGACAAATTTAGCTACTCCTCAACTTAGATGCAGTAGAGTTGACTTTGTCACCTTCGGTAGACTATGTTGTAGTGCCATGATGTACTGTCCAGGGGGTCGTACACAACAAGTATGTATGATAGCATATGAAGCGTAGATGTATTGTGTAAGGTGTAGCAGTACCAACTTTGTTAGATGTAGGAGTATTGAGTTTGTCAGATGCAATCTCAGGGTGATCTTGTGTTATCAGTGCAAATTAGGCTCGTTGGTAATATGCTGCTTATAACCCAGGAAGCTGCGGATAGCCATGCGTTCTCCTTGCAGTTATTACGGTATAAGGCTAGGGTCTCACTTGGCATGAGTATTTTAAGTGCCTTAAAAATAAGCATGCGTCTCTGCATGCTTTTTTCATTTCTGCATGGGTGTTTAAAGGCACCCCTGCATTTTTCCATGCGTTTTTGAATCAGCACCCAAAAAAAGTGCATGCACCATTTTTTAGTGCTGTTTTAAAAACGCATGCGTTTTTTAACATGGGCCCCTATGGAAAACGCCTGCGTTCTTGCAAGGTACTAAATGGTACTAAGGTACCATGCATTTTTGAAGGCAGCTCCTCACATAAGTGCAAAAACGCATGCCAAAAACGCATAGCACTTTAGGCATGCGTTTTTGCTATTAGGGCATGTGTTTTTTGCATGGGGGCCTGGGGGAAGGCGTTTTTACATGCGTTTTTAAAAACGCAGGTCTCCAAAAAAGCATGAAAAAAACGCAAGTATGACCCTAGCCTAAGATGGTAATTCAGATGACAGCATCAGCCAAAGTTAGCGCCATAGTTCAGGGTGAAGGCTATGAACACTTTTAAAATGAAAAAAAAAAAAAGACCTTTGCATGTTAGTGGTTAACTATAGTTTATAAAATTATTTTTTAGACCTTCTGACATGAAGTTTACAGTGTAATCCAGTTTCTCTGTCTGTAATACAGGCTGGATGTGAGCTCTGTGTGTCTCTCCCAGTAATATAGGCTGGATGTGAGGTCTGTGTGTCTCTCCCAGTAATATAGGCTGGATGTGAGGTCTGTGTTTCTCTCCCAGTAATATAGGCTGGATGTGAGGTCTGAGTGTCTTCCAGTGATATAGGCTGGATGTGAGGTGTGTGTGTCTCTCCCAGTAATATAGGCTGGATGTGAGGTCTGTGTGTCTCTCCCAGTAATATTGGCTGGATGTGAGGTCTGTGTGTCTCTCCCAGTAATATTGGCTGGATGTGAGGTCTGTGTGTCTCTCACAGTAATATAGGCTGGATGTGAGGTCTGTGTCTCTCCCAGTAATAGAGGCTGGATGTGAGGTCTGTGTGTATCTCACAGTAATATAGGCTGGATGTGAGGTCTGTGTCTCTCCCAGTAATAGAGGCTGGATGTGAGCTCTGTGTGTCTCTCCCAGTAATATAGGCTGGATGTGAGGTCTGTGTGTCTCCCAGTAATATAGGCTGAATGTGAGCTCTGTGTGTCTCTCCCAGTAATATAGGCTGGATGTGAGGTCTGTGTGTCTCTCCCAGTAATATAGGCTGGATGTGAGGCCTGTGTGTCTCTCCCAGTAATATAGGCTGGATGTGAGGTCTGTGTTTCTCTCCCAGTAATATAGGCTGGATGTGAGGTCTGAGTGTCTTCCAGTGATATAGGCTGGATGTGAGGTGTGTGTGTCTCTCCCAGTAATATAGGCTGGATGTGAGGTCTGTGTGTCTCTCCCAGTAATATTGGCTGGATGTGAGGTCTGTGTGTCTCTCCCAGTAATATTGGCTGGATGTGAGGTCTGTGTGTCTCTCACAGTAATATAGGCTGGATGTGAGGTCTGTGTCTCTCCCAGTAATAGAGGCTGGATGTGAGCTCTGTGTGTCTCTCCCAGTAATAGAGGCTGGATGTGAGGTCTGTGTGTCTCCCAGTAATAGAGGCTGGATGTGAGGTCTGTGTGTCTCTCCAGTAATATAGGCTGGATGTGAGGTCTGTGTGTCTCTCCCTGTAATATAGGCTGGATGTGAGGTCTGTGTGTCTCTCCAGTAATATAGGCTGGATGTGAGGTCTGTGTGTCTCTCCAGTGATATAGGCTGGATGTGAGGTCTGTGTGTCTCTCCAGTAATATAGGCTGGATGTGAGCTCTGTGTGTCTCTCCCAGTAATATAGGCTGGATTTGAGGCCTGTGTGTTTCTCCCAGTAATATAGGCTGGATGTGAGGTCTGTGTGTCTCTCCCAGTAATACTGGCTGGATGTGAGGTATGTGTGTCTCTCCCAGTAATACTGGCTGGATGTGAGGTCTGTGTGTCTCTCACAGTAATATAGGCTGGATGTGAGGTCTGTGTTTCTCTCCCTGTAATATAGACTGGATGTGAGGTCTGTAGATGTTCTAAGCTCAGGCCTCCCAAATCACTAACAAATCGCTGGATCTTAGTCCTGTGGTGGAGCGGACTGCCCCCACACTGTATGCCCATAACAGGTCTCAGCTTCTTTCATAGACCCAATCAGTTCAATACCCTCTTTGCCTTTCTTGGGAGAAAGGAACAGACTCAGTTGCACACTTCTGTAGCTGACACTCTACCATACTACAGGTCTTCTCGAAACTTCTCTCACAAAATGGCACTGTCCTGTGTAGCCCTCGGCAGCCAGTTTCACAGCTCCACCTCATACATGGTGGGGTCTCCTGTAGCTGGCCATCCCATTTCTTCTATGTCTCTGCCCGTTCTTGGCTGCCACTTTCTGACAGGCGGACCTTCTCTTTCCATTTTGTCCGACAGGTTTGGACACTCTGCAACGTGGGCTGGATTTTACAAGTGTGGCTCCCTCTTCTATAGGCATAGCCTCTTGGGGGCTGGACAGATCTTCACACCCTTGTGCTTTCTCAATGCCCATGGTGGGTGGGTTTCTCTTTTGGAGCTGTGTCATCGCCCGCAACCCTAGAGCCAATGCTCAGTGCCATCTTCTACCACACAATAGTCATCATTCCTAACACAACACCTGCCGTCCTTGCAATACTTGGGTCTTCTGTCGGCAAGGTTTGATCCTACCAAATACACCAACTATAGAGCAGTGTGGGGCAATAGTCAGGAGTGAAAGATAGACTGCAGACACCAAGGAGCACTACATGAAAGTCATGGTCCTGACTGGGTGTGTGGACTTGTGTCGTGTAGGCTGTACGCCCCTGTGGGCTGCATCCTACTGTTGTCCTCAGCTGGCCAGGACCAGATGACAACTCATTTCCAGCCAGAAGGAGACCACCAGTTCAGTCTCAAAACAGCTCTTTACTTAACGGTTCTTTCATAACCACTTTATACATGAGATAGCTCATACATAACCTCCAGGTTGGTCCTGTTTTACAGACCACATTCTTAGCTCTCTCTGAATTGTTCCTGATCTTACTGGTCCTGTGAGCCCCAGCACACCAAACCAATCTGTGGTAGGCACTTCCCCTTCCATGGCTCCATGTCTATTTATGACACGGAGGAAGGGCTATAGGGGTTTTGATCACTTGCCAGAGTAAACCTTATACTCCCAGACACTTAAGGTACCTTTACACGCGGCAACATTTCTAGGGTGTCAACAGGTAACTTACTGGCTGCAGTGAAATCATGGAGACATAGTTCTATCTTGTTGCTGTGTACAAATGGAATCATGTCTCCATGATTTCACTGCAGCCAGTAAGTTATCTGTTGACACCCTAGAAAGGTACCATTATAGCGGCCTGTGTCTGGGTGTCCCAACTCGTATATTTGTGCCATACTCACAGGATGTCCATTCATATCTGTCATATATCAACATTTTAAGGAACTTCCATACAAAGGGAGGGAGAAAACTGCGCATGTACAACCATTTCTCCATTGACAGTTGAGCCCACTGGGGCGGGGTACTCGGTACCGAACCGGGTCTGCTACTGGGGAAGTCATGGGTGGTCCTGGTCCGGACCGTGTCCCGGGCCCTGGCAATAGTAAGGGGTTATTTACAGGGGATAATGTCAGTCGTGACGCCACACACAGTGTGTGGCCAGTATTGGGGCCACTGCTGCCGCAGAACCTCCGGGGATGATGTAATGGCAGCAAGGATGGAATAGTTCTCCGTGGGCAGAACTGGGTTCCCCGGGCAGTGATGATAAAGTCTATTGTGTAGGGTATGGTGCCGGCTTGTGCTGGGTGCAATGCACTTACTGTCCAGATGCTGCAGAAATCCTCCTTCAGTGTTGGAGCTGACAAGCTGTGGCTCTCCAGGCGGGGATCCCCTGCACACCTGTGTGGAGGGAATCATGTGCAGGCAGAAACATACGAGGGAGTCGGAGTCAGGGTTCACCGTGTTTACTTCTCCAAGTTCTCAGGTACAGCTCACAGTTACAGTTACAGTTCACAACTCAGTTCTTACAGTCTTTGCACGGGCATAACTCTCTCCTCCGGGTTCCTTTACTCCCGGCAGCCAGGTTGCTCCTTCTATGACCCCTCACTCTGTCTCTCTGTCCTTTCCAGGCTTTTGGTTCTCTCTCTCTCTCTCTCACTTTGTTGTGCGTTTCCGGACAGTATGGTGGTGACTCGGGCCCCTGTGGGTCCTCCGGGTTGTCACTGGACCGCCTGTTCTTTAGGGTAGGGACCCTAACGTGTAGCTGAGGTCCCCCGTCGGTTGTCTGGGAATGCCGGATGAAGCAACGGTCCCCTCTAGGGCCGACACTCTACTGTAGCCTAGCCTCCAATAGTCCTCGGTGGTGAGGCTCTACCAGGTTCTCTCTAACCGTGTCTTTGGGTTCAATTGGAGGGCTACTCTGCCTGCAGTCAGCCATCTCAGCCGTGATTCTAGGGCCCAGTGTCACTGTCCCTCTCGTCCTTTACACTCCTGGGGTGCTGGCTCCGGATGGGCTTTCTCTCTGTGGCTCGCACTAGCTCTTCAGATTCTGCGCTCCTTCCACCCAACTCTTCCAGGATATGTGTTTCTGTCTATGCTGCTCAGCCTACACCGGCCTACTGACTCCTTTCTCCTCCCCCTGCTCTATATCTACCCTCTGTCACCTGACGTACGTGTTGGCCCACCCACTGTCTCTAAACCCACCACCCCTTGCGTGCCTAGAGTTCCCAGGCTCCGGGTTGGGTGCTGCTCTCTACTGCTACGTGGGTTGTGTGGGCTGTGAGGGTGTTGGTGTTCAACTGCCTACCTTCCTGGCTGCAGTTCCCTTTGTGGCCTCCTGGACGCAGGGGCGCCTCAACAGGTGTGCTCAACGGGGCTTCAGAGTGAGGGTGTCACAGGATTCATCATAAATGTGGTATATGACATACATGTGGGTCCTACCACTGGGACATCGCAATACAAACTACTATCAGTGTAGAAGTGGTCGCACATGCACACCTCTCTCCTTTCCTATGCACATGGGTTCCATAGATCGCTGATCCCCACCTATGATATACCATATTTAAGGTGTATCACATGCATATATTAAAATCATACAAGATGGGATTGACCACTTTAATAGAAGCTTGGTCCATGAGACAGAAAATGAAATGTTTTCCCATCCTGAGTATCTATTACAGATGTCCCCAACTCCAGGCCTCAAGGGCCGCGAACAGTGCAGGTTTTCAGGATTTCCTTAGTATTGCACAGGTGTTAATGTGATCATCAACTCCTGTGTAATACAAGGGAAATCCTGAAAACCTGCACTGTTCGCGGCCCTTGAGGCCTGGAGTTGGGGAACCCTGATCTATTATATTAAATATATCCACCCTGCAAAATGGGGACAGAAAAGCAAAAATGGTCAAAACGTCACAAAGCGTTCCACAAATGTGTCGTGTGCCATAATATTGTTTTACCAATATTTTTGACAAACAGGCTCAGATACGACTTTAGGGCCCTTTCACATCAGCGTTTTTTCCAAATCACGGCAGATGCGGTGAAAAAACCGCATCTGCCGCGATTACCGCATACCGGCTGCACTTAAGGCACGGTTGCGGCGCGGTTGCGGTAAACGCCATACAAGGTATAGGCGGACTTGCAGCAGGTGCGGCAAGTGCGGTTTTGGCACTTGCGGCAGGTGCGGCCGCGAAACAAAATGCTGTCAGCCGCGGTTTTTTTTCGCGGCCGCACCTGCCGCAAGTTCCAAAACGCACCTGCCGCAAGTCCGCCTATACCTTGTATGGCGTTTACCGCAACTGCGCCGCAACCGTGCCGCAAGTGCAGCCGGTATGCGGTAATCGCGGCAGATGCGGTTTTTTCACCGCATCTGCCGCGATTTGAAAAAAACGCTGATGTGAAAGGGCCCTTAAAGAAGGTAATTTTTATTAAAGAGGCTAATATGGAATACAAAATTAAAGAAACACTATTTGTATACACAACATACAAAGATTATGCATTTACTTACATCACATCACCGTGGAGTTATGAATACATCATCTGTCTGGAAAATCTGAGAAGCCAATGATGAAGACAGAGAGAAAACTCAACACTGTATTCGGGCGTTAAACAGATACAGGTTCACCAAGCAGCTAGAAATATCAGATAATTGTCTGACAGAGAACTCCTGGAATATCAGCACTGGATCACTTCTGTCTGTGTCATAATCCTACCAACTTTTATAGTGCTTATACAATAGAAGCATAAGGCTGGTTAATGGTTATAAATGTGATTCATCAATAATCCAGAAATGGCCAGATTCTGAAATCTCCAGAAGTTATTTATAAACAAATCTATTCAGACAATAAATGTGTGTATCTCTCATGGATGATACTTATAAGTCAACACTAGTTATTTGGACACAGTTTCAACGAGTTCATTGTCATTTTGTATATTTAAAGCCAATATCACAGTGGTCACTTAAGGGCCTGTCACACGCGTCAATGTCGTCAGCGATCTGATCGCTGACGACATTGACGGCTGATCGCTGGTGAGCTGTCACACAGACAGACTCACCAGCGATCAATTGACCAGAGACATCATGGAAACGATTTAAATATCGTTTCCACGATGTCCTGCTCCCGCTGCCAGCCTGCTGGAAGCGGGAGCAGCCTGGTCTCCAAGGTACACTGCGGGTAACTAGGCAGCGCGCGCTGCCTAGATACCCGACGTGTACCTTAGTTACCAGCCTCCTCCGCTCACCCGGTGAGCGGAGGAGGCTGGTAACTAAGGTACACGTCGGGTATCTAGGCAGCGCGCGCTGCCTAGTTACCCGCAGTGTACCTTGGATACCAGCTCCCAGCGCTTGTGAGAGGCGCTGGGAGCTGGAATATCGCTAGTCCCGGTGTCACACGCAGCGATGCTGCGTGTACACCGGGCGACAATCGCCAGGTTTTAGGATAGATTCTAAAACCTGGCGATCATCAACCAGCGATTTATCGCTGGTTGAT
Organism: Allobates femoralis; assembly: GCA_033576535.1. Classification (NCBI taxonomy): domain Eukaryota; kingdom Metazoa; phylum Chordata; class Amphibia; order Anura; family Aromobatidae; genus Allobates; species Allobates femoralis. The sequence goes on from JARQOC010000002.1 coordinate 28,409,145, forward strand.
GCAGTATGTCACACGCGTCAATATCGCTGCAACGTCACGTGCAGCCGATATCGTGCAGGCGATATTGACGCGTGTGACAGGCCCTTTATGCACAAATCAAAATCAGATATCTCTGAAAGAAACAACATCAGAGAGCCCAATACAATGAGCATTGTCTTACCTGTCTAAACAACAAACATCACGAGAGTTCATGTGAATGAGCCAGTCTCTCAGTAAGAAAATATATCAATGATATTACACTGCAATATGTAGGACATCGATTCAGACAACCATATTTAATATTTGCAATACACTCCACCTCTGGCCTAATGACCACACTATATCCAAGCATATGAACGATATGTTACAATATGTAGGCTTTAAGATATCTTTTTATTGGCAATACAAATGTGCAACTTTTTCATAAAGCATAAAGACAACATTGATCAGTGCAATTCTTTTTTTTTTCTATCAGGCTGTCAGGACCAGGACGATTCTGATCACACTTATATGACCCGGATCATTTCAACAAAAAAAGACAGATTTATTTTTACCTCCCAGATGAATTTTAAAGTTTCAGATGAAAACACCAACATCAGTAACCCAAACAGCAGTCCCAGAAGTGACAGCAGCAGCACTAGTCCCAGCGAGAGGAGCAAGAGAAGCGGCAAAGACCGATGCCCTAGTGATGGGAGCAAGAGAAGCGACAGTGACCGATCCCCCAGTGATGGGAGCAAGAGAAGCGACAGCGACCGATCCCCCAGTGATGGGAGCAAGAGAAGCGGCAGCAACCAATCCACCAGCAAGAGGAGCAAGAGAAGCGGCAGAGACCGATGCCCCAGTAATGGGAGCAAGAGAAGCAACAGCGACCGATCCCCCAGTGATGGGAGCAAGAGAAGCGGCAGCAACCAATCCACCAGCAAGAGGAGCAAGAGAAGCGGTAGCAACCGATCCCCCAGCAACGGGTGCAAGACAAGCGGCAGCAACCAATTCCCCAGCGATGGAAGCAAGAGAAGCGGCATCAACCGATCCCCTAGCATTGGGAGCAAGAGAAGCAATAGCAACCAATCCCCAAGCGAGAGGAGCAAGAGAAGCGGTAGCAACCCATCCACCAGCGAGAGGAGCAAGAGAAGCGGAAGAGACCGATCCCCCAGCAATGGGAGCAAGAGAAGCAGTAGCAACCGATCCTCTAGCGATGGGAGCAAGAGAAGCGGTAGCAACCGTTCCCCCAGTGAGAGGAGCAAGAGAAGCAGCAGCGAACGATCCCCCAGCGATGGGAGCAAGAGAAGCAGTAGCAACCATTTCCCTAGCGACGGGAGCAAAAGAAGCGGCAGCGACCGATTTCCCAGCAAGAGAAGCAAGCCAAGCAACAGCGACAGATCCCGCAGTGATATAACTGAGATGCCAGGATGCGTAAATAAAGCACAAAAAATAACAAAAAAGACAGCAGAAATAACAAAGAACAAGACGTGTCAGAGATTTCCTAAAGTTGGTAAGAAATTGAAATATTTATAAAATTACTTTAATTATAATGCGCTCCATCCATCGGTGCGAAAATTGTATCCCCTCTCCCTAGAGCACATATTTTATCAAAAATTAACCTAATTTAATAGAAGTAAAAAACCTAAAATAATGAATACAAAATTAATAGCAACGCAACAACCTGTACAATAAATGTATATAATTTATCATGACTGCTCTAAATCCATAAATATAAAATTGTAGTAGGATTGCTTCTTTATGCATTTTAAGCAAAATTAAAAATAAAAGCGTTGGTGCCCTGAATTGTGATGTTGAATAGCCTATCCAATTTCAGACTGGTGAGAGTCCACCACAAAAACTGATCAGATGTAATCAGCTCTCGTCACAGTCAGATGTGCATAGTGTAGGGAGCTGAAATGCCGCAGCGCTATACACTGGGTAGTGGCTACACTTGGTACTGCAGCTTACATTGATTTCAATGTGGTCTGAGCGATAGTACCTGAGAATGGCCACTAAACAGAGTACGGGGCTGTGCTGTCCTGGCCATTCTGGTAAGTACCGATTTTTACATTTGTTTGAAAGTCTTCTTGATAGTGTCTGATTACCGGGGTGAGGGGGAAGTCAGAGTGTCTAATGGATGGAGCAAGGCTAGGTTCACACTCACTTTCGGCAATTCCATTTATCTCTTCCATTCCAGCCAGAGTGAAAATACTGAGACAATAATCTGGGTGCAGGTGACATATGATGGTGATTGAGGGAGAGTCTAGATCTGCCAGTCTACAATACAAACTCCTGCTGGTTACCTTGACTTCTAGTCCTGCTAGTCTACCATTTCTGCCTCTACTTGCTTCTCCATCTCCATGCTGCCTGGCTCCCCGTACCTTCATCTCTGACCCTCCTTCTGCAGTACCAGGGACTGCCTTGGAGCGGTACCTGGTATCTACCGGCACCCCAGTCCATCCTCACCATTAGAAGCTCTGGTGAAGACCCGGTGGGTATTTAGGTATTTAGTCACGTCCCTTCAGGGTATGCCCAGTCATTGCACAGTGGGTCCACACCTGATAGTTTGCTCAGGCTATGGACCCTGCTGATTCCAGTCCTCCTCCACTCTTGGAACTGTTTCAAGAGATAAGTCACCAACATGAGCAGCAAGATCAAATCTTGTCCTTTGTGTGGATAATGAACGTTTGTTTAAATGCACTTACATTAGCCGTATCTCCTCCAACAGCCTTAGCAGCAGCAACCCCGGCTGCTACTACCCCGCCAGCAATCATTGCACCCAGATCCGGTCCACATCTGTCAGCCCCACCTCGATTTGACGGTGACTCCAACCTGTGCCGAGGGTTCATCCATCAGTGCCCGCAGCAGAAGTCATCCTATCTAGCAGGGGCTGGTTTCTTCATTGTGAAGAAAAAGATGGATCTCTCTAACCTTGTATTGATTATAGGAGACGCAATCGGATCACGATAAAGAACAAATATCCCTTGGCTCTAATCCAGGAGTTGTTTGATCGTCAATGGCGAACTAAGATTTTCACTAAACTTGATCTTAGTGGGGCCTAGAACTTAATTCGCATTCATCAAGGAGACAATTGGAAGACCACTTTTAACACCTGAGATGGTCACAATGAACACCGTGTTATGCCGTTAGGACTCAGTAATGCCCCAGCTATTTTTCAAAAATTTATGAAAGATATCTTCAGAGATCCCCTCTACTCTTGCATGGTTGTGTAACCTGATGATATATTAGGTCTCTCTCAAGACTTTGACTTTACATGGAAGGAATGTTCACCTAATCTTGCAAAGACTTAAGGTACCGTCACACGGGGAGATATCGCCGGCGATGTGTCGGCGATCTCATGCACGCGCACGTCGCTTCAGCATCGCTCGTCAGACGTCAGACGTAGCAATATCGCCGGCAATCCAGGGCGATCAGGCGATTCCTGAATCGCCTTAAACAACCCCGAAGCGATGTCTGCTTTTCAGATCTCCGTGTCACACAGCACCACCTCACTGGCAATATGTTCCGAAATTAGCACAACAAGGCGTGGCAGACATTATTCGACCGCGCCCCTACTACTCCTATTGGTCGTCACAGCAGCGCATTCATTTGTCAGGCGCGGAGATTGATGTCTGCGTGTTGTGTTCACCCACACATGTCGTTGTCGTTCAAATATGGTTCAGGAACGCATGTGGCAGCCACTATGCAATTGTGATTATAGTCACACATCTGTTCAGGAAGGTGCACATACAACATACTCTGGTCACAAAATATTAAAGAAGTTGGACCTGACCTTTGCAGCCAAGGCCACAGGTCTGGCTCTGTTCACTTTGTCTCTAGATTATCTTTGTGCGTTGTTGAAATTTGCTAGTTTACATTTAACCCATGCTGAAGCAAATCAATGACACAGTTGTTTGTGTGCAGCTCAATTTAATGTGCCATATAGCACCAGCAATGTGTGTTTTTGTTGTCATGCCAACGTTACTGTGGCTGCTAAATCAAGGAATTTGACATGTTACAAATGGTGTAAATCAAATTTCAACCCCGAAAACATGTGCACAGAAAAAAATCATAAACATAACACAGGCCATGATGTTGTAGCATCTGTGTTCCCAAATAATGAGGGACGAAAAAGGTAGCTGGATTTACAGCAAACCCTGAATCTGGGTTTACATTTAAAATACAGGGTTGAGTAATCACACACACTACACCATGTTCTGCTGCCATTCCACAGCACCAGAGCCGTTGAAGTAGGAGCAGTAGCTGTCTCTGCTGGCCCTGGCATCCTGCTGGACACGGCCCTGGCTTAACCCTTGCAGTGGCGCAAGACCAGGGTCGTGGGCACGCCAGTCACCGGGTTGAATTTCTCCGGTGTTGGGGTCCACTGAATCCACATAACTTCCTGGCGTGTATGATGCAGCATCCCTACGACGCAGAAAATTATGCAGCACACAGCAGGCCATCACTACTATATGGATAGATTCCATTTTCATATTCAAAGGTCTATGAAACAAGCGGAATCTATTGGCCAGGATCCCGAACGCATTTTCAACCACCCGACGGGCCCGGGACAGCCGGTAATTGAAAATGCGCTGCTCAGGGGTCAGAGTCCTCTGGGGGTATGGCCGTAGTAGGTGTGCCTGAAGTGGAAAGGCTTCATCCCCCAGAAACGCAAAGTTTAGATGTTCAGTGGTGACATCATTTGAGGGCAAGTTAATCCGACCCCTCCTAAGGTCTTCACCAAAGGAGCGCCGAGAAAACACACCCCCATCAGACACACGACCGTTCATCCCAACATCTACGTAAAGAAATTCATAGTTGGCATTGACGAGGGCCATAAGGACCACACTGAAATACCCTTTATAGTTGAAATAGAATGAGCCGCTGTTGGGGGGTTGTGTCATCCTTATATGCTTTCCATCCAATGCCCCCCCGCAGTTGGGGAATTGCCATCGAGTTTGGAACCCATTGGCAACCTCGACCCATTGTGCGGGTGTAGATGGTGTGACGAAATGGACCCCTTTAATATATAATGTAGGAGGATTTCTTATTCATCCAGACCATATTGTATATTGGCTTGCAAACTTGTAATGGCCAAGGAGAATTCCTACAGTATTGTCATAGATTTCTGTGGTTAAAGTTTAGCTTGGTAATGTAATTATCTAACCTGTTTGTCATTGAAGGCCAGAGAACTTAATTATGCTAATCGTCCATTGTCTATTACCCTGTGAATGTTGATTGAGGCTCCAGCCACTATTGTGTTAATGTCATGGTTTGCAGACTGATTGTCTCAAACTAACATACCATTGTATCACTGCTAGCAATTGGATCAGCATTTGGATTGCAATAGGACTAAAATATGTTAAATGAGGATTGGAGTTCAGCCAATGAAAAGACTGTGTTATTGCACCAATCATGACGTCCCCAATATCCTACAATGAGGGCTGAGGGTATATAAGGAGGACTGTTCACTTTGACCAGCAGATTGGAGATTAAAGATTGGAGACAGGCAGCTAATCTAGGGTCTTCGGATCCGGTTAGCGAGCCATAACCCTAGGCCTAGGCATTTCGGTGCCGACCAAGGGGATCAGAACACGGACTAAAGAACCACAAGGACTTCAGCATCGGATTCGGCTGTGATAGACTGCTTAAGGACAAGGAAGCAACCCAGGTTGGGACGATACAGTCACCTGGCTACAGACTTTGCCGTGCTACATTCTAATCCCTGGTGAGCCAGTGGAAGGGTGAGACTCTGTTGCCTGTTACATGTTGTGTTTTGCTTGGTTATGCGTTATATGCTGTTAACTGTTTGGGGATCCAATAAAGCCTTAATATTGTGATTCCCTGACCCTGTGTTGTCTGAGTAGTGTTCCGCCCACGGTTAAGGAGCTCGGGCGTTCAGTTGGGGATGAGCCCTGGTCCACGCTGTCTTTGTAAAGGCGGCTGGGCCTGCGGACGAGAGCGCCCACTGACCCCCGGGTCTCCACAATTGGTGGCAGCAGTGGGATACTACTCAGCCTGGTTTATCCAGGGGAGCTGCAGGGGACTGGTGTTCGTGGACACCGTCCAAGGGCTCAACAACCAGGGATGCATATAAGCATACCCAGCAGGCCATAGGTGAGGCATTCAGGTTTCGGACGTTGCCATGTCCAACCCCACCAGCTCAGCCATGGGACAAGGGCCGGAGAGGAGATACGGCAGCAGCAGTAAATGGACGCTACAGGATCTGTGCCAGAGGAGAAATATTGAATACAGGAACGCTGACACTCGGTCGGCTTTGATTCAGAAATTGGTCCATTGGGACATCCAGAATGATGGTGAGGATGATGAGGACCCCGCCGACGTGGTACCAGAGGATGTAAATTGTGTACCACGTCATGGATCCAGTGAATATCGTGACATCACCAGGTCCAAAGCAGTCCAAATGAAGGAGTGCTTGGCTGCTTTGGGGCCTGAAGCTTCAAGAGAAGAAATGGCTGGTGTTCTGCAAGTAGTGTTGGGAGCTCCAATTTCCTTACCACCAGCGCCCACCCCCACGATAGACTGCCACCAAGGAATTCACCTTCGCTACAGTGACGTGCCAGTGATGAATGAATCCAACACTGAGATCGATGAACACTTGCAAAACTTTGAGATGATGATGAGAATGCACCAGGTGCATACAGCTGAGTGGCCCAAATATCTGTGGTCAAGTTTGCCTGGTCGGGCCCAGGAGGCTGTCCGATCACTTGGGCCTCAGGATTGCTTGGACTATGGAATTATTAAGGACACTTTGTTGGCCCTTTCTACCATAACCCCGGAGAGATATCGCATTAAGTTCCGGACTATGTCTCGCCAGGGTGTCTCCTATGTCGAATTCGGCAGTCAACTCCGACGACACTGTAACCGCTGGCTCGATGGTCGTGCTGCCCACTCCGCTGCTGCCCACCGGAATATGATAGTACTTGAACAGCTTATGGAGAAGATGGATCCAGAAATACGAGAATGGGTGGCGGACCGGAAGCCCGACACCCCAGAGCAAGCAGCCCGATTGGCTGACGAATTTACAGCCAACCGACCCAGCTGGAGACCCAATTGGCCCACCGATCCCAGGAGGTTCATCAACCATGGATACCAGCAACCTCCAGACTCCCGTGCTGGACTAACTCGCTATGCCGCAGAAACCCCAACAGTGCAAAAGTTTACCAACAAGGCCCGTGACTTGCCTAAACCACGGCGCTGTTATACGTGTGGGCGCCTTGGACACATAGCCAAAGAGTGTCCTCAAAATCGGGGCCCTATGCCTGGAGCCCGTCTGCCAGCCCACTCTGTCAACATATGCAGAGATGAACCAGCGATGCCTGGAGGATACTACCCCCAAGATACGCCAGTAGCTGAGGAAGTGATCTACCCTGTCCACACCATACGGCAGGATGGACACCGTACACAGGCCCACCTCAATCGCCACATCCAGACGGTCAAGGTCGGTGGAATACAGGCTCAGGCAGAGGTTAAAGTGGGGCTCGTGGACGGCCTCCCAACCCCTGCTCTTTTGGGAAATGACCTAGGACAAGGATTATCCAGCCAGTTTGTCTCCGCCATCACCCGCAGCCAAGCCAAGCATCACCCTTGTGCAGATCTTTCTACCAACCCATCTGAGGATAACCCTCCTCTTCGATCTTCAGCCTCCTTTTCTGAGCCGACCAATGTGAGTACATCAAACCAAACTGTGGCCATTGACTGGGGGGAGATAGATCGTAAGGAGTTCAGGGAAGCCCAACTGACAGACCCCACCCTAGAGCTTATCCGTAGTGCGGCTGCCCAACCTGGGGGAGGAAATCAGGGGGAGGTGTATAGATGGGAAAGAGGCCTCTTATATCGAGAGAAGCCCGCATCCTGCCCAGAAAAACCTTGGACCCGTGTACATCAGCTTGTAGTACCCCAGCAATATCGATCCCAACTATTGCGCTTAGCTCATGATGTTCCTGCAGCTGGGCACATGGGGACCAGAAAGACCCGGACCCGCCTGTTGCGTAGTTTTTTTGGCCAAGGGTCACTCAAGAAGTAAAGAAATGCAGAGCCTCTTGTCCAGTGTGTCAGCGTATGGGCGGAGCCCCATGTCGTGCCCCACTCCAACCCATGCCTTTGATTGGGGAACCGTTCCAGAGAGTTGCCATTGATTTAGTAGGCCCGTTAGCCATCCCCAGCCGCAGCGGAAAGAGATTCATCCTCACCCTGGTAGACTTCGCCACCCGCTACCCAGAAGCCACTGCCTTGACTTCCATAGATGCAGAGCATGTGGCTCAAGCTTTACTGGACATCTTTAGCCGGGTAGGATTTCCACAGGAAGTATTAACTGACCAGGGGGCACAGTTCCAAAGCGAACTGATTCAGACCCTCTGGGAGAAACATGGAGTCCGCCCCATGCGCACAACGCCCTACCATCCTGAAACGAATGGATTGTGTGAGCGCTTCAATGGAACCCTGAAACAGCTCATTAGCCGTTATGTAGAGGCCGAGGGGGGGACTGGGAGAAAAACCTGCAGCAGCTCCTTTTTGCGTACCGGGAGGTGCCACAGGACTCCACTGGGTTCTCCCCCTTCGAATTGCTGTATGGCCGAAAAGTACGGGGGCCCTTAGAGCTGGTACGAGAAAGTTGGGAGGGCACTTTCCCCACAGAAGAGGTTCCCATATTGGACTATGTTCAAAAGTTTAGGGAAAGGATGAGGCACCTCATGGCATTAGCCCACGGGAACTTAGAAGTGGCTCAGGAAAGGCAAAAACGATGTTATGACCGCGCTGCCCGACTCAGAGAATTTGCCTGTGGGCAGAAGGTCCTGGTACTTGTACCTGTACGCAAAAACAAGCTTCAAGCCATGTGGGCGGGTCCATTTACCATTACCAGGAAATGTGGCAATACTGACTACACTGTGGCTCTGGATCGAGCAGGTGTTCATGAGCGTACCTACCATGTTAACAGGCTAAAAGTTTATGAGGAAAGAGAGGTCACCAACTTAGTAGTTTGTTGTCCCGATTTAGATGACCCTGATACAGACCAGATCCCAGACCTATTAGTGGACTCCAAAAGGGAAATGGGGGTAAAAGATGTATCACTGGGGGAACAGCTTTGTCCATCACAGAAGCAACAGTTATCAGACATACTCAGACCATATGAATCCCTGTTCACGAGTTTACCTGGTCGAACACCTCTGGTCCGGCATCATGTCAACACAGGGGCATCCACTCCGCTACGCCAACCCGCCTACCGAGTGACACCCCCGGTATTGGCAATGATGAAGGCCGAAGTGGATGACATGTTAAATATGGGAGTCATAGTTCCTTCCCAAAGCCCATGGGCTGCCAGTGTTGTGCTGGTGCCAAAAAAGGACAAAAGTACTCGTTTCTGTGTGGACTATAGACGGCTCAATGAGATCACAGTTACAGATGCCTACCACATGCCCCGGGTGGATGAACTACTAGATCGGTTGGGGGGATCTCGGTTTATATCCACCCTCGATTTGAGCAAGGGATACTGGCAGATCCCACTCACAAAAGAGGCTCAAGAGAAATCCGCTTTCATAACCCCTTTTGGCCTATATGAGTTCACCAGCATGCCTTTTGGGATGAAGAATGCCCCAGCTACCTTCCAGAGGATGGTGGACCATTTACTAGAGGGATGTCAGGGGTATGCCCAGGCCTATTTGGATGACATTGCTATCTTCAGCGACACCTGGGAAGAGCATCTTCAGCATGTGTCCCAGGTTCTGCAAAGGGTAGCCAAAGCCCAGCTCACTATCCGACCTGACAAATGCCAAATGGGGATGGCCGAGGTGCTATACCTGGGTCATCGAGTGGGAAGTGGGTGCATTCGTCCAGAACCGGCAAAAGTAGAAGCAATTACCCAGTGGCCGCACCCTGTCAACCAAAAACAGGTCCGCGCATTTTTGGGCACTGCAAATTATTATAGAAAATTTATCCCCAATTACAGCACCGTAGCAAAACCACTCACTGACCTCACAACCAAAAATATGCCCGCAACCTTATCTGGACCCCAGAATGTGAAGCTGCGTTCCTCCAGTTGAAAGACCGGCTAGCCCAGAGCCCAGTTCTGACTGCTCCTGACTTCCGACGTAGGTTCATTGTCCAAACGGATGCATCAGACACAGGACTAGGAGCGGTACTTAGCCAAGTGGGGGCTGACGGCGAGGAACATCCGGTAGCTTATCTCTCCCGGAAACTGTTGGATCGAGAGAGGGCCTACGCCACCATAGAAAAAGAATGCCTGGCCATAGTCTGGTCTCTAAAAAAATTGCAGCCTTACCTCTATGGCAATGAGTTCACAGTCCTCACTGACCACAATCCATTGAGTTGGCTAAATCGCACTGCTGGGGACAATGGACGATTGCTTAGGTGGAGTTTGGCGTTACAATCTTACAATTTCTCTATCTCACATAAACAAGGCAAGAACCATGGAAATGCGGATGGGCTGTCCCGACAGGTGGAAAAGGATGATCGGAAGCCTATCCTGTCTGGCTAAATAAGAAGGGGGAGGAATGTGACGAAATGGACCCCTTTAATATATAATGTAGGAGGATTTCTTATTCATCCAGACCATATTGTATATTGGCTTGCAAACTTGTAATGGCCAAGGAGAATTCCTACAGTATTGTCATAGATTTCTGTGGTTAAAGTTTAGCTTGGTAATGTAATTATCTAACCTGTTTGTCATTGAAGGCCAGAGAACTTAATTATGCTAATCGTCCATTGTCTATTACCCTGTGAATGTTGATTGAGGCTCCAGCCACTATTGTGTTAATGTCATGGTTTGCAGACTGATTGTCTCAAACTAACATACCATTGTATCACTGCTAGCAATTGGATCAGCATTTGGATTGCAATAGGACTAAAATATGTTAAATGAGGATTGGAGTTCAGCCAATGAAAAGACTGTGTTATTGCACCAATCATGACGTCCCCAATATCCTACAATGAGGGCTGAGGGTATATAAGGAGGACTGTTCACTTTGACCAGCAGATTGGAGATTAAAGATTGGAGACAGGCAGCTAATCTAGGGTCTTCGGATCCGGTTAGCGAGCCATAACCCTAGGCCTAGGCATTTCGGTGCCGACCAAGGGGATCAGAACACGGACTAAAGAACCACAAGGACTTCAGCATCGGATTCGGCTGTGATAGACTGCTTAAGGACAAGGAAGCAACCCAGGTTGGGACGATACAGTCACCTGGCTACAGACTTTGCCGTGCTACATTCTAATCCCTGGTGAGCCAGTGGAAGGGTGAGACTCTGTTGCCTGTTACATGTTGTGTTTTGCTTGGTTATGCGTTATATGCTGTTAACTGTTTGGGGATCCAATAAAGCCTTAATATTGTGATTCCCTGACCCTGTGTTGTCTGAGTAGTGTTCCGCCCACGGTTAAGGAGCTCGGGCGTTCAGTTGGGGATGAGCCCTGGTCCACGCTGTCTTTGTAAAGGCGGCTGGGCCTGCGGACGAGAGCACCCACTGACCCCCGGGTCTCCACAGATGGAAAGGGCATATAAGATGCCAGCAGGCTCCTCACAATGGCCTCACATGTCTCGGGGATTAGACGACTCAACAGGGGCCGTGAGACTGCAGCAGTATACTGCAGGGCAGTCATCGAATGGCCAGTTGCCAGGAACCGCAGTGTGACAGCCAACCGCTCCTCAGGTGGTACAGCCAAGCGCATGACAGTGTCCTCCCGGGCAATGTAAGGACGGACACCTTCAAGCAGCAGTTTAAAGGTGTCCTCTGTCATGCGTAAATAATTACGGAAGTCATGAGGGCTCCGGTCCTCCAGCTGCCGGATCAGGGTAATGTGCGAATTATTTGGCCTGTTCAACAGCCACGGGCGCACCCACATCCGTCGGGGTGGTCTATTTTGCCTGGCCTCCCATTCATCTCAATCTCAATCAAATCCTCCTCCACCAAGGACAAAGCCAGTAGTCTTTGGGTCTCGGGGTCCATTCAAGACTCCAACTGTTTTAAAGGTAAAGTGGAAAATACAAAACACATTAGCCCGCACCATACATTTTTCAGGGAAAATGATTGTCAAAGGTTGAAAGTTTGCTAAATTACCTTGCACAAGACTGCACTTTTGACAACAGAAGGTGACAGTACCACAAGTGATCAGCGGGAATGACGGGTTGTGTTTTTGAGCTAATGCGACCCTGTGAATAACAAAACAATATTGGCCATCCCAAAATGTAATAAAAACATCAGAAGCTGCAATGCAAGTAAACTTTGCTTCTGCGCATTGTAAATACATGAGCTGTACCTTTGTACGCTGCTGCGTTTGGAACCTCAAAGTCTCCTTTCCAAAAGGCACATGTGACCGGGACGCCAACTACAGATCCAAGAGGAGTGTCTGACCTGAGTTCCACAGTCAATTAACCCGCACCTGCGTGAGGCAATGGGCGTGGGAAATGTTTGGCGCGCAAAAGAGCGACCAATCACATTGCAGGGGCAATTACTTTAGCGTGCTCCGAACATCTACAGGTGTCTGCGTGTTGTGAATCCAACCGGCTGGCGTCTCCATAGCGTTTACTCACGGTATGTAAAGTGTAGCCTCATTTTGTTTTACAAAACATGTGTCTCTGTGTTTGTTGCACGCTACTGTGCTGGCTGTTTTTAGGGAGCTGACATGTTTTTGCTGGGTTTTTTTTAATTGGATGTTAGTCACCCTATGTGGCTTGTATTATTTGCAAATCCAAATTTGTTTGTCAACATATTTGGCACACATTAATACAATGCCCACATTGACCTCCTAAAATGGCCGAACTTTAATGAAGGATCCATTATGTCATAGAGAAGCCCTATTCTGTTTCATGGCAATGATATGTCAGCGTACCTTTTGGGGGCCTCATATCAGGAGACTGGACATTTGTGAAACAGCAGCACACATAAGCCTCACCACACAGGCTAGCCTACATATGCCTTTAACTATTCCCTTGATTTTGCATACATGCAAGTGTGTATTGTCATATATTATGTTGTGTAAGGCACTGCATCCTACACCACCATTGTACACAACTTGTTTGAAAGGTGATGGTCAATGCTGGTGGCGGCCATCGACAATGCAGTCCGTGCTGATGCAATAAATGGATTACATTACATGATTTTCTGATGTGTCCGCAGCTGGGCCAGATTTTTTTGACCTTTCTAAATTATGGCTCCCTGGTGCCCATTTTTTGGAGAACATACACACAAACATCACATACACACACAGGTGTAGGTGAGTGTTGCCTTCAATGTGCAAGCTTTACAGGATTTCAGATCACATGTAAGGCAATGTTGCACTGTAATGTTATCTTGTGATCACTATTTATCATTTGTAATTATTAGCACATGCATATTCTGACACATATCATTTTAAATGTGTCATGTTTTTCTAAAAATTTAAAATGTAACAACAATTGGCCCAATTTACAAGAGCTCTACAAATTATAAACAGTGCAATTTTTTTTTTTTTTTTGTTTCCTGAATTTATCAAGCACACATGGCTGTTTACAATGGTTTAATTTTTGGTATCAATTTCAGATGTCGGACAATCACGATTTCCTGCGTGCCTTCATTTCCCTCTATGAAGAGCAGGAATGTTTATGGCGCACTCGGCTCCCATCGTACAAAAATAAGACCATTAAGTCAGCAGCCTATGGCAAACTAGCAGACCTGTATGTGCAATACCACCCCGGGGAGGCCTGCGATGAAACCCTTGTGAAGGTCAAGATCAAGTCCATAAGGACCGTTTTCCGGAAGGAGCACCAAAAAGTTATGGACTCCCGCTCGGGGTGTGGCACGGATGATCTGTATATTCTACAATTGTGGTATTATGACCTTTTAAAATTCACGCTGGACCAAAAGATTCCTCGGCCAACAATGAATAGTCGTACCTTGCTGGAAGAAGGAGCTTCCACATCAATGGCCACGCTCCCGGTTTCCGAGGTAGGTGTGTGTGGCTTTTAAGAAATGACCATGAAGGAATGTGTGGGCAGAATGTTTCCATATATTAAACATGTGTGTCAAGTGCTAGGTTTTTTGGCCACAAACAATCTTCGGCTCACTACGTACCCTTTAATTGACTGGATGGCTGTACCACAAACGACATGTAATCTGTGATGGACCACATTGACAAAGCCTTGTAGCTTTCCCTTTCAAGCATAGCATTGCCCATAACCCCCTAGGGGTCTGTTTTGGCCATGTTAAATATCCATTGACACTTGTTTTTGACAGAGCTGGCACATGCAGCTACAATGTAGACTATAGTATGTTTTTAAATTTATACTGGCTTCATTATGGTTTTCTTTTTTAATTTAGGAAACAGAGGCAACTGGGTCTATGCAAGAACTGAACCCATCAGGCAGCCAGAGCCCTGCAGCGACATCACAGGGGGAGTCGGTTAGCCAGCAGGTTCACACTGTGGAGCGTCACCCTCCCAGGTTTAGCGTCCGGCGGAGATGACCAATCACACCACCTACCACCGAACTGGGAACCTGGGCCAAAAAAGTTCTTTTTAATATGGAGAGCAAACCTAGCACTGGCTTTGGACAGGTGGTCAGTGAGAGGTTGGTGACTATGGAGGCAGAAACCAGACGACATGTTGAGAGGGTTATCCTCCTGGCCCTGGATGCGGGCAGTGATGGCAACATAACACGGCGGACCATCTTAGCCGAGCCACCGGAACCAACGTCAGTTGGCCAGTTTACCCGGGGACCAATTTTTTCAGCGGGGGGACCTCCGGACCTCAGAGGCCAACAACCTTACCACCAGCAGAGGCCTGTGCCATATGGCTATCCCTCTCAAAATCAGCAGCCAACAATGGCTCATGGTGGTGCCTTGAACCCAGACGCACCTCAGTATCAGCCACTATAATTATTCTTGTAAATGTTTGGGTGAAATAGTTTGAAGGTCCGTTTTGAAAACCACACCTAACTAAAATATTTGATTTAATGTCATGCTTAACATTTTAGCCCTCCCAAACTCTAATTTATGACGGATGTCATGCTGTTTTGTTGTACACCAAATACATTTTCATTATAGAAGGTGTGCTCATGTTGCCCATTAGTCTTCCATTATATTAACTTCAGGACACATGAATGTTGTCCCTTCCACATATATGCATTATTTGATAGTACAGAATCACATCATATCTAGAGGGCCGTAATTGGAACATGTATTTAATTTCTGAAGGTGAGCATACGAGCAAGTGGCTTGTAGTGCTAACTGCTATTTTTTAGACACTTTGAATACAGAAACTTTGTTAAGCCTGCTTACAGTGTTGCCTTTATCATTTCAGACACGTCACCCAGTCAGATCCAAAATAACTTGCTTTATGTTTTTTTGAAATATTAGTATTTCCCGCGAAATTTTCTGAACACATAGAAATATACCACGACATTACCATGTATTTGATTTCAAAAACACAATAACACAGTAGCTATGGCTACGAGTTACTTTGCCCAATAGTAAAGTTAGGGTGAACGCAGGGACCGGTGCTTTGACGCTCATGCCAGCATCTGTATTGTTCAGAGTGATTACGCAGGTTGGGTGCTGGACAACCCTTTTAGATGAGGATTTCTTACCTTAATGCATCCTAACCTCTGTCATTAACCAAACACAATGTTTTGTACATAAAGCTCCTTGGTTTATTGTTAGAGCCAGTAGCCTTCTAGATTACAAGGCATTGGTCTGATCACGTGGTCGGATCACGCCCCGATCTCCCTGGGGATCAGACAGGGGCAAAGGGGCGGAGCGCCACGTCGCTGGAGGATGAATGTCGGGCTGCTTTCAGACCACCAGACACTAGAGTCCTTGGGTGGGAACTTAGAGGAGTTCTTTCAAATTAACGATAATGGCGAAATCCCAGATGACACCCTATGGGCTGCACATAAGGCGGTCCTGAGGGGACTCCTTATACAGAAAGCTTCCCAACAAAAGAGGGAGAGAGAGTCACGTTGGAGGGAATGGTCCGATCAAATTGAAGCTTTAGAGAAACTGAACAAAGCTAACCCCTCTTCCCATCTAACCCACCAGATCCTTGACTTGAGAACAAAACTTAGAGCCCAGCTACTATATCAACACGAACTGGGGTTACGGAAGCTCAACACTCAGTTCTACGCCGCAGGGGACAGAGCGGGTAAACTTTTAGCCAGGAGACTGAAGAAGAGAGTAGCCCGGTCAATAGTGACATCCATGATATCCACCGACGGTCAGAAAATTAAAGACCCAAACGGGATTGTAGAGGTAATGGCTGACTTTTATTCCAATCTCTACAATCTAACGAAAGACCCCTTGACTCCTCAACCGTCGCAGGCTGACATAAAAGCTTATTTGGCAAGGATAGATCTCCCGTCGGTCCCACCTGACGTACTTTCCACCCTGAATCAACCTTTTACTCTCACTGAGGTCTCAGACGTTATTAAGAAGCTTAAATGTAACTCTGCTCCGGGTCCAGATGGCTTCGCCAACGAGTATTATAGAGTGTTCTCTCCCCAGTTGGCCCCCTATCTCCTCCGACTGTTTCACCACTGGCAAACTGAGGGGAGGCTACGGGCGAATGACCTGGAAGCCACGATAACTACCATCCTGAAAAGTGGTAAGCCCCCAGACAATCCAGGCAGCTATCGTCCCATCTCATTACTTAACACGGATGTGAAGATTTTTGCCAGAGTGTTGGCCTCGAGACTCTCGAAGGTCATCCCTCTACTGGTGAATGCAGATCAGGTGGGCTTTGTGGGGGGTCGACAGGCCAGAGATGGCACCCGGCGTATGCTGGACCAAGTGGAAATGGTGGAGAGGCGGGGGGCCCCCAGTGTATTCCTGTCCCTGGACGCAGAAAAAGCGTTTGACAGGGTGCACTGGGGATACCTCCGCGCGGTCCTTGAGAAATTTGGATTCTCCGGACCAATTCTCTCCTCCATCCTGGGACTTTACTCTGCCCCCGGAGCCCGAGTCACAACGTCAGGTTACGTATCACGACACTTTGACATCACCAATGGTACGAGACAGGGGTGCCCTTTGTCACCCCTGATCTTCGCCTTGGTCATGGAACCTCTAGCGGCCTCAGTTCGATGTAACCCCAGGATAGCTGGGATCCAGGTGGGAACAAAAAATCACGTTATAGGGCTGTATGCAGATGACGTCATCGTCGCCTGCGTGGACCCAGACAAATCCATCCCAGCAATACTTAATGAACTAGACGACTTTTCAAAAATCTCATACTATAAACTGAACATGGGAAAAACCATGGCACTACCTATCAATCTGCCGGCAGCGGAACTGAAATTACTCTCCTCTAAATTTACCTTTGCTTGGGCCCCAGAGGGCATACCCTATTTGGGAATTACTTTATGTGCCTCGAAACAGGTGGCTTGTGTAAATTTAAATAAGTTAATGTTAACATTGAAGGGCGCTATGGAGTCAGGCCCTCTACCCCTGCTGTCCTGGATGGCGCGAATCCAGGCCTTCAGAATGCTATGGCTTCCGAAGCTGCTTTACTTGTTCCGTTGTGTCCCACTGGGATACCCAAGCAAACTACTGAATCTATTACAAAGGCAAATCAACACATTCATATGGGCGGGAGGCAGACCCAGAGTTCAGAGGAGCACAATGTATCTAAAGATGAGAGGAGGAGGCATGGGGGTCCCAGACGTGATGTCCTATTATAGAGCCACGATCCTGGAGGCCTCCAGAATTTTGTGGAATCAACAATTGACACTGGGTTGGGCACAATTGGAGACAGAGGTGTCCCCGGGGGCTGCGCCTGTGAGGCTCCTGGCTGGGGCGGCTCTAGGGCCAGTTAAGCGGTCCCACCCCTTGGGCACAGTCCGAGCTCTCCAATCATCGTGGGGAAGAATGCCACCTCACTGGGCCAAACTCCCTCCGGAGAGGATCCCGCTGGAGGCCTTCCAGGTGCATATCCCATCGCTAAACCTCGTTCCCTGGCATGATTCAGGACTTCACACTTTAGGAGACCTGATGAGGGACGGTAGACTCCTCTCATTTGACAGTCTTAGTAGAAACTACCAGGCCCTAAGACGTTCCTTCCTGCAATACTCCCAAATCCGTCATTTTCTAAACTCGGAGGACTGCACACACGACCTGAAACAGCCCACTCCCTCTTCACTCCAACGCTTTCTATTCGCAGAAACCATGATTCCGAAAGGTCTATCCTCCATATATGATGGACTAACAACACAAAATTCCCCCTCAAAACTTGCATATATGGAATCATGGGAATCGGATCTGCATTTTAAGGCAGACTTGGATGACTGGGAGGGGGCTATAAGGTGTGTCTCCCAGATATCAAAATGCATTAACCACCTGGAGTCATTGAAAAAGGTTCACCTCCGCTGGTACACTCCCCCGGTCAGATTAGCCAAATTTGCCAGTGGCGTCTCCCCCCTGTGCTGGAGACAATGTGGCCAAAAAGGAGACCTGGCACACATGTGGTGGAGATGCCCCAAGATTGCCCTATTTTGGGTTCTTGTCAACAGTCTGATGGGGTCTGTGACAGACACGAACATCCCCTTATCCCCTCAATTAGCTGTCTTAAATATTGGTGCGGAAACCTTCCCTCCAGTCACACGGCATGCAATCACGTACATTTTAATCGCAGCGAGATTATGTGTTGCAACCTCCTGGAAAAACGTGTCCCCCCCTTCTGTCGGTGACCTCACTAACAAACTGAACGTAATCTTTAACCATGAATACCATCTGGCAATGGATGCACCGAGGCGACGATACGTTTCTGAAGCATGGTCTCTATGGGCATCACATCCGGCGGCCTTACAACCACCCATTTGAGACACAAAAGGAAAAAGGACTCGAGGTCACCTACCTAGTTTTTCTTCTCCTCTCTCCCTTTCTTACCTACTCCTCTCTTCCTCTCGCCCAGTTTCTCTCTTTTTCTTCTCTCCTTGCCTACCTCCCCCCCCATAATACATCCTCATCACCCTCTAACCTCTCCCCCCCCCCCCCCCTCCCTTGCTTGGTCCTCAGTCCCCCCCCCCCCCCCCCTCTTCCCTATAAGACTATATTGGTCTACCACACTCCTCACTCTTTCCCAAAGTCTCCTCCTTTACCCCATCCCCTCTTAGCAACCTACTAGGCTTGCACTTGTTCACAGTCCCCCGGACTGGAGATCTACAACCACTGTTGTCATGGACAGACGATACATGAAGTTGGATGTGACCGTATCATCACAGCAATTTAGCCGCAAAGTGTTTGATGCTTCTGTATTCACATCCCTCCCTTCCCTATGCCTTGTTTATTTTCCCCAGTATTTCCTATTTTCCCCCCCCTCCTCCCCTACCCCTCCCCTCACTCCCCCAAATGTTGTGATAAGTTGTTTATGTTATTTTGTCTACCATTTCAAAGCTTGCAACCGACATTTGTAACTTCCTTATTGAGAATAAAAATATATTGAAGACTAGATTATAAGGCACAAAGAAATGCAGTTTGGTTGGATAGTGTCTCCAGAACACAAACAGACTTATGAGGGTCACAATGTACGCAAATACTGGCAAACAGGGCAAGATGCTTTGCCTAACATAGTCCGTCCATTAAAAATCTTTGCAACTCTACCAAAAAATACCAACGCGGGTAAGTTTACATTTTAAAAGGCCAACATGGCTCTAAATTATGTGGATGGTCCAACATGGACAACATTATCTTCGGCCAACATGGCTCATTATATTTTTGTGTGCCCTCGACTCATGGGACACCAGCATGGTGTTGCTCAAGGGCAAGCAGCATATCCCCTAAACGTGCCAACTCAGTGATGTGTTGTTGGTGTGCCAAGTTGAGTTGCCGGGCAAAATTGGAGTGTGCACGTCTGACGTCGGCCAAAGTCGGGGCACCTGTATGGGAACATTGTAAGATTAGAACAACACCACAAGCTGCGTGGCTTAGCAACATTGAAATTCCAAACATCTACTTACCCTCCTGCTCGCCAGCATCTGAACTTGCATGTGTTGATGGGTAGGCAGTTACACTACACCCGGCTTCAGCCGCAAATTCGCCTTATGTGGAAATGGACAAAATGTTGACAATACAAATATAAGTTAGAAATATTTGAATGTGATTTTAAAACCAAAAACCCATTGTGCTGCCCGTGAATAAACACAAAAAAACATACCAACATAGTCCTCAAGGTCTGCATCAGCAAGAGCCTCAGGCAGATCCTCCTCAGCAGGGCCGTTTGGGGACAACACTTCGTCACCATCCGTTGCGGGGGACATGCCCACACCTGTGCTGGCCACCGAGCTCGACATTGTGGGAGGTGGGGTCACCCCTGGGCTGGGGCTCTGAGGCCACAAGACGTGTCCTGGTGGCAATAGTTCTCCGGGGCTAGAGGGGGGCGCCTCATCCAGACCAGCAGGTGGGTAGATGTCGTTAACCTCCTGGGGCAATGGTGGTGAGGGGGCGTTGTCATCCTCCTCCATCCATGTCTCTGAAAAGTTCCAGAGAGACTCCTGCCGAGATGACTGTGGCGACAGGCTGTCCTCCGCCTCAGGAGCTGATGGCATCTCCTCCTCGCCCTGGACAGGTATCCTAGGTGGGGATGTTGCACCTGCAGCCTCCTCTTGCGGTGGGGAAGGTGGCACACCTGCGGTTGGAGCATGATTGGCCTCTTCAGAGGATGAGTCTTCGGCATCTGTATTTGTAAGGCAAAGCAACAAGCTTATTAGTTACATTTTCAACACTTGCTTCACTGACATTTTTTGAGTGTGAATCTTTGAGTTACATTTTTTGATAAAATTATGTTTGAAGTTTATGTTGGATGCCAATCATCATGTGTTAGCCATGTTGTGTGTTTCCAACACAGTATGTGTCAGGACAAGAGTAGGACACAAATTACATGATGTTTATTGTGGGGCCAAAAAAAGAAACAAAATAAGGTGGGTGTATGTATGGTTTTTGTGGGCAAAGCAATGCTTGCAATGGTGTTTGGAAGATGTGTACGTACACATCTACTTCATGTACTCTGTTGAGGAGCGTCTCTACCTAGTAATGGGTATACATTTGCCCCTGTGTGTGTGTTGCAAGATATGGGGGGCAGTGTGTCATGTGTGTCTTTCAGAGAGATAAGATTACCCAAAATAACATTGAGAATGTGAAGTGCGTAGCAGGGCACGGATATAGAATTTACACGTGACTATGGACTTCACATTTGTAATTCACAGCACTTCTTTATCCATATTCCTGCCTGCGTGACAGCCTCCACCGACTGCACATTGTTCCCACATACATATATTTTTTTGTTTCTTTGAATATGTTGGTGGATCTTGCTATGTAGTTTGGTACATGTACATGTGCAGGTGTGTGTTTGGGGACAACAATTACTCACCACGCATCCGGGCAATCCGTGCACGGATCTCCAATATGCGTCCAGGAGATTTGAATTTAAGGTCAGCTATCTTATGTTGTATGGCTTTGACCTCCCTCTCCACACATAGCTGCCGGAGCAGGGCTCGCTGGATCTTCAGAACTGTGCGGCGGTTGCGCAGCCTGGGGTGGCGGTGGGGATGGTGTCCCCAATAATCATATCGATCACAGTGATCAATTAAGATCAGCAACTCCGCCATCCCCCATGTGGCAGCGCGGTGTGGAGCGGCCATGATTATGCTGCACTGTGCATGGGAGGGATAGCACCTTGCAGGCGGAATGAAACTGAAACCAACTTCAATACGTCAGCACGCCCAATAGTGTGCTGTGTCAAATTTTAAAGGCGCCCTGCGCGCCACATCAGCCGAAGGAACACTTCGGCGAGACCTACGGCACAATTACACGCGGGCGTGGCGTAACGCAACGTTATGTGCTGCGGAAATAAAGATCGTGGAGTTAAATGTGACAATGTGCACACTATCTTCTGACAACAACATAATGGCTGTTGGGGGGGCTTCGTTAACTTGGGTGTGTACGTGATTGCAAAATAAGAAGACATGCTTGGGCACACCGCGCCTATGTGCAGTGCTGAAGGGACAGCTCTTTCAAAATGGCGCACTGGGAACATATCACCAATCGGAACGTAGGTGCTTCCCTCAAAAATCCATGATCTGTGCGCCGGCCAATTGGAACGCATTTGTTACGCTGCATAGGGGCCGCGCCTAACAAATTGCCTGCCACGCCTGCAGATTTAATTTTCTGAAATCACACATCGCCGGAGCCATTGCTATCGCCGCGTCACACGGCAGTAGGCATACGGATCGCTCAACATACATCGCCTGATTTTCCCAACATTGTTGGGAAATCTGTGAACTCTGAAAATGGAGTTTGTCGCCGTTCAGTCGCCCTGTTACACGCGGCAACGCACAGGCGATGTCGCTTCAATATCGCCTGAAGAGGCTGATCTCGGCGATATCGCCGGCGATATCTCCCCGTGTGACGGTACCTTTAGAGAGAATCGACTGTATGCCAAAATTGAGAAATGTGTCTACGAACAGTCTTCACTACCATTCCTAAGTTATATCAACTTATCTACAATTATCAAATGGCCACATTCTTCTGGCATAAAGGCTATTCAACGATTTTTAGGATTTGCAAACTATTACCACCAGTTTTTCCTTATTTCTTGTCTCTGGCCGCTCAGATCTCTGCTTTGATCCGCAAAGGCGCAAATCCAAAGGTTTGGACTGTGACCCGCCCCAGGGTCTTGGGGTACCCGGTTCTGGGTGTTGATTCACGGGGGATGTCACTGAGGCCTGTGCCCGGTCCCGTGGCCCTGGTGGTCGCTGAAAATAATAAAAATAGTTTGTGATGCCACTTATGGTTTCGGTATGGTTCCCAGAGCTGCGGGTCAGACCTCCGGGGTGACGGTAGGACAGCCAGATGGTTACGCTTTCCATAGGTGGAGCGCGATTCCCGGGGCAGTTATGGAAAATAGAAGTTGCAGGACACTCTATGAAGGGAGCAGGATCAGGGGCCGCAATTACAGTCACATACAGGGTTGATGTTTCCGTACCTTTACTGATGTTGCAGGTGTAGTCCAGGATATCGTCACTGATGTTACAGGCCCGGGTCGTCTGGAAGCAGATCTGGATCTCCACAGCCGGCGAGTTGTGAGGCCTCCCTTTGATGCTGTGTCTGTTTTGGTCCTAGGCTGCCTGGAACTACGCCCTGACCCTCTCCTGATTTCTTGTATGGCAGGTGGTAAGAGCCCTTTTGCTGGGCACCGCTGTATCCACTGCGGTCCCTGGGCTTTACTAGACGGCTGTGCCTTCAAGTGCTACTGTGGCCAGGAGATCTGAGGTCTCCCTGGCCTCCGGTCTTTACTACTGGGCGGTTAGATCCCTTGCAGTCTCAGACGCCGGTGTCCCGGGTTTGGCACAGTTTCTCCGGGGCAAACCGATACGGCTCCACTCCCCCTCACTACTCCTCCTTGCCTCTGACCCTCGCTCCAGGGTCCCTCACACTGGCTAGTCACTCTCACTCACTGGTACGGGCTTAGCGCAGCTCCGTCACCAGGATGTCTTCACAGTCCTCCCTGGAACTGCACTGGCGGGCTCCGCTTCCAGGTCTGAATTTATAGGGGACCTCGCCTGAACTCGGTTTGTAGAGCTCCCCCTACAGGTCAGGGGTGGAAAGAGTTGTGTGCAGGCTTACCTGATGTGGAGATCCTTCTCTGCTCCCGGTGTATCTGTGGCAACTGGACCCTGGGGTACCACAACTGCATTTCTCTACTTAAAAAAGGCCTTCTCCTCGGTTAATAAGCAATTACTTCTGGAGGTGGATGCCACGTCTTCAGTGACTGGGACTTTACTCATGCAAAAGTCGTCTTCTTTGGTAATAGTAACTTGTCAATTTTTCTCCAAAGCCTTTTCAGCTACTGAGCACAACTATTCGATGGGGGATCGAGAACTGCTGGCAATGAAAATTGCTTTAGAGGAGTGGTGGTACCTGGTCGAGGGGACAATTCATCCTGTCGTTATTTACACGGATCATAAGAACCTAGTCTGCCTTCAGTCAAAGGCTGTCATTGAGATGTCGGGTATCGGTCGGTAATTAGAGGGAGGAAAAACAAGAAATTCAGATTTAGGGAGATTTAGTTTCAGAAAGAGGGTGGACATGTTATGAGAGACAGCAGACAGTCCTTGGTATTCTGTACTAATGTGGTGGTGATGTCACAGGGGCATCATGTGTATAATTGGGTGTCGTAAGCGTAAATATGCTGATGATTTGTCCAATAGGGTCAGCGTATAGAGAGAAGAGGAGGGGGCCTAGGACTGAACCCTGAGGAACCGCAACCGTGAGGGTAAGAGGAGAAGAGGAGCTGGTGAAAGATACAGTGAAGGAGCGGTCAGAAAGGTAGGAGGAGAACCCAAGATAGAGCGGTGTCATTGAGGCCAAAAGACCGGAACATGGTGAGGAGGAGCTGGTGATCCACAGTGTCGAAGGGAGCAAGAGATCTAGGAGGAACAGCAGGGAGTGGTGACCATTGGATTTTGCCATTAATAGGTCATTGGAGGGTTTAGTAAAGGCAGTTTCAGTCGAGTATAAAGAGGGGAATCAAGATTGTAAAGGATTGAGAAGACAGTGATCTGAGAGCTACCCGATTAGACGGGAGTGGACCAAACGTTCCAGGAGTTTAGAGATAAAGGGAAAATTTGAGTCGAGTCTATATTTAGCAGCGCAGTTCGGGTCGAGGAATGTTTTTTTGAGTAGGGGGAGTATGATGAAGTGTTTGAATGAATAAGGAAAGATACCGGATGATAGAGAGAGGTTAAATATTTTAATTAGGTAGGTAGTGACAGCTAGGCAGAGGGTCTGGAGGAGATGTGAGGGATTGGGGTCACTGGTGCAGATTCTGGACATAGAAGAAGCAAGGAGCTGGGTAACGTCTTCTTCTGTAACCAGCTCAAAAATGGAAAATGAGCTTAAGGTGCTGGAGGGAGATCCAATCTCTGAGGGGATTGTGCAAAAATGTCCTGAGGATGATGGTTCGTAAGAAGAAAGTGTCCAGATTATCGGTGCTGAGGTTGGTGGTAGGGGTCTGTACTTTAGGGCTCAGGTTGTTGGCTACTGATGTGATGAGGGTGGTAAAATATGCTTGTTTGACCAGATGGAGAGCAGTTATAAGTTTTGAGCATGAACAGTGGATGAAGTGTTCTGCTACAAGTGATTTTCTCCACAGACACTCGGCACACCTTGAACAGCGCTGGAGGAAACGTGTGTACCATGTGGCAGGGTTGCAGGGTTTCTTCTAGCTAAAGAGTTCATTCAGCATATATTCCGCCTTCATGGGTTTCCTCTTCATACTGTGTTTGACAGTGGTGTCCAATTCACATCTAGATTCTGGATAGCAACCTGTAAGCTTCTACCGTAAATGTGTCCTTGGATTTTTCATCAGCTATACCACCCTCAGTCAAACAGCCAGGTGAAGAAGATCAACGAGGTTCTAACTAATGTTCTAACGCATTACACAAATGTGCGCCACAATGGCTGGGTCAAGTGCTTGCCAAGGACAAAATTCTCGTACAATTATCACATAAGCAAAACTTCGGTGAAATCACCTTTCTTTATTTCTATGGCCAACAGACTAATATCCTCCTCCTGTGTCAAACATGTCGAGTATTCCAGCAACTAACAGTCCCGTTAGGGATTTCACCAAAACCAAGGAGGACACTAAAACCATCTTGAGAAATCTTCCAAATGGAGGAAGAGACATGCTGATAAGAGACACAGAGATCTGATGCATTTTCATTCTGGGGATAAAGTATGGCTCTCTTCTAAATATATTCGACTCAAAGTTCTATCTTACAAGTTGGGTCCACGTTTCATTTGTCCCTTGAAGTCATCAGGCAGATCAATGATGTGTCCTACAAGATAAAGCTTTCTGCCTCCTTACATATTCCCAATTCCTTGCATGCATCTCTTCGCAAACCAGTGATCATGAGTCACTTTTTCAAAGATCCTTGCTCCACACCTTAGCCTGACTGCTCCAAAGATGTCTTTGAAGTAGAGAATATCATGACTATGAAGAAAGTTAAAGGAAAAACTCTATTCTTGGTTGATTAGAAAGGATTTGGTCCCATAGAATATTCATGCACCCTTTCTTCTATGGGAAGCTAAATGGCACCTCAGTATGCCAACTTTTTCATGGCTAAACTGGAAAATGACTTTTTAGCATCCTGCTCCATCAAACCCTTGCTACGTCCATTACATCGATGACATCTTGATAGTCTGGACTGATCTGAACAAGAACTTCTAAAATTTCATGACAAATATCAACAAATTTCATCCCACCATAAACTTGATATTGAACCACTTAAAAACAGAATTCAATTTCCTGGGAAACCACCCTAAAAATTCTAAATGGTTCATTCCAAACATCGGTGTATCGGAAACCAACTGACCGTCCCACATACCTTAGAGGGGACAGTTTCCACCTGAAACACATTAAAAAGTCATTGTTTACAGCCAGGCCCTCAGATATAACACATCTGTTCCAGCCCTACAAACAGGGATGAACACTTAAACCATCTCAAAAACATATTTTTAAACCAGGCTACCACCCCACCTCCATTGATGATCAGATCATTAGAGCCACAAGGATCCCTAGAAGCCAATTACTGCAATACAGAGAAAAAGAGGATAATCATCATGTACCTCTGGTGGTGACCTACAATCCACAGCGTGAGGTGCTGAAAAATACTGCCAAGAAAATTCACCATATCCTACACAAGGATGACTGGTTAAACATAATATTCAAAGACTCTCCCTTGCTGTACTGTAGGCAGCCTCCCGATTTAAGAAACCTCATGATCCAAAGTTTAATACCCTCGATACACCAAAAGGATCTTATCCATGCAATGTGAAGAGCTGCAAGACCAGCACTCATAGAGTGACAAAGACAAGATCCAGATCCCCAACACACAGCAGGACTATAAGATTCCTGGGACATTCACATGTTCCTCTACCAATATGTGTCTTTTTTCCATATGTCCTGCTGGGGGCTTCTATATTGGTGAAACAAGACAGAGGCTGAGAGCAAGAATGAAATCTTTACCTGTAGCCAAACACTTCTGTGGATCCAGGACATAACATAGACAATATGAAGGTGGTCATGTTAAAAGACAACTTTAAATCACAAAAAAATCGTAGGGTCTGGGAATACAAATTCATTACTAAGTTTGATTCTGTGCAAACTGGACTAAATTTGTTTGAAGGATTTATGGCTCTACAGAATCTGAACAACGTTCCTCAAAGCATCAAAAGTAAAATCCAGGGGATTTTGAAAACTGAGGACTCTCACCTTTTTTTCTTTTTTTCTCTTTCTACTGGCCAACAGGATACAAACATATATATTTTACCTTAACAATTTTCTCCAGACACACTGAGGCACCCTTCCTCAGGATATTTATAACGGTCACACTATCAATCTTGGCTAGTTTAGGATTCTCTTTCTACCAATGTTTATGTATTTAAATGTCCATGCATTTGTTCCTTGTGAATATAATTGTGTTTCTTCTAATATCTTACCTGAGAAGGAGACATGGGATGCTCGAAAGTTCGCTGATATGTAAATCAATTATTTTATTTCTGTTAGCCATTTAAAGATATCACAACTACAAGAATATTATTTTGTTTCTCCCACTGAGAGCAATTATTCTTTTTTCAACTGGCTAACACGGTACCAAACCTCCCCCTGCGTAAAGTGGGTGGTACTGTAATGCCAGCATCCCTGTCACTACCCGTTGCCTCCTCCCGGCAGGGACGCCAATGTTTCATTGCAGCAGCCAGCCATCAGTGTCCACTCGCTCCTTTGCTGCTCTTTTGGCTAGCACTCATTGGTCAGGGCACGCGTCATATCACGTAGTCTCATGCTTCTTAAGGTCAACCAGCACAAATTCTCACTGATCTCAGGAGACCAGTCTAAGGAAAACTCCCGCACAGTTACACATCTCAGGGAAATCCAGTTCAAGGCACCCTGGGAATTGAACGCAAATGGAGCGTCCGGACTCGTTAAATCAAACATGGCTAGCAGTACCCTCCAGGGAAGGACTATCCTAGGTGGAAATGCATCCGGGAAGCCCATATCAACATATAAGGGCCCTTTCCAGTCATCTATCCCTCCAGTGAAGACCTAAGGATAGAAGGGAATTCCAAGGTCAAAAAGGGAATAAGTACAGCCATAATCAATAGTCCAGCCTTCTTCTCCCTCACTTGCTGCCTTCAATAGCTCATCCATGACCTACCGTAAGCAGTATATGTCCTGCACCCTACTACCATGTCCACTATGTACTTGCTAAGAGTACTGGTAAATACCATACCCACAATACAAACTTGAACCGTAAGGCACTTTCACGCTACTTGGTGTTTTACTCCGGTAGCTGGTGGTATAAATCCGGCCAGTTGTGAACTGTCACTTAGTTTTTCTGGACGCCTATCCTAATAACGTTGATTTCTGATTTTCATCAAAGATTTTCCTGGACGAATCACCGCCAAGACGTTATCTCTGAAGATGCCTCCCGCTAATCCCCCCATAACCGCCGCATCCGGCGTCCTCTTGTCCCATGCGCTCCCTAAGGCATCGTCTCTCTCTCCTTTTCCGCCTACAACGTTTGTTTTAGTGACCTGAAACACCAACTCTTGTGTCCTCCAGCGCTTCCTGACGGGTACCGAAACCTCTCTACCTTGACCCCTCCCTCCAGCCCTCCTACCTGAGGCACTGGACAATCGACTCGCTGTCATGCGTCTACACTCCATCTATTCCCCATAGTCATAAGTCCTGCATCTGTGAAACCTAATCCATGCAGAGCGAGCGGGGTCTCATCCCTGAACTGACTTTGCGGAAACTGAAACGAACTTGCAACGGATCATTTTGAGGTTCACAGAGTATCTTGAGGACAAGTCCTCGCCAGAACAGGAGACCTCATTAAATTGATCATCTCTGATAAGATTGAAATCGTGATGAGTTACAGGTAAATCCCATCCGAAGGAACCGCGGATACCTGAGGTAGAGTAGCGGTCAGAAATTAAGGGTGTCCAGGAAACTTAGCAAAAATTTTCTTTTTCTTTAATGAGCACCATTTCTACATTTGTGTATTTACAATATTTAGTATTATTGAGCTGCTCAGTACACATAAACATCGGACAGAGTGGAGTTCTTAAAGAAGGACAGGGTTCTCCATCTTAGGCAACCTTGTACCACTGACAGAAAGGGCCCTCTTAACTTTCAACATTGTTCCATAATCTGTCTCGGACGCGAGCGATGGAATGCAAACAATGCTCGTTGAAATCCAACCCTACAAAGGCTATCATACCCATGCAAAGCAATATAACTTCAAAGAGTCTGCAAAGTCAAATAGGTAGCAAGCCTCCGTTTATGACCTGCATAAGTCTCACATGCAGGAACCCCCTCTCCAGATTAGGCCTACACGAGCCTCAATCATGGATTAGCACATCCGATCCGACCCGATGCCCATAGGGCTGCATGGGGTCCGAAAATCGGTCCGATGCTGTCCGATTTTTATCGGACAGCATCGGAACTGCTAAAATCGTTATGTGAAAGCAGCCTAAACTTACATGCCTGCGTACTTGAGGGCGTCTCCCTCGGGCTCTCGTACTAGAGGGCTGTGTCTCCAGCAGCTTGACTGGCTTCTCTAGCCCTCCCTCTTACTTTGCAGGACGTCACATGAAGGGACGGGAGCTGCCTTGCGTGCCCGCCCACTGATAGATAACATCACGCCCTCTCACTTTCTAAGAGCCTGGCCGCGTCATGAAAGGGGCGGGGCTAAATCGCGGCATTGAAAGGGGGTGGGGCTCGCCACGATTTAGCTCCGCCCCTTTCATGACGCGGCCAGGCTCTTAGAAAGTGAGAGGGCATAATGTTATCTATCAGCGGGCGGGCACGCAAGGCAGCTCCCGTCCCTTCATGTGACATAGGCTACTTTCACATACCGATTTTGTAAAATCCGATGCTGTCCGATATAAACCGGACAGCATCGGATTCTTCTGATGCCTGGAATCGGATGCCAAATAGGCATCTGATTCCGACATTTTATCTGATGCCTGCCCTCACCTCCTCCTGTCAGCTGTCATCAGCTGTCTCTCCCCCGGTGCTCCAATATGGTCCCCGGTCCTCCATTGCGCTCCCTCCTCCTCTCCTTTTGTCCTCCTCCTCTCCTCTTGTCCTCCTCCTCTCCTCTTGTCCTCCCCTCTCCTCCTCTCCTCTTGTCCTCCTCCTCTCCTCTTGTCCTCCTCCTCTCCTCTTGTCCTCCCCTCTCCTTTTGTCCTCCTCCTCTCCTTTTGTCCTCCTCCTCTCCTCTTGTCCTCCTCCTCTCCTCTTGTCCTCCCCTCTCCTCCTCTCCTCTTGTCCTCCTCCTCTCCTCTTGTCCTCCTCCTCTCCTCTTGTCCTCCCCTCTCCTTTTGTCCTCCTCCTCTCCTTTTGTCCTCCTCCTCTCCTCTTGTCCTCCTCCTCTCCTCTTGTCCTCCTCCTCTCCTCTTGTCCTCCCCTCTCCTTTTGTCCTCCTCCTCTCCTCTTGTCCTCCTCCTCTCCTCTTGTCCTCCTCCTCTCCTCTTGTCCTCCCCTCTCCTTTTGTCCTCCTCCTCTCCTCTTGTCCTCCTCCTCTCCTCTTGTCCTCCTCCTCTCCTCTTGTCCTCCCCCTCTCCTTTGGTCCTCCTCCTCTCCTCTTGTCCTCCTCCTCCTCTCCTCTTGTCCTCCTCCTCCTCTCCTCTTGTCCTCCTCCTCCTCCTCTCCTCTTGTCCTCCTCCTCCTCTCCTTTCTCACCTGTCCACGACTCCTGCACGGTCCCGCGCGTCTCCCGGTATCTTGCTGCTCTGTCTTCTGTGCTGCCAGGACCTCTCGTGATGTCACAATCACATGACTGCCGGCTATTGGTTCCTGGCAGTCATGTGATTGTGACATCACGGCAGGTCTTATCAGCACAGACGGCAAGATACCTGGAGGGTAGATGCTAGAGAATACAGGCTGCTTGCAGGTGTGACGTCATTAGAAGAGGCGGGCCTCCTCATCTCAGGGGCGTGCCCTTCTTTCACCTCCTGCTTCTCCCTTTCCCTCGTGGCTCGTGCAGTGTGTGGATTATGGCGGGCTTCTGTGAGGCAGCCTCCCTCGTGGCTCGTGCAGTGTCGGTTTTATGGCGGGCTTCTGTGAGGCTGGGGCGGATAATCTTCTGATTGTATGTGTAAGGGTGCGTTCACACCACGATTTTTAGGGAGCCGATGCTGTCCGATATAAATCGGACAGCATCGGCTCCCTTCTGATGCCTGGAATCGGGTGCCAAATAGGCACCCGATTCCGGCATTAAATCGGCGCCGGGCTGCAAAAAAAGATAAAAAAAAAAAAGTTTATTCTCACCTCTCCCCGAGCCCCCGCCGTCTTCCGCCATCTTCCTCTAGGCTCCCGCAAGCTGCCGGTGTCAGCAGAGGTGTACCTCTGCTGTACACAGGACCTGCGGTGATGTCACAGTCACGTGACCGCGGGCTCACCATGGTGAACCCGCGGTCACATGACTGTGACATCACCGCAGGTCCTGAACAGCAGAGGTACACCTCTGCTGACACCGGCAGCCTGCGCGAGCCACCGGGAGCCTAGAGGAAGACGGCGGAAGACGTCGGGGGCCTCGTGGACAGGTGAGCATAGATTTTTTTTTTTTAATTAACCCATTCATTCACTTTTGGAGCGATTTTAGTGTACTGAGCATGCTCAGTACACTAAAATCGGTCCGAGGAGACATCAGAAGTTTCCTCGGACCCTGCTCCATAGGGCCCCACGTCAAATTGATCGGGTCGGATCGGATGTGCACTAAATGCCATCCGATCTGGTCCGATCCGAATCTGTCAGATTTTATTTTCGGTGCAAAAATCGGAGCATGCTCCGATTTTTGCACCGATAATAAAATCGGACAGATTCGGATCGGACCAAATCGGATGGCATTTAGTGCACATCCGATTCGGTCCGATGCCCATAGGGATGCATGGGGCCCAAAAATCAGAACTGATAAAATCGTTATGTGAAAGCAGCCTAAGAGGGAGGGCTAGAGAAGCCAGTCAAGCTGCTGGAGACACAGCCCTCTAGTAACTGACCCAGAAGGATACGCCCAGAAGTACGCAGGCATGTAATTTTATAAAGTGTTTATTTTCGGTTTACATTTATCAATATTCTGAAGAAAAACATAGGTGGAATGGTGTAGGTAGGGTGCAGGGACATGTATTAACAGCTTATAGTCGTCATCTGAGGTGGTTGGTTCCCTTTGGATATGACAAAGGAATTACCAAAGGGTCAATTAAACAAGGGAATTAAAGGGACAGTGCACTCATCCCAATATGTCCCCAGCCTGCTCTGTCTCCTTCCTGCCTGCCCTCCCATAATTTGCGTCCATGACCCTCCGGTCAGCTGCTGCAGTACCATGGACTGCCTTGGAGTGGTACCTGGTGTTTACCATCCTCACCACCAGAAGCTGAAGACCCAGTAAGCACTTATTCACGCTCCTTTGGGTAGGCCCGGTCGTAGCGCAGTGGGTCCACACCCGCCAGTGTGACACACTGCACTTCAGTTTTTTTCTGGACTGTTCCTTTATTCCACTAACTAAACTGTTGTTTTCTGATTTGCAGACAAAGGATTTTTCCTGGAGGAAGTCACCACCATGGAAGCGGTTATCTCTGAAGGTGCAACTCCCGCTAATCCCCACATATAAGGCAGAGGGTGATGTCACAAGGCATGTCTTATCAGCACAAGTTTGTAAAATTAAGGAGCTGAAAGACCAACTGTGCGACATCCAGCGCATCCTGGAGGGAGTAAACCGAGAAAACCGGCTACTGACCCGTCTCCAGCACCGACACATGAAGGCACTGGACAAGTACGAAAGTGCTGAGAGCGGTATACACCATCTTATATCCCAGCATAGTAATGAAGTCAGGATGCTGAGGGAAAACCTGAGATCCAAGCAGGAGAGCGAGCGGGGGCTATCCCTGAAACTGAAGATGGCGGAAAGTGAAATGCTGAAAATAAAGATCATTTATTGAGGTTACAGAGACTCTCTGAGGACAAGAACCTCGCAGAAAGAGAAGACCTCAATTTTAAATTATCCAGTCTTCTGATAAAGAATGAAATTCGATAGCACCAGAGTTAAGGTAAATCCTAACCTGAAAGTGAACCTGTCCCTGGGATAGTCACCCAGAGGTTAGAGTCTAGTAGGTCAGAAAATTAAAGGTTGTCCAGGAAACTTAAAAAAATGTTTCCTTCTTCTTAAAGCAGCACCATTTTGTCTACAGGTTGTGTGTGATATTACAACTATGCACTAGTCACTTTATTGGAGCTTAGCTGCAGTACCAGTCATAACCTTTGGACAAGTGGTGTGTTCTTTAAAGAAGGGAACCAGGTGTTCCCCAATCTTAGGCAAACCCTTTAAAGGAAAACTACACTGACAAGGAAAAAGGTGCCTATTTTTGAACTTTTAACATTTAGGTTCCATATCTGCCGTCTACTACAGCTTTGAGCATGAGAAATGCAACACAAGTCTCTTAAAATGCCAACCACTAAACAAACAGGCAGCTACATACCCACCATGCAAAGCAATAGACACCTCTCCACAAAAGAGTCTGCCACAAGTCTACATCAGTAGCCAGCCTCCGAGGTAAGAGCCTGCCATGAGTCTCACATGCAGGTAGCCCCCTCTCCGGGTAAGAGCCTACCACAAGTCTCACATATAGGTAGTCTTACATCGTAGCCACCCAGGTAAGAGCCTGCCAAACCAGTTACCACTACCTAGGTAAGTCCACTACACCTCTCCAGGTAAGACGCACAATCTCACTACAGAGCCACCCTCTCTGGGTAAACGTCACAGTATCACATACAGGTAGCCACCCTCTCCAGGTAAGAACCTGCTACAAGTCTCACATACAGTAGCCACCCTCTCCGGTAAGACCTGCATACAAGTCTTACATACAGGTAGCCACCCTCTCTGGGTAAGAACCTGCCACTAAAGTCTAATCAACTACAAGAATGTAGCTACCCTCTCCAGGTAAGAGCCTGCCACAAGTCTCACATACAGGTAGACCACCCTCTCTGGGTAAGAGCCTGCACAAGTCTCACATACAGGTAGCCACCCTCTCCGGTGGTAAGAACCTGCCACATAAGTACTTACATACAGGTAGCCACCCTCTCCAGGTAAGAGCCTACCACAAGTCTATAAAATACAGGTAGCCCACCATCTCACCGGTAAGAACCTGCCACAAGTCTTACATACAGGTAGCCACCCTCTCCGGGTAACAATCTCACGTCCACCCTCAGTAAGGCTGACACAAGTCTACATACAGGTAGCACCCTCTCGGTAAGAGCCTGTCACCAGTGGAAAACCTCACATTACAGGTAGCCACCCTCTCCGGGTAAGAACCTGCCACAAGTCTCACACCCTTGAAATGGCTCCAGGAAAATGAATATTTATCCCGAAAATTATTGCCGTCACACAGTTTTGTTATATACATGTTTATATTCTTATTGTCTATTGGAACAACACAAAAAAAACTAAGAAAAAAAGCAAATTGGACATAATTTTATCATAACCCCAAAAATGGGCCGAACAAAACTGTTGGCACCTCAACTTAATATTTGGCATCCCAGATTTTTGACATCTACAGCGATAATGAATGTGATTGCGCACATGAACTCTTGAGTTCTGCTCATTTATTCCTCCTCTTCTTGTAGGTTCTGGAAAAACAACTCCACCTCACGTCACTATTCTACGACCGTCAGCTGACTCTAGAAAGCAAGAAGTCATCGAGGCCCGGACATGGCGAAGAAACTGCAGGAGCAACTTATACTACTGCAGCAGACGATGAAGGTGATGTGGGTGCAGGGGTCCCACTCCAGACCTTCATACAGTAGAGCGTCGGGCGAGACAACAAGGACCCTAAAATGTGGTCACATTATGTTCCTCTAGACCTTCCCCAATGCTATTGGACCTGAGGAGGATGGTTGTCACTACAGTATTGTCTTATCAGTTATAATAATGTCCCTCATTGTGCCTCTTTATAATAATGCCCTCATTGTGCCTCCTTATAATAATGCCCCTCATTGTGCCTCCTTATAAAAATGCCTCCATTGTGTCTCCATACTAATATCATAATCATATCCATTACCATAGATATCAATAACCTGGTACAGTTGTGTTCATATTAATAGCAGGTGTTCACAAACATGACTTAAGCCCAAAAGCTTTATGATAGTCTTTATTTCCAGCACTGGGAACATTGCACACTGTTTTCGACATCAAAACATGAAGAGAAATGTAGATAATGTTTAACTACTTTACAGAATATAACAAAAACTGAACATTGGGCTGTTCAAAAAAATAGCAGTATCTGCATTTGTCTTTACAAACACAAAATATGAACTCTTCTTTCTTTTAGGATTTAGCATTCCTGTCAATCACTATCCTAATATTTAGTTGTATAACCACAGTTTTTTAGAATTGCTTCACATCTATGTTGCATAGAGTCAACCAACTCTGCCACCTGTCACTTGTTATTCCAGCCCAGGAGGCTTTGACTATATCCCACATTTTAATTGCATTTCTTGACTTTGCCTCAGAAATGGCATTTTTGATGTTACTCCACAAGTGATCTATCGGATTACAGTCTGGGGATTGGGCGGCCACTCCATAACATCAATTTTGTTGGACTGGAACCAAGATTTTGCTCGTTGACTGGTGTGTTTAGGGTCGTTGTCTTGTTGTCTATTTCAAGGGCATTTCCTCGTCAGTGTAAGGCAACATGACCTCTTGAAGTATTTTGATACATGCAAACTGGTCCATGATCCCTGGTATGCGGTAAATAGACCGGCACCATAGTAAGAGAAACCTGCCCATATCATGAGAGAAACCTGCCCATATCACGATGCTTCACCACCAGTCTTCTCTGTCTTCAGAGTGGACTGTGGTGGATTCAGAGTTTGGAGGTCATCTGATGTCTGCGGATCTTGGACCGAAAAAGAACAATTTTCCTTTCATCCGTCCACACAATGCTCCTCCATTCTTCATTAGGTCGGTGATTGTGCTCTTTCTTCAGTCCATGTCTTGTTATCACAGTGGGACTTTGTGGGGACTTCTTGCTATAGATGATCTTCACACCGGCGTCTTCTCACTGTCACAGTCTTCACAGGTGACTTGAGATGTCAATGATCCTCCTGGAGCTCATCAATGGCTGAGCCTTGGCCATTCTGCTATTCTTCCATCCATTAGAATGGTTGTGTTCCATTTTTCCATGTCTCTCTGGTCTTCCATTATGAAGCATTAGAGATTATTATAGCTGAACAGCCAATCATTGTCTGCTCTTCTTTATAAGTTTTACCTTCTCCAATCAACTCTGTAATCACAGTCCTCTGTTCTTCTGAACAATGGCTGGAACGACCCATATTTCTCAGGCTTTCAAGGAGAAATACATGTACAACATGTGCTGGCTTCACCCTTAAATAAGGACCACCTGATTCACACCTGTGTCTTCACAGGATGATTGACCTCACTGATTGAACTCCACACTGCTAATATTATGAACATGCCCCCTTTAAATTAATTATTCATATACATGTTGAGGAGAGCCATAGGATCAAATACTTAATTAACCTTAATGGCCCCTTTACACGCAGCTACAGGTAACGGGTTTTCCACAGGTAACTTACTGGCTGCAGTGAAATCATGGAGACATGATTCTATCTTGTTGCTGTGTACAAATGGAACTATGTCTCCATGATTTCACTGCAGCCAGTAAGTTACCTGTGGAAAACCTGTCACCTGTAGCTGCGTGTAAAGGGGCCATAAGACATAAGGGCATGGGAGAAATGATCTATAGAGTGTATTATTTTACATTGTATAAGTTGTGATTTTAACATGGCTGCCATTTCCTGCCACATCACACCATGCTGAGAACAAGATGGAGTCCAGGGAATACTGACCAATCACTGAAGCTGAATTCCATTGAAGGACTGACCAATCACAGAATGCCATTTCACCTGTTTCTACTCGATCAAGACCACACCCCCTGATGACCTCATGGATCCACCCATGGACTAACCCACTGACCAATGAATACATCTGAGTAGGGCTGACCGAGCCCCTTACTGGGGAAAAACCTCATGTCTTATAATAAACAGCCACTTGGAGCTTGGGTCTGACCAAGGAAGGGTGTACAGCTGACTCTGTGTGTCTGGTGTCTACTACTTTTCAATGCCGGCGCTTGGTCTATATAAATTAGGACAGGAGCAGCAACTTGTTGTTAATATTATTATGAAATATTAACCATATCATACACAGACTCAGAAACCTGCCGTACATGAATACGGAGTCTGGTGGTTTTCGAAGAATCTGCTGCAACAACTGGTAAATTGACATGTGGTGATAGAATTTATACCAAAAACTGAATAATCTGGTAAATCATAATGACCTGCTATTATTTTGAACACTACAGTATTTACTTTGTCAGTTTTGGGGCTTTTTTTTTAGTCCTCACCCAGCTATAAGTGACTTCAGCTCAGCTGCTTGGCCTAAAGGGATA
Organism: Allobates femoralis; assembly: GCA_033576535.1. Lineage (NCBI taxonomy): Eukaryota > Metazoa > Chordata > Amphibia > Anura > Aromobatidae > Allobates > Allobates femoralis. Next base: position 28,446,629 of record JARQOC010000002.1, read on the forward strand.
AAAAGGTTGTCACAAATCCACTGACGCTCTATCAGCTACATTTCCCTCATATTTTAAGCTGCGGCTCTGCTTACTCTGATCGCCTCCCGTGGATATGCACAAGCTCAGCTCCAGCTTGCATGGAGCAGTTGGAGCCAATTTTTCCATTACAAAACAGATAGTAACTTTTAATTTACTTTTTCCTTTAAGGAGAAGGAGAGAGAATTGCATATTAAGAACATCTACGCCCATCGATTGCCAAAAACCATATGGAGATACGGCAGCCTGGATAGTAACAGAGGGAAGTGTGAGTGATGTAGGGTGTGAGGGAGCGCTCGCTGAATGAATAGGGTACACTCGCTTGGCAGCAGAATTCAGACACAGAGCAACGATTTTTATTCAAACCAATCCATGTCCGGTTTATTACCAGACATAAACCACTTTGTGCAACTTAAACATACCCTGACGTTTGGCATTATAAAACAGAATTGGCACACAGCTCATCTTAATCGTGGGGTACGCCCGCACGGTATTCGGATACCTCCACTGTTGCAGTATTGCAGTGGAGGAATTCCACTCTCCAGAGACTGATGCAGTCAGTATACAACCTACTGATTTTGAGGTTACCTTTCAGGTGAATGGCTGCTCCACACACTGTCTCCTGACAGTTCAGATATTGGGGACAGCTGCCTATTTGGAGCCACCAGCCAGGATCTGTCAGAAGCTCCAGACTGACTCCTGTCAGTCCAGGTTCCCAGCAGGACAGTAGCTTCCCAGCCTCAAAGCCCTCACACTCTGCAACCACATGGTCTCCTCACCATGTGCTCATCCAGGAAGACTGAACTTACAGGACCTGGCTGACATCAAAAACATGTAATCAGGGAGGAGTCTCATTATAACAGATGAGAGACACCCATGGGAGGTATGTGGTTAGTCAGACCTGCCCATCACTTTCTGACTAACCCTTAAGTCTAGCCCTTTCTTGTGGAACAATAAGTTCAAACAAAACATCTGGATTTAGATTGCAGCAGACCTCTGCCTGTGCGACACATACCGGCCACTTTCAATATAGCCAGTCGCTACCTCACAAGGGTTACTGCAGATCTGTATACAATTAGATGGGGTTTGCCAGGGGGTCTGCTTTGCATCGGACAGGTTGGATTTTCTCTGCCTGATAGTGTGATGGTTAGAGACTCCATCTTTATCCTCATATGGAGTCTATACCAAGTCTAGAGATTGATCCAACCATCATAATGACATCATCACACAGAGTGATGTCATCGATCCCTGGAATGTCTCAGTTATGACACTTCTGCACTCAGGCTCGGACTGGCTTACTGGAGAGCATGGGAATTTTCTGGTGGGCTGCTTTGCAGAATGATGCCCTTATCCTGCACAGGGTGAAACATGTCACTACTGAAAGGGAGCGCCACTGGGCCCTGATGGTCAGGGCAAGTACAGCTTGTTCGATTCATCCGTTGGCTCCAGAGACACTCATTAGTGTATTACATTGCATTCTTATGTGATACTAGATGGTGGCCTGATTCTAATGCATCGGGTATTCTAGAATATGTATGTAGTTTATTTATGAAGATTTAAGAATAATGCAATGAATACACGATATCTATCTATCATCTACCGATGTGTCTATCGTGTCTGTTGAATATTCTCCTGGGTTTGCCTTAGTTGGTAGAGCATTCGTGTTGTATGAATGGCACAAACATTTTGTTGTCTGTTTGCCCTGTCTTCTGGAGATTCATTCAGTCGACACTGTCTATGAGATTCGGCATCTTGGACTTGTCTGGCACCAGCTTGTTGTGGTGTCTCCTGTTGCCGACGACGTCTGCGAGATGCCGCATCCTGGGCTTGTCTCACGGCAGTTTGTTGTGGTGTCTCTTGGTGTTGACATTGTCGTCGCCTTGCTGCTTCTGCAGCTTTTCAGTCATCGTCATTGGAGTATTTGCGCTTACAACCAATTAAACCCATTGAATAAACGTGACTGAAGTAGTTCACACTGTAACTGACACAATGTGTGAAGTACTGTAAATGTGACTGAAGAACAGCACATTAAGACTGACAGACCTTGTAAACAGGAGTAAAGTGCGTCACACTATGACTGACAGACCTTGTAAACAGAAGTGAAGTGCGTCACACTATGACTGAAAGCCTTGTAAACAGGAGTGAAGTGCGTCACACAATGACTGACAGACCTTGTAAACAGGAGTGAACTGCGTCACACTATGACTGACAGACCTTGTAAACAGGAGTGAAGTGCATCACACAATGACTGACAGCTTTGTAAACAGGAGTGAAGTGCATCACACTATGACTGACAGACCTTGTAAACAGAAGTGAAATGCGTCACACTATGAGTGGCAGACCTTGTAAACAGGAGTGAAGTGCGTCACACTGTGACTAACAGACCTTGTAAACAAAAGTGAAATGTGTCACACTATGAGTGGCAGACCTTGTAAACAGGAGTGAAGTGCGTCACACTATGACATCCTTGTAAATAGGAGTGAAGTGCGTCACACTATGACTGACAGCCTTGTAAACAGGAGTGAAGTGCGTCACACAATGACTGACAGCCTTGTAAACAGGAGTGAAGTGCGTCACACTATGACTGAAAGCCTTGTAAACAGGAGTGAAGTGCGTCACACAATGACTGACAGCTTTGTAAACAGGAGTGAAGTGCGTCACACTATGACTGACAGACCTTGTAAACAGGAGTGAAGTGCGTCACACTATGAGTGGCAAACCTTGTAAACAGGAGTGAAGTGCGTCACACTATGACAGACCTTGTAAACAGAAGTGAAGTGCGTCACACTATGACTGACAGACCTTGTAAACAGGAGTGTAGTGCATCACACTATGAGTGGCAGACCTTGTAAACAGGAGGGAAGTGCGTCACACTATGACAGCCTTGTAATTAGGAGTGAAGTGCGTCACACTATGATTGACAGCCTTGTAAACAGGAGTGAAGTGCGTCACACAATGACTGACAGCCTTGTAAACAGGAATGAAGTGTGTCACACTATGACTGACAGACCTTGTAAACAGAATTGAAGTGTGTCACACTATGAGTAGCAGACCTTGTAAACAGGAGTAAAGTGCGTTACACTATGACAGCCTTGTAACTAGGAGTGAAGTGCATCACACTATGACTGAAAGCCTTGCAAACAGGAGTGAAGTGCGTCACACAATGACTGACAGACCTTGTAAACAGGAGTGAAGTGCGTCACACAATGACTGACAACCTTGTAAACAGGAATGAAGTGTGTCACACTATGACTGACAGACCTTGTAAACAAAAGTGAAGTGTGTCACACTATGAGTGGCAGACCTTGTAAACAGGAGTGAAGTGCGTCACACAATGACTGACAGTCTTGTAAACAGGAGTGAAGTGCGTCACACTATGACTGAAAGCCTTGTAAACAGGAGTGAAGTGCGTCACACAATGACTGACAGACCTTGTAAACAGGAGTGAAGTGTGTCACACTATGACTGACAGACCTTGTAAACAGAAGTGAGGTGTGTCACACTATGAGTGGCAGACCTTGTAAACAGGAGTGAAGTGCGTCACACTATGACAGACATTGTAAACAGAAGTGAAGTGCGTCACACTATGACTGACAGACCTTGTAAACAGGAGTGTAGTGCATCACACTATGAGTGGCAAACCTTGTAAACAGGAGGGAAGTGCGTCACACTATGACAGCCTTGTAAATAGGAGTGAAGTGCGTCACACTATGACTGACAGGTTTGTAAACAGGAGTGAAGTGCGTCACACTATGACTGAAAGCCTTGTAAACAGGAGTGAAGTGCGTCACACAATGACTGACAGACCTTGTAAACAGGAGTGAAGTGCGTCACACTATGACTGACAGACCTTGTAAACAGGAGCGAAGTGCGTCACACCATGAGTGGCAGACCTTGTAAACAGGAATGAAGTGTGTCACACTATGACTGACAGACCTTGTAAACAGAAGTGAAGTGTGTCACACTATGAGTGGCAGACCTTGTAAACAGGAGTGAAGTGCGTCACACTATGACAGCCTTGTAAATAGGAGTGAAGTGCGTCACACTATGACTGACAGCCTTGTAAACAGGAGTGAAGTGCGTCACACAATGACTGACAGCCTTGTAAACAGGAGTGAAGTGCGTCACACTATGACTGAAAGCCTTGTAAACAGGAGTGAAGTGCGTCACACAATGACTGACAGACTTTGTAAACAGGAGTGAAGTGCGTCACACTATGACTGACAGACCTTGTAAACAGGAGTGAAGTGCGTCACACTATGAGTGGCAGACCTTGTAAACAGGAGTGAAGTGCGTCACACTATGACTGACAGACCTTGTAAACAGGAGTGTAGTGCATCACACTATGAGTGGCAGACCTTGTAAACAGGAGTGAAGTGCGTCACACTATGACTGACAGACCTTGTAAACAGAAGTGAAGTGTGTCACACTATGAGTGGCAGACCTTGTAAACAGGAGTGAAGTGCGTCACACTGACAGCCTTGTAATTAGGAGTGAAGTGCGTCACACAATGACTGACAGCCTTGTAAACAGGAATGAAGTGTGTCACACTATGACTGACAGACCTTCTAAACAGAAGTGAAGTGTGTCACACTATGAGTGGCAGACCTTGTAAACAGGAGTGAAGTGCGTCACACTATGACAGCCTTGTAAATAGGAGTGAAGTGCGTCACACTATGACTGACAGCCTTGTAAACAGGAGTGAAGTGCGTCACTCAATGACTGACAGCCTTGTAAACAGGAGTGAAGTGCGTCACACTATGACTGAAAGCCTTGTAAACAGGAGTGAAGTGCATCACACTATGAGTGGCAGACCTTGTAAACAGGAGTGAAGTGCGTCACACTATGACTGACAGACCTTGTAAACAGGAGTGAAGTGCGTCACACTATGACTGACAGACCTTGTAAACAGAAGTGAAGTGCGTCACACTATGACTGACAGACCTTGTAAACAGAAGTGAAGTGCGTCACACTATGAGTGACAGACCTTGTAAACAGGAGTGTAGTGCATCACACTATGAGTGGCAGACCTTGTAAACAGGAGTGAAGTGCGTCACACTATGACAGCCTTGTAAACAGGAGTGAAGTGCGTCACACAATGACTGACAGCCTTGGAAACAGATGTGAAGTGCGTCACACTATGACTGACAGGCTTGTAAACAGGAGTGAAGTGCGTCACACTATAACTGACAGGCTTGTAAACAGGAGTGAAGTGCGTCACACTATGACTGACAGCCTTGTAAACAGGAGTGAAGTGTGTCACACTATGAGCTGCAGGCTTGTAAACAGGAGTGAAGTGCGCCACACTATGAGCAGCAGTTCAAATTGCGCGCAAAGCCGTGCTCCGCTTTGCTGATTGGTCACCGCTAGCCATGGCGACCAATCAGCGCACTTGGCGCGTGTTTCAAAACACGCATCGCTGATTGGTCGCCGCGTCAGGTGGCGACAAATTAACGAAGCGCCGCAGCTTGGCGGGAAATATGAATCCCGTGCCGCTGATTGGACGCCGCTGAGAGAGGCAACCAATCAGCGGGGCGGGAATCAAAACCCCTGCCAAGCCGTGCTCCGCTTTGCTGATTGGTCGTCATGGCTGACGGCGACCAATCAGCGCACTTGGCGCGTGTTTCAAAACACGCATCGCTGATTGGTCGCCACGGCCGGGGGCGACCAATTAGCGAAGCGGCACGGCTTGGCGGGAAATATGAATCCCGTGCCGCTGATTGGTTGCCGCTCTCAACAAAATCTCTGCTGATCAGTGTTATCGGTGGACGATTCGTGATCCTTAATTGCAGTTTTTTTGTGTGGTTTTCAGTGCTGACGCGTTTTTTTGCAGACCTTTGACTCCATATATCAACTTCAGTTCATTGACACAAAGTTTTTAAAACTTCATCAGGTAAATTTTCTATGTGAACATCAGTGGGGTTTTGCCCTTGAACAGAAAACTTGCTCAAAGAGTAATGGAAGCGGTTACTGATGTGGATTCTGGAGGATAATCTGCTCCAAAATCCATCTACAATAAAAACAGATTTGGTGAGAGAGAAGGAGGCACAGGAAAGACATCATGAATGGTCTCTGTATATTCAGGTCTACCCTGGCCGGGAGGGTCTGTTTTCTACCCTACAGCATTGTTCTCTTATAGGCCTCCTTCACATGTCCGTGTTTCCAGTACATGTGACATCAGTTTTTTTTCACGGATACCAAATGTTCCCATTATAACCTATGGGACTGCTCACATATTCGTGTTTTCACATGGTCCGTGCAACATACATGAAGACATGTCCATTTTTTTCCAACAACAAGGATGACAAGGGCCAATACAGGTATAGTATAGTACACGGATGGCAGCAGTGCATAATCCATGTGCTCTCCATATCCCAGCCTTGTGCTATCCATGTGCCATCTGTGTGTCGTCCATGTGCTGTTCATGTGCTGTCCATGTGCCAACTGTGGGCCAGTCTCAGTGGCATCTGAATGCCGTCCATGTGCTGACCATGTGCCAACTGTGGGCCAACTCTATGCCTTCCATGTGCCGACTGTGTGCAATTCATGTGCTGTCCATGTGCTGATTATGTGCCCTCCATATGCAGTCTGTGTGCTGACTATGTGCCATCCATGTGCACTCTGTGTGCCATCCATGTGCTGTCCATGTGCCAATGTGGAGCCCACTGGGACGGGGTTCTCAGTACCGGACCGGGTTGCTGCTGGGGGATGTCACGGAGGTCCTGGTCCGGACCGTGTCCAGGGTTCCGCAAGTAAAAGGGAATATATACAGGGGATAGGGTTTGTCGTGACGCCACCCACGGGTTGTGGTCAGGGTGACCACCGCTGCTGCAGAACCTCCAGGGATGATGTTTGGCAGCTTTAGATGGAACGGCTCTCCACAGGTAGAGCCTGGTTCCCCGGGGCAGTGGTAATTAAAGTCTATGATGGATGTTATAGATGTTGCAGGAAAGGGATGATAGTGGAGACGGTGGTTGCTTGTGAGGGGATTGTGAGGGAGAGCAGGGTTTGTAAGGATTAAGTATTTTAATAGGTGCAATTCACTTACTTTCCTGCTGCTGCAGACTTGTCTCTCAGCTTGTGATGAAAGCAGTGGTCGGCTCTGCAGATGGGGATCATTGCTGTTGAATATAGGGCAAAGGGTGCAATTAACATACAGACTCACAGTTTTGCAGTTTTCCAGGTCTTGACTGAAGATGATGGTAATTCAGCTGAGTATTGTCCACGGAGTCTGTACTGGGCCTGGGTTGCTCCCACCCTGTCCGGGTCCTCAGCTTCCCACTGCTGCGCTGTGTGTGTGGCCCTGCTGCTGCTTCTAGCTGAGCTGCTGGCACTGTCTGCTGCCTTTCTTGGTACCCCCTTGGCTAGGCAACTTGAGTCTTTCCGTGTGCTTCTGACCCCGCTGTGTTGCTTTGCTGAGGTACAGTGTAGATCTACAAACTCCACTATCCCGGTATTTACTGTACTGTGTGTGTCAGTCACAGTTTCGGATCCGGTATCTGGTCTGTGTGCTCCTCTGGGGCAAGTTGTGAAGTCACTCAGTCTCCTAGATGTGTTCCTCTGTCTTCTGTACTCCTTCCCTCAGACCCTGGCTAGGCCTGGAATCGATGAGCAGACTGTAGAGAAGCCTGACGCAGCCCCTTTACACTACAGTCTCTCTCAGTTCTCCCAGGAACTGAACTCTTCACAGTACTGCTACATACTGAACTAACTACTTCCTCTTGACCTGAAGTATATAAGGGAGCTGGTTTAGCTCCCCCTCCTGGCCCAAAGGTGCTAGTGTAGTGTCAGTGTTGTGTGGGGAGGGAACCCGTGTGATGTTACTGTGGCACATTAACCCATGGGGTGCCTCACCAACTGTGGGCCATCTCTGTGCCTTCCATGTGCCGACTGTGTGCAATTCATATGCTGTCCATGTGCTGATTATGTGCCCTCCATATGCCGTCTGTGTGCTGACTATGTGGCATCCATGTGCTGTCCATGTGCTATCCATGTGCTGACTGTGTGCCATCCATATGCCGTTCATTTGCTGTACATTTTTAAGATTGCAAAGTATGGGAAAACTTTGTTATTTCATTCTTTCTTTATCCATACTGGAAAAACACTGATAAAAGCTGAAGGTAAAAAAGGACACACGGATGACACACTGATCCAAAACACTGATCACACCAGTACCGTTTTTTCATGTGTGTGTGATGTATGGATGAATGAAGGAGGCCTAAAATTAGGAAGTACAGCTCTGGAGCACTACTGCTGCTTTGGTCAGGAATCACTGACTTTTAACATTTGGTTTTGCAGAACTGACCTTCACTAGGAGCACACAGACTGAAGGCGAGATGACTGCACCAAAACAGCCAGATGACCACCAAGGTGAAGAATATGCAGATCTCCAAGACAAGGTGAATAACTTTACAACAAAATGTTCTGCAGATTTACAATGAGCTCTTTGGGGAGGCGCGGTATTTGGGGGGGGTAGATTGAGAACAGCACCACGCTGGCCGCACACACCTTGGACATTGTTATCTAATCAACCCCCTAAATCACTTGAAATGTGAGGGGCAATCACCCTGAAACGCGGAGTCTGCAGTTTGGGGTTCTGATCTGGCACAAATCCTAAGTCGTATTAAAAGGCTTGTTAGAGAGTTGATTATGACTTTCAGGATTGCTGCCTTTATTGGGTGGCATTAGAGTTTTACACTTCCTCACTGAAGTGACCATTTGCATTTGAAATGTGTAGAAATTCCATAATAATTCAGGGACAATGTTGCGTTCAGCTTGTATGAACAGCTCTGTGGAGTGGACTGTGCTTTGTCATGGTGACACCGCCATCACTGGTGATGGTCCCCAGTCTGCCGGCAGCCTCCTCCTTCCGTGCGCTCCAATGACCAGCACATATGGCTGTTGACATCTCCTTCTGGCTGCAACTTCTGGTGCTGACCTCCTGTTTCTTAAATGGCTACTGCACTCTCTAGTCCATATTCCACCAAGCAATGCCCGGCTGATCCAGGGCACTAGAAGGACCCTCCCAATGCTCCTTATCCGAGAATAAGCATTTATAGTTCTAGTTTGTGCAAATATTCAGTGTTTCCTACCAATTAGTAACCTAGACTGCTGTCTTACTGTCAGCCTGCCCTGACCATTCCTCCAATACAGAGTGAGCTCCACCAACCATGACCTTCTGTCTGACCACCGTATTGTTGGTGCTCCACTTGCCATGACCTCAGCTAGCCTGGCTATACTTCAGAGAATTTCTTGTCACCTTATTTTATTCACAGAAGAACATAGGGCACAGATCAGAGGGTGAAAGTTGGACATTTTTCTGTTTCATTTGAAAAAATTAAATGGGCATTCTCAAGTTAGTAAATTGCTTTAATTTGTCACTCAGAACTAAGGGGGTGTCCGGCTACCGTGCATGACAGTGGTGCACGGACCAACGATGTCAGGCACACTACACTAAACAATAGACAGGTAGACACCGGGGGGGACAAATACAGAGGAGGCCCATGCTCATAGGGAATGGGCGAGAAGTCACCTTCTGCACTCAACTGCGGCTGTGCCTTCATCTCCCAACCATCCCTATATGGGTTCTTTCAACCCGCTGATGAACCGGATGCCTAGTCCCTTGCTGGTTCTGATGTTAGCCCTCAATAGGGAAATGGCTGGCAGGAGCACTAGTCCCAACTGCTGCAATAAACAAGACAAGAGGGAAGAGGTGACAGGAAGGGAAACAACAAGGCAACTTCATGCCTGCTGCCACTTTCCTTGGCAGCAGACGACTTAGTAGTAGTCAGCTCTCCAGAGAACTTTCTTCAACTCAGGAACTTTGGCCAGAAATGGGTTTAATCACCAACAAAGGATGCTAGAACCATATGACCATATAAAGGGGATGGGAGTGATCACAGAGTATCCACACCTGGTAAGTAAACTAAGGAGTCTGCTAGCAGCAAAAATTGACATTAACTCCTGAACTGTCAAAGGAAAGAAACACGTTTAAAATTAAGTCTCAATAAAGGAATGAAACAAAGGTCCCAAACCAGTTACAAGTCTCCCAGGTAAGAGAGACCATCATGACATAATTGTCATGAAAATAATAAAGCTTATAATTTACTTGCTTTTTCTATCTGCTATCATTCACCTGCAGTGAGAGCTTTTATCTTTTATAGTGTATAGCTGGTTTCCATGGAGTACTGCCACTAGAGTCTGCCCAGACCCGGATCAAGAACACACAGAAGAGGAGTTAAATCTTTATATCCCAGACACACCTCACCATCCTATTAGCATCTGTAGAGCAGTCAGCCGCTCACCTACCTCTTCTTTGCATTCAGCTCCTGTCGAGCTGCTGTTATAAACCTTGCAAAATCACAAACACCCGCAGTCTGCTACTCCAGCTCGCTCTTGCTGTCCACAGCTGCGTGCTTGTTCAAATACTCTGTTACTTCTATATGTAAATACATTGAGAACAGTGTAGACTCAGAACAAACCACTGACAGATGAATGTGTTACAGCAAAACTTGTGCTGAGCTTTATAGTTCTTACTAATGATATAGCTCTGCTGCTCACCAGAATCATCAGTCAGGCAGAAGAACCCGCCTTGCCAGAAATCAGATAGTAAAAAGACTAAGGAGACTGCATAGCTTTGAGCTCCTCAAGAGACAACTTGAGTATACCCTTATAACTCATTTAGAAATTAATAGCAGCAATAAAACTCTTAAAAATTGCTCCCAGGCCACATCCATCCATTGTGTACCATCCCCTCTTCTTTTTCAAACAGTCTATAAACGTTGGGGAGTGAAGAGACGATCGCAGGAGTTTTGGAAGAGGAAGCTTGTCCCATTCTTGTCTCATGTAGGATTCTCGCTGCTCCACAGTCCGGGGTCTTTGTCAGATTTATTATTTTTTAATGTGCCAAATGTTTTCTATACTGCAGTTGGATGGCTCATCACCTTAACTCTTCTTCTGCAGAGCCGTTCTAACGTGATGGATAGAGCATATGGTTTACCAAAATCTTCCTGAAATATACAGAGGTCTTCCCTGAAATAGACATTGTCTGGATGAAGCAGATGTTCTTCTAGCACCTCTATATAACGCTCAGCACTGATGGCACCTTTTATATGTGAGCTGCCCCTGCCATAGACACTAATGCCCTCTGACCATTAGGGAAGCAGAACTGTGCACTGATAACAGGCTGGATGGTTCCTATCCTTAATAACAAGTTGGTCGGTCCCTCTCCTTGATAATAAGCTGGATGGGTCCACTCCCCAATAATAAGCTGGATGAGTCCACTCCCCAATAACAAGCTGCATGGTTCCTCTCCTCAATTACAAGCTGGTTGGTCCCTCCCCTCAATAACAATCTGGATTGTCCCTCTCCTCAATAACAAGCTGGATGGTCCCTGTCCTCGATAACAAGCTGGATGGTTCTTTCCTCAATAACAAGCTGGTTGGTCCCTCTCCTCTATAACAAGCTGGATGGCTCTTCTTGCACCTCTATATTACTCTCAGCACTGATGTCGCCTTTTATATGTGAGCTGTCCCTGCCATAGACACTAATGCCCTCCGACCATTAGTGTAGCAGAACTGTGCACTAATAACAGGCTGGATGGTTCCTATTCTTGATAACAAGTTGGTCAGTCTATCTCCTTGTTAACAAGCTGGTAGGTCCCTCTCCTCCATAACAAGCTGGATGATTCCTCTCCTCGATAACAAGCTGGATGGTCCCTCTCCTTCGACAACAAGCTGGATGGTCCCTCTCCACGATAACAAGCTGGATGGTCCCTCTCCTCGATAACAAGTTGGATGGTTCCTCTCAATAACAAGCTGGATGGTCCCTCTCCTCGATAACAAGTTGGATGGTTCCTCTCAATAACAAGCTAGATGGTCCCTCTCCTCGATAACAAGTTGGATGGTTCCTCTCAATAACAAGCTGGATGGTCCCTCTCCTCGATAACAAGTTGGATGGTTCCTCTCAGTAAGAAACTGAATGGTACCTCTCCTCGATAACAAGCTGGATGGTTCCTCTCCTCTTGAATCCGCAGGACACTGTATTCGTGGTTTCCATACAGAACTTCACATTCTTATTCATCCCACCTTAGAACAGTTTTCTATTTTTCCTCCATCCATTATAAATGATCACACGGAATTCTCAAGAATCTTTTAATCTTTTGACGATATTACGTCCTGTGGATGGTGGATATTCAAAGTCTTTACAATTTTCCTTTTAGGATCATTTTTTGGTAGTTATTCCACAATTATTAGACGCAGTTGGTGACCTCTGACCATCTTTGCTTCTCAGAGACTCTGCCTCTCTAACATGCGCTTTTTATACACAGTCTATGACTTAGGTGCACAAACTGATGCACAAACCGGTTTTCATTAGTATAACTTACTTTTCAGACACCCCAGTTCATCAAGCCATTCTACACAAAAATGGAAAAATGTGCAATAAAAAGATGAAAGATGTATATATTACATGGGGTATTGGTTGATATATTGGGGCTTTAAGGCTGCTACCTTTGTGATGTTTTCTGAATTTATGTCCTTTTATCGATGAGCTACCACTTACTTTTATCCACTTCCATTTCCATCCTTTTGAGATTTTGAGATGTGTTGCTTCCATCAATTTTGAATTTAATCAAATTAAATGGAACAATGTCCAACGTTCATGTCTCATCTGTGATATATGTTCTGTTGTGAATAAAATATGACAATAAGAGATTTCCACATCACTTCATTCTTGTTTCCTTTGCATTGCAGACAACGTTTCAACTTTTTGGGTAAATGAGGTTTTATCCATTGTGCCCAATTTTTGGGATATTAAATCATCTTCACAGGGCTTGAATCTTCTGTAAATTACAGGAGCATCTCAATGAATTAGAAGATCATCAAAAAGACCATTGATTTCAGTAATTCAATACATAAAGTGACACCCATCTATTATATACAGTCATTACACATAGAGGGATGTATTTCATGTGTTTATTGCTGTTAATGTTGATGATTATGGAAACCCAAAGGTCATTATCTCAGAAAATTAAAGTAGGGAGGATGAAGGGTCTGAGAGATAAAATATGACCTAAATAGGTATCAGAGGCTTCACCTTGTGTGGTTGTGAGAGTCACAACCACTATAAAAGCAGATCACGGCTGCTGTGTGGTGCATATAGAGTAGAGAGGATGAAGGGTTAAAAACAGTGCTGCTGTATTCCACCATACATCAAAGGGGGAATATATTATTAAGTTTTGCAGATATATACTGGGCACTGCTGTGTTACAGGGACCGGTGCCACTTGCACATGTAAGGGTGCGAGTAAAGCAGGTTCATGTGCCCGGGTGCACGCTTATTAGACAGCAAATAGCAGTAAATAAGAAAAAAATGCGGCACTCACCGAGCAGAGCTTATTTCTTTTTTATTTCAATATTATTGATTTATTAGTCAGGGCTCCCTGAATCATGGCAATATGATATTGATTTGTCCTGAGGAAGGGGCCAGGGAGGCCTGAAATGAGTTGACTAATAAATCAATATTATATTCACCTTTGATGTCTGGTGGAATACGGCAGCACAGTGTTTAACCCTTCACCCTCCATACTTTATATGCAGCACAAATTCACCATATGAATTCCTGAAATAAATGAACTTTTTGATGATATTCTAATTTATTGAGATGCACTTGAATATTCAAGAAGAACCAGAGACTGAACCTGTCCTCTTTTTCCTGTTTTGCAAACCCCAAATTCACGTGTTATCGGAAGTGTAATCTTTGTTCTTGAGATTAGTGGTGTCCCAGTGCCAGATCATAACGTCATAGAATACTCCTGAAATGTTGTTCAGGGTGACATTGTACCTGTGGATGGACTGTAAATAAATCCTCAGAACCGCCGTCAGTTCTATCGCGACCTCTGACCTTTCTAGAATTTAGAACATAACTATTCACATTTTCCCACCACGCCTTCTCTTGACTTTTAAAGGGACCAATCCTAAAGAATCTCAGAATGTCGACTGAGGCCCTGGAGGCTTTAAAACAAAAAAAAAGCTATAGAAGGAATTTGCTTCAGACCAAGTTCTGATTCCTGCTGTCAATTCACCCTGAAAATGTATCATCGGTGGGAGTCAGAGCTGTCATCACAGAAAATGCCTATGGGAAAGCTCCAACCTTTTCTCTTCTACACAACCTGCAATCCTGATGAGAAAAACGAATTCATCACTGGCTGGGAATGCTAGTTACCAACCTGGGGCTCAAAAACTGGAAGGGACTCATCTCCTGGTAATCATTATACCGATCCATCCGGCTCCATGTTCTCTGACAATCTGACTCTGAATTATATTTCCGTCCTACAGACAAGGACATCAACAAAGGCCAGTTCTTCACTGAGCATTGCGCCATTCACCAGTCTCTGAAAGTCATCTGGTGGTCTATGTGGTCCCATTAGATGGCTTAACACCGTCTATAGAAAGGATAACCTCCTCTGGTACCGACCTACAGGTCTTCATCTTCCAGTACTAGATAGTCCGTGGGTCCATGGATGTTAGTTCAGCCATTGGATGTGATAAGAACATGGACTGGTTTTTGGGTAAACCATGAACTCAACCAAGTGTAGGGCCATCAGACTGAAGGTATAGTCTATCATCCTTCATAATTTCACAGCCACAAGTTTGAAAATAGTGGAAGCATGCTATAGCTAAATACTTACTCTTATGATTTACCAACCTTCAGCTGAATCTTGAAACATGGCGACTTGATGGATGAAGGCTCTGTAAGAACATCGATCTTGTGCAGCCTAGATAGTTCCGCCAGGGTCTTCTCAAATCCTAGATAGTTTCACTATGGTCTTCTCCAAGCCTAGATAGGTCCACCAGGGTCTTCTCAAATCCTAGATATGTCCACCAGGGTCTTCTCCAAGCCTAGATAGGTCCACCAGGGTCTTCTCCAAGCCTAGATAGTTTCACCAGGGTCTCCTTCAAGCCTAGATAGTTTCACCAGAATCTTCTCCAAGCCTAGATAGTATCACAAGGGTCTTCTCCAAGCCTAGATAGGTCCACCAAGGTCTCCTCCAAGCCTAGATAGGTCCACCAAGGTCTCCTCCAAGCCTAGATAGGTCCACCAAGGTCTCCTCCAAGCCTAGATAGGTCCACCAACGTCTCCTCCAAGCCTAGATAGCTACATCAGGGTCTTCTCCAAGACTATAGAGATTTACCAGGGTCTTTTCCAAGCCTAGATATGTCCACCAGAATATTCTCCAAGCCTAGCTAGGTTCACTAGGGTCTTCTCCAAGCCTAGATAGGTCCACCAGGGTCTTCTCAAAGCCTAGATAGCTAGATCAGGGTCTTCTCCAAGATTATAGAGATTTACCAGGGTCTTTTCCAAGCCTAGATATGTCCACCAGAATATTCTCCAAGCCTAGCTAGGTTCACCAGGGTCTTCTCCAAACTTAGCTAGGTCTACCAGGGTCTTCTCGCAGTTTTGATTGTATCAAGAAATCAAGGTGTTGGTCTTCCTCTTAGACCTGTTCTTAACAGAATTATAAAGCCTTTTTCTGAAAAAATTAGCAAGTTTACCTCTTGACATGTCAATGTCTGCTCGTTCTTGACTTGAAAGCGAATAATAATGGGATATATTTTATATGGTTTTTGCCTTGGTCTCCAGTTCTTCTTCTTAACCTTAATAAATACTTTACCACCTAGCTTGGACATACAACCTGTGTGTAAGGTGTAAGAGGCCACCTCCACAGCAGCATTCATTTGACACTGAACCTCCATAAGCTTTTGGAGTGCAGAGAGCCCATATAATGTTCTTACACAAGGACCCTAATGTATACAGTAAGATATGTAAAGAGCGAAAGAAGAAAATTCCCCACTGTACAGCAGTAGCCACGTGCCAAGGAGCGCCAAAAAGAGTGGCCCTATGGTTATATCACTGAGGAGGAAGGTCATGGCATGGCTGTACCTCAATATTCTCTTATCAGAATGTCAAAGACATCAATGCGGTGCTCAGCCAGGAGCAGGAGCACTGACAGGAGTTACATAGGATTACAAAAATATGTCTATTTTCTCCTAAAAACTGCAGCGGGGACAGGCATGACAAACATCCTAAAACTTTCAGTGTTTCACCCAGGGCCAGTCAGAGAGGACAAGTAAGGAAGGTTGGAGCTACGCTGCCCACAATGTGCAGGTGTGGGACGAGCACATACATAACTGTGGTGTGCCGCCTCAGGCTAGGGCTCAGGAGGGGAGATAGCCCCTGACTGTCCTGGGCATGGAAGACTGGCCGATTAACGAGAGAGGGAAATGGCAAGGCCTGTAGAAGAAAGGGAGACGAACAGGTGACAGAGAGGGAGACCTGGTCCTTGAGGAATGATGTCTAATTCATGATGTCTTCACCTAGAAGAACAGTGGTCTATCGAGTGCTGCAGTCTCTCCAGTCTTGTCCACACTGTCCAGACTATAAATGAGACATACCAACACCTGACACACCTCTTACAGAATATTCCATAAATATCTGATAGGTGTGGGTGACAGAGTTGAGGAACCTGTGTCCAAAACAGAGCACCATCTTCCCGCCTAATGAGGAGACAACTGCATTAGAATGAATGGAGGGGAGGCTGCACAGGTTCTCTCCAATTACCTCCATGGGAGAAGTTGGACCTACATCTATCAGACCCAGGGGTGGATTAAGGGTAGCCAGGGCCCGGGGCTGTTCCGACTCTCTGGGCCCCCCCTTCCCATGTGATGGGTCATGTGACGGAAAAATACTGCAAACCGTGTTTCCTGTTCACTCAGCAAAAGCGCAGGTCCGGTCCTTGTGAATGAAGCTGCCGGCTGTGCTGCTTACAGGTAAACATAGCGATCAATACACAGCCTGAGCACAGCGTTACATTCCGTTAACGTTATGCGCTCAGGCTGGCATAAACTAAGTTTTAAGCGGATTCGTCAGCTATAAAGCTGACACAGGTGTGTCCCTAGCCTATGTGCGTTTTTCAGTGTGTTTATTAAAGTCCCAATCAATTAGGCTAGGGTCACATTAGCGCTATTAGCTGTGCTCAGGGGGGTTCCGTTAAAAACATAGGACTTAGCAGGCTTGACGCAGTGTTGGCAGCGCTACCATTGCGGTAACACTGCGTCCAACCTGCCAAATCCTATGTTTTTAACGGAACCCCCCTGAGCACCGCTAATAGCGCTAATGTGACCCTAGCCTTATCTTATGCTTTTTCGTGCTGTGTTTTCCAGTTGCCAGCCATCTAATGAGCTGAAAAATACACCTGTTACAAAATCGAAGCAGAAAAGCACAGTGGCTACATAACAAAAAACCATGCATGATTTTTTTGTAACAGCTGTGTTTTTGAGGCTGGAAAAAAACAGCACAAACAAATATGCACAGTGTGCACTTAGCCTATGGGTACCGTTACACGTCGCAACATTGCATGCAATTTCACTTGCAATTTGCTGGTTGCAGTGAAATCATGGACACATTGTTCTATTTTGTTGCCGTGTACAAGTGGAACAATGTGTCCATGATTTCACTGCAACCAGCAAATTGCAAGTGAAATTGCCTAGCAATATTGCCGCTTGTGACGGTATCTTTAGAGTGAAAAAGCCTCCAACCACATCAAGGTGTATCTTTAAGGGCAACTTCACACTGCGGCGTGATCCGGTCCAGTCCTGTCCGGAAGGACCCAGACAGCCGCGGACCGGATCTGCACACAGGACTGGGGGACTATTATACTCTCCGGTCTGGTGTGCAGCGCACGCAGTTCCCGCCGCTGATAAGTCAGGACCGCGGCGCCCGCGGTCCTGACCTGTCAGCGGCTGCAGCTGCGTGCGCTGCACACCGCGGCTGTCTGGGTCCTCCCGGACAGAATCGGACCGGATCACGCCGCAGTGTGAAGCGGCCCTAATATGGCTGATCCCTAAACACTATTGTCCATGTGTCAATCCAGCCTCATCTGAATGTGAAACGTGAACCAAGCAGAGCTCACAATTTAAACCTTATGTGAGACATATGGGTGCATATGGATGCCGAGTCCTGCAGGGGCCACACACTCCAATACGTATTCAACAAATAAGGCCGCATACCTGTGGGGAGAGGACACGCGTGTTAAGGCCCTGTCTCACATAACGACGCATCAGCGATCCCAAAAATGTGTAGAGATCGCTGGTGCATCGTTTACACATCGCTGGTAAGATGTCAAACAGGTGAAAAACGACTTTAGCAACGATCCAGAATTATACCGAGGTCGTTGTGAATTTTCTCTCCATAGCATAGCATTGAGATCGAGTGACCCAGAGCAGTGTGTAACGATCAACGATCTCACAGCAGGAGCCAGATCGTTGGTGCGTGTCACACAGAACGAGATCGTTAGCGGGTTCGCTGTTGCGTCACGAAATCTGTGACGTTACAACGATCTCGTTAGCGATCTCGTTGTGTGAGTCAGGGCCTTTACTGACCATCTATACTTAAGTCACTTTGATGTAGTTTGAGGCTTTTGTGCCGTTCAAACAAAATTTGCTAACTAAGTTCCTGATGTTTTTAATGACCACATCAATACTGAAGTTCAGGCATACATTAATCGCAGTGTGCAGCTGCACCATGTGTGTATATGACTCTAATGGGCGCATGACAGCAAGTATGAAATGCGAATACTTATGGTTAGGGGAAAATTGCTGGAACCATCAGAGCTCAACCATAAAGAATATTACATTATGGCCCAGTTCACATCTAAGGCTGGCCTGCATTTGTATGCATTTTTACTGCTAAAAAGGCATCCAAACGCGTGCATTAACGCACCCATAGGCTGCAATGCAAAAAACATTGCAAATGCATGCAAAAACGCATGCATTTTAGCAAACGCAGCAGCCCACGTTTTTGCAAAATGACATGCGTTTTTGCATGTGTTTGCAATGTTTTCTGCATTGCAGCCTATGGGTGCATTAACGCATGCGTTTGTATGCGGTTTTAGCCGGAAAAACGCATGCTAACACAGCCAAAATGCAGATGTGAAAAGGCCCTGTGTGTCCATCTGGTAGTATATGACAAAAAAAAAAGTATAGAATAGTATATTAGACAGCACTATTCCCATTCAATGGTGTCCTGCACAGGACAGAACTGAAATATTTAGATTTTTTTTATCAGTAACTGTTAGGGTACCGTTACATGTCGCGATATCGCAATGCAACATCGACCAAAAGTCACGTGGTGTGGTCAGTTGCAGTTGATATCGTTCGTGCGTTGTGTCGTGTAACAGGGCGATGCGATTGCAATAAATCGCAGGGACGACATTGCAATGAGATTGTGCATGTTGTTCAATCGGGCGATGTTGCATCAGCGATGTGGCATGATCGCTCCGTGTGAAGACGCAATAGCGATGTTGCCAGCAACTTCCCCCATTCACTACAATGTTAAGAATCGCTCGCTGGGTTGCTCACATGCATCGCACGTAAGTTACGTACAACATTCTAGTAGCGTTGCCTGCCGATATCTCCCTGTGTAACATCTCCTATGTGATCTTGGACAAGTGCCAAAAACATGCGCGCTCCCGTGAAGTTGCAGGCGATATCGAAACGATATTGCGACGTGTGACGGTACCCTTAGTAACCATAGGAGTCAACAGTTTAACATCCTAGTGTAATCACTAAATAGAGGCCTTATAGATTTAAAGGGATATTTAAAAAAACAAAAAAACAGCTTATCCTCGATCCCAATGATAGGAGATATTTTTCCGTCACTATATATAGTGTACTGAAAAATGGGAAAATATTCCAAGTGCGGTGAAACTATTTTATATTTTGATGGATCGGGCATTTCTGAATGCAGTAATACCAAATGTGTGTATGTTTTTTGTCAATAGTTTTTTTTCAATGGGGCAAAGGGGGGCGATTTGAACTTTGAGTTGTTTTGATTTTTTTCTAGATTAAAAAAAAAAAAATCACTTGTTTTACTTGGCTCCTTAGGGCACCTCAGCAATGCACTGTCTGATCGCTAGAGCTGTACACGGCCCTGATGATCCACAGCTCTGCACAGCACAAATGATCATCTCCTGTCAGCGACGCTGCTCAAACATCGCGCACAGGAAGTCATGACAGCCAGGGGTCTGATGAAGACCCTGCATGCTGATATGGCAACACATCGACGCCCTGCGATTGCAACATGGGGCCGCTGATGGCAGTGAATAGCGCAATCCCTGCCGTGCTGCTTTAAATCATTCTGTCAGTGTTTGACAGTGTAACCTAAAAGCTTTAGAGTGGCAGGCAAATCGCTGATCCATCCACCATGTGTAAAGGCCCCGTTACACGCTACAATGTAACAGTTATCTGACCAACGATCAGGTCGCTGGGACATCACTAGCTGATCGGTATCTGATCGCTGGTGAGCTGTCACACAGGCACATTCACCAGTGATCAGCGACCAGTGAACTAGCGACATCATGGAAAAGAATAAAATATTCTTTCCACGATGTCTAGCTCCCGCTGCCAGGCTGGAAACCATGATAAGCAGCGGGCATCTAGGCAGTGCGCAGCGCCTAGTTACCTGATGTATACCTTGGTTACCAGCCTTCTCCGCTTACAGGCTGGTATCCAAGGTACACAGCGGGCAACTAGAGACAGCGCTGTGTACCTTGGATAGCAGTCTGTAAGCGGAGCAGGCTGGTATCCAGGGTATACATCAGGTAACTAGGTGCTGTGCACTGCCTAGATGCCCGCTGTTTACCATGGTTACCAGCCTGCTCCACTTATCGCTGGTCATTTGGCCCCGTCACAGACACCGATGCTTGCTGACCAGCGGGAGACCAACGACAGATTTATGGTTCTGACCATAAACCAACGATCAGTGAGCTGATCATTGATTGTTGGTACCTGTCACACAGAGCGACTTCACTACGAGGTCGCTGCAATGTCACAAAAACAGTGACGTTGCAATGATATATATACATATTACATAGTACATACATATACTATATATATATATATATATACACTCACACACAGGCAAACACATATACACATAAATACAAACACACACATATACAAACACACATACACACAGGCATGAAGGCATACACATACCGTATATACATTCACAGATATAAATACACATATACACACACAGACATACACGTATATACATAAAAAAAATACATACACACGCAAAGACACCTATATTCACACACATACTAACATACAAAGACACAACCATGTATACACACAAGCACATACTAAGGCTACCTTCACATTTGCGTTTGTGTCTGCATGCTGATGGCATGCAGACACAAACGCAGTGTAAAGCAGGGCCATCTTGATGTGTCCGCAGCGGAGAATGTCCGCCTGCGGACACATCACTGTGCAGCCCGGCAGCCAATCAGCGGTGTCCGGGGGCGGAGATCAGCGCCTGAGATCTCCTCCTCTCCGCCGCCGGTAAGCTCCGGGACATGTCGGCGGGGAGAACAGCTGATTTGACAGCTGTTTGAATCTCCCGCGCCGACACCAAGAGGAGATGTCGGCGCGGGAAGATTCAAATAGCTGTCACATCAGCTGTTTCTCCCCGCTGACATCGCTAGGGTATCTCCTGTGACATCACCGGCGGCCACCGGGAGATTTTTCAATGGGTCCGCAGCGTTCTCCTGCGCTGTCAAGCGCAGAACACTGCGGACCCATTGAAGACAATGCAGGTTTTGTGCGCTTGGGGACGCTTGCTGATCTTCCAAGGTCCCCGAGCGCCCAAAAAATGCAACATGCTGCGTTTCGGGTGCGGATGCTGGACACCGGAAGGAGCAGATATCGTCCGCATCCGCACCCGAACGCAGGCACTATGCGTTCCTATGTTAAACATAGGAACGCAGTGCGCATGCGTTTGACTGCGTATGGGAACGCAGCGTACACTGCTTTCCCATACTCAAATGTGAAGGCACCCTAACAAAGACACGCAAACACGCATACTAACATACATACAGGGACACACAACATATACACAGAGATACAGACACATAGACACTCATGCACTAAGGCTGGCTTCACATTAGCGTTTGTGTCTGCATGCTGATGGCATGCAGACACAAACGCTGTCAAAAGCAGGGACACTTTGATGTGTCCGCAGCGGATAATGTCTGCCTGCGGACACATCACTAGGGAGCCCGGCAGCCAATCGGCGCTGTCCGGGGGCGGGCCGGGGGCGGAGATCAGCGCCGGAGATCTCCGCCCCCCCGGCCGCCGGTAAGCTCCGGGACATGTCGGCGGGGAGAACAGCTGATGTGAGAGCTGTTTGAATCTTCCCGCGCCGACACTGAGAGGAGATGTCGGCGCGGGAAGATTCAAACAGCTCTCAGATCAGCTGTTCTCCCCGCCGACATCGCTAGGAGATTACAGGCGGCGGGGAGAAGGAGGACAGCAGAGCCTCAGCTGATCTCCCGGTGGCCGTCGGTGAGCTCCTGTGACATCACCGGCGGCCACCGGGAGATTTTTCAATGGGTCCGCAGCGTTCTCCTGCGGTGTCATGCAGAGGACACTGCGGACCCATTGAAGACAATGCATTTTTTGTACGCTTGGGGACGCTTGCTGATTGTCCAAGGTCCCCAAACGCACAAAAAAACCCAACTGGCTGCGTCCCGGGTGCGGATGCTGGACACCGGAAGCAGCAGATATCGTCCGCATCCGCACCCGAACGCAGCAAACGCAGGCACCATGCGTTCCTATGTTAAACATAGGAACGCAGTGCGCATGCGTTTGACTGCGTATGGGAACGCAGCAATACGCTGCCTTCCCATACGCAAATGTGAAGCCAGCCTAAGATTCAGTTTCTTTACAATGCTGCCTGCAGCTCCTCTATTTACATTAGCTCCCTCCCTCCTTCTCCCATCCCAGGCAAGACATAAATACATCACAGACAGGTCAGAGGCAGCTTCTTATCTTACTTTTGTAGTTTATCACCGTCGGCCCGGGCTCACAGTCTCCACAGGCAGCGCTCCCAGCCCCCGCCAAAATCACACTTGAATGCAGCCGAACATCCAATGCCTGCCGTCCTACAGAGTGCGACAGTGACGTAAAGCTCCTCTCTGGCTGGAAAGCTGCACGTCAAATTCTGGTATGTTTTAACCCATGATTGTATACCTTTTAGTAAAAATCTACACATGTGCCAATTTATGACATAAAACAGAATAGTTTCCAGAATAACCAGATTTTATATTATTTGCTGTAAAAACTTTAACAAACACAAAATGAACATGCAAAATAGCAACAAGATACTAATTCTCAGTGCCACATTAATCTCCCTTCACACTTGGCAAGTTCACTGTGGGCTGTTTGCTGCAAACAGTCTGCAGCAAAACTGCAGTGTCAAATGTCGCATCTGCATCCAGGGGGATTTAGATAAGGAATTTGCTGCGGAATTCACCCGTCCATTGACTGCAATGAATTTCGCATATCGGATACGATTGTCATATCTGGCAATTAGAGATGAGCGAACATAATATTGTTCGATTCCGTTATCGAATTGAATTCAGACATTGTTCGATAATTGCGAACGTTCATAATGGCGAGCGTACATTCGCTTTGGTTCTACTCACAGCGGCCGAGAGCCATTTTTGTACAGGTCAGTATTGAATCACATTGCGAATAAACACAATGCGGCCGCTAAAATAGCGAATATTAGCGATTTTAGCCGCAGTATCGGGTATTTTCACAATGCGGTTTAATTTAAACATTCAAATTGGAGCGCACAAAGTGTTCGAAATTGCCAGCACCGCACAAAACCAGAAATGTTTGATAAATAAAAAAGTGCAGAAATCAAACAAGTGCAATTCAATTAGCTCAACACTACTGGCAATTGTATGCAAAATCGGATGTGATTTGAGAGTGCTGTACTGCCTTGTATAGTACTAGTTTTGTGCATGAAGTTGGTCCCTCAGATTGGCTGCTATCATGTAACAGGGGCTGCTGGGAGGTTATTCACATACCAGAAACAACAGAACCATTCCAAGTTGCACTAGCTAATGGTGCATTTACACAGTGGATGCAGCACCCGAGCCTGCGATCCAGTGATGCTCAATCCAGCGATGGTATGTTTGCAGAGGAGATCAGTATCTGCCCTGCCCATATGCATCACTGGATCATTTGTTCTCTTCCATTCAAGTGAATGGGAGAGAACAAGGGACGCACATTTACATCCGCTGTTTCTCCCTCGCTCAGCGAGGATTTACAAGCTGGCGGTAAATAACTATAATAAGGCTAAATCCAGATGTCAGTGTTCCTTTAATAAAGTGCCTGACTGCTGCTTGCTTGTCACAGATTGGAGGGGGGCGGGGCTGTGAGTCAGTGCCACAGGAGGAGCATGCATTCTCAGTCTCCTGGATAAGATCAGAGTGACTACTGCCGGGAGGGGCGGGGCAAGAGGGGACTGACTGTGGAAGGTGAACTAGCAAAGAGCCGTTTAAATTTCAATTGGCTGCCTGCCAGGAGCCGACTCATATGATTCACTATAAAGAGCCGGCTCGTTCAGGAGCTACCCATCACTACACAGCGGCACCCGCGGTCACTTACCAAGGTCCTCCGCATGTCCACGTCATGACATGCGGGAGGAAGAAGGGGGCAGGGCAGCAGCAGTGCAGAGTGCGGACAGACAGTGGCGGATTATAATGGGGCCATTTACCCTGGGCTGGTAGGCCCCCCCCACAGCACTGGGCTACTGCCCATATTGACCTCATTATAATCCGCCACTGATCAGACCTTTATGCCATAATTCTCTAAGATTGAAATACCCCTCTAAAAGCTTCACATTATGAAATACTGTGGACAGCTAATGTCGTCTCGCTGGTGATACCTACCGTATATTATAGAGTTTTCCATCTTAGCCGCAGTTCTTTCTTTTTATACTGTATAAAATGTGAATATTTTTACAGAGCTCTGATCCGGTAAATGAAAGCGTTAGAGAGGAAGATGATAATCCTCAGATGAGCGATGAAGGTGAGTGTCAGAGAAAAGCTCGGCCACCTCCAGATCCGGCCATCAATGGAGCCCTAAACTGGAACTCCAGTCTCTCATGTCTGTCTTAGTGAATAATCAGATTCTTAGAATTGTGGGTTGTGCTGACTCTCTTTTATGCCTCCTGGATATTTTTTATGGCTACATGGTGGCAGGTGTCACTTAACAGCAATTTGTAGGCAAGTTGCGCCATCAAGAACATTAGGGCTTAACATTCCCCTATCAACAATCCACATCCTAACACAGTCTGCCACGTATTGATTGTTCTGTAGTCCATGTGATAAGCTTTCTGTAGTTTAAATGAGAATAAATTTCCTTTGGCCCATTCAGAGTTAATGTGTAGATGCTGCTGTGCTCCTGTCTTTGCCTGAGGCGGCTCTGCAGGTGGGAACTTGTAGGTTTGTCAGGTGACCACGACCCTGGCCTTTAAATAGTTCCCTTTTCCACCAGCAGGTGTCGCTGATAGACTTTAGTCTCTGCATGACCTGGAGCTGAGAAGATGTTTGTTCTTCTTGCTGAAACCTTGGTGTTTTCCTTCTGTTGCTGTGCTTCCCGGTGCTGTGGGTGGAGGTGAGGGGATCTTAGACTAGGGCTGATCAGGAGCAAAGGGCAGGGCTGGCAACCAGGACATCCTCACCAGCAGAGGTAATTCTGGAAACAGGGTAGTTAGATATGAGTCTAGGGGTCCCCTGGTCACCTTTTGCCCAACTTACCATCCTGCTTCCTGATTCCCTTTACTATTAAACCTCCCTGCGTGACTCTTAACACTGTCCAATCAGCGATGAAAAAGTCACAAGTGTCCTATTGAATGCAGGCATAGTGAAACTCCATCAGTAATTAATTATTTTATATACAGTCATGGATAAAAGTGTTGGCACCTTTGAAATTGTTGCAGAAAATTAGAATTAGTATTTCTTCAAAAAAATTATTGCAAGTAAACATGTTTTTTATACATGTTTATTTCCTTTGTGTGTATTGAAACAACACAAAAAATGAAAGAAAATAAGGCAAATTGGACATAATTTCACACAAAACACCAAAAGGGTCTGGACAAAATTGTTGCCCCCCTCACCTTAATATTTGGTTTTCCCCTTGGTAATAAATCCCTGCGATCAGTCACCTCCTATAACCTCCACAAGCTTCTTCTTCTCTCTGAAGTTTCTCCTCTTCTTTGTAATCTGCTCCCGATCTCTCGTCTTCTCCCAATTTTCAGATCTCTCCCCAGGTGATCAATGGGATTTATATCTGGACTCATTGCTGCCACTTCAGATCTCTCCAGCGCCGTGTTTCCTCCATTTCTGGAGCTTCTTGATGTTTGGGGTCATTGTCCTGCGAGAAGACCCATGACCTAGGTCACACACCTAACTTTCTGACACTGGGCTCTACATTGTCACCCAAAAGCCACCATGTCTTAGGAGATTAGCTACAGTGCCATAAATTGTAAACTTCTTGATTATGTTGCTTACCATAGACAAAGGAACATCAAGATCTCTGGAGACGGACTTGTCACCTTGAGATTGTTGATATTTTTCAACAGTTTTGTTTCTCCAGTCCTCAGACAGTTCTCTTCTCCTTTTTCTGTTTTACATAATTAGTGTGGCACACACAGACACACAATGCAAAGATTGATGGCGGGTTTACACGTCGCGATATCGCAGTACAATTTCAATGAAAAGTCACGTGGTTCGATCGTTGGACCCGATATCGTTCCTGCGTTGTATGGTGTGAACGTCCAATACGATGCAGGAACGATGTCAATGCGATATCGGGGATCGAATGAGCATGCTATTCAATGCCCCGATATTGAAGGGAGATTGGAGCCGATCGTGCTGTGTAAACGCCCAATTACGATGCGATTTGATACGTCACCCATTCACTCCCATGTTAACTATGCGATCCTGGGTTGGGAGGCGGAGACATCGCACGGACGTTGTATTCCGATATCGCAGCGTCTAAACATTCAATGCGATGCGGGAGGAATGTGCACTAATTGCGCGCTCCCGCGCCATTGAGTTGCGATATCGAAACGATATCGCGGCATGTAAACCCACCATGAGGCAACTTCTCCCCTTTTTATCTGGATTCAGGTGTGATTTTCATATTGCCCACACCTGTTGCTTGCCACATGTGAGTGTGAACGAGCGTCACATGCTGGAAACAAAGTTGTTTACCCACAATATTGGAAAGATGCCAACAATTTTGTCTGGACCATTTTTGGGGTTTTGTGTGAAGTTATGTCCAATTTGGGCCATTCCAATACACACAAAGGAATAAACATGTATCTGATAAAACAGGTGTAATTGCAATAATTTTCTGGGAGAAATACTTCATTTATTGGAACAATTTCAAGGTGCCAACACTTATGGCCATGACTGTATTTCCAATAGGTTTAATAGGGGGAAAGCACAAAAAAAACCAACATGCTCCTAAATTGGTATTTAACAATTCTTGATTGTTTTCCCAATATAGTGGCAGTGAAAACCAAAGTTGCCAATCATCCAACGAACAAAAAAAACATTTGTTTGTTGGGTAAAATTATTTTTCAATTTTCACAAAAATCATCGCTCTCAGCAGCACATCTTCCATTGTAACCAGGATATGTGCTGCCGAGAACAATGGCGGCACGCGTGCACACAGTAATCAATTATTGCTCACTCACGGCCGGCTCATCTGAACATGCAATTAAACTACGCTGATGGGCAAATTAAGAATCATTTAAGACCTCTAGCTTAATTTGGGTCATCAATATGATTTTGATGGGAGTCTGAGTTGTGAGACTGTATTACCCCACCTATATAAATAGTTCAGATACAATAATGGTCTCACAGGTCTGGCAGTAAACAGTCAATCCAGATTAGACACTTACTGCTAGCTTGGGGTCGGAGAAGCATTTTTCATTTTCATGGTTTATATGGGCCACTTTATATTATTTGATTGGGAACCAGACATATTTGCCTCATATTGTGGTAGATTTTTGTATTTTTTCAGAGGCCGGGACACAGGAGGTCTTCCAAGAGGAGAGTTCTGACGTTTTTAACATAGATGGACATAGTTACGAAGGGCAAGAGAAAGGACGCTCATCAGATCTGATGTTAGATGAAGAATTGGGACTAGGAGATGCAAGACCTTATGAGCAGAACCATCCAGATAACTTGGGTAACAAAGAAAAACAGCGCTCTGGGATTAGGGTTCAGTCCAGTCATCCAAGGTTTTTGCTCCCGAGGCTCAGTAGACGCTACACATTCACCGATGCCACGGAGAACCTCCACCAAGGCTTCCCAGCAATCGGGCCGCTCCCTAGCTTATACAAAACCCCCAAAAGTATAAAGCTTCAACGTGACTCCGCTCTCAGCCGTGAAGAATTTTCACTGCCAGAAATTGAGACCAGCAGTGTGAACAAGAAGACCCCAAAATGTCCAGAAGTGACTTTGAGTCAAAGGAAGAAAAACTTGATGGAGGAACTTTTTGGACCTGGGTATGAAAGCCAGAATTGTTTTTTCAAATGAACTTGTTATTTCCGAGAAAGAGTTCAGTTTATAGAGTTGGGTAGAGAAAATGCCCGAAAGAAAAATGCCCACAGGGTTGGGGTTATGTTTAGCGGTTATGGTTAGTGTTAGGGTTAGAGTTTGGTTGAGGGGTTATGTGTTAGGGTTAGAGTGGGCATTTTTCAGGGAACCGGTGGGAATATATCTCATATTAGCCTGTATTTTATGTTTAATAAAATGTAACCTAACCCTGGTTATCAGCATCGTCTTCTTAAGTAGAGACACCATATATTAGGCACTATAGCCAGCCCAAGGATCAACTGATTGCCATGTCTCAAGTTTAAGAAACCACTAACAATGTCATAAAAATTAAAAGGGATCGTGTGTGCGGAGATCGTGTGTGCAGACCTTCTATGTACGGAGATCGTGTGTGCAGAGATCATGTGTATGGAGATCGAGTATGTGGAGATTAAGTGTGCGGACATCCTGTGTGCATAGATGTGGAGATCGGGTGGGCTGAGATCGAGTAAGCAGTGAATCGAGTGTGTAGAAATCGAGTGTGCGGAGATTGCGTGGGCAGAGATTGTGTGTGCAGAGATTGAGTATGCGGAGATCGAGTGTGCGGAGATCGAGTGTGCGGAGATCGTGTAGGCAGAGATTGCATGGACGGAGATCGAGTGTGCGGAGATCGTGTAGGCGGAGATTGCATGGACAGAGATCGAGTGTGCGGAGATCGCATGGGTAGAGATCACGTGGGCGGAGATCAAGTGTGCAGAGATCGCTTGGGCGGAGATCAAGTATGTGAAGATCGAGTATGTGGAGACTGCGTGGGTGGAGATCGAGTGTGCGAAGATTGAGTTTGCAGAGATGGCGTGGGTGGAGATCGAGTGTGCGGAGCAATGAATTGACAGTAAAATGTCAGGATTGGTTCATGTGTAAATAATAAAGAAATGGAAACATGTCTGACTCTGGTCCAATTTGCTTCAGTGGATCCACACAAAAAAACCAGCACGATCATCATCACCATACAACGAATTACATCCGAGTTTTCAAATTTCAGTGGCTAATCATAAGAGAAGCTGAGAAAGGCCCAATCATAATTATTCTGTAAATTCTGCCTAACAGTCTAACGATTCTGTGCAACAAAATTTACATAATGCCAGGAATCAGGAATCCTGAATTCAATGCTGGGTGCAGGATGCGCTGAGTCGCCGGTGGTGGCCGCACAGACATGTGACCGTGACAGCAAGATTGCTCCGTCAGTCACATGACTGGCTGGCTGAAGGAGGGATATGGGGATCTCACGAGGACTGTAATAAAGGAGGCCAAGCTTTTAATTTTTTTAAGAACTTTGCACAAAAAAAAATTTTGGGTGAACAATCCCAAGGGCATAATGATCACGAGAGACAGTGCAACCAAAACTGTGCCCGTGCAGGAGGGGGCCCGCCATCGTCAGCAGTTACTTCAACTGGATGTGCATCTGAGGAAGCATATTCAGCTGACATGTATTAAAGCACAGAGACACACTGGGTTCCTGCACTGCAATACACGCTGTTAGCCAATCAGATGCTGCCAGGTGATGTTGGCGTGCAAGTCACCGGCGGCAGATGGCAGTGTGATATCAAGCGCTGACCATCCCTTGCACATTGATGTCAGCTGCCAGTGTCTGCGCCGACTACAAAAAAGGATACCGCACATCATGGAAGAGGGGAAGGTGAGCAGAATCATTTATAATTTTAGATTTGCTGGAAAAGAGACGCTGAACAGGGACATTATTATTGGAATAAGCCCAGGATGAGCACTTTATACCAGGTTGGGGGATATCATTTTTATAAATTTAACAGGCCCAGGATGTGGAATATTACACCAAACTTGGGGACATATATTACTAAAAGGGGCCACGATGGGAACAGTATACAGGAATATACCAGGAAGAGGCCCAGGATGGAGGACATCATACCAAGAAGGTGCCCAGGATGCACTGGAGGGCACATGCCTAGGGCACCGGGCTGCAGGGGGTGGCACCAACACAGGGAAAGTTTTTTTTATTTTATTATTTTTTTAAACCTCCCCTCCGTTAGACAATCCAGGAAATCTGTTGTCTTTTCGGAGAGGGGGGGGGTCGCGGTCAGGAAGGGACGGGGGGGCGCACCTCTATGTTCACCGCTAATGCAGGGAACCGGGTCAGAAAAGTCCCTGCATCAGCAGTGCTGCAGTGTCTGTATGTGAGGAGTGAGATTGTCTCTCCCACTGCAGACATCACAACAGAGCTGAGGAGGAGGAGGAAGACACAGGAGCAGGTGAGAGCTCACAGAGCTGAAGATGGGGGAGTGGGGCTTGTGCTGCAGGCTGGTGACATAGGAGGCTGGTGCTGGAGGCTGGTGACAGAGGAGGCTGGTGCTGCAGGCTGCTTACAAAGGAGGCTGGTGCTGGAGGAGGCTGCTGACAGAGGATGATGGTGCTGCAGGCTGGTGCTGGAGGAGGCTGGTGCTGGAGGAGGCTGCTGTCAGAGAGGCTGGTGCTGGAGGAGGCTGGTGATAGAGAAGGCTGGTGCTACAGGCTGGTGACAGAGGAGGCTGGTGCTGCAGGCTGGTGACAGAGGAGGCTGGTGCTGGAGGAGGCTGGTGCTGGAGGAGGTTGGTGACAGAGGAGGCTGGTGCTGAGGAGG
This sequence comes from Allobates femoralis, assembly GCA_033576535.1. Lineage (NCBI taxonomy): Eukaryota > Metazoa > Chordata > Amphibia > Anura > Aromobatidae > Allobates > Allobates femoralis. The sequence goes on from JARQOC010000002.1 coordinate 28,477,761, forward strand.
CTGGTGACTAGGAGGCTGGTGGTGGAGGCTGGTGACGGGGAAGGCTGGTGACGGGGAAGATGGTGACAGAGGAGGCTGGTGACAGAGGAGGCTGGTGCTGGAGGAGGCTGGTGACAGGGGAGGCTGGTGCAGGAGGAGGCTGGTACAGGAGGAGGCTGGTGCGGAGAAGGCTGGTGCAGGAGGAGGCTGGTGCAGGAGGAGGCTGGTGACAGGAGGCTTATGCTGGAGGCTGGTGCCAGAGGAGGCTGGTGCTGGAGGAGGCTGGTGCTGGGGGCTGGTGACAGAGGAGGCTGGTGCTGGAGGCTGGTGGGATGGGATCTGGTGACAGAGGAGGCTGCTGTAGGCTGGTGACAGAGGAGGCTGGTGACAGTGGAGGCTGGTGACAGAGGAGGCTGGTGCTGGAGGCTGGTCACAGAATAGGCTGGTGCTGGAGGCTGGTGACAGAGGAGGCTGGCGCTGGGGGTTGGTGACAGAGGAGGCTGGTGCTGGAGGCTGGTGACAGAGAAGGCTGGTGCTGGAGCAGGCTGGTGCTGGGAGCTCGTGACAGAGGAGGCTGGTGGGAGGCTGGTGATGGAAGAGGCTGATGATGGAGGAGGCTGGTGACGAAGGAGGCTGGAGGCTGGTAACAGAGGAGGCTGGTGATGGAGGCTGGTGAAAGAGGAAGCTGGTGCTGGAGGCTGGTGACAGTGGAGGCTGATGCTGGAGGCTGGTGTCAGAGGAGGCTGGTGCTGGAGGAGAGTGGTACCAGAGGAGGCTGGTGCCGGAGGAGGCTGGTGCTGGAAGCTGGTGACACAGGAGGCTGTTGACAGAGAAGGCTGGTCAACAGTGGAGGCTGCAGCTAAATACTGGTGAACAGAGCCTGCTGATGCTAAATACTGGTGAACAGAGGAGGCTGCTGCTATATACTGTTGAATAGAGGAGGATGGTGAACAGTTGAGGCTGGTGACAGGGGAGGCTGTGCTGCATACTGGTGAACAAAGGAGGTTGGTGAACAGAGGAGGCTGCTGCTATATACTAGTGAACAGAGGAGGCAGGTGACAGAGGAGGCTGGTGATGGGGGGTGCTGCATACTGGTGACAGAGGAGGCTGCTGCTGGTCTGTTAGTAAAAGTGAGTGCTGTCTAAAATCAGCTTGCAAGTCTGGGCTCAATTACTGAGGCTGGTTTCACACTTGTGTTTTTTTCAAGTCAGGCAAAATCAGGTTTTTTAGCCAAATCCTGATCCTTTTAGGATCCAGTTTTTTGTCCATTCACTTTAATGGTGTCAGGAAGCAAGCTGACATAAAAGAATTGTACCTGACACCATTAAGGTGAATGGGCAAAAAACTGGATCCTGAAAGGATCAGGATTTGGCTAAAAAACCTGATTTTGCCTGATTTGAAAGAAAACGCAAGTGTGAAACCAGCGACTCAGGATGAGTGTAGCAGCGGCTCCAAGTGTGAGTGTGGGTGCACACAATGGCCATGTTCACACACATGCGTTTTTTTGACCATCTCTGCGTTTTTGGGCTGTTAAAAAAAACGCAGGTGCGTTAACGCAGGGTACATTTGAGTGTAGCTGCGTTTTTCAGCTCCATTTGCGTTTTTTACCCCTAGTCCAAAAAACGCTGCATGCAGCGTTTTTGGGTGCTGTAAAAAAACGCATGTGCGTTTTTCCAAAAACGCATGCGTTTTTTTAACATGGGGCCCTATGGGAAACGCATGCAAAAACGCATGGTACATTAGTACCTTTTAGTGCCATTCAAAAACGCATGCGTTTCCCATAGGGGCCCATGTTAAAAAAACGCATGCGTTTTTGGAAAAACGCACATGCGTTTTTTTTAACATGGGGGCCCTATGGGAAACACAAGCGTTTTTAAAAGGCACATTTATGCACCCTGCGTTAACGCTTGCGTTTTTGCCTGCGTTTTTGGTGAAAAAATGACTAAGTCCAAAAACGTGGCAAATCCTTTCAGACACACAAGGGACATTTTTTAGCACTCTTAAAAAAACGCAAGTGCTTTTAAGAGTGCTAAAAAAAACGCAAATTGTGTGTGAACATAGCCAATGTGACTGCAGGCTCGCTCTGATGCTCCATTTGTCACTGTGGGTGCACACAATGTGGCTGCAGGCTCGCTCTGATGCTCCAAGTGTGAGTGTGGGTGCACACAATGTGACTGCAGGCTGGCTCTGACGCTCCACGTGTCAGTGTTGGTGCACACAATGTGGCTGCAGGCTCGCTCTGACGATCCAAGTGTGAGTGTGGGTGCACACAATGTGGCTGCAGGCTCGCTCTGATGCTCCAAGTGTGAGTGTGGGTGCACACAATGTGACTGCAGGCTGGCTCTGATGCTCCATTTGTCACTGTGGGTGCACACAATGTGGCTGCAGGCTCGCTCTGACGTTCCACGTGTCAGTGTGGGTGCACACAGTGTGGCTGCAGGCTCGCTCTGATGCTCCAATTGTCAGTGTGGGTGCACACAATGTGGCTGCAGGCTCGCTCTGACGTTCCACGTGTCAGTGTGGGTGCACACAGTGTGGCTGCAGGCTCGCTCTGATGCTCCAATTGTCAGTGTGGGTGCACACAGCGTGGCCTCAGGCTGGCTCTGACGCCTGGGACCTGTCTGCTCTTGGCTTCTCTTTGAACACCTTCAGTAAGGGTATGTGCACACTGGTCGGTTTAGTGCAGGTTCAGCAGCGGAAACCGGCGGTCGGTTTCCATGAGTTTTATGTAAATTTATGTTAATCCAAAAGCGGCTTTTGGGTTAACATTAAAACCTATGGAAACCGACACCCGGTGTGCACACACTGGCGGTTTACACATGCCCATCTGTTGCTAAACCGCTGGATTCCCAGTGGGTTAGCAACGAATGTGCATGTTCTATAAACCGGCCGGTTCTGCAGCGGCTGCAAGCAGAATCATGTGCTGTTTCCAGCCGCTGCATAACCGCCGCCGCTAACCCGCTGTGCACCCGCACGGCACCCGCTGTGCACCCGCCCGTCACCCGCCGCACATACCCGCCAGGAAGCCGGTGGACGGCTGCAGAGCTTCCTGGCGGGTCCGCCCAGCTACCGCCAACCCTAACCCGCTGTGCGCCCGCCAAAGTGTGCACATACCCTAAAGAGGAGGAGTGAATGAACAGACAGCATGTCTCTCTATCACTAGGCCTCTTCTCAATGAAGCAATGGTTAGGTCACCTCTTTTAATCTCTTGATGACTGAAGGTGTTAAAAAAATGCTCAAAAGACTGAACCTGTGCGCGGCAAGTGTAGATGTTCATTCTTTAAGTGTTTAATTAGCGATTTTTAAAGCGTATTACAGAAAAGATCTGCCTCAAATATATGTCATGTGCACATGCTCATAGTGTGACGTCAGTAAGGGGAGTGACCACTAAAAGTGCCTAGGGTAGCATGAGGGCCAAATACGGCCCTGATTTCAAGTGTTTATTTCTGTAAATGTTGATGATTGGCTTACAGCCAATGAAACCCCAAAGGTCGTTCATTATCTCAGAAAATTAAAGTAGGGAGGATGAAGGTTAAAAACCACACTGCCTTATTCCATGAGACATCAAAGGGTGAATGTAATATTGATTTATTAGTTAACATGTTTCTGGACGCCCTGAAACATGGCAATATGATACTGATTTTTGATGATATTCTAATTAATTGAGATGCTCTAGTACATTATACCAGGAAGGAGCCCAGGATGGAGGACATTATACCAGGAAAGGGAGATATTATAACAGAATTGGGGTCATCATTACAGAAAAGGGCCCAGGATGAAGGACATTATACCAGCAAAAGGCACAGGACTTAAGACATTATACCTTAAAAGAGACCAGGATGAAGTACATTAATACAGGAAGGGGCTAAGATGGAGGAAATTATTACAAAAAGGGACCAGGATGGGGGACATTATTGTGGCACCCTGCAGTCTGGTCTCCACAAGGGGTACTGCACCAACTCCAAGGGTGTGGTATCCCTGTTCTCAGGGAAACAGGATGGTAAGTCTGAGACACCCACCAAGCACCCAACACACCCTTAGAACCCGGGCCTGGGGACAGTGGGCGGACCGACTAGGGGAGGGCTCAGTCTTAGGACGGGGAGAGGGGGAAGTGAGTTGGGTAGGCGGTGGAGAAGGGAGAAGAAGAGAGTTGGCCCAGGGACTGGAGCGGTGAGGAGCTCGTCCTGGGTCGAGAGATTCAGATTCAGCGAGAAGAGAGAGGCAGAGGAAGCCCTAGGGGCACGAGTAGAGAGATAGAGAACCACTCGTGCGCCCAAATCCAGGTTTGACCGGAGTTGAATGAAGGGGCTGGTTGAAAACTGCAGTGGCAAGGTTAAACGCACCAACCACGGAACCGAAGGCCATGAGATCTATAGGAGCTGTGGCCGGAATCCGACACATTTGCCGAGATGGTAGCCATACTAGGGTCAAGGGACCAGGTACCCGTCGCCCACCAAGACCCGTGCTGCTGGATTGGGGCACTGCGTGTGGAGGCGCAGATAGGAGAAGCGGACAGTCAGCGCTGGGAGAGCAACCAGAGAAAAAGAGGAACACAAAGAGGTGTCTTGGACAAAATTTCCCATATCCTTGAGGACTGTTCGGACTGGGGTTTGGCAGAGAGCACCACTACTTAACTGATCATTGAGTAAACTGGGTACAGAACTCAGAAGATGTGTGAGACTGTTTCTTTCCACGCCCAGTAGCCACAGAGGCCACAAGAGATCTGCCACAGTAATACCTCCATCCACCTCTCCAGCCAGAATACTCTAACAGCCTACCACTGCCATAGACATTAGCAGTTGCCCTGGGGAACCGCTCCACCCATTTGGAGCGATACCACCTTAGCTGCGATTCCATCATCCCCAGAGGTCCCGCACCGCAGCATTGGCCATCAATAGCCGAACATCATGTGTGGCATCACGACTTCAACCCCCGAAACCTTGACTCCTGAATTATTATTGACATTGCCAGGGTCACGAAGCCGGGTCTCGACCATCGTGACTCCCCAGCAGCACTGTAGCCCAGTTCCGAGTATACCATGGCCCTGGGGGCGTGCCAAACATGGCATCACGAACAGGATCTACTGACCTGGTGTCACCGAGTACCGTGCACCTGAACAGACTGTTGAAAGACTGTGTAAGGGACTTGAACAATGGCGACCATAAGGAACTGACACCATGTGTTGGCCTGGGGGCATTCCCTGGCCCCCCATCGTGGGATGGGCCCGCACGAGGCACGAAAAAGCAGGAACGCCCCGAATGCCGACAGAGAGCCAAGGGGGCCTACTTGCCATGTCAGCTTCACCCCGAGGAGTGTCAGACAACGGAAAAAGAGGGACCCGCCCACCAAAAGGAGAGGGAAGTTGGATGGCAAGTGAGAGAAGCACGTAGTTCAAAGGAGGCATCAAGGCGTGCAGCAGTCTTAAATTCCGGTATGCAGGAGCGGAGAGACAGGCTCCACCAGTGACCAGAAGGTGGGCTCGGACCCGTTATTGTGGAACTGGAGTTCCTAAAAGCAGCAATGAACGACCTCAGCCAACAGCTCCAAAAGGCCCAGGTGTGGACCTTCAACAATTGGAAGAAGGCCCTGCTGCAGAAAGTTTGCAGCATCCGGCGGTGTCGAACCCCCATCCCCACCGATAGAGAAGCCTGGAGGCGCATGGCGGAGTGAAGTTAATGCTGCTGCCCCGATGGAGGGAAACACCCTGCTTGGCCCCATACCAACACCTCCAGCCCTGAAACCCAGCCGGGGAATGAGAGACCTGGGGTGGGACCATAGTGTAGTAGAAAGAGCTGATCAGATGGCCATGTTAAAGCCAGAGGCTATACCCACGCCAAAGCCCCTAAAAATAGAGACTGTTAGGTTCCCCTGGGTGCACCGAGGGGATGAATTAATGGAATTCCCTGATGCAGCCCAGGCGGGAGAAGCTTGAGTGGGGATCATGGCAGAAATCATCAGCAAGGAGGAGTACTACAGGCAAAGACAGGCGGCAGAGGAGGCAGAGCACAAGGAGAAGCAGGCCAGATTGAAGGCAAAGGAAGACGCTAACCTGAAGGACAAAGACCGCACCCAAAAAGCTTCGGCGACTGATCAGACTGAACGGAGAAAAGGAACTGTTGTGACTTTTAACTTGCAACATGGGTGGGGTTTTATTCAGGAGCCCCGCATGGACAAGGAGATTTTTGTCAGTCAAAGAGATGTACAGTCGTACCTCAGGGCATCCCGGCTTGGATTTGTACCCGGTGGACAGTGTAGGGCAGGGGCGGAACTACCGTGGTGCAGCTGCACCAGGGCCCCGGCCAGCTAGGGGGCCCCTGAAGGCTCCAGCGGCGGTCCATTCCGGGAGGCTGGGGGTGCGCTGATAGACTACAGTGCCGCCGCTGCCGCCATTCACTCCCCCGTGGGGTGCTGTGCCTCACAGGGCTGACTCCAGAGGGGGCTGCAGAGGCCAGGAGGGGGGCCCGGAGACACTCACAGCCCGGGCTCCTCCTCTGTCACTCTGCTGCTGGCCGAGCTCCAAGGGCAGGGGGCGCAACCCAGCAGCGTACCTGAAGAGGGCCCGGGGGTGCAGCAAGGCAGGTGGGCGCCGTCGGCAGTGTGCGGTCTCGGTGACTCCCCGGCGGCTGCAGTGTGAGTTGGACATTCTCTCTCTGAGCCGCCGGAGAAAGTGCTACGCCCGCGGCTCCCACTGCTCAGCTAGCTGAATTGAACCCCTGACCGCGGACACTTCCGGGTCAGGGTGACGTCAGGGTGATCATCTCCACGCTGAAGACGTCACAGCGCCGCAGAGGCGCAAAACAGCAGCGGTGGAAAGTGCTCCGCTCTAATGGAGCTGAAGACACCGAAGATGGAGTCCTCATGCCAGCGTAATTGGGCGTGGGGGGAGGGAGAGGGTGGGGGACATTATTATAGTCAGTAAATGGAAAGAGAGGGGGAGGAGAGTGATGCTCAGCAGAGGGAGGGGGAGAAGAGAGTGATGCTCAGCAGAGGGAGGGGGAGAGGAGAGTGATGGTCAGCAGAAGGAGGGGGAGAGGAGAGTGATGGTCAGCAGAGGGAGGAGAGTAATGGTCAGCAGGGGGAGGGGAGAGTGATGGTCTGCAAATGGAGGAGGGGCTGCATGTGATGGTCTGTAAATGGAGGGATGGGGAGTGTATAATGTGCAGCAAATGGAGGACAGGATTTGAGAACAGAGAATGGGGAGCAAGGGGGTGATAGGTGCAGACACAGTATGGGGAGCCATAGGCTAAATCTGAGTACACAGTATGCGCATGTGTGCAGACAATATGAGTAGTTAGGGGGAATGGGTGCGGAAAAAGTATAGGAAGTGAGGGGAGGTGGGTGCAGACACAATATGTGGAATGAGGAGGAATGGGTATGGACACAGAATGGGTGGGTCAGGGGGTGTTGGGTGCAGTCACAGTATGAGGAGAAAGGAGGGACTGGTGTGGACTCAGTATGGTGGTGGGGGGGTATTTTGTGTGCAGACATAGTATGGGGAGCAAGTGGGTGATGAGTACGGAGGTAGTTTGGAGAGAGTACGGGATAAGAGAAATGTGAGGTCAAACATAATAAAGACTGGGTAGCGTGGGGGCGGGATGGATGCAGTCATGACTGGGTAGTATGTGTTTGTGTGGGGGGTTGCATGGGGTAGAGGAGGCTGCATGGGGTGACAGTGTGAGGCCACAGCAAGGATGAGAGAGTATGTTGAAGAGAGAGAGTGTGATGAGAAGGTACAGTATAGAGGACACAGTGTGAGAGGACAGTGGGATTATTTGTTCAGGAGTGCAGTATAGGGCAGATATTTTTATTTAGACAGAATTATAATGACACTCTTATTTTTAAGGGCACCGTGTCAGGATGTGCTGCAGAAAAGTGGAGAAGATGGAAGTCTGCAAAGACGTGAAAAGTCATCATGGCGTCAGGACAAGATGAAGAAAAGAAAAAAACGACCCCGATCAGAGACAAGGTCATCTATAAGGTACCTGGGTGGAAATGGGGGGAAGGGGGCCCCCGAAAAATTTCTTGCACCAGGGCCCACTACAGTCTGGGTCCGCACCTGGTGTAGGGTATGTGCGGTACATGGGACACCGGGGTGGTATGCCCTGAGAGTGCACAAGGTGCCGCCCCCAAAAGCAGTGACACCACCCCCAGCAGAAATTCAACCAGTTGGCAGGCCGCCAGCCCAAGGGAAAGAGACCAGGTGGAAGGAGAATTCCCTTACCAGAAGGGATTTGGACGAGATATAATGTGGTCAACTGCTACCGGAGGAGTGTTACAGGTACTTACTGAAAAGGAAAGTCCTCCACGGAAAGGAACAAAGTTTTAGAATCAGAAGTAAAGAGATAATACTAGAAATGTATATAGTGACATAGAAAAGTCAGAGTTCAAGCTAAGTTAAATTACTGAGTAAAATGTATGTTTAAATGCTGCAGCTAGTGTATAAGTTCATAGTAGATAATGTGACTGATTAGGTACCTGGTATATAAGGAAAGATAGTTAAGGTTGTATATAGATGACCAGTTAAGCCAACAGGCAATGTGGAAGGACGCTAATGGATGGTTGAATTACTGTACTCGTGCCTTCTAGCCCAGGAAACGGCACCTTGTTTGAACAATGCTTGACCCGGTAAGGGACAAAATGGACGCTGTAAAACCAGGAGAACTGTAGAACTTTTGCATTTCTTTTTACTCATTTGTTTTTTTTATTCAATAGATTTTATATTTTTGTTATGCAGCATTCAAGGAAGAACCTCCCAGTCCGGGAAGAAGAAATGTGTTATGATTGTTACTGTTATGCATGCCAAAAATGTGAGTTCTGTGTTATTACATCTTTAACCTGTGTGGTCGCTCGAGGACGTGCTGACCTTTGCTAAGAGGCAATGTGACGCCCCTGCCATCTGGTCGCCACAAGGGGTACTGCACCCACTCCATGGGTTTGGTATCCCTGTTCTCAGTGAAACGGGATGGTAAGTCTGAGACACCCACCAACTGTGGCGCTCTGCTCACGCAGGTAGCCACAGCCTTCCCTACTGCACTGCTGGGTTTCCACTGCAGGTATCTACTACAAGCAACACCTTCCACCCCAGCACAGCAGGGAGCTACACTCACTGGCTTTAGGTGAGATTCCCTATAAATACTGCTGCTGGGGGAGGAGTTAGTGAGAGTGTGCAGATGCTAGGAGAGCTGCGAAGACGTCCTGGCGATCGGTGCTGCAGTTAGGCCTGAACCAGTGACCCGGAGTGGCCCTTCTACGTTGAGCCAAGCCTAGGAGTGGGGACAGAAGGCACGGAGCTTAGCCAAGGGAATAGATGAACTAGTGGAAGTTCACCCAAGACGTACTAGACTTCGGGGATCTGTACCTGCAGGAACAATTTAGGACTGCAGAAAACCCCAGCACACCGTGGAGATTTCAGTCACCCGGTCCCCCTGCGTACCCAGAAAGAGGGAGCCAGATACCGTAGTGAAAGGCCAAACAGCGGTGATCATAGAGGGTACTCGTGGACCGCGCAGGAGAAGAGAGAGAGAGAGGACCAGAGAAAGTGAGGAGGCCAGTCGTGTTGCGTACAGACAGGGCTTCAGCGACAGCAGGGAACCTGAGGAGGCCTTATACCCACTTGCTGTTGAGACACACTGTGCACCTGGTCACCCGACAGTGCTCTGGATGTCTTTACCAGTGCATACCATCAGTAAAAGGTAAAAGAGACTTCTTCAGAGTGTTTGCGTTATTCCTCTCCATCCCCAGCCTCCCTATAGACTGCCTTACCCTGTTCCCAAGTCCCACTCCAAGCATTCCCTTTATTCTACGCTGCACCGGAGGTCCAGCTCCACCTGTAGGGAGCTTTACTACCCTTGCCGCAATACCATCGCCCTCCGGAGGACTGTGGCAGCGTTGGTGACCCATCACCAGGTACTACAGGTGGCGTCACGTGACAATAACTCTTATCCCCTGTACATAACCCCTCTATTGAAGAGTCACCCAGGCCACGGGCTCAGGCGCAGCCACCCATGACATCCCCGTGAAAATCCCTCCGAGCCTAATACCCGAGTACCCCAGGGCCTGGGGCTCAACACAAGCACCCAATACACCCTTAGAACCCGGGCCTGGGGACAGTGGGTGGACCTATTAGGGGGAGGGCTTAGTCTTAGGATGGGGAGAGGGGGAAGTGAGTAGGGTAGGCGGTGGAGAAGGGAGAAGAAGAGAGTTGGCCCAGGGACTGGACAAGTGAGGAGCTCATCCTGGGTTGAGAGATTCGGAGTCAACAAGAGAGGCAGAGGGAGTCCAAGGGGCACAGGCAGAGAGAGAGAGAGAAACACCCATGCACTCGAATCCAGGTTTGACCGGAGTCGGACAGAGGGGCTGGTTGAAAACCAGGGATCGGCCCTGAGGTGGCAAGGAGGTTTAACACTCCAACCATGGAACCGGTGGCCACGAGGTCTATAATAGCTGTGGCCAGAACCTGACACATCCGCCAAGAAGGTAGCTGTACTAGGGTCAGGGGACCAGGTACCTGATGTGTGTGACGGTTTCTCTCCACACCCAGTATCTGTAGAGGCCACAAGAGATCTGCCTCAGTAATACCCCCATCCGCCTCTCCAGCCAGAATACTCTAACGGTCTAGCACCACCTTAGACATTACCGGTTGCCCCACCCGTGGGGAGCGATAACACCTTAGCCATGATTCCATCATTCCCAGAGGTCCAGCACTGCAGCGTCAGCCATCAATAGCCGAACATCACAGGTGGCGTCACGACTTCAACCCCCAAAACCTTGACTCACAAATTTTTATTGACACCGCATGGGCCACCGAGCCGGGTCTTCGACCGCTGTGACTCCCCAGCAGCACTGTAGCCCGGTTCTGAGTATCCCACGGCCCTGGGGGGGCGTGTCATTATTACAAGAAAGGTGCACAGGACAGGAAACATTATTAGAGGAAGGAGCCAGGATGAGGGACATTATTACAGGATGGGTAACGATGTCTTTATGTCTTTGCAGGATCTGAAACGGTACAAGGGCCCATACATCTGACTAACATGCAGGTGGGGGCCCTTGTTTAAATCTTCCACCGGTTGCGATTGTGGCACCCTGGCACCTTGTTGGGCACCACAGAACTCCTTGGGGCATGAATGGAGCTAACAGCAAGCATCACACACAAAGCACCACAACACCTTAGAACACCCCGAGCCTCTAGGGGGAGCTCCACTGGTCACTTTGAGCCAGTTCCCCCTATAAATAGGGTCTTGGAGGGAGAAACTCCAGAGTGTGTGCAGACGCTACAAAAGCTGCAGGTAGTGTGTAACCTCCATCTTATGAGGGACACACTAGGCCCAATCAGCCAGCTAACCAGTGAGGAGACCCTTGCAATTGGGGTCAGAGGAGGAAGGAGAACACCTCTCAAGGAACACAGAGTTATTCTAACTCTTTCCTTACAAACCGGTTACTGGAACCGAAGCTGTGAGAGCTACCAGCCACCACAGAGAACCAGCCCGTCTAACAGGAGGTTTAGCCACCTGTTCCACCTGAAGCACCTACCTACGAGAGCCCAGGGAAGAGTATTGATCCTGCTCAAACCCTTTTACAGTCTCCTTAGTGCTGCTAACCAGGTGAAGCAAGTTCCATTGAACACACTGCCCTGTCCGGCTGGATTCCACATCCACCTGAACTTAGCCTTAGAAGAAAGAGAAAGGAAGCCTACTACAACTGCTTGCTGTGAACCTCCAGGACTGCTGACTTCACTATCCCGGTCTGGCGTACCTGATTACCACCAGTAAAGGTACCTAAAAAGACTTTGAAGTGTCTGTGTCTGACTCCTGGGCTTAACAGCAGTATTACCGAAGCTGCCTCACAACATCTTGCGCAGCTCCTGGCCCCGGGGACTCCCGCTCATCCTGTGGGGAGCGTCCCATCTTGCTGCATTCCATCCCCCGGAGGCCCCGCAGCGCCGGTACAGTTACCGGACCTCTCACAGGTGGCGTCACGAAGACAATCAATCCCTACTGTTCAGCCATCCCCCCTATTGATCTGGACCACCGGGCCCCACAGCTGCAGGCGAGGTTCCGTGACAGAGGAGAGTCAACGCCTGCGACGTGCAGAAGCCGGCTACAGTGAGTCACGATCAGGCTCTAGTTATGCCACTGAACTATCCCTTTAATTGGGACATACCGCTGCATCTTAATGAATTAGAATATCATCAAAAAGTTACCGTATATTTTTTCAGTAATTCAATACATAAAGTGAAACAGATATAGATTCATTACACACAGGGATCTATTTCATGTGTCTATCTCTGTTAATAGCTGATGATTATGGCTTATAGCCAATGAAAACCCAAAGGTCATTATCTCAGAAAATTAAGGTAGGGAGGATGAAGGGTTAAACACTGCGCTGCCGTATTCCACGAGACATGAAAGGGTGAATATAATATTCATTTATTCGCAAACGCGTTTCAGGGCTCCCTGGCCCCTTCCTCAGGACAAATCAATATCATAATGCATTGTTTCTGGGCGTTTAAGGGAGTCATGAATCATGTTGACTAATAAATCAATATTGAATTCACCCTTTGATGTCTGGTGGAACACGTCAGCGCGGTGATTAACCCTTCATCCTCCCTACTTTAATTTTCTGAGATAATGACCTTTGGGTTTTCATTAATCATCAACATTACCAGAAATAAACACTTGAAATAGATCCCTCTGTGTGTAATGACTCTATATGGTATATGTGTTTCACTTTATGTACTGGATTGAAATAAATTAACTTTTTGATGATATTAAAATGTATCGAGATGCTCCTGTAATTTTGAGGCTATCACTACTGAAGGGGAGATCATCACTGACAGACGGGCACACAATCAATCTCACAGTTGGTTTCCGTGCCTGTATTTTGTCTCTTTTGGATCAGGCAGTGATATTCCCACTCTTTTATTGTATTTTTGAGCATTATACTGTATTGCACAACATGGACGCATGAATAAATGCTGGAGCCGTAACCCTCCTAAGGCTGGCTTTGTATGAAGTCATCTTTTCAAAGACCCTCCGCCCCACCCCACCACCATTCATTGTCTTCTTCTACGCTTCATGATCTGATAGACTCCTGTCTCTCGGCTGTGAGTAATTAACGAGATGGATCCAGCATTTTTTAGCTCCATCCGTGAGGCCCCAGATCAACCCGATGTGGTTTGTGCTCCACATTATAGGGAATACTGTATTGTACAATTAGAGTACAGGAGCCCTTGTCCGCTGTCCGTCATGTCATCACCGGGAGCGAGCTTTTGTAATTATGGCCGGGAGATAATTGGGCTCAGATTCGGCGGTCTGACCATTCCTCGCATCGCTCTATTTTTAGCTGTAATCGCCCCTGTTGTCAGGAGAGAAGATCATTTCTTGGATTTTCGGGTACCAGTGTGTGAGGCAGCAGAGGGCAGAATTAAGGATGATTCTCGAGCCCGAGCTGCTGTAATCTCCTCAGTGCGGCTGCACCAAGTCTGCTTAGATCAGAGCCATCTCCAGCTCAGCCTGTTAGTTCCCCATCACCGGCTGCAGGAGACGGCACATCCGTAACACCAGACTGTGTAACCCCTGCTGCAGTGCAGACCCCCCGACTCATCATCATCCTATCCTTCATCACAGCCATAACAGGGTTGGAATAAAAGAGCACTGTACCCAAAATGAAAAAATATTCTTTACCCCTTTTTTTCACTTTTCTGTAGGAGGGCTTATTTTTTGCAAGACGAGTTGTAAGTATAACATTCTGATTACTGGGAGGTCTCACCCCTAAGACACTGAATGATTCTTAGAATTGGAGTTCTGCAGTGTTTCGTTGGAAAAGCATGCACACCAACGCTCACTGTCAGACATGGACGAACAACATGCACACCAACGCTCACTGTCAGACATGGACGAACAACATGCACACCATCGCTCACTGTCAGACATGGACAAACAACATGCACACCAACGCTCACTGTCAGACATGGACGAACAACATGCACACCAACGCTCACTGTCAAGACATGGACGAACAGCATGCACACCAACGCTCACTGTCAGACATGGACGAACAACATGCACACCAACGCTCACTGTCAGACATGGACGAACAACATGCACACCAACGCTCACTGTCAGACATGGACGAACAACATGCACACCAACGCTCACTGTCAAGACATGGACGAACAGCATGCACACCAACGCTCACTGTCAGACATGGACGAACAACATGCACACCAACGCTCACTGTCAGACATGGACGAACAGCATGCACACCAACGCTCACTGTCAGACATGGACGAACAACATGCACACCATCGCTCACTGTCAGACATGGACAAACAACATGCACACCAACGCTCACTGTCAGACATGGACGAACAACATGCACACCAACGCTCACTGTCAAGACATGGACGAACAGCATGCACACCAACGCTCACTGTCAAGACATGGACGAACAGCATGCACACCAACGCTCACTGTCAGACATGGATGAACAACATGCACACCAACGCTCACTGTCAAAACATGGACGAACAGCATGCACACCATCGCTCACTGTCAGACAGGCAAACAACATGCACACCATCGCTCACTGTCAGACATGGACCTGGACGAACAACATGCACACAATCACTCGCTGTAATGGTGGGTTTACACGCTTCAATTTCGTTGCGATATCGCAACTCAATGGCGCGGGAGCGCGCAATTAGTGCACGTTTCTCCCGCATCGCATTGGATGTTTACACGCTGCGATATCGGAATACAACGTCCGTGCGATGTCTACGCCCCCCAACCCAGAAACAATCCTTTAACATGGGAGTGAATGGGTGACGTATCAAATCGCATCGTAGTTATGCGTTTACACAGCACGATCCGGCTCCAATCTGCATTCAATATCGGGGCATTGAATAGCACGCTCATTCAATCCCCGAAATCGCATTGACATCGTTCCTGCATCGTATTGGACGTTCACACCATACAACGCAGGAACGATCTCGGGTCCAACGATCGAACCACGTGACTTTTCATTGAAATCGTACTACGATATCGCAACGTGTAAACCCGCCATTAGACATGGATGAACAGCATGCACACCATCGCTCACTGTCAGAAATGGACAACAGCATGCACACCAACGCTCACTGTCAGACATGGGCCTTGTTCACACACAATTTGCATTTTTTTAGCACTCCTAAAACCAAATGCGTTTTTTTAAGACTGCCAAAAAATGTCCCTTGTGTGTCTGAAAGGATTTGAATCCTTTTTGGACTTTGTCATTTTTTCTTCAAAAACGCAGGCAAAAACGCTAGCGTTAACGCAGGGTGCATAAATGTGCCATTTAAAAAAGCATGCGTTTCCCATAGGGCCCCATGTTATAGAAACGCATGCGTTGTTTTAACATGGGGCCCTATGGGAAACGCATGCGTTAACGCAGGTGCCTATATGTGCCCTGCGTTAATGCATGCGTTTCGCATAGGGCCCTATGTAAAAAAACGCATGCGTTTTTGGAAACAACCCCTGCGGTTTTTTTCCAGCACCCAAAAAACGCTGCATGCAGCGTTTTTTGGACTGGGGAAAAAAACGCAAGTGGAGGTGAAAAACGCATAGTACACTCAAATGCACCCTGCGTTAACGCACCTGCGTTTTTTTTAACAGCCCGAAAAACGCAGAGATGCTCAAAAAAGCTCATGTGTGTGAACAAGGCCATGGACAAAGAACATGCACACCAACGCTCACTGTCAGACAGGACGAACAGCATGCACACCATCGCTCACTGTCATACATGGATGAACAGCATGCACACCAATTCTCACTGTCAGACATGGACGAACAACATGCACACCAACGCTCACTCTCAGACATGGACGAACAGCATGCACACCATCGCTCACTGTCATACATGGATGAACAGCATGCACACCATCGCTCACTGTCATACATGGATGAACAGCATGCACACCATCGCTCACTGTCAGTCATGGACAAACAGTATGCACACCATCGCTCACTGTCAGACATGGATGAACAGCATGCACAGCATCGCTCACTGTCAGACATGGATAAACAGTATGCACACCATCGACCACTATCAGACATGGATGAACAGCATGAACATCATCGCTCACTGTCAGACATGGATGAACAGCATGCATACCATCGCTCACTGTCAGACATAGACAAACAGTATGCACACCATCGCTCACTGTCAGACATGGACAAACAGTATGCACACCATCGCTCACTGTCAGACATGGACAAACAGTATGCACACCATCGCTCACTGTCAGACATGGACAAACAGGATGCACACCATCGACCACTGTAAGACATGGACGAACAGCATGAACATCATCACTCACTGTCAGACATGGATGAACAGCATGCATACCATCGCTTGCATGTCAGACATGGAATAACAGCATGCACACCATCGATCACTATCAACATGGACAACAGCATGCACACATCGCTCACTGCAGACATGACAACAACATGCACATCATTACTCACGTCAGACTGGACGAACAGCATGCACACCATCGAGCACTTTCAGAGATGGACGAACAGCATGCACACCATTGCTCACTGTCAGACATGGATGAACAACATGCACAACATCACTCACTGTCAGACATGGACGAACAGCATGCACACCATCCCTCACTGTCAGACATGGACAAACAGCATGCACACATCCCTCACTGTCAACATGGAAAACACATGCCACCATCACCATGTAAATGATGAAAACAGCAGCTATCTTCGTGCGTCCCATGGAGAATGTATGGAATGGAGGTACTTCATTCCGACAGGCATTTCGGGACCTTCTTTTGCGATTATTGGGGATCCCGGGCATTGACCCCCCCCTCAAGTTATGACCTATTGTTTGCAGCCCTGTAGCTTTTCTTTTGGCAGGTTCCTGCCCACCCATAAAATGGAGGGTTTTTAACCATGATAGAGGCATTAAGTAGGGACACAGCAAAGAGATACGCCTTGACATTGGCTGCTGGGCTCACATAAAACTATTCTTTTTTTATGCACTTAATTTTTAAATGAATTTCCTTAGCAGTAATGCATGTCCAAATTCCTATATTGAAGTTTTGCATACCTTAGCTGTTTATTTGTTATGGTATGTTTAATGCCCAGTATGCACCTGTGAGCATGTTGTATATTTGGAAGCCCAGGTACTGGATCCACATGACCAGCTGGCAAAACTGAGATCCATAGACAATATGGAAAGGAATCTCTGCTGCTCACTGGGATAGATGTGGGGGAGGATCGTATGGAGCCGCAGGACAATGAGGCAGCTAGCTGGTTGACAGAAGGCGTGATAGAGGGAAGAGTGTCAGGGAGGTCTGTCTCGATCTGGCACACCTGTCACGACACAGACTAGCATGTATCCATATACAGTGTGTGACAGTGGCGTACAGACTAACGGTGTCCGGTGCACTACACACTAAACAGACAGGGAAACACCAGGGGGACAAATACAATGGAGGGTCCTGCTCATAGGGAAGGGGGTAAAGGAGACTTCCTGCACTCACCTGCGACTGTGCCCTGATCTTCATACCGTCCCTATATGGGTTCTTTCACCCCATCGCCAAGCAGGATACCTAGTCCCTCATTGGCCCTGGTGTTAACGCTCAATAGGGAGTTAGCTGGCGGGAGTACTAGTCCTAACCACTGCACTAGTAACAACAAGAGGGGAAGAAAAGACAGACAGGGAAACAACAAGACAACTTCACACCTGCTGCCACACTCCTAGGCAGCAGATGCCTTGGCAACGGTCAGCTTCTCCATGGATTACAATAGTAGAAGAAGTAGCACTCTGTTATGACAATTAGAATATAGAAATATTTAAGTTAAGCAAAAAAATGCAAAAAACTGAGACACTTAACTTTATAGATATGGCCATATCGATAAACCACCCAGTCGCCGCGTTGAGGTGTGTCTGCTTGACCGGGTCCTGAACTTCCATTTTCAGCCTCTATCTGGGTTTAAAACCTCCTCTTTTTATAGGCAAATCGGAAAAAAGAAAAAAAAAACTGATAACAGAGAACACCAGCTCTAGTATGTATTGTGTTTGGCGTCACTGTGCACACTTACAGGATTGAGTGCCACAGTTATTCTTGGAGTTTCTCCAAAGTAGCACCTTCACGTCTGTTAGCTAGGCCAGGAATGGAGTTCAATCAACAACAAGGAATGCTGGATCATGTGACCATATGAAGGAGATGGGAGTAATCAGAAAATAGCCATATCTGAGAAGAGAACTACGAAGCTTTGCTAACAACAGAAACTGACATTAACTCCTACACTGCCAAAGGAAAGAAACCCATCTACTATATAATTGCCGTAGCGACTTCCGTCGCATACGGCGCCACTTCCGTGGCTTTGTTCGGATGCATGGCTCCGGGGGCGGCGACAACTATCTCCAAGATGGCGTCCGGGAACTCTCCTAGACTTCCCGGACGCCATATTGGATCCTGAACTCCAGGGGCGGCGACATAGCGGCGGAGGACGATACACCTGCATCGCGCCGCTGGAGCCTGGACAGGTAAGAATAACATATGCTTCGCTATTTGGATCCCCTGCCGCTACAAGACAGGAGGGGCAGAGGGGAGCACCGGGGCCTGCATGGGGGACACCAGCACTCTCACCTCTGTGCGCATACTACCTGTGACACCATTGTCACCTCTGTGTGTATACCACCTGCAGCACCATTGTCACCTCTGTCTGTATACCACCTGCAGCACCATTGTCACCTCTGTGTGTACATAGTACCAGCAGCATTGTCACCTCTGTGCGCATGCTACCTGCAGCACCATTGTCACCTCTGTGCGCATGCTACCTGCAGCACCATTGTCACCTCTCTGCGCATGCTACCTGCAGCACCATTGTCACCTCTGTGCGCATACTACCTGCAGCACCATTGTCACCTCTGTGCGCATTACCTGCAGCACCATTGTCACCTTGCGCATGCTACCTGCAGCACCATTGTCACCTCTGTGCGCATGCTACCTGCAGCACCATTGTCACCTCTGTGCGCATACTACCTGCAGCACCATTGTCACCTCTGTGCGCATGCTACCTGCAGCACCATTGTCACCTCTGTGCGCATGCTACCTGCAGCACCATTGTCACCTCTGTGCGCATGCTACCTGCAGCAATTGTCACCTCTGTGCGCATGCTACCTGCAGCACCATTGTCACTCTCTGCGCATGCTACCTGCAGCACCATTGTCACCTCTGTGTGCATACTACCTGCAGCAACCCTTGTCACCTCTGTGTGTACATGTACCAGCAGCATTGTCACCTCTGTGCGCATGCTACCTGCAGCACCATTGTCACCTCTGTGTGTACATAGTACCAGCAGCATTGTCACCTCTGTGCGCATGCTACCTGCAGCACCATTGTCACCTCTGTGCGCATGCTACCTGCAGCACCATTGTCACCTCTGTGCATACTATCTGCAGCACCATTGTCACCTCTGTCTGCATACTACCTACAGCACCATTGTCACCTCTCTGCGCAGACTACCTCCAGCACCATTGTCACCTCTCTGCGCATACTACCTGCAGCACCATTGTCCCCTCTGTGTGCATACTACCTGCAGCACCATTGTCACCTCTGTGCGCATACTACCTGCAGCACCATTCTCACCTCTGTGTGTACATAGTACCAGCAGCACTGTCACCTCTGTGTGTATTTACTAACTGCACTGTCACCTGTGTGTATACTACCACCAGCATCAGCACTGTCACCTGTGTGTATACTACCACCAGCACTGTCACCTGTGTGTATTGTACCAGCAGCATTGTCACCTGTGTGTATAGTACCACAAGCATCACCACTGTCACCTGTGTATAGTACCACCAGCACTCTCACCTGTGTGTATTGTACCAGCAGCATCAGCACTGTCACCTGTGTGTATTGTACCAGCAGCACTGTCACCTGTGTGTATAGTACCAGCAGCATTGTCACCTGTGTGTATAGTACCACCAGCATCAGCACTGTCACCTGTGTGTATTGTACCAGCAGCACTGTTGCCTGTGTGCATAGTACTACCAGCATCAGCACTGTCACCTGTGTGTATAGTACCACCAGCACTGTCACCTGTGTGTATAGTACCAGAGGGGTCTGGCCCCCTCTTGCCACCCCCCACTGCGATTCCCTGTCTCCCTCCTGCGCGAACCTGCCTGCTGTTCCCCGGCCCCCTCCTGCCCGCACCCGCCTGCTCTTCCACAGCTTGTTTCCCGCCCGCACACACCCGCTGTGCCCTCCTGCAAGCAATCAAAGATATTGTCACAGGATTTAAACCCAGCTTCGCTTTGCATTATTCTTAAATCTTCATAAATAAACTACATACTGTACATAGTCTAGAATACCCGATTCTTTAGAATCGGGCCGACATCTAGTTTAACATAACTTCCCAATACAGGAATGAGACAAAGGTCCCAAACCTGTCACAAGTCTCCAAACTAAGAGAGACCATCATGACAACACCCCAACAAGTTTGCTAAATTGGCAAATGAGGGTAGTGTCAGTACAGGGGTAACACTGCTGCAGAAAGACACATGCTTTGCATTCCAGGTAGACCAGACAGGTGCTGGTATTTGACGATTCAATTATTAAGGGAACATAAAGGGGAATTAGTCACAAAGACTAGTATCATTGAACAGTGTGTTGTCTTACTGGCGCTCAAATTCAACACATCGCAGATCAGGTTGAAAGATTCCTGGGAGCGGCTGGTGAAGATCCATTGGTCAGGTTGCACATAAACACCAATGACAAACTTAGGTGGAAGGTCCATAAAGAGGATTTCAGGGAATTAGGTCGAAGTTTTAAGGCAAAGACCTCAAAGGTAGTATTATCTGAAATAGTACCCATACCATGTGCCACGACTCAGAGGCCATGGTAGATTAGAGATGTAAATACATGGCTCAAGAATTGGTGTAGGAAGGAGGGTTTGGGGTTTCTAGAGAACTGGGCCGACTTATATGTTGGTTAGAGGTTCTATGCTAGGGATGGGCTGCACCTCAATAGGGAGGGTGCGCCGTTACTGGTTTGGGGGAGAAGAATGGCTAGAAGGCTGGAGGAGTGTTTAATCTATAAACTTGCAGAGGTAATTATGCCTCGCCCCTGGCAGGGACCGTGGGTTACTCGGAACCGGGCCCTCTCATCATCGTCGGGCTGTGGGATGTCACGGTGGCGTGACCCGGTCCGTGATCCCCTCGTCAGAAGCAGTTAAAAAGGGGATTGTAAAAATGAAGAAAATTAAAATAAAAACAACAATAACAGAGTGTCATGACGCCACCTGTGGAGTGCGGCTGGGATAGCCGCTGCTGCAGTTGGGACCTCTGGGGATGATGGGAGTAGCAGCATAGATGGATCGGCTTTCCACGGGAAGAGCAGGTACCCAGCGCAACCGTGTAATCTATTGTACTGTAGGGCTCGTTGGGGGTGCAGTGTTCACAGTACAGTCAAGCAGTCTCCGGCTGCCGGTTACAAAAATCAGTCTATCTCAATAATCACAGTCTCACACAGCATAGCGCTTTAACCGGGTTTACTTTCTTTCTCAGCAGATGGTTACAACACAGTCAGTACAGTGGCGGCTCCGTTGTGGTCTAAGCAGCCGGGATGGCTCATCCATATCACCCCCTTTCGTGTTTCTCTCATGGGCCCTTTCAGTCTGTCCGCACACTAGCTACGGTCCAGCAGCTACGATCTTTCAGTGGGCGACCTGCCGGGTCCCCTAGCCCTAATACGGCGGCCTTCCTTTCGCTGCGTCGGAGGTTGGGACATAAACACTCCACACCCCGCCAGGGTTTGTGGTTGAAGCATGCAGCTTCCTGTGCACTTCAGCAGAGTCGGCACTCTGGTTCCGGCCCCGTCCCTCCATGTACCCGCTGATTCGGGCATACCTTGGACTCCTTCCTTCTCTCACCACGGTCTACAGCCCGGAACTCAGACATCCCCAAGGTGGCACAGGCTGCCAGGTCCATGTCCTCTATGTCCTGTATAATGGTGTTCTCGCCTCTCCTCGTGACTGAACTTGACTCTCTGGTGTCTCTCGGCTGACTGATCTCACTACACTTGGTGCTGTGTCCATTTGTTTCCTCCCCTAACCAGGTTCTGTCCTAACTTCCCACCCTCCACTTGTCTCCTCCCGACATCCCGTTGCTGGGCATAGAGTCCCTAGACTTGTGATCGGAGTGTGTTGGGTGTGTGTTTGGAGTGACCAACTTACCAATCCCCGCTGCTGCGCCATCTAATGGCGACCGGTCCGCAGGGGCGCCTCAACTACAGCACAGGAGGGAAGATAGTGTAGATAGTGATCTGTAACTGATGAGGAGGTCATTGCTTCATAGGAGGGAAGATAGTGTAGATAGTGATCTGTAACTGATGAGGAGGTCATTGCTGCATAGGAGGGAAGATAGTGTAGATAGTGATCTGTAACTGATGAGGAGGTCATTGCTGCATAGGAGGGAAGATAGTGTAGATAGTGATCTGTAACTGATGAGGAGGTCATTGCTGCATAGGAGGGAAGATAGTGTAGATAGCGATCTGTAACTGATGGGGTCCTATAAAGTAGGTACATAGTGATCTGTAACAAATATCATAGGGGAAGATATTTATTTATAAGCATTCTGATAGGGAAAATAGTTTAATCGACTGTATTGGTCGTAAAAACTGGAAATATCATGAAAATAATAGGGTAAATTAGAGCTGGTATAAAGGAGCAATAAACTGACAAAAAGAAAGCCTTATTGGAATTAGAAGCAATAGGAGTAACAGGCAAAAAAAAATAGAGATTAAAGAATAGAGGACCACTTTCCAAAAAAAGAAAAAATACAATCATTCCATTCTAAAAATATCCTTCAACTACACAAATAGTAAAAAAAAACAAAATGATAGTGTTGGCCTCCCTCAAAAATAATCTGGGAGAAGTGTTGAATGAGGATGAGGGAAAGGCCAATCTGCTAAACATCTCTTTCTCTACAGTGTTTACACAAGCAAATCCCATGACAGATGACATGATCATGGATAGAATAAATTCTCAATTAAATGTCACCTGCTTAGCCCAGAAGGGAATATGGTGCCGCCTTAAAATCAGACAAATAACCTAGTCAAGGGGGGCGTGGCTTGGACATGGCGGGGAGCAGACGCTGAAATTCAGAGCTCCTGTCCCCATGCCGCCATCGGGCTGAAACAGCCGGTGCCAAACTTAGCAAACTTACCCATATGCCACCTAAGAGGAAGAGCAATAGACCTCAACCCACCCGGGAGCCGTCAGTGCCCCCCGCTGCAAGAATATCGCACTACCTCCGGAGGCCAGCCCTGGACTGTGTAATGGCCGTGGGAAAGATGGCGGCGGGAACTTCCCAGGACGCGGCTGATCAAAGACCACACCAGGCAGCAGAGACAAGTGGAGACACGATGGCAGCCCTCACACAGCCCGGTGAGGCACAGAGACCCGGTCGAGATCGCCGCCAGAACCCGGTAACGTGTGCTCCCTCAATCCCTCCCCCGATGCCTCCTGCACACATGATGGATTCTGTCTCAGACACTATAACTGTCCCAGACAAAGAAAGGCAGCCCGGCCTGGTCCATGGTGTGGTGGTCGCTCATGAGGCTCAGTTACACAGCACACAGATGACCTTCCAGGGTGGCGGAGACTGGCCCTTGATGTGTAATAGGGGGGACCTTGCAGATATGGAGCAAAAGCACCCCCAGGCTGACACAGGAGGTGAAATGGATAATGGGGGTTATAGTCAGCAAGGTGCATTAGGGTAAGTGCACACTGGCCGGGTTTTCGGCGGTTTACCTGTGTAAACCGCCGTTTTGTTTACATTAGTTTTATGTTAATTTATGTTAATCCAAACCGGCGTTTGGATTAACATTAAAACTAATGTAAACAGCCCAAGGCTGTGCACACACCGGCGGTTACCCAGCGTCATCCGTTGCTAACCCGCAGGTTTCCCAGCGGGTTAGCAAAGAATGACCATGTTCTAAAAACCGGCGGTTCTGCAGCGGCTGCAAGCAGAATCATGTGCTGCTTCCAGCCGCTGCAGAATCGCCACCGAGAACCCGCTGGGCAGCCGCCGGATACCGCCCGCACATACCCGCCAGGAAGCCGGTGGACGGCGCCGGAGCTTCCTGGCGGGTCCTGCCCAGCCGCCGCCGACCAACCCGCCGGGTAATGTGAACTTACCCTTAGACTCCTATAAAGACTCGGCTGAAGGAATGAGACAGACCCTCTCACAGCCACAGCGGAGAGGAGACCTGGAGGAGATGCTCATGAAAAATCCCACAGTAACAGGATATTCAGTAGGGAGTCTAGAGGGGGCTGCTCGACCATCAGCCAGTGAACCGATACAGAATGTTTCATATGTCAGGGACCTCTTACCCCCCGGCCGTGTGTCATTGCCCACTACATCAGGGGGACAGGAGATATGGGACGACTTTAGGTCACGAATACAGGCCATCCCTACCAGGGAGGAAATGGAGGGCTTCATCGCACGGATGGAGGCTTCCTTTAGAGCCGAGTCTTCTGAACTTAAAGGGGAAGTCAATAAACTCAGTCTGAGGGTGGCCTCTACAGAAACGTTCTCTCAGAATATGGACGAGAGACTGAAGATCTTAGAAGACGCAGTTTATACACAAGCCTCCCATTTTGAACGAATGTTAGACTCCATGGAAGATCTGGAGAATCGGGAGAGGAGGAACAATATTAGAATCAGAGGCCTCCCCGAGAGTGTCGGACCTAAAGATCTGGACTGTACCCTTAAAAGTATATTCAACTCAATTAGAGAAGTGCCGATGGACTCTGTTCTGGAATTTGATAGGGCACATAGGTCCCTAGGCCCTCCTCCCTTGGAAGGGACGTGGTGTGCAGGATCCATAAATATAGAATTAAAGAGACTATTTTTACCAAAGCTCGAGCCAAGGGACAGGTTCGATACCAGGACTATTCTCTCCAATTACTGGCAGACTTATCGAGACGCACCTTGCAAAAAAAGGAGGGCGTTTCGCCCCTTCCTGGAGGTCCTAAGACATCAGGACATACCCTATACTTCGGGCTTCCCGTTCCGCCTCCATTATGTTACACACCCTAGAGGAGTGCCAGTGTTCACAGATGCACTGGGACTTCCCTCGGTCTCTATTTCCTTGGAGGAATGGCCGGGATATGCTGAGCGTCCAGAACGGATGCCAACGGCCCCAGAGCCGTTAAGAGGAAGAAGAAGAAGGGGGAGGGGGCATCACGGAGAGGGAGGAATAGAGGTTTTTAGGAGGGGATCGATGGGTGATGATTGAGGGTCCCTCTTTACATCTTGGTTGTTGAATATCTAGTTCTTTTGCCTACTTGTTGCTCCTTATACAGGCAGTGCGGTGAACGTGGCCGCTGACATTGACCGCCATGTTACACAAAGGCAAATGTATAAAAGGGTTTTACCCACTAGTTATTATCTAATCCAATTTACTGTAACGTTATACGAGTTTGTAGTTTGTGCACCGACTCAGATAATTTAGTTGCACCCGAATATAGTCCTAGGTGATTTTATAGGACTCTGCTAAGCAAATATGGGAATAACATACTGTGAGGCACTGCCGGCATGGTCCCCATGGCCGGGGCACATCACATGCAGGATCAGGGTATGATCCTGTTCACACTGGCCAGTTTTATAGTGGATGACGCTGTGTGAACCTGTCCGGAACACAAGGATTTAAATGTGATAGTGAGTGCTGTAAATCTGACACATTCATGAGACCAATGAGCGGCTGAAAGAGCAAGGTGTGCTAAATGCTAACAGCCAGTGTGGGTGTGTCCTGAGTAATAGCAGCCCAGCTGGATGAGTCAGTGTGGGAATGGCAGGCACAATAAGAGCCTGTCAACTGAGAGTCTTGTGAGATCATTATCAGCCAGAGTTCAGCCTGAGAGCATGGTGATCCTGATGACCAGCCAGAGTGCACAGCAGTCCAGGGATCTGTGTGTATGATGGGAGCATGCTAGCTCCATGTCGGGGTCTAGGACTGAGGTCGTAACAACACCTGGAGGGGGAAGCCGTGGCTGACCCGGTGGATGCTGGTCCGGAAGTGGTTCACCTCACGTCCAGGAAGGAGCCCGTGGGGATGCATGGTGGACCTGTGACATAGGTAGCGAGACCCGGATCCGTGCCCGGTAAGATGGCAGTTCCCGTGTGACGGAGTGAGCTGTGTGTAAATCATGTTAGGTGAGCGTAGCCGCCGTTAGGTCCGACTAGTTAGTCAGTGAAGGACCTGTTCAACTGTATAAGTATTTTATGGCTTTTTAAAAGACCCAGCGAGTGAATGTAGCCCTATAGCGGTAGATGTATGAAGTGTGCCAGGCGGGCATAGACCGCCCTTAGGTCCGACTGAAATAGTCAATGAATGGACCTGATGAACCGGAATGTATGTAGCCCCTCGGGAAGGAATGTATGTAGCCTTTCGGGAGGCAAATGTGTGAAGTGTGCCAGGCGGGCATAGACCGCCCTTAGGTCCGACTGAGATAGTCAATGGATGGACCTGATGAACCGGAATGTATGTACCAGAGGTCAGATGCAGGGGTTAATAGGGCTCCTATAGTAGGTAACGGACAGTTTTCCCGGGTACTAAGGCTTGCGAATCCCTGTTCTGAACCCAGAGGTGCCACAGTCCATGGATGTCTATATGATGGGCTGTGAGCGTGTGAAAGGATGTGTGTGGTCCATGGTGGCTTATAGGATGGATCACATACAGTGTGTAAGAACCCAGTCAGGCTGGGGCCTGTAGTGTGGAGCTGGGGAAATAAAGCCAGGTGGCTGGTTACGCCATTGCGACCTATAGGGCCCGTTGATATATGATAACTTGTGTATTGTTAAATGTATGCGGAACGTGTAGATAGGCCGGAGGCCGTAGCCACCACGGAGTGTGAACGATACCCGAATGAGACAGACCCTATCTGACGGTAATTTACCCTTAATGGGGGAGCTGCAATCTATAGATCCTACTAGGCCACTTAGATGGTTCGAGTTTCTCCAATATAAATCGTTCTTATATCCGGCTGACCGCATGTGCAGGGTGAGACTGACGCCCAATATATTGGAGAGACTGTTCCAACAGGATTTTCCCCCGAAGCGCAAAATATCGGCTTTGAATCAGGCTCTAGGGTCCTTGAGAGATCAGGGTACCCTGTACTTCCAGCGTGCTTGGGAGAGGGAGTTGGACAGGAACATCTCAGATAGTGAGTGGCAGAAATGCTTTTTATTTACCCACAAATTGTCTAATGCTTGTATTGCACAAGAAAGGAGCTACAAGCTGCTCACCAGATGGTATCTATGCCCGGTTGCCCTTCAGCGCATGTTCCCTGAAACTATGGATAGGTGTTGGCATTGCGGGGAAGCATCAGGGACGATACTCCACATTCGGTGGAGTTGCAGGGAAATCCAGCAGTTCTGGACTAAGGTATTCAGTACTTACACACGGGTAAACAGATTGAATGCTGTCCCGAAACAGCACTGTTGTCCATCTTTCCTGGATCTATTGGGCTTTATAAGAGGGATATCCTCCGTTTTTGTGTCTCGGCCGCTCGCGCTTTGATTCCGAGATTCTGGAGATCTTTTCAGGTTCTATCCTTGCTTGACTGGTTCAAGGAAATGATGGACATTTTCAGAATGGAGGAGCTAGCGGCTGACGCATCGGGATCTCATGATACATTTTCAGTGGTTTGGATTGAATGGATTCTCTTTCAAGATTCGGTAGACTTCAGGAGTACTTTCTCTGAGGTCGATACAGTGGTATGACATCTGGCCGACATGGAGTCGAGGTAACGCTTATTCCCTTTCCCTCTTCGGTCTAATCCCCTTCTCTACCTGACCCCAATTATCCTAGCGCAGTCCCCTATCTTTCTACTCCTTCTTCTTTTCTTTCCTTTTCCTCTCTCTTTTTTCTTCTCTCTTATTTACTTCTTTAATATTCCTATACTCTTGGCTTATGGAACTTATTTCTTAGCTCACCCTCTTTTGAGCCTCCAGCTGAGTAACATATACGTACGGTAGATTGGAGATATTCCACTGATGATGGGCTCTTCTTGGATGTCTCAGACTTTGGGCGAGTCCTTTGAGGCCTCGTTCTCACGGGATTTATCAAATATAGTGATAAGATATTACGAGATAATCCAACAAATGTTCTTTTGTTCACAGCCAACCTGATGGAGTGAGGACCGTTGTCATAAAATGTTTGGTGGGGCTTCTTACCCCCTCCCTGGCTGTTAGCTCCAATACTCGGAGAAGGGTCATTTTATTTTTAGGTTTTGGAATATAAATAAGGGATTAGATGATCCTACACCCGAAGGGGGCGAATATATATGTGGTTGTTCATTTTATAATGTTCATATAACTGATATTACTACTGTGATTCTTTTATCTGTATTTTCTGGTTTATACCTATATGCATAATCTGTAATGCCTTCACAAATTAAATAAAAAGAGATTAACCATAATAACCTAGCCAATATGGTAGACACATTTGAGTAATGCAAGAATTAAGTACCATGATAGATAGAACATTTTTTCTGATATTCACAGTGTACCATAGGACTGGTGCAGAGCAAATGTTGTGCCAATATTCAAAAAGGGGACAAAATCTGAACCTGAAAATTTAAATGGCGGTAAGTTTAACAACTACTGCATGCAAAATCTTTCAGGGTTTTCAAAGAGATTCTATCCTGGAGTATCTCAATTAGAGTAACTGCATGACCAAGTATCAACATGGGTTTATGAGGAATCAGTTTGGTCAAACTAATCTAATCAGCTTCTAAGAGGAGTTGAGCTCCAGGCTGGATCAGGGTAACAGCGCGGATGTCCACATAAGGGTATGCACATAAAATGAGAGCAATCAGACTAGGGAAAAATACTGTATGTGCAATTGAACAAACAGCTCTCTAAGTGATAGGAAACAAAGGGTGCTTATTGGAACACACTCCGATTAGGTCACAGTTTACAGTGGGGTATCACAGGGGTCAGAATTGGGCCTTTTTTAAACAGATTTATTAATGACCTTGTAGGGGACATACAGAGTAGAATTTCAACACTTGCAGATGAGACTAAACTCTGCAGGGTAATAAGCAGAGGAGGATAATTTAATATTATAAAGGAATTTATGTAAGCTGGAGGCTTGGGCTGAGAACTAGCTTTTGAAGTTTTATATAGATAAATGTAAGGTCATGCACTTGGGCAGAGGAAATAAAATGTATAATTATGTAATAAATATTAAAACACTGAGTAAAACTGTCACTGCAAAAAACATGGGTGTATGGATGGATGCCAGACTCAACCATAGTCACCAGCAGCAGCTGCTGCCAAGGCTAATAAATGCATTAAGAGACATAGATGTCATAACAAGAACATACTTTGCCTCCATACAAGTGACTAGTGTGACCACACTTAGATACTGTGTACAGTTTTGTGCTCTTATCTCTTAACCATCAGAGCACGGTGATACAGTAAAACTTCAAGGTAGAGCAGGGGGACATGGTCACCCTGCACTACTACTCTTGGTTGTGTAGGCCACGGGTCAATCTAAGGCTGCGGCCTGTATATCCTCAGGGTGATGCACTGGATGAGCCCCAACTGAGGTGACGTGATGACATCATAGCATCGGGACTCTGATGTCCTGAACATACCTGACATCACTGCATTGGTCAACCAATGTCCATCAGCAGACTTGCCAGGATCCAAGATTAGGGGAGTACATGATGTTTTTTTATATTAATAGTACTTAAAGGTGGACTGTGGAAGCCATCATACAGTGTAGTGGTCATAAAAAAATTGAACTATTGTAGTAGCATTATACAGTACAGGGACTATTGTGGGGTCCATCATACTGTGTATAAAGGAGCTGTGAATACATTATACTGTGTATAGAGGAGCTGTGGGCCCATCATACTGTGTATAGAGGAGCTGTGGACCCATCATACTGTGTATAGGGGAGCTGTGGGCCCATCATACTGTGTATAGAGGAGCTGTGGACCCATCATACTGTGTATAGAGGAGCCGTGGACCCATCATACTGTATATAGAGGAGCTGTGGATCCATCATACTGTGTATAGAGGAGCTGTGGTGCCATCATACTGTATATAGAGGAGCTGTGGGCCCATCATACTGTGTATAGTAGAGCTGTGGACCCATCATACTGTGTATAGAGCAGCTGTGGGCCCATCATACTGGGTATAGGGGAGCTGTGGACTCATCATACTGTGTAAAGAGGAGCTGTAGACCCATCATACTGTGTATAGAGGAGCTGTGGGTCCATCATACTGTGTATAGAGGAGCTGTGGGCCCATCATACTGTGTATAGGGGAGCTGTAAACCCATCATACTGTATATATAGGAGCTGTGGGCCCATCATACTGTGTATGGAGGAGCTGTGGGCCCATCATACTGTGTATAGAGGATCTGTGGACCCATCATCCTGTGTATAGGGGAGCTGTGGGTCCATCATACTGTGCATAGGGGAGCTGTGGGCCCATCATACTGTGTATAGAGCAGCTGTGGGCCCATCATACTTTGTATAGGGGAGCTGTGGGTCCATCATACTGTGTATAGAGGAGCTGTGGGTCCATCATACTGTGTATAGAGCAGCTGTGGGCCCATCATACTGGGTATAGGGGAGCTGTGGACCCATCATACTGTGTATAGAGGAGCTGTGGATCCATCATACTGTGTATAGAGGAGCTGTGGGAGCATCATACTGTGTATAGGGGAGCTGTGGACCCATCATACTGTGTATAGAGGAGTTGTGGGCCCATCATACTGTGTATAGAGGAGCTGTAGACCCATCATACTGTGTATAGAGGAGCTGTGGGACCATCATACTGTGTATAGGGGAGCTGTAGACGCATCAAACTGTGTATAGTGGAGCTGTGGGCCCATCATACTGTGTACAGAGAAGCTGTGGACCCATCATACTGTGTATAGAGGAGCTGTGGGCCCATCATACTGAGTATAGTGGAGCTGTGGACCCATCATACTGTGTATAGGGGAGCTGTGGGCCCATCATACTGTGTATAGTGGAGCTGTGGACCCATCATACTGTGTATAGAGGAGCTGTGGGCCCATCATACTGTGTATAGTGGAGCTGTGGACCCATCATACTGTGTATAGAGGAGCTGTGGGCCCATCATACTGTGTATAGAGGAGCTGTGGGCCCATCATACTGTGTATAGAGGAGCTGTGGATCCATCATACTGTGTATAGAGGAGCTGTGGGCCCATCATACTGTGTATAGAGGAGCTGTGGACCCATCATACTGTGTATAGGGGAGCTGTGGACCCATCATACTGTATATAGGGGAGCTGTGGGCCCATCATAATGTGTATAGGAGAGCTGTGGACCCATCATACTGTGTATAGAGGAGCTCTGGACCCATCATACTGTGTATAGAGGAGCTGTGGGCCCATCATAATGTGTATAGGAGAGCTGTGGACCCATCATACTGTGTATAGAGGAGCTGTGGGCCAATCATACTGTGTATAGAGGAGCTGTGGACCCATCATACCATGTACAGAGAAGATGTGGGCACATCATACTGTGTATAGGAGATCTGTGGGGTCAATCAGGGGCACAAAGGAGATGAAGAGAGGGGTCTGCAGCACTGAGGAGAAGCAAGGTGCTGCTATGTAATTTAATCTGTTAAAAAATTGGACGGCCCATTAAGCTTTGTGAAGCTGGATGCAAAGAGGGGGCAGACATAGATGAAAAAACACAGAGGTACAAAAAAGAAACATTATGTCAGGCTTAAGCATGTACTTTGCATTGATAAAAATAGTGCAATTGTTGGAATAACCTTTTAACATCTTTCTATCTCCAATTAATGGCTCACTGGAGCAAAATAGTTGGTCCTCCAAACAAGGGTCTGAACCAGTGGCTTTCATTACCGATTAATGTGGGCATTGCTTGACAGAGAAAAGTATTAGCCATAGTGAGGTTTAAGTAGCCAAAGACGTGCGAGTCATAATGAGATATCTGGAGCCGTTACTATACTGATGATCAAAAGGGTAACAATGTTTTAAACTTTTGCCTTTCAGACTCCATATCTCACCATCCATTACCGGTTTGAGTTTTGGGACTACCTTCATTTTATAGACAATCATCTTGGCTGTCTCATACATAAATTTGACTTGCCACTGTATAGCATTTGATTAGTTATGATGATTCTTGTCATGTCACTGCATTGTTACTGTTTTGCTCCTACAAGTCGAGATTTTAATTTTTATTTTGTTAGTAATTTAAAAATCCACTTTTGGGTTTTAGCGCTGCCAGCTCTGAATCAGATTCAAGCCTGTCTCCACCGAAATCTAATCCCAAGATCTTCTACACGGTCCCAATGTTGGTGTATACTGATCGCCTCAGTTGGACATATATACAGCTTTATGTTCACCTCTACCCACAAGTGTTGTGTTGGGTTGAAGTCTGCAGACTCAGGGGACCATCCAGCTCCTCTACTTCATTGTCATTGAGCCATTTCTTCAACAATCTTGACGTATGCTTCAGGTCGTCGTCCTGCTGGAACACTGTCGTCCTTTTCATACCCATAGTACTCAAGTGTATGAAGTAAGTCATCTTGTAGGATCCTCACACATAGCTCAGTATTGAGACCACCATCCATCCTGGTCAAGTATCCAATGTCTTTGTCTGTGAAAGCACCCCATATCATCGGTCTTTCTTCACCAAACTTGACAGTTCCTTCAATTTCTCGATCCGTTAGCTCTTTTTCCCTCATTTCTTCCAGATCCATTTGCCCCATCAGAGCCGTCTATTGACCTTCATTAAATCGCTCCAAATGACACGTTTCCAATTTTGTACTTTCCACTTTTTGTACTTTTTGCAAACTGGAGCCAACGCTTCTTATGATGATGTTGGCGATGTTCTTGGTCAAGAGAAGAGGCCAATTGAAGAGACCGCTATCGATGAGCTGGATGATGCTTTTTTCTTTTCTTGGGAAATGTTCTTCATGGCTGCTCTTCAAGTTGAATCTGTGACCTTTCGCTTGGGAATCCTAATAACACACTCAACTTTTAGGGAATGTGAGAGCGTGGATACACTCATCATGGCCAAAACCTCCAAAATTACAGTGGTCACATGACTAAGCACTGATTCCTAATCTGTATTCTCTTTTCTAAAAGAGCCAAGAAAGTTCAACACAACTGAGGGTTTTCCCTCCTGTAGATTGTCAGCTCTTATGGGTAGGGTCCTCTTTACTATAGATTGTTAGCTCTTATGGGCAGGGTCTTCTCTCCTGTAGAGGGTCAGCTCTTGTGGGCAGGGACCACTCTCCTGGACAGTGTCAGCTCTTATGAGCAGGGTCTTCTCTTCTGTAGAGTGTCAGCTCTTATGGGAAGGGTCCTCTCTCCTGTAGAGTGTCAGCTCTTATGTACAGGGTCCTCTCTCATGTTGAGTGTCAGCTCTTATGGGCAGGGTCCTCTCTTGTGTACAGTGTCGGCTCTTATGTGCAGGATCCTCTCTCTTGTAGAGTGTCAGTTCTTATGGTACCTTTACACGCCGCCACAGGATGGTGGCAACAACCGTGTACTTCACGTGCACGAGCACGCAGCAACGGTTGCAAACAGTAATCGCACCACCTTTACACGCCACAACAAGGTGCGCTACGGTAGGTTACATCTATCTCCGGATACACCGCCGGGTGCCACAAGTTACCTTCTGTAGCTCACCTTACCATATTTACACGCCGCAACAACAAGGTAATATGGGCGGAACAAAGGCAGCAGGGACAACACATAGGCGTGCCACAGTCCATCACGCTGCGCCCAAACCACAACCATTGGCCAACACAAGAGTGTTCTGATTGGGCACGACGCGAAGGGCGGATGGCGGAGACATGACGTAGTAGTGTTCGGACTGTGGCACGGAATAAGCGTTTGTGACATGGCAGAACCACTTCTACGGCATCTGCAGTACAATAAGCCAGGGCGGTGGGTAAAACAAACTTGTGCGCTGTGTACAGCATTATTCCTTATTATGTTAAGAGTTTGTGCACACTATATGAGGACCATGGCACATTGCTACTTTTGGCTTCCGCAAGTGTGTGTCCGCGTAATTGTACTAATGTATGATCGTGCATACGGCACGTATCTGTAGTGCTGAAGTGACAGCTCATCCAAGATGGCGGCCTGTGAAGGAAGAGCCAATCGGAACGCAGCATCTTCCACCAATGATCGCTGATGGGGCGCGGTAACCCAGAGCCTGTGTCACGCCCCAGGTACATACCAGGTACATAGCATGGTGTCGAAACAACCCTTCTGTACCTTCTTTACACGCCGATACAGGCCGCAACCATCGGCTTGGTAACCACCTGTATTAGGGCAGTGCTCTGAAACAGGTGCCGCCACTGGCGGGTGGCAACAGCCATCTTCACACGCCGCTACCTCGGGTTGATTTGGCGGTGCAAGATACATTTCTCTCATGTACCCGGTTGTTGCCACCATCCTGTGGCGGCGTGTAAAGGTACCATTATGAGCAGGGTCCTCTCTCCAGTAGAGTGTCAGCTCTTATGAGCAGGGTCCTCTCTTCTGTAGAGTTGCAGTTCTTATAAGCAGGGTTCTTTCTTCTGTAGAGTGGCAGTTCTTATGGGCAGGGTCCTCTCTTTTGTAGAGTGTCAGCTCTCATGAGCAGGGTCCTCTCTTCTGTAGAGTGGCAGTTCTTATGGGCAGGGTCCTCTCTTCTGTAGAGTGGCAGTTCTTATGGGCAGGGTCCTCTCTTTTGTAGAGTGTTAGCTCTTATGAGCAGGGTCCTCTCTTCTGTAGAGTGTCAGTTCTTATGGGCAGGATCCTCTCTTTTGTAGACTGTCAGCTCTTATGAGCAGGGTCCTCTCTTCTGTAGAGTGGCAGTTCTTATGGGCAGGGTCCTCTCCCTGTAGAGTGTCAGCTCTTATGAGCAGGGTCCTCTCTTCTGTAGAGTGGCAGTTCTTATGGGCAGGGTCCTCTCTTCTGTAGAGTGTCAGATCTTATGAGCAGGGTCCTCTCTTCTGTAGAGTGGCAGTTCTTATGGGCAGGGTCCTCTCTTCTGTAGAGTGGCAGTTCTTATGGGCAGGGTCCTCTCTTTTGTAGAGTGTCAGATCTTATGGGCAGGGTCCTCTCTTTTGTAGAGTGTCAGATCTTATGGGCAGGGTCCTCTCTTTTGTAGAGTGTCAGATCTTATGGGCAGGGTCCTCTCTTCTGTAGAGTGTGAGCTCTTATGAGCAGGGTCCTCTCTTCTGTAGAGTGGCAGTTCTTATGGGCAGGGTCCTCTCTTCTGTAGAGTGTCAGCTCTTATGGGCAGGATCCTCTCTTTTGTAGACTGACAGATCTTATGGGCAGGGTCCTCTCTTCTGTAGAGTGGCAGTTCTTATGGGCAGGGTCCTCTCCCTGTAGAGTGTCAGCTCTTATGGGTAGTACTGTACAAAGGTTTAAGACAGGTGTGTAGAATAGGGATGAGCGGGCACTACAATGCTTGAGTGCTCGGTACTCAAAACATGCAGGTAAGTTAGCTTGGATGGACTTGACTCGAGTACCAAGTATAATGGAAGTCAATGGGAATTTGAGCAAATTCCGGAGGAGTCTTAACTTTTTTGTTTAAAGCATTCATACTGTCATCATTTTGTTTTATAAATCTGCCTAAGAATTTTCCAGACTACTGTATGTCTATCATTATTGTCTAAGGGGACTAAGCAGTGGGCCATGCCAAAAATCCATACGTGTACAATATCTGAGTATGCAAGTGTCCTCAATATGCAAAGAAGAAGGTCCTCCACACACCTCTGGTGGTGCCTCGTATCAGCTTTTCTTTGTCCCCAAAATACCTTTGGGGAGAAGTCGGCACCAACCACAATCGGTAGTCTACTGGTCCCAACTAAATCAGGTTCGGCTTACCTTTTTCTTTGATAAATGTGAAGCTGGAGAAGGATGTTATCAATACCATGGATGGCAAGAAGAACAAACACATCAATACTGGAAAAAATCAAGCCAGACATGTCACTGGAAGTAAAGATCACCATGATATGACCTGTCTACACATCATACAAAGAGTTAAATCACTGGAGAAGGACATCATGGTCAATTGAATAGAAGAAACAAGGCAAAGAGGAAGACCAGCAATCCCATGGCTTGATACAATCAAGATAACGGTGGAGAAGACCCTGGTGAACCTATCTAGGCTTGGAGAAGACCCTGGTGGACCTATCTAGGCTTGCTCAAATTCGATCTTCCTACGGATTGTCCATTCATCAAGTCACTACTTGAGATCGAGCTGAGGGATGTTAAATAATAAATGGTCACCATTACAGCCACAATAAAAGTAACGGACAGCTTTTCTACAATGTTCGACCCTTCTCATGATGAAGTCCTATTAAACCATGAATCAAATGTATTAAAATAACTCCCTGAGTTGAGATTGTAAAATGTGTCTCCTTGGCATAAAGTGCTACCCTGTGCTATTTGTGATAACACTAGGAACGCCCGCTGGGCTGCGAGCTGGAGTCGACCCACTGTACCACAGGGGGGAACTGGGCTTGCCCTTATGTGTGAGGGGCTGCACTAAGCACCTACTGGGTATTTACCAGAGCCTCAGATACAGAGGAAAGGCTTGCTCCCGGTAGACGCCATGTGCCACTCCCAGGACGTTGTCCAAGAATGTGGCAGCTGAGCAAAGCTGGGAGACAGCGAGACAGGGGTATGGCCACAGACAGGACTGGAACAGGTATACAGGAACAGGCAGTTTCTGGAACACAGGATGGGTACTGGACACAGGCCATCTGGCACTGGACCTTCAGTTCTGGTAGGTACTGGCTTAGGTCATCTCACACAGGACATCAGGCAGAGGTTATCTGGCAATGGAAAGCATGCATAGGTCATCTGGCACTGGACATCAGGCAGAGGTTATCAGGCTCTGGACATCAAGCACTGGCATAGGTTATCTAACACAGGACAACAGGCTCAGGCATACGTCATCTGGCACTGGGCATATGGCTAGGGACAATGGACACAGGCATATCACTGTCATCTGGCACAATATATTAGCTACTGGTACATAGTCTGGCATAGGGAATCAGGTTCAGGTTAAAGACACCAGGAAAGGCTGGAGCAGGAATACAAGCAGGGCTGGTGCAGGTACACAAACAGGAGTGAAGTGTCCAGACTCGGGATATGTCATTCCCCGGATACGCTGGACGCAAGGTAAGCTGGACTCGGGCTGGATACTAGACTCAGGCAGAACACCAGACTCAAGCAAGGCACAGGACATCATACAGGTTACAGGCTTCATGTGCAGAATACAGGCTTCAGACAGGATAAAGGCTTCAGACAGGATACAGGCTTCAGACAGGATACAGGCTTCAGGTGCAGAATACAGGCTTCAGACAGGATACAGGCTTCAGGTGCAGAATACAGGCTTCAGACAGGATACAGGCTTCAGGTGCAGAATACAGGCTTCAGACAGTATATAGGCTTCAGGTGCAGAATACAGGCTTCAGACAGGATACAGGCTTCAGACAGGATACAGGCTTCAGACAGGATACAGGCTTCAGGTGCAGAATACAGGACTTCAGACAGGATACAGGCCTCAGGTGCAGAATACAGGACTTCAGACAGGATACAGGCTTCAGGTGCAGAATACAGGCTTCAGATAGGATATAGGCTTCATGTACAGAATACAGGCTTCAGACAGGATACAGGCTTCAGGTGCAGAATACAGGCTTCAGGTGCAGAACACAGGCTTCAGACAGTATATAGGCTTCAGGTGCAGAATACAGGCTTCAGACAGGATACAGGCTTCAGGTGCAGAATACAGGCTTCAGACAGGATACAGGCTTCAGGTGCAGAATACAGGCTTCAGGTGCAGAATACAGGCTTCAGACAGTATATAGGCTTCAGGTGCAGAATACAGGCTTCAGACAGGATAAAGGCTTCAGGTGCAGAATACAGGCTTCAGACAGTATATAGGCTTCAGGTGCAGAATACAGGCTTCAGACAGGATACAGGCTTCGGGTGCAGAATACAGGCTTCAGGTGCAGAATACAGGCTTCAAACAGGATACAGGCTTCAGACAGGATACAGGCTTCGGGTGCAGAATACAGGCTTCAGACAGGATTCAGGCTTCATGTGCAGAATACAGGCTTCAGACAGTATACAGGCTTCAGGTGCAGAATACAGGCTTCAGACAGGATACAGGCTTCAGGTGCAGAATACAGGCTTCAGACAGGATACAGGCTTCAGGTGCAGAATACAGGCTTCAGACAGGATACAGGCTTCAGGTGCAGAATACAGGCTTCAGACAGGATACAGGCTTCAGGTGCAGAATACAGGCTTCAGGTGCAGAATACAGGCTTCAGACAGTATATAGGCTTCAGGTGCAGAATACAGGCTTCAGACAGGATACAGGCTTCAGGTGCAAAATACAGGCTTCAGACAGGATACAGGCTTCAGGTGCAGAATACAGGCTTCAGACAGGATACAGGCTTCAGGTGCAGAATACAGGCTTCAGGTGCAGAATACAGGCTTCAGATAGGATATAGGCTTCATGTACAGAATACAGGCTTCAGACAGGATACAGGCTTCAGGTGAAGAATACAGGCTTCAGGTGCAGAATACAGGCTTCAGGTGCAGAATACAGGCTTCAGATAGGATATAGGCTTCATGTACAGAATACAGGCTTCAGACAGGATACAGGCTTCAGGTGCAGAATACAGGCTTCAGACAGGATACAGGCTTCAGGTGCAGAATACAGGCTTCAGGTGCAGAATACAGGCTTCAGATAGGATATAGGCTTCATGTACAGAATACAGGCTTCAGACAGGATACAGGCTTCAGGTGAAGAATACAGGCTTCAGGTGCAGAACACAGGCTTCAGACAGTATATAGGCTTCAGGTGCAGAATACAGGCTTCAGACAGGATACAGGCTTCAGACAGGATACAGGCTTCAGACAGGATACAGGCTTCAGGTGCAGAATACAGGCTTCAGACAGGATACAGGCTTCAGGTGCAGAATACAGGCTTCAGACAGGATACAGGCTTCAGGTGCAGAATACAGGCTTCAGACAGGATGCAGGCTTCAGGTGCAGAATACAGGCTTCAGGTGCAGAATACAGGCTTCAGGTGCAGAATACAGGCTTCAGGTGCAGAATACAGGCTTCAGACAGGATACAGGCTTCGGGTGCAGAATACAGGCTTCAGACAGGATACAGGCTT
Organism: Allobates femoralis; assembly: GCA_033576535.1. NCBI lineage: Eukaryota > Metazoa > Chordata > Amphibia > Anura > Aromobatidae > Allobates > Allobates femoralis. The sequence goes on from JARQOC010000002.1 coordinate 28,516,972, forward strand.
CAGGTGCAGAATACAGGCTTCAGACAGGATACAGGCTTCAGGTGCAGAATACAGGCTTCAGGTGCAGAATACAGGCTTCAGACAGGATACAGTCTTCAGGTGCAGAATACAGGCTTCAGACAGGATACAGGCTTCAGGTGCAGAATACAGGCTTCAGGTGCAGAAACAGGCTTCAGACAGGATATAGGCTTCAGGTGCAGAATAGAGGCTTCAGGTGCAGAACACAGGCTTCAGACAGGATATAGGCTTCAGGGCAAATACAGAATAGAGGTCTTCAGGTGCAGAATACAGGCTTCAGGTGCAGAATACAGGGTTTAGACAGATACAGGCTTCAGGTGCAGAATACAGGCTTCAGGTGCAGAAAACAGGCTTAGACAGAATACAGGCTTCAGACAGGATAGAAGCTTCAGGTGCAGAATACAGGACTCAGACAGTTTTACAGGCTTCAGACAGGATATAGGCTTCAGGTGCAGAATACAGGACTTCAGACAGGAATAAGGCTTCAGTAGCGTAAGATAACAGGCTTCAGGTCAGATACAGGCTTCAGTGTCAGCAGAATACAGGACTTCAGACAGTATATAGGCTTCAGGTGCAGAATACAGGTTCAGACAGGATATAGGTTCTCAGGTGCAGAATACAGGACTTCAGACAGGAATAAGGCTTCAGCAGGAGCAGGAATACAGGCTTCAGACAGGATACAGGCTTCAGACGGGATATAAGGCTTCAGGTGGCAGAATACAGGTTTCAGGTGCAGAATACAGGCTTCAGACAGAATACAGGCTTAGACGGATATAGGCTTCAGGTGCAGAATACAGGCTTCAGAGGCAGAATACAGGCTTCATGTGCAGAATACAGGCTTCAGGTGCAGAATACAGGCTATCAGAACGGTTCAGAAAAAGGCTTCAGGTGCAGAATACAGGCTTCAGACAAGATACAGGCTTCAGGTGCAGAATACAGGCTTTAGACAGGATACAGGCTTCAGTGCAGAATACAGGCTTCAGACAGGATACAGGCTTCAGGTGCAGAATACAGGACTTCAGACAGGATACAGGCTTCAGGTGCAGAATACAGGCTTTAGACAGGATACAGGCTTCAGGTGCAGAATACAGGCTTCAGGTGCAGAATACAGGACTTCAGACAGGATACAGGCTTCAGGTGCAGAATACAGGCTTCAGACAGGAATACGGCTTCAGGTGCAGAATACAGGACTTTAGACAGGATACAGGCTTCAGGTGCAGAATACAGGCTTCAGACGGGAATAAGGTTACAGGTGCAGAATACAGGCTTCAGGTGCAGAATACAGGACTTCAGACAGTATATAGGCTTCAGGTGCAGAATACAGGCTTCAGACGGGAATAAGGTTACAGGTGCAGAATACAGGCTTTAGACAGGATACCGGCTTCAGGTGCAGAATACAGGACTTCAGACAGGATACAGGCTTCAGACGGGAATAATGCTTCAGGTGCAGAATACAGGCTTCAGACGGGATACAGGCTTCAGGTGCAGAATACAGGCTTCAGACAGGATACAGGCTTCAGATGCAGAATACAGGCTTCAGACAGGATACAGGCTTCAGATGCAGAATACAGGCTTTAGACAGGATACAGGCTTCAGGTGCAGAATACAGGACTTCAGACAGGATACAGGCTTCAGGTGCAGAATACAGGACTTCAGACAGGATACAGGCTTCAGGTGCAGAATACAGGCTTCAGACAGGAATAAGGCTTCAGGTGCAGAATACAGGACTTCAGACAGTATATAGGCTTCAGGTGCAGAATACAGGACTTCAGACGGGAATAAGGCTACAGGTGCAGAATAAAGGCTTCAGGTGCAGAATACAGGACTTCAGACAGGATACAGGCTTCAGGTGCAGAATACAGGCTTCAGACAGGATACAGGCCTCAGATGCAGAATACAGGACTTCAGACAGGATACAGGCTTCAGGTGCAGAATACTGTCTTTAGACAGGATACAGGCCTCAGGTGCAGAATACTGTCTTTAGACAGGATACAGGCCTCAGGTGCAGAATACAGGCTTCAGACAGGATACAGGCTTCAGGTGCAGAATACTGTCTTTAGACAGGATACAGGCCTCAGGTGCAGAATACAGGACTTCAGACAGGATACAGGCCTCAGGTGCAGAATACTGTCTTTAGACAGGATACAGGCCTCAGGTGCAGAATACAGGACTTCAGACAGGATACAGGCCTCAGGTGCAGAATACTGTCTTTAGACAGGATAAAGGCTTCAGGTGCAGACAGTGGCGGATTATAATGAGGTCAATATGGGCTTTTGCCCCAGGCCCAATGGTGTCTAGGGGCCCGCAGCCCAGGGGATAAATTGCCCCATTATAATCCGAAACGGCGCCATCACACAGCACTGTGCACGCAGGGCTGCAGCGTCCATGAGGTGACGAGCCCTACTAGTTGAGGCGCGGCATCTGCAGGGCGCCCGGTGGTGTTATGACTCCCTGCTGATGCCGCTCTCTCCTACAGTCCCGGCCGCTGCCGCGTTACACTTACACCCCCACCCAGCAGTGTGAGCCCACCTGTAGAGCCGCACAGGATGAAAGACCTGTGCTTACAGGACCTGTGATGATGTCATAGAGGGGAGGAGTCAGGGATCACATGATCAGCTCCTCGTTATGCAGTCCTCCACTGTGCTGGATGTCATGGTGCTGGATAAGGTGAAGGAGAGGATGAGATGAAAGTTATGTGTGGCCCACCTGTGTGTGCTGTGTTACCCTCTGTGTGTGCTGTGTGGCTCCCTGTGTGTGCTGTGTGGCCCCCTGTGTGTGCTGTGTTACCCTCTGTGTGTGCTGTGTGGCCCCCTGTGTGTGCTGTGTGGCCCCCTGTGTGTGCTGTGTGGCCCCTGTGTGTGCTGTGTGACCCTCTGTGTGTGCTGTGTGGCCCCCTGTGTGTGCTGTGTTACCCTCTGTGTGTGCTGTGTGGCCCACCTGGTGTGTGTGCCCACTGTTGTGCTGTGTGGCCCCCTGTGTGTGCTGTGTGGCCCCCTGTGTATGCTGTGTGACCCCCTGTGTGCTGTGAGGCCCCCTGGGTGTCCTTGAGGCCCCCTGTGTATCCTGTGAGGCCCCCTGTGTGTCCTGTGAGGCCCCTGTGTGTCCTGTGAGGTCCCCTGTGTGTCCTCCTATCTGTCTTGTGTGGCCCCCTGTGTGTGCTGTGAGGCCCCTGTGTGTCCTGTGAGGCCCCCTGTGTGTCCTGTGAGGCCCCCTGTGTGTCCTGTGAGGTCCCCTGTGTGTCCTGTGAGGTCCCCTGTGTGTCCTCCTATCTGTCTTGTGTGGCCCCCTGTGTGTGCTGTGAGGCCCCTGTGTGTCCTGTGAGGCCCCGGGGCACTTCAGCTCTGTGCCGGCGGGAAATGAGTGCCGCGCGCGGTGCTCATCTCCCTGCGGCTTCCGGGCTGTCAGAGCATGACGGCGGGCCCCCTGTGTGCCCTGCGAGGCCCCCTATGTGGCCTCATGTCTGTCCTGTGTGGCCTTCTGTGTGGTCCCCGGTGTGGCCCCCTGTGAGTCCTGTGAGGCCCTTTGTGTGTGCTGTATGGCCCCTGTGTGTGCTATGTGGCCCCCTGTCTGTCCTGTGAGGCCCCCTGTCTGTCCTGTGAGGCCCCCTGTCTGTCCTGCGAGGCCCCCTGTCTGTCCTGCGAGGCCCCCTGTCTGTCCTGCGAGGCCCCTGTGTGTCCTGTGAGGCCCCCTGTGTGTCCTGTGAGGCCCCCTGTCTGGCTTCCTGTCTGTCTTGTGTGGCCCCGTGTGTGTGCTGTGAGGCCCCCTGTGTGTGCTGTGTTACCCTCTGTGTGTGCTGTGTGGCCCCCTATCTGTCTTGTGTGGCCCCCTGTGTGTGCTGTGTGGCCCCCCTGTGTGTGCTGTGTGGACCCTCTGTGTGTGCTGTGTGGACCCCTGTGTGCTGTGAGGCCCCCTGGGTGTCCTGTGAGGCCCCCTGTGTGTCCTGTGAGGCCCCCACACAGGGGTCAGGAGATTTACAGTGTGGATGTAGCAGAGCCGAGTGTGTACTAGGTGTATGGAGCGGAGCCGTGTGTGTACGTGGTGTATGGAGCGGAGCCGTGTGTGTACGAGGTGTATAGAGTGGAGCTGAGTGTGTACGAGGTGTATGGAGCGGAGCCGTGTGTGTACGAGGTGTATAGAGCGGAGCCGTGTGTGTACGAGGTGTATAGAGTGGAGCTGAGTGTGTACGAGGTGTATGGAGCGGAGCCGTGTGTGTACGAGGTGTATAGAGTGGAGCTGAGTGTGTACGAGGTGTATGGAGCGGAACGTGTGTGTACGTGGTGTATGGAGCAGAGCCGCTTGTGTAACTAGGTGTATGGAGCGGAGCCGCATGTGTATGAGATGTACGGAGCAGAGCTGAGTGTGTACGAAGCAGAGCCGCGTGTACAAGGTGTACGGAGCAGAGACGCGTGTGTACGAGGTGTACGGAGCGGAGCCGTGTGTGTATGAGGTGTATGGAGCGGAGCCACATGTGTACGAGGTGTATGGAGCGGAGCTGTGTGTGTATGAGGTGTATGGAGCGGAGCCGCATGTGTATGAGATGTACGGAGCAGAGCTGAGTGTGTACGAAGCAGAGCCGCGTGTACAAGGTGTACGGAGCGGAGCCACGTGTGTACGAGGTGTACGGAGCGGAGCCACGTCTGTACGAGGTGTATGGAGCGGAGCCGAGTGTGTACAGGGTGTATGGAGCAGAGCCGCGTGTGTACGAGGTGTACAGAGCCAAGCCGCATGTGTACGAGGTGTACGGAGCCAAACCGCATGTGTACGAGGTGTATGGAGCGGAGCCATGTGTGTACAAGGTGTATGGAGCGGAGCCGTGTGTGTACGAGGTGCACAGAGCAGAGCCGCGTGTGTACGAGATGTATGGAGCTGAGCCGATTGTGTACAGGGTGTACGGAGCTGAGCCGCATGTGTACAAGGTGTATGGAGCGGAGCCGCGTGTGTACGAGGTGTATGGAGCGGAGCCGCGTGTGTACTAGGTGTATGGAACGGAGCCGCATGTGTATGGAGCCGAGCGTGTACGAGGTGTTCAGAGCAGAGCCGAGTGCGTAAGAGGTGTACGGAGCGAAGCCGAGTGTGTATGAGGTGTATGGAGCGGGGCCGAGTGTGTACGAGGTGTATGGAGCAGAGCCGTATGCGTACAAGGTGTACAGAGCAAAGCCAAGTGTGTACGAGGTGTACGGAGCTGAGCCATGTGTACGAGGTGTATGGAGCAGAGTTGAGTGTGTACTAGGTGTACGGAGCGGAGCCATGCATGTATGGAGCATGTGGAGCTGTGTGCTTACAAGGTGTGCGTACCGGTGGTAGCTGCCTGCGGATGTTGCTCCCACTCCTATAGTCCCAGCGGCCTCTGCTGGCAGCATTGTTTTCCCGAGTCCCGGCTGCCGCTGTCCGCCCTGCTATGCTGATTCTGCCGGGCCTGACCGGGCTTTGCTGAATCCTCCTACTCTAGGAGGACCCAGACCCAGGCAGGCAGCTGATCTCGACTGAGGCTGAGCAGACTCCCCCGTCCTCCTGACTGAGTCTGTGTCTCACCCGCCGACCGCCGTCCACCACCTCCTGGGTTGCCGCCTGCATGAAGAGAGGGAGTCTGAGGAGAGGGACCGTCACCTAATGCCGACACAGAGCACAGAGAGGACGTGCCTGTGTGACAGAGAGGTGAGTGATATGTCCACTCCTGACTCCTGCCCTGCTGCTGCAGCTGCTGCCTGTGGCTGTGCTCTGTGTGTGCACTGCCAGCCAGACCTGGTGGCTGCTGCATGGCAGGGAGGACTCAGTCAGTGTAAAGAAAGAATGTAAGCAGTAATTAAATGATTTGTGTACTAAGGCCCCCTTCACATCTTTTTTTTTTCAGATTGTGGCAGATCCGGCAGATTTACCGCATCTGCCGACTAACGGCCGCACTTGCGGCACACTTGCGGCAAGCCCCATGCATTGTTTATGGGGCTTGCGGTTTGGTGCGGCAAGTGCGGTTCTGCTGGGTGCGGCAAGTCCGGCATTTGCGGCGGTGGAAAAAAAAAACGCCGCTGAGCGCGTTGTCATCCATCGTCGCAACGGCTGTTAGGCAGCAAATGTGGTAAATCTGCTGGATCTGACGCAATTTGAAAGACACGGTGATGTGAAAGGGGCCTAACGAACGCTGCTTTCACATCAGTGTTTAGCTGATGTTTGGGCCGTTCCAGCAGGTGGCGCCGCATGTGCCGGATCGTCCGCCTAACAGCCAACTTGCGGCCCGGATGCGGCAAGCCCCATGCATTGTCTATCACAAGTGCGGTTCTGCTGAGTGCGGCAGATCAGGCACTTGTGGCCGCGAAAAAAAAACTCTACAAGTGGTGTTTTTTTTTCGCGGCCGCAAGTGTCGAATCTGCCGCACACGGCAGAACCGCACTTGCCGCACCGGACCGCAAGCCCCATAGACAATGCATAGGGCTTGCCGCATCTGGACCGCAAGTCGGCCATTAGGCGGCTGATCCGGCGCCACCTGCCGAATCGGCCGCACATCAGCAAAACAGCTGATGTGAAAGGCCCCTTAATCACTGGAGTGGTGTGCCCCACCATCTTGGATAATACAGAAACATGTGAAATGGCTATACATGGTGTATCATGTGCCCCTCTAATAAGTGGCTATCTTGCTTGGATCATGTACGTATGGAGTCCATGCATTCATGATTCAAGAAAAATATCCACATAGAGGGGCACATACAACATGTAGAGGTATTTCACATGTCTATCCAAGGTGGAGGGGTAGTGGGTGCGCACATTGTGTATTTTGTGAGTTTTTACCTCAGTATTTGTAAGGCCTCAGGCACAAGCTGAGTATTTGGTCAGTTTTTTCCTCAGTATCTGTAAGGCCTCGTGCACACGCTGAGTATTTGGTGAGTTGTTACCTCAGTATCCGTAAGGCCTCGTGCACACGCTGAGTATTTGGTGAGTTGTTACCTCAGTATCCGTAAGGCCTCATGCACACGCTGAGTATTTGGTGAGTTGTTACCTCAGTATCTGTAAAGCCTATTGCACACGCTGAGTATTTGGTGGGTTTTTTACCTCAGTATCCGTAAGGCCTCGTGCACACGCTGAGTATTTGGTGAGTTTTTACCTCAGTATATGTAAGGCCTCGTGCATACGCTGAGTATTTGGTGAGTTTTTACCTCAGTATATGTAAGGCCTCGTGCACACGTTGTGTATTTGGTGAGTTTTTACCTCAGTATATGTAAGGCCTCGTGCACACGCTGCGTATTTGGTGAGTTTTTACCTCAGTATTTGTAAGACCTCGTGCACACGCTAGTATTTGGTGAGTTTTTACCTCAGTAATTGTAAGACCTTGTGCACACGCTGAGTATTTGGTGAGTTTTTACCTAGTAATTGTAAGGCCTCATGCACACGCTGAGTATTTGGTGAATTTTTACCTCAGTATCTGTAAGGCCTTGTGCACACGCTGAGTATTGTGAGTTTTACCTAGTAATGTAAGGCCTCATGCACACGCTGAGTATTTGGTGAATTTTTAACTCAGTATATGTAAGGCCTCGTGCACACGCTGAGTATTTGGTGAGTTTTATACCTCAGTATTTGTAAGCCTTGTGCACACGCTGAGTATTTGGTGAGTTGTTACCTCAGAATCTGTAAGGCCTAGTGCACACGCTGAGTATTTGGTGATTTTTTTTCCCCTCAGTATCTGTAAGGTCTCGTGCACACGCTGATGCTGCATTATAAGAAACAGGCTATTATGCCCTGAATGCCCCTGTACACAGAATAAATAACTTATAAAAACCTATCACCCTGTATTCTAACCTATTACCAGTCCAAAATTCTTGCTTGCAGATTGGTCCATTCAGCCTCTCCTCGCCGTCTGACAGCCTCTTCTTCTGAATGATATGGATCACGCCTTTGTTATCCACGTCTCACTTTCCCATCTCACATCTGTGCAGATGCCTCTCCAGCTTGCGCAAACGCACCGTGCTCTGCCCTACTGCAGCTACAATGTAAAACTCATCTACTCATGCGCGAACCGCAGGGGTCTCTGCACATGGCTCCAGGCTCCCAGTCTTCTGCGTGTAATGTATAGTGACATTACTGAGATTTTAAACTTGTAGGATAACCCCATGATGGAGCACATTGCACCTGCACAAGCTGGAGAGGTATGGGCATAGCATAGGCAATGGAAAAATTGGACGTGGTCACGTGGATAACGCAGGTGACAGGAGGCGCTATCTACATCATTCAGAAGAAGACGCTGTCGGTCCGCAAGGAGGAGGGACGGACCGATCTGCAAGCAAGTCCATTGGACCAGTAACAGGTGATTATCATGCAGGGTGCACACTGATCGAGATATTTATAAGTTATTTATTCTGAGTACAGGGGCAGTCAGGGCATAATGGCCTCCTTCTAATGGACTGTTCAATACTATGGCTTAAAGTGTTTTTTTTTTTCCTCCTAACTGAAGGGTAAATTGACCAGATCAATGGATGTTTGACAGGATAGAGTTTCACTCAGCAACTATTTTTCTGGAATAATCTATTTCAGGTATATGATAACCTCCGTCACATGACTCCCGTGACCCCGTCACATGACCCCGTCACATGACCCCCGTGACCCCGTCACATGACCCCCGTCACATGACCTGGGGGGGGGGCCCACAGAGTCTGAACAGCCCCGGGCCCTGGCTACCCTTAATCCACCCCTGGGTGCAGAATACAGGACTTCAGACAGGATACAGGCTTCAGGTGCAGAATACAGGACTTCAGACAGGATACAGGCTTCAGACAGGATACAGGCTTCAGGTGCAGAATACAGGACTTCAGACAGGATACAGGCTTCAGACAGGATACAGGCCTCAGGTGCAGAATACAGGACTTCAGACAGGATACAGGCTTCAGGTGCAGAATACTGGCTTTAGACAGGATACAGGCTTCAGACAGGATACAGGCCTCAGGTGCAGAATACAGGACTTTAGACAGGATACAGGCCTCAGGTGCAGAATACTGGCTTTAGACCGGATACAGGCTTCAGGTGCAGAATACAGGCTTCAGACAGGATACAGGCTTCAGGTACAGAATACAGGCTTCAGACGGGACACAAGAGCAGACTAGGAATGCAGGCAGGAGGGGTCCAGGAATATAGGCAGGGTAGACACAGGAATTCAGGTTGAACAGGTCCAGTAACACAGGCAGGTCGGCTTAGGAACACAAGCTGGTTAGATTCAGGAAATTCAGGCTGGACACTTCCAGGAACGCAAGCAGGACTGACACTGGATCACAGGCTGGACAGGTCCAGAAACATAGCAGGCACAGAGCTGGTTACAAGCAGGACTGGTGCTGGTTACAGGAAAACCAGAGCAACAGACTGGACCAACACGACAGGAGTAGGTTAGAAACCTAATGAGTTGCTCGGGTCCCTCAAATTGGGGCCTTAAACACCTGGTGCATTCCAGTGATATGCTGGGAAACCTTCTTCAAGGTGTGCATGCTGCCCCTTTAAGAAGAAGGGAGCACATGTGTACACACTGTGGTGCAGCGGTTGACTGCCCCACAGGTGTTGGTGCTGGGACTTGCAGTTCCAGGGCTCTGGTACAGCATTAGATGTGTTGGGGCTGTAGGTTGGAAGCCAGGGGAGTGGCTGTCTAATAGTGATGGGTAGCTCCTGAATGAGCCGGCTCTAAGAGCCGGCTCTTTATAGTGAATCATATGAGTCGGCTCCTGGCAGGGAGCCAATTGAAATTTAAACGGCTCTTTGCCAGTTCACGTTCCACAATCCGTCCCCTCTTGCCCCGCCCTCCTGGCCCCTCCCTCCCGGCAGTAGTCACTCTGATCTTATCCAGGAGACTGAGAATGCATGCTCCTCCTGCTGCCGCACATAGCACTGACTCAGGGTGCCTTCACACTGGCGTTCTGCGGAGGGGAATCGCCATGTGTGCGCAGCGGCCGCCAGCTCCTATCTTTAGAATGGGGACGCACGGTGCTGCGCTTGACAGCGCATGACCGTGCGCACCCATTCACTCCCATATGTGATCTGTGCGCAGGCGGATGCCGCTGCGCACGCATGGCGATTCCCCTCCGCAGAACGCTGCGGAGGGGAACGCCAGTGTGAAGGCACCCTCACAGCCCCGCCCGCCTCCAATCTGTAACAAGCAAGCAGCAGTCAGGCAGTCAGGCACTTTATTAAAGGAACACTGACATCTGGATTTAGCCTGATTATAGTTATTTACCTCGCTGAGCGAGGGAGAAACAGTGGATGTAAATGTGCGTCCTTTGTTCTCTCCCATTCACTTGAATGGAAGATAACAAATGATCCAGTGATGCCTATGGGCAGGGCAGATAAGGATCTCCTCTGCAAACATACCATCGCTGGATTGAGCATCACTGGATCGCAGGCTCGGGTGCTGCATCCACTGTGTAAATGCACCATTAGCTAGTGCAACTTGGAATGGTTATGTTGTTTCTGGTATGTGAATAACCTCCCAGCAGCCCCTGTTACATGATAGCAGTGCCAATCTGAGGGACCAACTTCATGCACAAAACTAGTACTAGTGTTTTATGTCATAAATTGGCACATGTGTAGATTTTTACTAAAAGGTATACAATCATGGGTTAAAACATACCAGAATTTGGCTTCAAATTTAAAGCCAAAGGTAATAGGAAATGAAGAGCCGTTTTCGGAGCCAAAAGAGCCGACTCTTTTTGGTGAGCCGATCCAAAAGAGCCGGCTCACCAAAAAAATCGCATTTTACCCATCACTACTGTCTAACCTGGATCCTCCTGTGGGTGTGACAGAACACAGATAAGCAGACTCCCTCTTAGTCACATGGGCTGTGAGGTCAGAAAAGGTCCTAAATCACGAGATGCATAGGAACCTTGTGACCAGAAGGACATGGTTCTAGAGCCCACAATAGGTGAGGAGATCTAAGGAAAGTCTGGATCAACCTGGACTCAGGGAGCTTGAAGCTGGACTGAGCAGTGTGATCCTGCAGAGGCAGCATCTCCTCTTATGGACTAAGGTCAGTGAACTCTATTATGGACTAACCGGGACTTGCTGTGTGTGTGCCATCCTGGCCATTGGGACAGTCTGGAGAGACACCGTTATGTACCGTATGCAGTTTATGAGGCCTGTGAATAAACTGCTGGACTTTGTTTTACCTTAAGACCCGGTTGTTTGCCCAGTTTATGTGACCAAGCAATTCTCGAGGAGGTTTCATGAGCCTAATGAGCGGCCAAACAGTCCCCTAGGCGTGTGTGGACGCCACAACACCCTAAACTGAAGACCAGGAATCCCCATGCAAGCATAGGCCGTGGGCCTAGGAAACCATACATTTGTGGTGCCTCCCAGTGATAGGCTAGGGACACCAATTCAAGGTCTGTGCGCTGCCCTTTTAAAAGGTGAGGAGCACACATACCTTAGGCTGGAGACCAGGAAACCTAAGTACCCCAGTAGGAGCCGGGGACCGAAACTGAAACCCATCCGACAAATGAATCGCTGTGCAACAGGGCATAGGGCCAAGTGACACGTAAATGGCTGTGGAAGAGGGCAAATGGATGGCCATGGAGGAATGCAAATGGCTACAAAACACAAGTCATGCAGGGGTGCAGGGGACCAAAACACGTGGACGGCCATACATGAGCGCAGAAGACCATGCAACACCTGCAAGGACAAATGGGTGGCTGGAGAGGTAATGACATCGGTGTCCCTGCTGGGCAGTGGAAGAGAAGAGTGCAGGGACATCGGCGCTAGAGAGAACTGGGACGCCAGCATATATATATACGGACAGGAACGTCGCCATTACACCGACGTCCTCTTCTGGATCTGAGGGCAAATACAGCTTTCATTCCCCAAGTAACTACATACCCAGATATACTCTGCATACCCAGATAACAGTTATTGTACACTTCCCAATCATCATGCCATGTTCCTGTTCACTATAACCTCAGGATATGCGGCACAAATCACAATAATACCAAACCTTGTTTACCCTAATCCCCTTGATGTTAATTAGTGGAGAGCCAAGGTTGAAGGAGACACCTGACATCCCTGGTGGAAGCTATTACGCCGTACAGAAGGTGCCGTATGGCTCATAGGGGACGTATCAGCTCGTATATCAGTCACTGATCACTATATGAAGGAGGGAAGAACTGCTGCTACAATCTAGGAATTGCTTCGACCTCCAGATAACAGGGGCAGATGATTCCAAGTGTAAAATCTCAAAAAAACGATTACGGTAAATTAACGCTTGACTATCGGCTGTGGCTTTGTAGCCGATTCACACTTTCTTCATGGAAATAAACCACTAAAATCAATGACGTTTTTCAAAACCTGTTCCAAAGGCTCTAAAGTATATAAATAACTGAAAGCCTACAAATATAGAGGCAAGTGCCAAAAATAGCCAAGTGGGTGTGGTCTGTAAGAAGACATCCAAAGACACAGCCATATGGAAAAAATACTAGATTTATACACAGGGAAGAGGAGGCCAAATCTCAGAGATAGAGGGAAGCTGGAACAAGAGAAAAACAATACCGTATTCCGGAGAACAGCGAGATTGACACCAGAATATTGTTTTCATGGCAAGTGACAGATCCTTAATAAAGTGGTATTCCGCATATAAACCTTTCTCCAGTCAGTTTGCTACGCAGTGTTGAGGTTTAACAACTGGGTGTGTTCTTAAAGGCTTCAAAGACCACCACATTGTCAAGAAAATAGTAGATTGATTGACAATGATGAGCAAAAGGGGTAACAATGTTTTGATCTTTTGGCTTTCAGGCTCCATATCTCACCATCCACTACAGCTTTCAGTGTGAGACTACCTTCATTTTATAGACAATCATCTTGGCTATCTCATACATAAATGTGTCTTGCAGCTATTCAGCATATTATTAGTAATGCAGATTGTTGTCAGGTCATTGCATTGTTACTGTTTTGCACCTAAAAATCTAAACTTCAGTTTTTATTATTTTGTTAGTATTTTGAAAATCCACCTTTGGCTGTTCTCGCTGCCAGCTTTCCATCAGATTCAAGCATGACTGTGACCCCAGGTCTCTTCTACACGGTTCTAATGTTGGTGCACACTGGTCACCTCCCTTGGGTGTATACAGTATTATCTTCACCTCTACCGACAAGTATTGTTGGGTTGAGGTCTGGGGACTCTGGGAACAATCAAGCACCTCTATTTCTTTTTCATTGAACCATTTTTTTAGCCAATCTCATTGCATGCTTTGGGCCGTTGCCCTGCTGATCACGATGTCGTCCTCTTCATACCCATAGTACTCGAGTGTATGAAGTAACTCATCTGTAGGATACTCACTTATTGCTCAGCATTGAGACCATCATTAATCTGGTCAAGGATGCAACACATTTGAAGCAGAACAGCCACCTCCACTGCTGGACGTCACCAGAACTGGTAGACTTTGTGAGAGACAATTGGTGCCACCGATATTTTGCCTGGATGAGACATCTTGGCCTATGAATGGATGGACGGACTTCATATCCTATTCTTCCAGCTGTCCACTTTACATGATACAGTTTGGGAATTTTCTTGGCTGAGAGAAGACACTGCTATTGATGAGGTGGATGATGCTGCGTCTCATTTCTTGGGAAATCTATTTTATGGTGGCTTGATTTGAACCAGTGACCTATCACTTGGGAATCAATCTAATATCACACTGAGCCATTAGGGAATGTGAGAACAGGTTGTAATTTTTATTTTACATGAAGAAAAACATTTTTCCACCACCAGCAGCGTTAATGCGATGCTAACATGGTGCTAGCACCGCATTATTGCTGCCAAAGTCTACGTTTTTAGCGCGCCCCACACGGGGCGCGTCTAAAAGTATTAATGTGACCCGAGCCTAACAAATCCACCTAATCAGATGAGCCCAAAACAATCTGTGACCTATTGCCAAACCTAAATATTTTCTACAACTGGTTAAAGGATGAATATTAAGAAATCCTTTAGACCAGGGGTCTCAAACTCGGCTGGGCTGGTGGGCCGCACATAGAAAAAAATTTATAGTGGGGGGCCGCATTGCTTGTAGGACTAAGTGACATTTTAGCAATGCCAGAATGTTTTGCTCAATGTAGTAAAGTACAAATCCTGATCTTCTTCTTGTAGTACTGTCCCCATCCTGGTCCCCTTCTTGAAGTAATGATTCTCCCTGGTCCCTATGTGTAGTAATGCCCCACCCTGGTCCCCATCCTATATTAATGTCCCCCATCCTGGTCCTCATCTTGTAGTAATGTCCCCATCTTCTCGTAATGTTCCCTCCCTTGTCATCTTGTAGTAACGACATTTTGTAGTGATGCCCTCACATCCTGATCTGCTTTTGCGGTGATGTCCCTTCAACCTGGTCTCTGTTCTCTGTCACTCACACATTCATACATACACACACACACACATACACACACTCACACATACTCATTCACACACAGACATATTCACACTCACATTCACACAAATACATACACACATATACATACACACACACACACACACATACTCATACACACACACACACATACTCATTCACACACATATTCACACTCACATTCACACAAATACATACACACACACACACTCACACATACTCATTCACACACAGACATATTCACACTCACATTCACACAAATACATACATACATACATACATACACACACACACACACACACACACACACACACACACACATACTCATTCACACACATATTCACACTCACATTCACACAAATACATACACACACACACACACACACACATTCACACACACATACTCATTCACACACAGACATATTCACACAAATACATACACACACACACAGACATTCACACTCACATTCACACAAATACACACACTCACATTCAGGCATATACACACACACTCATATATATACACACACATACACTCGCACAAATACACACTCAGACATATTCACACACATATATATACAGTTAGGGCCAGAAATATTTGGACAGTGACAAGTTTTGTTATTTTAGCTGTTTACAAAAACATGTTCAGAAATACAATTATATATATAATATGGGCTGAAAGTGCACACTCCCAGCTGCAATATGAGAGTTTCCACATCCAAATCGGAGAAAGGGTTTAGGAATCATAGCTCTGTAATGCATAGCCTCCTCTTTTTCAAGGGACCAAAAGTAATTGGACAATGGACTCTAAGGGCTGCAATTAACTCTGAAGGCGTCTCCCTCGTTAACCTGTAATCAATGAAGCAGTTAAAAGGTCAGGGGTGGATTCCAGGTGTGTGGTTTTGCATTTGGAAGCTGTTGCTGTGACCAGACAACATGCGGTCAAAGGAACTCTCAATTGAGGTGAAGCAGAACATCCTGAGGCTGAAAAAAAAGAAAAAATCCATCAGAGAGATAGCAGACATGCTTGGAGTAGCAAAATCAACAGTTGGGTACATTCTGAGAAAAAAGGAATTGACTGGTGAGCTTGGGAACTCTAAAAGGCCTGGGCGTCCACGGATGACAACAGTGGTGGATGATCGCCGCATACTTTATTTGGTGAAGAAGAACCCGTTCACAACATCAACTGAAGTCCAGAACACTCTCAGTGAAGTAGGTGTATCTGTCTCTAAGTCAACAGTAAAGAGAAGACTCCATGACAGTAAATACAAAGGGTTCACATCTAGATGCAAACCATTCATCAATTCCAAAAATAGACAGGCCAGAGTTAAATTTGCAGAAAAACACCTCAAGAAGCCAGCTCAGTTCTGGAAAAGTATTCTATGGACAGATGAGACAAAGATCAACCTGTACCAGAATGATGGGAAGAAAAAAGTTTGGAGAAGAAAGGGAACGGCACATGATCCAAGGCACACCACATCCTCTGTAAAACATGGTGGAGGCAACGTGATGGCATGGGCATGCATGGCTTTCAATGGCACTGGGTCACTTGTGTTTATTGATGACATAACAGCAGACAAGAGAAGCCGGATGAATTCTGAAGTGTACCGGGATATACTTTCAGCCCAGATTCAGCCAAATGCTGCAAAGTTGATTGGACGGCGCTTCATAGTACAGATGGACAATGACCCCAAGCATACAGCCAAAGCTACCCAGGAGTTCATGAGTGCAAAAAAGTGGAACATTCTGCAATGGCCAAGTCAATCACCAGATCTTAACCCAATTGAGCATGCATTTCACTTGCTCAATTCCAGACTTAAGACGGAAAGACCCACAAACAAGCAAGACCTGAAGGCTGCGGCTGTAATGGCCTGGCAAAGCATTAAGAAGGAGGAAACCCAGCGTTTGGTGATGTCCATGGGTTCCAGACTTAAGGCAGTGATTGCCTCCAAAGGATTCGCAACAAAATATTGAAAATAAAAATATTTTGTTTGGGTTATGTTTATTTGTCCAATTACTTTTGACCTCCTAAAATGTGGAGTGTTTGTAAAGAAATGTGTACAATTCCTACATTTTCTATCAGATATTTTTGTTCAACCCTTCAAATTAAACGTTACAATCTGCACTTGAATTCTGTTGTAGAGGTTTCATTTCAAATCCAATGTGGTGGCATGCAGAGCCCAACTCGCCAAAATTGTGTCACTGTCAAAATATTTCTGGCCCTAACTGTATATATATACACACACACACACTCACATTCAGACATATACACACACACACTCATATATATATATATATATATACACACACATACACTCGCACAAATACACAGACATATTCACACACATATATATATATACACACACACACACACACTCACTCTTATTCCCACACACCTTAACGATGCTTGTGAGTCGCCGCGGTACCCGCTTTATTGTAACTTCCAGGTACCGCTCACACTTGTACATCATTGCAAGCCAGCAGACCAATCAGAAGCCTGCAGCTGACGTCGGCATATGATGTCAACAGGAGGTTTCTGATTGGTCCGCCACCTTGCACTGATGTACAAGCGTGAAGGCGCTTGTGTGAGTGGTACCCGGAAGTTACAACAAAGTGGGTACCGCGGCGGCCCCCTGTACAATGGACCGGGGCGTGGTTTTGTTTCTGTAGTAACACGGGCTGCAATGTGAAACCTTGAGGGCCGCATGTGCGTTTTTGAGACCCCTACTTTAGACTGTTTGCCCCAGTTCAGCCAGATCCCATTAAATCACGGCTCTGGAGAATCTGCTTTTCTTCTGATAATCTGTGCAGCAACTTGACAGTAAAGATACCGTCACACTTGGAAACATCTCCGGCAACTGACGGGAGCACGCACGTTTTTGGCCATTGGCCAAAATTGCTGGTGAGCTGTCAGACGAGGAGACATCGCCGGCAATGCAGCGGCGGTGTTGAAAGCAACTATCGCTGCCAGGGTTAAATTCAACCGAGCGAGCGATCCTTAACATTGGACTCAATGGGGAAAGTTGCTTGAAACATCGCTGTTGCGATGTCAGACAGGGCGATTCAGGCAGATCGCCTGAGCAACATCGCCAGTTTTCAGGACATTGTCCTGAAACCAGGCGATGTTGCTGAAGCAAATATTGCCGTTGATATCGCCGTTACACGGGGCAACTCTCCAGCGATGTCGCTTCAAAATGGCAACACCCCTGAGTTGCCGGAGATGTTTCCCAGTGTAACGGTACCTTAAGTGTGTAGATCCGCTGTAGCGCCTCCGCAGGAGAAGTAAAGCATTACACATTTCCCATTCCAATCAACAGGCAATTCGAGTCCTCAAGGAAGGCAGATGATCCTTGTAGCTAATTTGGATTATAGATAAGTATCATGAAACAGGGTCCCTTCCCCCTTAATTCAGAATTTTCTAATAAGGCTTTGGAAAATTACATTTTTTTTTTAAACCAGACAACCCTTTTAACCCAGCACATATCAAACATTGCTAAATTGAGTCTGTTCATTATAGTCCCAAACTCCCTTGTGATTAAGGGGATTAAAAAGGAAATAAAAAAAAAAAGTACATCCCAGTGTCTGCGGAAATGATTCTATAATGAAATTCGGTGGAATTTTATCATTTACCGAGTATCCCACATCCTGGAAATTATCCAGATACCACACGGCTTCTCTAATGTAAGCTTGACTGATATTCTTCAAAAAATAAAAAAATAAAATAAAAATGAGTTAAAATAACAATAAAATAAAAAAAATATATATATAGGATAATATAAAGTATAATAGAATAAAAAGAATAGTAATAAAATAGAATACAGTTTTATTTTCTGTTCTCTTGGGCTTCTTTCTTAGCAATAATTTAACAGTCTCCATTAAAATTTCCACTTGCAGCTTCCACGACGACACATAAAATATGGGTCACTCCATGAGAACATCCAATCTGCGGGGTCTTTTGTTCAGAGTCACTCTCCCCTGTTGTCAGATAGAGAAGCAGCTGGCGGCAAAACGCAAAATCAACATTTTATTCACTGGCCGCCTAATACTAAGTTGTAGTCACAAATCGCTTAGTAGGGCACCGCCGACCAAGCCCCGGCCACAATTAGGGAAGGCTAACAGAGGTCTAATCCTCCGCCATGTACAGCCTGGATTACATTTACTACAAGGACTTTGATTTCAATATTCAAATTCATTTATTCCAAAACTTTTAAAAATTGACCACATCAACAGAATGTTTAACATTATTCTATTGGGTATTTTATATATGTATAAAAATAGGATCCTAAAAATAGAAGTAAAAAGAAGTACAAACATAAAAAGAAAATAAAAATATGTATAAAATGTTTTAATTATATTTCTTTTTACATAAAAAAGAAATATTATATTTCTTTTTTATGTAAAAATATAACAAAAAAAATTATATATTTATTTTATGTTATTATATTTATTTGTTTGTATATTTTTAGTGTTATTATAATACTAAAAATATACAAACATAAAGAAATATAATAACATAAAAAAATTATATATATATTTTATTATATTTCTTTTTATAATGGTATATGTTCTAAAATGTGCAAACATAAAAAGAAATATAATAACATAATAAAATAAAAAAAATATACATATTTTATTATTATATTTGTGTTTATGTTAGTATATGTCCCACTTATATTTATTTTCAGGTTGACATTTTTTTTTTTAATTATTTTTATTTTTTGTAATTATTTTTGCTATAATTCTTTGGTTGTTTTATTTTTATTATTTAGTAGGTTCTCTTACTATTATATTTTTTTAATTGGGTAAAAAAATGTACAAAACATAAAAAAGAAATATAACAATAATAATACATTAAAAAATAATTATATATATATTTAAAAAAATATAAGTAAAAATATATACAAACATAAAGAAATATAATAACATGATAAAAAATTACATATATTTATTTTATTATTAGATTTATTTTTATGTTAGTATATGGTGTACTTATATTTTGAGGTTGATATTTAATTATTTTTATTTATTTATTTTTTACTAGTTTTTTTGTTGTTCTATTTTTATTTAGTAGGTTTTCTTACTTTTATATATTTTTTTATTATTTGTTTATTGGGTATTTTATATAGGCATATAAAATGTGTACCAAAAATATAGGTTAAAAAAAATGTGCAAATTTAAAAAAGAAATATAATAATATATTTTTAAAATATAATTATTTTTTTAATGTAAGTAAAAAAAATACACAAACCTAAAAAGAAATATAATAATAACATAATAAAAAAAAATATATATTTATTTTATTAAATTTATTGTTATGTTAGTATATGCTGTACTTATATTTTCAGGTTGATTTTTTTTAATTATTTTTATTTTATTTTGTTTTCTACTTTTTTGGTTGTTCTGTTTTTATTACATAGCAGGTTTTCTTACTATTATATATTTTTTTATTATTCTTATTGGTTTATTGGGTATTTTATATATGTGTATAAAATGTGAACCAGAAATATAGGTAAAAAACTGTGCAAACATAAAAAAGAAATAGAACAATAATAATACATTAAAAAAATGATATATATTTAAAAAATATATACCATATATACTCGCGTATAAGCCGAGTTTTTCAGCCAAAAATTGGGCTGAAAAGTCCACCCCTTGGCTTATATGTGAGTCACTCGGTATGCTGTGTGGGGGGGGGGGCTGTGACCGGGTGCTGGAGGAGGCAGGAGGGGGCCGCAGTGACCGCGGGTGGACACGTGGGGCCGCCTCATTAGTGTAATGAATATGCACGGCATCCTCCCCGTCCATCAGTGGCGGGGGGAGAGGTGCATATTGCAATACACTGGCCCCCAGCAGTGGTACACAGCCACCCCTCCTTATTATGTGTCCCCCAGGCTGCGGCACCTGTTAAAGTAACAAACGTTTCATACATCACCTTTCCGGCACCGGCTTCTTCCTGCTTGTGACGGTGTCATGTGACCGGGCGCAGCTGATGACGTCATCTCCTGCGCCCGGTAACAGCACAAGCAGGAAGAAGAAGCCGGGACCGGAGGAGCGGCGCCGGAAAGGAGATGTATGAAAGGTTTGTTATTTTAACAGGTGCCGCAGCCTGGGGGACACATAATAAGGAGGGGGGGGCTGTGTGTCACTGCTGGGGGCCAGATACAAGCCTGTATACCACTGCACAGGGGCCTGTATACCACTGCACAGGGGCCTGTATGCCACTGCACAGGGGCCTGTATACCACTGCACAGGGGCCTGTATACCACTGCACAGGGGCCTGTATACCACTGCTGAGGGGTGATATATACCAGTGACGGGGGGCTATATAATAGGATGGGGGTCTGCTGCATTTCATACCCTAGGCTTATACGCAAGTCAATAACTTTTACCAGCTTTTGGGGGCAAAAGTAGGGGGGTCAGCTTGTACACGGGTCGGCTTATACACAAGTATATATGGGTATATAAAAAAAATACAAACATAAAAAACATAATATTAATGACATAATAAAAAATATATATATTTATTTTATTATTATATTTCTTTTTAGGTTAGTATATGTTCTACTTATTTTTTTAGGTTGATATATTTTTAATTATTTTTTTTTTCTGGTCATCATAATGGGAGACCCAGACAATGGGGTTTAGGGCTCTGCCCTCCGGAGGTCACACTAGGTACTACAAGTTTGTAGACACCGCCTCCTCCGCTTATAAACCCCCACCGTAGGAGACATCCTCAGTTTTAAACTTAGTGTGCTCGGAGGATCACGCTTTGCTTGCACTTCACTGCATTCTCACAGCTTACGTGATGGCGTCTGAAGACAAGGTAAAATGGTCCCCGTCGGGGACCCTCGACAGTCTCCCGCTCACCCTTTGTGGAACACGCAGGTGGAGGTACCGGAGGGCAAAATGCCTGGACACTCTGTGTTCTCCCGGTACGCTGTCGCACTCCTTTTTCCATCCCTTCTGGGGGCTCTGGAGAATGGGAGTTGAGAGCCTTGCACAGCTCCGCTCCGTCCGAGGCCTCCCTAAATGGTGCTTACAGACCGGACTGGAGCCAGCCCAGTCTGAGGCCTCCCTAAATGGTGCTTACACTCCAGACTGGTGCTGCACCCCCGTCCGAGGCCTCCCTAAATGGTGCTTACAGACCGGACAGGCACTGAGGCCCGTGCGTCTCCTGTGTGCCTGGGGGTAGTGTCGGACACTTTAATGTGTCCTGACACTCAGACCGCGCGTACCCTCGGGTCCGCGGTTCTGTCGGTGTGCCCTGTGCTGGGGTCACCCTGGCTGACCGCCCTGTGTATCACAGGGGCTGCGGCTGTGGACTGCAGGTGTTTGTATATGCTGACAGTCTGTGTGTGTATGTGCTATTCACACTTTCCCGCGCTGCGGGCTCTAGTCACCTCCATTAATGAGGCTGCCTGGAGGATGGGAAGCAGCCCTTGCGGTGACCTCACCGATGGGCGTGTGTGTGTGCTTCCCGCGTGTTCTCGGCGCCGCCCACGACTTTGCTCTCGGCGGCCATCTTCTCCCTCACTTCCTCAGGGGAGACCGGAACTCGCGGAGGTCACACACACACACCGCTTCCTCCTACCGCTTTACTGCGGTCGGTAAGCCACCGGGTTTCCCGGTTTGTTTTTTGTGACAAATTGGCTTATATTCTCCCCACTGTGGCGATGTCCTCAGTTGGGAAGCATGCTGCTAAGGCGGCGGTGGTCACCATTACCTGTGCTACATGCAAAGGGACACTGGTGGAGGGGTCCTGCAATAACTGTGGACGCCCAGAGGCCCGGACTGCCACTACTGAGTCTGCAAATCCGGGATTATACCCTGAGGTTCAGGTGATCCCAGGGCCATGGGAAACGCAGAATAGGATCAATGAATCCCTGCTGTCCCAGATGTCCTCCATGTCGCAATCCCTGGAGGCACTTCATAGGAGACTGGAAAACCCAGCTACTCCTCCCAGTTACCCCCGGGTGTCTCTTACTTCTACTGTGAGACCCTCTAAGCGAGCTCGTGAGGCTTCTCCGAGCTCCAGGCTCTCTCTGAGGAGGAGCGTTCCTCTGATGGTGAGGAAGATGATGGGGGTTCCACTCTCGGGTCTGTGTCTGAACCTCCAGATGGGGTGGAGGATCTGGTGTCCTCCATCAATGAGACATTGCGTCTTGTCACTCCTCCTGAGGAGGTGACTGTACACCCCAAAGAGGTCTATCAATGGCTGCGGCCGGAGGCCAGACCAAGTGGATCCTTCATGGACCACACTAATTTTGGAAGGGTGATTAGAGCACCCAGGTTACATCCTGGGCGGCGTTATGTCCGTAAACCCAAGGACAATCGCTTTCCCTTTCCCCAGGAGGTGCTTCAGGAATGGTCGCAGTCTCCAAAGGTGGACGCTTCCATGACCAGGATTGCTGCACGCTCTTTGTTTTCTGCCTCTGATAGCTCCTCATTGAAGGATGCTACTGATAGACAGGTCGAGCAACTCGCCAAGTCTTCCTATGAGGCTGTGGGGTCTTCCTTTGCCCTAATTTTGCCGCGGTCTGGACCCTACAAGCGATTACCACCTTCTTGGATGGTATCACTGAACTAGCTAGGTCCAGTCCAGAGGTCCTGGCGCTTACCGACAGAGCAAGGGCTTATGCGGATTACGCCAGGACGGCAACTTTGGAAACTGCCACTCGCTCTGCTGTGGCCTCCGCCAATGCAATTGCGATCCGCAGGCTGTTGTGGCTGCGTCTTTGGGACTCAGATACCACATCTAAGAAGATTTTGCAGAATCTTCCATTCGCTGGTGACAGGCTTTTTGGCACCGAGCTGGACAAGTTGATAAAGGATTCTGCTGAGTCTAAGATCCCGCAGAATAAGCCTAAGCCACGGTATACCGTGAAAAGGAACCCTAAGCAGTGGTCCTTTCGCTCCAGCTCACAGTCATCAACGACGTCCGCTCGCTCGGACCGAGGGGGCAAGCCTGCTACTCAGTGGCGTTCCAAGAGTCGTCAGAAGAAGCCGGCGGGGGCAGCGGCTGCCACCCCCAAGCCCGCCTCGACATGACTCGCTCTCTCGTCCTGCCTCCCCACAGGTGGGGGGACGCCTGTCTCGATTTCAGGACAGGTGGCTCCTTCACGTTCAAGACCAGTGGGTTCGAGACGTAGTCTCAAGAGGTTACAGGATAGGGCTGACGTCAAAACCAATACCCCGATTCCATCGGTCGGTTCCATCTCCAGAAAAGGCTCAGGCTTTTCACCTGGTGTTGGAGGGACTCCGCAGAGACGGAGTGGTGGTCCCAGTGCCCACGGAAGAGAGGTTCAGGGGTTTTTACTCCAACCTCTTTATTGTCCCAAAGAAGGACGGCTCTTTTCGCCCGGTTTTGGACCTCAAGTTGTTCAACCGTCACGTGTTGGTTCGGAAGTTCCGCATGGAATCCCTGCGCTCCGTGATCGCGGCTGTGTCGCAGGGAGGACTTCCTAGCGTCCATCGATATCAGGGACGCTTACCTTCACGTGCCCATTGCACCAGCTCATCAGCGCTGGTTGAGATTCGCAGTGGGGGAAGAGCACTTCCAATTTGTGGCACTGCCATTCGGGCTAGCCTCGGCACCGCGGGTGTTCACAAAGGTGATGGCCTCCATGATGGCTCTCCTGCATGTGCAGGGACACGCCGTCATACCCTATTTGGACGACCTGCTGGTCAGGGCGCCATCGGAAGACCTTTGTCGGGTGAGCCTGGAGGCGACCATGAAGTCTCTGGAACAGTTCGGGTGGCTTCTCAACATTCAAAAGTCGACCCTGGTTCCGACCCAGTCATTGACGTATCTGGGCATGGACTTCCACACGGACTCAGCCCTGGTGTCCCTACCTCAAGCCAAACAGCTAGCGATCCACTCAGGAGTGCAGAATGTCCTCCTGTCACCACAATCATCCCTACGGGTATTGATGAGACTGGTAGGACGCATGGTAGCGGCGATAGAGGCGGTGCCGTTCGCACAGTTTCGCCTCCGTCCTCTCCAGCTGGAGATTCTTCGCAGATGGGACAAGAGGACGATCTCGCTGAATCGGCTGGTGACACTGTCACAACCGACCAGGGACTCCCTGCAGTGGTGGCTCCAGCCACGTCACCTGTCACGAGGCCGGTCCTTCCTAAAACCGTCATGGTTAGTGGTGACCACAGACGCCAGTCTGAAGGGCTGGGGTGCGGTGTTCTTGCACCACAGGGCTCAAGGCCTCTGGACTCAGTCGGAGTCGGCGTTGCAAATCAACGTGCTGGAGATCAAGGCGGTCTATCTGGCGCTCCTGGCGTTTCAGAAATTCCTGTCAGGACACCCCATTCGGGTGCAGTCCGACAATGCGACGGCCGTCGCCTACATAAATCATCAGGGAGGGACCAGAAGTGCTCAGGCCCTCGCCGAAGTCCACCGCATTCTAGCCTGGGTGGAGGAAAACGGCTGCCTGATCTCCGCAGTTCACATCCCAGGGGTCGAGAACTGGGAGGCCGACTACCTGAGCCGACAGGGCATGGACGCCGGAGAGTGGTCTCTACATCCAGACGTCTTCCGGGACATCTGCGGCAGATGGGGCACTCCGGACGTGGATCTGATGGCCTCACGGCTGAATCATCAGGTGCCCCAATACATGGCAAGATCGTGGGATCCTCAGTCTCTGGGGGCGGATGCCCTGATCCTGAGTTGGTCCAGCTTCCAGCTGCCATATGTGTTCCCGCCTCTGGCTCTGATTCCCAGGGTCCTGTGGAAAATCAGGATGGAATGCAGAGTAGCCATTCTAGTGGCTCCAGATTGGCCCAGGAGGTCCTGGTACCCGGACCTGTGGCAACTGTCAGGCGGACACCGGTGGGCTCTTCCAGAACGCGCAGATCTACTCGCGCAAGGCCCATTCTTCCACCTCAATTCCAGGGCCCTCAGATTGACTGCATGGCTCTTGAGGCCTGGCTGCTGACATCCAGAGGCTTCTCTCCTACAGTGGTTGCCACTATGAATAGGGCTAGGAAACCTGTTTCCAGGAAGATATACCACAGAACGTGGAAAATCTTTTTCTCCTGGTGTGCCTCTGGTGGACGCTCACCGTGGCCATTGTCCATCCCGACATTGTTGGCGTTCCTACAGTCGGGGTTGGAGTTGGGATTATCCCTTGGCTCTCTGAAAGGTCAAGTATCAGCACTTTCAGTGCTGTTTGACAGGCGCCTGGCGCTACTCCCGAAGGTCCGTCAATTTCTGCAGGGGGTATCTCGAGTGGTTCCGCCTTACAGGCGACCTCTGGACCCTTGGGACCTCAACATGGTCCTGGCGGCGCTGCAGAAATCGCCGTTTGAGCCACTGAGAGACATCTCTCTCTCTCGTCTGTCCCAGAAAGTGGTCTTTCTGGTGGCAATTAAGTCCCTGAGAAGGGTCTCAGAATTGGCTGCACTTTCGTGCAAGTCACCCTTTCTGGTGGTTCACCAAGACAAGGTGGTGTTGCGCCCACGGCCAGAATTCTTGCCGAAGGTGGTTTCAACGTTTCACCTAAACCAGGAGATTGTTCTCCCATCATTTTGCCCCGCTCCCGTTCATCAGGTTGAGCGCGACCTCCATACTCTGGATCTCGTGAGGGCTGTACGCATTTATGTGTCCAGGACCGCCTCCTTTAGGAGTTCGGATTCCTTATTTGTCCTCACGATGGGTCGCTGTAAGGGGTCCGCGGCTTCGAAGTCGACCTTGGCCAGATGGATCAAGGCTCCCATTCAGGAGGCTTACCGGTCTTCTGGTTTGCCTCTCCCGGTGGGTTTGAAGGCACACTCTACTAGAGCTGTAGGTGCCTCCTGGGCCTTGCGACATAGAGCGTCTGCTCTACAGGTGTGTCAGGCGACCACTTGGTCCAGCCTGCACACTTTCTCTAAGCACTATATGGTGCATGCCCATGCCTCTGCGGATGCGAGTTTGGGCAGGCGGGTTCTCCAGGCGGCGGTTGCCCACCTTTAAAGGGAACCATGTGTTATCCGTCTTGTTGAGGAACTCTTCCCGCCCTGGGGTATTGCTTTAGGACATCCCCATTGTCTGGGTCTCCCATTATGATGACCAGAAAAAAGAGAATTTTGTTTACGTACCGTAAATTCTTTTTTCTTTAATCATCAATGGGAGACCCAGCACCCACCCAGTTGTTCCTTTGCATGTTTTGCATTTGCTCTGTTCTCTGTTGAGACAGCGTTTTTTCCGGGTTGTTACACCGTCTGTGCACGGCATTCTTCCCGATGTTTCGGGTGTGGTTTATTTTCTCCTCGCAGCTTATGGACTAAACTGAGGATGTCTCCTACGGTGGGGGTTTATAAGCGGAGGAGGCGGTGTCTACAAACTTGTAGTACCTAGTGTGACCTCCGGAGGGCAGAGCCCTAAACCCCATTGTCTGGGTCTCCCATTGATGATTAAAGAAAAAAGAATTTACGGTACGTAAACAAAATTCTCTTTATTTTTGCTAATTATTTTTACTAAATTTTTTTGGTTGTTCTATTTTATTATTTAGTAGGTTTTCTTACTATTATAGATTTTTTTTAAATTATTTATTTAATGGGTATTTTATATATGCATATAAAATATGAACCTAAAAATATACGTAAAAAATGTGCAAACATAAAAAGAAATAACAAGAATAATACATTAAAAAATAATTATATATATTTTAAAAATATAAGTAAAAAAATATACAAACATATAAAGAAATATAATAAGAACATAATAAAATAAAAGAAAAAAAAATATATTTATTTTATTATTATATTTCTGTTTATGTTAGTGTATGTTCTTATATTTTCAGGTTGATATTTTTTTAATTATTTTTTTTTTAACTATTTTCATTACATTTTTTGTTTTTTCTATTTTCCATATTAAGTAGGTTTTCTTACTATTATCATATTTATTATTTGTTTATATTTATTGTATTATTTATTTTTTTCTTAATCCTCTTTTCAGATTTTTTACTTTTATATTTAGAGTATATTAATTATATAATTATATTAAATATTTATATTTGCAGTGATTTGGAGTGTCTGTGTGTCGTTTTCTTATATCAGTTCTCTACTGTAAAATATAATAAAATATTTATAAACAGAATATTTTTGCAAAAATATTTAAAAAATGCATAAAAATAATGAATATAGTAATGTATATATAAATATTATTTGGGTTCCAATATGCAGCCGATGCACACAAAAAAAGCCTAAAAATATTAACTAAATTAAGGAAAAAAAATATTACATTAAATTGGCTGCAGTCTGCAGTTGGTGCAATTAAATACCAAAAAAGCCGAAATAATTAATATTAAAAATCGGAAGCCCCTGAATCTAAATACAGAAAGAAAAAGCCTAAAAATATAGATATGCCATATACAATTATAAAATTATTCTTATTTATTTATATAGCGCCATTAAATTCCATGGCGCTTTACATGCAGACAAGGACAAGTGCAAGACATATGGACAATCTGGTCGTACAGATACAAGAGGGGAGAAGATCCTGTCCACGAGGGCTCACAGTCTATGAGATAGATATATTATTTTGGATGTAATTTGCTGCCGATGCAGTTAAATTCTACAAAAAAAAAAAAAAAAAAATCTAAAGAAGTATATTAAAATATACAAAAATAATAAAAATAAAATAAATATATAGTATTTTAATTGCGAACTGCAGATGATTCAGTAAAATAGAAAAAAAATAAAAAAAAATAAAAATGATGCTCGTTATAATCTGCAGGTAATGCAGTTGTAAATACAGAAAATCCTACTGAAATAAATTAAAATACACACTAATAATTATAATAAAAATATTAATTAAAACTAATAAAAATTATTATTTTAGTTAAAATCTGCAGATGAAGCAAAAAAAAAAAAATGACTAAAAAAAAAAAAAAAAAAAAAAGGAATGAATAATATTTTAAAAAAAATAATAAATAAATAAAATAAATATATATTATGTCAGTTATAACTTGCTGGTGATGCAGTTCAATAAAAAAAATATTACTAAAAAAAAAACAAAAAAAAAAAAAACCAGGAAATATTGATTTTTTTATTGCTTGGTCTTAGGCATTTTTTTTTACATCTATTTGTCCTATATATCCATCCATCCATATATAAATATATGTGGTTGCATATTGTTTGATGCTTGTTTATTAGGTATTTTTTTGCATTTATTTGATATATACACACATATATTTATATATATTTAATGTATACATCATATATATATATATATATATATATATACATATATATATATGTAGTATACACACACATATACACACGCACACATGTGCAGCATAGTTGTGGATTTTTTTATTATTTGATGTTACACATGTTTTACATTTAGGTTGTACTATATATATATATATATATATACACATAATAGAAAAATACACAACTATGCTGCACGTATGTGTGTGTAATATATATATATATATATATATATATATATATATATATATATATATATATATAACAAATAAATGTAAAAAATGGCTAATAAACAAACAGCAAAAACTATACAACCACATAACTAAATAGATATATAAATTATATATATATATATTTCTAATGTCTCAGTTCAGTCATTTTTTTATATATGCAGTTGTGTATTTTTTGGCATTATTTCAGCCATTTGTTATGTATGTATATTATGGTTATAATCTGCAGCTGTTGCAGTTTAACATAAAAAATTCCTAAAAAAAAGAACAAATCTAATGGCCTCCTGTTCCTGGGTGTAGCTCAGGTTTCGACAGCCTCTTTCTTTTGATGACGTTGGTTTGGGAGTTTGGGAGGAGATAAAAATATGTTTATCTGCAAAGCTGCAAAAATAATTTAGTCCGGCACAGTGTAAATACTGCATGGGCAGAGCAAAGCCTTGTGGCGTTGCCTGGAAAATGCAAAAAAAAAAAAATAAAAAAATGTAGAAACAGGAGCAAACATCTGCTGGGTTACAGAGAGGCTCGCCTGCGTTGTCGGTGCTGTGTGTGCTCCTAATGAGTGCTCAGCCCTCCGCGCGCCATTGATTGGCGGATCCAGCCTGTGTGGAGCTGCCTCCTGGCACTCAGCCATCCCTGCCTTAAAATGGACGATTAGAAATAGTATCCGTGCAGGAAGATCATCACAAATGTCACGTAGACATCAAGAGATGCCGATACCGGGCTGGAAATGATGACAATAATTTGGGCATTTCTGTTCTCATGTGCTGATCTGTGCCCGGGCGTCATGTTTATATCGCCTATATACACATCCGTAACTGCCCTTCCCCAAATCCCTCTGTAACATATGGACTGGCCCCACTGACACCGCCACACACTGAAAAATAACACACCAGCCTTTGTGTGCAGCCTCTGCTTAATGAAGCAGCGAGGTCTCGTCTCAGTGTTCAGACGTTCTCTGATTATTGTCTTTATATTTTTTTTTTCTCTCTTTTTCTCTTTTATTCCATTTTGATTTTGAAACCTTTTCGTTGTCATATTAAGATACAGATCGTCCGGCTGATAGAAGGCGATAGACGGCGATCTGTCATCCTGCATCCATAGCGCAGAACCAAGGGACAGGCGAAGATTAAACAGTGAGCGGAGGAGGAGGAGGAGGAGGAGGGGGGGGTTACACACTGCCATAAAGTGAATTCAGTCATTTTTTGTGTCTGCACCGAGCATTTCTGCATTTGTAATATGCAGGTTATTTCTTTTATTTTAATGACCAATTCAATAGAATGTTAAAATTTGAAGGAAAAGACAGAAATAAAATGCTGCAAGAAGAATGGAAGAAAATAAATAAAATGTGCATCGAATGTTGCAACAGTGGATATAAAGTTAAGGTGATGATGGCCGCAATAAACAATCATTTGCTTTTTTTTTTTCTTTTTCATTATCAGACTCTTAAAGGAGTGTTCCATTTCTGGACAATCCCTTATAAAATGACTCCCGGTGATGCTCAGAACAAAAAACTATTACCATACTGGTCTCCTGGACCAGCATCGCTAAATCAGGTGTCCCCTGCCGATCTCATGACCACTCCCAAATTCACTATATCATCAGAGTGGCTGCAGCAGATGCCTCAGATCTGGACACCCTGTGCTGTGTGATCGGCTTCCTTCTCCCTGTCCTAGTGTTGATTATCTTTTACCTTTGTAGCAGGTGTTTTCCTTTCATTAATTTAGTTTGTCCTATCACATTGTGGGTGCAGCTATTTATACCTTGAAGGTTTTCACTGCTGGCTATATTACTAAGGCCGGCTTCACACTGCAGCGTGATCCGGTCCGGGGCTGTCCGGGATGACCCAGACAGCTGCAGACCACATCAGCACACAGGACTGGGGGGCTAATATGCCCTCCAGTCCGGTGTGCAGCGCACACAGCTGCAGCCGCTGACAGGTCAGGACCACGGCGCCCTCGGTCCTGACTTAGCAGCGGGAACTGCGTGCGGCTGCACACCGTACCAGAGGGCATATTAGCCTCCCAGTCCTGTGTGCTGATTCGGTCCGCGGCTGTGTGGGTAAACCCGTACAGCCCCTGACCGTATCACGCTGCAGTGTGAAGCGGCCCTAAGAGGATCCTGTTTGCAGTTCCAGCCATCCTGCAAAGGATTTATGCCTGTCAGAGACCAGTGAGGTGTTATATCTTTGCTGTCACGTCTATCTATCCTTCTCCTTCCAATAAGTAGTAGGAGGCTATTCTTTCTTGCAGTTAGTACTTTATTTTTTCCACTTTGTATTCATGTTTTCTCACTTTAGGATCTCTCCTATCTCTGCTTGCCCTCCGGATTAAGGGGTATGGTGCTTTAAACCTCTCTCCAGGTACGAGAAACACTTGACGGCCTTTTAGGAAGTCAGGTCCATTTTGTCATCTCCTAGTTTTAAGGTTAGGGTTTTCCAGCTTGCGCAGGCGCCTCCAGGTTTGTACAGAAACCGGTTGAGTCAGCATTAGTTTAGAGATCGGTCTATTTTCCCTTGCGAGTTACCATATGTGCATAACACTGACACTGTTCATGTCATGATATCAATATATTTCAGGGAACGGAGAAGCGACAATGGTCAACGAGATAAGTGTAGCTATTAATTTATCGCTTTTTTTGTTTGTTCATTTAGATCAAGCCTACATTGCATAGAAAAGGTGAAATGAACATATCACACTAAGTTGTTATTTTGCTTTATTTAGGATGTAATATCAAGACATATAATTAGCTGAACATATTGAACATATAGAGACATATCACACACAGGACGGACCAGCATAATAAGTCATCACATACTGTATAGAAATGAATAAATAGATCCTGGACTTCCCATAGGCTGTAAAAAAAAATGGATGGATGGTTAGAGGGAGTCAGGCTGCTTGGAATACTGGCTTCTCTGCACGTCTCAGCTGATGGGGTACAGCATGATGGCCACGACCTTGTTACACACCACAAGCCAACATGTGATCCCAACACCACCTGAAATAAAAAAAAAGTCATGTATGGTGAATGGCCTGGTTACCCAAAGAGTCTACACGGTATTAAATGTGGCTGACTATTCTACTGCACGGTCACACCGAAATCTGTCTGGATATGGAGGGCTGCTTCCGCACTATTCGCATAATACTACCAAAAAACACTAGACATTCATAGTGGGCGAGTCTGACATTGGTTCGACATTATGAATCTTGGGCTTAGTGCCAGCTGCCAATATAAAACTGGCATAAACCCCTTTATTACCCAGCGTGCAAACACTACCTTGGTCACAGGAAGAGCTGGGTAGAGCATCTGAAAATGCAGCCACAGAAGAATGTGCCATTTTCAGGGGGTGGCTGTGGGCTGCAATTTTCAACGTGGGGACCAAGAACATTTGCACCTTACCACGCTGAGAATCCCAGCCCCCAGCAGTCTGGGTCTTACCTTGGCTGGCAATCAAAAATAGTGTGAAGCCCACACTTTTTTTATTTTAATTATTTATTTTTAAATCATTAAAAAAAATATGGGTTTTCCTGCATTTTGATTGCCAGCCAAGGTAAAGCTAGGCAGCTGGGGGTGGCAGCCCCTAGCTGTCCACTTTATTTTTGCTGAGAATCAAAAAGAAGTGCAATGTATTTTTTAAAATGTATTTATTTATTTTTACAGCACTATGATGTTAGTCAATGGGTGAGGGGCAGAACAGCCAATCACAGACGCTGTCAGAGAATGGGCGTCTGTCATTGGCTGTTGGAGTAACCTGAAAATAGCCCATACATTCTAGCATCTACCATGCTAGAATGTATGGGCTGTTTCCAGATTAATCCAACAGCCAATCAGAGACTCCCATTCTCTGTGACAGTGATTGCCTGTTCCACCCTTCAGCAGTGAATACCCAGGAAGTTAATGAACGGCCTGGAAGTACAAGTGGGGGGATGCCCAGACGCCGGTAAGTATAATGCTGCTGTTTAATCAAGACTTTCTTTTAATTTACAAACCCCCGCCCCTGAACTTGAAATGTAACATGGATTTCCCAGGGAAGTCCACATTCTGGGTCTGTGCCCGAACACCAGGTGTTCGGTACGGACTCCAAACTTTACAGCTTGGATTCGCCCATCACTACTTATAATACTTCCATAGAATGCTGTATAATAATAATAATATTTCCATACAATGCCATATAATAATACTTCCATATAATGCCTTATAGTAATACTTCCATACAATACCATATAATAATACTTCCACACAATGCCTTATAGTAATATTTCCATACAATGCCCTATTATAATACTTCCATACAATGCCTTAAAATAATACTTCCATACAATGCCATATACTAATACATCCATACAATGCCGTATAGCAATACATCCATACAATGCCTTATAGCAATACTTCCATACAATGCCATATAATACTTCGTTAGAAAGCCTTATAGTAACACTTCCATACAATGCCATAGAAGAATACTTCCATACGCCTTATAGTAATACTTCCATACAATGCCTTATAATAATACTTCCATACAATGCCATATAATACTTCGTTAGAAAGCCTTATAGTAACACTTCCATACAATTCCATAGAAGAATACTTCCATACGCCTTATAGTAATACTTCCATACAATGCCTTATAATAATACTTCCATACAATGCCATAGAAGAATACTTCCATACAATGCCATATAATATTACTTCCTTAGACAGCCTTATAGTAACACTTCCATACAATGCCATATAATATGTCCATACAATGCCATAAAGTAATACTTCCATACATTATAGTAATACTTTCATACAATGCCTTATAGCAATACTTCCATACAAAGCCATATAATAATACTTCCATACAATGACTTATAGTAATACTTTCATACAAAGCCATATAGCAATACTTCCATACAATGCCTTATAGACTTATAGTAATACTTCCATACAAAGCCATATAATAATACTTCCATACAATGACTTATATAATAATACTTCCATACAATGCCATATCCATACAACTCACCATGAGACTTTAAAGACGTGGTTCACCCTCGTCTTTAAATATATGAATTTTTAACCCCTTCTCGGCTAATTTCTGTAGTGTTTTCCTCCTCATGGTCCCAAGACACTAAACTTTTGTACTTTTTAGTCCACACACCTCTACGAGGGCTTGTTTTTTGCAGAACAGGTAAGGCTACTTTCACATCGTGATTTTTACCTGTCTGTGGGGATCCTGATTTTTGCAGGACCCTACAGACAGGAACGGACAGGATCGGATGTGTGCCTCCGTATGCCATTTCTGTGTCCGATCCGTGATTTTCACGGATCCGGACACAGAAAAAGCTGAGAGGAGCCCGAGCCTGCAAGCGGGGCACTTTCACTTTTGCAATGTATATACATACATTGCGGAAGTTAAATAAAACAAAGCAATTGTTAAAGATAAAGAAAAAAGATCCTCACCTCTCTGGTGAGTGTCCCACGTTGCACGGCATCTAGCTCCGAGGGCTCAAGGACCTCGATCAGCTGACCAAGTGGGACAACCAGATCAGCTGATTGGTCACATGACCGCATCAGTGCAGTTTAAATCACAGACATCTCAGGCGGTGTCGGATGGTGTGACGGGGCCTTAAGGCCCCTTTCACATTAGCGGTAATTGCGGTGAAAAAAACGCAACTGCCGCGATTACCGCATAACGGCCTTGATCGCGGCACACTTGCAGCAAGCCCCATACAATGTCTATGGGGCTTGCGGCAAGTGTGCGGCAAGTGCAGTTTCGGCACTTGCGGCAGGTGCGGCCGTGAAAAAAACGCGGCATACCGCCAGCGTCCTGCGGAGGGGAACCGCAAAACTGAGTGCAGGCACCGCAAGACCCTATGTTTAACATGGGGACGCAGGTGCCTGCACTCGGGTGCAGATTGGCAGGCGCACCCATTCACTGCCATGTATGATTTGTACGTATGCCTGCGTACAAATCACACACTCTCGTCCGCACCCTGACACGCGACATGCATTCCTGGTGCGGACGAGAATGTATGATTTGTGTGCAAGCATCCGCCTGCGTACAAATCATACATGGCAGTGAATGGGTGCGCACGCCAATCTGCACCCAAGCGCAGGCACCTGCGTCCCCATGTTAAACATAGGGACTTGCGGTGCCTGCACTCAGCTTTGCGGTTCCCCTCCGCAGGACGCTGGCGGAGGGGACCTCAAGTATGAAGGCAGCCTTACTGTGAGGTAATTCTCATAAATGAGGCCCCTGTTACTTCTGCAGAAGCTATAGTCACCACAATGATCTTACTGTGAGGTAATTCTCATAAATTAATCCCAAGTAACTTTTGCAGGGGCTATAGGTGACCAGAACGTCTTACTGTGAGGTAATTCTCATAAATGAGGCCCCAGTTACTCCTGCAGAGGCTATAGACACCAGAAAGATCTTACTGTGAGGTAATTCTCATAAATGAGGCCCCAGTTACTTCTGCAGGGACTATAGACACCAGAACGATCTTACTGTGAGGTAATTCTCATAAACAAGACCCCAGTTACTTCTGTAGAGGCTATAGTCACCAGAACAATCTTACTGTGAGTCAACTCATAAATGAGGCCCCCAGTTACTTCTGTAGATGCTTTAGACACCAGAACTATCTAACAGTGAGGTGATGCTCATATATGAGGCCCAGGTACTTCTGCCGAAGCTATAGGTGACCATAGGTGACCAGAACGATCTTACTGTGAGGTAATTCTCATATATGAGGCCCCAGTTACTCCTGCAGAGGCTATAGGTGACCAGAACCATCTTACTGTGAGGCGATTCTAATAAATGAGGCCCGAGTTACATTTACAGAGGCTATAGGTGACCAGAACGCTCTTACTGTGAGGTAATTTTCATAAATGAGGCCCCAGTTACTTCTGCAGAGGCTATAGGCACTATAATGATCTTACTGTGAGGTGATTCTCATAAATGAGGCCCAAGTTCCTTTTTCAGGGACTATAGGTGTTCACAATGCTCTTACTGTGAAGTAATTCTCATAAATGAGGCCCCCAGTTACTTCTGCACAGGCTACAGGCACCAGAATAATCTTACTGTGAGGTGATTCTCATAAATGAGGCCCAGTTACTTCTGCAGGGGCTATAGGTGACCAGAACAATCTTACTGTGAGGTGATTATCATAAATGAGGCTCCAGTGACTTCTGCAGAGGTTACAGGCACCAGAATGATCTTACTGTGAGGTAATTCTCATAAATGAGGCCCCAGTTACTTCTGCAGAGGCTATAGACACCAGAATGATCTTACTGTGAGGCGATTCTCATAAATGAGGTCCAAGTTACTTTTGCAGAGGCTATAGGTGACCAGAGCTATCTTACTGTGAGGCAATTCTCATAAATGAGGCACCAGTTACTTCTGCAGAGGCTATGGGCACCAGAATGATCTTACTGTGAGGTAATTCTCATAAATGAGGCCCAGTTACTTCTGCAGGAGCTATATGTGACCAGAGCGATCTTACTGTGAGGAGATTTTCATAAATGAAACCCAAGTTACTATTGTAGGGGCTATAGGTGACAGGAACGCTCTTACTGTGAGCTAATTCTCATGAATGAGGCCCCAGTTACTTCTGCAGAGGTTATGGGTGACCAGAACAATCTTACTGTGAGGTGATTCTCATAAATGAGGCCCCAGTTACTTCTGCACAGCCTATAGGTGACCAGAAAAATCTTACTGTGAGGTAATTCCCATAAATTATTTATTTATTTATATAGCGCCATAATATTCCATGGCGCTTTACATGTAAAAAGGGCAAACTAGGACAAGTAACATAG
The DNA here is from genome assembly GCA_033576535.1 of Allobates femoralis. NCBI lineage: Eukaryota > Metazoa > Chordata > Amphibia > Anura > Aromobatidae > Allobates > Allobates femoralis. The sequence goes on from JARQOC010000002.1 coordinate 28,553,567, forward strand.
TAACAATACAAGTAACAATGGCTGTGGACAATTCTAACGTACAGATAGGGGAGAAGATCCTGTCCGCAAGGGCTCACAGTCTACGAGGGGCGGGTGGGGATACAGTAGGAGGGGGAGGTGTCGGTCGTGAGGCGGTGCGGTGGACCGGGTCTCATTGCAGGTTGCAGGCTTAGCGGAAGAGGTAGGTTTTCAGGCCTCTTTTGTAGGTTCCTAGGGTAGGGGAATGTCTGGAACTCTCTGCCACAACACATCAGAGTATGGGTGAAGCACGGGAGAAGTCCTGTATGTGGTTGTGCGAAGAGGAGATGGAGGGGGAGTAGAGGAGGAGATCTTGGGAGGATCGCAGGGTGCGTGAGGGTAGGTATCGGGAGACCATGACAGAGATGTATGGAGGGGACAGGTTGTGGATGGCTTTGTATGTCATGAAGAGATCCAAGAGAGGGCAAGGTCCGTGATGCCAAGAAATTCCAGGATCTGAAGTAGAAGGGAGTGGTCAAAAGTGTCGAAGTCGGTGGACAAGTCGAGGAGGAGGAGGACTGAGTAGTGACGTTTGCTTTTGGCAGTCAGTAGGTCGTTGGTGACTTTGGTCAGGGCTGTTTCAGTGGAGTGGAGGGGTCGGAAGTCAGATTGCAGGCGGTCGAAGAGGGAGCAGGAGGAGAGGTGAGAGGACAGCTCAGAGTGGACATGCTGTTCAAGTAGTTTAGAGGCGAAGTGGAGGCGAGATATAGGGCGGGTAGTTGGAGACAGCAGTGAGGTCAAGGGAGGGTTTTTGAGGATGGGTGTGATCAAGGCATGTTTGAAGGCTGAGGGGAAGGTGCCAGTGGTAAGTGATAGGTTAAAAAGATGAGAGTTAGGGCTGGGATGATAAAGGAGGTGAGGTTGGGAATGAGGTGGGATGGGAGCGGGTCGTGGGCACTGGTGGTGAGGTGTGATTTTGACAGGAGGGAGGAGAGCTGGTCTTCACTTATAGGCGGGAAGCAGTTGATGGAAATAGAGAGCAGTATAGGTGAAAGGGGAGGCTGTGGGGACAGTGGATCACAACTGTCTCTGATTCTGTCAATCTTTTCTTTGAAGAAGGAGGCAAAGTCTTCTGCAGAGATAAGGGGAAATGGAGGTGGAGTAGGTGGGCGGAGTACGGAATTGAAGGTTTTGAAAAGTTGCTTGGGATTGCTGGACAGTGAGGTTATTAGGGATGAGAAGAAGGTTTGTTTGGCGGTAGAAAGAGCATTCTTGAAGATGATGAGGGACTATTTGAACAGTGCAAAGTGCTCAGAGGAATGTGATTTTTTCCATCGCTTCTTGGCGAAACTTAATGCCCGTCTCAGGTCTTTAGTGAGGGTGCTGTGCCAGTTAGTGCCTGTTAGTACGTGGAGCGTGGTGTGTGAGGGGTGCGGCTAGGTCGAGGGTCTTGGTTAGCGTGGTGTTGTACAGGGTGGTGGCAGTGTATGTTGCTTATGGATGTTATGTTGGTGAGAGGGAGGAAGGATTCAGAAAGTGAGTGTAGATCAATGTGTTTTAGGTTTCTGCGGGGGTGATCGAGTTTGCGGAGAGGAGGTGGTGTATTAAGGGAGGAGAGGGAGGAGAAGGTCAGTAGATTGTGGTCAGAGATGGGGAGGGATGAGTTTGAGAGGTTAGCGAGGGAGCAAAGACGAGTAAAGATGAGGCCCAGCGTGTGGCCACCTTCGTGGGTGGTGGAGGAGGACCATTGGGAGAGCCCGAAGGAGGAGCTCAGGGAAAGAAGTTGAGAGGCGGTTAGGGTGGGCGGTGCCGATGGGGATATTGAAGTCACCCATAATGGTGGTGGGGATATCAGCAGAGAGGAAGTAAAGTAGCCAGGTGGTGAAGTGGTCGAGGAAGGTGGGGATGGATCCAGGGGGCGGTAGATGACGGCTAGCTGGAGGTTACAGGGGGAGATGCGGACAGAGTGGGCTTCAAAAGAGGGAAGAGTAGCAGAGGGGGGTATTGGCATAGGGGTGCAGGAGCAAGTGTTGGACAGGAGTATGCCGACACCTCCACCATGTTTGTTAGAGGGGCGGGGTGTGTGTGAAAGACTGAAACCGCCATAGGATAGGGCAGCAGGGGAGGCCGTGCGGGAGGTGGTGAGCCAGGTCTCTGTGATGCCAAGGAATGAGAGTTTATTAGAAATAAAGAGTTTGTGGATGTCTGGGAGTTTATCACAGACTGAGGGGCGTTCCAGAGTGCGCCTTGCATAGAGATTGGGGGAGGAGGGGCCGGAAGGATGGGTCTAAGGTTGGTGAGGTTGCGAGGGAGGGTGATGGTGAGGTTACAAGGGTTGGTGGTGGGTTGTGGGGGTGGGGTGTAGGCAACTGTGGGGATGTGGCGGGGGGGACAGGATTAGGGGAAATGTCGCCAGCGAGTAGAAGGAGCAGGGAGAGGGTTGAAAGTGAAGGAACAGTTTGGAAAAATGGGTGAGGTGGTAAATGAGGCCCAGTTACTTCTGCAGAGGCTATAGGTGACCAAAACATTCTTACTGTGAGTCAATAGGAAGTAATCCAATTCTATGGTGACCGCACTCCCCGTGGTAATGATTTTAAAGCGAACCTGTCACCCCCTCCAGGCATCTAAAGATAACATAGCCACCTTCTGCAGCACTAAGGCTGCAGTCTCAGAAGGTGTCTATAGCATTTATGCTCCCTTGATTCACTGAAATAAAGACTTTTATAAAATCTGGTTTCAAACCAGACCCAAGACTGGGAGGCGGGTTTTCAAGTGTCTATCTCCTTCCTCTGTGGTGTCAGTCATCTCTCTCTGCTCTCTGTGTGCCGCCTCCAGGGCCACCTCCCTGCACTACAGAGCTGAGCTTTGTCAGCTATGCTACAACATAGAGCTGCTGTTATAGGAGACCCCACAGTAGTAAATCTAGCAGGAGGACGAGCAGACAAAGCACTGCCTGCTACGTAGCAGCCCTTGAGCTGAGCAGGTTTCACTTTCGGTTTCTTGTACCCAGCAGCATTGCTCCGTCCTCAGCCTCTGATCTAAAGCACAAACTCAACTCTGCTGCACTGCTGACAGCTCAGCTCAAGGCTGCTATGTAGCAGGCAGTGCTTTCTCTGCTCAGGGTCCTCCTGCTAGATTTACTACTGTGGGGTCTCCTATAACAGCAGCTCTATGTTGTAGCAGAGCTGACAAAGCTCTGTAATGCAGGGAGGTGGCTCTGTAGGCGGTGCACAGAGAGCAGAGAGGGATGACTGACACCACAGAGGAGGGAGACAGACACTTGAAAACCCACCTCCCGGTCTTGGGTCTGGTTTGAAACAGATTTTATATAAGTCTTTATTTCAGTGAATCAAGGGAGCATAAATGCTATAGACACCTTGTCAGAATGCAGCCTTAGTGCTGCAGATGGTGGCTATGTTATCTTTAGATGCCTGGAGGGGGTGACAGGTTCGCTTTAAGAACTTCTTGTCCACAAGAGTCCTCATCAATTTTAAGGATGCGTGTATCCCTCTGCCGTGCTCCATCCGGTCCGGAGCCGGAGCTCACCTCCTCCCTCTGTACAATGACTGATAACACCTCTATATACAGTAGATGACACAGGATCCACCATTCACAATAGGTGATATCACAGCTCACCTCCTCCCTCTGTACAATGACTGATAACACCTCTATATACAGTAGATGACACAGGATCCACCATTCACAATAGGTGATATCACAGCTCACCTCCTCCTGTACAATGACTGATAACACCTCTATATACAGTAGATGACACAGGATCCACCATTCACAATAGGTGATATCACAGCTCACCTCCTCCTGTACAATAACTGATAACACCTCTATATACAGTAGATAACACAGGACCAACCATTCACAATAGGTGATGTCACAGCTCACCTTCTCCTCCTGTACAATGAATTAATTATTGAATTATGTCTGATGACACATTCCCTTTAAGAATCTATGTAAAAGCAATGCATCTGGAGTAGTTTGCTTTCCTGGAATGGATTTTTATTGTAGCCAAAAACCAATGTCCTCGGCCGGAGTAATTGTCTTTATATATTAGTTTGTGACTGGCTGGTGCCAGTATAGTTTTACCTGAGTATTACAGATCAGGCAGAGTAGAGGGCGGCACATGCAATATTACATATCGTAATTCTACAGTATAGGACAGAATTAGCAAAAGTGCCTGAAAAAAACTCTTTATTTCCCAAATTAACCAATCACATTACAGCTTTAATTTACATACCCCATCAAACAGCTACTCATATCTCAGCTTCATGAACCACATTCAAAGAGATACATATTTCAGTGGATAAGTGAAAACAGCATCAGTGTGCATTGCTGCGGAGCAAACTATTTCTTATAGTGTACCGTATGTACACAGTGACTGCACCAGCAGAATAGTGAGTGCAGCTCTGGTGTATAATACAGGAGGTAACTCAGGATCAGTAATGTAATGTATGTACACAGTGACTGCACCACCAGAATAGTGAGTGCAGCTCTGGAGTATATTACAGGAGGTAACTCAGGATCAGTAATGTAATGTATGTACACAGTGACTGCACCAGCAGAATAGTGAGTGCAGCTCTGGAGTATAATACAGGAGGTAACTCAGGATCAGTAATGTAATGTATGTACACAGTGACTGCACCACCAGAATAGTGAGTGCAGCTCTGGAGTATATTACAGGAGGTAACTCAGGATCAGTAATGTATGTACACAGTGACTGCACCACCAGAATAGTGAGTGCAGCTCTGGAGTATAAAACAGGAGGTAACTCAGGATCAGTAATGTAATGTATGTACACAGTGACTGCACCAGCAGAATAGTGAGCACAGCTCTGGAGTATAATACAGGAGGTAACTCAGGATCAGTAATATAATGTATGTACACAGTGACTGCACCACCAGAATAGTGAGTGCAGCTCTGGAGTATATTACAGGAGGTAACTCAGGATCAGTAATGTAATGTATGTACACAGTGACTGCACCACCAGAATAGTGAGTGCAGCTCTGGAGTATATTACAGGAGGTAACTCAGGATCAGTAATGTAATGTATGTACACAGTGACTGCACCAGCAGAATAGTGAGTGCAGCTCTGGAGTATAATACAGGAGGTAACTCAGGATCAGTAATGTAATAACTTCTTGTTGTGTATCTGTGAAGTGGTGATTCCAGGAGTAAGTGTTGAATACTTACTCAATGTGTTGGAGCAGTTACCTGCAACACCAGTGGGAAAAGCTACCAGACGTTCCAAGGGTGCAATCCATTTACTTGGCAGCACGGTCACCGGTTCGTTGTAGTATGTCCATATAAGAGAGATCATTAAAGCAGCCTAGAAGAAAAAAAAAAAAAAAAAGAGTATTCACCGATGTCATATTTTCCGTTTATGTCAATTACATCAAGCAATGATGGCGGCTTGCACAGTCATGTTACTCGTCCTGGAATTAGTACTCTTGGTCCTTGGCACTAAAAATTAAAGGGGTCAGGTAATATTCTGACATTATGTATTTATTAACAATAATATTTTTATCAGGTTTATTACAAAAGTATTTTTCAAAATATGTTCTACCCACAAAGACAGTATAGACTTAGTCCACTGGGAAATGTCCATTGAAGCATAGAAAATAGACAGACTATTCCAGTTTTTGACAACTTGCTTGTGAACTTGCTTTGTGATCATTCCACAGTCCTCGCAGTCACGGTGTGTCAATATTCTAGATCAGTTCTTTTTAGGAAAGGTTCACACAATCCATATTTGATGCACATTTTTGTTGGAGAACATTCTGAAACAGTGCCATTATATGGAACAAATTGATATTCAGGAGCAGAAATGTCTGCACCAAAATCTGTGAATTCATCCTTAAAGGAATTGTCCTTTTTTTAGAAAACCTTCTGCTGTGAGATGCCGCAGTTCTAAAAAAAACATCAAGTATTGCATACTTTACCAGGATCCAGTGCTGCCTCTCCAACACTGCTTTGGTCTATGCTGTTTGTCTGCAGCGCTGGAGTCATGTAAGCAGTGCTGCAGCCGCTCACTGAGCTTAGTGGCTCTACCTGTGGTTGCACCGCTGGCCCGACCTGTGCACGCTTTAATGCTGCAAATTGAGGTATATTGGCTTCTGTAGCAAAGGAGGAAAACAGTGGCATCGGAGCTGCCTGAATTTAACCAACTTCGGAGCGAGGCTTAAAAGCTTCTTTGGAAAGAGCTTGTAAGCGCTGCTCATTATCTGCAACCACTGCCAGATTACAGTGAATAGTGAGCGCAGCTCTGGAGTATAATACAGGATGTAACTCAGCATCAGTACAGGATCAGTAATGTAATGTATGTACACAGTGAGTGCACCAGCAGAATAGTGAGTGCAGCTCTGGAGTATAATACAGGAGGTAACTCAGGATCAGTAATGTATGTACACAGTGACTGCACCAGCAGAATAGGGAGTGCAGCTCTGGAGTATAATACAGGAGGTAACTCAGGATCAGTAATGTAATGTATGTACACAGGGACTGCACCAGCAGAATAGTGATCACTGCTCTGGAGTATAATACAGGAGGTAACTCAGGATCAGTAATGTAATGTATGTACACAGTGACTGCACCAGCAGAATAGTGAGTACAGCTCTGGAGTATAATACAGGTGGTAACTCAGGATCAGTAATGTAATGTATGTCCACAGTGACTGCACCAGCAGAATAGTGAGTGCAGCTCTGGAGTATAATACAGGAGGTAACTCAGGATCAGTAATGTAATGTATGTACACAGTGACTGCACCAGCAGAATAGTGAGTGCAGCTCTGGAGTATAATACAGGAGGTAACTCAGGACCAGTAATGTAATGTATGTACACAGGGACTGCACCAGCAGAATAGTGATCACTGCTCTGGAGTACAATACAGGAGGTAACTCAGGATCAGTAATGTAATGTATGTACACAGTGACTGCACCAGCAGAATAGTGAGTGCAGCTCTGGAGTATAATACAGGAGGTAACTCAGGATCAGTAATGTAATGTATGTACACAGTGTCTGCACCAGCAGAATAGTGAGTGCAGCTCTGGAGTATAATACAGGAGGTAACTCAGGATCAGTAATGTAATGTATGTACACAGTGACTGCACCAGCAGAATAGTGAGTGCAGCTCTGGAGTATAATACAGGAGGTAACTCAGGATCAGTAATGTAATGTATGTACACAGTGACTGCACCAGCAGAATAGTGAGTGCAGCTCTGGAGTATAATACAGGAGGTAACTCAGGATCAGTAATGTAATGTATGTACACAGTGACTGCACCAGCAGCATAGTGAGTGCAGCTCTGGTGTATAATACAGGAGGTAACTCAGGATCAGTAATGTAATGTATGTACACAGTGTCTGCACCAGCAGAATAGTGAGTGCAGCTCTGGAGTACAATACAGGAGGTAACTCAGGATCAGTAATGTAATGTATGTACACAGTGACTGCACCAGCAGAATAGTGAGTACACCTTCAGAGCATGTCATGCATGCTTCTTTGGAAAGATCTTGTAAGATTTGCTCATAATCTGCCACCACTGCCAGATTACAGCGATGGTGGGTAACCTAGACAACAAGCAGTAAACAAACTAAGAATCCCTCCATTCTTGAGAATAACTAACTGACTCCTTGACTTTATGCTGCGCCTCGAGGACACGTCTCCAAACACGGAAGCTCCAATCATGACCTGACAGGCGACTAAAGAGGTGTACATTCATTTGTAAGATTACATCAAACCCATTAAAATATAAAAGCTGTAATAGTGTGTACAAATGCATATGATTGCATTTCCTATACAGCAGACTGCTTCTGCATGCTGCACAGACTTGTTTTAGAATCCATGAAACAGGAGAAAGTTGCAACAAAGAGAGAAAAGTAATAACGTGTCACTGTTCAGCACATAACACCAAAGCATAATACAATATTCTACACTTCTTTCCAAGTGGTTGCACCTCCATTAATATTTACGCAAAAAAAATGGTGCCGAGTACAAGCAGCGACTTGCAGCTGTACAGCCGGACACCCCCGAGAGACACGAGAAAGGTGCAAGGAGGAGACGTGTTAGTATTAACCCTTGATGTGGTGTCAGGGGAAAGGGATAAAAATATCACATTTTTGCTGTCTGCAGGGGATCTTTTCATTTTTTCCCTAAGAAACGTATGAACGAGTGAATGCAAAAGAAAACAAATGAAAGGAGCCAGGAGCAGGTGTGCGCTTCTCCCCGGAATGTAAGCACACCACATCTCAGCTTGTGATTTGTACAAACCAGCAATAATAGAAGAGGTAAAAAAAAACATAATCCGAAATGCTGTTTTGTAAGTCAGATCTTGCCAAGGGCGAAAATTTCAGCCGTCCCAATGCTTTTTATGCATGAATTCTTTAACATCAGGGAGGGGCAGCTGCCCGGGCATGAGTTTGTGTTACAGCTACAGGGGATCCAATGAACCCTTGCTACAAAGTGTACAATGGGTGTGGTGAGGAAAGGAAAGCCAGAGAGTAAAACACCGAGCGCGGAAATCCTGGGCTGGTAAGGCTGCACAGGGCACACCACACCTGACACAAAGAAGTGCCAGCGCTGTGATTGACAAGAAGAGGTGGAGTACAATCGTGGGTTGTTGGAAATGTGGAGAAACCAAATGTGTCCCCTTTTTTATGCTTGATTATAACATTTACAAAACATAGCGAGGAAACATATTTTTCCTATATTTTTCCTATGGGGCCAGATGGAGCTGTATGGCAGCTCTCTGCCATCCGGTTTCCATCTCTCTGGATGAATCCGGGAGAATTCGGATTATAATGCTTGCAACATTTTTGTGTCCGGGGAGAAAAATCTCCCCAAACACCCGGATCCCGGGCAATCCAGCACTTCGTAACATGGGAGCCTATGGGGCCGCATTGCCCCGGTCCGGGATGATCCGGGAACCGGACATCGGCGGCTGCACGCCGCTGTGAATTCAGGACCACGGCTAGCTCCCTGCGAGCCGCGGTCCAGAATCATTAGCAGCTGCAGCTGCGTCCAGCTGCAGACAGGACCGGAGGGCACATTCTGTGTGCTGATCCGATGCGGGGCTGTCAGGCTTACACCGGACAGCCCTGGATCGGACTCTGCGTGGTGTGAAGCCAGCCTTAAGGTACCGTCACACGGGGCGACAGGGCTGGGGATGTCGGCGGCGACTGGCGGGTGCGCGCATGTGTTTGGCACCTCGCCAGCGTCTCCGTCCCCCATTTACATGGGGCGACATCTCCAGCCCGCGCCGCCGAACTGACAGGCAGCATCACCACCAGGGTGTCTGAAAACCCCAGCGGCGTTGCAGGACCATGGGAGCCTACGGCTCCCATCGCCTGACAGGTCGCTGGTGGCCAGTTACATGGGGCGATGTGTGCACATCGCCCCAGATCGGGCGCCTGGTTTCAGAGCAGTGCTCTGAAACCAGGAGACCTCCCAGCGGCACCGACATCGCCCCTTTACATGAGGCGACGTAGGAGCAATGTCGCCGCTGATAGGCCACGCCCCTACGTCGCCGATGTATTCCGCGGCGATGTCGCCCCGTGTGACGGGGCCTTAAGAGTTTTACACCACTGGGGACATGCTTCCCATTTAGCGAACATACTCTTATCTATAGTCCTACATGGGTATTGCTCAATGATATTTGCCTTCTGACATATTATTTTGGGGCAGAAAAGGGTCCAGGATGATTTTTTTCTTTTCTTAAGAGATGGGCCACCGCCAGAAGAGTCTGGCGTCAGTTCACTTATACAGAATACCGAAGCGCTCAGCCAAGCCACATGTTCCAATGTATGGGAGTTCGGAGGACATAATTGTTTGTCCGACAGCGATATAATGTGTATGCAAACTTAGTGACCAAAATCTAATACCAGGAATTTAGGGATATTTTATACCCACCATGAGCATTCAATGACCATATAATAACAGAAACTTTCATCTGATTGAGCAGGATTTCATCCCAATTTTGTGATATACGGCTCTGGCTAAAATTAAGAGACCACTGCTAAATTTTTAGTTTCTTCGATTCGGCTCTTTATAGGTATATTTTTGAGTAAGATGTCCATTGTGCTTTTATTCTATAAACTACTGACGACATGTCTCCGAAATTCAAAGATAAAAATGTTGTATTTATTTGCAGCAAATGAGAAATAATAAAGAAGAAACATCAGACCTCAAATAATGCAAAGAAAACAAGCTCATATTCATTTAGAAACAACAATACTAATGTTGTACCTCAGGAAGAGTTCAGAAATCAATATTTGGTGGAATAACCATGATTTTTAATCCCAGCTTTCATGCGTCTTGGCATGTTTTCCACCAGTCTTTCACACTGCTTTTGGGTGACCTTATGCCACTGGCACAAAAATTTAAGCAGTTCTTCTTTGTTTGATGGCTTGTGACTATCCATCTTCCTCTTGATTACATTCCGGAGGTTTTCAATGGGGTTCAGGTCGGGAGATTGGGCTGGCCATGACAGGCTCTTGTTGTGGTGCTCCCTCATCCACACATTGATTGACCTAGCTGTCTGGCATGGGGCATAGTATCATAGTCCTGCTGGAAAAAAAACACGGTCTTTAGAGTAGGGGAACATTGCCTGAGGAGAAGGAAGCAAGTGTTTTTCAAGGATAACCTTGTATGCGGCTTGATTAATACGTCCTTGCTGAAGCATCCCCAGATCATCACTGATCCTCCACCAAATTTCACAGTGGGTGCAAGACACTGTGGCTTGTACGCCTCACCAGGTCTCAGTCTAACCATTAGACAACCAGGTGTTGGGCAAAGCTGAAAATGAGACTCCTCAGAGAAGATTACTTTACTCCAGTCCTCTATGGTCCAATGATTATGGTTTTTGGTAAACTTCAGCCTTGCTTGTTTGCTTTTCATTGATGAAAGGCTTTTTTCTTGCTTTACCTGTCTTGAGTCCAGCCTCTAGGGACCTGTTACAAACTGTCCTTACTGTGCACTTCACCCCAGCTGCCATTTGCCATTCCTTTTGTAGGTGACTTGATGTCATCCTGCAGTTGCTAAGTGACATTGGAGTAAGATGACAGTCATCCCGGTCAGAGGAGAGTCATTTTCGCCCTCTGCCGGTCTGTAGCTTTGTTGTCCCCAATGTCTGCTGCTTGACCTTGTTGTTATGGACTGACACCTTCGAAAGTTTAAGGATGGAGGCAACATGACACTCCCTTTATCACTCTGCTAGTAAAGCCAGAATTGAGCCCTTCTTTCCCTCACTCAAGACTTTTCTTTTCAGCTCCTTTGGCATAGTTAAGTTATTCTTTCATTCAAATTACGTTTGGGCTATTCCTAGCACTTGTTTTACCATCCAGCTCGTCCCAAGAGGATTGGGGAGACCACAGCAGTGTTTTTTATACTTTCCCTCGTTAAATAAGATTTGGTTCAGGTGATCACCTAATCGGAAGCACATTAAGTAGAATGAGGTGTACTGTGGTTGGAATTTGACTCAAACTGGAATGGCTGTCAGACATGGAGAGAAAACTGTGCAGTGGGCTCTTAATTTTTGCCAGAGCTGTATATTCCCTTACCAGTAATGCATGTCCATATTCCAATGTTCGCATCCCTTAGTGGTTCAGAGTGCAACTGCCTATTTATTTATCATAGTATATTTCATGTTCAGTTTGCACCTGTTCACACTTGCTTGTTAGGAAGTGCAGTCAGTTTTCTTGTTAAATAAAAAAGTACACTCTTTGTATCATTGTGCCTGTAAAGACTTGAACTATAATAATATTACCGAGTTACTTAAACTAAAATGTTTTCCTGCTTTTTAATAATCAAAATAAAAAGTGATAAAAATCAAAATCAAATGAACCTCAAATTGGTACCAAGGAAAAGCCAACTTACACCCAAAATCAAGCCATAGAGGAGAAACCAATAATTAACACACCCACAATAAAAAACAAAAAACATTTATGTATTTATTGTGCAAAGTAAAGAAAAAATATTAAATAAAAATACAACATTTACACTGATTGTGATGAACAGCATTAAAATGCAAAAATCCCACAAAAATTGCAACATTTCTTTGGTCTCCTGCCACCCCCCCAAAATTAAGTATTTGAATATATGATGGCAGTACAAACCATAACTTTTCTCACAAAAAACTTGCCCTTTATACAGGAATATTTGTCTCTGTATAGTCTGATCCAGTCTTATTCATTGCTGTCCATTTTTACTTTTATTAGCGAAAAAGTAAGTGACAGTTGAAGAGTCCTGACTACAGGATCAGGGTGTATTTGTAGTCTGTTACCATGGAGACACAGTTTAGCAACAGAATTCTTCATCAAGAACAATGTCACACTTGCATCATTTTATTTTTCTTGGACAAATATAGAAAAAAGGTGTAACGGAGGAAGTAAAAAGAAGCCACAAGTAAAAGTGAGGTGATTATATGGCTGTCAGCTTTGCTGAATGGTTAATGTTCAGGTAGAGTGAATAAGAAAACAATACCAATCCTTTGTTATTCTAAGCAGCGGTGAGAGCAGACAGTGACATTTCAACCCTCCGGGGATTAGGTAGTGAAGTCATCACAAGCAGAAAACTCACCAGCAGACCTTAGATTATGATTCTGTGGAATAGTTGATGATGTGCGTCACCGATCCCAAAGATGGGGCCACTGAATTCCCCTATGATCATGGAGAGGGGATCACACAGATACAATACCACTAGATTCACACAGGGACTTTGTGTGTTAGGATAGCTGATATATTGGAGACCGCCACTGATGGGGATGTTTAGTCTTCATGTTGAATAAACCAGCGCTTGAGTATGAACATTGCAGCTCCATTTCAAGTCTTAGGAAATCTTACCGACTCTATAAGTTGTACATATGAGTACAGAAAAACCTGACTCACATAGAGAGTCATATACTAGAGCATCTCAATGAATTAGAATATCATCAAAAAGCAATGTCATATTGCCATGTTTCAGGGCATTTCTGGGAGCCCTGAAACATGTTCCCTAATAAATGGAATACGGCAGCGCGGTGTTAACCTTTCATCCTCCCTACTTTAATTTTCTGAGATAATGACCTTTGGGTTTTCATTGGCTATAATCCATCATCATCAACATTAACAGAAAAAAACCACTTGAAATAGATCAATCTGTGTGTAATGGCTCTATATAATATATGCGTTTCACTTAATGTAGTGAATAACTGTAACATTTTGATGATATTCTAATTCAGTGAGGTGCACTAGTAATTCCACCAATTAAAAATGATGGCTGGCATAGTTCGGTCACTCAACACGTAAGGATCTAGCTTGGTCAAATAGTAATCCCATTTGGACTATCTAAGCCCTCTTATCTCCTATGTGAGGGATGCTGCGGATTTGTGGACCAAATTGGAGGACCTCGTCATTGATGATGGTAGTATCCTTTACAATTGGGAACCAATGCTGCAGAATACTTTTTGAAAACTAGGAACATACATTTCTATAGTCACAATTCTTTCGTATTTATTCTCTTGCAGTTTTTTACTTGCACACAACTATTTTCTATGAAATAGCCAGTTCTTCCAGCGGCTCAGGAGCGGAGCGACGGGGAATCCCTGTGTCCCATTATATGTGTAACGTATCCCTGCACTGTCCAGCTTCCTCCACCAGACAAAGACGCCAACCTACTCACCGTAATGGCCGGCCTGCTTGCTCCCCTGCTCATTCTGTGGTCCCTACACTCCAGGGACTGCGCACATCACATAGGTCTACTGGCAACGTCCCTGCCACTTAAAGGAGCAGTGTGCATACGGTAAGTGTTCTCCAGGCTATGACTGGGACGGATTGGGGTGGGACATGAATGAGCAATCAGGTTACTGCGGTTCCTGTTCCTGGCAGTACTCTAGTCTATATTCCATCCTATCAGTCTATAGTTCAGTCTCCTCCTATCTGATGCTCCGGTCCTGTCATGTAAATACCACCTGTTTCCCATAAATGAATGTGACCCAACTGTCTCCTGAACCAGAACCTGTCCTGCTAGTCCATCTCCAGTACTGCCCTGTCCATGCACCTAAACCTGACCTGTCCATCTCCAGTACCTAATCCATTTTGTCCACTACCCACTCCGTCCTACCCTCTGTACCTGCGTCCCTGACCTTTTGTTCAGCTGCTGCAGTACTGGGGACTGCCTTAGAGTGCTACCTGTTGCCTACCGTCAGCCTAGTCCATCCTCACCATCATAGGCTCTGGTGAAGACCTGGAAGGCATTTAGTCATGTCCCTCCAGGGTAAAAATGGTTTGTGGCGCACTGGGTCAACACCCACTAGCGTGACAATATGCTAGTACACCCAGGTTTTTCAGTATGTATTGGTGTGGTGAAACTAGATTTTGTGTTAGGGACGCTACATCGATGACATCTTTGTGTTATGGTGAGGTAATGAAAAGAGGACCTTTAGTTTGTTTCCCTCTTGAAAACAAATACAATTGGTCGAAGATTAATCTATGAGAACTGAGACAACAAGCTGGCTTTTTTTGGCTATTTTACATTACAAGGAATCCCACCAACAGACTGAAAGCTGTCATTTACAGAAAATTCACTGCCACTAATCACCTGTTGAGGTGGGAAAGTCACCACTGGATCCCATATAAAACAGTATTTCTAAATGACACGATCTACGTATTAGCAGTTTGGTCCGATGGGCACCGCTGGTCTTGATCCATCATCGCCTCCGATTACGATCTCCGTCCTCCTTCGAGTGGAGGACGCGTCCTGTGTCATCCACACATTTCCTCCATCGAGCTCCCGCGCATGCACACCTTTCTCTGCTCGGCTTGCTGCATGACCCACATTCTCCTGAGAGTCACCTCATGGACAGCATTCTGACATTTTTTCTGAGAATTTCCTGGTATCATTAAGAATTCATTGTTTCATCAATGATGGCCACCATCCTAGTCCAGATGCAGTGAAACAGACCCAAACCATGATACTACCAGCAGGGCCGCCAGTAGGACCTGACACCTGTGTGGAGCCTGGTGGCTGGCAGTAAGCAGAAGGCCCCATGGGGTGGGGCAGTTTACCTCACAGCAGGGCTCACTCTGGGAGAACTCCCAATCAGGACCAGAGCAGGCACGAGTAGGCTGCCGAGGCAGAGGGTGGTCACGTGGGCCCGCTCATTAGGCTAATATAATATTCACTGCACTCTCCTCGCCCATCACCACTCAAGCCAGTGCTGAAAGGTGGGCGAGGAAAGAACAGTGAGTATTACATTAGCCTAATGAGCAGGCCCACGCAGTACCACAGCGGCCTCCTGCCTTCTTGTCACAGGCATCTGATTAGACGAGCAGTACAGGACAGTGCCGTCGTCTCTGCGTGCACCGCTCACACGATCAATTGCCCGGGACAAGACAGAAGGACTCTGCGGTGTTGCAGGGGAGCAATAGAGGTGAGTTAAATAGTTTTTTTTTTTCTGTGCACCAGCATGGGGAGCCTAATACTAGGATGGGGGGCCATGTACCTTGATGGGGGCTATATTTCATGATTGGAGCCATGTACCAGGATGGGGTGGGCAAATACCATGATGGGGGCTATATACCATGATGGGAGGCTATGTACCAGGAAAGGGGGATGATATACCAGGATGGGGGGGGGGGGGGCTATGTACAATGATGGGGGGCCATGTACAATTATGGGAGGGCCTTGTACCTAGATGGGGGATGATATACCAGTATGAGGGGGTGATGTACAATGATAGGGCACTATATACCATGATGGGGGCCATGTACCTTGATTCGGGGCTATGTACCACAATAGGGGAGCATGTACCAGAATGGGGGTTTATGTACCAGAATAGGAGATGATGTTCCAGGTTGGGTGGATGATATAACATGATGGGAGGAGGACATATCATGATGAAGGAGTTATATACCATTTGATGGGGGCCATATACCATGATGATAGGAGCTGTGTCCCAGTAAGGAGGGATGTGTACCAGGATGGGGGGGCTATGTACCAGGATGGGCTATATAGAGGAAAATAGAGGCCACAGTATGCTATATAAAGGGTTATAAAGACCTCATTATGCTATATGGAGGATTACAGAAGCCACATTATTCTTTTTGTAACCTTATAGAGACCACATTATGCTATATGGAGGATAATAGAGGCTACACTATGCTATATGGAGGATTATAGAGGTTACATTATGCTATATGGAGGATTATGGAAGCTACATTATGCTATATGGAGGATTATGGAGGCTACATTATGCTATATGGGGTATGATATGCTATATGGAGGACTACAGAGGCTACATTAAGCTATATGGATTATTAATGGGGCTGTATTATGTCATATAGAAAATTTATAGAGGCTACATTGTGCTATACGCAGGATTATAGAGGCTACATTATGCTATTTGCAGGATTATAGACACCACATTATGCTATATGCATATATGCAGGATTATAGAAGCTACATTATGCTATATGAAGGATTAGAAAGGCTACATTTTCTATATGCAGGATTATAGAGGCTGCATTATACTATATGGAGGATTACAGAGGCTACATTATGCTGTATGGAGGATTATAGAGACCACATTATGATATATGGAGGATTACAGAGGCTTCATTATGCTATATGAGGATAATATAGATCACTCTATGCTATATGGAGGATTATAGAGGCTATATGGATGATTAAAGGGGTTGAATTATATGAACTATATAGAGAATTATAGGTACCACATTATGCTACATGGAGTATAAAGGCTGAATGATGCTGTATGGAGGATTATAGAGGCATTGCATTGTTCTATATGCAGAATTATAGAGACCACATTATACTATATGGAAGATTAAAGGGGTCATAGTATGCTATATGGAGGATTACAGAGGTTACATCATGCTACAAGGAGGATAATATAGGCCACAGTATGCTATATGGAGGATTATAGAGACAACTTTATGCTATATGGAGGATTACAGAGGCTACATTATGCTGTATGGAGGATTAAAGAGACCACATTATGTTATATGGAGGATAAGAGAGACCACAGTATGCTATATGGAGGATTATAGAGGCTAAAATGATTAAAGGGGCTGAATTATATGAACTATGTGGAGAATTATAGGGACCAATTTATGCTATATGAAAGAGTATAGAGGCTGAATGATGTTGCATGGAGGATTATAGAGGCTGCATTGTTCTATATGCAGGATTATAGAGACCACATTATACTATATGGAAGATTAAAGGGGTCATAGTATGCTATATGGAGGATTACAGAGGCTACATTATGGTATATGGAGGATAATAAATTCCACAGTATGCTATATGGAGGATTATAGAGATCACATTATGCTATATGGAGGATTAAAGAGGCTACATGATGCTGTATGGAGGATTATAGAGGTTGCAATATTTTGTATGCAGGATTAGAGATCACATTATGATATATGGAAAATAAAAGAGGCCACAGTATGCTATATGGAGGATTATAGAGGCTGAATTATGCTATATGGATGATTATAGTGGCTGAATTATGTTATATGGAAGATTATAGAGGATGCATTGTTCTATATGTAGGATTATAGAGACTACATTATGCTATAGGCAGGATTATAGAGGCTACACTATGCTACATGAAGGATTAGAAAGGCTACATTTTCTATATGCAAGATTATAGATGCTGCATTATGCTAAATGGAAGATTATAGGGGCTACAGTATACTATATAGAGGATTATAGAGGCTACAGTATGCTACATATGGAGGATTATAGGGGCTACATTATGCAATATGGAGGATTATAGACACCACCACGGGCCCGGTAAAACCTGGAGCCAGCTATACCAGGATGGGGGGGGGGGGGCTATTTACCAGGATGGGGGCCCATGTACCTATATGAGATATAATATACCAGGATGGGGGGATGATGTACCATGATGTTGGTCTATATACCATGATAAAAGCTATATGATGGGGGGTCATGTACCAGGAATGAGGGAATAGAGACCACAGTATTCTATATGCAGGATTATAGAGGCTGAATTATGATGTATGGAGGATTATAGAGGCTGCATTGTTCTATAAGCAGGATTATAGAGACCACAGTATACTATATGGAGGATTAAAGTGGTTATAGTAAACTCTATGGAGGATTACAGAGGCTACATTATGCTATATGGAGGATAATATAGGCCACAGTATGCTATATGAAGGATTATAGAGGCTGAATTATGCTATATGGAAGATTATAGAGGCTGCAAGATTGTATATGCAGGATTATAGAGATCACGTTAATGTTATATGGAGGATAATAGAGGCCACAGTATGCTATATGGAGGATTATAGGGGTCGCAATATTTTGTATGCAGGATTACAGAGATCACATTATGATATGTGGAGAATAATAGAGGCCACAGTATGCTATATGGAGGATTATAGAGGCTTCATTATGCTATATGGATGATAATATAGGTCAAAGTATGCTATATGGAGGACTATAGAGTCCTCCCCCACCCCTGTAGACTGTGAGCCCTCGTGGACAGGATCCTCTCCTGTCGTGTATCAGCAAGCATTGACCGCTCATATGTACTGTACCTGTCCTTGTTACCCCTACTTCTTATGTAAAGCGCCATGGAACCAATGGCGCTATATAAATAAATAATAATAATAATAATAATAATATATGGATGATTAAAGGGGCTGAATTATATGAACTATATGGAGAATTATAGGGACCACATTATGCTATATGGAGGGAGTATAGAGGCTGAATGATGCTGTATGGAGGATTATAGAGGCTGCATTGTTCTATATGCAGGATTATAGAGACCACATTATACTATATGGAAGATTAAATGGGTCATAGTAAGCTATATGGAGGATTACAGAGGCTACATTATGCTATATGGAGGATAATAAATGCCACAGTATGCTATATGGAGGATTATAGAGGCTGTATTATGCTATATGGAGGATTATAGGGGCTGTATGATGCTATACAAAGGATGATGGAGACCACCAAGGGGCTAAGTAAAACCTGGAACCAGCCCTGTGTATAAGCATAATCTCAGGATAATCATACCACACTACTCAGTAATACCATGCTTTTCACTGCCTGTTGAAGAAACAGCAGCAAAAGAACTCTCAAAATGTTAGTGGATTGTGTCCCAATGGCAGAGCAGCTACGCTAAAGCATTAAACCACCAAGATTAAGACATCACCCGAGTCTATGTGGCTCCCTAGCCCTCTACAGTGCTGTATATGCCCTCAGTGTCTCCTGTGTGATGTATATACAGCAGTCTCCTATGTGATGTATAGGATTTACAAATTTATTATCACAGAGTTGACTACGGTCCAGACCAACACAAACCTAGCTATGTTTGTATGTGATCTGGTGTATGATGGAAACTGTTAATTTGTGATTGGTGAGGACATGGTACAGATGTGGAGTTTTTCCAATAGTGGGAGGTGGTGCTGGGCTGGAGGCAGAACTGGGGTGGAGTCTCAAGGGGGCCCCCAAAAATGTGTCTGTGAGAAGCCAATAAATTCCTAGTGGCAGCTCAGCTCTGACTACCAGCACCATGCTTCACAAATAGGATGAGGTTTTCATGCTTTAGTTCAGTGGCTTTCATAATGTTTCTCATTTAAATTTAAAAAAAAAAAAAGCAAAGATCCAATGGTATTCTGACTAGTCCAGAAAATCTTAGTAACTGCATATGGGCAGCAATAACCTTTTAGAACACTATTTTTTACCTTACAATCCTGCCATGCTCACTATTGCTGTTTGGTGTCCTCCTGTTATTTTACTCATGTACATTAATATTAGTTTTAGCGAGAGAGGCCTTTAGTTGCTTAGATTTTTACTTGGGTTCCTTTTTGAGCCCATAACTATTACATGCCTTGCTCTTGGAGACATAATTTTTGCTCATTAACTCCTAGGGAAGATAGTAATGTTCTTGAATTTTCTTCAGTTCTCTGACTATTGATTGGTGGCATCCAAACTCTTTAGATATTGTTTTGCTACCTTTTCTAGCCTCATGACCATCAACAACTCGTCTTCAGAGGTTCTCAGAAATCGCCATGCCCATGCCGTGATACATTTCCACAAACAGTGTGAAAATCGGACTTTGAGATATCCCAGTTATTTAGATAAAAACAGGTCACCCACTCACACGATTGGCAAAAAAACACCAAATTCTAATTCCACATTACCTGCCAAGGCACTGAAGGTGCTGGCTGCAATAAACGGACAAAACATTACCTTGAAACCCCCCAGAAACAGGCACAGTAGACCTGAGTATAACACCTGGACATCAACACATCTCATTCCAGTTTATCAATTCAAGACTAGTATAAGAAAAAAAACAGGGACTGAAGATACAGTGAGTCCTGCCCCATCTATATCATCTGGACATAGGGCCAGGACCCGTTGCCGCTACAAGAGACCACTAACTCAAATTCTCCACACTGATATCTCCCATCCAGGTTAACACTATTGCACCAACCAACTATTTGGAGTATAATTCAAGGATGCCAGCACACTAACCAGGGTATTCTCATTAGCCGCGACTGATCAAGAACACCAGCTGGCCAAAACATCTACTAAGTCGCTTTTTCAACTACTGACTGTATCACAATAAATCTTTTTCACTTTGAAGCATAGAAAACCCTATACCTGTGCTGTAATTGTATCATTATCGGTATATGGGGTTCCTGGACCCATTCACTGAGCACTGCAATAACACAGTTGAGTGCTAGGCACCATTTTTTTGGGCTTTGGAATGAGAAGGAGAAGGGCAGACGGTCGTTGTTCGGATCACATGAAGGACAGGCGGAAATGAATTCCAGAGTATCTCTCCACATGGAGGGCCTCCAGTAATGAGTAATGAGTTGACTAGTCTTTCTCTAACCGGCATGGTCGGTTAATTTGTAAGAGTGACCCCACAGCAAGATTTGTTTCCAATCTGACTTACACAAAAGTCCTTCCTGAGGAATCTTGGAACAAATCCTCTGCAGCCATAGCAAACATCTCAGAGGGCTTAATGACATGTTGGGGTTCTTCGTTCTTGTTGATGATGATATCGGTGTCTCACCGACAAGCATGTAACAGGATCAGAGGGCAAGGTGGTACCACCGAAAACTGGGATGATTTTTTACTGACTAGACACCCCTTGTGGCAATATTAACCCCAACGAGCACCTCTGCTGATTTCCCGTCAAGGATGGGTTTGTGAGTACGGAGCCAAAGCAGTGCCAGGAGAGTGGGTGAGACAGGTTGGGAAAAACCAGTAATGCTACCTGCTCAGAAACAGTGTATGGGTTGAGGTAAGGGCTTTACTATCAATAGAGCATATAAAGAAGGACTGGATACGGACGTGCTGGAGCTTCAGGGAGATATTCACTGCCTATAGGTGGGAAAGGATTTGATATTGCTGTTCCTGTAGGTTAGACATCTCACAGTAAAGTTTGGACAAAGGTGGAGCAAGTGGGATCCATGACCTGAGCAAACTAGAGGGGCATGGCTAAGTGCCTCCGGGTTTTCACCAGATTCTCTGCGGTTGGACTTGGCTGCAAGTAGACACCAGGTACCACTCCAGAGCAGTCCCTGAACAGTCACCGAACTGCAGCAGCTGAAACTAAGGGTCAGGGTCGGAGTGGCGGACACGAAGTATCAGGCAGGACAGGATCACAGGCAGGGTGTAAACTGGTACTGGTTCAGACAGGGCGAGTTCTGGTTTACGTTCAGACTGGACTGCTG
Source organism: Allobates femoralis (assembly GCA_033576535.1). Lineage (NCBI taxonomy): Eukaryota > Metazoa > Chordata > Amphibia > Anura > Aromobatidae > Allobates > Allobates femoralis. The sequence goes on from JARQOC010000002.1 coordinate 28,575,261, forward strand.
ATAGACAGGTTGGGTTAAGGTTCAGGCAGAAAAGGTTCATTTACAAAAGAGCATGGGTATACAGGAGTATGGGTACAAAGAAGCTTGGGTAAAAAAAACACTGGTACACAGGAGCACAGGTACTGGCTCAGGGACCTGACAATGGTCTAGCTGGCAAGTACTGACTAGTAAATAAAGTTGATCAAGCACCTTCCTACAGGGGAGGGTGCCTTAAAAAGTTAGTGCATCAAAGCTATAGACTGGGGCACTTCCGGAGTACGCAAACTGTCCCTTTAAGAAGCGGAGAGTGTGCTTGGGAGTGACATAAGTGCATGGACAGAACACCTGTGCGATGTGTGCAGGTCCTGGGAGCTGCAGTGGGGACTGGAGCAAAATCCGGAGGAACACATGGGCGGCCACAGACATATAGTAAGTGCGTTGGCGTCTCTGTCAGGTGGAGGAACTGGAGCAGGACAGAGACCCCGGCATTACATGCACATTAAGAAAAATGTGGATTTATTGGATATAAGATGTTAGATTGCAGATATCAAAGTATCATTTTAATCAGTTTTCTATGACCTACCTGAAAGATTTGCTTTAATAATTGGCTCTTAATTCTCTCTATATTATTAAATTTGTCAATGCTGGGTATTTACTTGATCACCATCAGCAGTCCTGAGCCGGCAACAGAGCAGAGCACCCTGTCAGGTATGCAGAGACCAGTGAAGTCACTTGCAGGAGAGGCGCTGGACTCTGCACGCCGGGCATTCTGACACTGCACACTGACAGTGCACTCTGCTCTGTTGTCGACTCGTTACTACTGATATGAGTTTGCAAAAAAAGAGTGCGCTGTCATTGTACACAATCCATAGTGCACAGCCAAGCTCCGGAAAAGAATGTCTCTAGAGACCCTTTATTTCAGGTAGGGTACCTACTGTACCCGGATGACGCTTCGTTTGAGTATCCCAGCATACCCTGGGGATTCTCAAACGAGGTGTCATCACACAGGAAATAGGGAAGAAAAATAGAAAAGCAGTTTTCCCATATGTGACCCTTAAATGAAACGTAGGCCGTAGAAGTGAAGAAGGGTCTTCTGGATTTTTGAGGCCTCCTTTTTAATCCATATATTTTTTCCAGTCAGTATTTTAATTCACAGAGGCCTTAAGAGCCAAAACACAAGAAACACCCCCAAAAAACTCCCATTTGGAAACTGGACCCCTCTAGGAGATCATCTTGGGTGTGTAGGGAGTACTTGGATTCCACTGATGTTTTAAAGATTTTTAGAACAACGAGTCGTGAAAATGATCAATTAGATTAGGCAAAAAATATTTAGCTATTCCCAAATGGCAATAAGAGAAATAATTACCCCAATTTTCAGCAATTTATCCTGGGATGGAAACCCCCTATTTGTGGTCATACAATACTGTTTGGGTTCAGAAGAGAAGTAGAGGAATTTGGCTTTTGGAGTGCAAAGTTTAGTGGAATGGTTTTGGTTTGCAAACCCTGAAGCACCGTTACAGTAGACATCCCCCTCCTGGGAGTGACCCCATATTAGAGACTTCAAAGTGTAAAGGCTCCTGTGAACGATCCCAAGCATTAACCATAATACAGGAAGTGCCTGGCGTCTCCTGCAAACAGATTGCAGCTCCTGCGTTGCCGTTGAGTATGATCAGGGTGTGAATTGCTTTAATTTGAGGGATTTATCACCTCTGGAGGAAGCGTTATATAAATTGCTCAATTCTCAACAGAATACTTGAAATCATTTTCCCTAACACGTATGTCGCGGTGTCATGAAATAAAGTCTGTATCCTGCTGGGTCGGTTTGCAAACTCCATTAGCAGCAGGTGTCATCACAGATTTGACTAGTATGATCATTTACAGTTTTCACCCAAACTCGAGGGCGCTGCATGGTTGTACTCGACAGCAGAAACATGTACCTGCAGCATATCCGAAAACCACGGCAGTTCCCGGTAAGATGGTGTTAGCTACCGTGTTTCCCCGAATATAAGACAGTGTCTTATATTGATTTTACCCCCAAAAGTCCCACCCTGTCTTATATTCGCGGTATGACTTATATTAAAAAAAAAAAATGAGAACAATGAAAAGTCCCAGCCCCATACAGTATGCCACTGCAGCCCCAGCACAGTACCGTTAAAACTGCAACTCCGCCGCACAGCCGACTTGCGGTACACTTGCGGCATACTTGTGGCAGGTCCCCATACAATGTACGGTACTGTATGGGACACTTGCGGCAAGGTGCGGTAACCGCACCTTGCCGCAAGTGTCCCATACAGTACCGTACATTGTATGGGGACCTGCCGCAATGTGCCGCAAGTCGGCTGTGCGGCGGAATTGCGGTTTTAATGGGCAAGTCGGCAAGGAAACATCCTTACTTTTTAGGGTAATGGCGGCCTCGGGCTATGGATTCCTCCGCGGTGCAGGGCGTTGTCCACATGCTTCTTCATGCAGGAGCTTCTGGCCAATCAGCACTCGAGCTGCTGAGCCAATCAGCGCTCGAGATGCTGGGGAGCCGCTGGCCAATCAGAAGCTCCTGCCGGCAGCGGTGACGTCATGCGCACAAGATTAACCATATACCCTCGGGGTTACCTGCGGCACCTGAGGGCAGAGGGGAGCCCACGGGGGACAGCGGACCTGCGGCTGCACCTGAGGGCAGAGGGGAGCCCACGGAGGACAGCGGGGCCAGTGGGACAGCGGGGACACAGGTAAAACATGCAATGGGCAAAAATGGCACTTTAGCGGTACCCTGTCTTATATTCCCCGAAAATAGGTCACCCTCTTATAATCGGGGTATGACATATTGGAAAATTCTGCGCCAGCCCTGCCCTGACATATTCGGGGGTGACTTATTTTCGGGGAAACAGGGTATATGTACGGGCGATCTATCTCCTGGAATCTCAGAGCTTAGCGCTGATGTCTTGTGTGGTCATATGTGTTGCATTATGTAGCATTGCAAAAATTCTGCCCCTGCCAGAAACGTCTCATCTTCCTTGTGAAAAAAGAAAAAAAAAAAAAAAAAGGAATAGGACATATTAAAGTTAAACATGTCTGACCCTCCCGTTAAGAGAGAATTGGGCTGCCGCCCTATACATCCACCGGTTCTCCAATGTATATGGCCACGTTCACTCTGTTCAACTAGGTTCCATTACACAGAGAACGGGCAAACAGCACACAGTTCTAGTCTCTGAAATATTCAGACTTCACAGGGCTGAATCCCCACAAAAGATATAAGCAGGTAAGTTTGTAATATCTTATATCTTACCCTCAAAAAAATCCTTTAACTAGCTAACCCAGACAGCTAACCTGATATCTTAAAGGAGTTGACCAGAATTAGAAAAATATTACTCCAAAAAAAGTGCCGCCCCTGTCTATAGGTTGCACTAGGTACTGAAGAAATCCCTTCAACAGAGTTGATCTTCAAGAAGATAGGAGCCGCCAGAAGACGGGAGCCGGGAGCAGCCAGAAGAAGGGAGCAGCCAGAAGACGGGAGCAGCCAGAAGACGGGAGCAGCCAGAAGACGGGAGCAGCCAGAAGACGAGAGCAGCCAGAAGACGAGAGCAGCCAGAAGACGAGAGCAGCCAGAAGACGAGAGCAGCCAGAAGACGAGAGCAGCCAGAAGACGAGAGCAGCCAGAAGACGAGAGCCGCCAGAAGACGGGAGCCGCCAGAAGACGGGAGCAACCAGAAGACGGGAGCAACCAGAAGACGGGAGCAACCAGAAGACGGAGAAGAAGCTCTCCGGTTTCCTCCCACATTTCAAAGACATACTTCCCAGATCTTGGCAAAAGTGGACCGAAGGAACCTCCCCTGGGCCTGGTTTGGGGCATATACTGTCGCTAAGGTGTACGAGACGCCAGAGATGTCACACAACAAGATTATATATCCGCCCGCCGGGTCCACTAAAACTTTCTTCTGTTCAAACTGTAGAGATGCGCTAACCATCAAGCAAACCCCTGCTTTTTTTGCGACATGATTAGAAAAGTAAATATGGGGGTACCTCGGATTGGACAGTTGTCTATTATCCATTTCCAGCAGGTGCGTTTCCTGTACGCATACTATGTCTGCTCGTGTCCGAGACACCTCCCTCCACAAGAACGACCTTTTTGCCGGAGAATTCAATCCTTTAGGGTACCTTTACACACGGCTACATTTGTAGCTTGTCACCAGGTAACTTACTGGTTGCAGTGAAATCATGGATTCATGATTCCATTTGTACACAGCAACAAGATAGAACCATGTATCCATGATTTCACTGCAACCAGTAAGTTACCTGGTGACAAGCTACAAATGTAGCCGTGTGTAAAGGTACCCTTAGCGTTAATGGACACAATCTTGAAACTCATGGCGAGTCTATGAGAGACGATGGGGTGGACAGCCAAGCTTCAGCCGCAGTTAACCAGCTGAATGACAGTTGAAAAAGAAACTATAAAACAAAACAAAAAAGAGAAGACAGAGGAAGAGAAAAAGAGCTGACTTGCAGAGAGAAAAAGTAAGGAGGACAAGACAGATAGAGCGACAGACGGCAAAGATTACAAGAGGATGTGGGGAAAGAAGGGGGATAGACGGGTACAAAGGGGGAGACGGGAAGATAAGGAGGGGGACAAATAGGTGTTTAACCAAAATTAAGATAAAAAAAAGTTAGGACCAAATGTGGCAAAAGGGTTAGGGGAAAAAAAAAAAGGGAACAACAGTATATCAGGAAGAAAAATTACAGCTACTCATTAACATAGATGTAAACATTAAATTGCTCACAAACATGAGCTAAGGGGGAAGTACACCCGCGTAGGAGAGGGGTAGCTCTCCTAACGTCTCCCTAACACCCACACATAGTTGAGAGTCAAGGGTTAAGCGGGTTACTTCAGGACTAACCAGGCGTCACCCAGGAGGTTCACCCTATAGTCCAAACAGAGAAGCCCAGCATTCAGCAAAGGCGAGCCTCCTCCGGTACTCCATCAGATATCACTGTCCCGTCAGGTACGGTTTGCATTTCGGCCTCGGTTCTCGGAGGGGGTGGAGGATCTAGGTGAAGCCGCTTCCTCTGCTCCCTTCAGATGCCAATCCAGCAGTGCTTTTCTCAGTTTAGTTGGGGAGGCAAACGAATGACGGGAGCCCTTGTATCGAAAGGTGACGTACACCGGAGTCCCCCAGGCATACTGTAGATTGTTGTCCCTTAGAACTGCGCAATATGGCGCGAATTCGCGGCGTCGCGCCAGCGTCCCTGGCGAAAGATCCGGGAACATAGACCAGGAGTCGTATGGGTGCTCTGTGATAGGGTTCCGGCGCAGAGTGTGTAGGAGAACGTCACGCATCTTTGGCGTCACTAGGTGAACCATGACATCTCTGGGAAGGTCTTTATTTATCTTAGGAGAGCGCGGCAAGCGATAGATCTTTTCCACCTTAAGTTCTGTTAAGGCTGCGTCTGGTGCAATAATACGGAAAAAGGGTAATACTGTCGCCTCAGAGATCTCCTCATCCTCCGTCTCCGCAATTCCTCGGATCTTTAAGTTACCCTGGCGGAATTTGTCTTCCATAGCCCACATGGATGCTTTTAAATCTCGCATATCAATTCCCATATCATGGAAGTCGTCAGCCATAGCGTTGTGCACCTCTGCATATTCAGCCATCTTGTTTTCTAGATGGCTCGTGCACTCACCCATAGCGGCAACGTCCGCCCTCAATTCATGAACTATGTCCCGGACATCCTCCTTCATGGCGCGGCGTAAGTTGTCCAGTAGTCCCTGTATGGAGGCATGTGTGATCGGGGGTTCTTTGTCAGCTGTTTCTCCTAGCTCCCGCTCAGCCTGCTCGCGGGGGGAGCGAGGGGCCCGTGCAGAGCAGGAAGCCGCAGCCGCCGCCAGTGCCATCTTGGAAGGTGAGGGGACGGGGCGCTCAGGGGTAAAGTAATCCGTTACCCTCTGCAAGGCCGTACGGGACCGAGACCCGGTCCTGGGCATGCCGGGAGGTAGAGGAAGCCGCAGGCTCTAAGAAGAAGTCGGTTCGGGCGGTATATCGCCGCTAAGCACCGAAGGACAGCTCACCTTCACCGGAGCTCACTGCTCAAGCGTCCTTCATTGTCTGTACCAGGACACGCCCCCCCTCTCAAAGACATACTGATAGGATGTTTAGTTTGTTAGCCCCGATGGGGACAGTGTTGCAAATGTATGTAAAGTGCTATGGAATTAATAGCGCTATATAAATGAATATATTGTTGTATAATCTTTTATAAAAGTGCAATATCAATCTCCCCTCAAGTAGCCTGACTGACAGCTCCTAAATGTCTCATCCCTACTGCTGCTAAAATCTCTACACATGCAGTCTAATCGGCAGGTCCTCAATGTGCCTCCTCCCTTTAGCTGATAATCCCCTCACTTGGTCTGATTAACATCTCTTCAGGATTCCTCCTTCCTGCTGCAGTCGAGTCTCTTTCCGTCTAGCCTAATTGGCAGCTCTTCACCGTCCCCCTTCCCTGTTGCAGAATCTCCAACAATTAAGACTGATGGCAGCTCCTCAGTATCCTTCCTCCCTGCTGCTGAATCTCTGCCCACATAGCCTGAATGACATCTCATTAGTTTTGTTCAAATATTTTTTATTGGTTTAAAAATAAACATATACCGTAAGTAACAAATATTAGTATCTTGTCAAGGTCAACAATGCCTTACAATTGTAGTTTGCCACATTCCTAACATTGACATTCGCTCATTTAATTTATATAATCCTTAAACATTACAAAGGTTTTATTTGCAGTTTGGACCTAATGAGTGTAGTCATACTTGGTGTCCCTCCTCCATGCTGCTGTTAAATCTTTACACACACAATCTGTTTGGCAGCTCCTTAATGTCCCACTCCCCGTTGATGAATCTGTGACAATCTAGTCTGATTGATATCTCCTCAGTGTACCTCCTCCCTGCTGCTGTTAAATCTCTACACACAACCTTTTGTGTATTGTCAGTTTCCCAGGGTCCCTTCTCCCTGTTGCTGAATCTCCACTGATGAAGCCTGATGGACAGCTCCTCGGTATCCCTCCTTCCTGCTGCTGAATCTCTGTCCTCTTAGCCTGACAGCAACTTAATATCCCCTTCCTGTTGATGAATCTCTGCCCATCTAGCCTGATAAATATATCCTCACTGTCCCTCCTCCCTGCTGCTGAATCTCTACCCACATAACATGATTGACCGCTCTTAAGTGTCCCTCCTCCCAGTTGCTGAAACTCCACTCATGAAGCCTGATGGGCATTTCCTCAGCATTCCTCCTCCCTGCTGCTGCTCAATCTCTGCCCACATAGCCTGTTTGACTGCTCCTTAGTGCACCTCCTCCCTGCTGCTGCTCAATCTCTGCCCACATAGCCTGTTTGACCGCTTCTTAGTGCACCTCCTCCCTGCTGTTGAAATCTCACATCTCAATACACGCTGCAGATGTCAAACGGGTTGCTCAATGTAACATAAGGATGATGCAGCCATTCTTATGGGGATTTTTAAAGTAATTATTTCAGCCTCATGGGGCCTGACATAGATTTGAAATTTGTTACAGATCTGTGTTAAGACTTTTTTAAAGGTAGCGCACCGTCATATGTCAACTATCTGGATTAAAAGTGATGTTTGCTTGAACTTTTAGGCCCAAACCCTGAGGGATTTTGGTGACAACATCTCGCCTGCTGTTAGGTGTGGTGTTATCATGGAGACCTTGTCTGGATCCCAAGCACCAAACACACAAGAACGGTCATTATCACCGCCAGACAGGAGGTTCATTCCTTGATAGAGTCTCCATGACACCTAACAGAAGACAGGAGGAGACACAACATCAGAATCCCATAGTGCGGCCGAGGCTTTAATTCTAGAAGTTCAAGCATTCATATGTGTCAACTTAAAAGGACATTGGCCAAAACTGACAAAAAGACATATGCTGACGTCCTCCATGCTACTGCTTCTGAACATGTTCTACAAGGAGTCAGAGGAGCAGGAATCCCTCTGTGTGCGCTGTGCATGGGAGACATCAGAGCAGCTTGTCTACACCCACCAGCTCAGAGACAACTGATAATTACAGAGAGCAGAGAGGAAAACTGATGAGAAATGCAGGATGGCAACTTAATCTGGAAAAACTAATCCTTGAACCAACAGGCACACTTAAGGTAGGTTTTCTTCTTCTAAGAATAGAGATCCGATATTGGAAATGAAGTAGACCTACCTGCAATACATAAAACAAAATGCTGAGCACCCACTTGATCTTCGCTAGCTGAGCCGTCCTCGCCTTCACTGTTGGAGAGAAACAAGAAGAGAGAATCAAACAAAAAATAATCATGTAGATGTTATATAATGACAAGACCAATGATGCTCCCCCCTCCCTGATGCAGCTCTCATGACCGGATGGTGCTCCTAGCGTTTCTTTATAAAGCTATTAGTGGGTGACTGCTGCATTCTCCCCGCAGGTGATCGAGTGGCCACCAGGGCTGTGGACTCTAACTCCACCAAAATGGACACCAACTCCAATTCCACAACCAGGGCCGTTAAGTCAGTAAACCAAACATCCGACTCCTCAATTTCCCTGAATCCGACTCACAATTCATCAAAATGGACACCAACTCCGACTCCACAGACCTGGTGGCCACAGAGGAAGTGCCCTAAAGTCCTCACCATACTTTATCTTCAGTGCCAATTACGGTCCTTTCTTGTAGAAAAACCACTGTTACCTGCATTCACTGTAGGGATAGCTGCTGGAGGAGGGAGAGTATTGGTTTACAGCAGGGTTATAGGCAGAGTTTATTGACTTACAGTCCTTCTATAGGTATACTGCTGCTGTAACCTAAAAACATAAGTACATTTCAGGGCTACATACTTTCTTTTCTTTATTAATGCTGGAAGATTTGCAGGAATATATTATACACCGTGTGCAGAATTATTAGGCAAGTTGTATTTCAGAGGATTATTTTTATTATTGATCAACAACTCTGTTCTCAATCACCCAAAAGACTCATAAATATCAAAGCTTAATATTTTGGAAGTTGGAGTGTTTTTTTTTTTATAGATTTGGCTCTTAGGAGGATATCTGTTTGTACAGGTAATTATTACTGTGCAGAATTATTAGGCAACTTAATAAAAAACAAATCTATTCCCATCTCACTTGTTTATTTTCACCAGGTAAACCAATATAACTGCACAAAATTTAGAACTAAACATTTCTGACATGCAAAACCAAAACCCAAAATAATTAGTGCCCAATATCGCCCCCTTTCTTTATGATGACACTCAGCAGCCTCCATAAATAGATTCTGTCAGTTGCTTGATCTGTTTACGATCCACATTGCGTGCAGCAGCCACCACAGCCTCCAGACACTGTTCCCAGAGGTGTACTGTTTTCCCTCCCTGTAGATCTCACATTTTAGGAGGGACCACAGGTTCTCGAGGGGGTTCAGATCATGTGAACAAGGGGTCATGTCTTTATTTTTTCTTCTTTTAGACCTTTACTGGCCAGCCGCGCTGTGGAGTAGTTGGATGCATGTGATGGAGCATTGCCCTGCATGAAAATCATGTTTTCTTGAACGATACCGACTTCTTCCTGTACCACTGCTTGAAGAAGTTGTCTTCCAGAAACTGGCAGTAGGTCCGGGAGTTGAGTTTCACTCCATCCTCAACCCGAAAAGGTCCCACAAGTTCACCTTTGATGATACCAGCCCATACCAGTACCCCACCTCCACCTTGCTGGCGTCTGAGTCGGAGTGGAGCTCTGTGCCCTTTACTGATCCAGCCTCTGGCCCATCCATCTGGCCCATCAAGGGTCACTCATTTCATCAGGCCATAAAACCTTTGATGTCTGGGACCCACGGAGCCTGATCCGGCCTACTCCACGTCCGCACCTCCAGAAAACAGCCACACAGTCCTCCATGCAGCCTTCAGGTAAGACCCCATAGGGTCCCAATCTTCTGAAACCACCGTTCCTGATGCTCCCTGTCCAAGGACAGGGAACCAAATGGCATGAGGAGAGGAACCACCCCTTTTAAAGCCTGATGGTTCCCTGTCCTTGGAGGGTGGATCCCTCTCTCTTTATGGGTGCTGTCATGGCTGACCAATAAATCAGTCTTAAGATATTTCTTGGCCCAGTCTTGACGTTTTATCTTATGTTTCTTGTTCAGAGTTGGTGTTTTTCAGCCTTCCCTTACCTTGGCCATGTCCCTGAGTATGGCACACCTTGTGCTTTTTGATACTCCAGTAACGTTGCAGTTATGAAATATGGCAAAACTGGTGACAAATGGCATCTTGGCAGCTTCATGCTTATTTTCCTCAATTCATGGGCAGTTATTTTGCGCCTTTTTTGCCCACACGCTTCTTGCGACCCTGTTGGCTATTTGCCATGAAACGCTTGATTGTTCGGTGATCACGCTTCAATTTGCAATTTCCAGACTGCTGCATCCTCTGCAAGACATCTCACAATTTGGACTTTTCAGAGCCTGCAATCTCTCTTCTGACCCATTTTGCCTAAGGAAAGGCATTTGCCTAATAATTAAGCACACCTTATATAGGGTGTTGATGTCATTAACCACACCCTCCTCATTACAGAGATGCACATCACCTGATTTACTTAATTGGTAGTTGGCTCTCAGCCTATACAGCTTGGAGTAGGACAACATGTATAAGAAGTATCATGTGATCAAAATACTCATTTGCCTAATAATTCTGCACAGTGTATACCTAACTTAAAATGCGCAAGGCGGGCGCTAAGGGACGGGGAAGTAGACGTACTGTACTGCTGATGGTGCATAGAGGCCAAGGCGTGGGGCGGATGGAACTGGGTCTGCAGTGGGAGCAAAACAAACACGCTCATGCACGAGACCTAGCTTCCTATCCCGCTTTGTAGGGCAGGAGTGAGGAACTCCAGGCCTCAAGGGCCGCCAACAGTGCACATTTTCAAGATTTCCTTAGTATTGCAAAGGGCTTGGAATCATCACCAGTGCAGGAGATTATATTATAACCATACTAAGGAAATCCTGAAAACACGACCTGTCGTGGCCCTTGAGGTCTGGAGTTCCCCACCCTGTTGTAGGGGGTCGCGGGACACCACACTTGAAGCAAGAAAGAACAGGTGGTCACTCGGATGGCAGATAAAGTTTCCAGTGTGTTGCCCAGCACCCGGCATCTCCCACACGGTCCAGCCTCACTAGCCAAGAGTCTGGACCACATAATCCACAACATTCCTCATGATGAAGCATATGCGTGTTTAAAGCAAAGCGAAACGTACGTAAGGAGTCTGATATGGAGGTTTCTATCTTTTATCCTGCACTAGCACCTTATTCAATTGATCTGTTGTGCACCTTTGTATGAAGTTACTTTAGCATATGCACTTTATGGGACGCTGCAATAGGCTTTGTGAGCTGCCAGTCTATATTCTGATTACTATGGCTGCCTCACTAGAAATTTAATGAATTAACTATTTGTGAACCAATGCTGATTTGTCCTATGAATGTGCAATTGTGTTATATACTGTGCGCCCCTATCTTTTGTTTATGGACTATGTACATGTGTCTTTACATGATGCACCTTGTTTCCTGCATACTTATGTTTATATGTGTCTCTAATAAATTGATTTATATGATTGTTTAAGCAATTGTTTGACTCCACATGTATTTCTCCTTTTGATACAATGTTATTCAAGTGTTGAGTTGCTCAGCTAATCAGGCAATCACCTGATAGCTGCATATTAAAGTAAAACCATATGGAATATGTATATTTAATGTTCAATTCTTTGTCCTAGCCAGCATTCAGTTGTCTTTACCCAAGCCACTATTTTTCACGGTGTGCCATCCCCCTTTACAGCAGCACGTGTAATACCATCAAACAATGCAATTCCCATGCCCTGACACCATACGCAATAACGTGGGTAAGGGTCCCACTTACCGACCAACACGTGAACAAGTACTTGTGGCCAGGGATACTATGATTACCTAACAGCACACTGAGTGTATCTTGTGGAGGCAGGACTGAGTGGGGAACACTATTAAACTATCACTTTCATTAAACCCTCTCAGCATCTGTCTGTCAACTGAAAATGCGGTCACGCTGACTTTTATCATAATGAACAAGGCCTGTATTGGCCCAGACTTCTCAACCCCACCGGATGACAGCAGCGGAACCTAAAGCCAATTAAAATGTTCTTTTTTTTCCGGTGAATTCCCATGCACCCCTTCCCACCCAAAAGAGGGTATACAGTTCATAGTATCTTCTTTTTCTTGTCCTCCACCATATCAACAGGGTCATGATGCAACCCTCCTGGGGTAAAACTGCATAGGCTTTACCAGTCTAGGAGTCCCACTCCCTCAAAAGTGGAAACAACTGTTTTATGAGGCCCTCCTCTACATGTCTACCAGGGTGTATTGCAGTCCCTCCTTTTAATTTTTGGCAACTCTTGCTTAGTGCATAGGCTTTATGAGTCTAGGAGTCTGTCTAAACATACTAACAGATTTGTTACATCGAGTCCCTCCTAATTTATAGTCTTTTTTAATTACAGGGTGCTGTATGCGGGGTCACGTCCCTCCTTTATGTGTAATACAAGGGTTGTTAATCGGGACGAGCCCTCCTTTATGTGTAATACAGGGTGTACCGGAGTACCTCTTCCTTCTAGTTTTTGGCAGTTCTTGCATTGTCCGGATAGGCTTTGTGAAGTTCACAGTCCCTCCTTCATAAAGTAACCATGTCACACACCACATGCCCGGGTTAGGGAGTAAAATGTTGCACTTACATTTACCGGTGACTCCCGGTGGGTGTAGCTTTTTCCCCCTCTACTATATCATCTACTGTAGTCATAGATGACGGGGAAATACAGTGAGGTGGACTGGCTATTAAGGAGTGTTTTTTTTCTCTTTTTAATATTGCCCTATATACAAGCCATTATAAAGGAAATTTAGTTTCCTAACATTTTTACCTGTAAAATCCATCCTATCTTTGGTTTTCTATGCTTTATTGTAAGTAGGTGAAAGTGGAGTAATACAACATTGCTCCCAGCAGCACCTGAGTGACAGCATCTTCTCCATGCTGTTTCCATCCATTTCAGCAATTTTACAGCCTCTAGCCCTCCTATTAGGTGTTGCGGAAAAAGGCTTGAGTTTCCCATTGATTTCCATCACACTTGGTACTTCAGTTGAGCCCATCCAAGTGTTCGACCTGCTCGATTTGAATACCGAGCACCCGAGCAGGTGGACCATCACTATATATTACCAATAAAGTAAGTGAGGTGGACTATTTCCAACTAGTGGCTCAATCACGGGCAGCTCCGAAAACACGGAACAGGTTGAGGTGGAGTCAAGAGACACCTAGAACACATTAAATTGTCAATAGGCCCAGACTGATAGGTGTAAGGACTCGGAGGCCTTTATGCCTCATGTATGTGGAATGTTTTAATATTAGAGTCCTAGTGGCACTAGGGATGTTCTAATATTATAGAAACCTGGCACTAGGGTCATAATCATTTGGAATAATAAAGACTTTTCAATTTACAGAAAGTGTAAAATAACAAACTGTACCATACTCATCTTATCAGTCCGGTGTCTGGATCCCAAGACCCCAGCTGGTTTCTGGCCTCCAAAAACGACACAGAGGCGCGAGAACTGTATCAAATCCACCGGCTGTGGAGTCAGTGGCCATTTTGGTGGAGTCTGAGTCGGTATAAAATGGACCAACTCTGACTCCTAAAATATATAAGTAGTTCAATGCTGAACATTACTATTATGAATGATTATGTTCTATCTAAATAGCTTGATGATTGTATAATAATAATGATTTAAATGAATTAAAAGCCTGATGTTACCATTGTACTACAATAACTTTATCACTTAAACATGAGCCGTGTATGAGGGAGTCAGAGTTGTGGAGTCAGGGAAATTAAGGAATCGGAGTCAATGGTTTGGCTTACCGACTCCACAGCCCTGATCCAAATCATTGCATTAGGCCCTCAGCTGCAATGACAACCGATCAGAACCCTGTAATGGTGTTGTGGGCGTCAATGGGGTGACAAAAGTATCGCCCTCCCTCTTACTGCATAGATGCCACAGTCACTATTAACTGTGGCATATAAGAAGTTTAATGGCTGGGATCGGAGCAATGATGGCCACATATATGCATTGGATAGAAGAGATTGCTGCATTGTTGAGTGAACCCTTATGGTGTCATCACACCTGGCGACGTCGCTAGCGACATCGCCGAAAAAGTGACGTATCAGCGATGTCGCTAGCGACGTCGCACTGTGTAAACGAGCGGCGCGACCGCGTTTTATCGCTGGTCGCAAGTTTACGGGAAGAACCGTAAACCTGTCAACCGGCGACCTGCGATAAGGCTGGATCGCGCCGTGTGACATCGCCAGAGCGATGTCGGCGGCGATCCAGCCTATACTGCAGCGTTGCTGCGGATCGCTCGCTGGGCTGAGCCCAGCCCAGCGAGCGATGTCACCACCCGCATCGCTGCGGTGTCGCCGGCCGCAGCGATGCTGTGTGACAGCTGGCCAGCGATGTCGGAACCGAGCGGGCACCCGCGCATAGCTTCCGACATCGCTGGCCAGATCGTGCTGTGTGACGGCACCATTAGATGCAATTATGTGTGTCGTGGGCTCAGCTCAACAGCCTGTGCCATGAATAAATTACTCAGGGTGGGAAGAGGTTAAAGGGTTTTTCATCTCTGGGATTGTTTATGGCACTATGTGTCGATAATGTCTTATTCACAGAATAAGTAGTCATGACCATGTTGGCCCAGCAATCAGATCTTGACAACCATGCATATGCCATAAATCCCTTCCCAATGTCCTCCATCAGTTGCAGCCATCGTATAGGTGCATTGACAATTAAAAAGTTACAGGTATGAAAAAAAAAAAAAAATATAAAAAAGTGTAGGAACATTTTTTAAAAAAAAGGCCTGATCGTGAATGGGTTACTAAGGCTTGCGTATTTTGCAATCCGTGTGAAAATGGATGCCCAGGGATAGATTTTCGTCTCCATTGACTTTCAATGGTGACGGATGGGACTTGCTTGTGTATCCAGTGGTCACAGTTTTTCCACGGATCTCTGTGTCTGCATATTTTTACGACACAAAGAACGCAGAATGTTGCAAACGTATTGTGCAAAAAAACGCGGTCACACAGACATGCACGAATCTGTGGCCATACATCTGGAATTGAAATGGAGCTCTGTGGAGCATGGATCCAAAACAACACGGATCTGTGTGCAGAGATCACTTTTGCAGAACTAAGCATTCTCGGAATCAAGATTGAGCATCTCCCGTATCTATCCATCTGGACACACGTCTGTGTTTATGATACACATATGTATGTGTACCTATAAGTATACAAACATATACACAGATATATGTATCCAGATGGATAGACATCTATATGTACATGTTTAAAAATATACATACATCTGGATACATATAGGTACACATATACAGATACATAAACATCGCATCATCTATGTATCATCATCCATCGATACATCTATGTATATTAACAAATTTTGAGAACAAAAAAGCCGCACTCACCGACAACTGGATCTCTTTGTTCTTTTATTCATAGTCCATCTTTACAATGTAAGACCATGTTCAGCAGGGAGGGGAGTGCACGGGGGGGGCGGACGACGGTTCACCGTTTCGCGGCCGTCTGCCGCTTCTACGGGTCCCGTTGTAAAGATGGACTATGAATAAAAGAACAAAGAGATCCAGTTGTCGGTGAGTGCGGCTTTTTTGTTCTCAAAATTTGTTACTGGACATTTGCCTGTTAGCCAGCACCACACGACTGTCCCGCAGCCCTAAGTCACATAGTGACATTGGCATTCTGTGCGTTAGTGCCCAGCATATCTTATATTGTGGACATCTATGTATATGTGTACCTATATATATACATAGACATACATATATACAGACATAGATATGCATTCATATGTATGCATATGTAGAAATCCAAGTCTGGGCTTAGATATAGATATATTATATATACATACACATACATACATACATATATAGGTATACCTATACACCTGGTAACATACATACGTCAAAAAGCCATACACACTGGTGCAAACGGATGCTCACGCAACATTATTACAACAGATCCTGTTGATGGATCCATCTAAATAATGTTGTGGCATCTGTTTTTACAATTCTATGGAGGTCCTTGCATATGCAGGTTTAACATGCATGCACACAGAATGCAAAATAAGCAAGTGTGAAACCAGCCTACAAACAAGAGAACCAAAACGCACCTCCATTATTTGCTCTCTCCATGACTTTGGCCTGGGGCAGGTAGAACAACACTCACATGATGATCCCTGTTGATACAAACACCTTCTCCAGACTGTTGGGGAAGACCCTTGTTTACCGAGACATCTCAGACAATCGGATTTATTTACAGGGTATTCGAGTTTACCTTGCATGACAAAGCCCCTTTATGATTTAAAAACCCCGAAATTAAAAGAACAGTTCTGTAGGGTCCAGCCATTCACATGGAAAAGGCCATAAGAAAGACCTGCAGGTCCATGTAGTGTAGTCTGCCACTGCATTGTATATATGGTGAAATTCCTGTAGTTGGGGTGTCCAATAATCCATAAACAGTAAGAGCAAAGAGGACCCAGAAAACGTCTCCAAATATTTTGAATACAAATTTTATTTAATTCAGAATATCTGACATGTCCTAAATACCGGTGTAACTATACCCCCAGTCCAGACTACACCTGAAGGTATAAAGTGGCCTAAACTAGATTATACTCTGTGGTATAAATTGTCATAGGCCAAAATAAATATTACACCCCATCAGTAGCATTGAGCGAAACTAAAGAATTAATTTTCCAATATTTTATTGGGGATTCAGCTTTGTATTGCAAGAAAAGTGGGAAAGCCTTAAATCTTAAAGCTTTAAATACATGTAAGGTATTCCAATAAGAGGAAGCAGCTGTGTATGGTAAAAAAGAAAAGGTCTGCACACATTACAATGAATTAGAGACAGGGTGAGAATATCAGTGAAGTGATAACATTATGGCCTGGAGGGATTACGTCTAGGCCAGGGGTCTCAAACTCCAGGCCTCGAGGGCCGCACACAGTCCAGGTTTTCAGGATATCCATGGCATTTGACAGTTGGTGATCAAATGACCAACTGTCAAATTCCAAGGAAATCCTGAAAACCTGCACTGTGTGCGGCCCTCGAGGCCTGGAGTTTGAGACCCCTGGTCTAGGCTATTGTACACCTCCCAGGAATAGAGTTTATCCCCCGGGGTATACGGTGGCCTGAGCTAGACTGGTCTAGGCGAATTTACACCCCCGGGTACAGAGGTTATTCCCCGGGGTATACGGTGGCCTGAGCTAGACTAGTCTAGGCAAATTTACACCCCCGGGTACAGAGGCTATTCCCCGGGGTATGCGGTGGCCTGAGCTAGACTGGTCTAGGCGAATTTACACCCCCGGGTACAGAGGTTATTCCCCAGGATATATTGTGGCCTGAGCTAGACTGGTCTAGGCGAATTTACACCCCCGGGTACAGAGGTTATTCCCCGGGGTATACGGTGGCCTGAGCTAGACTGGTCTAGGCAAATTTACACCCCCGGGTACAGAGGTTATTCCCCGGGGTATACGGTGGCCTGAGCTAGACTAGTCTAGGCAAATTTACACCCCCGGGTACAGAGGCTATTCCCCGGGGTATACGGTGGCCTGAGCTAGACTGGTCTAGGCGAATTTACACCCCCGGGTACAGAGGTTATTCCCCAGGATATATTGTGGCCTGAGCTAGACTGGTCTAGGCGAATTTATACCCCCGGGTACAGAGGTTATTCCCCAGGATATATTGTGGCCTGAGCTAGACTGGCCTAGCAAATTTTACACCCCAGGTATAGGGTTTATCCCCCAGGGTATACTATAGCCTGGGCTCGACTGACCTAGGCTATTTTACACCCCTTGGTATAGAGTTTATCCCCCGGGGTATACTGTGGCCTGCGCCAGTCTGGCCTAGGCTATTTTACACCTCCTGGGTATAGAGTTTATCCCTCAGGGTATATAGACTGACCAAGGCCATTTTAAACCCCCTAGTATAGAGTATAACCCCCGGGATATACTTTGGCCTGGGCCATACTAGCCTAGGCTATTATACACTTACCAGGTATAGAGTTCATCCCTCAGGGTATACTGTGGCCTGAGCCAGACTGCCCTAGCCTATTTTACACCACCTGGTATACAGTTGATCTCCAGGGTTATACTGTGGTCTAGGCTAGACTGACCTAGGCTACTTTACACCTCCCGGGTATAGAGTTTATCCCCCAGATTATACTGTGCTCTGAGCCAGACTGACCTAGGCTATTTTACACCCCCTGGTAGAGAGTTTATTCCCTGGGATATACTGTGGCCTAAGCCAGAAAGGCCTAGGCTATTTCACATCCGGGGAATAGAGTTTATCTCATGGGGTATACAGTTGCCTGGGCCACGCTGACGTAGGCTATTTTATACCTGCGGGTATAGTTTATCCTCAATGGCATACTGTGCCCTGGGCAAGACTAAACCTGGGTACTACATTAGAAGGGTATATTGTGACCTGGAGGGGTATAGTTTGGCCTAGGACATTTTACACCCCAGGTTATACTCTGGTCTGAGCCAAACCATACCCAGGTTTAATCTGGAATGTGGTTAATTTGGCCTGCTACACTAGACACAAAACTTCATAGTTTATATTTTTGAGTTGAAGAAACTTTAAGTCATCTATTCATTATACTAAATGTTATCAAAACAAAAAAAAACATGTAACATAAGTACTATTAAAAAATTCCTTCCTACTATATACGCAATAGATAATTCCCTGGATCAACGCCCTATCAAGAATCTAGTATATATAACTGGTAATATTATATTCCTTCAACAGAGATTGATAGTTTTGTTTTTATTGTTCTTTCTGTCTATTATCCAATGACTTGCCTTTAGTTGACTTTACGGATTTCTATGCTTTTATGTTTGAACAAAAAAAAAAATCCCAAGTAAATCTAAAATAACAGACACAATACAAATATTGATGGTGGAGGGACCACTATATACTTTGTCTTCCATTTCTACCATTAAATGTTCTGCCGGTGACGCCACACTGCAGATGCCAGGACCAATCAACAGCATTCTAAGTTATGTATTTTGCCAGGAAACGTAATGATTGCGGTTTAAGTATTTGTGATTCTTACAATTTGTATTATCCCTCCCCATAGAGTTCTATGGTCCTTGCGTTATGGTTTTAGGTCATATTGCTTCACTATATTGTCGTATTAAAAAAATGTTGGCTTTTTTTGCAACATAAAGCGAATCTGTCGGCACATTTCAGAATACAATGTGCACACAATTCTTGTATAACTCTCTTAGGCATGATGAAGCAGGTGTACTTACTTTGAAAACTCATGTCGGAATGGCAGCATAATCTTTTGTGTGATTTTTACTGCTCGGGTAAAATAGCTGAACTCCCACGAAAGGGAATGCTATTAATACTCAGTTACTACACCATGTATGGAGAGGTTTTGGCCTTTTACATTTTGAAATTCCTGTTGCCACGAGTCCAGGTATCAACTGATAATTGGAGGTGCTGTGTATTAGATTCCTACCTGTCTGACATTGATAACTTATTGTAAAAAGCCCATCAGTATCAAAGTACTGGACAAATCCCTTCATTATTATTATTATTTACCGGCCTTCAGCTCGAACTGGAGCCATGGCTTGATGGATCAACACTCTGTACGAAGAACGATCTTGTGCAGCCTAGATAGGTCCACTAGGTTCTTTTCCAAGCCTTAATAGGCTCACAGGGTCTTCTCCAAGCCTAGAGAGGTCCACCAGGGTTTTAATTAAACCTAGTAACTTTACCAGGGTCTTCTCCAAGCTTAGATAAGTTTAATATGGTCTTCTGAAAGCAAAGATAGGTCCATGAGGGTCTTCCCCAAGCCTAAAAGAAGTCCACCAGTGTCTTCTCCAAAGCCTAGAGGGTCCACAGGGTCTTCCTCAAGCCTAGAGAGGTCCACCAGGGTCTTCCTCAAGCCTGGAGGTCCACTTGTTTGTATCAAGCCATCATGTTGCTGGTCTTCCTCTTCGCCTTGTTCCTTCTATTTTTTCCGACCATGAAAGTCCTTCTCCAGTGATTGCTCTCCTTCGTATGATGTGTAGACAAGTCGTAGCTTGCAATTGTTGCTTCCAGTAATATGTCCGACTTGATTTGTTCCACTATTAATTTGATTTGTTCTTCTTGCCATCCATGGTATTGATAATATCCTACGTCCTTCATCCACATTCTCAAGGTGTTAATTCTTTTGTCTTTCTGCATCGGCCAGGTGTCACATCCATATGTTACTACAGAAAAGACCAAACCTGTTCGGCCAATTCCAAGGGTCCGCTCAACTTGTAGACTGTGAGCCCTCGTGGGCAGGGGTCCTCTCTCCTCACCTACTGTATCCTCACCCATCCTTGTAGACTGTGAGCCCTCGTGGGCAGGTCCTCTCTCCTCACCTACTGTATCCTCACCCATCCTTGTAGACTGTGAGCCCTATGGGCAGGGTCCTCTCCTCTCTACTTCCTCACCTTACTGTATCCTCACCCATCCCTTGTAGACTGTGAGCCCTCATGGGCAGGGTCCTCCTCCTCACCTACTGATCCTCACCCATCCCTTGTAGACTGTGAGCCCTCGTGGGCAGGGTCCTCTCTCCTCACCCATCCCTTGTAGACTGTGAGCCCTCGATGGGCAGGTCCTCTCTCTCACTCACATACTCCCACCACTTGTAGACTGTGAGCCTCTGGGCAGGTCCTCTCCCTCACCATCCCTTGTAGACTGAGCCTTGGGCAGGGTCCTCTCTCCTCACCATCCCTTGTAGACTGTGAGCCCTCATGGGCAGAGTCTCTTTCTCCTCCTGTATCTGTCTGTGCCTTGTATTGTTCAAATCATACTTGTCTCTATTGTGTACCTTTTCCACATGTAAAGCGCTATGGAATAAATGGTGTATGATAATAAATAATACTCATTTCAGAGAGTGTTATAAGTTCTACAGCTTAGCTGCGGCTCTATGCTTTAGCTATTGCCTGAATGTTGTAGGTTGTTGGTTTGATTCCCCAAAGAATAATACAATAAATAAATTAAATATTACCATTTATCACATTTTTGGGGATTGGGGGGTTGGTTTACTTTTGGAACCAGTCACAATATAGGAATATAAAATTTAGGGGATAAATAAAAGACATTTAAAACAGAGTTTGTAAGCGCACTTCCCTGCCTAGGAGTCGGGTCACCTGGGATTGCAGGGGTGGCCGGTAAGAATTAAAATGTATCCGTACAATTCTTCTTTTCCTCAAAATCTACCACTAAGGGACACATGGATGGCGGTCAGGTCCTACCATAATGGTAGAATTTGCCAACGATAATTCTACGGCCCCTGACATTTTTCTTCAGATGGTGCCTAGTGAAAGGATTAATGGATGTGCATGCAGTATTATAATGTGGCTTCTCCTGCTAGGTTACATAAATAAAGGTTTATTATCAGAAGACCAGTGGCAAACGTCATCATGGGAACATTTGCTTGTAGTTTACTTTAGCCCAGGATAGTATTGACACCATAATTAGCATTAATTAGTAAGTCCACTAATAAAATGGCAAATAGTTGCCATTTGACCACAGTCTAGCCTTCATTTAAAGTTGTCTCTTTTGCATAACCCGACCATATGCCTAATTGGAGTCCATATATGTGATGGACGTTGGTCTGCCATTCAGGACCCCGGATATTTGTGAATTCAACAAGATCTTCATTGTTTTTCATCAACAAAACATCACATAATAAATGGCCAAAGATAAAGACATATGTAATGTTGGGACTGATGTTCCATGATTGGTCTTTTCTCCTTGCCCCTCTGAATATTGCTTAAAATAAGGCTCTCACTTCCGGTTATTTTAAAATGTGGTTCTGCAGCAGCTGAGGTGCCCATTATTAAATATGCATTGCTATTACTCCTATTAGAAGCCGCCCCATAGTTCTTTGACTGATGACTTATAATATTCCTGTAATTTATAATAAATAAATGATAATATAATTATAAACCTACTTGCCTACTTTGGACACATTATATCAGGGGTCTCAAACACGCGGCCCGAGGGCCGCATGCGGCCCCTGGGGCTTCACAATGCAGCCCGCGGCACCTTGGACAACTTAATGATGCATCGCCGCAATGCAGGGGCTGCTGCTGTCCCCGCTGTGTGATGACTTCCGTCCGACTAACAACCTCTGCCACTCAGCAAGATCAATGCAAGCTGCCAGCCAATGAGAGGCCCACACCTGATGGTGGAATATGTTGTCACTTGCGGGCCTCTGGCTGGCAGATTGCATTTATCTTGCTAAGCAACAGAGCTTGTCTGAGTGGCAGCTGGAGGAAGTCATAGCACAGTGGAGGCCGGAAGTCATCACAGCGGGGACCGCGGCAGCCCCCCGCACTGGAGCAATGCATCATTAAAGTGAAAAAAGTGTGGGTGTGTGTGAGAGGGTGTGTGTGTGAGGGCAAGTGTGTGAGGGTGTGAGTATGTGAGGATGTCTGTATAAGAAAGTGTGTGAGGTGTGTATGAGAGTGTGTGTTTGTGTGTGAGGGTGTGTGTGAGTGTGCATGAGTGTGTATGTGAGTGTGTAAAAAGAAGGTAAAACAGGATGGGGGGCATCACTATAAAAGTAGATCAGGATGGGGTACATCAGTACAAAAGGGCACCAGGATGCGGGACCTCACTACAAAAGGGGTCCAGGATGGGGGACATCACCACTAAAGGGGATTGGGATGGGGGGCATCACTACTAAAGGGGATCGGGATGAAGGACATCACTACTAAAGGGGATCTGGATGGGGGACATTACTAGAAAAGGGGATCAGGATGGGGGATATCACTAGAAAAGGGGATCAGGATGGGGACATCACTACAAAAGGGAACCGGGATGAGGGACATCACTACTAAAGGGAATCAGGATGGGGGACATCACTAGAAAAGGAGATCAGGAAGGGGACATCACTAGAAAAGGGGATCAGGATGGGGACATCACTAGAAATGGGATCAGGATGGGGGTCATCACTAGAAAATGGGATCAGGATGGGGTCATCACTAGAAAAGGGGATCAGAATGGGGGACATTACTAGAAAAAGGGATCAGGATGGGGAACATCACTAGAAAAAGGGATCAGGATGTGGAACATCACTAGAAAGGGACATTACTACAGGATGGGGACATTACTACAAGAAGGGGATCAGGATTTGTACTTTACTACATTGAGCAAAAAATTCTGGTATTACTAAAAATATCACTTAGTCCTACAAGGGATGCGGCCCCCCGATATAAATGTTTTTCTATGTGCGGCCCACCAACCGAACCGAGTTTGAGACCCCTGCATTATATGAAGAGAGCAATCAGATTAGAAAGACATCATGGTCACAATAGAAGGAACAAGACCAGCAACCCGATGGCTTGATGCAATCAAGATAATAGCAGTGAAGGCACTCTGGTGGACCGACCTAGGCCTGGAAAAGGCACTCTGGTGGACCGACCTAGGCCTGGAAAAGGCACTCTGGTGGACCGACCTAGGCCTGGAAAAGGCACTCTGGTGGACCGACCTAGGCCTGGAAAAGGCACTCTGGTGGACCGACCTAGGCCTGGAAAAGGCACTCTGGTGGACCGACCTAGGCCTGGAAAAGGCACTCTGGTGGACCGACCTAGGCCTGGAAAAGGCACTCTGGTGGACCTACCTAGGCCTGGAAAAGGCACTCTGGTGGACCTACCTAGGCCTGGAAAAGGCACTCTGGTGGACCTACCTAGGCCTGGAAAAGGCACTCTGGTGGACCTACCTAGGCCTGGAAAAGGCACTCTGGTGGACCTACCTAGGCCTGGAAAAGGTACTCTGGTGGACCTACCTAGGCCTGGAAAAGGCACTCTGGTGGACCTACCTAGGCCTGGAAAAGACACTCTGGTGGACCTACCTAGGCCTGGAAAAGACACTCTGGTGGACCCTACCTAGGCCTGGAAAAGACACTCTGGTGGACCCTACCTAGGCCTGGAAAAGACACTCTGGTGGACCCTACCTAGGCCTGGAAAAGACACTCTGGTGGACCCTACCTAGGCCTGGAAAAGACACTCTGGTGGACCCTACCTAGGCCTGGAAAAGACACTCTGGTGATAGACATACCTAGGACTGGAAAAGACACCAGAGGACCCTGGTGAACCTATTTAGGGTATGAGAGGACCCTGGTGAACCTATTTAGGCGTGGAGAGGACCCTGGTGAACCTATTTAGGCGTGGAGAGGACCCTGGTGAACCTATTTAGGCGTGGAGAGGACTCTGGTGGACCTATTCAGGATTGAAGAAGACCTTGATGGACCTATTTAGGATTGACGAAGACCCTAGTGGACCTATCTAGGTTGGAGAAGACCCTGATGGACCAGTAAGGCTCAAGCAAGATTTAACTTCCCACATAGCGTTCATCCATCAAGTAAACATAGCTGGATATCGACCTGAAGGCCGTAACATTTTTTTTTTTAATTATACACGATTATCAGGTCCAATAGTATCAGTAGGAGACATTTAATCGTGTTTACCTAACACATGAAACAGCTAGTCTATAACTAGAACATGTCATTACTGTCTGATCGCAGAAGCAGACATACTTTTTTGGCCGTGTAATGACCCTTGAGGATGCCCCATCTGAGCCAGAGGAAACATTCTCTTAGCCAGTTCGGCGCAGTGCACCCACCAAAAAAGCAAGTCAGAAGACCGGAGGTTCTCCAACAGCAGGACAGAGAAGCGGCAAAGTCCGGCAGTGGAGTATGATTTTTTTCTTTTCTTGAGGGTGTTAATATCTTTAAAATGTGTATCAAAGCTGTCAACCCTTTAAAAAGGATATATAGTCCAGCATTGGCAGATATGAAGCTGGGCACCAACACAGGGATCACTGATAACAGACCAGCGTCTGTAGTCCTTTAAAAAGTTATTCCCCCCAAGAAACTAATTACGCACTATTCAACTTGCCGAGTACTGGGGATCTAACCAATGAGATTACTAGAAGTATAGAGAATGTGGTTCTGGAACCGCAAAAATGGGGCTCTGAGGAGGGAGCACAGAAGTGCATGCTTGAGCTCCACTTCATTCATAGTCATAAGGATTGCAGAGTATTGTGCTCCGTTTTCTTCTACAGTCCCATAAACAATGAGAGGCACATAGGTTGAGCATGCACACCTTCCCTCCATTTAAGGAAAAGCGCAGAGCACCGTTCTGAGGGAAGATTCTATTTTGCAATGTAAAGTTATTATTTAATGGCCTCCGTCTTGATCTTGAGCCATGGCGACTTGATGGATGACCGCTCTGTAAAAAGATTGATCTAGTGCAGCCTAAAGAGGTCCACCAGGGTCTCCTGTAAGCCTAGGTAGATCCACCAGGGTCTCCTCTAAGCCTAGATAGCTCCACCAGGGTCTCCTCTAAGCCTAGATAGCTCCACCAGGGTCTCCTCTAAGCCTAGATAGCTCCACCAGGGTCTCCTCTAAGCCTAGATAGCTCCGCCAGGGTCTCCTCTAAGCCTAGATAGCTCCACCAGGGTCTCCTCTAAGCCTAGATAGCTCCCCCAGAAGCTCCTCTAAGCCTAGATAGCACCACCAGAAGCTCCTCTAAGCCTAGATAGCGCTCCACCAGAAGCTCCTCTAAAGGGTATGTCTCACATACCGAGATCGCTAACGAGATCGTTACTTTTGTGACGCAATAGCGATCTCAGCAACGACATCGCTATGTGCGACAGGGTGTAACGATCTGGTCCCCTGCTGCGAGATCGGCAATCGTTACACAGCCTCCTGGTTCATTTTTTGGTCGGTGCGCTCCCGCTGGGAACGCTGTATCGCTGTGTTTGACACTTTACCGACGATATCGTTTGATGACGTAATATAGTCCTGTGGAGGTAAATCGTCATGTGAGAAGGAAATACAACGACTGAACAATATCGTTGAAGAAATCGCTAGGGTGGACATATCGTTGTATAGATCGGCGTGTTTGAATACCAAGTAGCGATACCGATAATGACTCATCAGCGATCCCGGGAGCCATGTCGTTATCGGGATCGCTACTGCGGTCGTTACGTCTGACCGGGCCTTAAGCCTAGATAGCGCTCCACCAGGGTCTCCTCTAAGCCTAGATAGCGCTCCACCAGGGTCTCCTCTAAGCCTAGATAGCGCTCCACCAGGGTCTCCTCTAAGCCTAGATAGCGCTCCACCAGGGTCTCCTCTAAGCCTAGATAGCGCTCCACCAGGGTCTCCTCTAAGCCTAGATAGCGCTCCACCAGGGTCTCCTCTAAGCCTAGATAGCGCTCCACCAGGGTCTCCTCTAAGCCTAGATAGCGCTCCACCAGGGTCTCCTCTAAGCCTAGATAGCGCTCCACCAGGGTCTCCGCTAAGCCTAGATAGCGCTCCACCAGGGTCTCCTCTAAGCCTAGATAGCGCTCCACCAGGGTCTCCTCTAAGCCTAGATAGCGCTCCACCAGGGTCTCCTCTAAGCCTAGATAGCGCTCCACCAGGGTCTCCTCTAAGCCTAGATAGCGCTCCACCAGGGTCTCCTCTAAGCCTAGATAGCTCCACCAGGGTCTCCTCTAAGCCTAGATAGCTCCACCAGGGTCTCCTCTAAGCCTAGATAGCTCCACCAGGGTCTCCTCTAGGCCAAGATAGGTCAACTAGGGTCTCCTCTAAGCCTAGATAGCTCCACCAGGGTCTCCTCTAAGCCTAGATAGCTCCACCAGGGTCTCCTCTAAGCCTAGATAGCTCCACCAGGGTCTCCTCTAAGCCTAGATAGCTCCACCAGGGTCTCCTCTAGGCCAAGATAGGTCAACCAGGGTCTCCTCTAAGCCTAGATAGCTCCACCAGGGTCTCCTCTAAGCCTAGATAGCTCCACCAGGGTCTCCTCTAAGCCTAGATAGCTCCACCAGGGTCTCCTCTAAGCCTAGATAGCTCCACCAGGGTCTCCTCTAAGCCTAGATAGCTCCACCAGGGTCTCCTCTAAGCCTAGATAGCTCCACCAGGGTCTCCTCTAGGCCAAGATAGGTCAACCAGGGTCTCCTCTAAGCCTAGATAGCTCCACCAGGGTCTCCTCTAAGCCTAGATAGCTCCACCAGGGTCTCCTCTAAGCCTAGATAGCTCCACCAGGGTCTCCTCTAAGCCTAGATAGCTCCACCAGGGTCTCCTCTAAGCCTAGATAGCTCCACCAGGGTCTCCTCTAAGCCTAGATAGGCCCACCAGGGTCTCCTCTAAGCCTAGATAGGCCCACCAGGGTCTCCTCTAAGCCTGGATAGGCCCATCAGGGTCTCCTCTAAGCCTTTTTAATAGAGGTTTTTGCAACAAAAAAATAAAAAAAATTGAAAAACTAAGCAGGAGTATTCCAAAACGTCATTATGGGTGGCTTCACATTAGTGTTCCCCTCCGCAGCGTTCTGCAGAGGGGAATCGCCATGTGTGCGCAGCGGCCGCCAGCTCCTATCTTCATAATGGGAGTGCACGGTGCTGCGCTTGACCGCGCATGACCGTGTGCACCCATTCACTCCTATATGTGATCTGTGCGCAGGCGAATTCCTGCGCACAAATTACACAGCCTCGTCCGCACCAGGGACGCGACATGTTGCATTCCTGGTGCGAACAAGAGTGTGTGATCTGTGCGCAGGCGTTCGCCTGCGCACAGATCACATATGGGAGCGAGTGGGTGCGCACGGTCATGCGCGGTCAAGCGCAGCACCGTGCGCTCCCATTATAAAGATAGGAGCTGGCGGCCGCTGCGGTCACATTGCGGATCCCCTCCGCAGAACGCTGCGGAGGGGTCCGCAAATGTGAACCCAGCCTATGTCCAGCTCTTGTGCTGCAGAATGAATTTATCTTAAAAATCACGTTTGATTGTTACAAAAATCAACACAATTCGCATAATCATTTGGATTGCTCAGTGCTGCTAGCATTAGAGGGTGCAGATTCCACTGCAATGACATCTGGACCTCTGCTACCTGGAAGGAGGACTCTGCCCATAAGAAACAAAGTGCGTAGGTGTGATATAGGTTAGAATGGTAATGTAACATGAGCTACCCTACTGTGCATATGTATACCTTCATATTATAATGCATGTAAGCCCTGTATAGTGAGAAGTCACTGTACACAATGGTGCATGTTTGTGCAGATTTTGCATCCTTGATTAACCAGAGCCTAATCCTTTAGCCTTAATGATCTAGCTGGAGTCAATGAATAAGAACAAACACAAAAAGGGCCCTCCTATAACAGAGTACACTGATCCCCAATATAGACACAGAAAGAAGAGGGCCACTGTGCAAGAACAGTATATGGGCCTTTTGCCATTCAACAGATGCTCATAATGCAAAATTCCACCTGCTATTGAGGTGGTCGTGGCCCCATGACCCCTTGGACCTGTGGTTGCACCAAGGATAGGTCCACCCCTGCAGATCTCCCTAATGAAGATGCAAATGTAGTGGTGGCTACTAGTGATGATCGACCACTACCATTCCAATAACTCCTGTAGACCTTTATCGAGAGAATTGATCAAGAAAGAGAACAAACGATCTTATGCTCATATATGAATATATGCAAAGTTTTTTTTATAAATAGAGGAACACAGGTAGGTGAAAATTACATGCATATATTGAGCACATGATCGTTTATTCTCTTTCTTGGTCAGTTCAGTATATAGCGATTTGCCCTCTGGTGGTCCCTTTAACCGTTGTGTGATAATCTAAGATAATTATCTATATAATCATAATTAATGATTATTGAATTATCTGATAGTCTTACTAATAATCTTTATGGAGAGCACCCTGAGTAGCCACAAGTGATGAGTGAGCACTACAATGCTCAGGTGCTCAGCACTCGAAACAAGTATTGGACGCTTGATGAGTACCCAACAATAATGGAAGTCAATGGGGAACTCAAGCATTTTCCCAGAAGACTTAGGGCCACGTCACACACACAGATTATTGTGCAGAGATTGTTCACAGATCACTGGTTGCAGTGAAATCATGGACACATTGTTACATTTTGTGGCCGTGTACAAATGGAACAATGTGTCCATGATTTCACTGCAACCAGTGATCTGCGAACAATATCTGCACAGATATCTGTGTGTGTGACGTGGCCCTGAGGCTGCCTTCACACTGCAGTCAGGTCGATCCAGGGTGCAGGTAAACCTACAGCCGACCTGATCAGCACACAGAACAAGGTAAATCCTCGGCTGGTGTGCAGCAGACACAGCTGCCGCTGCTGATAATACTATAAATTTATTCATTTATATAGCGCTATTAATTCCATAGCACTTTACATACTCAGTAATGCTGTCTCTCTTGGAGCTCACAATCTAAATATCCTATCAGTATGTCTTTACAATGTGGGAGGAAACCCACGCAAACACGGGGAGAACATACAAACTCCTTGCAGATGTTGTCCTAAGTGTCCTTGGTGGGAATTGAACCCAGGACTCAAGACCCCAGTGCTGCAAAGGCTGCAGTGCTAATCACTTGAGCCACCGTGCTGCCCATGATTCAGGACCGCGGCTCGCAGGGAGCTAGCCGCGGTCCTGACATAACAGCGGCTGCAGCTGCAGGTGTCCGGTTCCCGGATCCTCCCCCATAGGCTCCCATGGTTAAGGAAGCGCCGGATTGCCCCGGGAGGATCCCGGGAGAATCCGGGAGACGCCAATTTTGGGGATATTGTTCTCCACGGACACATAAATGTTGCAAGCAACGTTTTTGTGTCCGGGAGAAAAATCTGAATTCTCCCGAATTCTTCCGGAGAGATGAAAGCCGGATGGCAGATAGCTGCCATCGGTCCCATAGGAATACTTTGGGGCCAAAATCGGTCCAGGGCTGTCACCCCTGACAACCCCGGATCGGACCTGACCGCAGTGTGAAGGAAGCCTTTTTGAGAAAATGCTTGGGTTTCCCATTGACTTCCACTATACTTGGTACTCAAGTTAAGCCCATCTGACCTGCTTGTTTTGAGTAATGAGCCCCCATGCATTGTGGTGCTTGTTCATTGTTTGTGACTACACCATGGCTCTCTCCATAAAGGTCTACTGGAGTTATATAAATGGAAGGTACTTGAACATTTGGGTTCACGCTACCTATGCTGCGACCAGACACCTTAGATATGTCTACATGAGACTTACAAGTGGGAACTGCAGTGATTTTGCAATTTGAGTTTTTACAGGTAGAACACAATATAAACGTGATGCACATGTAAAACAGCAGCCAGAAACACCTCTTGAAACCTTAGACTTGCCTAACAGGGGTTACCAGACCTAGTTTTCCAAGGTGCAGATGTTGCATCCCATGTGACACATTGATGACACTCATGAGCGAAGGAACAAAAAAGTGGGCAATTATTTTATCTAAGTCTTTCCTCCTGGAAACTTTAAATGTGATACATTATTGGGCGGTTTAATAATGAATGTGCTGGTGTACACTCTCGTGGTATTACCGTGTGTTTCAGTTTGTCCGTCATCTTGTTGATTTTGCGCTCCAGTCTGGCGTATTTTGCGAACTCATCCATCATACTAATACTGGACAGCTCCTGTCTCATACTCTGAATATTGGACCTCATCTGCTGTTCCTGATCGGCATCCTTCAGCAGCAGCCGGGACACCTACATAGGACAAAACAGATGTAGCAGAGTCCAGTTTATCAGATGATACCATGCACTGTCTGTGGATTTTCACAGGGTAACAGATAAATAGAGAAAGCTATAATATAGGGGCTTTACAGTTTATTAAAAATCTGCTGGTTATCCTACCGATTATGGATGTCTGACCCAGACCAATTACACAATGCCCTATCGTAAAGAATAATTCTTAAAAAAGTTCTCCTTTTTTTTATTAATGGGGCAGTGATTGATAATGCACA
The DNA here is from genome assembly GCA_033576535.1 of Allobates femoralis. Lineage (NCBI taxonomy): Eukaryota > Metazoa > Chordata > Amphibia > Anura > Aromobatidae > Allobates > Allobates femoralis. Next base: position 28,606,150 of record JARQOC010000002.1, read on the forward strand.
AAGCATTACCTATACATTTATCCCAAGCCTCGGTCTTCACTGACACTGCTGCATTGGTGATATCATGTCTACAATGTGTGACCGCTGCAGACAATCCTTGATCACGCTTTGTAGACAGGACTTCACTACTGCAGCCCGTCAACAGAAAATCCTAGATAGCAGTGAAAAGGGGACATGACAGATAAGTACTAATTCGTTTGTAGGGTTAAGCAAATTTACAGAACCCTGGTCCAGCAGTCACGTCAGAGCCCCCATACCAGGGCCCTGTGAGTTGCCTCCTTTTCTGCATCCCCAGTGCCTCTTTTTATTAATAGGCCCAAGACATCATGCTGCAAAGATGACGTATCTCTGGGCCTACTAATCAGGAGAGGTACCTGGGAACCTGGCAATTGGGAGGTTAACAAGTGTACTAATGTGGTCAATGGACCAAGGGGTCCTGTGAATCATTTTGCTCTACTCTATTGATTTGTGATCTTAAAGTATACCTTTCATTTATTGTGATTTTATATTAAATAAATGAAGGTAGCACACCAAGCAACAATGGTTTACTAGCCATAGTAGCAATGGCAACGTTCGTTCTGAAGGTTCACTCTCCAGAACAGAACGTTGCCATTGCTAAGATTCGACCGGTTTGGTGTCTGCCAGGGGTCTTGCACCAACTTCACCATTTGGCTGTGTGTGTGTGTGTGTTATTATATATATATATACATCACACAGCAATGTATATATTAATTTTTTTTAATAAGTTCCAACCATTTACATGTTGAATAACTTACTGTCGCTGCTTAGAGCAATGTATGGACTTACAAGAAAGTCATTTGTACATACACGGTGTTCGCACCCATGTGGGAGCGGACCCATTTTGCCTTCTGATTAGCCCCAGATATGCTCATTTTCTATCTTTTAAAGTTTTGTCGTGTAATAAATAACAGTCGATCATAATAAAAAAAGTAAGATAGCCACATTTAACCCGGGAAATAACCCCTTAAAGGAGATTACCCATTAAAACCATTTGTCGCCTATAGGCAAGATAAGTCCCGTGACCCACTTTGGAGGCTTTTGAATACAATGGTCATACATGTCTGCTCCATTCAGCGTCTATGGGACTGATGGAAGTAGCTGCTTTATGCTACCTCTGACTGTACCATAGACTGTCACTCTTCTCCACAGTGTTCTAATTAGTGGAGTGCTATACATTAATCACTTATCTTGTGAACAGGCGATAATTGTTTTCTTCTTTTTTCTTTTTGGATTAACCCCTTTAATCCAATCATGCCTGTGTACTCACATACAACTCCACTCAACATAAAGCATGAATAAAACACCTCAGATCTCTTGAAGGTCATGGTGTCACATAATCACTGCCCTTCAGAGTAGACATTGAAGTGTACAGTAGACAACTTCCCCACAGGTCATACACAGACATCTACATGTCAGGCAGTGAGAATCTAGATCTGATTGGCACAGTGTGCAGATATGCCTGGCACAGAGTGCACAGACATGGCTGCTGGCACAATGGTGGCACTGATGTCTTCTCCTGTGTAATCCACTGGAGGGAGGAGGAGGGGGGGCACCCTCCATATTTGTTTGTAGCAGGACCTGGGGATGCAGCACGTTAGGTATAATCATACAGTCATGCATCTATAGCTTTGCAGCAGAGCAGGAAGGTTTGTCAGGTGAGGACAGGGGATGTGCAGTGCTTGCAGCACGATGCACTTACATGTCGCTATCTTTATGTAACACATGGAGGGAAGAAGGGGGGGGGGAATGGGGTCCTAAAGAAAAAAAAATCCCGCGCAATCCATTCGATCCTTTTAGCAATGGCCCTCCACGACCCTACAGGACTGCTCGCCCTCTTTAAATCCTCTCCTTGCTTACTTACTATTGAGGATAAGGAAGGAAGCTGGATTTTAAAGAGATTGCATAGAAACACAGTGATCAGCACTAACAACCACGCACAGCTCTCCGCCATGTTTCCCGGGATCACATCACACACACAATAGCAATCACCAAGTCCCGCCTACCCCCCCTCTCCTTATCCGCCAGGAGGAGGAGAGAGGAGGAAGAAGGAGCAGAGATGGCCACTGCTAGTGCCCAGAGCCCGCTCCCAGCCGCTCGGGCCCCGGTCATTGTGCGGGAGCAGAGCGGAGGGTGATAGAACGTTGGCAGAAGCTTTAGAACGTTGGGGCTCGTGACGTTCCATCCGCTGCGCGCTCTGACCAATCAGCGGCCGCCATTCTATTTACCACCAATGATTCAAACAAACCTACAAATAAAAAAAAAACACAATGGAGGGAAAAATACCTAAAGCCGATTTACACTCCCCCCCCTCCACCTATCCATCCACCCTCTTACCCCTCCCTGTATGGGGGAGGGGGCAATTACCAGATGACTGACAGCTTAACCTACCCAGACAGGTGCCCGTGTTATGGTTTAAAAGGCGCTCTTTAGGCGATCCCAGCCAATCAGTAGGGGGTTGAGGGGTGGGGGGTGATTGGGGATAGGCTCCACCCACTTGCCCCCCCTTCAGCAGGTTGAATAGATAAAGAGGCGGAGGGATCCTATCCGGTTTGAACTAGTTCTCCTGGCGGTGGCATATTAACCGCTTGCGAGCGCTGTGAGTGCAGCTAGTTCTTTGTGAGGACTCCATCTGCAGGAGGAGAGCGGGGCTTCAGCGCTGAACCTCTGCAGCGGACGCTTCTGCTGGACACTTTTCGGGCTTTTTTTATTTTTCCCCTTCTATAAAGCAGAAAGCACAAGGTGATCGCCATGCCCAAGAGAAAGGTAAGAACGGTGCAGGCTCAAGGACGAGGACGGAGCCTGCAGCCCCGCGCTTTACCGCCAAAAAGTGGCGCCATTGTCCCTCTGCTCGCCCCGGATTCGGCGCCTTCTCTATCCCGGGTTTATATATATTTATTTTAATGTTTTATTCCATATTTATTTATTTTTCTGTATTTCTTATTTAATGTAATAATGGCGGCGGTGACCGTTGTGGTGGGGGAGGGGTAATAATGGCGCGCGGCGGAGGATCAGCAGCTCTGTCGTGTGGCTTTCTTTCCCCCCTCCCTCCCTCTTCCCGCCCGCCCCGCAGCCCTCGGTGGCGGGTTCTCCTCACTGCTCTCCTGAGCGCACTGGTTACTCCGAGAGAGCGGGGTGGTCCCCGGACGTTCTAGAACGTTCACCACGCGCTTTAGCCAATCGGAGCGCTGCGGGCGATCACCTCTAGCCAATGGGAGAGCGGTGAATCGGTGACGTCACGGCCCATCAAGTTCCCCCGTGTGTGTTGTATGTCGCTGATGACCCTGTGGGGGGGGGGGAGCTGCTGTCTCCACAGATGAGGCATGTTCCACTCACCAGGTGGGGGAGGGCGGCCAGCACCATGGCTTTGGCTCCTGTTTGTTTATAAGGCAGCTTACATTCTTCCCCGCGCACACCCCTCCCTCCTCCTCCCATTCTTTACTATGGCTTTCATATCCTCTGGGCATGTCTGCTTAGCGCCATCTGCTGGTGGAGGACTGAACATGTTGCAGGGCAGAAGAGTGTAAGTCAGGCCTGCAAGTAAATGGCGGCTGCAGCTTTTCATACTGCTGTACAGGGATTTATCACAGCTCTGCCTCTCCGCTCATCATCATCACTTGGGAACTTATATTTTTACTATTTAATGCCTGGAGAAGCAGTGACCCATCTGATTGCTGGTATGTTGCCCATGTGACTCACTCTAAATTTTCATATTTCAGGTTAATGCTGCTGATGCTGGAGATGCCAAGGATGAGCCCAAGAGGAGGTCGGCACGGTTGTCGGCTGTAAGTATTCAGTGGCTGGATGCAGGATTTATTTAAGTTTTGTTGTTTTCACTTAAAGGGATTGTCCAAAATTCTACAAACATGGCTGACTTCATTCACAAACAGCGCCATCCCTGTCTACAGGTAGTGTGTGATATTGCATCTCGGCTCCATTTAAGTGAAGGGGCCTATGTTGTAATACCACATGATACCTGTAGACTACAGTGGTGCTGTTTTTGAAAGAATGCAGTAAAGTCTTATTGATCCTGGACATCCCCCTTTAATGTGAAAATGGCAAACCGCAAAAAAGCAGAGCTAGGAACAAGTATACTTGCATACAGCAGCAGTGATGCCCTGTAATTACAGAACAAGTATACTTGCACACAGCAGCATGTGATGCCCTGTAATTACAGAACAAGTATACTTGCACACAGCAGCAGTGATGCCTTAATTACAGAACAAGTATACTTGCATACAGCAGCAGTGATGCTCTGTAATTACAGAACAAGTATACTTGCATACAGCAGCAGTGATGCTCTGTAATTACAGAACAAGTATACTTGCATACAGCAGCAGTGATGCTCTGTAATTACAGAACAAGTATACTTGCATACAGCAGCAGTGATGCTCTGTAATTACAGAACAAGTATACTTGGTAAAAAAAAAAAAAACACCAGCGCTTGACAGATTTTTAATAAAGTAGGGTCAGGTATGTTACAGCTCCAAGGCTGAGTTCTTATATCCAATAATCATCCTTTAGAACGGATCATGCAGAAATCTGTTAAGAAAAGTTATACAAACACAACTTGGACAATAACTTACTTCTGCAGGATCCATTTAACATTGGAGTCTCTGGAAATCATTATCTTATTGCGGTTTAGCCTTTCATTTGTAAGGGATCTGGTTTTTGCTTCCTGCATCACATTCAAATGGAAAATAAATGCCAATCGTGTAATGGATCCTTTCTCTGTAAACTCCAATGTAAATGATCATGCATGACAACAGATCTCCACAGGATTCGTTTTAACATGCTTAAAGGGAACCTGTCAGGTGGTTTATACCCCTCCAGCTCTTTGTCTGTAGCTGCAGCTTTATAATACCAGTCTAATCATCCCTGTTATGATATGGTCATAGTGTAATGTGAAGGGGGGGGAAGCCTTTATACACTTGTATTTCAATCCCCACCTTGGAGGAGGGGGACTGTCTGGGAGGATAATAGTTAACTCACTTTTAACTTGGATGGCTAAAGGACCTGTGTGATGTTATGATCATGTGGCCAATAGTGGGCGGAGCTAAGACAGCAAACATGTTCTGAGAACTTGGCTCCACCTATTGTAGTCACATGGTTGTGACCTCTCATCAGGTCTCCCAACATGTTCTAGCACAAGGCTGAAATGTTAACTATTAACCTGCCAAACAGTCCCTGTCCTCCAAGCTGGGGACTGACTGCCTCATTAAATAAGGAAATGTAAGTGTGTAAATGCGTTTTTTTTTTTTTTTTCTTCACATTACACTATGAGCTCAGACAGGAATGATTAGAATAGTATTATAAAGCTACAGACCATGATAGCTGGGGAGGCATAAACTAGCTGACAGGTTCCCTTTAAGTGACTACCACTCAAATTCAGTGTGAGAATGTGCAGTTTGACACTTTCACATTCCAATTGCATGTTGCTTTTTTTGCAGGAATAAAATAACTTTATAGTGATTACTTGCAGTTGTCTTGCAGCTTTTATGTCTTTCTGCTTTTTGGACTCTTAAATAACGTGCATTTCTTCTCTTTCTAGAAACCTGCGCCACCAAAAGCCGAACCAAAGCCAAAAAAGGAAAAGGCGGCAGTAAAGGTGAGTGACCAGCTACTGCACTAACAATGGGCAGTGTACACTGGTCTGATACAGTGACAGGCAAGTATTCATCTGTCCTATCACTACATTGGTGTACATTAGGAGTTTAAAAAGTTTCAGAAATGGCCCCACCTCTGTCCACAAGTTGTGATGTTGCAGCTCTGCTTCATTAGTGAACAAGGCTCTGTTGTAGTAGCAGCTTATGCACAGAGATGGCGCTGTTTGTATAGAAGTAGGCTCTTTATCTCTTCCTAAACAATCGCTTAGTTCTTTGTAATTGATACTATCACTCAATCTTAGCTATAGCAGAACATGCATGGTCACTCGGCCATAGTGGTAAAGTGACTTTGATGTGCTGTGCAATACTTAACTCCTTCCCAGTGAAAAAAAAAAAAATCTTGTAGTCTCCCTCCTGGTCGTACATCCTCCTTGCGATTTGACAGTCAACCTGAGCACTGCCACTAATTGGCCAGCACAAATCTTGATGTTCTGCGTGAGGTGTGACTGCTGCAACCCATCTTGGCCATGAAGTGCCTGCAGCACTCATGTGAACTGATCCATGAACGTGCCAACATCTCTGGGATTCCCTCTGTCCAGAAGGTTAGAATAACTTTGGATGTTTCCTTTAAGAAAAGTTTTGCAAAGAAAATGTGTTAGAGTGGCACTAGAGGGCGATCCACCAGTCACATGCTATACACCAATAATGAAAAGGAGGAAAGAACCAGAAAGCATGTACAAATGACCGGGATCAGAGAAACAGACCAATAATTCAAAAAAATTTAGCGGCGATACGCGTCGGTCCCTGCTGCTATGTGCCCCTGGTCTCCTGACCTGCTATGGTGACTATAACTTATTTTTGATTTCTTTTCCAGGCACTGGTATTGCATTGTCCTGACTTTTGTTTATCCTTCATGTTTTCTCACCCTGCTCACAGGTGAATGATTTTTGATGCCTCAGCATTAACTGAACTGACCATTCCAGTTTATGGTGTGCTCTCCTAGACCTGTGTTTTTGAGCTCAGAACTTTGTCCTTAATTAGCTCCTAGGCAGGACTGACATTATAGCATTTGTGACTTTCATTCTTGTTACTCCATAAGGGACATTAGGTCCCTGTACTATACTTTATCACAGGAGTCTATGAGTCGCATCTCACTGTTTTGTACATTGGTGCAATATATTCTGATTCATTATTAGCTGAGCTGAATTATCTTTCAACTGGGTTTGATGATTGCTATTTATGATTTTCTTGTTTTTTGATCAATGCCACCTATATTGTCCTGGAATCTCTTGTTTTTTTCATTCTTTCATGTCAGCAGGCTTGCCTTCCTGTGAGTCTAGTCACCAGCAGGTCCTAATCAAATATTTAAACCCATGTTTGGGTCTCATGATACAGCTATTCTGATGACATCTGGGGCCATAGTTATTGCTGTGTTGGTGGTTTCCCATCACACATTTTAAGTGTTTTTATTCTGTTTTTGTTTTTTGCTCATATTTCTCTGTATTATTGTTAATAAAGATTTACAAAAAAAATTTTTTTGAATTATTGGTCTGTTTCTCTGATCCCGGTCATTTGTACATGCTTTCTGGTTCTTTCCTCCTTTTCACTTTAAGAAAAGTTTGGCCTAGCAGCAGACAGCCCTTTTAAACGCTCTTCCATAGAGGGGCATAAGGAAAAACAACTTCTTGCACTTAAGACGACCAGCAGTTACTACATGCATTGGTTCACTAGAGATCCCGTATTGATCCTTTTCATTTCTTTAAGCAGAAGTCTGAGGACAAAAAGGTTCCAGCAAAGGGAAAGAAAGGAGCTAAAGGCAAACAGACTGAAGAAGCTAACAAAGAAGACGCTAAGGACGACCTGCCATCTGAAAATGGAGAGACAAAAAGTGACGAGGTGGGTGACACACGTACTCTGCTACACACAATAGTTGCTCACATGAGTGCAAACTTGCTAGTTGTCCTCGTGCAGCTATTGGTCTAGATGTATAGTGCAAAACTAGAATTGGTTTGTTTAAGTACACCTTCCCACCTAGATCCACCCTTCACTTCTTAGGGCCACTTTACACACACCAACGTATCTGACCAACTTGCTGGTTGCAGTGAAATCATGGACACATTGCTCCATTTTGTGGCTGTGTACAAATGGAACAATGTGTCCATGATTTCACTGCAACCAGCAAATTGGTCAGAAGTTGGACAGATAAGTTGGTGTGTGTAAAGTGGTGCTCAGTCTCTGACGCAGTCAGAGAAAAAGGTAAGATGGAGGGGAAAAATAAGCAGGTGGGAAGCTGCACTGAAATATCTGGCTACACCAAGGGTGCACATATGTAGTTTGTGCAGTCATTCTGTGTGAAGTCCTCTTTTAAGCTGTGAAGCCCATTGTAGTGGGTGCAGAGGATTCGAATACCTGGTTACAGAACCATTAGTCTGCTAGTTTAACTACTGCACTTACACTGCAGGTTGCTACTTAGTTCTATTCACTGCAATAGGGCTGACCAAAGGGTTTAAAGCTGTAATTTGCTGCAGAATTTAAAAGTGCTAACCTCCAAAGAGGTCTAGAAGTACAGTTGCTCAGTACGCCCTTGGTTTGGCAAAGCATAAGTGCTGCTCCCTACATACTTATTTCCCCCTCTTATCTCCACCCTACCCACTACTGTAGGGCAGAAATGGATACAAATCGGGTGAGAAAATGCACTTGGTCATTTTGCTACACCAAGGGTGCACCAAGTGTCTACTTGTTGTTCTGTTAGTGACTTTAAAATCCTGCAGTGGATAACTATCAGAACAGGAACTTGGTGCATTTTCCCACCTTATCAATCTCTAGCCTTCTGTGGCTTTATGAAGCCGCTAGGAGTGGCATTCTGCCCTTGCTTGGCCACACCATGGATGCACAGAGTGCTTGTGCTGCTTTGAACAGTCAAGTTTTCATGGCATGTGTTCTATTTTTTTCTTTTCCCTTTATCTTACTTTTTCTTCTTTCTCTCTAGGCCCCAGCATCCGATGGAGACAAGGAATCCAAATCTGAATAACCTACATCTGTTCTAAGTCTTTTATCAGTGGTTCCTGTACCTCCCTTGTACAATTCAGAGGAATATTTTTATCAGCTATTTTGTAAATGCAAGTTTTTTAGTAGTTTAATTCTAGAAAACACACTTTTAAAATAGGAGGGAATCCCACCATGTCTTTGTTTCTTTTAGTTGTGGTTTTTAAGTATTTGACACGTTCTGCCCACTTATATTATAGTCATCGCTCTGCAAACTAATGGAGCCGAGCTTCTATTCCGTCTAGACGGTTAAAGTCATAAATGACAAAACATTTATAATTTTCCTTTTTTGTGACCTAATGCCTTCTGCTACTTTTCTTGGCGGATTCCCTGACTTGGCGTTGGGATGGCAGAGCCCAGTGTTCCTCTACTGGCTAATATGGATGGCATTTTTTATTTTTATTTTGTCTTAACATTTTAACTGTTCTCTGTACCCATATTGTCTTGCGTACAATTTTTACAAATCTAATAAAAAGAATCCCCCCTGGTGTTGGATTTCCCTCTAAAAAAAATTGTGTACTTATCTGTGATGTTACCATTTTTTTTTTCCAATATTTTTGGGTAGTGGTATTTTTATTTTTCATTTCCGTAACTATGTAAAAGTGCTGTGAATCTTTTTGAAAACCTTCGAGTGTGTAGTGAGTGTGATGTGAAGTACTGGGAAGTTACGAAAAAAGAAATTAATTTAAAAAAAAAAAATAAAGCGGTTATTTTGTCAACCACTTCACTCCCCAGGGCAGCAGCATTATCGTTTTATATTTCGTTTCTTAACTACCATTTCCCCCCAATCCCCTTCTCAGAACGGGGTGGGAGTCTAAGCTAATGAGTTGAAGATACTGGTACGAGGGGGTGCTCTGTTTTTGTTTTTTTTACAAGAACAACTTGTACACAACTTAAAGTTGTTAAAGCCGCTAGGTTTTTTTTTTTTTTTTCTTTGGATTCTGATTTTTCTCACTTTCATTCATGGTTTTTATTCTTAGATTTCCATTCTACTAGAGTTTAAAGGTAAAAAAAATGTACAGATTGTTCATAGTGTCTGTGTACTGATCACCAAACCAATAAAACCTGGTTACAAAAAATGATAGATACTTGTTGGATCATGAATTAACTTGCTGAAGTTCAGCGCGTAAGATGACAGATGTGTCTGCGGTGGGATCTCGTCCGATACTCTACATGAAACGTCTATACACATCAATGTAAGCAGAATGATAAAAGGGATCTGATCACAGGATCAGTTGGTTATTGCTTTATCTCTAGGCTGGTTTCACACAGCTGTGCTTTTATCTAAGGGAATGCAGGTAACATTCCCCCTGAAATTAGTTAACTGGATGCACCTGCATTAGTATTGCTGATCCATCTCACTGATAACCAGATCCAGCAAAAGTGGGTAGTAAATCAACATTTTGAACTGCGTTCTGGGCATGTGCAGTTGAAATCTGGATCAATAGAGACCCATTTTAAGTCAACCCGGTGTACACTGTTTAAGACGAGTCATCAAAATTGCAACAAGTTGTTTGGTCTGCGCAAAAACCGTGCACCCTTGATCAGGGGAAAAACTGGATGTGCTGGGGTATACTCTGAAGCCAGGCTGGCTGGCTCTTTGGGGGGTCCACGGTGGCTGTTGCCCAGCTACTGTGCTCCTGGTTGTGCAGTGAAATTGGTTATTTACAGGGGAGTTTAGTAATCTGTGACGCCACCTGTGGAATTCGGCCAGGGATGGCTGACACTACTGGTTTGGGCCTCTGGGGCAGATGGTGTGGCAGTCGGGATGGTATTGCGCCCCAGGGATAGTTTGGTAATATATAGGGTTGATGATGACTGAAGAATGACAGGACACTGGGATTGCAGTTCTCAAATCTCTACTCAATTCAGTAGTCCAGCACAGCAGGGGCAGTGGTCTGCAGTCCAGGCAACTTGGGTCCACTCCTGAGACACCCTGTTGTAGGCCTCTTGGTTGGCTCCTCTCCTACCCTGCATCTTTGTGCAGTGTCCCAAACAGGTGCCTGTGGGCCTTGTCGGGTGACTGGTGGTATGTCCCCCTGACCCTAGACTTGGCCAGTTTCACAGAATGTCTACGGCTGATTGCTTCTGGGCCTACAGTTCAGTAGCCTCCAGTTTCCTAGCTTCATATTGGAGCGTTTGCTAGATCGGGGCTGGTTCCTTTCAACAGCCACCTTGGGATTGCAGCTGAAGTGGGGTCCCTCTGGCCAGGGTTCCTTGGCGACCTCCCACTGGTCCCACTCCTCCCTGGCGCTGGCATCCCACGAACCCCATTCTTTCTAAATGTTCCTCTCAGCAGAACTTCCTTAAACTACCCTAACTCCTCTCAGCTTTTCCTACCTTCTGTTTCCACCCCTCTGTCCATTTCCTCCTGCCAGGAGATGGGGCTCCTCATGAGGTCACTTCCACCCCCTCAATCCCCCAAGACAGCAGACGGGATGGGAACAGGTTTAAGTGTTGTGGGTTTTTGTCCCCTCCCTACCTGGGAGTGGGATACCGTACCTTTGGGGTGCCACAGATGCACCCACAATTGCCTGTGGCCCTCAATGAAAGCCAATGATGTTGGAGACAAGCCGATGAATCCAGTTAAGCTGCAATCACATGGATGCCAAAAGTTGGCTGTGAAACCAGCCTTAATACTGTGCTGCACTCACTATTCTGCTGGTGCAGTCACTGTGTACATACATTACATTACTGATCCTGAGTTACCTCCTGTATTATACCCCAGAGCTGCACTCACTATTCTGCTGGTGCAGTCACTGTGTACATACATTACATTACTGATCCTGAGTTACCTCCTGTATTATACTCCAGAGCTGCACTCACTATTCTGCTGGTGCAGTCACTGTGTACATACATTACATTACTGATCCTGAGTTACCTCCTGTATTATACCCAGAGCTGCACTCACTATTCTGCTGGTGCAGTCACTGTGTACATACATTACATTACTTAATCAGTTTATTTTTATAAAATTTTACAGGCAGTAAAGAGGGAGGGGACATAAATATGGGGATATATATGAAAAAGAAACAATTATCGTGAGGTTACAGTTTAATCTTAAAAGGTTACATGTTAAACAATTAAAGAGAAAAAAAAATTTACATTGATCTTAAAATGTCACAATTACATTGCTATGAAACCATATCCTAAAGGTTTAGTTTGCATTCTATAAAAATCAAATTGTGAAGTAAGAATTATATCATTGCAAATCGTAATGTTACAATGTCAGCGGAACTAAATAAGGTTTACATACATTACTGATCCTGAGTTACCTCCTGTATTATACTCCAGAGCTGCCCTCACTATTCTGCTGGTGCAGTCACTGTACATACATTACATTACTGATCCTGAGTTACCTCCTGTATTATACTCCAGAGCTGCACTCACTATTCTGCTGGTGCAGTCACTGTGTACATACATTACATTACTGATCCTGAGTTTACCTCCTGTATTATATTCTAGAGCTGCACTCACTATTCTGCTGGTGCAGTCACTGTGTACATACATTACATTACTGATCCTGAGTTACCTCCTGTATTATACTCCAGAGCTGCACTCACTATTCTTCTGGTGCAGTCACTGTGTACATACATTACATTACTGATCCTGAGTTACCTCCTGTATTATACTCCAGAGCTGCACTCACTATTCTTCTGGTGCAGTCACTGTGTACATACATTACATTACTGATCCTGAGTTACCTCCTGTATTATACTCCAGAGCTGCCCTCACTATTCTGCTGGTGCAGTCACTGTGTACATACATTACATTACTGATCCTGAGTTACCTCCTGTATTATACTCCAGAGCTGCACTCACTATTCTTCTGGTGCAGTCACTGTGTACATACATTACATTACTGATCCTGAGTTACCTCCTGTATTATACTCCAGAGCTGCCCTCACTATTCTGCTGGTGCAGTCACTGTGTACATACATTACTGATCCTGAGTTACCTCCTGTATTATACTCCAGAGCTGCACTCACTATTCTGCTGGTGCAGTCACTGTGTACATACATTACATTACTGATCCTGAGTTACCTCCTGTATTATATTCTAGAGCTGCACTCACTTCTGCTGGTGCAGTCACTATGTACATACATAATGATAAATGGTTTGTTCCTTGGCAATGCACACTAAAGCTGTTTTCACACATACTCTGACATATTTCTCTTTGATTGTGGTTCATGAAGTTTGGGGTCTGTAAATTTTAAAAGCTGTAATGTGATTGGTTGATACTCCAGATCTGCATTCTTAAATTTGTCTGTGGGAATACTGTGCTGTGGCTGCTCAGTTAAGTCCGGTGCACAGGTTTCTGAGCCACACAATGAGCTCTCTGGGCAATAAAATTACCATTTTTAATTAATAAAAAAAAATTGTACAGCACAGTAGTGGATTGGATACTTTTAAAAGCTGAACATTTGCTTTGAAAGTGCTTAATGTTGATGGCTGTGGGGTAAACTGAAGCAGATTTGTGGTTCCTCTATCTGATTATATATTGTCAGATTAAATTAGGAGAAACCACCATTTTCTGAAACTTATCTTTCGCTTTTGTGCTGCGTCTTGGCGTGGTGAACTGGCAGTGTTACTTGTATTGGGGTTCGTATACAGTATATTTTGTGTGTGTGCTGTAATGGCTGTACAAGTTTCCTTCCCTCCCTGCCCTGGAGATGTGGTCTGATCAGACCATGTTCCTGTATGGTCAGACACATCCATTACACAGTACACAGTAGGGACACATATATAAGATTATCTCCGCACAGGAGATGAGGTATGATCAGACCATGTTCCTGTATGGTCAGACACATCCATTACACAGTACACAGTAGGGACACATATATAAGATTATCTCAGCACAGGAGATGTGGTATGATCAGGCCATGTCCCTGTACGGTCACATATCCATTACACAGTACATAGCAGGGACACATATATAAGATTATCTCAGCACAGGAGATGTGGTATGATCAGATCATGTCCCTGTATGGTCAGACACATTACACAGTACATAGCAGGGACACATATATAAGATTATCTCAGTCCAAGAGATGAGGTATGATCAGACCATGTCTCTGTACGGTCAGACACCAGTTGGACCTGTGTTTAACTGCCAGGACCTTGCACCATGTGACTCAGCCTGTCACATGGTGCTCTGGCTCTGATAGGACAATACCCACAGGTCCTACTGCTGGTGAACTGAGGATGAATCGCTGGGGAGGAGGGCGAGTATTGGTATGTTTTTGTGTTGGAAAGTGCAGGAAAAAAGCACCACAAGTGCACTGTGTGAATATCTGTTTATGATGCTTATATTTTTTTTTTTTTTGTGGGTTAGAATGGAGTCAATATGGAAAACGCAGCCCAAAAACAGGCATGTTAATTGCAGGGACATAATAAAATGCACGCGATTTCTGCAGCAAAAACACGTGGGCACAGGTTTTGTAAAATCACACTGTCATTAACAGACCTCTGCGTGTTGGGGTTTTGGTGCGGATAGGCAGCAAAGAAAAACTGCAAAGTGGGCACTTAGCCTAAGCGTTAGGAAAGTGACCAACTGCAGCCCGGCTTCTGGGAGAAAATTACATTTTATTCCTGCTGACAGCCTCTGGCTTTGAATCCTACAGGTGTGCTGCTGCAGCAACAACCACCACTCAGCACTATAAGCAAGGCCCCACTGCACATGAGTGGCAGCTCTGCACCGTCTGATGCTGCACCTGCACAACTGTAGGACTGAAAGCTGGCAGCCTATGGGAGTTCATTTTCTCCCTGATGACACACTTCAACTAACACGAAGAAATGAGCCACAGCATACATTGGTTTATGTGCTATGCCCATTTCACAGCCAAAACCCAAGAAACGAAGAGTATATATCCTATAGTAAGTAAAACATTATAGTACATATAAATAACACAGGATACATAGATAATGCAATTTTGGTAAAAAAAAAAGCATAAGTCATCCCACCGCGATAAGGTGTACCCAACTGGGACAGCCGTACACTGTCTCTAAATAAAGCCTTACCTTATATTGGCTGATCTCAATGTGACTAAGGGCAGAAAAGGATGGATCCAACTCAGGGGCGGACACAGACTGTAGTGGGCCCCTGTGCAAAAAAATTTGGGGGCCCCCCCCATAGTGCAACAAAGATATGTAAATATATAGTTTGTAATACTTATAAATGCTGCATATTTTAGTGCAGGAAAATCTGCAGCACATCAATTCTTACTGTGTGTTTTCCCACACTAAATGGGCTGTATATATAATATTGAGGCTATGCAGGGTTGTATTTATTATCTGGATGCTACTGCTGGGCTATATATATTATTTGGAGGTCAGTTGCAGCATCCAAATAATATATACAGCCCAGCACAACCTCCACTTAATATATACAGTCCGGTACAGCCTCCAAATAACACACACAGCCCAGCCTCCAAATATCACATACAGCACAGCCTCCAGGTAATATATACAGCCCAGCACAGCCTCCAGGTAATATATACAGCCCAGTATAGCTTCCAGATAGCACAGCCTTCAGGTAATATGTAAATTTGAACTTCTCCCACATGAGCCCCTTCCATTGTTGATGTAGCTGAGCTTCTCCCCCATGAGCCCCCCATTCATGATGCAGCTGAGCTTCTCCCCATAAGCCCCCCATTCAATGAATGGGGGGCTCATGGGGAGAAGCTCAGCTGCATCATGAATGTGGGGGGGGCTCAATGGAGAGAAGTTCAGCTGCATCATCAATGGCATTCATGATGCAGTTGAGCTTCTCCCTCCATGAATCCCCCAGTTATGCAGCTGAGCTTCTCCCCGGCCCCATGAGTTCCCCCCAAATCGAGGTGGTGTGCTTCCACTCCACAGCCTTGCTCCGGCGGTCTTACTTGGAGCAGTCCAGGAGGATCCCTCTATCACAGCACCGCAGCACTGTCACTTATGAGTCAGGGAGAGCTGCTCCACAGACACAGAACCAAATGGATACGGAGATGCTGCCACTGCCACCGCACCTCCCAGCAGGGGCTGGCTGGCAAATTTTAGCCTGCCGGACAAACACACAGCAGAAGCCCTTGAACAGTGGCTCATCCTTAAGCGGCCGTCACACGCACAGATATCGCGCAAGATATCGCTTGAACGCGGCAGATTAAACATCGCGTAAGCGATGTCTGTGCGTGTGACGGCAAGATACGACGAGCGAGATCTGATCAAATCGCAAAATCGAGATCTGAGGTCCAGACCTCAGATCTAGCGATTTACGATTTAGCGATCTGCTTCATCGTGGTGTATGACACCACGATGAACGATCTCCCAGCGGCAGAGCCTATGCTGGGAGATGGTAACTATGGTACACGTCGGGTAACTAAGCGACGCGCGGCGCCTAGTTACCCGATGTGTACCATAGTAACCAGCGAGATCGCGGATCCACATCGCTCGTGAGTCTGTCTGTGTGACTCTCACCAGCGATGTGAGCGATATTGTAAGCGATCGCGCGTGCACGTGATCGCTTACAATATCGTTCTAGATATCTTAGCGTGTGACGGCCGCCTTAAAAGGGTTGTCCCATCTTAGGCTGCACATGCGTTAGGTCTGCCCTTTGTCCAACTGTTGGAAGCTATAAACAGTTGTGGCCAAAAGTATTGACACTCCTGCAATTCTGTCAGATAATACTCAGTGTCTTCCTGAAAATGATTGCAATCACAAATTCTTTGGTATTATTATCTTTATTTAATTTGTCTTAAATGAAAAAACACAAAAGAGAATAAAGCAAAAAGCAAAACATTGATCATTTCACACAAAACTCCAAAAATGGGCCGGACAAAAGTATTGGCACCCTCAGCCTAATACTTGGTTGCACAACCTTTAGCCAAAATAACTGCGATCAACCGCTTCCAATAACCATCAATGAGTTTCTTACAATGCTCTGCTGGAATTTTAGACCATTCTTCTTTGGCAAACTGCTCCAGGTCTCTGATATTTGAAGGGCGCCTTCTCCAAACTGCCATTTTCTCCATTCGCCTTCCACGACAGCATTGGAGGATGTCGTCCACGCCCTATTGGGGGACAGGAACACAGAGAGGTTAAAAGCCCCTCCCCTTCCTCAGTACTCCAGTGTCTTCCTGTACCCCTTGGGGCATGGAGAGGTTCCAGTGCTGTCAGGCGGCAGAGGCAGCATTGGGGTGTACTTATAGCCGGGCCAGGGATGGACGTCGGGGGGGCCTCCTCCTCCTTCTCGGGGCTCCCATGGTGGGACCATCCGGCCTTCCTGCATCCTACGGGGCAAAGCAGGCCGTGTATTGCAACGCCGGAGGCCTGTTCAGCTCCGGCGTCTCCCTCCTCCAGCTGCGGTCCCTGGGGCACTTCCAGTTTCGGATGTGGCACTTCTGGTTCCGGGATGGCACTTCCGGTTTCGGGTGGCGGCTCCTGTACGGGCTGTGGCAGGCTGGGGGGCTCCAGGGAACCCAGCAGGACTTTCGCGCGCTACTGCCCGCGGCCGGTGACCAGGAGGAGGGAGGGAACAGGTGTTCCTCGTTGGGGGCACGGTACTTCTGGATAAGTACCCGCCGGAAGCTACACCCAGGTAAGGCTGATCCCTGAAACAAGGAGGGTGATAGGCTTCCACCTCTGCTTCTGCAGAGCCCAGCGTTCCCCCAGCTCATGTAAGTGTTTCTGGGGGTGGTCACAAGGGGTACAGTTATTTAGGCCCTGCACTCACACTGGGACCCCCTTCTCTTCCCTTTTTGTCTATAGAGAGACGAGGGCTGTCTGTGAAAGGGAGCAATAATGTGGCTGGGGCACAAAATTTCCCTTTTCCTACAATAAGGTGTCGGCCATGACTGACAGGGTTGTCAGGATGGACTCCCCATCCTTGCTTGAGGAGCTCCAATCCATTAGGGAAGAGGTGCAGGCTTCTATCTCGGCACTGCGGGGTTTTGCTGCAGCTTCCGGGCCTTCCCCTCCGTAAGAGAGGAAGCTCCAGGATTGTGACTCTGTGGATCTCATGGAGGCTGGCCAGAGCTCAGCGTTAGAGGACGGCAAGGATATTGCTGCTGTTGCCTCTGTCCAGACACGAGAATCTGGACACTATTATTTTTCCACGGAGTCCATGGGTGCATTGGTGGACACTGTCCATTGTACCATGGGAGTAGAGGTGGTGGAATCCCCTTCTTCTGTGCAGGACTAAATGTTCAGAGGCCTGAAGGCTAAGCGGCTCACCCCATCTGAGTGGATTGGAGGGTGGGTGATGACTTTGGAAGGTCCCGAAGGTGGACATCCAGGTGGCCAGGGTAGCAATCAGCTGCCATTGTAAACCCATTGTGCATGCCCTTGACACACTGTTGAAGCTAAGCAGCAGGAGCCTCAGTCACGGGCTGGATGGGAGACCTCATGAGAGACCCAATGGGAATCTCTATGGAAGTCTCTATTAAGTCAATGGGACTTCTAACATGAAGGTCTATGGCAGTATTCCATTTGGGAAGCTTAGCATATAAGACCGCGTTGCCTTTTGAAGATTCCTCCCGGTTGAAGGACCCCCTCGTTCGTAAAATGGAGAGTGTCCTCAAAAAATCCTGGTAGGCGGCAGCTATGTCTTTAAAGGTGAACATTTCCTCTACATGTGAGCAGGTCTCTCTTTAAGTGGCTCTCCCAGCTGGGAGAATTCATCCTGCAGGGTACTCCCAGGGAGGAGCTTTGGACTCCATTCCACTTCTGAGACATGCTACGGGCTTCCTGGCCGATGCCTCTGCTGAGTCGTTCCGCGTTGGCGCCAGGTGCGCAGTGTTGGCTAACACACTCGCAGGGCAGTGTGGCTTACAATGTGGAATGGGGAGGTCACGTCTAAGCTCCAGCTGTGTGGCCTCCCCTTTCAAAGGGCATTGGATGACATCCTGGAAAAGGTGTCAGACCGGAAAATGTCTCCCGGGACAGGAACCCTTTCGGAGGCAGTCCTTTTGGCCTGAGCGCAGCCAACCCTCCCAGTCTAAAGGGAAGGGTAAGCCTGGTCGCTGGGCATTCCAGTACGGGGACAAGATCCGTAATATCTTACTCCCCCAGCAGCGGCATCACCAGCGCCCCTAAACAAGGCCGCCTTCCCCATTGCGGGGCAGCTCCTGCGGGTTCTAC
The DNA here is from genome assembly GCA_033576535.1 of Allobates femoralis. Taxonomy (NCBI): domain Eukaryota; kingdom Metazoa; phylum Chordata; class Amphibia; order Anura; family Aromobatidae; genus Allobates; species Allobates femoralis. Next base: position 28,624,931 of record JARQOC010000002.1, read on the forward strand.
CACAGTGGCAAGCAATCTCCTTGTGCCCTTGGATCCTTTCGACCATTTGGGAGGGTCTACGCTTGGAATTCGAGAGCCAGCCCCTCCGTGTCTTCGAGTCCTCTCCCTTCCTCAGGGGCAACTCTCGCACGGTTTTTCTTGTCGGGTCTGCGACACCTGTTGGATTCAGGTGTGGGGTCCCCGATTCCTCCTGGAGAGGAGGACCAGGGGCGCTACTCCAGGTTGTTGTGGACTTCCAGAACGCGTATTCTCATGTCCCCATTCACCCGTCCCACAAGCGCTTCTGCGATTCACGATCTCCGGGGCAGGCGGGACGGTCCATTCTCGGCTTAATGTGCTGCCCTTTGGGATTTCGTCGGCCCCAGAGGTTACCAAACTCATGGCGGAAGCGATCACATTCATCCAGACCCAGGGGATATGTATGCTTCCTATTTAGACGACATGTTGGTGGGGGCTCCTTCGGCAGTGCTTCTGCGCACAAAGGTCTCCAACACATTGGAGATTCTTCAGTCCCTGGGATGGGTACCCAATCTTCGGGAATCGGAACGGGTGCCTGCAACCCGACGTCAATTTTTGGGAGTCTTGCTGGCCTCCTCCAGACAGACCTCGTTCCTTCCTGCGGCATATCAGCTTTTGCGCCGCGTGAATCTGACCCGCTTTCGGGCAAGGGGGTCGCCCTCCTTGCGGGAAGCAATGTCCCTGTTAGGGGCCATAACGGCCTGCATTCAGTCAGTAATATGGGTTCAGGCTCCTTCCCGACTGCTCCAGGAACACATACTGAGTTCCTGGGACAGACGTCAGGATTCCTTAAACTCGCGGGTCCGGACCCGGGGCGGGTGGTAACCTCGCTTTCCTGAGGATGAATCCCAGACACCTTCCTGTGACCTCCGTTCCCACTGATGCCAGCAGTTCCGGTTGGGGCACGATGGTAGTTCGCACACCAGTTCCAGGGGGTTTGGAGTCGCTCGATCAGTCGCCAGTTTCAAACTTCTGGCAGTGGAGGAAGCGCTTCTTGCTGCAGCTCACGTTCTCTGGGGTCATCATTTCAAGGTCCTGTCAGACAACGTGACTACGGTTGCTTTCTTGCGGTACCAAGGCGGTACTCGTGGCCTACACTTGCAGGGGCTGGCAAGACTGTTCTTTTTATGGGCAGTACGCCATCTTCTCTCCTCCTCGGCAGTACATCTGAAGGGAATGGCCAATGTACAGGCAGATTTCTTGAGCCGCACGGAGGTCCACCCAGGAGAATGGTGCTTCCATCCGGAAGTATTTCGCTCTCTTACAGACAGGTGGGGTGTCCTTTCGATCGACCTGTTCGCTTCGGGCTCGAATACAAAGGTGCCAACCTTTTTCTCCCTGACGCGGTTGGACCATCCTCGGGGGCTGGACGCTTTTGCCCATCCCTGGGACTTCCGGTTGGTGTATGCATTTCCTCCAATCCCACTACTTCCCAAGACGTTGCAACGGATTCGGGCGGAGGGGGTGACACTATCCTGGTGGCTCCCCTGGGGCCCAAACTGGCGTGGTACGACGCCATCTGAGACCTGGGCCTGGAGGGACCGATTATGTTAGCCCACAGTCTCAACGTACTGTCCCAGGGTCCTCTGTTTCACCCGGGCCCTCAGTGGCTCATTCGGGTGGCCTGGCTGTTGCGGCCGGGATCCTGAGGACCAAGGGTCTCTCCCAGGCAGTGATCCGCACGCTTCAGCAGAGCAGGAAGCCTGTGACAAACGCTATTTACGGGAGGGCTGGAATCGGTTCCTGTCCTGGTGTGCTCCTTCCGTCCCGACCATGCATTATCCTAATGTGGCCCAACTCTTGGATTTTTGCAGCGTAGCTTGGATTTGGGGCTTCGGCCGAGCACTCTTTATGTCCAGAGGTCGGCACTTGGGGCTGTTTTTGCCCAGGATCTTGCTTCCCATCCATGGCTCAAGCAGTTTTTTACTTCTGCTTGGGGGTGGCGTCCCCGGATTCAGCCTTCTGTCCTCCCTGGGATTTGATGCTTGTTCTCGAAGTCCCTTTGCACCCTTGTCTGCTGCATCCCTTACGTCTCTCTCTCACAAGGTGGCGTGTTTGGTGGCCATCACTTCTGCTCCCAGAGTTGGAGAACTGTAGGCACTCTCTGTCCGGGCTCCGTGCCTCGTGGTGTCTGTTGTTCGCATTACGCTTCGGTTGCATTCATCTTTTTTTCTGAAAGTTATCGGCTTTCCATCGGTCCCAGGATGTGGTTCTGCCTTCAATTTGTCAATCTCCTGCTAATGCGGCTGAGGCCGTGTTTCACTCCTTCGATGTTCGTCGGACTGTCCTCCTCTATCTCCGAGAGTCTTCTTCCTGGAGGTTAGATCAGAACCTGTTTGTTCGGCTTTTGGGAATAATACAGGGAAGAAGACTTCCCAGGCTACCATCACTTCCTGGATCACGAAGGTGATCTGTGAGGCCTACGTCGCTTCCGGTCCTTGCTCCTCCGGTGGGGTTGAAGGCTCCTTCAACTCGGGCTGCTGCTACTTCCTGGACGGAGCAGGCTGGAGCTTCATCGGAGCTGGCTTGCAGAGCGGCTACATGGTAGCCTCTCCTCACTTTTTCTCGCCTCTATAGGTTAGATCTGTCCTTCAGTCGGGATCTGTCCTTTGGTAGGAGAGTCCTACAGGCAATAGTCCCACCCTGAGGAGTATCGGTGGTATTCCTCCAATGCTGTCGTGGAAGGCGAATGGAGAAAACTGAATTAGTCCTTACCGGTAATTCCTTTTCTTGGAGCCTTCCACGACAGCATCAGTTCCCCCCCTTGTTGGTGTTTGATTCCGGTTTGTATCAGGTAATCCATGGCTAAGGGTGATCTTGGTAAACACTGGAGTACTGAGGAAGGGGAGGGGCTTTTAACCTCTCTGTGTTCCTGTCCCCCAATAGGGCGTGGACGACATTCTCCAATGCAGTCGTGGAAGGCTCCAAGAAAAGGAATTACCGGTAAGGACTAATTCAGTTTTTAGATCTCTCCACAGGTGTTCTATGGGATTCAGGTCTGGACTCATTGCTGGCCACCTTAGAAGTCTCCAGTGCTTTCTCTCAAACCATTTTCTAGTGCTCTTTGAAGTGTGTTTTGGGTCATTGTCCTGCTGGAAGACCCATGACCTCTGAGGGAGACCCAGCTTTCTCACACTGGGCCTACATTATGCTGCAAAATTTGTTGGTAGTCTTCAGACTTCATAATGCCATGCACACGGTCAAGCAGTCCAGTGCCAGAGGCAGCACAGCAACCCCAAAACATCAGGGAACCTCCGCCATGTTTGACTGTAGGGACCGTGTTCTTTTCTTTGAATGCCTCTTTTTTCTCCTGTAAACTCTATTTTGATGCCTTTGCCAAAAAAGCTCTACTTTTGTCTCATCTGACCAGAGAACATTCTTCCAAAATGTTTTAGGCTTTCTCAGGTAAGTTTTGGCAAACTCCTGACTGGCTTTTTTATGTCTCGGGGTAAGAAGTGGGGTCTTCCTGGGTCTCCTACCATACAGTCCCTTTTCATTCAGACGCCAACGGATAGTACGGGTTGACACTGTTGTACCCTCGGACTGCAGGGCAGCTTGAACTTGTTTGGATGTTAGTCGAGGTTCTTTATCCACCATCCGCACAATCTTGCGTTGAAATCTCTTGTCAACTTTTCTTTTCCGTCCACATCTAGGGAGGTTAGCCACAGTGCCATGGGCTTTAAACTTCTTGATGACACTGCGCACGGTAGACACAGGAACATTCAGGTCTTTGGAGATGGACTTGTAGCCTTGAGATTGCTCATGTTTCCTCACAATTTGGTTTCTCAAGTCCTCAGACAGTTCTTTGGTCTTCTTTCTTTTCTCCATGCTCAATGTGGTACACACAAGGACACAGGACAGAGGTTGAGTCAACTTTAATTATTGTCAACTGGCTGCAAGTGTGATTTAGTTATTGCCAACACCTGTTAGGTGCCACAGGTAAGTTACAGGTGCTGTTAATTACACAAATTAGAGAAGCATCACATGATTTTTCTAATAGTGCCAATACTTTTGTCCACCCCCTTTTTTATGTTTGGTGTGGAATTATATCCAATTTGTCTTTAGGACAATTCTTTTTGTGTTTTTTCATTGAAGACAAATTAAATGAAGATAATAATACCAAAGAATTTGTGATTGCAATCATTTTCAGGAACAAACTGAGTATTATCTGAATCAGAATTGCAGGGGTGTCAATACTTTTGGCCACAACTGTAGGTAAATACCTAGCTCAGAGAGGGTGGCCACGTCTGTGCAAAGTACGAAAAACTATACCAAAACCAAAGTATCACATATCCACTTCCCAGCACGTGATTTGGGATTGCGCCTTCAAGGGTTAATCTATGTCCTCTCACTCAATCCAGCACTCGACCTCTGTCCCATGCTGAAAGGGAACATAAATCACACTCCGACTCAGACGGCGCACCCCGCTTCACAAACGCTGCCACCACTCACCGGATTAAATTAAATTAAGACTATCAGACAATCAACAAAATCACACTCTCTCTAGGTTTATGGGTTCTTTAGGAATACAAGGTTCAAACTTATTAAAATTTTAATCTTTAATCTTTAATAAAAGGTACAGTGGTTTCAAGAAAAGATATAAAAACAGAAGTAAAAAAGTGACATACAAATATGTAAGGCCGGCTTCACACCACAATTTTTCGGATCCGGGGCTGTCCGGTGTGAGCTGGACAGCCCCGGATCCGAATTTGACCCACATGTCTTTCTATGGGACCGAATGGCTGTTATTTGTCATCCGGTTTGGGGCTTTTCCGGGAGGATCCGGTTTTGTCCGATTTTTGCATCAGACACAAAACCGAAGTCTGCAGCATTTTTTTGTGTCCGATGGGAGTCTATGGGCGCTGGATCACACTGCATCCAACAGAAAATTGTGCCGATTCCCGGACACCTGGTGCTGAAAGAGCGGCAGCCACCACTGAATTTCAGCACCCGGAGAGCTCCATGGCTGAAATTTCAGCACCGCGGCCAGCTTCGCTGCAGTCGAAGTGCTGAAATGTCAGCACTGGACAGCGGCACAAGCGAAGTCAGAAAAAAGCAGGATCAGAGGGTAGATTTGCCCTCCGGTTCTGCTTGTCTGTGGCTGTAAGGTTCTGTCCGGTGCATCCTGCAAAACACCGGACGGACAGAACCTGACAGTGAAAAATCACAGTGTGAAGCCAGCCTAAGACAGTTATAAAATAAAAGGGAGAAACTTACAGAAACCTAAACTTTGCAGCTTGCCTTCTGTATCCCAATGGGGAGGGAAGAGACAGACGGAAGTGGATCACAGCAGTGTTTCAGCTGCCCCATATCTGTGAACCAAGAACTCCTGGCTTGTCTGGGTTGTATAGTGTTTTGAGTGAGGTTGGATTCCTGGCCCAACCTTCCAGTTTATTATTCTAATTCTGGAACTATGATTGGAGCCCACTCTAATTTAGCCATGCATACTTTTTTTTTTGTCTTAATTCCCTTCTCTTTCCCAACAGTAAATACAAACTGTCCAGCTGTATTAGGTCCCTTTGATGGGTCTTCAAAGCATAAGGCTGGCTTCACATTTGAGTTCCCCTACGCAGCGTTCTGCAGAGGGGGACCGCCATGTGAGCACAGCCACCGCAAGAGTGGAACCATTTTACACCTCTTAGGCTGGCTTCACATTTGAGTTCCCCTACGCAGCGTTCTGCGGAGGGGGACCGCCATGTGAGCACAGCCACCGCAAGTGCCTATGTTTATAATGGGGACACACGGTGCTGTGCTTGACTGCATGACCGTGCGCTCCCCATCATTTGCCTGTGTGATTTGTACGCATGCGCATGCTTGAGTACAAATCATACATTGTCGTCCGCACCAGGAACGCAACGCGGACGAAGGAGCATGATTTGTACGCAAGCATGCACATGCATACAAATCACACAGGCAATTTAATGGGAGCACATGGACATGCACAGTCAAGCGCAGCACCGTGTGTCCCCATTATAAACATAGGCACTTGCGGTGGCTGCGCTCACATGGCGGTCCCCCTCCGCAGAACGCTGAGGAGGGGAACGCAAAATGGTTCCACTCTGTGGTTTCTCAAGACTGCCCCCTGGAGAGGCCTGTAGTCACTGTGATGGGAGAGCTAGCTTTGTGCTTACACAGGTTGTGACCTTTAGTGTAATGACACCATTAACTGTGGGGGTCCATTCCCTCAGATACAAATTTCACTACACAAAGAAATGAGTATAAATTGGCATATGTAAAATGCGTAAGAGCATGTTCACACTTTGGCCATTTCTTAGACAAAACTCAAGAAAAAACTTTCAGTACAGCGTTTGGTCTCCTTCCTAATGCTGTTAACATGCAGATTAATTCTATATGTGCATGCTAATAGCTTTATCCTACCTGACTGGTTCCCTCAGAGAGTCGGATTCAACAGCCACCATTATATGCAACTATGGTAAGGTGAGAAGGTACTTAGGACCTTAGGAAAGGAGTTTGTGGCAAAGAGATAAAAGCCATAGAGCTTCTGTGACCAAATGGATGAGATCGGGGGTACCATGGTCATTGACGCCAGTCCAGCACTGCCAAGATCACCCTCCAGCTTGACCTACTTGAGAATGCAGGGCAGAAGAGAGAGAAAAGAAAACTGTCCTTGGAGTGACCTGCATTTACAATTTAAAGGAGCACAGATCTAAGAAATTACCTATAAAGATTGTGACTCTTTCGTTGAGATGTGACATGAAGAAGAGATCGACGTAAGGAGTGCTGGAGCAAAGACAGCTGGCTGATGATGTCCCGAGAAGGAGCCCACTCTCCTGGATCGAGGGTCTCTTGAATGACAAAATATGTGGCACAGTTGTCTACCAATTGAGGTCAGCTGGCTGAAGATGTACTGAAATAGAGCCAACTCGTGGATCCAGGGTCTCTTGCCCAAGGAATTCTGTGGCACAGTTGTCCTCTGATTGAAGACAGCTGGCTGATGATGTCCAGAGAAGGAGCCCACTCTCCTGGATCTAGGGTCTCTTGACTGAGAAAATCTGTGGCACAGTTGTCTACCCATTGAGGTCAGCCGGCTGAAGATGTTCTGAAATAGAGCCAACTCGTGGATCCAGGGTCTCTTGCCCAAGGAATCCTGTGGCACAGTTGTCCTCTGACTGAAGACTGCTGGCTGAAGAAATTCAAGAAAAAGAGCCCACTCTCCTGGACCCAGGGTCTCTTGATTGAGAATGTCTGTGGCACAGTTGTCCACCCATTGAAGACACCTAGCTGAAGACTTCCAGAAAAAGAGCCCACTCCTGGAGCCAGGGTCTCTTGACAGAGGACGTCTGTGACACAGTTGTCCACCCATTGTAATCAGCTGGCTGAAGATCCCCTGAAAAAGGGCCCTCTCTCCTGGATCCAGGGTCTCTTGACTGAGAAAGTCTGTGGCACAGTTGTCCACCCATTGAATCTGGTCTGCTGAGAAATCTGAACAATTCCTGTGTGCAGCGCACGCAGCTGCAGCCGCTGACAGGTCAGGACCGCGGCGCCCGCGGTCCTCACCTATCAGCAGTGGGAACTGCATGCGCTGCACACAGGACCGGAGGGCATAATAGCCCCCCAGTCCTGTGTGCTGATCCGGTCCACGGCTGGCTGCCTCAAGCGGACAGCCACGGATCGGATCACACACGCAGTGTGAAGCCGGCCTAAGAAGAAACACCTTGGGAGCTATCTCAAGTCTGAATGGAAGGGAAATTGAATTGGAAATGAACAAATCAACAGTGAAGCAAGGAAATTGCTTGTTTAAAGGTATTGGAGCAGAAATGACTGGAGGACTGTGGCTTATAAAGCGGCCGTCACACGCTAGGATATCGCTAGCGATATTGTAAGCGATCACGTGCACGCGCGATCGCTTACAATATCGCTCACATTGCTGGTGAGCTGTCACACAGACAGACTCACCAGCGATGTGGAGCCGCGATCTCGCTGGTTACTATGGTACACATCGGGTTACTAGCCGCCGCGCGGCGCTTAGTAACCCGACGTGTACCATAGTTACCATCTCCCAGCATAGGCTCTGCTGCTGGGAGATCGTTCATCGTGGTGTTATACACCACGATGAAGCAGATCGTGACATCGTTCATCGCTAGATCTGAGCTCCGGAGCTCAGATCTGCGATGTCAGGATCAAGCGATTTTACATCGTAAATCGCTTGATTACATGCAACGATTTGAAGCCCGATATCGCTTAAGCGATCAAAAAGGAGATCGCTTAAACGATATCGGGCAGGAAATCGTTGCGTGTGACGGCCGCTTAAGAGGGACTTCAGGAGGCAAACAGCCATAAAGGCTTTCTGTCATTTTAATGTGAAGGAATGTCACAAAAGGAGTAAAACCTAAGATGGATGTGAAGGTCACAGACTACGATATCGTTAACAATATCGTTGAAACGTCACAGGTTTTCAGTCGTTCTAACGACGTCGTAACAACGTCGTTCGGTGTGACATGTACACACGATCAACAATAATTGGGCAGACCGTTGATGGGAGGTTCGTGAACCGGACCTTAAACCAAATGATGAACATTCGTTCATCCTGCAGCATGGGTATGTGTGACATCTCGCTGACGATGTCGTTTACGACCTCGCTTATTGAGTAGTGAATGACGTAGGCGAGCTAACAACCGCAAGTATCATTGGCTTGCCGCGGAATCGTTGCTGCGTCGTTCACGATATCTGTACATGTGACACCTCACCAGCAATAATTGAACGTCGTTCAAGCGATCCAGGTCAAGTTGGATCATTGATCGTATCGCTCGACCATTGAAGCGTGAGACGGGACCTTTAGGTTCTGGAGAAGCAGAGTAATCTGTCCTCCAATGGCATTTAATCAGTTTGAAAAAACAAAGACTTAGGCCGGCTTCAGACTGCGTGTCTGATCCGATCCGTAGCTGTCCGCTCGAGGCAGACAGCCGCGGACCGGATCAGCACACAGGACTGGGGGCTATTATGCCCTCCGATCCTGTGTGCAGCCGCACGCAGCTGAACCAGCTGACAGGTCAGGACTGCGGCGCCCGCGGTCCTCACCTATTAGCATCGGGAGCTGCGTGCGGCTGCACACAGGATCGGAGGGCATAATAGCCCCCAGTCCTGTGTGCTGATCCGGTCCGCGGCTGTCTGCCTCGAGCGGACAGCTACGGATCGGATCAGACACGCAGTCTGAAGCCGGCCTTAGGGTATGTTCACACAATGTCTTTTCAGGCAGCTTTGGAGTGTGTACGACCTGAAACCCACCTGAAAATACACGATATTCATTTCTACATAAAACGGCTCGCTGCTCATATGTTCATTCAGGCTTTTAAGCATCTTTTACCCTCTCCAGGTGTCTAGAAAAGACAACTAGTTGAAAGAAGTGACTGATCCATTCCTCAGGGGTTTTCTCCATCACATCAGCCTGGCGATCACCCCGGAGGATGGATAAAGATGTTTACACTCATAGCAGAGATGAGACATCAATTAGGACAGTCCTACACTGTCAAATAAACCTTACCATGGGTCAGAACTGATCTCAATGTGAATAAGGGCAGACACTGACCGGGTCCGATCTATGGACACCAAGCCATAGGCAGCTATATAAATGAAAACGCTTGTTGCCTATTGTCGGGACATGGTGCCTCTCTGCTCTTATTTACATTGAGGTCAGTTCTCGCATATTGTAAGGTTTAAATATTCGAGAATGTCGGACCGTCCCAATTGGGGTACGCCTTGTCGCAGTGGGATGTCTTTTACACTTTCTTTCATCAAAAACAGTGTTTACTAAGTAACCTATGTTATTTAATTATATGCACTATTGCTTTTTACTTATTTCTATACAGCAGGGTACATGCTCATTTTATTCTACCTTTAGGTTTTATTCGTTTAATGGCCTGTGTGAACATGCTCTTATATTTTGCATGTGTACCAACTTATTCTCCGGCTTATTTTTTCAGACTTTCAAACTGCAAGAAAAAATAAATAAATAAAAATAATAATAATAGTAGTAATATAATAATAAATGTTATTTTTATAGCACCAACACAGCAGCACTTTCCAATTAAGCAGCATATACCAACCTAAGTTCACACTTTGCGTTTCTGCAGCATTTTTTAATACATCTTATTACAAGCTGCTTTTTACAGTATGAGAGTTCAGAAATCTCCTGCACACGATTGATTTTTTTTCCTGATGGAAATGGAAAACTGCAGCATGTAAACTCTTGCAGGGTTTTTGCAGCCTTTTTTCACCACAGAATTCAATCAAAAAGTGCAAAGACACCACCGAAGCACAGCTGCTGCGCTTTTGCTGAATTAAACTACTGTAACTTTATTAAAATTGTACTGTGGACACATGACATATAATCTGCAATAAACATAAAGCAAGAAAACAGCAAAAACAACAACAAAAAGTAACAAAAAAGTAGAAATACTGCTTTTTCCAAGCAGTTTTTTTTACAGCCAAGAGAGCAGGTTTTGGCTAAAGAAAAAAAAGGAGCACAAAATCTGTGTGAACATAGCCCAAGGGTACGTTCACACGTTGAGTATTTGCAGCAGATGTTTCTACAGGAAAACCCAGACTATTGGCAGGAAAAAAAGCTGTAAAATATGTGCATTTTGCCAGGTTTTTTATGCATTTTTCCCCCTTTATTTGAAGGACGCTGTAAGGCTATGTGCGCACTTGCCGGGTTTTGGGCGGTTTACCTGTGTAAACCGCCGGTTTGTTTACATTAGTGTTATGTAAATTTATGTTAATCCAAACCGGCCTTTGGATTAACATTAAAACCAATGTAAACCGACCAAGGCTGTGCACACACCGGCTGTTTACACAGCCTCATCCGTTGCTAACCCGCAGGTTTCCCAGCGGGTTAGCAAAGAATGAGCTTGTTCTATAAAACGGCGGTTCTGCAGCGGCTGCAAGCAGAATCATGTGCTGCTTCCAGCCGCAGCAGACCCGCCGCCGAGAACCCGCTGTGCAACCGCCGGCTCCCGCCCGTCACCCGCCCGGCTCCCGCCGCACATACCCGCCAGGAAGCCGGTGGACGGCGCCGGAGCTTCCTGGCGGGTTCCGCCCAGCCGCCGCCGACCAACCCGCCGGTAATGTGCACATACCCTAAAAGTACTGACAGAATTGACATGCTGCAGATTTGATGGTCTAAAGGAAAAAATAAGCAGCATGTGCAAGACGCAGCATGTGAACAAGCCACATGGCAGCACAATGGGGCAGGCTCCCATGGCCCAAAAGAATGACTCGAGAACCACAACCTGGAGGCCCACATCCAGATCCGGCTTTCCATAAACACAGGCAGCTTTGATGAGTTAGGCTGGCTTCACACCACGATAAAATCCGATCCGGGGCTGTCCAGTGTAAACCGGACAGCCCTGGACCGGATTTTGGCCCCATAGCATGCTATGGGGCTGGATGGAGCCGGATGTCAGCTCTCTGCCATCCGGTTTCCATGTGTCCGGGAGAATCCAGAAAGAATCGGATTTTTCTCCCAGACACAAAATTGGAGCATACAGCATTTTTGTGTCCGGGGAGAAAAATCTCCCCAAATCGGATAATCCCGTATTGCCGGCAATCCGGCGCTCCCTAACATGGGAGTCTATGGGGCCGGACTGCCCCGATCTGGGAGGATCCGGGAATCGAACACCGGCAGCTGCACGCTGATGTAATGAAAAATCAGCAGCTGCGGCTGCAATTAGAGGGATCTGGCTGCACACCGGACCGGAGGGCATATTAGCCCTCCGGTTCTGTATGCTGATCAGGTCCGGAGCTGTCAGGTTCATCCCTGACAGCCCCGGATCGATTTTACCGTGGTGTGAAGCCAGCCTAAGTCAACTGTAGCCTCATCCATCTGCATGTATCAGTGAAGACCCTCCGCTTACCATTAACCCAAAAGTTATGCACTCCATAAAAGCAATGTGCCTTCAGTCTTCAAACCACCACTTTAATCATCATCACATATGGTGATTCTTAATGTCTGAGCAGTCAGACTGCAGATTCTTTACTGTCTGAGCAGTCAGACTATAAATCCTTTACTGTACGAGCAGTGAGACTATCAAATCTTTACTGGGCAGCGAGACTATAGATGCTTTACTATGTGAGCATTGAGACTATGGTCTGAGCAATGAGGCTATGGATTCTTTACTGTGTGAGCATTAAGACTATTGATTCTTTACTGTGTGAGCATTAAGACTATGGATTCTTTACTGTCTGAGCAATGAGACTATGTATTCTTTACTGTTTGAGCAGTAAGACCATGGATTCTTTACTGTCTGAGAAGTGAGAATATGAAGTCTTTACTGTCTGTGCAGTGAGAATATGAATTTGTTTACTGTGTGAGCAGTGAGATAGCAGATTCTTTACTGTCTGAGCAGTGAGGCTAAGTTTCTTTACAGTGCAAGCAGTGAGACTATTGAAGCTTTACTGTGTGAGCAGTGAGATTTCAGATTCTTTACGGTACTAGCAGTGAGACTATAGATTCTTTACTGTATGAGCAGTGAAACTATGGATTCTTTACTGTATGAGCAGTGAAACTATGGATTATTTACCGTCTGAGCAGTGAGACTATGAATTATTTACTATTTGAACAGTCAGACTATAGATTCTTTATTGTACGAGTAGTGAAAATATGGATTCTTTACTATTTGAGCAGTGTGACTATGGATTCATTACTGTCTGAGCAGTGAGACTATGGAATCTTTACTGTCTGAGCAGTGAGATTATGGAATCTTTACTGTCTGTGCAGTGAGACTATGGATTCTTTACTGTATGAGCAATGAAACTTTGGATTCATTACTGTCTGAGCAGTGAGACTATGAATTATTTACTATTTGAACAGTCAGACTACAGATTCTTTATTGTATGAGTAGTGAGAATATGGATTCTTTACTATTTGAGCAGTAAGGGCCGCTTAATGGCCGCGTCACATGCTTCAATTTCCTTAACGATATCGCTTAAGCGATCTCTTTTTTGATCGCTTAAGCGATATCATTTGTGCGTCGCTGCGTGTAATCAAGCGATTTTACAATGTAAAATCGCTTGATTGTGTGACCGCAGAATTGTGAGCCGGAGCTCATATCAAGCGCATCGCTTGATCAATCATGCAGCATCGTGGTGTGTGACACCACGATGAACGATCTCCCAGCGGCAGAGCCTATGCTGGGAGATGGTATCTATGGTAAACGTCGGGTTACTAAGCGCTGCGCGGCGCCTAGTAACCCGATGTGTACCATGGTTACCAAACGATCTCGCTGGTCCACATCGCTGGTGAGTCTGCCTGTGTGACAGCTCACCAGCGATGTGAACGATATTGTTAACGATCGCGCTGCATGTGATCGCTTACAATATCGTTCACAAGATTGATGCGTGTGACGGCACCCTAATGGCCCCTTTACAGCAGCTACAGGTAACAGGTTTTCCACAGGTAACTTACTGGTTGCAGTGAAATCATGGAGAATTAGTTCCATTTGTACACAGCACCAAGATAGAACTATGTCTCCATGATTTCACTGCAACCAGTAAGTTACCTGTGGAAAACCTGTCACCTGTAGCTGCGTGTAAAGGGGCCATTACACACACCAACTTCTGTGACCAACTTCTGAACAGATCTCTGGTTGCAGTGAAATCATGGACACATTGTTACATTTGTACACAGCCACAAAATGGAGCAATGTGTCCATGATTTCACTGCAACCAGAGATCTTTTCAGAAGTTGGACACAGAAGTTGGTGTGTGTAAAGCGGCCCTGAGACTATGGATTCATTACTGTCTGAGCAGTGAGACTATGGATTCTTCACTGAATAGTCAGACTACAGATTCTCTACTGTGTCAGCAGTGAGATTGTAGATTCTTTACTATAAGAGCAGTAACTCACTGCCACATGATATTTTAATAGATTTAGGGAAAAAAGTACAAGGAGTCCTGGATGCATTTGTTGAAAAATAAATATTATAGTGTCTGGGCAGAAGATTCTGTGATGGGGCGATGATCCAGGGAACTAGTCTGATTGGTGTATGTGGTTTCAGGAGGGAATTTTTCCCTGATGGGGCTATTAGTAGCTGCCTCATGGGGACTTTTTGACTTTCTCTGGATCAACATGTTAAATCATAGAATGAGCTCTATAGACTTGTGTCTTTCAATCTTACAAAATATGAAACTATGTTAGGTGGCTTCACACCACGTTTTTGGGGACCCGTGTGTATCCGTTTTGGAATGGATAGATAGGGACCCGTTTTGGCTTCCCATGTATTTTTTAGCGCAGCGGACAAAAACGGGCAGAGACGAATCCGGCGCAGTCTGTTTTACATAACATGGGGGTCTATGGAGACGGATCCAGCAAAAAACGTACCGTTTCCTAGATCCATTTTGTAATTCTGAGCACTGCGCAGTTCCTCACAGTCATATTTCGGTTCAGGATCTCTCTTCTTTCTCATTAGTCATTACCATTACTTCCTATGGCTGCAGCGACTGGCAATGCTTTTACATGCACAAAACGGATCCTTCAAAAAACAGATCCAGGAGCATAAATTTCATCCATTTACACAAATCCATGCATGTCTGTGTGGTCCTTCAAATTAAAGGATCCACACGGACAGGCAAAAAACATGGAGTGAAGGGGGCCTAGAAGTTAGGGAAAACATTAACCATCCAGTTGTATCTTCCTGCCTATATTCCCTAACTAACAGTCCCTTCATTATGTTGGACACATAAACTCAGGATCAGTACAGGATCAGTAATGTACTGTATGTACAAAGTGATTGCACCAATAGAATAGTGAGTGCAGCTCTGGAGTATAATACAGGAGGTAACTCAGGATCAGTAATGTAATGTATATACACAGTGACTGCACCAGCAGAATAGTGAGTGTGTGGTGCCCCTGCGACCAGGACGCCACATAAGGAACTGCAGCCAGGAAGGTAGGAAAGACAGTTGAACCCCAACACCCTCACAGCCCACACAACCAGTAGAGGGCAGCACCCAACTCGGAGCCTGGAACTCTAGGCAGGCAAGGGGTGGTGGGTTTAGAGACAGTGGGTGGGCCAACAAGCAAGTCAGGTGCAGAGGGTAGATATAGAGCAGGGGGAGAAGGAAGGAGTCAGTAGGCCGAGGTAGGCTGAGATGAAAAGACGGAAGCATATGTCCTGGAAGAGTGGGGTGGAAGGAGCGCAAGAATCTGGAGAGCCAGTGCGAGCCACAGAGAGAAAGCCCATCCGGAGCCAGCACCCAAGGAGTGTGAGGGACGAGAGGACCAGTGACACTGAATCCTAGAACCACAGCTGAGACGGCAGACTGCAGGCGGAGTAGCCCTCCTATTGAACCCAAAGACACGGTTAGAAGGAGCCTGGTGGAGCCTCACCCAGGAGGACAATTGGAGGCTAGGCTGGCAGTAGAGTGTCGGCTCTAAAGGGGACCGTTGATTCACCCGGTATCCCCAGACAACCAACGGGGGACTCTAGCTACACGTTAGGGTTCCCACCCCAAAGGACAGGCAGGACCCATAGGGGCCCGAGTCACCGCCATACTGTCCGGAGACGCACACCAAGCAAGAGAGAGAGAGAGAATCAGAGCCTGGAAAGGACAGAGAATGAGTGAGTGGTCATAGAAAGGAACGATCTGGCTGCAGGGAGTAAAGGGACCCAGAGGGGAGAGTAATGCCCGTGTAAAGACTGTAAACTGTGACTGTGAACTGTAACCGAGAAGTTGAGAAGTAAACACGGTGAACCCTGACTCTGACTCCCTCGCATGATTCTACCTGCACATGATTCCCTCCAAACTGGTCTGCAGAAGATCACAACCTGGAGAGCCACAGCTTGTCATCTCCGAACGCTGAAGGAGGATTTCTGCAGCATCAAGACAGTAAGTGCACTGCACCCAGCACCAGCCAGCATCATACCCTACACTATAGACTCTATCATCACTGCCCCGGGAAACCAAGTTCTACCCGCAGAGAACTATTCCATCTTAGCTGCCATCACGTCATCCCCGGAGGTTCTGCAGCAGCGGTGGTCCCACTACTGACCACACACCGTGGGTGACGTCACGACTGACATTATCCCCTGTAAATATTCCCCTTTTCACTGCTAGGCCAGGGACACGGTCCGGACCAGGACTACCCGTGACATCCCCAGTAGCAGACCCGGTCCGGTACCGAGTACCCTGTCCCAATGGGCTCGACAAGTGCAGCTCTGGAGTATAATACAGGAGGTAACTCAGGATTAGTAATGTAATGTATGTACACAGTGACTGCACCAGCAGAATAGTGAGTGCAGCTCTGGAGCATAATACAGGAGGTATCTCAGGACCAGTAATGTAATGTATGTACACAGTGACTGCACCAGCAGAATAGTGTGTTCACCTCTGGAGTATAATTCAAGATGTAACTCAGGATCAGTAATGTAATGTATGTACACAGTGACTCCACCAGCAGAATAGTGAGTGCAGCTCTGGAGTATAATACAGGAGGTACTCAGGCTCAGTAATGTAATGTATGTACACAGTGACTGCACCAGCAGAATAGTGAGTGCAGCTCTGAGCATAATACAGGAGGTATCCGGACCAGTAATGTAATGTATGTACACAGTGACTGCACCAGCAGAATAGTGAGTGCCGCTCTGGAGTATAATACAGGAGGTAACTCAGGATCAGTAATGTAATGTATGTACACAGTGACTGCACCAGCAGAATAGTGATCACAGCTCTGGAGATAATACAGAGGTAACTCAGGATCAGTAATGTAATGTATGTACACAGTGACTGCACCACCAATAGTGAGTGCAGCTCTGGAGTATAATACAGAGTGTAACTACTTAATGTCTTTTCTAAATTCTGTAAACATTAAAGTAACATTAATAAAAAAATAAGTCAATTTTGTTGCTGAACCAGAGATTACTGCAGTCAGAAAAATAATACAGCAGTTTGTCTCAGCAGCAAGTAGGGGGCGCTCTGCAATTTGAAGAACACTGCTCTAAACACCATCTGGTGTAACCAACTGACAGTGTATGTTTGGTCTGTGACAAACCTAAGTTGATATTATTGTGACATGTTAGAGCAGGTGGTCGTGCACGGACCCCAAAGGACACTAGTGGTTAACATTTGGTTTAGTAGGATTTTAGGATACAAAGCCAAAGTAGAGGACGGAGTATCAGTTATAAATGCAGTTTTATTGGGAAATAAATTCATGGAGCACTATAATAAAATTAAACAATTCCACTAATCTTACTCTATGCTGATCTTGGTGTTTGCATTATTATTATTAATTTATTTATATAGCGCCATTAGTTTCCATGCCGCTTTACATATGGAAAGGGCAGACGAGGACAAGAACATTATATGTGGTGAGTCAAGTCATACAGGTACAGGAGGGGGGAGGACCCTGTCCGCGAGGGCTCACAGTCTAAAAGGGACCATGGACACAAGGCGGTGTGGCTTCTTTAAGGGTATGTGCACATCTGACGTTTCTGCATCTTTGCAGACCGTCCGGAAACCGGTGGAGAATGGCAGAAACTGAGTTTTCTGAACTCGGCAGTGTCCATCGTTTTGTTAGCGTTTTGCTAACGTTTTGGGATCGGGTTATAAGGCTATGTGCACACTGGGGGTTTTGTTAGCTGTTTTTAAGGGTAAGTGCACATTACCCGGCGGTTCGGTCGGCGGCTGCTGGCGGGACCCGCCAGGAAGCTCCGGCGCCGTCCACCGGCTTCCTGGCGGGTATGAGCTGCGGGAGCCGGGCTTTATCCGGCGGCTGCCCAGCGGGTTCTCGGCGGCGATTCTGCAGCGGCTGGAAGCAGCACATGATTCTGCTTGCAGCCGCTGCAGAACCGGCCGGTTTTTAGAACATGCTCATTCTTTGCTAACCCGCTGGGAAACCTGCGGGTTAGCAACGGATGATGCTGGGTAACCGCCGGTATGTGCACAGCCTTGGGCGGTGTACATTAGTTTTAATGTTAATCCAAACGCCGGTTTGGATTAACATAAATTTAAATAAAACTAATGTATGCAAAACGGCGGTTTACACAGGTAAACCGCCGAAAACCCGCCCAGTGCGCACATACCCTTAGCGTTTTCTGCCAGCGTTTTCCGCTGAGTTTTATGTTAATTTTATGTTAATCCTAACCACCGTTTGGATTAACATGCTAGTCAATGGATTTCAGAAAACGCTGTGCACATTAGAACTTTTTTTTTTCTCCTTTCCACTTTTTTCACCAGTTTTCCACCGGTTGTCAAGAATAGAGCATGTGACTTCTTTTTAGCATTTTTCCAGCGTGTCTAGCACAAAAACCAGTCGCCAAGAAAATCGCTAACAAAACGCTGTATAAACGCTGAAAATCGCTAGGAAATCGCTAACAAAACGAGGGACACTGCTCAGGTTTTCTGACGGTCTGCAAAGATGCAGAAACGTCAGATGTGCACATACCCTTAGCGTTTGTACAGCGTGTTCTTGGCGATTTCCCCGGCGTTTTTCTTAGTGTTTTCCAGACTGGTTTTTCGTGCACTTGTAAGCTAGATCCGCTGGAAAAACGCTCAAAAGAAGTCACTTGCTCTATCTTTGAAAACCGGTGAAAAAAGTGGAAAGGAGAAGAAAAAAAACGTTCTAATGTACACAGCGTTTTCTAAAAGCCATTGACTAGCATGTTAATCCAACCGGTGGCTAGGATTAACATAAATTAACATAAAACTCAGCGGAAACCGCCGACGGAAAACGCTAAAAAACAGCCCACAAAACGACTGATGTGCACATACCCTAAGAGTCAAGCTTTTTTTTTGCCTGAGCTTAGACAAGGCAGTGTGCACACGTTGCGTTTCCATTGCATTTTTTAAATGCGCTTTTGAGTGCAGATTTGTTTTGAAACCTGAAGGGAATCTTTATGTCAGCAAACTTAATTAGAATCCTGAAGTCTCTGCACACGGTGAGTATCTTCTCCTTGCAGATTTGATACAGAATTAAGTCTGCAGCATGAAATGAACATGCTGCGGATATGCGGAAGCGCAGCACCCTGCACCGCAGGTTAAATAATGCTGCGGAGGGGAGAAGCATAGTGGGCATGGGATTTCTAGAGATCTATCCACTGAAGTTGTACTTCACAACACAGCATTTTGGACACAGCGGAAAGACGCTGCGTCCAAAACGCTGCTATTCCAGATAATGTGCATGCACCCTAACGGAGCCACCAATTATTGCAAATCTTTAACAGCAATAGTCTTTTTTTATATGCCAAAGGGACTTTTGGGACCCCCTAGGTTCTTTGAAATCTGAGGCCGGCTCCACACCACGTTTTTTGTGATCTGGGGCTGTCCGGTGTGAACCGGACAGCCCCGGATCTGATTTTGGCCTCATAGTATTCTTATGTGGCCGGATGGCAGTGCTTTGCTATCCAGTTTCCATCTGTCCGGGAGGATCCAGGACAATTCGTTTTTTTTTCCCCGGACACAAAATCGCAGCTTGCAGCATTTTTGTGTCCGGGTCAAAAAAGTTAAACAAAACCGGATCCACCCAGATCCTCCCAGATCCAGTGCAATCCGGCGTCCAACATGGGAATATATGGGCGCCGGACCCCACAGAAAAATCTACCCAGTCCCGGACGGCGTGCACCTGGAGAGCTCCCCGCTGCGATTTCAGGACCGTAGCTAGCTCCCCGCAAGCCACGATCCTGACATTTCAGCCGCGGACTGTTCAAAACTGAGCTGTGAAGCCGGCCTAAGGAATTGTTATATCAGCAGTTTCCCCACGTTTCAGGCAGTGTTAAACTATCAGACCACTAGTATTGGGCACAGGAACCTGTCGGACCCCCTCAGACACCAGTATCTGAGTGAGACCGCCTACAGTTACCCCCATTACAGTCGCCTCTCTTCCAGCCCTAGTTTTAGTCTATAGCTATGGATTATGTCTGGAGAGGAAAGGGTTATATAGATAAGCCGTGTGGCATTAGTTCATCTTACAACCTAATGAGAAGGATTATGCGTTATTTTTGGATAAGTTACATTCACTGACTACTCCGATGACACCAAAAATAAATATTTTCTAATTTTCTTATCTGTGAACATTTTTACTTTTCTAATATGGGTCCCCGGTCACCCAGGTTGCAGCATCCATCTTTGGTATGATCCTTCACTTATGATGCATGTTCATATTGACTTTCATCCACACCATGTCTAATTGGTTCCTCCATGCACATGGAGGACCTTGTTGTATAGTTCTTTCACAGACTTCACATGGTGTGCTATTTTTGTTTAATTTTGACATTTCATCTGTCATTTCATTGGTATTGATCTGCTTGCAACCGGCATACTGGGACCTACTTTGTTTTAAGTGGTTTTAATTTTGTGTCTCATGTGTTGTTTGCCTTAGTTATTTTCTACAATAAACTCCATGTTTTGATCTTGGGTGTGCAAGTTTGTTCTGCATAATCTTTTTTTCTTCCCTCTCATGATATATGATTATATATGCAGTCTTGCACCCCTTATTTATTTGAGAGCTGTGCAGCACCAACCCCCCTTTTTTTTACTTTTCTAATATGAGCATTTTGGAAATAAAGAAAATGTATAACTTTGCAAATTTTACATTTTTCTTTTGGTTGCTGAAAGCAGACAGAGTTTTCCTGGTAAAGAAAATGCATGAAAGGCGCAAAGGAAACTTAGAGAAGCTGTACATGGTAACCAATCATATTCTACCTCTCATTGTTCAGCGGCCATTTGGAAAATGTAAGCAGCGACCTGATTAGCTAATACCTCACGTTCGTGTTGCACCCGCTTTGACACATCTTATCCATTAAAATGCATTCAAGAGACTAGTCAGCGGCACTCACTAAGAAGATCTTTGTGCTTTTATACAGAGTCCAGAAAAATCCATGGGCAATTCAGATGGGGGAAGGGGAGTGCAGGGACGGCGGACGACGGCCTGCCGTTTCGCTGTCTTTACCGCTTCAACGGGTCCTGACTAGTCTCTTGAATGCATGTGATTATTGTGGAATCAGTGTGCAAGACCTTTGGATGGCACCGAAAAGGTCCTAAATATAGTGGCTACACCTAGTTACACCATATAGTGCCCAGTTACCTCTAAGGGTGCTTTCACATCTGCGTTTTTCGTAATTCGCGGCAGATGCGGTGAAAAAACCGCATCTGCCGCGTTTACCGCATAACCGTTCCACTTGCGGCGCGGTTGCGGTTTTTTCTATGCAAAGTATAGGCATACTTGCGGCAGGTGCGGCAAGTGCGGTTTTGCACTTGCGGCAGGTGCGGCCGCGAAAAAAACCGCAGTAAGCCGCGGTTTTTTTCGCGGCCGCACCTGCCGCAAGTGCAAAACCGCACTTGCCGCACCTGCCGCAAGTATGCCTATACTTTGCATAGAAAAAACCGCAACCGCGCCGCAAGTGGAACGGTTATGCGGTAAACGCGGCAGATGCGGTTTTTTCACCGCATCTGCCGCGAATTACGAAAAACGCAGATGTGAAAGCACCCTAATATTGGACTTATCCATTAAAATGAATAGAGAAAAAATGATTCAGCTCACAACTTTGATGGCCGTCTAGGACGCTTCAACACGGATGTAGCCCAGTCCAGGCTAAGCACAGCTATATCCAAGCAAGAAAAGTGTTTCCAGCGAGCGTTGAAGGAACAGTAATAGACGTTTTCTGCAAAAAACTCTTCAATATTTAATGACTCCAAAAATGTTAACATTTTTGGAGCCATTAAATATTGAAGAGTTTTTTGCAGAAAACGTCTATTACTGTTCCTTCAATGCTCGCTGGAAACATTTTTCTTGCTCGGATCTTATCCATTAGGCCTAAAAAATTTACCTCAGTGCAACCATTAGGCCTCAAAAATGTACGTCACTTCATCCATTAGGCCTCCAAAATAAATCGGACCCTCGGTTCCTCCATTAGGCCTCAAAAGTTTACCTCACTTCTTCCATTAGAGGTTCAAAAATGTTCCTCACTTCCTAAGTTAGGCCTAATATTTACCTCACTTCATCCGTGAGGCTGGTTAAAAAATGTACCTCAATTTATCTGTTAGGCCTCAACAATTTACCTCACTTTATCCATTATTAGGCCTCAAAAATTTTCCTCACTTCCTCCGTTAGGCCTCAAAATTTACCTCACTTCCTCTGTTAGGCCTCAATAATTGACCTAATTTCCTCCATTAGGCTTATAATTGACTTCACTTTCTCCGTTAGGCCTCAATAGGCCTCAAAAATTTACCTCACTTCTTCTGTTATAGGCCTTAATAACTGACCTCACTTCCTCTGTTAGCCCTCAATAATTTATCTTGCTTTCTCCGTTAGGCCTCAAAAATGTACCTCACTTCATCTGTTAGGCCTAAAATATTTACCTCACTTCATCCATTAGGTCTCAAAACCTAACCATGCTTGGTTGCTATGGGCAACATGGGCATTTTTATGTTAGAAACTAATCCAACCTACAAGCATTGTTTTTTGTTCATCTTACCAGAAAAAAAATAATGATTTTTAAACAAAAATATGGAATAAAAATCTGAAGCATAAATGCAGTATTTTGTGAACATGACAAAAACGCAGGTAAAAAAAGTCACAAAAACGCAGCAAAAAAAAAAAAAAAAAGCTAAAATTTATTTTTGGAAACAGCTTTTTTACTGCTGGTAGAACAGATTTTGAGCATAGCCTAAAGCTGATTCTATATTTTCTCAAATATTATTAAATATTATTATATGATAAGGGGACTCATACTTTTGTGTCTCCAATGTCTGCAAAATATCTTGCGCAGTTCGTGAAATACCTTGAGGGCTCATACAGCAGCCCGCAGACTGATGGATTTTCTCTCCGGCCAGTTTCACACCACGGCCTGATCAGGTCTGGGGCTGTCCGGTCTAAACTGGACAGTCCCGGACCTGATTTTGAAACTGATCAGGAGGGCAAATATGCCATCCGGTCCGGTTTTCAGCCGGATGTAGCCGAGCGTAGCTGCAGCTGCTGAAATTTCAAGATCGCGGCTGGCGGGGAGCTAGCCGTGGTCCTGAAATCTCTGCAGGGGACAGTTCATGGTGCTGAAGTTTAGCAGCGCTCGCAGCTAAACACCAGCGTTCGGCTCCCGAGTCCGAATTTATGTCGGATCCGGCGCCATAGACCCCCATATTAGGGGACGCCAGATCACGCCGGATCCGGGAATGATCTGATTTTGTCCGATTTTTTCCCGGACACAAAAACGCTGCAAGCAACGTTTTTGTATCCGGTAGAAAAATCTGAATTGTCCCGGATCCTCCCGGACAGATGTAAACCGGATGCCACATAGCTGCTATCCGGTTCCATCCGGCCCCATAGGGCTGCATAAGATGCGCATTGTGCGCAAAGTACAGAGGGCTCTGCTTAGGAGACTGCAAGTGGTGCGGACGCCTAAGCAGATCATCAAAAAGGTGGCGGACATGAAGTATAAGGCGAGGGACCGCATGGCCGCCATCCGCACCCACATCCAGACTCTGCGTGGTGAGTATGATGTCATAACACATACACACATGTTTACTCACACCACAAAATACAAGATTTTGGCTACATGGAAGTGCACCCTGTCAGTGTGGAAGAACTCCTGATGCTGATGTCTGATGGCTGTTCATGTGCTGGCCCTGCAGATACATGCACAAGAGCCATCACACAGTAATGTGTGTAGCATGTCATACACTCAAGATTGTTGTGGCCAATTCACTAACAACACACATAGGTGTGACTCAAACCTTGAAGTCAGCATGTGCACATTGTCAGTGATGTCATGAACCACAGCACAGAAAATGTCACATTGTCCCACAACCCCTACATCTCGCAGCACATACCCTTCTGGTTATTGGACACATACGCCCCATAACTCACCGTTTGTGTGCCTTTGGCCCAGCCAAACACACACTCACTGTTACGTCATGTTGTTCATATGTTGTGGTCCTCTAAGAAATTATGGATTCCTAAGTTGCCAAAAATCCTGTCAGTGTGGGGCTGTGCTTGTCGGCCCATGTGTATGGTAAAGGCAGGGCCGCACCGTCCATTGGACAGTGTGAGCCCTGTCATTCAGGCGGCAGCCGGCAGGGGGAGCGGCAGTGCAGAAGGGGGCGGCGCCTCATGCACACAGCCTCCCCCTGTCATGGCGCCGGCCGCTCACCGCAGGTAAGCGGCGACCCGGGGACAGGCACAGAAGGGGCGGCAGCGCTGCCCAGGGTTCAACAGCACCCCCCCACCCACCCCCGGTACTCACGGCCGCGGCCGGCAATGACTGCCGCGGCTCAGGTGGCAGAAGGGGCGGCAGTGCTGGGCTCTACTAGCACCCCCCCCCCCCCGTAATCGGTGGCTCAGGAGGCAGAGGGGCTTGGTGCACCCCTGGGTAAAGGTAATGTCCAAAATTGCTGGGGACAAACCTTCATTACCCAATTGTGTGTCACAACAACGTAGTTTGGCAACATTCAAAACCTGTGTGGGTGTTTTCACATCTAAGGTATGTGTGCGTTTTGTTAAATTTGCGTTTCTAGGCATTTTTACCACTAAAAATGCATAAAAATGCTAGCGTTTTTGCCCACATTGATTTTAATGAAAACACATGTAAAAATGCATGCAAAAACGCAATGCCAAAGCTGCCCAAAACGTCAGAGAAGCTGTTTTGGGCTGCGTTGGCAAAAACACATGCGTTTTTGAAAACGCACATGTGTTTTGCATGCGTTTTTACATGCATTTTCACATGCGTTTCCATTGTAATCAATGGGGCCAAAAACGCTGGAGTTGTTATGCGTTTTTAGCGATAAAATTGCCTAGAAACGCAAAATAAGCAAAACGCACACCACCCTTAGATGTGAAACAGGCCTGTGTGCTGCGTGCCAAGGACACCTTTATTCAGGGGCGGACCTACCGTGGTGCACCTGGTGCAGCTGCACAAGGGCCCCGACCAGCTAGGGGGCCCCTCAAGTCTGCAGGGGGGCCCCCAGCTGACCCCCGTAACCCGATGTCAGAGGAGAGGAGGGTCAGGCAAGGGAAGCAGGAAGCTTCCTGCTTCCCTTGCCTGATCCCGCCCCTCTCTCCTCTGCCCCTCTGCCGCACTCTGCATGCACTCGGCGCGGCTCAGCAGGTAGGAGAGCCGCATCTCCAATAACGGCCCCCCCCGCACCTCGCCGACGGCCGACAGCAACCCCCCCGCTCCTCATCCAACGGCCGCCAGCACCCCAAGGTCCTCACCGACGGCCGTCAGCACCACCCCCCCCGGTCCTCACCGACGGCTGCCAGCACCCCCACAGGCTCCTCACCATGGCTGCACCAGGGCCCTCTGTGCTCAAGGTCCGCCACTGCCTTTATTCTTTCAACATATACATATATGACGTTGCTACCATTGTGCAGATGATCTTGCAGTCCCCTTGTACCCCAGCTTAAAATGTTAGGCACATGATGTCATAGGTACACAAAGCCATTAGCCAGACATTAGTTTATGTGAATGTCACTTCATATATCCCACAATAATTGTCCGTTTTTAAACTACAGATGCTGACGAGCAAGCAGTGGCCTCCCCACCGGCTTCCCCTGCTGCATCAGCCTCCCCACTGGCCTCCCCTAATGCATCCTAAGCTGGCTCAAGAGCGGCCTCACCACCGGCCTCCCAGGCTGCATCCCAAGATGGCTCAACACCAGCCTCACCACCGGCTTTCCCGGCTGTATCCCATGCTGCCTCAAGAGCGGCCTCCCCACCGGCCTTCCCGCCTGCATCGAAAGCTGGCTCAAGAGTGGCCTGACCCTCTGGCTTCCACTCTTTGATGGGTCAACACACCCCATCACCCACAGAGTCCCCCATTGAGCATGGTGGATTGGATGTGTCTGGTAAATGTCCGACGCCAAACCAAATTGCTTGGGATGTTTGTTTTAGGATCACCAATGTGTCAAATAATACATACATCACATCTATGTTGTCCTATTCTGTATGTATAGGCACAACACCTCGAGGCCTGGGGTGGTCCCTAAGCCACTCACCCTCCCTGGAGAATGGTGGCTCTGATGTAGGGAATAAGTTATGTTGTGTCCCAAAAACAAACACTGCCACACACATGTGGTAGGTTTTTGGCATGATGGCTTTCTTTCATCACTATAAGTGTTCCATCATTGAGGGACCTGATTCCGGACCTCCAAGAGGCCCACCGACAGCTGCGTGACGCCATGGCCCAGCTTCAGGTGCTAAGTGCCCTGATCCAGAGGGTCCTTGACCACCAGGAAGCCCATGGGCCTGGGGGCCAACATTACTGATGTTGCGGGACAAAAAATGAGTCATGTTGGCATACCACAATTTTGTTTTGTCATGTTGACAAGGTTGTTGTTGCTGGTTTTTTTGCACAGCTTTGTTTGTACTTAGGGACACAATGTGTCCACATTGAAGGGGATAAAATCCCTGTTTTAGGCTCAGGCCTTATACCTTTGCCAAAAATTGCAAAAAAAGGTTTAAATTGTTACGCCTTTAGGCAGACAGAAAAAATCCATAAAGGGATGTTCCAAAATAAAAGTTGCAACAATCCCACAACATGTTGTGGTTGTGTTATTTACCAAAATGACGCTACATCATTGTAGCAAAGTATATGTTAACACCATGTAGCACCCAAAAAGGAGTAAACAGTCTGTCTGGGGTTCCCGAAACTGACGTGTGGTGTGCATCCCTGAAAATACACACAGGACAAAGAGAACACACTGCCTGCCTGCAGTCACACATACCCAATGGTCATTTTGGCTTTATGCCGCCTAATGACCAAACCTATGTGTACACCACAGATAACCAATGCGTAACCCCTAAAGAATCTACTTTGCTCCGTGGTTGGGTTTCAAATTGCTCGACCATTGTATTTTGCAGTGAACATCTACCTGAACCTGTGAATGCCACACATGAATTAGAAATGTAACATCATTCATATACCTCACCGTGTAGTAATGTGTATGTGCCGTGAAAAGGTGTGACACATCTGTCTCTTGCCTTCACTACACCGTTAAATTGTGTAGAAGAATTACCCATTAGTAGGTGGCCAATAACACAGAGAAACATTTTATTTACATACCAAAACATAAATTGAGCACAAAAAATGCCCTCTCCCCAAAATCAACATGGGCAAAAACAACCCGGAACATCACAATTGTTGGTAGCGTCCCCAAAACTCTTGGTATGCCGCTGCAGGGTCTGACATGGCTGCTTCACCCACATCCCTTGCGGGAAGTGGTTGTGGTCGATGCTGAGGGAAAGGTCTTCCTGGATCCCTCGTCACCTCAGGAGTAAGTCCAGGCACAAACATAGCCAGCGGCGGCGGCTGATGGGACACTGACGGCTGCTGGGGGGGCTGGGCCAAGATGGTCTGCGAGTTCAATGTCCCATTCTCAACCGCCTCCAGGGCTAGGTAGATCACCCTCTCGAGGTCAATACGTTGTTGATGGCGCAGTCGGGACACCCGTTCACTAACTGTAAATTGGTATCTCAGGCACACAGAAAAAAGAAAAAGAGATTTTTTTGCATCAATTCCTGTTTTTATTTTTATTGTCTTGTCAGTAATATGGGACGTTTCGGTTTCGCAGAACCTTCTTCAGCCAACTGACACTAAATAATAGAAACATATACATGTATTTACATATATTGAGAAAACAAATACACATGATGCAAATGATGACGGTTCAGGCCAATCATATACAGGACATAATGAAAAATAAAGGAATAAATGTAAACAAATATCATACAAGCATCTCTCCTAGAATCAATTAATCAATACTCATGTAATAAAGAGCACGAACCCACACAATGGAAATCTAACAGAGTAATGGTATCCTACTGTGATCAATCGTCACTTCTGATGAAAACCATAACAGTAGTATGCATAACATTATAATGAAAATAATGTAATAGAAATTAAGTCAGTGACACTCTATATATTAATAAGGTATCTACCTGAGGAATCAAGGTCCTCAGGAACAAGCAAGTCTATGTAGAAGTGCGAGTTCAGCCTTCTAACAGGGGCCGACGTGTATAAGGTATAGGTACCTGCAAAGCGTACAAGAAAGTGATAAGGAGATAAGGAATCATCATATCATAGTCTGGAGGTATAGCATCCTCCATAATCTAGAACATTACAGTAAGTAGTTACCTACTATTAAGGAAAAGAGTGACCAATTAATGTGATAAGGTCACTAAAATGCCCATAGGTCAGTATGGACCAAATGTAAGGGTCAAATAGTCCTAAAAAAGAGAAAAGAGCACACATGTCACTCATAACGGAGGAGTACAAACGAGGGATCATAAAAGATCTCAAATTTGTGATTAGATAATCAATTAAATGACCTCTGCAGGAACCAAAATAACCCACTGTGGTGCTGCTGTTCCTATTTCAAAAACAGCTGAAAAGAGAAGAGAAACATACATAAGGGATAAAAAACCTTTTTACTGCATTTCCAACTTCCATACAAACTAGTGGTGCCAATTAATGATGAGATGGATAGAATACCTTGTATATAGAGGCAGGCCGGTTTCTGGACAATAGGGAAAGAGAAAAGATAGAAAGTATAATTAGAGCGATCTCACCCATGTGCAATCATGTAGTGCCTCTCAGATGTGCGCATACCGTCCGGTCAGGGGAAGTGCAGGTGAAGATAATGCCGCCACCTCCGTGTTTATGTGAGAGAGGGGCGGGTGTAAAGCGATTTCCTGTTTCCGCCGTGTGGAACGCAGGAATCGCTCCGGAACGCATGTCGCGCATGCGCATTAGTGCCGTTATGCTCCCTATTGTCTTATCAGCCTGTCAGGCTCATGTAATGGAGCGTGGATAGCCGCAGACTGAATCAACAGATCTGCGGAAGAGAGGAAAAAAGAAAAACAGACACTGGCATTAGTGGAAAACCAGGATAAACTTCTTATGATAGGGCTCTATATCCACTAGAATGATGGAACATAATGTAGAATATGAGTAACACTAGATGGAACATCATATAAATGTCAAACTTAAGTATACCAAATCTTTCTGCAGGATTGATATCTATGTCTATATACATATGAGTGATAGATTATGTGCATAGGATTGCAGCAGCACCTAATTTTCGGAAAATACAGAAATGTACATAAAACGGAAACTTCATAATTATAGCTAATCTTTGTTATTATACCACAAATAATCTCCAAGAGTATATACTAACAGGCAAGGCAGACCTCAAGGTTCTGTGTGAATGGAATTATTAAATACACCTAAGATTTCAATATTTAGGGTCATATTCCCTGTTCAGACCTAATGGGGATAACGTCTGTAGGGTATGTATCCAATATAATTCTCTTTCTTTTAACCTGGCTATACGGTCACCCCCCCGTCGGCTGGTAGGAACGTGGTCAATGACTTGAAATCTCAATTGTGCCACATTGTGATTGTGGGTCATGAAATGGTGTGGTAAAGGTAGAAGATTCTGCCCACATCTAATAGTGGACTTATGTTTACTTATCCGGTCTCGGATATGTTGGATAGTTTCTCCAACATATCCGAGACCACAGGGACATTTAATCAAGTAAATCACGTAACTCGAATTGCAGGTAAAGAATTCTTTTATGGTATACCTCTTGCCAGTCCTAGGGTGGGTGAATGTTTCACCCTTGGTCATGTGCGAACATTGAAGGCAACCCAACCATGGAAAGTTGCCCCGTTTCGGTTGTGGCCAAAAAAGTCTGCCTTGGGACTATTTTGGAAGAACCTATATCGGCCCTAATTAATTTATTCTTAAGATTAGCGGCTTTTTTATAGCAGAAAAGTGGAGGTCTGCTAAACTCAGTAACAGTGGGATAAGATAGGCCCAGCAGTGGCCAATGTTTATTGATTATCTTCTTAAAACCTGTCGAAAAGGGATGATAAGTGTTGACACAGGTCACGTAGGGACCAGTCCGTTTGTTGCGTGGGACAGCGTCAGTGCGGGGTATAGAAATGAACCTAGGATAACCTCTTTCTCTAAATTTGTTCTCCATCTCTAGATGTCTCATTGTTCGCTTCTCTGGGTCTGAAACAATTCTCGATACCCTCATGTGTTGTGAATGTGGGAGGGCCTCCTTCAAAGGACGTGGATGGCAGCTATCAAATCTAAGTAGGCTATTTTTATCTGTAGGTTTAACATATAAGTCTGTTTCAACAATACCCATTCTATCAACACTGACCAGCGTGTCCAAAAAATTGACTTCCCTTGGTCCTACATGTTTAGTAAAAGTCAACCCCGGTGTTCTAGAATTAATATATTCGAAGAAGATGTCAAAATCAATCAGTGAACCCTTCCAAATCAAAAAGACGTCATCAATATATCTTCTCCAGAGTTTCACGTGTGTCTCCATCATATTATGTGTATAAATATGTCTATGTTCAAAATAAGACATAAATATATTGGCATAAGGGGGTGCCACATTTGAACCCATAGCAGTCCCTTTCGTTGCATATAGAACTGGTCTTGAAACAGAAAATAGTTCTGTCCAAGTACCAGTTCTAAGGACTCTAAACAGAATTCTTTACCTGAAGGTGTCAGGTTACCATACTCATTAAGAAACCAGTCTACCGCCTCTAGTCCCAATCTATGACTTATACTGGTATATAAACTATTAACATCTAGTGTAACTAGCAAGCAGTCCGATGCTAATGTACCAATATTTCTAAGGCAATCAAGGAAATCTGATGTGTCTTTAAGATAAGCTGGGGTTTTCTGTACAAGAGGTGAGAGTATTTTCTCCAAAGTGATGGCAATGGGGGAAAGTAGTGAATCAGTTGATGCGACTATAGGTCTGCCAGGTGGGTTCCTCAAGTCTTTATGGATCTTTGGAAGTATGTAAAAGACTGGAATAGTCGGATGGGGGTTCTTCAAATAACAGGCCAATTTTTCATCAATATTTCCCAATTGTAAATGCCTCTGTATATGTGTGTCAATTAATTTTGAAATTCTATGTGTCGGATCCTGTGATACTGCAGTGTATGTTTCTGTATCAGCAAGTTGTCTCCTGATCTCATTCACATAGTAGACACGATCGAGGACCACTATCGCACCACCTTTGTCAGCTGGTTTTATAATAATATCCCCATTACTCTTCAAACTCTCAATGGCTTGAGATTCAATCGAACTAAGATTATGTTTAAGGTGTAACTCCCCTTTCTTTATATCCTTGATCATCTTATCCATGTCAGTTTTAACAAGTGTTATGTAAGTCTCAATTGGATGATATGTGCGAGGTGGTTGAAAGTTGCTACGTGTCTTAATGTTTAGACTCCGTGTCGTAAAAGTCGTTCGTTCATTGGTGGATGCGGGGGGCAGAGATCTATCTGTCATGTTATCTCGTCCTGAGAAGTGTGCTTTTAGTCTAAGGGACCTAAAAAAATAGTTAATCTCCTTCTCAAGTGTGAAAGTATCAAACCGTGGTGTTGGACAGTATGTCAGACCCTTCTGTAGCACTGTATATTCCGCTGGTGAAAGCGTGTATTTTGAAATATTAAAGACGAGGTCTGCCTTACCTGTGATCTCCTCGTCATCCCATGCGGTCTGTTGTGATCTCCTCTTCCCCCTCCTCGTCCCCTTCGGAAGCGTTGGCGTTGCCCTAAAAAAGGAGGGATAGGTGGTTGCTGTCCACCATAGTCGCTCCCAGAACTTGGTGATGAGGGATAGGACGGGTAACCCCCATAATATGGTTGTCTCAATGGTTGGGACTCGCCACACTTCCATTTGTAGACTTGTCCTTTCTTATAGTCCTCCTCGTCTCTAGTGAATTTACTCTTTTTTCTGAGTTGTAACTTCTTTCTAAATTCGGAATTGGAGTTGGTAACTCTAGTCTTCAGGTTATTTAATTCCGTTTGTGGAAAGGTTGATGCCAATTGTCCTTCAATTGTCGTGATGCTCTCTGTCAGAGACTCAATTTCCTTTTGTAGTCGGTCAATAGTCAGGGTTATAATGTCAAAAGAGCACTTGTTTAAAATGCCTTCAAATGTCTCACAAAATTCTGGGTCATTAAAAAATAAGGTCGGGCGGAGGGGAACCCTCAACCCTCTCGGAATCCGTTTTACTTGAGAATACTCAACCAAAGTGGCAATATGCAGTTCTAAAGCAGTCTTTCTCCGAACTTCTTTTTCATACTCTTTGGCTCTAATTTCCTCGGTCGTTGTTGTTAGGAACTGTCGTGGAGCTGTTGCCCGAGCAAGGATTGCTGAAGTTTCGTCATCATTATACGAAAACAGAGACATGAATTAAATGGGATACCAGGAGCCCAGGAAAAATAGTCAATAGTCAAAGAGTAACCTGGCTCACTGGAGTATGGTGCTCTTGAGAAAATATCGAAATGTAAATTGGTATCTCAGGCACACAGAAAAAAGAAAAAGAGATTTTTTTGCATCAATTCCTGTTTTTATTTTTATTGTCTTGTCAGTAATATGGGACGTTTCGGTTTCGCAGAACCTTCTTCAGCCAACTGACACTAAATAATAGAAACATATACATGTATTTACATATATTGAGAAAACAAATACACATGATGCAAATGATGACGGTTCAGGCCAATCATATACAGGACATAATGAAAAATAAAGGAATAAATGTAAACAAATATCATACAAGCATCTCTCCTAGAATCAATTAATCAATACTCATGTAATAAAGAGCACGAACCCACACAATGGAAATCTAACAGAGTAATGGTATCCTACTGTGATCAATCGTCACTTCTGATGAAAACCATAACAGTAGTATGCATAACATTATAATGAAAATAATGTAATAGAAATTAAGTCAGTGACACTCTATATATTAATAAGGTATCTACCTGAGGAATCAAGGTCCTCAGGAACAAGCAAGTCTATGTAGAAGTGCGAGTTCAGCCTTCTAACAGGGGCCGACGTGTATAAGGTATAGGTACCTGCAAAGCGTACAAGAAAGTGATAAGGAGATAAGGAATCATCACATCATAGTCTGGAGGTATAGCATCCTCCATAATCTAGAACATTACAGTAAGTAGTTACCTACTATTAAGGAAAAGAGTGACCAATTAATGTGATAAGGTCACTGCTGGGCCTATCTTATCCCACTGTTACTGAGTTTAGCAGACCTCCACTTTTCTGCTATAAAAAAGCCGCTAATCTTAAGAATAAATTAATTAGGGCCGATATAGGTTCTTCCAAAATAGTCCCAAGGCAGACTTTTTTGGCCACACCGAAACGGGGCAACTTTCCATGGTTGGGTTGCCTTCAATGTTCGCACATGACCAAGGGTGAAACATTCACCCACCCTAGGACTGGCAAGAGGTATACCATAAAAGAATTCTTTACCTGCAATTCGAGTTACGTGATTTACTTGATTAAATGTCCCTGTGGTCTCGGATATGTTGGAGAAACTATCCAACATATCCGAGACCGGATAAGTAAACATAAGTCCACTATTAGATGTGGGCAGAATCTTCTACCTTTACCACACCATTTCATGACCCACAATCACAATGTGGCACAATTGAGATTTCAAGTCATTGACCACGTTCCTACCAGCCGACGGGGGGGTGACCGTATAGCCAGGTTAAAAGAAAGAGAATTATATTGGATACATACCCTACAGACGTTATCCCCATTAGGTCTGAACAGGGAATATGACCCTAAATATTGAAATCTTAGGTGTATTTAATAATTCCATTCACACAGAACCTTGAGGTCTGCCTTGCCTGTTAGTATATACTCTTGGAGATTATTTGTGGTATAATAACAAAGATTAGCTATAATTATGAAGTTTCCGTTTTATGTACATTTCTGTATTTTCCGAAAATTAGGTGCTGCTGCAATCCTATGCACATAATCTATCACTCATATGTATATAGACATAGATATCAATCCTGCAGAAAGATTTGGTATACTTAAGTTTGACATTTATATGATGTTCCATCTAGTGTTACTCATATTCTACATTATGTTCCATCATTCTAGTGGATATAGAGCCCTATCATAAGAAGTTTATCCTGGTTTTCCACTAATGCCAGTGTCTGTTTTTCTTTTTTCCTCTCTTCCGCAGATCTGTTGATTCAGTCTGCGGCTATCCACGCTCCATTACATGAGCCTGACAGGCTGATAAGACAATAGGGAGCATAACGGCACTAATGCGCATGCGCGACATGCGTTCCGGAGCGATTCCTGCGTTCCACACGGCGGAAACAGGAAATCGCTTTACACCCGCCCCTCTCTCACATAAACACGGAGGTGGCGGCATTATCTTCACCTGCACTTCCCCTGACCGGATGGTATGCGCACATCTGAGAGGCACTACATGATTGCACATGGGTGAGATCGCTCTAATTATACTTTCTATCTTTTCTCTTTCCCTATTGTCCAGAAACCGGCCTGCCTCTATATACAAGGTATTCTATCCATCTCATCATTAATTGGCACCACTAGTTTGTATGGAAGTTGGAAATGCAGTAAAAAGGTTTTTTATCCCTTATGTATGTTTCTCTTCTCTTTTCAGCTGTTTTTGAAATAGGAACAGCAGCACCACAGTGGGTTATTTTGGTTCCTGCAGAGGTCATTTAATTGATTATCTAATCACAAATTTGAGATCTTTTATGATCCCTCGTTTGTACTCCTCCGTTATGAGTGACATGTGTGCTCTTTTCTCTTTTTTAGGACTATTTGACCCTTACATTTGGTCCATACTGACCTATGGGCATTTTAGTGACCTTATCACATTAATTGGTCACTCTTTTCCTAATAGTAGGTAACTACTTACTGTAATGTTCTAGATTATGGAGGATGCTATACCTCCAGACTATGATATGATGATTCCTTATCTCCTTATCACTTTCTTGTACGCTTTGCAGGTACCTATACCTTATACACGTCGGCCCCTGTTAGAAGGCTGAACTCGCACTTCTACATAGACTTGCTTGTTCCTGAGGACCTTGATTCCTCAGGTAGATACCTTATTAATATATAGATTGTCACTGACTTAATTTCTATTACATTATTTTCATTATAATGTTATGCATACTACTGTTATGGTTTTCATCAGAAGTGACGATTGATCACAGTAGGATACCATTACTCTGTTAGATTTCCATTGTGTGGGTTCGTGCTCTTTATTACATGAGTATTGATAAATTGATTCTAGGAGAGATGCTTGTATGATATTTGTTTACATTTATTCCTTTATTTTTCATTATGTCCTGTATATGATTGGCCTGAACCGTCATCATTTGCATCATGTGTATTTGTTTTCTCAATATATGTAAATACATGTATATGTTTCTATTATTTAGTGTCAGTTGGCTGAAGAAGGTTCTGCGAAACCGAAACGTCCCATATTACTGACAAGACAATAAAAATAAAAACAGGAATTGATGCAAAAAAATCTCTTTTTCTTTTTTCTGTGTGCCTGAGATACCAATTTACATTTCGATATTTTCTCAAGAGCACCATACTCCAGTGAGCCAGGTTACTCTTTGACCCGTTCACTAACTAGCTGCCCAATCCCAGTGCAAGGGATCCTCTCCATGTTAAGCAGCACCCTCTTAGCCCAATCGCCCAGCTGGGTAGGGGGTGGCAATGGTCTCCTATGTATCACCCCCTCACTGGGCCGAGGGTGCTGCACGGGATTAGGCTCCAAAATCCCCCCAGATGTTGTTGGGGGACGGTCGCCAATGGGTGCCCCCCCAGGCTGGACCCGACGTCTTGAGGGCCCTGTGAAATAAAAACAAAATGTCACAACATAATTGAGGCATTGACATATTATAAATGCATTATTCCCAAGCACCTATTTTTCCTGTTTGTGTGTGAAAAGATGAGTTCAAGGTGTGCTCATTAGAGTGGGCTAAAGATATGGCTATGTGTAACATGACACAGTGATTACTCTACTCACATAAGTAACCACCATGGACATGCATATGTGTTCACACAAGCACAAAATCTTTCTGAGGCCAACAATCGGTGCAACAACACCTTCACATACTGTGCACTGTGCCAAACAACACACGCTGATATGTTTGTCAGGTTCAACACCACACAAGTGTATCCAACCACCATTGAAGACTGTGATGACACAAACACATTATGAAGTACCTCTTGTGGCGGAGCCGGGTCTTGGGGAGTGGTGGAGGACACTTGTGCTAGGTCCCCGCTGCACAGTGTAGTCGGAGGGAGATGCTGGTCCTGGAGGAAATGGAGGAGGTTAAAGTACCACAAGCGTGGCACATACACCTCCCCCGTTCCACTCTCGGACCGCGTTGACTTATCAACTTCATTTAGCTCCCTCATATACACTGTGCACAGGTTCCGGATCTTCTTCAGCACAAACACCTTATCCACCCTCTCCCCACAGTTGTGCTGCTGGGAGAGGGTGATGAGCTGGTCATACGCCACTCCCTTCACCTGAAGTTTCTTGTAATCAGGTGATGTGGTCCGCCACAAGCACTCTAGCTCCTGGTACTTGGCTATGAGGGCCCGGAAAAACTCCTGGTTCTCATCCATCTGAAAAATCTAAATTCAGACATGAAAACACACACATGTATGTATCATGTGGTTACAGCTAGGCAATCCGGGGTAAATGTGGTTCTGTGGCCACATCAATTGGCTACCACTAATTTTAAAATAGTACAACATATTACCCAGGCAACAAAACACACATTAACATAAATGCCACGACAGTACGTACATAGGGCTGTAGGCTACTGAAGGAGGATAATGTGAACTTATCCTTACTTTTTCAAAGCTGCACAGGCAATGGCCATTGTTGTATGTATGATGTGTAATTTAACGCAAAGGGAACTATGATTTGGTTTCAGATACTTTACTATCACATCCTCAGAGCCCTGCTAACAGAGATTGGACCTCATGCATCGTGCCGCAATGGCAGTAGTGGCTGTGTCCATGGTGGAGGATGCCTTGTTGACGGATGAGAGGACTGAGAGACTGCGGAGGCGTAGACGACGGCGTGTGTGGTCTAGGGCTTGGCTCCTGCAAAGGTGCCACCTGAGTCACATGGGCCTTGTCCGTCAGCTGGAGGACAGGAATCCGCAGGACTTCAGGAACTATCTCAGGATGTCCGAGGACTTTTTCAAATTCCTCTTGGACTTGGTTACACCACATATTGCCCGTGAGGACACAGTGATGCGTCGAGCTGTTCCAACAGAGGAGTGGTTGGCTGTGACTCTGCATTTCCTGGCAACAGGGCGCACGATGACTGACCTGCAGTATTCTGCTGCAGTCTCACGCTCACTGCTGAACCGCCTAATCCCTGAGACTTGTGAGGCCATTGTGAGGTGTCTCTTGCCATCCTATATGCGGTTTCCAACAACCCCCTCGGAATGGTTGGAAGTTGCCACTGGCTTCCAGGAGAGGTGGCAATTCCCAAACTGCGGGGGGGCATTGGATGGCAAGCATGTGAGGATCACACAACCCCCCAACAGCGGGTCATATTATTTTAACTATAAAGGTATTTCAGCCAACGGTGAGTTCTTCCTTGTGGATGTGGGGATGAACGGGCGTGTGTCTGATGAGGGGTTTTTGGCACAGACCTCCCTTGGTCGAGACCTTGTTAGCGGGCGCCTGAACTTACCCCCAAATGATGACACCACTGAACATCTTAACTTTGCCTTTGTGGGGGATGAGGTCTTCGCACTTCACGCAAACCTACTCCGGCCATATACCCAGTGAACTCTGACCCCTGAGCAACTCTTTTTCAATTACCGGCTATCCCGGGCACGTCATGTGGTTGAAAATGCGTTCGGGATCATGGCCAATAGATTCCGCGTGTTTCATAGTGCTTTAAATATGAAACTGGAATCTATCCGTATGGTAGTGATGGCATGTTGTGTGCTGCATAACTTTCTCCGTCGTAGGGATCCTCAATCATACACGCCAGCAAGTTATGTGGATCGTGTGGACCCCACAACTGGGGATCTCATGCAAGGTGAGTGGCGTGCAAACGACCCTGGCATAGCGCCACTTCAGCCGTTGGGCCAGGGCCGACATCAGCAGGGTGCCAGGAGCAGCAGAGACAGCTACTGCTCGTATTTCAATGGCCCTGGGCCGGTGGCCTGGCGCAGGGGCGGACCTACCATGGTGCAGCTGGTTCAGCTGCACCAGGGCCCCGACCGGCTAGGGGGCCCCTCAAGCCTGCAGGGGGGCCCCCAGCCGACCCCCATTACCCTTTGTCAGAGGAGTGGGTTAACTGAGGGAAGCTTCCTGCTTCCCTTGGCTGATCCCGCAACTCCTCTCCTCTGCCGCCTCGGCTCCCAGGATTGCGCGGCGGCCCGGCGTAGGTAGTAGCCGCAGCATCTGTCCGCACCGCAGCATCTGTTAGCACAACCTCCCCGCTCTTTGCCGCCGCTAGCCCTCGCTCCTCGCCGACATCCATTAGCACCCCTCCCCGCCCTCGCTGACATCCGTTAGCACCTAATCCCCCCCTCGCTCCTCGCCGACATCCGTTAGCAATCCCCCCCCTCACCAACAAATGCTGCACCAGGGCCCTCTTGGCACAAGGTCCGCCACTGGCCTGGCAGGACCACCAGATGTAAGGGGTGTGTCATGGGTCCACACTGTCCAATGTGTCTTTCTTTTTGTTGGAAGGATATATTTTGCCTCACGTTATTTTTGTCATTGATTTTTCTTTATTTTTTTGTCTTAACATACATTGTTTTCTGTTTTGTGTCTGAATTAACCTGTATTTGATTTATGTAATATGTTACTTGTGTGATGACAACATTTTTTTGGTTGTTGTGTGTTTGTTGTTGTTGTTGTTTTTATTTGTGTGGCCACACTCCTAATATATTTGTTTCTGATCAGATCAACGTGTGTGATTCTTTTATTTGTAGCTGACCACCGTATTACATAGCATTATGGTGTGCTGTGATGTGTGAGACTACAAAGTTATTTGAGGGTCCCTGCACCATTGTGTGCACAGGTACACTACACGTGTGGCGGGAGCCAACACACTGTATGTTGTGTGTGTCTTTCCCTGTCCAGATTGGTGCATGTAGACACGGGTATGTGTCCACACACATGGTGACTTCTATATTGTACGATTGAGACATATGTACATATCTGGATCTGGAAACCAGTGGCGTAACAAGTCCCCTTAGTTGAGGACCGGGGGGGGGGTGCTGCTAGAAACTTTTAGCCTCACAGCAAAGTTGAGGAGTGGGGGGAGGATGGGGGGGGTGCTGTCAGGAGTTTGCTTGCAGGGCCGCCGACAGCAGGAGGAGAGGAGGGGCGGGCAAAGCTACAGGAAGTGCCGCTTCACTTCCTCCCCATACTCCCTCCTCGACTTGGTCGCGGCTGGTGGCACGGGCCCCCCGCTGTGACCGCGATAGGTACGGCACTGCTGGAAACACATACGTACATTTCGGCACCCACATAGTTTGTAAATGGTATGTAATGTGCATAGACATGTCCACACTTCCTCTGTGTAGCTTACCAACTTCTACAGTAGACAGACAGAATGTCCATACATTTGGGCCAAACACACTGCACTACACTAGCGTGCCTGTCTGCCAGTTTGGCGACGCCGCAGTGTGCTGCTGGAGCTGCTGCACATCACATCTGACATCAGTTTCAAGAGATGATATGATGGGCAATAGCATCCATGTCGCCACCATGTTGTCTGAGATGGCTGACCAATGCTCTTCCGCCATCCAATCGGAGTGTTCTGGGCACAGTTAAAATTAAACTCAGGTACGCCTATGTCCTAAGCTGGGTGATGTGGTTGTGCAGTGTGAGAGCGCAACTGCGATCTGAAAAATCGGCTGCCGACTTGACACCCGACTTCCGGGACATCGGATCGTCGGAGGTGTAATTGCTACATGTAACATCTCCTATGTGATCTTGGACAAGTGCCAAAAACGTGCGTGCTCCCGTGAAATTGTATGCGATATCGGAACGATATTGCAACGTGTAACGGTACCCTAAGGGTACCGTTACACGTCACAACACTGCATGCAATTTCACTTGCAACTTACTGGTTGCAGTGAAATCATGGACACATTGTTCTATTTTGTTGCCGTGTCCAAATGTAACAATGTGTCCATGATTTCACTGCAACTAGTAAGTTGCAAGTGAAATTGCATGCAATTTTGCGACGTGTAACGGTACCCTCAGACCTCATTCACACATTTTTTTTTTTTAATTCAGTTTTCATCCATTTTTACAATCAGTGTGCAAAAATGCAGCAAAAATGCAACACATGATCATAGCCTTGGGTTATGCTCGCATGATCAGGATCAATTTAGTCTTTGACGCTCCAGAATGTCTGCACCATCTCCGCATCATTTCTTGCATTTTTTATTGTGTTTTTTTTGTCTCTGTTTGGTGTGTCATCCTTTAAATAAAGCTGTTCTGTTTTTGAAATCTAATGGTATTGACATAATTAGGTGCGGATTACATGCATTTTGTTATGCCTTTGCACCAAAACTGCATTTGTGTCTTTAAGGCTGCTTTCACATCAGCGTTTCTTGTCATTCGCAGCAGATCCGGCATTTTGCCACAACTGTCGCCTAACGGATCACTTGTGGCAAGCCTGCGTTCGGCCTAATCCATTCCCTATGGGACTTGTGGACATGTGCGGCACTTGCGGTTCTGCTAGCAGAGTTTTTGTCCATTGCCGCAAGTGCCGGATTGGCCGGATCACGGCAAAACCGCAAGTACTGCACATGTCCGCAAGTCTCATAGGGAATACATTAGGCCGAATGCAGCCTTGCCGCAAGTGATCCATTAGGTGACAACTGCGGCAAAATGCCGGATCTGCCGCGAATGCCATAAAACGCTGATGTGAAAGTTGCCTTAGGGTCACGTCACACACACAGATAATTGTGCAGATATTGTTCGCAGATCTCTGGTTGCAGTGAAATCATGGACACATTGTTACATTTTGTGGCTGTGTACAAATGGAACAATGTGTCCATGATTTCACTGCAACCAGTGATCTGCGAACAATATCTGCACAGATATCTGTGTGTGTGACGTGGTCCTAACATGCATTTTTTAAATGCGTTTCCGCCTCGTAAATGCACCAAAACAGCACTTGTGTCTTTTACCTGGGAATTTTACGCACCTAATGTAAGCCTATGGGGAAAACCCGCACAGAAACCTGAGCGCACCCGCAAGAGAAATTGACACATGGCGGTTTTGAATAACACAGATAAGGTCAGCTTACGTAGTGCAAAAGAAGCACAGAAGACAGGAGATTTCTATAAACTGCATCCACTGCGCTTGTACTGTAAAATAAGGCTTTGTGCACATGTAGTG
Source organism: Allobates femoralis (assembly GCA_033576535.1). NCBI lineage: Eukaryota > Metazoa > Chordata > Amphibia > Anura > Aromobatidae > Allobates > Allobates femoralis. The sequence continues at coordinate 28,666,148 of JARQOC010000002.1, forward strand.
TTTTTCGGTGCGTTTTGACTTGCAGATTTTCCAAAATGCATGCCAGCAAAGTCTATGGGGTTTTGAAGTGCTGTGCCCACCATCAGGAGTTTTCCCTTGCAGATGTTGGTGCAGAAAAAAGAAGCAGCATGCTCATCCCTTGTGCGGATTTTCTTGCTCCTTAAGCCCACGCTGCGTATTTTGATGTGTTTTTTGAAATCTGCATGCCTATCATGACGTTAAGGTGAAAAATGTTTGTACTGTGTTAGCCAGTGGATAGAAAAATATATATTAGAATCTAAGGGTATGTGCGCACTGGCTGGGTTAGGGCCGGTTTAGATGTGTAAACCGCCGGTCGGTTTACATAAGTTTTATGTAAATTTATGTTAATCCAAACCGGCATTTGGATTAACATAGAAACCTATGTAAACCGACACCCGCTGTGCACACAGCGGCGGTTTACACATGCTCATCCGTTGCTAACCTGCTGGGTTCCCAGCGGGTTAGCAACGAATGAGTATGTTCTATAAACCGGCCGGTTCTGCAGCGGCTGCAAGCAGAATCATGTACTGCTTCCAGCCGCTGCAGAACCGCCGGCGCTAACCCGCCCGTCACCCGCCCGGCACCCGCCGCACATACCCGCCAGGAAGCCGGTGGACGGCTCCGGAGCTTCCTGGCGGGTCCACCCAGCCGCCGCCGACACAAACCCGCCCACCATGTGCACATAGCCTTCAGGTACCGTCACACGCGGCAATATTGCTAGGCAATTTCACTGGCAATTTGCTGGTTGCAGTGAAATCATGGACACATTGTTACATTTGTACACGGCAACAAAATAGAACAATGTGTCCATGATTTCACTGCAACCAGCAAATTGCCAGTGAAATTGCCTAGCCATATTGCCGCGTGTGACGGTACCTTGAGGGTCCTCAGTGGTTGATACCTTTTAATGGCGAACTGAAGAGATGGTAAGAAAAAGCAAAGCAAGCTTGACTACTAGAGAGCATTTTTGTAGCACTGACCACAGTATAACAGACTTGAGGCTGCTCGTTTTAAAAAGTTAGGCCGGTTTCACATCAAGGTTTTGTGGATCCGGGGCTATCTGGTGTGAACTGGACAGCCGCGGATCCGATTTTGGCCCAATAGTATTCCTATGGGTCGATGGAGCCGGATGGCAGCTATATGCCATCCGACTTCCATCTGTCCGGAAGGATTCGGAAGAATTCGGATTTTTCTCCCAGACACAAAAAACGTTGCAAGCAACATGGCAGTCTATGGCGCCGGATTGCCCCGGTCCGACAAAAACATCGGATCCGGGAACCAAACGCCGGCTGCTGATGTTTAGCAGCGAGCGCTGCTAATCTTCAGCACCGCCAGCACCAGCTGTCGCCTGCAGAGATTTCAGGACCGCAGCTAGCTCCTCGCTAGCCGCGATCTTGAAATTGCAGCAGATCAGACGATCAGACGTATCCAGCTGCAAAGCGGACCGGAGAATGTCACATCGGACAGCCCCAGACTGGATCACACCGTGGTGTGAAGTCAGCCTAACTTCAAATCTCAGAGAAACCGGCTTCACACCACGGTGTCATCTTGTTTGGGGCTGTCCAAATTGGACAGCCTAGGAGCGGATTTGCAAACAGAACCGGAGAGGAGGGCCAGTTTTCAGCCGGCTTCCGAAGATCGCAGCTGCTGAATTATCAAAATCGCGGCTTGTGGGGAGCTGGCCGTGGTCCTGAAAGCTCAGCAGGGGACAGCTCATGGTGCTGAAGTTTAGCAGCGCTTGCTGCTAAACTCCTGCACCCGGCGTCCGGGTCCCGTAACCGATTTTATGTTGGAGGTGGCGCCATACACCTCCATGTCAGGGGGCGCCGGATTGCACCGTATCTGGGAGGATCCAATTTTGTCTGATTTTACCCCCGGACACAAAAATGTTGCTTGCAACTTTTTTGTGTCTGGGAGAAAAATCCGAATTGTCCCGGATCCTCCCTGACAGATGGAAATCAGATGGTATATACAGTAGCTGCTTCATCCGGCCCCATAGGAATTCTATGGGGCCAAAATGGAATCCGGGGCTGTCGGTGTGAAGCGGACAGCCCCGGATCCACAAAACCGTGATGTGAAACTGGCCAGAGAGAAAAGAATTTGGGAATACAAATTGATAACGACCTTTGACACATTCAAAACAGGAATGAACGTTTCACATGGATTCATGTCTTTTTACATCAATTGAAAAGGGCATTTGGGAGGACAGTAAAACTTTGACACTTCTTATGTGAACTGTCACCACAACCATTGCACCCCGTTTCATTACTGTTCTTGGACCAACCACTAATCAAAGGACAATAAAACTGTCTTATCTCTTATTTTACTGCTCCAGCTGCTCCTTTCCTCCTCCCAACTGACCATTATATGCTTCACGTCACCGGTGTTATGTATTGCATTATCCCACCCTGCATTTATAGATCTATATTTGTGTTTCTCCAGTTGTATCATTAAGCCTGATGAAGAGGCCATAGTGTCCCGAAAGCTTGCTATGTTTATCATCTATTCAGGTATCAACCACTGAGGACTCAGGTTGTAATATTTTTCTATCCTGTTCGCGACGTCTATGACATTTCAGGAGTGCGCTGCCCACATTGTATTTTTTTTTCCTAGTAGATTTGGTGCAAATTTTGGTGCAAAAAAAAAATCATCATTATGTCCATTGTTGGTGCATATTTCAGCCCGTACAGCCATTGACTTCATTATAAAGAACAGGTCAGAACTATGCACCAAAACGCATAAAACAAGTTTTATCTGCAGCAAGATTCATATTTGGTGCACAAAATGTCATCACCAAATCTGCAGCCCACTGTGATGATGAGAACACTTCCTTATTGTTCACATTCACACAGCTTCAGTCCTCTCCAGCCACAACCTGCTGCACTTTACAATGTTGGACTACATTTCCCATGATGCCTCTGCCTATTAATAGTCACAAGCGACTCATGGAACTTGTAGTCCAATCACAGCCGAGCGTTCCTGGTGACGTCACAAAGTATGATCAACCTCGCTTGGAAGGAACCGCTTCACCGCCGCCGCTGCCGCGCATGGATACCAATGCTGATTTTTTTTTTTTTTCTGGCGTTCAAAATACAATGTTATCTTGCCTGAAAAGAGCGGAAATAAATTCCCCCGTAGTATGGAGACATATTTGGTTTGTGATAAGTGATTTGTGGCATTGTGTTTGGGTTGTATGAGGGGATGTTGTCAGGGACTACTTTGTCCCTCACGGTGTTGCGCGGAGGTAGTTGAAGGTTGTGGGTGAGGTTGACGGAAGAGGCGGGGTTAGTCGCAGAGGGAGCAGCTGAGAGGAGGCCGCACGGAGGACGTGCTGTGAGCCGGGCTCCTGACCTGACATGGCTTCATCCCAGCCTGTGCCCAGCGGCTCCATGCTGCCTGCGGAGTCAGGTAACCGCCTCAGCCCTGTTCCCCGGCGGAGCCGGCCATGACGGGGCTCTGTACAGCTCTCCCAGCTGCTGTCACCCCCCCAGTCCTCCATGGGGTGCAGGTATCAGTCTGTCACAGTCCAGTGCAAAAGTCACCACTCCCTGTGTATCCAGAGTGGCACCATCTCACCCCCCATGTATTCACCGGGGCGCGTTAACAGATTTCGGAGCAACCTAAAACTTTATAGTTGTTGATGTTTACGTAACGTTCCTATGTGGTCGCCATTCGGTTGGGACAAAAAAGCGACTGAATTTCACGCGACGTAGGGTAGTGCAGCGGTACATGCGTCTTGTATCCGAAAAATCAGGTTTTTAGTGACCGCCGTGCTCCAGTGTTTCTACAACCAGGGGCGTAACTACAACAGGTACAGGGGTTGTCACACCTGGGCCCTGGAGCCTGGGGGGGGCCCCAATAGTACCTTTGGTCTGTAGAAAAAGAGTAATGCTATCAAAGATTTGCAATAATTAAGGGCCCCGTAGGAGCTTTCACATCGGGGACCAAGTTACGACACTCTACAAGGACCCCTTTCCCCATTGGATGCCCACCTATCGTGAATTTATCACATCCCACCATTCCTGAAAAGCCCCTAAGGCTGCTTTCACATAACGATTTTCGGTCATCCGATTGTATCCGTTCCAAAACTGATTCAATCGGATCCGAAATCGGACCCCATGTTCCCCTATGGGAATCGGATGGGATCGGATGTGCCACTATTAGCATCCGATTTTGGCACCATCCGATCCCATCCGATGTAATCACGGGCACAAAATCGTAGCCTGCTACGATTTTGTGTCCGTGACTCACATCGGACAGCCTCGGATCACTGCTGATCCTAGTGCCCACAACATGGAAGCCTATGGACATCGGATCCGAGCTCACCTCGGATCCGATGTCGGCTCCGTACTGCCTGTCTTTCCCTGCTTCTGCTCCTCCATCTTCTGCCCTCTCCTATTCTATATGCTGTGCCCCCGCTATTCTATCCTCCTCTATCCCTATCCTCTTCCCTGTCCTCTCCCTGTGTGTAAAAAAAAATAAAAAAACCTCCTCCCGGAGGATACATCACATGTCACCGACTCCAACGCTGCACACGATCAGGACTGAAGAGCCTGTGATGATGTAAGAGACCCGTCAGCTGACCGGGTCATGTGACTCTGACATCATCACAGGTCCTTCAGTCTTGATGGTGCTGCAGCGTGGAGCCTGTGAGAGGTGATGTATCCTCCGGGAGGAGGTTTTTTTTATTTTTTTACACACAGGGAGAGGACAGGGAAGAGGATAGAATAGCGGGGGCACAGCAAAGAATAGCGGGGGGACAGAGTAGCATAGGAGAGGGAAGAAGATGGAGGAGGCAGGAGTAGGGAGAGACAGGGGACCGCAGGATCCACACGGATCCTGCAGATCGGATGGCTATTTGCCATCCGATTGCAGGGATCCGTGCCTGTCCGTGGGGTCCCCCTTCAAAGTCGGATCCCACGGACAGGCACAAAATCGTTATGTGAAACCAGCCTAACTGTAATTACTTCTATTTATTATTTATTTATATAGCGCCATTAGGTTCCATGGCGCTTTACATGAGGATAGGGGAGACCAGCACAATTACAATAACTCTAGACAATCAGGACATATAGGTAACAGGAGGGGAGGGGACCCTGTCCACAAGGTCTCACAGTCTATGAGGCACCATTAATTACACAGTGCTTTACAGACATCATCACTGACCCCATTGGGGCTCACAATCTAAATCTGTTCAGTATGTTTTTGGATACATATAGAAAACAACAAATCCCAGCGTTCAGTCACAGCCAACTGAACCTGTCCTGTGCCATAATAGGCCTTGATTTTATCCAAATTGGCTTAGGCTATTTGACCACTGCATTTGTGCTCCGTTTCCGCAGCACCAACATCGTTAACGTTAAATTCTGTGATTTACAGAAAACTCTGCCCACTTGTGTTTGTGGGTGCTGTATTTTGGCTGCAGAAATCGCCTGCATTTTTAAGTCTGTTGTTGGGCTGCATTTTCCCCATAGACTCCAGTATAACCCCCCCCAAAAAAAAAGGCATCACAAATAGGTGGGAATTCCCGCAGATTGTTTTTGATGCTTTTTCACAGCGTTTTCTAAAACAAGAACACTCCAATACTGCCCTCCTCATTGATTTCTTCCTCCGTGCACCTGCAGGAGATGTGTGTACTGAACTTCCAGGACCTGCGCCATGTGACTCAGCCTGTCACATGGGAAGGCTCTGATAGGACGATGCCCACAGGTCCTACTGATGCCCGGGAGGAAAGACCTCGCCGTGGGTTCGAGGGTGAGACTGTGTCTATATGTCCCCTTAGTTGTGCTGCGTTTGTATGTGCACAAACACAGTATGTTTGCTCTGTTTTTGTTTTTGAATAGCTGCATTTGTGTAGCTGACAAACACAGCACAAATATACGTCCAGTTGGCGCATAACCTTAGAGCAGGAGTCCCCAACTAAAGTCCTCGAGGGCTGCCAACATGTCATGTTTTCAGGATTTCCTTAGTATTGCATAGGATTTGGAATCAATTTAATTATCTGCACAGGAGATGATTGCAAACCTTGTGCATTACTAAGGAAATACTGAAAATATGACCTGTTGGTGGCCTTCGAGCCTGGATTTCCAGACCTCTGCCTTAGGGTACCGGCACACTTGGCGACGCACCAGCAATCCCGACAACGATTCAACCTGGTAGGAATTGCTGGTGCATCTCTGTGGTCGCTGGTGAGATGTCAAACAGTCAGATCTCACCAGCGACGCACCAACGATCCGGAATGATACGGAGGTTGTTGGGACCCTGTTTCTCAGACCTGTAGTATTGAGGTCGTTGTCACTATCACACACCCATGCATGCTGCCCAGCGTGACCCCAGCGATCAAAAAAATGGTCCAGGCGACTCTGACACGACCAGCGATCTCACAGCAGGGGCCTGGTTTCTGTTGCGTCACCAAACTTGTGACTCGGCAGCGATCTCGCTTAGTGTGACGGGGCTTAAGAGTATGTGTACATGATCTAGAGACACTGTTTCCTCTCCTGCAGGAAGCTGGCAATCTCAACAGGTGAACTCAGCCGCCCTGTGCCAATGATCTGCGTTTGTGGCATGGCATTCACCCGCTAAGATCGCCTTCAACTCCGCAGTGCTAAATTGCCATGCTGTAGACAAGCGGACAGAAAACCACGTCACATGTCAGTTGATTCTGTGGGGGAAACAATCACCGTGCCCATGGGTTTTCTGTAAATCCCATTCACTGTGCTTGTACTTCACAACGCAACTCGCTGCGTCCATAACACTGCTAATACTGATCGTGTGCACGAAGCCTAATGTTTATATTAAACCCTATCCAAAAAAAAAATATTTTTTTGGGGCTGTATTTATGTAATAAGCATTGCCTGCACCCAATAGAGCTTGTAGTGTGACCACAGGTCAAAGTCCACTGGTGAACTTTAATCCCCCTGGTAATAATAACCTGGTACAGTATGTAATACTACCCTAACCCCCACCCCTCTGTGCAAAACATACAGCAAAGTTCTGCAACTTTCTAATATAGGGCTCAGATACACAGGCTTGAAAATCGGATGAGTGCAATACGAGAAAATCTCGCACTGCACTCTGACCAATGTTATTAAATGAGTCAGAATAGATTGACATGTGTCATCACCTTTTCTCTCATCCAGATTGTGGTTGAAAAAAAAAGTAGCAACATGCTGCAACTGGATCAGATAATCGTGCGAGCCTCGGCAATGCAAGTCAATGGGTGCGAGAGAAAAACGGACAGCACACTGACCATTCTAGTGGCAACAGGTTTTTTTTTTTTCTGATACATAATCATTCTGTAGCTCAGAACACATCATAGTAATAGCCGCTGACACAAAAAACGCAGTGCACACTGACGGCACACAGATGTCATAAGGATTCTAGGCGAGAAAAAAAATCGCACACTCGCATAGCACTTGCATGATACACAGATCAAAAAACGGATGCCACTCGTCCTACTCTCCTGGATGAGAAACAGTCATGGTGGGGTTACACGTCCCGATATCGCGGCGATATCGGAGGCAACGACGCGGGAGCGCGCATTTAGTGCACGTTTCTCCCTGCATCGCATCGCCAGTTTACACGCCGCGATATCGGGATGCAACGTCCCTCCGATGTCTACGCCCACCAACCCAGGAACGACCAGTTAACATGGGAGTGAATGGGTGACGTGAGTGTAGACATCGGAGTTGGGCTGTCACACGCTGCGATGCTGGTACAACGGCCTTGCGATATCGGCGAGTTGAATAGCTTTGCTATTCAACTCCGATATCGTTTTGGCATCGTTCCAGCATCGCGTTGGATGCTAAAACAATACAACGCGCAACCGATATCGGCTCCAACTCGCGACCCACGTGACTTTTTGTCGGAGTTGGGTCGGAGTTGGACGCCGATATCGCGGCGTGTAAACCCACCATCAGACTTTTTATACGCAGTGTGTTTCCAGACATACTTTTTATCTTGGTTTCAAAGCCTCTGCTTGCTGTATGTAAATGAATGGAACCTTGTGTTTCAGCTTTAATGTATTTATTTTGGGTGTGGAGGATTGAGTTGTCCTGGGCATAATGTGGATGATGGGAGTTGTCTGCAGGGCTGTGAAGTCAGATTTAGTAGAAAGTGGACCGACTCCGGCAATATATAATTAAATTGCGTACAGTAGTTCAATTCAGAATGTGCTGAATATTATGAATTATGTTTTATTTAAATATCTTGGTTATTGTATAATAATGATTAAAGCCTGATATTACCATTGCCCTACAATAAGTTTCACTTAAAAATGAGCCATGTATGAAGGAGTCTGAGTCGGTGGATGGCCTTACCGACTCTACAGCCCTGGTTGTCTGTGTTTTTGGTTGCAGCAGGTTTTTTTTTTTGTTTCTGGTTTCACCATATGCCTGGTGTGACTTCCTCATGTATCTGTGCAGGTTGTACAGTAGGGTGTTGGAGTAATGTGTATTCATGCGGGACCTTCAGTCCACCTCCGGGCAAAGCTTTTCTGCAAAGCGGCCTGACATTTTCCATCCTGTTGATACACAATCTTGATTTATTACACCGAGTGTTGAGGTTTTTTTTGTCATTAGAGATAATTTACAGACAATCTGAAAAGGGGTTTGCAGAAATCCATGCTCCTGCGGCAGAAACAATCCCATTCACAGGAATTGGAAGGGTTTTTTACTTTTTAAAATTTCTGCCACATGTGAATAGATCTTTACAGTAAGGCTGTGTGCACATGTTGCATGCTTTGATGCGTATTTCAGAGCAGATTTGTCAGAAAACCTGAAGGGAATCTTGATACCAATAAATTCAATGAGAATCCTAATGGCAGTGAGGGCATGTGCCCACAGGACGTTTTTTAAGCAGTCCTGAACGCAGCAAAAACCCACTGGTTTCAAGGATCCTAGAGTCCTTGCTAGGAGACTTGCTGCATTTTTATTACGTTTTTTTTTTTTTTTTTTTCCTGCGTTTTTGATGTTTCATTTTACCTGCGTTTTTGCCATTGACTGCAGCAAAAACGCAGGAAAATAGAACATGTCAATTATCTCCCATCTGCAGCAAAACCGGAGGTATTTGACAGTTCTGACAGTGTTTCTGTGAAACAATTGGTTTTGCTGGGAATCCAACCTCAGGAACAATTTAGGGTGCGTGCTCACGGTCCGGGGGAGCTGCGTGTTGGACGCAGCTCCTCCGGACCTGAGGGAAGCCGCGGGTGGCCGCAGGGAGACCGTAGCCGCCCTGTACTCTCCATGTGCGGCTGGTGCGGGGCGGCTTCTCCCTGCAGTCTCCCGATGGGAGCCGCTTCCGACTCCGCAGCATGAAATGAACATGCTGCGGAGGAGCGGACTGCCGGCAACCCGCACCGCAGCTCCAAAGACGCTGCGGACGGGTTACGCATAGTGAGGATGGGATTTCTTGAAATCCCATCCTCTATGCTAACACTGTACGACGCAGCGTTTTGGACGCAGCACAAAGACGCTGCATCCAAAACGCTGCGTCTCCTGATCGTGAGCACGCACCCTTAGACTACATTACTATAAAACCAATGGTAAATTGCATGTAGAAACCACAGCAAAAACGTCCTGTGGGCACATACCCTAAAGTCATGGAGAATCCTGATGTCTCCTGCACATGTTGAGTATTTTCTTCTTGCAGATTTGGTGCAGACTCTGGGAAAAATCTGTATTGAAAATGCAGCAAAAACTCACAATTTTGCCGCTGTGTTTTTCTTGATAAGAGATGTAGAAATTTCTGCACCAAATTCTAAATGTGTGCACAAAACCCTAAAGCCTCTTTCACATGTACCATCCATGTAGCCACCTGCTAGACACGCGTACACAAATTTTACTAATAGGCCCCTTTTATACGTCTGTGTTTCTGCACGAACACGCGTCTGCTCCACACGGATACATGTCCATTTTTGGGCACCACATGGACCAATTCAGCGTCCTGTATATGGATGTCTTACGTGTGCACAGACCGGATCAAACATTTTTTTATTAAAAATAAAAGGATACAGCAGCACTGGTAGAGAGAGGGGCAGGCAGCTCTGGAGCCTGGTAGGAATACAAAGTCATACTGTCCATGCGGTATCCAGATGACACGATGCCAGACACACGGACAAATGGGAGAAAAAAACGGCCCCTCGCACGCCCCCCCCCCCCTCGTTACTATTGCACAGATTATAATTGAAATCCTAAAAACATGTACTTTTGTTGGTTCTCAAGGCCTCGAGTTTGATGTCCCTACACCAAGGTGTAGATCTGCAGGGATTTGTGCTGACATTGCAGCGCATAATATAGTACTGGCTAAGGGCGGCTTCACACTGCGGTCATGTCCGGTCTGGGGCTGTCCGGTGTAAACCGAACAGCCCCGGACCGGATTTTGGCCCCATAGTATCCTATAAGGCCGGATGAAGCCAGATGGCAGCTCTCAGCCATCCGGTTTCCATCTGTCCGGGAGGATCCGGGGAAATCCGGCGCTCCCTAACATGGGAGTCTATGGGGCTGGATTGCCCTCCGGTTCTGTGTTCAGATCCGGTCCGGGGCTGTCAGGTTCTTCCCTGACAGCCGCGGACCGGACCTGACCGCAGTGTGAAGCCACCCTTAGATCTTGCAAATGGTTAAAAGTTTGAGCACTCGTGTGCAAAGTAACTTCCTTTTTTGTTATTGGAGTGTGCACATTGTTGATTCAGACTGAAGGCAGCGATTCTACGATGGAAACATACGTGAACATGGAGAAAAGAAACACCAGAATGCATTAAAACTTTAAACGTCATCCGCCTCATAATTTGTTCACCTGGAGTGGCTTCCAATAAACAATTCTGCCTCAGGAAAGTTAACTGGGGTAATCGCCTGCCTTCAGAAAATGTGCATGTCAATCAGAGACAGTGTGTAGCTCCATGCTGTGCTAAGCCCTATTCCACAACAGTTCTAAGACCGACTATGGCAGTGAATGTGGTATATGAAATAGAAATACCGTAACCCATTGAAATGTGAACACGTCTGTTCTACCGTAGTTTACTGGCTAATAAACCTTACTGGGCTTATGATTCATCAGATGGCTCTGATGAAACAGTGTATCAGATCGACAACATTAAAATAATAAAAAATTATTGCGACTGCATTACTATGGTGCCCACCTAGGAGTTTTTGTCTGCATCTTCTGGCAGCAAAAGACTGCATGCAAAATGTTTTTTTTTTTTTGCCAATTGATGCATTTTTTTCTTGCTTTTTTTCTTGTGTTTTTGTGACTCTTCCCCAGACAAGCATTTCACAGTTTCTGGAAGTGAAAGCACAAAGAATGAGCATGCTGCTTCTTTTTTCTCTATCAAAATTTGCAGATAAATAGTAGCTAAAGGTGGGCACAGCATTAGAGAAATCCCATGGACTTTGCTGGTAAAATGCATAAAAAAACCTGCTAGGTGTGCACATAGCCTTAGGCTGCGTTCACATGCTGCGTTTTTTGAGGATCTGTTTTTTTCTGAATTTGGAGGATCTGTTTTTTTGAGCAGGTGAAAAAATGCATTGCGTTCACACGCTTTTTTTTAAATTAATTTTTTTTAAATTTATAAACCATCTTTATTAAATAAATAAAATGGATACAAGGATATTGTATGGCAGCTTGGAATTTATGCAAAGTGTGGCTTTTAATAGATCTTTTAGCCTGCAATTGGATAGCTGCAAAACCCATCTGCCCGGGCCTGGTGAGGAATCTGACCATGAAACAGGTTTTAGTGACTTACAAATGAGACTCAATGAATAGGCACCTGTATGAGCAGTAAGGGAAGCCAAATGGATAGGATTGGTTCTGACAGTCTCTGGTATATCTCTCGTAACTGAGGCAATATAATGCCTATTCTGAATAATAGTAAAAATATTACCTGCCAAAATTGGATACCTACAGATAATGCTATTCAAAGCAAGAGGGCATTGAGTAGCTGTCAGAAGATTACATACCATTCTGCGCCCGATTTCCCCTAGAACTCCATTGATCGGGGTGGTCTACCTTGTAAAAAGGAATTACCTTAATAGGGAAGTAATATTGAAATATGGTTAAGTCCACTAATGACGCCATGCCTGGACAACTGACCATAGCAAATGATACCTGATCCTGGTGGGAGCTCTATTTTGTTGTAAATGGAGTAGGGCTGGTAGGTTAATTGGTCCAGATATAGCCCCGTCAATTGGAGCATTAGAAAAGCGGGTAAAGCCCCAGCTCCAATCCGAGGAATGTCTGAAAATAGCTGCGATACTATATAATCTTAAATTTGGAAAAATTATGGCCCTCTAAAGATTTAGTCTGCTGTAATTTAAAGATGCTAATCCTGAAGCCCCCCTCCAAGCCCCAGATAAATTGCCAAAAAATCTTGGTTAAGAGTCGGTCATCAGCTTTGGTTAATATTATGTGCAGCGTTTGTAAAAGGAAAAGTAGTTTAGGAAAAGAAACCATTTTAAGAAGATGAGCTTTACCCGCAAAAGACAGTTTGAGGGATGTCCATGATTGTATTTCTCGAGTTATCGTAGAGATTAAGGGCCGGATATTAAGTTGGTAGATGGTGTGGGGGTTAGAGGGCAAAAGAATACCAAGATCTCAAAGAGCCAAGCCCCCACTGAAAAGGAAACTTCCACCGTTGTCAGGCATCTTTGAAGATCGCCAAAGCCTGAGATTTGTTAAAGTTTATACAAAATCATGAAATTGCACCAAACTCCTGGAAAGCCGCTATCATGAGTAGAGTGTCATTGGCAAATGCCAAGGTCTTGAGAGCATGGTGGTGGCCGATCCCAATTCCCTCAAAGGAGGGAATCATCTCCAGATATCTAAGCAATGGGTCTAGGGCAATATTTAATAGCAGGGGAGATAGAGGACATCCCTGCCTCATACCTCTAAAAATTGAGAAGGGGGCCGACTGAATTCCATGGAGCCAAATTGAGGATTAGTGTAAATTGTTCAAATAAAATTGAAAAAAGGAAACCCAAACAGTCTGTTTCAGATTTTGAATGAGGTGAGACCAAGATACCCTGTTGAAAGCCTCATCAGCATCAAGGCTGACCAGTATGTTCCGTTTAGCCATAGTTTGATAACTATGTATGATGGCAGCTAACACGCCGTTCTAATATTGTATTTGATGGACCAGCCATGGGCGAAGCCTGTTTGGGATGAGGTAAGGATATTAGGAATTATAGAATGTAATCTATTGACCATGATTTTGGTGAGCAGTTTGAAGTCTACGTCCAAAAGGGTAATTGGGCGGTACGATGCAGGGAGTTATGGGTCTTGACCTGGTTTTGGTAATAATCCTGCTTCATTGAATCGATCGGGCATAGAACCCGAATCAACAATATGGTTAAACAGGGAAGTGAGATGGGGTACTAATAATGGTTTTTACCAATTTATAGAATTCCGCTGAATATCTGTCAGGGCCTGGTGCTTTGAGTAGTTTAAAAGACTGAATGATCGATCCAACTTCCTCCGGGGAGATCGGCTTATGTAGAATCTCTCTTAAGGGCCAGTTACACGTGGCAATATCGCCGCCAATTACATAGGCCACGCCCCTACGTCGCCTATCTGCGGTAACATCGCCCCTACGTCGCCTCATGTAAAGGGGCGAGGTCGCCTAGTTTCAGAGCAGTGCTCTGAAACCAGGCGACCGATCTGGGGCGATGTGCACACATTGCCCCATGTAACCGACCGCTGGCGACCTGTCAGGCGATGGGAGCCATAGGCTCCCATTGTCCTGCATCGCCGCTGGGGTTTTCAGACACCCCGGTGGCGATGCCACCTGTCAGCTCGCCGGGGCGGCGCTAGAGATGTCGCCCCATGTAAATGGGGGATGGCGACGCTGGCAGGGTGCCAAAAACGTGCGCGCACCCGCCATTCGCCGCCGACATCTCCAGCCCTGTCGCCAGGTGTGACGGGGCCTTTAGAGAGATGGAGAGCATTGGTGGATCAACCTTGTGAAGAAAATTATAGCCTTCCTCCTGGGAGTAAGCAGATGGGCAATAGAGGTCAGCATAGAAGTCCCTGAAGACCGCACATATTTGGGCTGGGTGACAAATAATGGAGCCATCATGATGTTTAATGGTAGTGATTTTATTTTAGTAGCTGATTTGAATGGTTTCTTTAGTGATGCTAAAAGGCGTCGAAGCTCATTGCCCTAATTAAAGAAGCGATTGCATTGATTGACTAGTTGGTTGTGCGCCTGTTTGTGTAAAAAAGTATCCTAGTTATGTTTGGCAGTGAGGTAAGCCTCCTTAAAAGAAGGGGTATTGTGTAGTTGAAAGTCTTTATACGTTTGAGTAAGCTGGTCAAGGAGTGGCTGCAAGGACAACATCAATTTCTTTTTTTATTGAGACACATAGGAAATAATGTGCCCTCTGAGTAACATTTTAGTGGTGGCCCAGAGCTAATTGAAATCAACACAGGCGTTTTTTGATGCTTTTCTTTGAGGATGTGTTTTTTTTTTTTTTTTTTTTCCTGCACTGTTCACAAGGACAGTGAAAAAGGGTCCCTGATGTCATTTCCTGTTCTCCATTCAATTGGATGGAGATACAGGGGAGCACTATTTAATTATTTTTTTTTTATTATATATTTTTTGTGATTATTATTATTATTGTCTCTGCTGACACATGAGCTGAGTGTTTAAACCGCCTGCCAAAACCACTGAGTTGATCGGGTTTGATAGCCGGTAGTATACACGATCAGCTGACACATCAGCTGAGCGGTTTTGGTGGGCGGTCAGCTGATTCAGGTCCTTGTAGCGATTGGATGCCTTCCTGGTACAGTCTGCGGAGTGGTGAGAATTTTCTTTTTTTATTAACTATTGCTTTCTTTTGTTTCGCTACAGTTGAAGCAAAAGTACATAGATGTCACACTGGAACAAGATTATTTCTGCCCCCGTGTGACATCACTTCCTCCTTCTAGGCGCTGGAATAGAGCACTGTTTGAACGACAGTGTATTTCAGCGTCTTATAATGGGGCCTATTGGAGGAAGCGCGCGCCTTTTGGTGCAAACAATTGACATGATCATTAATTTTACTGACGTGCTTTCGACCCCAAAAGCACGTCTGTGAAAAGCGCTGCGTCTGAACGACAAAAGTGAATTTCCAATCACTTTGCCGGGAAACGCAGATGCAGATGAGCCTTTGGGCAAAAGCGCGGCCGAAAAAGAGTAATAAAAAAGTAATCAGAGGCACAATGAGTGTACAGCTATGAGTATTTTTAGCCTGCCTAGTGTGGTAGCGCTCACCTTACAGGGTTGTGCAGTCCTTGCACATGCCAGGTGTTCATGTTGGTGGTGGGGAGCTTCACTCCTTACAGGCTATGATGGCTGCTGGCTTCCGTATTCCCAGCGTGGCACCGCTCTTCCTCAGCTCCAGCCGCGATCACGTGACCGGCCCAGCCGGAAGTACGTCACCACAGGTCCTGTTCAGTTTGTATCCTCCAAGCTGCTCCTGCCGCTGAACCTTATAAGAGGACTTTAAATGGAAAGCAGCACAAGAAAGGGGTCTGTAGGAGCTCTAAGGGTACCTTTACACGCGGCAACGTTTTTAGGAATTTCACTGGCAACTTACTGGTTGCAGTGAAATCATGGACACATTGTTACATTTGTACACAGCAACAAGATAGAACAATGTGTCCATGATTTCACTGCAACCAGCAAATTGCCAGTGAAATTCCTAGAAAAGTTGCCGTGTGTAAAGGTACCTTTAAGGAGGACCAGGATATGGATTCGGAGGAAGACTAAAGTTAAGTTATATATCCTATTAAGATTCCTGGTCCTCCTTTAGCGCTCCTACAGACCACTTTCTTGTGCTGCTTGCCGAAAAGAGTGGCATTTACGCAGTGTGTGAACGCAGCCTTAGAGAGCGAACCTGCTTGAGTTCAGAGTTCGGTAGCTTTACGTATAAAGCAATTCTGTGATCGCTGTGCTCGGGTACACTTGGTGCCTGGCCCAGTGTTTGATCAGCTTGCACTGAGGGGTAAAAGCAGAGTAATCCGCTGTAGTGTGTTTGTTAAATCTAAAAAATTATGATAATGAGAAATTCCTTCCCTCCTGCCTCCAGAAGTGGTTTGGTTAATGGCTGGCTGTATGTGTCTGAAGAGCTGAACTGTCTTCAAATTAAATTTTGTATCCAAACATACATTTAGGCTATGTTCTGAAAGGCTAAAAGTGATGCAGAATTTTCTGCATTAAATCTACCGTACATCTGTTATTTTTTTTTTTTCGCAGCTATTATGCAACTAAAGCAATGCGCTTTTGCTGTCTAATATGTTTTTTCGATGTAGATAATTCTACATTTGACCCCACTGTCCTCGCCCTGCAACAGGCCACTTCCCTTGCATACCGGCAGGCACTTCCGGGTTCAGCTATGTCACACACCACATGGGTCACATGCCCCTTACCCACGTGATGTGTGGCAGGGCCTAAACCCATAAGTGCAAGCTAGAACGCATAGTTAGCTTGTAAATTAACATCAAAACTGTAAAAATCAGCAGCTATTACGCTGTGCAAACAAGCGCAGACGTCGGCAAAGCACAGACAAAATCACATTGACTTTACTTGCTCGCCAATACACAATGTGCTTTTGCTGCACATTGTACGAAATGGCACATAGCCTTAAAAAAAAAAAATGACTAGAGTCTGGCTGACCCCCAAGAACCTGAACTTCTATGGGTCTACTCATTTCTAAATACAATGTGTGATGTGGAGATAAAAGTGATAGTGTTTGAATCTGTCTGACCAGATGATAAAATAGACCAACAATGTAATCGTATCATGTTAGGCTGCTTTCACACAGCGTTTTTATGCTGTCCGAGGGGATCAGACTTTTTGCTGCTCCCCTCGGACAGCATCGGATCCAAACTGATGTCTGCAATCGGATGCCAAATAGGCATCCGATTCCGATATTTAACAGCATCAGCTGGATCCTGTCCCTGCTCCTCCTGTCATCTCGTCCCCCTTCTCTCTCCCTCCTGTCACCTTTGTCCCCCTGTGTCTCCCCTCCTTGTCCCCCTCTGTCTCCCCTCTTTGCACCCCCTCTTTGTCCCCCTGTGTCTCCCCTCTTTGTCCCCCTGTGTCTCCCCTGTGTCTCCCCCTGTGTCTCCCCTCTTTGTCCCCCTGTGTCTCCCCTGTGTCTCCCCTGTGTCTCCCCTGTGTCTCCCCTGTGTCTCCCCTGTGTCTCCCTGTGTCTCCCCTGTGTCTCCCCTGTGTCTCCCCTGTGTCTCCCCTGTGTCTCCCCTGTGTCTCCCCTGTGTCTCCCCTGTGTCTCCCCTGTGTCTCCCCTGTGTCTCCCCTGTGTCTCCCCTGTGTCTCCCTGTGTCTCCCCTGTGTCTCCCCTGTGTCTCCCCTGTGTCTCCCCTGTGTCTCCCCTGTGTCTCCCCTGTGTCTCCCCTGTGTCTCCCCTGTGTCTCCCCTGTGTCTCCCCTGTGTCTCCCCTGTGTCTCCCCTGTGTCTCCCCTGTGTCTCCCTGTGTCTCCCCTGTGTCTCCCCTGTGTCTCCCCTGTGTCTCCCCTGTGTCTCCCCTGTGTCTCCCCTGTGTCTCCCCTGTGTCTCCCCTGTGTCTCCCCTGTGTCTCCCCTGTGTCTCCCCTGTGTCTCCCCTGTGTCTCCCCTGTGTCTCCCCTGTGTCTCCCCTGTGTCTCCCCTGTGTCTCCCCTGTGTCTCCCTGTGTCTCCCCTGTGTCTCCCCTGTGTCTCCCCTGTGTCCTTGTCTCCCTGTGTCTCCCCTGTGTCTCCCCTGTGTCTCCCCTGTGTCTCCCCTGTGTCTCCCCTGTGTCTCCCCTGTGTCTCCCCTGTGTCTCCCCTGTGTCTCCCCTGTGTCTCCCCTGTGTCTCCCCTGTGTCTCCCCTGTGTCTCCCCTGTGTCTCCCCTGTGTCTCCCCTGTGTCTCCCCTGTGTCTCCCCTGTGTCTCCCCTGTGTCTCCCCTGTGTCTCCCCTGTGTCTCCCCTGTGTCTCCCCTGTGTCTCCCCTGTGTCTCCCCTGTGTCTCCCCTGTGTCTCCCCTGTGTCTCCCCTGTGTCTCCCCTGTGTCTCCCCTGTGTCTCCCCTGTGTCTCCCCTGTGTCTCCCCTGTGTCTCCCCTGTGTCTCCCCTGTGTCTCCCCTGTGTCTCCCCTGTGTCTCCCCTGTGTCTCCCCTGTGTCTCCCCTGTGTCTCCCCTGTGTCTCCCCTGTGTCTCCCCTGTGTCTCCCCTGTGTCTCCCCTGTGTCCCCTGGTCTCCCTGTGTTCCCTGTTCCCCTGTGTCTCCCCTGTGTCTCCCCTGTGTCTCCCCTGTGTCTCCCCTGTGTCTCCCCTGTGTCTCCCCTGTGTCTCCCCTGTGTCTCCCCTGTGTCTCCCTGTGTCTCCCCTGTGTCTCCCCTGTGTCTCCCCTGTGTCTCCCCTGTGTCTCCCCTGTGTCTCCCCTGTGTCTCCCCTGTGTCTCCCCTGTGTCTCCCTCGTGTCTCCCTGTGTCTCCCCTGTGTCTCCCCTGTGTCTCCCCTGTGTCTCCCCTGTGTCTCCCCTGTGTCTCCCCTGTGTCTCCCCTGTGTCTCCCCTGTGTCTCCCCTGTGTCTCCCCTGTGTCTCCCCTGTGTCTCCCCTGTGTCTCCCCTGTGTCTCCCCTGTGTCTCCCCTGTGTCTCCCCTGTGTCTCCCCTGTGTCTCCCCTGTGTCTCCCCTGTGTCTCCCCTGTGTCTCCCCTGTGTCTCCCCTGTGTCTCCTGTTCCCCTGTGTCTCCCCTGTGTCTCCCCTGTGTCTCCCCTGTGTCTCCCTGTGTCTCCCCTGTGTCTCCCCTGTGTCTCCCCTGTGTCTCCCCTGTGTCTCCCCTGTGTCTCCCCTGTGTCTCCCCTGTGTCTCCCCTGTGTCTCCCCTGTGTCTCCCCTGTGTCTCCCCTGTGTCTCCCCTGTGTCTCCCCTGTGTCCTTCTCCCTGTGTCTCCCCTGTGTCTCCCCTGTGTCTCCCCTGTGTCTCCCCTGTGTCTCCCCTGTGTCTCCCCTGTGTCTCCCCTGTGTCTCCCCTGTGTCTCCCCTGTGTCTCCCTGTGTCTCCCCTGTGTCTCCCCTGTGTCTCCCCTGTGTCTCCCCTGTGTCTCCTCCCTGTGTCTCCCCTGTGTCTCCCCTGTGTCTCCCCTGTGTCTCCCCTGTGTCTCCCCTGTGTCTCCCCTGTGTCTCCCCTGTGTCTCCCCTGTGTCTCCCCTGTGTCTCCCCTTTGTCCCCTGTGTCTCCCCTCTTTGTCCCCCTGTGTCTCCCCTCTTTGTCCCCCTGTGTCTCCCCTCTTGCTGTGTTCCCCTCTTGTCCCTGTGTCTCCCCTCTTTGTCCCCCTGTGTCTCCCCTCTTTGTCCCCCTGTGTCTCCCCTCTTTGTCCCCCTGTGTCTCCCCTCTTTGTCCCCCTGTGTCTCCCCTCTTTGTCCCCCTGTGTCTCCCCTCTTTGTCCCCCTGTGTCTCCCCTCTTTGTCCCCCTGTGTCTCCCCTCTTTGTCCCCCTTTGTCTCCCCTCTTTGTCCCTTGTCCCCCTCTTTGTCCCCTTGTCCCCCTCTTTGTCCCCCTTGTCCCCCTCTTTGTCCCCCTGTGTCTCCCCTCTTTGTCCCCCTGTGTCTCCCCTCTTTGTCCCCTGTGTCCCCCTCTTTGTCCCCCTGTGTCTCCCCTCTTTGTCCCCTCTCTCTTTGCTCCCCTTTTGCTCCTTAAAAATTTCATTCTCACCTCTCGCGACACCCCGCTGCTTCCAGCTTCCAGCTTCTTCTGAGCAACAGGACCTGGCGTGATGTCACAGTCACATGACCGGTTACCGCGGTAACCGGCCATGTGACTCAACTGTGACGTCAGGCCAGGTCCTAGAAGCACAGAGCGCTGGAGGCATCGCTGGATCGTGGAGAGGTGAGAATGAAGATTTTTTTATTTTTAACCCTTTATTTTCAGGAGATATCACTTCTGCAATGTATGAATATACATTGCAGAAGTGATATTAGATGGCACAGAGCGGTGTTAGTGTACTGAGCATGCTCAGTGCACTAACATCGGGTCCGAGGAGACATGAGCTGTTTCCTCGGATCCGCGCTCCATAGGCCCCATGTTATTTGGCGCGGATCAGGTCGGATCCAATTCGGTCCGATCTGACCCGCTGTGCCAAAAATCGCAGCAGGCTGCGATTTTGGGCACAGCAAAAAATCGGCCAGGATCGGATCCGACCAAAATCGGATGCCAATAAGGCCAAATCCGATGTGATCCGTGCCCATAGGATAACATGGGGCCAAAATCTGATCCGTGGCTGTCCGTTTTACAACGGACAGCCACGGATCACAAAAAAACGCAGTGTGAAAGCACCCTTAGTCACACTTGAGAAGTGATGTGTTAACTCTAAGATACGTATGAATACCACGATACTAGTACGCCCCTTGCACATAGAAATATGATGGTGTTACATGAGAGAACATGCATTTCATGGATCAACCAAATTTAAGGCTACGTTCACACACTGCTTCTTTTTGTTTGCGCTTTTATGCTCACGCTTTTAGCCCAAGTATTGTGGCCTCGCAAAACAGCAAAAAAAAATGGAAGCCGTGCTTTCTCACAGCGCGCTTTTTTACGGGCTCGGGGGGATAAGTGATGTCACAGAGGGGATGAAGTTAGGGTTTATTTGCACAACAGATAATAGATTAAACGTAAACTAATGCAATCATTACCTGCGATATTGTTCTCGGGGCACCAGACAAATTTATACTGGAAGAGAGTCGATAATGAACTGGTCACTAGCAACCGTTTCACTCCTCGTTTTTGCTGGTCTAATTGATAAGCGAGCGAGCAATCTCCACTTACATTATACCATTTTCAAAAGAATTATTTCTAATCCATTTTATTCACAAGCGATTTTAGACGCATCCAATCACTCAACCCATGGATTGTTGGCGTTCAAATCTGCCAGTGTAAATGACGTTTACTCACACCCAAGATAATGTTAACATGTGGTACGATTAGATTGTTGGGTATCATGTTTTTTATACCACTGGTTGTACTTGTATGAGGCTGATCGTATGACAACTTGGGCCGATCACCTCTGCAAATTGCAGACATGACTGTCTCTCATCTCCTCTTCCGAATATTGAATGAGCGCAGGAGCTGCCAGCCTTGTACATGCATTATTGTTATCTGGAAATCAAAAAATTGTTCATCTGAACAATTATTTTGAATAACACAGATAATTCTGCTGCCCGATCAAAATTCAGACTGCACATGTTCAACTTGTATGCCTGTCTGTATGAGCCCAAAGAGTCATCCAGACTAGAAATATCTTTGCTAACATTAGATATTTTAGTGAAGTCACAAAGATATTTCATATTTAGAATCTCTTGTTGAAAAACATACTTTTTTTTGTAAACTTTTTGGTAGTTACAAACAAAACTACAACTTGTCCTTCAAAAAACGAGCTGTCATACAGCTATATGGATGGAAAAATCGATATGTTATGGCTCTTTAATAAAGAGGGGGAAAATGTTTGTCTCTCCCAGGGGTTAATCTGGTACTTTGATATGACAATCTCATATCAGATGTGAAGAAATGTATCCAGCAGTCTATAGTACAAAAAAAAAAAAATTTGTTGCCTTCTGAATACATTGCGGGGAATGAGCGTTTTAAGGGTATCAGTTTGTGCAGCACTGACCCAATGATTGTCGTCTTCTCCCTGGTTGCTTAGTATCTTTATTTTATCCTCTTTCTCAGAATGGAAATCTACTCCCTATTGCCAGTGATCTTGGGTTTATACACAGCAACCAATCAGAATAGCCTTGGCTTTAGTGGGAGGGATAAGTCTGAACCAATGATCAGACTGGGTGTGTCTCAGACTGCAGTGACTAGCTGTTACCTAAGTAGCTTAGGCTGGTTTCACACTGGTGTTTCGGTGCGTCACGTCTGCATGCGTACAATTTTGCATGCCTACGGATCCACCCTGCGTCCCTATCTTTAACATGGAGACACAGGGTGCATGCGCAGGCATCTGTTGGTGTGCGCTTGTGTCCTGTCGCGTGTGTTTCGAGTGTCCTCCAAATGCATCATGTTGCGTCTTGGGGGACCATGAGGCTGCATGAAATCAGCGTATGCATCCAGATGCGCTGAAACCATACATTAGTTGCATTGTCCTCCGGATGCATGCAGGTGTAGACAGATGCACCAGCAAGCAAAATCTCTCGTCCCGACCATCGATTTCAATGCAAGTTTTCATTCATGCTTATCCTCGTAAACAACGCACCGCTGACATGAGTCTGTGCCTGTTCTGTGCATCTACAGACAGGTGTATGCGTCCGGAACGCTAGTGCTAAACTAGCCTTTATCTGTATCCACAGATCACAGCTCTGCCCTAATGGAGCTGTGAGAAAAGAGTAAGATCTGAAGAAAATAAAGATCACATAATAATCTGTACCTGCCGACTTGTATTTCATATTTGAGCTTTCCACTGAATTGTCACTTTAAGGCCTCTTTCACACATCTATGCAAAAAATGCAGCTGAGAAGGCCCTTTTTTGCCTGTGTTAGGCTGCCTTCACACTGTTATTTTGCTGTCCGAGGGGATCCTACTTTATGCAGGACCCCTCGGACAGCAACGGATCCAAACTGATGCCTGCTTCCGATATTTTGCAGGATGTTTGGATCCTCTCCCTCTCTCCTCCTCTCCCTGCTCCTCCTGTCACCTCTTTCCCTCCTCCTCTCCCTGCTCCCTCAGTCTCTCCCTTTTTTTTTTTTTTTGCCCTCTCCTCCCCTCTTCTCCGGACCTTAAATAAAAAACTTTATTCTCACCCATCCACGAGTCCCCCGGCGCTTCCAGCTATCTTCTGATCCTTACAGGACCTGACGTGACGTCACATGACCTGTTGCCGCGGTAACCGGTCATGTGACTGTGATGTCACGCCAGGTCCTATAAGCATCGAGTGCTGCTGGAGGCATCGGTGGATCGCGGGACAGGTGAGAATAAAGATTTTCTTATTTTGAACCCTTTCTTTTTACTACATTTCACTTCTGCAATGTATGAATTGCAGAAGTGAAATTAGATGGCACAGAGCGATTTTAATGTACTGAGCATGCTCAGTACATTAAAATCGGGTCTGATCAGCTGTTCTCTCTGACCCGTGCTCCATAAGCCGCATGTTATTTGGCGCGGATCATGTTGGATCCAACTTGGTCCGATTTGATCCGCTGTGCCCAAATTCGCAGCAGTCTGCGATTTTGGGCACAGCAAAAAATCAGATAAAATCGGATGACATTAAGGGCAAATCTGATCCGTGCCCATAGGATAACATGGGGGTCAAATGGGATCCGTGGCTGTCCG
The DNA here is from genome assembly GCA_033576535.1 of Allobates femoralis. Classification (NCBI taxonomy): domain Eukaryota; kingdom Metazoa; phylum Chordata; class Amphibia; order Anura; family Aromobatidae; genus Allobates; species Allobates femoralis. The sequence goes on from JARQOC010000002.1 coordinate 28,689,442, forward strand.
TTTTACAACGGACAGCCACGGATCACAGAAAAACGCAGTATGAAAGCAGCCTTAGGAGTTGTTGGTCATAAATGTGCTGTCAGTGTGTTATCGGTGTAACATTTGGATAGCACACTGACAGCATGACTTTGTATACTTACCTGTCTCCGGTGCTGCTGCCCCTCACTCTAGATGTGCCGCTATAGCACTCAGTGCAGTGAATATTCATGAGCTTAAAGGGGTTTTCCCACGAATAAATTTCATTTTAATCAGTAGATCTTGGAATAAAAATTTTCACAATTGGATGTGTTTAAAAGAAAAATGTTCCTGTGCTGAGATCTTATAAATGTGCCCCTGCAATGTACAGTTTCATTTTTATTTGTCACCGTGTACGGAGCACAGTCTGATCATACCACATGTCCCGGGCAGGGGAAAAAGGAAAGAGAATATACAGACATTACAGCACGAGATCGCAGCTGATTCTTTCTTGTGAGGTAAAACATTTCTCTGCCTGTTTGTAAATGTTTTACCTCAAAGAGAATTTTTTTTGTAATCCCATGCTGTAATGTCTGTATACTGTATTTCATCTTTCCCTGCCCCGGATCAAACCAATGCTTCGTGCACGGTCAGAAACAAAAATGAAACTGTGTACATCATAGGATCACATTTATAAGGTTAGCTCAGCACAGGAACATTTCTTTTTTTAAAACACATCCAATTGTAGAAATTATTATTCCAAGATCTATTGATTAAAATGAACTTTTAAGTTAACTTTGTTCATTGGAAAACCCTTTTAATGTATGGCCCCTGAAGCGAGTGTGATAGCAGCATCGCTGGAGTCAGGTAAGTATAAAATGCTTTTTTTTTCTTCTCTTTTTTGCTCAGGTCCCATGCACATGGATTTCACACTGATGATATCCGTGTGCAGGATGTTTTTGACACACCCATTGACCTGAATGGATCCATGTGTCAGTGCTGCTGGCCAAAAACCAACATGTCTCCGCTTGTAGTGTTAGGCTGCGTTCACACATTGCGTATTTTGCCGCGTTTTTTTACACGCGCTTTTCAAAATATGCAATGTGCCTTTTGTCTGCCTGCAAAGTGAATGGGAAATTCACTTTGCAGTGCAGACATTGCGTAAAAATACGCAGTGCGTTTTCCGGGAGAAAACGCAGCTGCGTAAACAATTGATATGTCAATTGTTTACGCAGCTACTTCTGCGTATTCTCCCAGAGGGGAGGAAGAATCCTGCTTCCTCCTCCCCTCTGTGACATGTGTGACCGCCCCATTAGACTTCACAGTGTATTAATCTACACTGTGAAATCTAAATTAAACAAAAGCAAGTGTGTGAAAAATGAAAAAGAATCAATGCTTACCTTCCGACGCCTTCTGCCCCTGTGCGATCCCCGGTTCTAAGTCAGATCTCTTCTGACAAGACCTGTGGTGACGTCAGAGGGGGGGGCGTTCCCTGGCACTGATATCACATGACCGCCAGCAGCCAATCAGCGATGGGACCGCCCCGGGAACGCCCCCCTCTGACGTCATCACAGGTTTTGTCAGAAGAGATCTGACTTGGAACCGGGGATCGCACAGCGGCAGAAGGCGTCGGAAGGTAAGTATTGATTCTTTTTTATTTTTCATTAACTTGCTTTTGTTTAATTTAGATTTCACAGTGTTTATTAATACACTGTGAAGTCTAATGGGGCGGTCACACATGTCACAGAGGGGAGGAGGAAGCAGGATTCTTCCTCCCTCTGTGACATCACTGCGCTTTCTGGGGAAAGAAAGCGCAGTGTGAAAGCCCCTGCGTATTTTGCTGCGCTTTTTTGCGCGGCCGAAAAACGCGGCAAAAAGCGCGCGCAAAAAAGCACAGCAAAATACGCAAATGTGTGAACGTAGCCTTAGGGTATGTGCACATCTGACGTTTCTGCATCTTTGCAGACCGTCCTAAAACAGGTGTAGATTAGCAGAAACTGAGTTTTCTGAGCTCAGTATTGTTCCTCGTTTTTCAAGCGTTTTTTCAACGTTTTCCGCCCGGTTTTATAGCGTTTATACAGCGTTTTGTCGGCGCTTTTCTGGCGGTTTTTCTTAGCGTTTTTAGCCCAGTTTTTTGGGCACTTGTAAGCTAGAACCACTGGAAAAACGCTCAAAAGAAGTCACTTGCTCTATCTTTGAAAACCGGTAGAAAACCGGTGAAAAAACTGAAAACGACCAGAAAGAAAACGTTCTAATGAAGACAGCGTTTTCTAAACTCCATTGAGTATCATGTTAATCCAGCCGGTGGCTAGGATTAACATAAATTAACATAAAACTGAGCGGAAAACGCCGACGGAAACCGGTAAAAAGCAGCCCACAAAACGACTGATGTGCACATACCCTTAGGGTACCTTTACACGCGGCTACATTTCTAGGGTGGCTACAGGTAACTTACTGGTTGCAGTGAAATCATGGAGAGATTATTCCATTTGTACACAGCAACAAGATAGAACCTTGCCTCCATGATTTCACTGCAACCAGTAAGTTACCTGTAGCCACCCTAGAAATGTAGCCGCGTGTAAAGGGGCCCTTAAGGCTGCTTTACACATCACGATAACGCAACCAACATAAAAAGTCACATGGTACGGGCGTTGTAGTTGATATCGTTCTTGTGTTGTCGTGTAAATGGGCAACGCAACTCAAAAACGATGCAACTACCATATCGTTTATGAATTGTGCATGCTCTTCAACCGTGCAATATTGGTTAGGCGATCTGGCAGGATCGTGCTGTGTGACAGCGCATCTACAATTTGGAGCACAACTTCCCCTATTCACTCCAATGTTAATTGGTCGTTCCCTGAGTTGCTCAGATGCAGTGTGCAAGAGGGATGTACGACATCGTAGTTGCGTTGTCTGCCGATATCTCCCTGTGTAACATCTCATATGCGATCTTGGACAAGTGCCAAAAACGTGCGCGCTCCCGTGAAGTTGTATGCAATATCGGAACGATATTGCGATGTGTAAAGCAGCCTTCATGGTTAATATTTCATAATAATATTAACAAGTTGCCTGCCCCTGTCCTAATTTATATAGACCAAGTGCCGGCAACGAAAAGTATGACACCAGACACAGTCAGATGTACACCCTTCCTTGGTCAGTTCCAAGCTCCAAGTATGGTTTATTATAAGAGACATGAGGTTTTGTTCAGTAAGGGGCTCGGCCAGCCCTACTCAGATGTATTCATTGGTCAGTGGGTTAGCCCATGGGCGGATTCATGAGGTCATCAGGGGGTGTGGTCTTAATCGAGTTTGTTCAGGTAATGTGGTATTTTGTGATTGGTCTGTTTTCCCTGGACTCCAGCTTCGGTGATTGGTCAGTCGTCTTTGGATTCCATCTTGCTCTCAGAGAGCATGGTGTGATGTGGCAGGAAATGGCAGCCGTGTTTAATTGACAACTTATTCAATGTAAAATAATACACTCTATAGATCGTTTCTCCCATGTCCTTATGTCTTAAGGTTAATTAAGTATTTGATCCTATGGCTCTTCTCAACAGGAGCACATAGACAAGCATCTTCTCCACACGGAGACATGGTGCATGCAGAAACATGGACATGTGAAAAAGAGCATAGAGTAAAATGTATGTCTATGTACCGGAGACACGGACATGTGAAAGAGGCCTGATTCCCCTGGGTTTTCCTCCAACACTCCAAAGTCGTACTGATAGATTTAGATTGTGAGCCCTATTGGGGCCAGTATACATTGGCTGTAAAGTGCTGAGGAATTTATAGGGCTATATAAGTGAGTAAAATAAATAAAACATCTGGAGAGGCATTGCTTAGAAACCTAGATATTTGGCTATATACCCTATTTTTCAGACTTAAAGGCATCATGTAGAGGCTACATTTTAGATCTGATTTATTTGGTGAAATCTACACGAAAAACTGATCAAATTATTGAGATGCCAGCACAGTCTGAGTTTTCAGAAATGCTGTTCTGACTGCGTTTTTTACTAGTCTGTCCTTGGTGCTGTAAACACATCCAGAAAAAGAATAAGGGTGTCAATTAGTGATCCATTGACTCCATTGTAATAACATAAGAAAGCATCAAAAACTGATTGGTATCATTTAAAATGCATCAAGAACGATATGTTTTAGTGTGCTTTTTTTAATGGATGCAGTTTTGCTGCAGATTTCTCTGCACCATAATTGGACCACTTTTACTGCGTGGGTACAGAGCCTAAGATGCTCCGCTCTCTAAAAGGAGGAGTAAAATATAAAACATTAAGCAAAAATATTTCAGAACACTGACTGTATATGTTGCTGACACTGTTATGGGGATAATGTCCCCCAATTCTGTACTAATGTACCCCATCCTGAGCCAATCCTGGTGTATATGCTCCCCCATCATGGGCCCATCTTGGTGTATATGATCCACCATCCTGGTGTATATGATCCACCATCCTGGTGTATATGATCCACCATCCTGGTGTATATGATCCACCATCCTGGTGTATATGATCCACCATCCTGGTGTATATGATCCACCATCCTGGTGTATATGATCCACCATCCTGGTGTATATGATCCACCATCCTGGTGTATATGATCCACCATCCTGGTGTATATGATCCACCATCCTGGTGTATATGATCCACCATCCTGGTGTATATGATCCACCATCCTGGTGTATATGATCCACCATCCTGGTGTATATGATCCACCATCCTGGTGTATATGATCCACCATCCTGGTGTATATGATCCACCATCCTGGTGTATATGATCCACCATCCTGGTGTATATGATCCACCATCCTGGTGTATATGATCCACCATCCTGTCGTATATGATCCCCAATCCTGGGCCGATCTTGGTGTGTATAATCCCCTCTCCTGGTGTATAATCCCTCATCCTGGGCCCATTTTGTTGTATATAATTTCTCAACCTGGTGTACATTATTCCCCTCGGCACATCCTGGTGTATATGGTCCCCCATCCTGGTGTATATGGTCCCCCATCCTGGTGTATATGGTCCCCCATCCTGGTGTATATGGTCCCCCATCCTGGTGTATATGGTCCCCCATCCTGGTGTATATGGTCAACCTCCTCCCCCCCTCCACCCCCCAACCTGGGCCCATCCTGGTATAAAAGATCCTTCATCCTGGACCTGTCCTGGTGTATACAATCCCCCATCCTGGTGTATGTTTCCCACCAGGCATCCAAATCTGACACAGGATGAGAAAGACCTCCATTGTAGGACCTCCCACTTCCCAAGCCCTCCTCCCTTCCATCTTGGAGGGTAGTGAGCGACTGTCTCAACTGCATTTTGCACCTGGCAGCACCCATCTCTATAATGGAGGTCCTCTGCATCCTGTGTGTGCATTTAGTATCAGATTTTGCTGTTTGGTGGCGAGTTTTTTAAAATTTTTTTTTTTTTTTCATAATTAATAATATTCCCCCATCCTAGGCTTATCCTGGTGTATATGCCTTCAACTATGCTGCTTTAGTTTGTGTTAAAAAAAAAAAAAAAAAAAGACACTCCTGCTCGTCTGGTGCACAGCGTCCTCTTCTGCTGCTGGCAACTGACTTTGGCATGTAAGCGATGGACGTAAGTCCTGTGTCCCCAGTCACACACTGATGTCAGCTAACCCAAACTTAATATTCAATGCTCCCCACAGTGCCTACGTCCCACCCACCTCTCGGCGCCAGCTTGTGTGCTTAGGTGGATGAAATTTTGGGCATGAAGAGCATTGAATATTCATTATCCTTAGTTTGCCCTTTCCTGTAGCAGAGACCCTGCTCCTGCCTCATGTGACCCACTTCACAGCAAGCTGGGTACATCCAGACTATAAGACGCACCCCTCACTTTCCTCCCAATTTGAAGGGGATGATGGGTGTGGGGAGGGGCAGTGCATTTTATAGTCCGAAAAATACGGTACCTAATCTTTGTGTATTTTCCAGAATTCCAATCTCAGTCAAAATTAAGGTCCAATTGCTGAGGGTCTGCCTGCTGGAGCGAATGGTGATCAGCTGATCTAGCAAAGACAGCTAAAGGTTGCCCACATGTAGGGACAGTGTAGTATTACAAGGGTCCAGAGCCAGGGACTCCTCTGTCTTGACATCCATGTGCCCTAAAGTATCTCAATGAATTAGGTTTTCTATCTTGGCCTTTAACCTCTTCATTTTCCATGACCTTTGACCTGTAGTACTTGCGCCATGGTCTGGACATAGAAGCAATGACCCACCATCACTTATGATCATCAGAATGGGGGGCTGCCCTGGTTGCTAGATGGAGCAAGGTGCTTGGTCGTCCATGCACTCTGTGCATAGTCTATTGCTTGGAGGCAATTTCGGTTTTGTAGGGGGCTTTACAATAATTCTGCATCCCCCGTTACTCTTCATTGCGTTGAAGGTTGCACTGTTTAGTCCTGTAGATGATGTTATGGTTATTACTGTGATGTCGCCGTTTATCTCCATTTTTGGCCTCGTGTGATATAGTTCTTTTCATTTTCTCTTTTCATTGCAGAACTGTATTTCTTAATTGCTCGATTTCTCTCCAAGGGACCCTGTGGTAAATCTGCACAGGTAAGTGACACTTGCGGAATTATTTTCGCTACCGTAGACATTTGTGGCATATCCACAGGAATGATTGTAAGACTCTGATAGCACAGAGTGATGGCGCTCGGTGCATCAGGGCAGGGCTGATCATTTAGGTGCACCTTCCCGCTTACTTGTTTTCCACTTCTCCACTCTCTCTCCTGTAGAGGTAGTTAAGGATGGAGATGTATAAAACTATCACACTAGGTAACCTCTTCAGTGAACACTAATAAAACAAAAGACAAAAACTATGCATTCGTCAAGCCAATTATTATTTTTTCTATCGCCATATTCTAACAGTTATAGCTTAAATTTTCCAATTACTGAGCTGTATGGTGACTTGTTTTCCGTCAGACAAGGTGACATTTTCAAGTGTATCATTTTAATGTACATTATAAACTTTTGATTGCATTTTACTCCATTTTTTTTAAATTATTTTATTTTGTAAAATAGGCAAAACATAAAAAAAACAGAACACGTCATGGGCCTGTAAAGGTGGTTTGATGTGAGCTCCGGTGCGGAGCTCACATCAAACAGCCGACATCTCAGCTGATCTCATCAGCTGAGATGTCGGGCTAACATCACAGATCAGATCCAGGATCTGATTGGTGCTGTTAACCCTTTGAATCCCGCCGTCAATCACTGACAGCGGGATCCAAAGGTGCAGCGGCTGGGAACACTCCGTTCCCCGCCTGCATCGGAGATCCTGCGATAATATCTCCAGATCTCCGATGTTCACATGGGGTCCTGGCTAGACTCCGGAAGCTGTCATGGAGCACTTCCGGGTTGTGGTTGGCAGGCACTGCCCACTACAACACGTCCGTGATTCTGAGAAATACAGATGAGCTGCAGCTCATCTGTATCTCCCAGAAGCGATCGGACTGTGCAGCAGGGTGCCTCTCTAAGAGGCAGTGTAAAAGTAAGAATTGATTTTTTAATAAAGTTTTTAAAAACCTGTAAAAAACAAAAAACACAAGTTCAAATCACTTCCTTTTCCCCCCATTCACAATAAAACTATTAGGGCCGCTTTACACGTCGCACCATTGCATGCAATTTCACTTGCAACTTACTGGTTGCAGTGAAATCATGGAAGCATTATTCTATTTAGTTGCCATGTACAAATGTAACACTGTGTCCATGATTTGTTGCAAGTGAAATTGCATGCAATGTTGCGACGTGTAAAGCGGCCTTTAAAGAAATAAGAAAAAATACACATTTGGTATCGCCGCATTCAGAATCACACGATCTATCAAGATATTAAATCAATGAGCCATAAACTGCGTAACGGAAAAAAAATGGTCGAAACGACAAAATTACATTTTTTTGGTCGCCACACATTGCTATAAAATGCAATAACGGGCGATCAAAACAGCTCATCCACCCAAAAGTGGTATCATTAGAAACATCAGCTCAAGATGCAAAAAAATAAGCCGTCACACAGCCCCAGATCCCAAAAAATGAGGACGTTACGGGTCGCAAAATATGGAGCAAAAAGTATGATTTCTTCTTCTTTTTTTTTTTTTTTTCTCAAACTTCTGATTTTTTTTTCACCACCTAGATACCAGTAAAAGTATACATGTTTGGTATCTACGAATTTGTACTGACCCGAGGCATCACCTCATCATGTCGGTTTTACCATATAGTGAACATGGCAACTAAAAAAAACAAAAAACAAACGTGTAATTGCACTTTTTTTTGCAATTTCCCTGTACACTATATGGTAAAATAAATGATTGCATCTGAAACTACAACTCTTCCTGCAAAAACAAACCATCATATGTCTATATTAACAGAAAAATTAAATAAAGTTATGGCTCTTGGAATCAGGGGAGCAAAAAACAAAAATGAAAAATTCCAGGGTCATGAAGGGGTTAATCATACTGAATTGAAGACTAAAGCCATCCTATCACTTATATCACCCTGGGGTAACAGCAAAAACCTTTTATTTTTTTTTACATTCCTGTGGTGCATTTTTTTTATCCTGGTCACTTTAGAGCATTTTTTGACATTAAAAGCCCCTAAAAGTCAGTTCAAATATGAAGTGTGGTCCCTAAGGTTGCAAATTCTGTTGGAAAAATGGAAAGTTGCTGTTTTCAACATTTAAGTCTTGTACTGTTTTAACAATAAAATGAAAAACGATGCTGATGTAAAGTAAGCGTGTGGGGGTATGTTACTTAATTATTTTCCGTGGGCATAAAAATTCAAAGTTCAAAAACTGCAACTTTTTCAAAATTTTTATCAATTCTCCAACTTCTTTAATAAATGCAAATCATCAACCTAAATTCACCACTAACATATGAAGTACATGAAAAAACGATCTCAGAATACGTGGGATCTGTTAAGGCCCCGTCACACGGGGCGACATCGCCGCCAATTATAGGCCACGCCCCCACGTCGCCTATCGGTGGCGATATCACACCTACGTCGCCTCATGTAAAGGGGCGATGTCGGCGCTACCCGGGAGGTCGCCTGGTTTCAGAGCATGTAACCGGCCGCCGGCGAGCTGACAGGCGATGGGAGCCATAAGCTCCCATTGTCCTGCATCGCCGCTGGGGTTTTAGACACCCCAGCGGCGATGCCGCCGGTCAGATCGCCGGAGCGGCGCTGTAGGTGTCGCCCCATTTAAATGGGGGACGGCGACACTTGCGGGGCGCTAAAAACGTGCACGCCCCCCGACATTACAGCGCCGTCGCCTGGTGAGACGGTACTTTTAGTGTTCCAGAGTTAATACCACTTAAAGTGACACCGGTCAGAATTTATAAATTTGGACTGGTCAAGGTGAAAACAGAGTTACATGTGTTGTCCGTGCAAAATTTTAAATTATACCAGTGGTTTGGTATCTATGTTTCTATGCAAATGTTTATCTTAAGGTTTCCGTACATTAGATTGTTGGCCTAACCTGATATATTTGTGGTCTGGACTGGATCTACGGTTTACAGAGGCTCCTGACTCTTACCCGACCACGTTCGATAAGGATCGAGCATGTCAGATTGTGGATCAGTCATTGTCTGGCTTTAGATCTCCAAAGCTCAGCACTTGTGTTTTACCTGATATCTTTCCAGTCACCATGTGTGAACTTTCTGACTGTAAGACATGTAAACCTGGCAGCAGCCGTTCCTCCCTCATGGGATAAAAATACCAAGCCTGCAGGTTGTGATGGCTCCTGTGTGCCACATGTAATTATAGAGCCTGCTTCGTCTCCCCATCGTTCACTGTGCTACCAGATGATATGTGATAAAATTGGCAGCATATTGATTTTATAGAACATTATAATCTACAAGTCCTAATGGGATACTAACCAAGGTTGTGGAGTGAGAATTGTAGAGTCGGTGACCATTTTGGTGGAGCCAGACTTGGCATAAAATGGATCGACTCAGACTCCTAAAATATATATTAAATTGGGTAGTTCAATGCAGAATGTGCTGAATATTATTTATCTAAATAGCTTGATTATTGTATTATAATAATGATTAAAGCCTTATGTTCACATTGCACTACAATAAATGTATCACTTAAACATGAGCCGTGTATGAGGGAGTATGAGTCGCAGAGTTGGGAGTCTGGTACAGGAAAACTACCTGCTCCACAGCTCTGCTGTAACGGGACAAAATGCCGGATTGCCCGCGCTGCCACCAAGAATCACCAGGAAACAGAGTTAACTGGGCAGATTTTTCTTTTATTCTATCCTACACGTTTCAGAGCCTCTATCCGAGCTCCTTCCTCAGGGAATGTTTCCCTGAGGAAGGAGCTCGGATAGAGGCTCTGAAACGCGTAGGATAGAATAAAAGAAAAATCTGCCCAGTTAACTCTTTGTTTCCTGGTGATTCTTGGTGGCAGCGCGGGCAATCCGGCATTTTGTCCCATTACAGCAGAGCTGTTTCCACGGTTATCGTGAAGGTGCGGCCCTGCAGCAGCCATTCTACAAGCCATTTTACAGGCGATTATACCGGTTGTGGGTGACACAACCGAACCAGGTGAGCAGTTCCTGATATACACCGCTATAACCCTTTGTAAAAAGGATAAGACCCTATGCGCATTTATCTCACGTTTACAGGTTGCTCCACAGCCCTGGTACTAACCCCTTAATGCACCGACTGATATATATTGTGTTATGTATCTGTATGTATATAGATCTATATATCTCTCTGCAGTGGGCTAAGAATCTTAAGTGTGAGTCCACACAGATAAAGGGTTAAAATCCACATCCACGCTGCTGGACAAGCCAGGAATATATATTCTAAGTATTTTATTAGGTTTACATGTTTCGAAGTATAAACATCTAAAGAACGAAACTTCTACAAATGACAAGCGTTGAACCGAGCACAGTTATGTCGCAGATACATCAGAAAAGAAGCGCCAAGTAGCTCCAGTGTCAAGTGACAGCATTTGGCAGGTTGAATAAAGTTGTATCAATATCTGTGGATAGAAAATATGTTTGTTTCTCTACAGGTATGTTTCACTGTATGGACCAGCACCAAACTTTAATGCTGATCTGATATATTTTGTCTGCTGAAAATATCTAATTCTAGCATCAATGTAACTGTCTTCCCCCTGCCCCCCAATGCCTGTTTATGATCCTTTGTTCAAATATGCCTGTGAGTGACCATTTGGTACAGCCTTGCCTGGTCATGAGTTAATGGACTCCAGCTCCCTCCCCCTTTCTCCACACCTGTAATCAATGTTTCTGAGCATATTAAGGGTATGTGCACATCTGACGTTTCTGCATCTTTGCAGACCGTCCTAAAACCGGTGTAGATTAGCAGAAACTGAGTTTTCTGACCTCAGCAGTGTCCCTCGTTTTTTTAGCGTTTTTTGAGCTTTTTCCGACCGGTTTTATAGCGTTTATACAGCGTTTTGTCGGCGGTTTTCTGGCGGTTTTTCTTAGCGTTTTTAGGCCTTTTTTTGGGCACTTGTAAGCTAGAACCGCTGGAAAAACGCTCAAAAGAAGTCACCTGCTCTATCTTTGAAAACCGGTGGAAAACCGGAGAAAAAACTGAAAACGACCAGAAAAAAAACGTTCTAATGAAGACAGCGTTTTCTAAACTCCATTGAGTATCATGTTAATCCAGTCGGTGGCTAGGATTAACATAAATTAACATAAAACTGAGCGGAAAACGCCGACGGAAACCGGTAAAAAGCAGCCCACAAAACGACTGATGTGCACATACCCTTAGACTTTTTCCTGGTCTGCCTCAGACGTGTCTGCTGCGAAAGTGTCTGATCTAAAGTGTCCAGATATGAAATAGACCTGAAATGGACCGGATTGACTGGGATAGACTGGAAGGTAATGACAGAGAGCCACTCAAACAATGTCTATAACTCTATTCTTTACTAATCATAACCATGTCTTTCACTTCACTGTTTGTGTTTCTATGTGCCACCGCCACCAACTTGTATCACCCTATCCCCCCTCCAACACCACTCATCCACATCAGCTCCTCTCTCCTGCCCCACCCTATGTACAGCTCCCATGCCATCTTTAGTTTACTGAGGATTCTCAGCCCATCATATTCCAACATTTGTCATAATAAACAGTCCTAAATCTAAAAACTATCTGCTCTTCCTCTTTTTGCTGTTGCTCCTGTCAGGCGTTATCTCCCCCCAACCCTGGTCCTGCTATCTAACTTGAACCCCTCTCCCACCACACATAGAAACCCCACTAACCTTATTACCATCACTTGCACTCCTTCATCTCCCTCTTTTAACTGCGCTCTCTGGAATCGACGATCTGTATGTAACAAACCTCCCTTCATTCACAAATACTTCCTTACCAACTCTCTTAACCTGCTGGCCCTCACAGAAACCTGGATCCAGGATTCAACACTGCTTCCCCTGCTGCTATTTCTCACGGCGGCCTACATTTCTCTCATTCCCCTAGACCTGGGAACAGACATGGTGGTGGAGTTGGCCTCCTCCTGTCCCCACAATGTACTTTCCAGGTCATTCCCCCAGCCCCATCACCCTCATTCTCTTCTTTTGAGGTCCACACCATTAGGCTATTCTATCCCCTCCCCCTAAGGTAGCAGGGGTATACCGCCCACCCAGTTCCTCGACCATTTCTCCACGTGGCTGCCGTATTTCATGTCCTCAGAATTACCAACCGTTATTCTGGGGACTTTAACATTCCTATAAACGGCCCTATCTCCCCATCTGCATCCCAGCTCCTATCTCTAACAACCTCTCTTGGCTTCTCACGGCTCTCAACCTCTGAGACGCACAACACCCTTGACCTAGTCTTTACCCGGCTCTGCTCTACCTCCTCACCTTTTTCTCTGCAACAACATTCTCTCCTTCTCACTCACTAACCCTCGACCACCACAGCCCAATCCTACCTATCACACATCCAGAAATCTACAGGCCATTAACTCTCATGCACTCACAGATTCCCTCATCTCCTCACTGTCCCCAATCTCTTCATTCTCCTGTCCTGATCTGGCAGTAAATCATTACAATGACGCTCTCAGAAGCTCCCCGGACCAAGTAGCGCCCCTCACCCTCAGAACCTCCAAACATAGAACAAAACAGCCCTGGCTCACATCACAAACTCTATTCCTCCAGCGATGCTCTAGGAGAGCCTAATGTCTATGGAGGAAAACTCTCTCACCAGGAGACTTAATCCATTATAAATTAATGCTCAAAACTTACAACTCTGCCCTTCACCTCGCCAAACAGACCTACTTCACCACCCTGGTCTCCTCATATCCAACAATCCAAAAAAACTCGATACCTTTCACTCTCTCCTCAGTCCTAAAGTGCAGGCCCCCATCACTGACCTCTGTGCTGATGACCTGGCTTCTTACTTTATGGAGAAAATAGACAGCATCCGCCAGGAATCAGCTCCCAGCCTCCAAGCGCTACCACTCCCAGTCTTCCCCACATCCCCACTGGTTCACTCTCCACATTTGACCCAGTCACAGAAGAAGTCTCCAGGCTCCTCTCTTCCTCTCATCCCACCACATGCACCACTGACCCCATTCCCTCACACCTACTCCAGTCTCTCTCTCCAGTCGTCACCACTCATCTAACCAAAATCTTCAATCTCTCCCTCTCTTCTGACATCTTCCCCTCCTCCTTCAAACACTCGATCTATACTCCATTATTAAAGAAAACCTCTTTCGACCCATCCTGCACAAATAACTACAGACCAGTCTCCAATCTCCCCTTCATATCTAAACTCCTGGAGCGCCTGGTCTACTCCCGCCTCACCCGTTACCCGCTCACTCTCCTCTAGATCCATACAGTCTGGTTTCCGCCCCCTTCACTCTACAGAAACTGCCCTCATCAAAGTGACCAATGACCTTCTGACGGCAAAATGTAATGGTGACCACCTCTGCTTATTCTCCTTGACCTCTCTGCAGCTTTTGACACTGTTGACCACCATCTCCTACTCTCCATGCTGAACTCCATTTGCATAAAGGACACAGCGCTCTCCTGGTCTCTCCTATCTTTCTGACCCTCTTTCAGTGTATCATTTGCTGGCTCCACTTCCTCCCCCCCTTCCACTCACTATTGAGGTCCCTCAGGGCTCAGTCCTCTTCTCTTCTCTCTCTACACAGCCCCTATTGGACACACCACAGCAGATTTGGCTTCCAGTACCATCTTTATGCTGATGACACACAATTATACACTTCAGCCCCATACCTTACCCCTGCGGTATTAAAGAACACCAATGACTTGTCTAGCTGCAGTTTCCAACATAATGTCCGCTCTCTATTTGAAACTAAACCTTTCCAAAACTGGACTCCTCCTGCTCCCCCCCTCCACTAACCTCCTTAAATCTGACATCTCTCTCTGTTTGCGGCACCACGATAACGCCTAGGCAGCAGGCTCTCTGTCTGGGTGTTATGTTTGACACCGATCTCTCCTTCTCTTCCCACACAAATCTCTCGTCTGCTCCTGTCGCTTACACCTGAAGAACATCTCTAGAGTCCGTCCTTTTCTCACCATGGAAACAACAAAAACCCTCACTGTGGCCCTAATCCATTCCCGCCTCGACTACTGCAATTCTCTATTAAGTGGCCTCCCCCTCACTAGACTTTCTCCTTTCCAGTCCATCCTTAATGCAGGAGCCAGGATCACCCATCTGGCCAATCGTTACTCAGATGCCTCTGCTCTGTGCCAGTCACTGCACTAGCTGCCCGTACAATACAGGATCAAATTCAAATTGCTTGTTCTCACCCACAAAGCTCTTCACAGTGCAGCACCCCCCTACCTCTCCTCCCTCATCTGTCTATCACCCCACCCGTTCTCTACGTTCTTCAAATGACCTTCGACCAACTAATCCATCCTCTCGGCTCCAAGACTTCTCCCAGCTGCACCAATCCTCTGGAATGCTCTACCCCAAGAAATCAGGACTATCCACAACTTGCAGGGCCTTCGGACGAGCCCTAAAAACACATCTTTTTAAGGAAGCCTATCATACTCCCTAATAGAAGTCCTTTGCACTGTAGATAGTGAATGGGCTATCTCTCTTGACATTACTCTTTTACAAACTCCACCAAACCATAAAGGTCTACACAGACTGTCTTATGACCATTCATGAAAGCTTATTTCTATCCCCCAGTTTCCTCAAGATGCCTGGACCATCAGTGCAATAAGCCCCTGTACTTTGTGCAACCCCTATTCCATTGTAGATTGTAAGCTCTTTTGAGCAGGTCACCTTCATTTCTTGCTTTATTTATTGTATTTTCTTTTTACAGTGATTCTATGCCTATTGTTTGTATCCAATTATTGTACTGTATTTGTTCTCTACTGTAATTACTTACTCTTATATTTTCTGTACTCTAACCACTGTATGCAAAGCGCTGCGGAATATGTTTGCGCTATATAAATAAAGATTATTATTATTATATATAAAAAATGGGATTCATTTATAAACCAAGGGGTCATGGAGTAAAATATTACTAAAATAATGAATAAAGAAATGCTGAATTAAATTTTATTGGTGTACGTATCTTTTATTAAATCAACTTTATAGAAGTGTCAGATAACTGGTGAAAGGGCGAGTAAACGGAAAAAAAAAGTTATAGTGGATATAAGCTCAGAAAAAATGAGAAAGGAAAGTGGGGAACTTCATGGTAAATTTACAATATTTTTTTTGCATTTATTTTTTTAAAATATTTGTAATTTGGTGTAAATTTAGACATTTTTAAACTTTTATATAGTCACTTAATCACTTCACGACATCCGTTGTACATCTACAGCACCACGGGACACGCGTTTCGCAAAACACCATACTTGCACGGTGCTACGATTGTGCTGGCGACAGTGCATGTCAGCTTTGTATCATTGCATTGTAGCATTACATTGTAGCATTACATCAGGGTGTCGGCTATCACCGATCGCGGACGTTTAACCCATGTAATGTCGCTGTCAATAGTGGCATTGATTTGTTTGTAGAGGGAGGTCCTACCTTGAGCAGGACGAGTAAATGATCTCACGGCCGAAATGTAAAAACATGTAATATCAATATAATCAAAAAGTACACATTTGGTTTTGCTGCGTTTAAATTGTCCGATCTATAACACCCATGCTACTTAACCCCTTTAGTGAACACTGTGAAAAAGTGGCCTAGATCTATGCTTATTCACCGTACTGACAAAGAATCAAATTGCATGTAAATCAAAATGGTGTAGCTGAAAATGTAATATTGTCTGCAAGTAAATAAAACCCTACTCTCTGTCCGCGTAAAAATAAAGCAATAGCTCTCTGAATATAGAGATGCAAAACTTCTCTGATCCATCCACACCTGTTAGCTGATAGGAACATGCTGTCTCAGCGCGTGAGCCCACACCAAATGGAGGAAACGACATACCAGTACGTTCTTTATCTTGAAGGGTACCAAATGCTCACATTTTTTTTCCTTAGATCGATTTTTCAACAGGTGAAGTTTCCAAAGTGGGGTCACTTGTGTGAGTGTCCACTGTTTTGGCATGTCAGGCGGTCGTCACATGTGACAATTTATTTAGTCCAAAATGACGCTCCTACCCTTCTGAGCCCTGCTTTGTGCCCAAACATTTGTTTCCCAACACATGCTGTATCGGCGTACTCAGTAGGAATTACAGAACAATTGTACGGTGCATTTTCTCCTGTTACTCTTTGAAAATAGACACAATATACAGGTTGGATGATGCAGTAAATAAACTAAGTTAGGTGAAGCGTAATACTGGACTTGGTCACTTGTGAGAGCATCTGGTGTAGTAAAATCAGTGTCCTGAGATAAGCAGATAGTTTCATGTCCTTTTAGTTGTCTCTAAAGATTTGGAGATTTTTCAATTAATGTAAAAATCCACGTGACACATCATTCCTCTGAATGTGTCAAAGGTCAACATAAGATTATATTTCCAGACTCTTCTGTCTCTGCGATTTCAACTGACTTTTAAAACTAGTATTTTCATGTCCATTATGGTATGATCAGGGCTACAAAAATGATTGGCCACAGGTAGATACATTCTTTTTTCTTTCATTGTGTGGCGATGAGAGTTCATCCTAGTTCTAATTTGTTGCCCCGTCTCTCCTACATACAAATTCCCGCTCACACATTTTGTACACATAATTAAGTACACCACCTTAGTTGTGTTGCAGCTGAAGTTACCTTGTATCTTGTAGTCCCTCTCCGTGCTGGGAATCTTTATTTTGTCCGTTGTCATTATAAATGGTCAGGTTTTGCACCTGTTCTGGTTGCATAGATAAATTCCTGTTATTTTTGGAGAGGGCAGTGAGCTGCATACTCTCAATCAGTCTACGCAGTTTTTAGGATTCAGCGTCTTGCCGCTGCGTCCAAAACGCTGCGTGGTACAGTACAAGCATAGTGGATGGGATTTCAAGAAATCACATTCTCAGTATGCTTAACCCAACTGCAGCGATCTGACTGCTGCGGTGCGAGTTGCTGGCATTCTGCTCCTCATTTCATACTGCGGAGTCTGAAGCGGCTGCCACAGGGTGACTGTAGGGAGAAGCCGCCCTGCACGCACTGCACATGGTGAGTACAGGGCGGCTGAAGTCTCTTTGCAGCCACCTGCGGGCTCACTCAGGTCCAGAGGAACTGCGTCCAACATGCAGCTCCTTCGGACCATGAGTACACAGCCTTAGATTCGAATGTTGTCTAAAACACAGAAGTGGGGGGCCCGGAAATATTGATTTTAGTCGGCATCTTTTTGTAGTGGTTGTAGTTTCCTCTTCACACCTCCAGATTTGGATTGTAGGTGACCATGAGAGGGACCCCGTTGTTTTCTTCTCTAGTTTTGTAATGTAGGAGATGATTCCTTGGTATTCTGGTGGCTCTTGTAATCTGGTTTTCAATTGCTCTTGGATGGTAGCCCTGGTTCAAAAAGGTCTTTCTGAGGCCCTCAAGGTGATTGTCTCTATCTGTAGGGTTTGAATATATCCAATTGTATCTGATGGCCTGGCTGTGCACAATAGAGTTTTTGGATGAAAACTGTCCCATTAGTTATGTTTTACGGTCAATTGGCTTCCGGTACAGGGAAGAGGTTAAAGGGGTTGTCCGGTCTAAACTGATAAGTATTTGTGCTGCGAGGGATCACTGTTTATAATCAGGGAACTGACCGCAGTTATGAGCTATGTTTGTTCCCGGCCAGAGCCCTCTACTAGTGGGCCTGGCCTTGTCTAAAGGAATCCTGTCGGCTCGTTTTAGGTTCCTATTCTATCACTACCTGTCCCCCTGCACCTTGCTGGCTCATCCCTAACCATCCCTGTCTGACCTAAAACTACATTTAAAAAAAGTTTAAGAAAAAATTATTTAATAACTTACATCAAGTCTAAACTGTAGACTGGAATGGGCTGCCTCCGGGGCTCCATTCTCCCTTCTTGCAGGCTCGTAGCACGCCTCGCTGGGCATCATCATTTTGTCTCCTGTGTTGAAGTTTCCGCTTTCTCAATACAGTATGATGTGTACCTGGATGTCAGTTACGGTCCGGTTTCAGACTAACAACATTGGTTCATGCCACAAGCCAGATGTTTTTACTCTGAAACTACTCCTGACGGTCCCACCGGCTGGGCGGTCCGATTATCCGACATGGAGCTGCAGGCCAGACTGACCGTACCACGATCCAGTTATCCAGAGTTGGGTTGATACGTAAGCCATCAAGACACCGAAATAGTGAGGAGAATACCTCCGATTTACCCACTGTATAATCCTTTTAACACCTTCACTTAGATCTGCGCCTTCCTCTCTTTCTAACTCCCATTTAAAGACCGAGCAGTCCTGTGAGGTGTTTTCCAAATAGTTCCAAGTCCGGTGCATTGTTGGGGTTTGTCAGATGTACGGCCCGGCTTCAATATGCGCACCGCACATGCGCTGGAGCCGGACTGTACAGCCTGATAAGCCCCCACAATGCATTGGACCAGAGCTGATGTCTGGGTGCACATCATACTGTATGGAGGAGGCGGGAATTTCAACACCGCACGCCCCGCTGGGCATAATCATTCTGTCTCCTAAAAGCCTGCGAGGAGGGAGAATGGAGCCTCGGAGACCGCCCATTCCAGTCTACAGCGTAGACTTGATGTAAGTTATTAAATAATTTTTCCCCAAACTTTTTTAAAATGTAGTTTTAGGTCAGACAGGGATGGTTAGGGATGAGCTAGCAAGATGCAGGGACAGGTAGTGGTAGGATAGGGGGCTAAAACAAGCTGACAGGTTCCCTTTAATACAAGTGTATGGCACATCCTCTAGATTGCCGCACCCACTAGTTGGACATGCCAGCTCCATACACTTGTATGAAGTGAAGACACCCGCACAATACACTGGTATAGAACAAACCCACGCCCACAAGTCAGGGACTCTGGCTGCAGTGGCTGGAAACATGTATACTGCATAATTGCAGTCCATTCCTGGCTTAGAAACCAGCAAATCATTGCAGCGTACAGTGCTGGTGCTGGGAGCATGGATAAGTCTTCAGTCACACAGAGTGACTGCAGAACTATCTGGGTCATTCCATGTCAAGTGAACCAATGATTATTACCTCTATATTTTTAATTCTTTTGAGATTTTGTTATTTGATAATAGCATGTCAGACAATGCAAAATGTGAAGAGAAATTTTTTCAAAAATTTATTTTTTTTTAAAATGATTTTCAAAGTTCGGAAAAAGTGTGAATTTCGCTGTTGCCTGACTTTACGTTTCTCCTCATAACTCAGGCTAGGAATAAGATAGAGACAAAATAAACACCATTCTACTCAGAACTATACAGGCTTTCACCAGATATGTCACAAGAGGATCTTTGTTAATATTTTACCCATGTGATCGCAAGCGCAAAACTTTAAAACGCATTTCCGAAAAATCGGCGCGCTTTAAATATTTCAAAAACTGCCCATGTGTCTGCTTTGCTTTTAGCCACATCTGTACCAAATTTCAAGTTGGGGTCTTGATGGGATCATATTTTAAAATATTCTACTATTAATAGCGTCAATGGGTCATTCCATATCAAGTGATCTAAATATGAATATTTTTTTTTACCTGATGTCTTTAGATTTTTTTTTTTTTTTTTTTCCTTTATGAAGTACTACTTTAGTTAATTACAAATTAAAAGTTTAGAATTTTTTTCTTCATCAGTTAATTTTTTACAGAGTTTTAAAGTTTAAAAAAAATGGTGAATTTTGGCCTGGTATGACTTTACATTTTTTTATCTCGGGCTAGAAAGAAGATAGAGAAACAAAATAAACACCATTCTACTCAGAACTGTCCAGGCTTTCACCAGATATGTCACAAGAGTATATTTGTTAATTTAAATTTTTTACCCATGCGAACGCAAACGCAACATTTTGAAACGCATTTCCGAAAAAAACGTTTTAATAAAAATTTTCCAAAACTGCCCATGTGTCTTTTATGCTCTTAGACACATCTGTACCAAATTTCAAGTTGGGATCGTTATGGGATCATATTTTAAAATATTTAACTATTATAGTGTCAATTCAAAAATCACCAAGAACACAATCAGTCATTTTTTCACAATTGCCCGTCAATAGTTTGAATTTTATATAAAGAAACATAGTCTTGTAACATCTCAAATGAAAGGTGTTACCGTTCCGAGTAAAATGATGCCTCTCCCACTTCATTATCTTATTTCTAGCCTGAGATTAAAAAAAATGTAAAGTCATACCAGGCCAAAATTCACCTTTTTTTTAAACTTTAAAAATCTGTAAAAAATTAACTGATGAAGAAAAAAATTCTAAACTTTTAATTTGTAATTAACTAAAGTAGTATTTCATAAAGGAAAAGAAAAAAAAAAAAAATCTAAAGACGTCAGGTAAAAAAAAATATTCATATTTAGATCACTTGATATGGAATGACCCATTGACGCTATTAATAGTAAAATATTTTAAAATATGATCCCATCAAGACCCCAACTTGAAATTTGGTACAGATGTGGCTAAGAGCATAGCAGACACATGGGCAGTTTTTGAAATATTTAAAGCACGCTGATTTTTCGGAAATGCATTTTAAAGTTTTGCGCTTGCGATCACATGGGTAAAATATTAACAAAGATCCTCTTGTGACATATCTGGTGAAAGCCTGAACAGTTCTGAGTAGATTGGTGTTTATTTTGTTTCTCTATCTTATTTCTAGCCCAAGATATGATAGAAAATGTAAAGCCATACCAGGCCAAAATTCGCACTTTTTTAAAACTTCAAAAATCTGTAAAAAATTAACTGATAAAGAAAAAAATTCAAAACTTTTTTTTTGTGATTAAAGTTTCTTCATATAGAAAAAAAATTTAAAAAATCTGAGGACGTCAGGGAAAAAAAATATTAATTTTTGGATCACTTGACATGGAATGACCCATCTGTTTTAGACTGGACAACCCCTTTAATTGTTAGAAGCAGGTGCCAGCTTTATATTTTAAAAATAAAATTAATAATCTTTATACAGCGTCAACATATTTTGCAGTACTTTACAATTCGGAGGTTCATATACAAACAGCCATAAGAACATAGTTATAAAAAATACAATAAAGCAAAAATGATGATCCTGCTCATAAGAGCTTACAATAAGGTGAGGGTGACCCAAAGCAGTGATGTGGAGGTGGAGTGTGTGTCCATTTTGATGGAGTTTGTTGGATTCAGGTAAATTGAGGAGTTTGTTGGAGCTTTAGCTTAGCGACTGCTCACCAGAGCTGTGGAGTGCGAGTTGAGTTGGGTTCAGGGAAATTGAGGAGTCGGAGGTTTGGCTTGCCAACTCCACGGCCCAAACAAATAGGTGCTTGTTTACAGCGATGGTCCAGCCATCATGAGCAAATGTGCATAAATGAGTCTTCATGAGCCGTTGTCAACCAATATTTGTAATGCTTTTTGGTGCGGTGGAAGGTTTGATGGAGCATTATGTTCAGAGAAATATACTGTATATGAAAGTACTTTTTATAGGGAAGGTAATACACCACCCTAAAAAGATGTGTTTTTAGAGAGCTCTGGTGTAGCTTGGGAGAAGTCATAATTCAGTTGCAGAGTGTAGAGAAAGGGTAGGGCAAGAAACAAGTGGGGGTAGTGGGGTGCGTTGCGGTGGAGAGCTCCGCGTGTGAGAAGAAACTATTTAAATTGGATCCTATAATGTGCAGACCACCAGTGCAACCATAGAATGATAGTTGGAAGGGACCTCCTGGGTCATCTGGTCCAACCATCAAAGCAGGATTCACTAAATCTTCCCAGAAAAGTGTCTGTCCAGCCTCTGTGTGAAGGCTTCCATGAAGAACTCGCCACCTCTCATGGTTGCCTGTTCCACGCGTTGATCCCCCTCACTGTCAAAATGTAATTGGGCAATTTGGCGGCGATCAAAAAAGTTGCGTCTGGTTCAGATTTCACAGCACTGCTCCAAAATCAGAGGCAACCATGAAGGCTAAATTCCCGGCTTTTGGCGTGTGAAGGGGCAATAGCGATGGAATCTGCGTCGCCTAATGATTTCCCGTAGGTGTGCCACAACGTGCTGGAGACCTCGCCCTGTCAGCGATGATTGGTGGCTACTGTGTTTCCATTGGCTGTCACTTGACACTGCGCCATATTTGAACAGCTGACCATTCACCACCACACAATGGCAATGGCGTCATGTATTAGCCAGCCTTCCAGAGCAGGCTGGCCAATCATAACGCTATTGCGTTGTCCAATGATTGTGTTTGGGACGCGGTGTACAACAATTAGGCACGCCTATGTTCTCGCCGCGCTGAACAGGTACGCCCACATTCCTTTGGGGATTGTGGCATGTGAAGCGGCGTCGGGAGTCTACTGGATGTTTCCCGCTGTTGGTGTGGGAACTTCCCGGGACGACACATCGCCTTAGGTTGAGGGTGAAATTGCGGCATGTAAAAGCGCGTTCAGTGGCAACCATGAAAAATGTGCATGCAAATGTTAGATTGCCTCCTATCGCCGCCAAAAGTTGCGGCGTGTAAAGGTACCCTTAGTGTGACAGCCCTTGAGATGTTTGTAGACCGCTATTAAGTCTCTTCTCAGTCTTCTTTTTAAAAAGCCAAACATTCCCAAATCCTATAACCGTTCCTCAAAGGTCATGGTTTGCAGACCGGCCACCATTCTGGTCGCTCTTCTCTGAACTTGCTCCAGTTTGCTGATGATTGTAATATGTGTAGCCCAGAACTTGTCACAGTATCCAGATGAGGTCTGACCAAAGAGTAGAGGATAATAATTTCATGTGATCTAGACTGTGGCTTCTGTTAATACATCTCAGAATTGTTTGCCTTTTTTTCTGCTGCATCACACTGGTGACTCCTATGCAGTCTGTTTTCTATTAGTATACACAAGTCTTTTTCACAAGTGGTGTTGCTTATCCCAATTCCTCCCTTCTTTATATGCTTTTTTTCATTTTTCTTTCCCAGATGTAGGACTTTGCATTTCTCCATCATAAACCATTCTGTTAGTTGCTGCCACTGCTCCAGTTTGTTCAGATCTGGTCTCTTCCCTAGAATTAGCTATCCCTCCTAGCTTTGTATCAGCAAGTGCATTCAGTTTACCCTTAATTCCTTCATCTAAGGGTGCTTTCACATAACGATTTTTGCATTTCCGATGCTGTCCGAAAAAAATCGGACAGCATTGGACCGATTTTCGGATCCCATGCATCCCTATGGGGATCGGACCGAATCGGATGTGCACTAAATGCCATCCGATTTGGTCCGATCCGATTCTGTCCGATTTTATTATCGGTGCAAAAATCGGAGCCTGCACCGATTTTTGCACCGATAATAAAATCTGACAGAATCGGATCGGACCAAATCGGATGGCATTTAGTGCACATCCGATCTGACCCGATCCCTATAACATGGGGCCCTATGGAGAAGGGTCCGAGGAAACATCTGATGTCTCCTCGGACCCGATTTTAGTGTACTGAGCATGCTCAGTACACTAAAATAGCTCCTAAAAGTGAAACAGTGTTAAAAAAATAAAAAAAATCTATACTCACCTGTCCACGAGGCCCCCGGTGTCTCCAGGTGTCTTCCGGTATCTTGCTGTTCTGTCTTCTGTGCTGCCAGGACCTGCCGTGATGTCACAATCACATGACTGCCTGCTATTGGTTACTGGCAGTCATGTGATTGTGACATCACGAGAGGTCCTAGCAGCACAGAAGACAGAACAGCAAGATACCGGGAGACGCGCGGGACCGTGCAGGAGTCGTGGACAGGTGAGAAAAGATTGGAGAGGGGGAGGACACATGGGGGGACCCGGAGGACACATGGGGGAACCGGGGGCAAAGAGGGGAGGGCCGGGGGTGCAGACAGGAGGGCCGGGGGTGCAGACAGGAGGGCCGGGGGTGCAGAGAGGAGGGCCGGGGGCGCAGAGGGGAGGACCGGGGGCGCAGAGGGAGGACCGGGGGCGCAGAGGGGAGGACCGGGGGCGCAGAGGGGAGGACCGGGGGCGCAGAGGGGAGGACCGGGGGCCAAGAGGGGAGGACCGGGTGAGAGACAGTGACAGCTAGGGAGCGATCTGACAGGAGGGCAGGCATCCTATTTTCTGTCGGAATCGGATGCCTATTTGGCATCCGATTCCAGGCATCAGAGGAATCCGATGCTGTCCGATTTATATCGGACAGCATCGGATTTAAAAAAAATCGTAATGTGAAAGTAGCCTAAATCTTTGATAAAGATGTTGAACAACACTGGGCCCAGGACAGAGCCCTATGGTCCCCACGAGACATCCATCTGTATGTGCAGACATTTTTGACCACACTTTGGGTCCAATCATCACTGAGCCAGGTATAAATCCACCCAACAGTCAGGGGCGGACTGGGCCGGGTTCCTGGGGGCAATTGCCCTCCAGGCTGCCGGTTTAGTGACAGTTCAGGGCCGCCCGATACTGCCGGCAGCCGCCCTGAACAGTGAAATGATCATCTGAGAGCGGCCGGCTCCGGGCTTCAAATCGCAGCAAGGCTGCGTCGTCCTGGCAACCGGCCGGACGGCGGTGCCCGGGCGGGATCGAGTCACTGACTGAGTCAGTGCTACAGTACTGCTAGAGCCGCGGGCGGCCGTCTATCGGCTCGGCGCAGCCGCACTCGCCTGCTCTGAGCAGAGCTCTCAGCTCTCTGCAGGCAGCGCCACCGCGGGACCGGTCCGGGCTTCCGGCCAGCAGCGGCCGTTGTCATGGCACCCGGCTGGCCTGCGGGACGCCGGGATTGGATGGCCACTCAGTTACAAGGCCGCCATTAGAGCCAGACCGAGGCTGTGTGTGTCCTCGGGTGAGTGAGTCCCGCCCCCCACCTCAGTCATCCGCCCCGGCCTGCTGGCTTTGCAGTGCATCTCCCTTCACAGACCGTGGCGGCAGGCAGCTGAAGGCTGTCAGAGGAGGGAGGAGGACTGGAGGAAGAAATTTGAATTTCACACCGCCGGCACATCGCTGCGGCTGGTGCTGGGTGTGGGCGGCTCCCGGGTGCTGGCGGCTGCCTGGTGCTGGCAGCTGGCGGCTCCCAGTTGGTGGCGGTTGCCGGGTGCTGGCAGCTGCCACCTGCTGCCAGGTGCGGGTGGCTGCGTGCCAGGTGCTGGTGGCTGGTGCTGGATGCCTGGTACTGGCAGCTGCCTGCTGGGTGTTGGTGGCTGCCTGATGCTGGCTGTCAGATGCTGGTGCCGGGTGCTGGCGGCTGCCACCTGGTGCCAGGTGCTGGCGGCTGCCACCTGGTGCCGGGTGCTGGCGGCTGCCACCTGGTGCCGGCTGTTGGATGCTGGTGTCGGCTACCGGGTGCTGGCAGCTGCCACTGGCTGCCTGGTGCTGGCGGCTGCCTGCTGGGTGTTGGTGGCTGCCGGGTGCTGACTGATGTGGGATGCTGGCGGCTGCCGCCTGGTGGTGGCGTTTCCGGGTGCCACCAGATGCTGGCTGGTGCAGGGTGTCGGCTGGTGACGGCAAGCGTGAGACCAGGAGCGGCAGAGGAAGAAGCTGTCGGGATCCAGGATCAGGAGTGTGGGATCAGGTAAGGCGTTATTACAGCTGAAGATAGCAACCGGGGGGAACGAGGGGGGGGGGGGAAGACAATGAAATGGATGGATAGTAGCAGCAGTCTCTATTGTGTATTTTCAATTGTGTGTATAGCCTACAGCCATCTCCATTGTCTATACGGCCAGCAGCCATCTCCATTGTCTATACGGCCCGCAGCCATCTCCATTGTGTATTCTCTATTATGTATATAGCTATTGTGTATTCAGCCCACAGCAGTCTCAAGTGTGTATGTGTGTAATCCTACTATAAAATTGCCTTATCGTCTTTCTTTCTGTAACGGAAATCCTTCATTGCTGATTGGCTGCTCTGCAACCAATCAGCGACGTGGGATTTCCGTTACAGAGAGACAGCGCTTCACTTCAAATAGCGGCCAGGAAAGTGAGCAGTGAAGTCGACTTTCCCACCGGCTATTTGAAGTGTCTGTCCTTTCAGCCCCCCTTTGTCACCCCTCACCGCATTGTGAATTCTCAGCCCCCTTCCCCCTCGTTGTTACCCACTCCCTGTACTGCGGTGTCACATCTTCCATGATATCCTGCATCTCTCCCTCTGTGCGATTGAGCATGTCAGGCCATCACTGCATGACACTCCTCCCACAGTGGAAGCGTCCGCTATCATGGAAGATGTGACACCGCCACAGCTGAGGTGGTCAGGTGGTATTGTAGTGTTTGTTATAGGAGTGCAGCTCAATCTACAGCAGCACAGATATCACAATGCACAAACAACACAGCATGAGCTCTGCTACATCTAAAAATATACATGGCAACTGTTATAAGGCTGGGAGCAGTATATAAGTGTAGATGTAGCCCAGTTGAGTTTGTCAATGAAATGGTTTGTGTATCGTTCATAGTTTGTTATTGGAGTGCAGGTCAATCTATTCCAGGACATAGACATCACAATGCACAAAAAATACAGCACCAGCTCTGCTACATCCTACTATATAATTGTCTAATCGCGTCTTTCTGTCTGTAATGGAAATCCGCCGTGACAGGAGGAGAGACTGAGGAGCGGTGATACGAGGAGCGATGGACAAGCGGTGACAGGAGAGACAAAGGAGTGGTTACAGGTTTACAGGAGAGAGGAAGGAGCGGTGACAGGAGGAGCAGTGACAGGAGGAGCGATGGACGAGCGGTGACTGGAGGAGAGACGAAGGAGCGGGGGACAGGAGGAGCGGTGACAGGAGGAGAGATGGAGGAGCCGGGACAGGAGGAGCGGTGACAGGAGGAGCGATGGACGAGCGGTGACAGGAGAGATGAAGGAGCAGTGACAGGATGAGCGATGGACGAGCGGTGACAGGAGGAGCAATGGACGAGTGGTGACAGGAGGAGAGACGAAGGAGCGGTGACAGGAGAAGAGACAGAGGAGCGGTTACAGGAAGAGAGACGGAGGAGAGGTGACAGGAGGAGAGATGGAGGAGCGGGGACAGGAGGAGAGATGGAGGAGCGGGGACAGGAGGAGAGATGGAGGAGCGGTGACAGGAGGAGAGACGGAGGAGCGGTGACAGGAGGAGAGACGGAGGAGCGGGGACAGGAGGAGAGGTGACAGGAGGAGTGGTGTAGTTCACTCACGTTGACTGAACAAGTTCTGTCAGTCACAGTATGTAAACTACATACATATTCTAGAATACCCGATGCGTTAGAATCGGGCCACCATCTACTATATAATAGTTATGAGTGTAAAAGTAAAAAAAAGGAAAAATGGCACAAATATAGAAAAAAGTTGACTTTTTTGTCTAATGGCGTTAACCACGCATTGGTTCTTGGTTCTGCTCTCTTATCCCTGTAGTAAGCTCTGTTCTGTTCTCTTATCTCTATAGTAAGCACGGTTCTGTTCCCTTATCTCTGTAGTAAAGTCTGTTGTGCTCCCTTATCTCTGTAGTAAGCTCGGTTCTGCTCTCTTATATCTGTAGTAAGCTCGGTTCTGCTCTCATATCTGTAATAAGCTCGGTTCTGCTCTCATCTGTAATAAGCTCGGTTCTGCGCTCTTATATCTGTAGTAAGCTCGGTTCTGCTCTCTTATCTCTGTAGTAAGCTCGGTTCTGCTCTCTTATCTCTGTAGTAAGCTCAGTTCTGCTCCCATATCTCTGTAGTAAGCTCGGTTCTGCTCCCTTATCTCTAGTAAGCTCGGTTCTGTTCTCTTATCTCTATAGTAAGCTCAATTCTGCTCCCTTATCTCTGTAGTAAGCTCGGTTCTGCTCCCTTATCTCTGTAGTAAGCTCGGTTCTACTCCCTTATCTCTGTAGTAAGCTCGGTTCTGCTCTCTTATCTCTGTAGTAAGCTCGGTTCTGCTCTCTTATCTCTGTAGTAAGCTCGGTTCTGCTCCCTTATCTCTGTAGTAAGCTCGGTTCTGCTCTCTTATCTCTGTAGTAAGCTCGGTTCTGCTCCCTTATCTCTGTAGTAAGATCGGTTCTGCTCCCTTATCTCTATAGTAAGATCGGTTCTGCTCCCTTATCTCTGTAGTAAGCTCAGTTCTGCTCCCATATCTCTGTAGTAAGATCGGTTCTGCTCCCTTATCTCTATAGTAAGATCGGTTCTGCTCCCATATCTCTGTAGTAAGATCGGTTCTGCTCCCTTATCTCTGTAGTAAGCTCGGTTCTGCTCTCTTACCTCTGTAGTAAGCTCTGTTCTGCTCCCTTATCTCTGTAGTAAGCTCGGTTCTGCTCCCTTATCTCTGTAGTAAGCTCGGTTCTGCTCCCTTATCTCTGTAGTAAGCTCGGCTCTGCTCCCTTATCTCTGTAGTAAGCTCTGTTCTGTTCTCTTATCTCTGTAGTAAGCTCGGTTCTGTTCTCTTATCTCTGTAGTAAGCTCGGTTCTGCTCTCTTATCTACTATATGTATCAGCCTGTTTTTAAATCCTTTTACCTCTGCTGCTTTAATGTAGCGGCCAGTGATAAACTGGCCAAAGTTGGGCTGCCGCTGCAGCTCGCGGGCCACTGCCTTGTGATTGCCCCCCAGGCTGCAAAGTGCCAGCCAGCCCCTGCCAACAGTTGTCTTGTTCATTCCACACTTGGTTATTTCTTCAATAAGGATGGTACGAGATACTTTGTCACATGCTTTACTTAAGTCAAGATATACTATATCCACTGCGTTTCCCTGATCCACCCAGTCAGTGATTCAGTCATAGAAGGAAATTGTTAGTCTGACATGTCTGGCACAGAGCGGAAGCGTCAGAGTAACGATTAGCCAAATAGATGACCCTGTCTGCTGCATGAAGGATGACCTAAAAAGGAGTAAGTTTAGTGAGGGAGGAGGCCAACTAATATAGAATTACAATAATCAAACCGGGAGTGGATCAGGGCCACAGTGAGGGTTGATGTAGTTTGCATGGTGAGAAATGGGCAGATTCTAGAGATGTTGTTCAGCTGCAGGTGTATTCTAGCCGGCATCTACCCTGTGGGGAGCCACTTTGATTCTGAGGCCACTCCAAAGTCCCAGATGTTCAATGGTGGGTATATCCATTTTGGAGTTAACATGTGTGAAGCATTGAGCAGTCACCTGTAAGGTTCAAGAATCCTCTGTTCTGGAGGCAGCAAATTAAAATGTAAGCCCCAATGTTGCTCATTTTTAAAAGCATTTTGCCGATTTACCTATTAAAGAACTTTAAGAATAACCCTTTGGCTGTGTTCACACATTGCGCTTTTTTTTCGCGCTTTTTCAGTGTTTGGCACCCGCACCAAAAAATGCATAAAAGCCTTGTAAAAAAAACGGGGTGCATTCACAGTGTTTTTCTTTTTTTTTTTTTTTGTATGGGGCTTCTTGTTCAGTGATGTCACAGAGGGGAGGAAGAATCATGTTCCTCCTCCCCTGTGTGACATCTGTCGCAGCCCCATTTGACTTCGCAGTGCATTCTACACTGCAAAATCAAATGTAAAATAATGACAAATGTATTAACAATAATAAAGAATTTTATACTTAATCCTCTGCCGGTGTTCCGGAGCCGGGAGCCGCAGGACCCTGCGTGATGTAATCGGACGCTTGATTGGCCGCTTGCGGTCATGTGATATGTACGTCATAGGGCGTCACATATCATATGACCATGAGTGGGCCAATCAGCATTCACAGGCCCTTGCAGGTCGATCCATGCAGAAGATCTCCCGGCTCCTGAATTACACAGCGGAGAGAAAGTATAAAAATCTTATTTTTAATACATTTGACGTTCTTTTATATTTGATTTCGCACTGTGAAATCAAATGCGCTGTGACAGATGTCACACAGGGGAGAAGGAACAGGATTCTTCCTCCCCTCTGTGACCTCAGCGCCGGCGTATTCCCGCTGGAATTACGCATTGTCTGAACGTCAATGCGTAATTCGAGTGGTTATAATGGCCCCTATAGGAGAGCGGCGCGCGCTAAAGAGCGGACAGAATTGACATGTTCATTCTTTTTATGTGTGCGCTTTCTCCCATAAAAGCGCGGCCGAAAATGCTTGTGAATGGCAAAAGTGAAAGTCCATTCACTTTGCTGTCAAACGCAGACGCAGGTGCGCTTTGGGGGGGAAGCACATGCAAAAAACAGCAAAAGATACACGACGTGTGAACGAGGCCTAAGCGTAGCATAAAAGAAGGGGCCATAGACCCTGTAACAATCTTCATACCTTCTAGCTTTTCTTGGGACTAGTTAATTGACTCTCTTTCTGGTTTCTCTACAGATGCTTATCCAGGAATTGAATGAACACAACGTAAGTACCGCTCTCATCCCTGTGTCCTTCTACGGTCAGAGAAAAGATTCTGCTGCATCTCAAAAAGAGTAGAATTTTTCGTTTATTAATGTTTAAAGGGGTTTTCCAGCATAGGAAATGTGTGTGCCAAATCTTCTCCATTCTGTCAGTCTGTGAAAATCAGACCCATTGACTTGCAGTCGGTGCGCTCCGATTACACTGGCAACTGGGTTTGTGATTTTTTTTTTTTTTTTTAAATTGGCTAGACTTCGTCTGAGTTATATTGTGCATGGCCCCATACAATAACATTGGTCCGTGTGAATTCGATGTTTTGTCGATCATGCTTGGACCAAAAATATGGTGGTCTGCACCAAGCCTAAGTCTATATGCGCTTTTAAGATGCTCTGAAGAGTTCTCTTGGGGCCTGTGCACACTTAATTTTTTTTTTTCTGCTGATTTATCACTGTGTTTTTGCTGCAGATTTCACCCATACTAATAAGTGGGCAAAAATCTGCAACAAAAAACGCGGCAGAAACGCACCTATTTTATGCTGCATTCATTCTTCCTGCTAAGACAGACATTTCTACAGCGTGTGCACATTCTCTTTGAGGTCAGTCTGCTCTGTTGGTTTCAGTGATAAACCGAGCGTATCAAAGATGGATAAACTGACATTGATGTGATTATAACAAGTTATTTTTTTTTCTATTTTATAGCTTCTTCCAAATAGATTGGATTATCACGGGAATGAACACACGAGGACATATGATGAGATGGTGAGTGTCTAAAACTATAGATTTATTTTTTTGTCATTAGTTATTTCCCGTGATTTCCTTTTGGAGAAATGGATTAAGTTTTCACATTTCTACCACTACTATATTGATATATAAAGTTGACTTTGTAAATACACAAAGACTTGCTCCTTTTTTATTGTTAAAGGAAAAGTTCTGTGAGCAATTTCCAGAGTTGCTCCTATAACTGTATGCAAAATTAATATTTAATAAAAGCCAATCCCCCTCCAGTGGCCCATCTAGTAAAATACTGCAAAAATGGCTAACAAAGCCGGTTCACAATGAAATGTGCCTGTTCAGACAGTGTTGTAGACAAATGTAAATGTCTATAGCACTTGCATGCCCCCTTCTCCAAAGAAGCTGACCCCCTCAGCTGTGGTCCTGTACTTCCCTATCGGCCCTGATGTGTCATGCAACTGATCTCAGGTTTCCAGCGTAGTCATAAATTTGAGCTGGTAAAAGGGCCAAGTGTTTCTCTTAGGCCTTTACATCAGGTTTTTCGTATATCGCAGGCAGATCGTGAAAAAACGCATCTGTCGCGTTTGCCGCATAACGGTTTCCACTTGCGGCACGGTTGCGGTTTTTTCCATAGGAAGTATAGGGGGACTTGCGGCAGATGCGGCAAGTGCGGTATTGCACTTGCGGCAGGTGCGGCAGAGAAAAAAACCGCAGTAAGCCGCGGTTTTTTTCTCTGCCGCACCTGCCGCAAGTGCAATACCGCACTTGCCGCATCTGCCGCAAGTCCCCCTATACTTCCTATGGAAAAAACCGCAACCGTGCCGCAAGTGGAACCGTTATGCGGCAGTTGCGGCAGATGCGGTTTTTTCACCGCATCTGCCGCAAATTTAAAAAAACGCTGATGTGAAAGGGCCCTTACTCAGCAGGTTGTATGTATATGTTCAGCTGCAAACTGGAAGAGAACATACTGTATAAACCTTTATGCGTTTATTGCTGATTATTAGCCCGTTTCTGCTGTGAACACAATACGTTTTTGTTTTGGCCTTCCCTTTCTTATAACTTTATTTTTTTGGAAAGAGAAAAAAAATCCCAGCAATTTTCATCAACTTGCATTTTAGGTGGGCAACTGAAGGTTGTGCATGCCATTAGTTGCCATGAGCAGCGAGCATCATGCAATCATATTGTGGTGGTTGGGGGATGATGAAGTGACAAAGGGGGCCCTCTCTGATTCATTTTAACCCACTTATCTACATAAGGCATGTAAATGGTGAGACGATTGCAGCTAGCCCTGATTTGTGCAGTCACAAGCAGGTGCCAGCTGTGGGGGTAATGAGCCTCAATAGATGTGCACCCATGACCCATCATCACCATAAAAAAACATACATTATTAAAGTGAACCTGTCACCCCACTAAGGCTTTTTAAACTAAAAATGCCACTTTCATCAGCGTCTATGCTGCATTTTGTGAAGGTGGCTTTAATCCCCCTACCCCCTGTATATCTGAACAATGACTTTATAAGGTTTCCCACGATTTATGTAAATTGATACTCTAAGGTCTGGTGGGTCTTGTCAGTCACCAGTCCTCACGCCTTGCTGGTCTTCCTCCGCCTCTTATTTCTTCTCGATGCCTCCTCTTCTCTCTTCCCAGTCTATTCTTCGGCACCTGCGCATGTATGTTTGCGCAGGTGCTGTGTCCTCTGCCGACGGCGGGCGGAGCGTCTGACTGCACTACATGCAGGTGCCAGATCGTGCCCTGTTTTGTGTAGCTTTATGGAGACACCAGCGTGGGAATCTCGCACCTGCGGATATAAGTGGGGAGGTTAACTCATCTCTGCCCTTTCAGTTACAGCTAATTCGGCAGGGTCTGGCATTCTGGAACCTCGGGTATCGGGCATCTGTGTCTTGGGCCTACAAAGCTGCCACAGGGTCATCTGTCCACACCTTTGTCAAATTCTAAAGGTCTACTGACTCCTTCCGGTAACTGCTTGGGGTGTAAGGCGTTTGTCTGTTAGGTGGTCCGCATAATCCGCTATTTCCTTTCTTTCCATCCATTGCGATTACTCTGGAATGACCCTTGGTCCTTTGTCTCCAAATGCTATTATTGAGAAAATTGGACTTAATTTTACCATAAAAGTTTTACTCGTTAAATAGGACGAGACAAGCTCCCACCTTATCCTGGTTCTTTTGTCTCGAGGTTAGTTAATTTGTGTTTGACCTTTTTCTTCCCTGGGTTAAGGTCATTTTGGTTCTGCTTATTACTTGATATATTATTTTTTTCCCTGCTTTGGTTTTAAACCATTTTATTTAGAGATTTTCAAGAGTAACAATATAACAAATATTGGCTCAGCAGAGCTATGGAAACAATTGAAATACGAAGGAGGAAAGGGGGGGGATAGGAGGGGGGGGGGGGGAGTACAGGGGGAAGTACATAAGTAAACTATCTGGATTACAGTGTCAGCAATTTGTACAATATTCAGAGTTTAACGTGAGAAAGGTAGTAAGTGGATTCAATCCAAGGGTCCCACCAGGATGAGATTTTTGTCTTGCTTTTAAGGTCGTGTGCAAGAGCCTCCTCGTAGGAAAGATGGAGGTGGAGTTGATTAATAAGTTCCTGTACTGACGGGATAGACGGGAGTTTCCAATGGCGGGCAATGCACAGTCTGGCAGCCGTGAGGACATTCGTGAGAATAGGACGTAGGGGAGAAGGTATGTTGTCAATGCCCAGGCCCAAAACAGCCAGGGAAGCCTCTAGAACAAAAGGGAATCCCAGCCCTGCTTTGGTTTTCTCTGGTACTGCTTTTGGCACTAAGAAAAGCTGGGGAAGGTACTTGTATATATAGCCTATTAGTTCATCCCAACCGAGTGCTCATGAGTAACGCACTTGTATTCAGTCTCTGCCACTAAGCATGACTTACAGATGTAGCTTGTATTGATCAATGTGAGATCTCCCCAGTAGCAGGGAGTAGGGACACTGAGGAGCTGTTAACTCAATCTCCACCCACCAATCCTGATTAACTTCAAATATATACAAGTGCATCTTGAATAGCATCAAAAGTGCATATATAGTAATTACAGACAGTGATCTATTTCAAGTGATAATTTCTGTTAATGTTGATGATTATGGCTTACGGCTTACAGCCAATGACAACACAAAATTCATCATCTCAGAAAATTATATTATATAAGACCAACTGAAATGATTTTTAACTCATAAATCTTGGCCTACTGAAAAGTCTGTAAAGTGAATGCTCTAAATACATGGTCGGGGCTACTTTTGCATGAATTACTGCACAATATGGCTTGGCATGGAGGCGATCAGCCTGTGGCTGTTGAGGGATTATGGAAGCCCAGGTTGCTTTGATAGCAGCCTTCAGCCCCTCTGCTTTGTTGGCTCTGGTGTCTCTCCTAGATTCTCTGAGGTTTAGGTTAGGTGAGTTTGCTGCCAATCAAGCACAGTGATACTCTGGTTATTAAACGGGTATTAGTACTTTTGGTAGTGTGGACAGGTGCCAACTCATGCTGGAAAATGTAATGGTAGACTGCAGCGCTGACTTTACTCTTGATAAAACACAGTGGACTACACCAACAGATGACATGGCTCCCCAAACCATCACTGGTTGTAGAAACTTCACACTAGACCTCAAGCAGGTTGGTTTATGGCCTCTCCACTCTTGCTCCAGAATCCAAGACCTTGGTTTACAAATGAAATTCAAAACTTATTTTTATCTGAAAACACCTTGGGCCACTGACCACAGTCCAGTTCTTTGTCTCCTTGGCCCAGGTAAGGCCCCTTCTTTTAAATCATTTTTATTAAAGTTTTGACATATACAAAATAAAATAAACCACAGCACTATTCATTGCATATAGTCATTGAAGTAACAACATGAAGCTGACATTTGCATTGTAATTAGTGTAAATTAGAACAGAGTTAACTATTAAACAGCTTATATCTCTCAAACATAAGCATAGTATTCATTCAAGCCTTAAAACTTTGAAGTGGGCATCTATAAGTTCAAAAAGTTTCAGTAATTGCTTCACATATGTATAAACATCAATATATCTCTAGGTCACGCTTTCGGTTTCTTACCCTGATAAAATTTACTTGTCATATCATAACTATAGTTGTCTAGTGTCCCAGTTTCCCCAATGAATTGTTGATATCTTCCAACAAATACCACGAGCTGTTTCTGAATGGGTTAATGATAGATTGAATCTCCTCATCTGTGTCTCGTGTCTCTATGAACCTTCTCCATTTCTTCATGAAAATACCAGTCAACCTTTCCTTGTCTCTTAATGCTTCTCTCCTATCAATATCCATTTCTTTGGTTAGACCTAACAGGACATCTTGTTCACTGGGCATATCGGTGCGCAACCAAAAAGAGAGTATCAGTCTCTTGGCCAATAGGAGTAGTACGTGGACTAAATATGGACCTGATCCTTTTCCCTGTGTTCCCTCAATGTTCTGGAATATATAATTTGTAGGGGTCATCGGAAACGTATAATTACACAGTGTATTAATCATATTTTCGATCATTAGCCAGAATCTGTGTCTTGACACAGTCCCATATCCCATGGATCATATCTTGTCCGTTTTTGCTGACATTTAGGACAACTAGTTATTCTGTTAGGGTGAAGATTGGATTTCGGAAAATTGAATCCATATATAAGCCCATGTATGATTCGAAAATGCGAATCTCTCCATTGTTCACTTGTGACATACCTCCTCACTCTTTCCCATCCCCCCAAAATATCATTTGCAACATCGTCTGTAGCTAGGTGTTTTACCCATTTAGTGAAGAGGCAAGATGATCCCCCCGGAACAAGGACCTCCCTCATCTCTCCATATATTGTGGATATATTCAGTTGAGAAATCTCTAGATTGATTATTTTGTCGCAAGGGTTGACTATAACTTCATTAGATATGTCTAAGAGCTGATGCATTATATTTTGTTGTATTTGTAGGAATTGAAGTACCTGGGGGCCCCTGAGATTAAATTTTTCCACTATTTCCTGATGTGTCATCCATCGTCTGTCTGTCAACTTCATCAGGTCTCCCATCTTCGCTATTCCCTGTCTCTTCCATTGCCTAAACAGTTTATTGCTCCACCCTGCATCGAAGCTGGGAGAGGCCCAAGGGTTGAGGTACTTAGACATTCTCCAAGACAGCCCGTATTTCTTCCTCACTGCTTTCCAGGTCGCGATAGTGTCTCGAAAGGTAATGGACTGTTTGATATGTACTGGTATCTTCGACAGGGGTGTGTGCAGTAAAGAGGTCCTATCCCATGGGATACAAAACGCCGCTTCTAACTGTCAGAATATCTGTCGGTGTGATTAACCCATTCTACCACGTGTCTCATTATACATGCTAGATTGTACCCACGTATGTCTGGTAAATTCGTGCCCCCCTTGTTTTTAGGTAGCATCATCACACTCATGCGAAGTCTCGGTCTTTTCCCTTTCCATATAAAGGTCGAAAAAGCCTTATTTAGTCTTTGGATGTCAGAATGTTTCAGGAGGAGTGGCAGGGTTTGTAGAGGATAGAGAAGTCTCGCGAAACTCACCATTCTCACTAAGTGGCAGCGTCCCAGTAGAGACAGAGGCAGACCTGCCCATCTTTTCAATTCATGTTCTATTTTTTCAATGAGTGGTTTATAATTTAGCGAGTACACTTGGCTCGGAGATCTACCTATTATCAGTCCCAGGTATTGGATAGAGGAGTTTGCTACTGAGAATCCCAAAGCTTTTAGGGGTTCACTCGATCTATTTCCTCCCTTTATCTTCAGGATTTCGCATTTTTTCCTATTCAGTTTGAATCCTGAGAATGACCCGAACCTTTCTAAATCCGTGACCAATTTCGGCAGATCTCTGTCTGGATTCTCCATAAAGAGGATGACATCATCCGCAAACAAGGCAGATTTCACGTCTATCTGACCCACCTTAATACCTTTGAATGAGGAGCAATTGTTAATGAATCTCGCCAATGGTTCCAACGCCAAATTAAACAATAATGGGGATAACGGGCATCCTTGCCTGGTACCTTTTTGTAGGGGGAATTTGGGCGAGAGAAATCCTGGTGTATGTACCCTTGCCGATGGATTAGCGTATAAATTCTGTAAAAATACACGAAATTTTCCTTGTATTCCCACATGATCCAAGACTAGACCCAACCATGGCCACCTCACATTGTCAAATGCCTTTTCCGCATCCAAGGTGACCATGGCCGGGTCACCCCCCCTCATATCTATCCTATGTTTCACCTCGTCTAGTATCATAAGGGTTTTACGAACATTGGTCACAGCTGATCTCCCTTTAATGAAACCCGTTTGTTGCTTTTGTATCAGGTCCGGTAGGATCCGAGCCAGCCTATTCGCCATAATCTTTGATAATATTTTGATATCCAAGTTTTTTTGTCAGATGGGTCTTGTGTGTTGCGGAATATTCTATATGACTCCGAAACTTTTTCGCTGGCTGCGTTGAATTGTTCTCTAATTCTTCTCTTTTGCGTAAGTGTGTGCGCTATGATGTTTCCTCGTATCACCGCCTTCCCTGTCTCCCAAAATAGTTTATGGTTCTCCTTATGTATGGCATTGTCTACTTCAAACCTAGTCTACCATTCTCTAAGCCTAGTTTTGAAGTCCCCATTAGTCGACAAGTGTGAAGGGAATCTCCATAATATGTCAGAACCTTTTAGGCTGAGAATCTAAAATGTCTATGCTCACTGGGCTATGGTCTGATATCACCATATTCTCTATTTCCACCTTCTCTACCAGCCGCATTACTTGGTTATTGGCCAAAAAAATATCTATACGCGACCAAGAAGAGTGTGGGTGGGAGAAATGCGAAAAGTCAGTATCCTGGGGATGGAAGACCCGCCACACATCAACCAATCCAAGGGCCTTCGCCATGTCTGCCAATTCTCCTTTAACCCTGGTGTTCATCAGGTTCTCTGGGCGGTTCCCCCCTTCTGGTCTACGTCTATCCATATCTTCTCTCATTACCTCGTTAAAATCCCCTCCTACAATGATGTTGGG
This sequence comes from Allobates femoralis, assembly GCA_033576535.1. Classification (NCBI taxonomy): domain Eukaryota; kingdom Metazoa; phylum Chordata; class Amphibia; order Anura; family Aromobatidae; genus Allobates; species Allobates femoralis. Next base: position 28,727,853 of record JARQOC010000002.1, read on the forward strand.
TTCTTTGTCTCGCAATATCCTCTCATTTAGTGATTCAAAGTAAGGTGTGCGTGAGCTGTTTGGCGCATAAATATTGTAGATACTAAATTGTTGGCCGCGTATTTTCAGTACTACATGAAGAACTCTACCCTCCTGGTCTTGGGAGATAGATACCAAGGTGCAGGCTAGATTTTTATTGGTTAGAATTAAGACCCCTGCTTTCCTGTTTTGGGCTCCTGCTATCCATGCTGAACCCACCCAGAGCTTTTGAATATAATGTAGTTCCTGTGTTAGTAGGTGGGTTTCCTGTAGTAAGGCAATGTCTGTATGTAGCCGTTTCAGGTGTCGCAATATCATACCCCTTTTATGTGGAGATCTCAGACCTTTGACATTCCATGTCACTAACCGCAACATTTCCAAAGTATAATTTTTTGTGCGGGATCCTTAGGTATCCCTGCTTTTATGATTAGTTTTTTTTTTTTTTTTGTTACCGACCATGAAGAAGGAAGAGTAGTTGTGCGTCCTAATAATGCGATAAAGCGTCTAGATGTTGATGATATGAGTATTACAATAGAAGCCCACTTCAAGATAACTAAACAATAATTGTTGTAAACCAAAACCATATAAACTTAATTCCCTCCCGAGGGGGTACGTGTCCCAGTCACTGTACCTCTCGTCAACCCGCTACCCAGCATCATGACTTCCTTTTTTCTGCGCTGGTGGCTTGCGGACCGCGCCATTTAGAAATCTTGTGTATAACTAACTCGGAGGTCTCTTTTGGGCATCTTCGTATCTGCTCAACTCAAGTAGAAGCAAGGGGAACGGCAGGGAAAGGGTTAGCAAAGGAGGAAGGGTGCTAGGGAAAATTGCAGGGTATAAGGAGAGAAAGAAATAAGGGAGAAGGGGAGGAAGCTTGAGGCAAGGAAGGAACAGCAGAGTACCAGCAGTATGTTAGACACTCATTTCGAAAGAGTTTGGAGTGTAGATTCAGTATACAAACTTTTCTCCCTTTCTTGCTATGCATAAGTCATATTTTTACCCAACATATAATTTGTCCAGTTATCAGATTATTGAGTCTCCACCTCCTAGTCTTCCCAACCTCTCCCACCCCCAGTACCTCGGTAAGGCCCCTTTCACATCAGCGTTTTTTTCAAATCGCGGCAGATGCTGACCGCGGTTTTTTTCGCGGCCGCTCCTGCCGCAAGTGCCAAAACCGCACCTGCCGCAAGCCCGCCTATACATTGTATGGAGCTTGCCGCAGCCGGTATGCGGTAATTGCGGCAGATGCGTTTTTTTCACCGCATCTGCCGCGATTTGAAAAAAACGCTGATGTGAAAGGGGCCTAAGACACTTCTTGCATTGTCTATTGGTCATGAGTGCTTTAACACAAGGAATGTGACAGTTGTAGCCCATATCCTGGATACGTCTGTGTGCGGCGGCTCTTGAAGCACTGACTCCAGCAGAGTCCACTCCGTGTTAATCTACCCCAAATTTTTGAATGGCCTTTTAACAATCCTTTCAAGGCTGCAGTTATCCTAGTTACTTGTGCACCTTTTTCTACCACACATTTTCCTTTCACTCAACTTTCCATTAATCTGCTTGAATACAACACTCTGAACAGACAGCTTCTTTAGCAATGACCTTTTGTGGCTCTCTCTCTCGCGCTGTGTGTCTCGCGCTGTGTGTCTCGCGCTGTGTGTCTCGCGCTGTGTGTCTCGCGCTGTGTGTCTCGCGCTGTGTGTCTCGCGCTGTGTGTCTCGCGCTGTGTGTCTCGCGCTGTGTGTCTCGCGCTGTGTGTCTCGCGCTGTGTGTCTCGCGCTGTGTGTCTCGCGCTGTGTGTCTCGCGCTCTAATTTAATGACATGCACCTTGTAAATTTAAAGACTCTATTACTTATTAAATGCAAACATTTCCTTTTGTATTTAGATTGCTTTATAAACTTTTATACTATCTCAAGTGCTGAGGGCCTGAAGTGCTATCTCCATGTTTTCCAGCCCGGCTTTCAGCTTTGACTGGTCACCATCTCTCTTCTCATGTGCAACATTCTGTATAGATGCCAGAACCCTCACCTGAGATCATTGGCCTGAGGGGCTGGCTCATACGCAGATCTTAGGCCAGCTGCTGGAACATCATGGCGAGCTTACTGTGTGCCAAACAGTCTGATAACTCCGGGCAATGACTTGGCGACTGTGCAGCATCTTGGGAAAGAATGAGAGATGAGGGACCTGTTGAATCAAGACAAAAGGTCAATGGCAGGAGTGGAAATAAGGAGGTCAGGGCATGAGCTTGGAAGTGTCTGACCTGAATTAAAACTTGAGAGATGGACCAGTGTTTTTTTTTTTATCTTAAATTAAATTGGCGTTCATTTAGTGATCATTGCTTTCTATCTCTACAATTCAATGTGTTACAGGTATCCGCAAACAAGTCTGTTACTTATGACCATTTGCTGAGGATCTGTCAGGGTCTGACGTACTTTGTGGACAGTCGTGCTCCAGTAACTGTTTCGCGATCAAGCTCTTTACTTGGAATTGCCAACAAGCCATTCTGCACAGAAAAAGGTACAGATGTCATGTGTGTTTTTCAGGGACAATGGTGTATACCGAAATGATGACCGCATCCTCCTAAAAGTCTACGTTTGCTAAATAATCCTGTTCAGGTGGCTCAGTGTGTGGTCTAAACCACTTCAGGGAACAGAAATCCTATGTTCATAAGTTTATACTTTCTACTATAGAAACTTGTCAAATTTGCCCTACGTTACTCTGCTGCCAACCTAGTGAGCAGAGGATGCTTGAATGATGGCTTTCCCTACTATAATGATCTTTTCAACACAGTGCCTGCCCATCTCCTCTGTTTCACTTGGGTGCCATTTTCCTTGTTTCTGTACCTTGGTGCCACTGGATCCTTGTGACCCATTCCTGGTTACACAGGCATTTTTCTGTGCCTAAGCTTTTACACTCTGGATAAAGATTTGCAGCTTATGCACAGCGCTTTGCCTCTGTCATATAGGTATGACTGAGGCAGATGTAAACAGTCATCTAGCTCTGCCTTCTGCTATAGCTAAGCCTCTGTCTCTTGTTGGATGCTCTTGGATAGTCACAGTGGTTTTGATCATTTACGTTGGAGTTCATGACCATTATGGAGGCTCTATGGTAGGCATTCCTATGTACACTTATGCCTCTTATCCAGATTTTCTGTGCATGGGTCAGTAATAACTGTATAGCTAGTGTGTACTGGCAATATTTTTGTATGAAAATGATTTGGTGAAGTGTCACGTTCATGTGGTTATCTGGATCAGCTTAATTCTGCATCAGAAGTGATAACATTACACACCTGCTGAGATGTGTGCACAATAGGCAGTTTCTCCCAATCCCTCCGAAGAATCCACCCTCAAAGACGGGAAACCTACAGATTAAAAACCAGAGCCTGTCTATAAGCCTCAATGGTTTACTGTCCTTGGATGAAGACCCATGTGTGATGCCCACATGTGGTCTGAGGAACACATTTGTTAATTGATGTAAAAGGACATAAATCCATGCAATTTATTCATTCATGCTCTGAATGTGTCAAAGGTCATCATCAGTTTGTATCCCAGACTCTCCTGTCTCTGAGATTTGAAATCCCCTTTCAATACCAGCAATTTCATTTCTCTGATGGTGTGATCAGGGCTACAAAAATGTTTAAACACGAACATGGCCATGAAGTTGCTGGTAGTCAAAGGTCCTTTTATATCTCAAAGGCAGAAGAGTCAGGAATGAATGTGTCAACTGAATGTGTAACATGGATTTATGTCCTTTTACATTAACAAATGTGCTCCAGACCATTTGGGGGCACTAAGGCTGCATTCTGAGAAGGTGGCTATAATAATTATGCTCCCTTGATTCACAGAAATAAAGACTTTTATAAAAATCTGTGCCAAAGCCGATCCAAGACAGGGAGGCGGGCTTTTCAAGCGTCTATCTCCAGCCTCTCTGGTGTCAGTCATCCCTCTCTGCTCTCCATGCGCAGCCTCCTCTTCCTTATCTTCTAGAGCTCTGTAGCTCTACAGTCCTGGGTTTAATGCCCTGTAGCTCTTTAGTCCTGAGGTGCAATACTCTGCAGTTCTGCTGTCCTTGGATGCAATGCTCTGCATGAGCAGGGAGGAGGGGAGACACAATAAAGCAGGATGAACAAGAGAGGGTAGGAGGCATTACTGAGGGGGCTGGAGGCGGGGAGAGCCTTCATGCCAGCAGTGACTCATCACTTAGGAAGGCCCTCCTGACTCACTATATGTAAGATTTCTAAAGTCTATATCTTTGGGTACAGGGGGCTAGAGCAATGGGGGACCCCTTCCCTGAATGCAGCAGACATGCTGCATTCAGTGCTGCATTTACTTTGCCATACAGCAGGGGGGTGATAGGTCTCACCCAAGACTGTTGAGCTGCAGAGCTCTAGTAAACAAGGAAGAGGAGGCGGTGCATGGAGAGCAGAGAGGGATGACTGACACCAGAGAGGCTGGAGATAGACGCATGAAAAGCCCACCTCCCTGTCTTGGATCAGGTTTGGCACAGATTTTATTAAGTCTATTTCAGTGAATCAAGGGAGCATAAATACTATAGCCACCTTCTCAGAATGCAGCCTTAGTGCTGCAGAAGGTGGCTATTTTATCTTTAGATGCCTGGGGGAAGGTGACGGGTTCGCTTTAAAAGGGAACTTCCGGGAGATAAAATAAAAGTGTACTTTCCGTGCCCTTCTACATGAAGCTGAGCAGGGTACTTGCAGTTCTAGGATCGATAGATGGCTGAAATCAATAAAATCATATCTGCTCCTCAGCTCACTCCTTCCTTTGGGGACAGAGAAATTCGGCCTCATGTCACAGCAGTAAGAGGAGGTGTTGGGGGGCATGGACCCTGGGGGCTCCTTACATTCCTGCCTCCTCATACTTCTGTATGGGCAGGGGGCATGGCCTTCGGCGCCATGGTCACACTATTATTATTATTTATTTATATAGCGCCATTGGTTCCATGGCGCTTTACATAAGGAGTGGGGGTAACAAGGACAGGTACAGTACATATGAGCAGTCAATGCTTGCTGATACATGACGGGAGAGGATCCTGTCCACGAGGGCTCAGTCTACACTTCCAGCCTACACCTGATATACTATCCTATGTAATGTAAAAAACGGATGTTCTCCCTTCAAATAGCAATCATGTCACCAAGCCGATATAAATACACGCTGTGATCTTTTGCTGTACAATGATGTAATGATGCATAATTTGTACTGTCATGTATCAGGCTAGGAGCGGAGGCAGAGCACTATACTGATTGATTCAGCACTGCCATTGTCTCCCCTCCCCTATATCAACTTGGTAGCTTCCTGTCCCCTGAAACCTCAGCACTATGCATGACTGAATTTCTCTGTCCCAGAAGGGAGGGGGGAGAGCTGAGGAGCAGATATGATTTTATTGATTTATAAGTGATCTATAGATCTTAAAACTGTAGTGCCCATCTCCGCTTTATCATGGAGGAGGGCAGGGACAGTACACAAATGTTTTATCTCCCCGGAGTTCCCCTTTAAACCAGTCTCTTACAAACACATTCTCTTAATCCAGCTTTCTCCATCGCCTCATTGGGGGACACAGGACCATGGAAGTTATGCTGCTGTCCACTAGGAGGCGACACTAAGCAGAATCTGAAAGATATACAGAGAAGCTCCTTCCCTGCAGTATATACACCCTGGCTGGTACAAGCTGAACCAGTTTTTGCTTGGTGTCTTTAGGAGGCACACGTGATCTTCAGACCACTTTCTACTAAATGTTTTTTTTTTTTTTTTAATCCTTTAATTTTGGATTTTTTTCCCGCTACAAGACTAAGAAATACAAAAGTGATGATACCCTAGCGTAGTGATTTTCTGCAACCTACAGCAGGCGGGAGCGCGGGGTGTTACCTCCACGTACCCCCTCCTGCGACAAAAGATATTAGCCATGGCTACGGTTCCTATGCGTTCCGATTTCCACTGTGGAGTGCTTAGCACATAAAACCAGCAAACCACTCTCCTCCGCTCCCACAGTTGGGTGCCTGAGTTGCAGCAGAAGGCACAATTCTCTGGCTAACCTCCCCTAGTCTCGCCAGCCACCTCCTGGCCCCTGGGTTGCAGCAAACTAAGTAGACCTCTTACTGCTGGAGCACAGCACTGGACAACTACAGCCCCCCCCCCTGCCTGCTGCGGAGGAGCCGTCCAACAGGTACAGCCCCTGATGGTCCCTTATGCTGCCACAACACCGCTTTGGACACAGCAGTTAAGTGGCGGGTCCGCAGCCTACAACATCGGCTGCACTGTGTCCCCGATAACTGTTACAGGGCTCCTGCCGGTTTTTCCGGCGCAGTGCCTCCCTTTCGGGACCTCCGTGCCGGCCTTGTCATGTTTCCGGGACCGCAGTGTAATTGACGCTCTGGCTTCGGGACTAATCATTGCAGCTCCACCTGCCTCCCTTTGACGTCACATCACGTATCAGGGAGGCGGGCCTGCCTGGGCGTGTCCCGCGCCGCGCGAGATGTTCTTCCCGTCCTTTGCTGCGGCCTGCTCTTATACTCCTTGCCCCGGAGGTCTCGGCACCGCCGGCAGCCTTCCGGTACTACCGGCGCCACCGGACCACACAGGATCTGGCACTACAGCTACGGTTCTGGCACAGGACCAAGCTGCAGGGGACACAGGATCTGGCATCACAGCTGCTGTTCCAGTGCACAGCAAGCAGTAAGGAGCTCAGCAGATCCTGCTGTAGCTCTCCTCCTATATACTCCTCTACGGTTATATACACCTAGTAGTCCAGCAGGCATTATCAAACTAGGCCCATATACTACCATGAGCAGCTGAAGGAACCATAAAAATTCTTCTAAGAAACTCACAACCTATTATGCCTCTTGCACGTCTGCAAAGCTCCCCTACCTAGGGGCATACCACCCTGCTCTGCCCAACCTGCGGTGCCAATATAGCCCAAGAGGCTCCCTGTGATCCAGCACCTCTAATACCCCTGACTGGACTGTTGCCCTATCTCAATCTATGTCTCAATCCATCAAAGAGCTTTCCTCTACTTTTGATTTCAGGCCCTACAGAGCTGTCCCACACCCTGCACCTCAGTTCGGTCGGTGCATCAGGACGATACGACAGAACAAGAGTCCACACTACCCAGTGCCGGTACCCAAGGTACCCTGCCGTTAGTGTCAGAAACTGGATGAAAAAGAACTCGTAGAAGTCTATCTCCTACTTCGTCTCATAGCTCTCATTGATCGACTTACAGAGAGAGTAATTATCGTTCTCATTCGGGAGACGGGTCTTAGGATCTGTACTCTGACCCCCGACCTAGACACCTCTCTGGACCAGGATACCTGGGATACACCGGCCATAATTCAGGATCTCATCACAGCGGTCAACCAATCGCTTGATGTACAGGATCCCCCTTCTGAAACTCTGACCATGTCATCTTGTTTAAGAGGTTAAAACGCCCAAAAAAATTATTTTGCCGCTCACCCAGAATTTCAAGAAATTTTACAAAAGCATACTTCACCCCAGAGGTATAGTCGTTCTCCCCTATTTAGACAATCTCCTAGTCAAGGCACCTTCCTTCCACGCTTGCGAAGAAAGCATTCATATCAAGGTAGATAGCCTCAGACGCCTAGGATGGCTAGTGAACCTGCAAAAATTGTCTCCAGTCCCATGTCAATCGATCACCTTCCTGGGAATGACCTTCAATACCTACCGTGGATTGGTGATTCTCCCTCAGGACAAGACCCATACTCTACAACAGGGAGTTCGTACCCTCCGTCGCCCCTCTCCTCATTCTCTCTGGTTCGGGATGAGAGTTCTCTGCAAGATTGTGGCAACAATGGATTCAGTACCCTTCGCCCAATTCCATCTACGACCTCTCCAAAGGGCTATTCTCACAGCCTGGGACAGGAGTCCGTTCACCCTAGACAAGAAGTTCCTCTTATCCGCAACAACAAAACTATCTCTCCACTGGTGGCTGAAGATGAAATCCCTGAGATCCTTCTTACCATCACACTGGGAGGTGCTAACCACTGATGCCAGCCTTATAGGCTGGGGCGCTGTTGACCGTCAGCATACGGCACAAGGCAGGTGATCCCGTCAAGAATCCACACTTCCCATCAACCTCTTGGAGATTCGGACTATGTTTCTGGCTCTATAGTCATTCCATCATCTACTGGTGGGTCGTGACATCAGGCCCAGTCGGACAATGCCACAGCAGTCGCATATCTCAATCATCAGGGAGGTACCCGCAGTCAGCGGGCGATGCTCAAGACAGAGCCCATACTCCACTGGGGCGAGTTGACCCACTCGGTACTGTCAGCAGTATATTTTTCGGGAGTTGACAACTGGGCGGCAGACTTCCTCAGTTGTCAAGGCATCGCGTCAGGAGAGTGGACTCTACACCCCAAAGTCTTCCAACAGATCTGCAATCGCTGGGGACTCCGGACGTGGATCTCATGGTGTCACGCCTGAATGCCAAGGTACCCCAGTTCATGGCCTGATCTCACGTTCCACAGTCGGTGGGGGCGTACGCCCTGCTCCAACCCTGGACTCAGTTTTGCCTTCCCTACATATTTCCTCCTTTGCCTCTCATTCCCAGAGTCATACGAAAGATCAAGACTGAGGGGATCCCAGTCATACTGGTAGCACCTGATTGGCCCAGATGTCCTTGGTACACCATCCTTGTTCAACTCGTCGCAGACGCCCCTTAGCGCCTACCGGACCGTTCGGACCTACTCACTCGTCGGCCCTGAATTTGATGTGGCCTTTGAGACCTGGGTTCTAACTCAGGTCGGGTTTTTCCCAGAGGTCATCTCTACCATGATTAGAGCAAGAAAGCCTGCTTCGGCTCGCATCTACTATCGAACCTGGAAAATCTTCTTTGACTGGTGCGCTGCACGGAACTATTCGCCTCTACGGCTTTCCCTTCCAGTGATTCTGAGTTTTCTTCTATCTGGATTAGACGCTGGCCTTTCTCTCGGGTCCCTGTCAATGCTTTTTCAGTGAAGACTTGCGCTTAAGCCTCAAGTCAAGACTTTTTTTCCAGGGGGTCTCCTGTCTAGCGCCACCCTACAGGCGACCTTTAAGAGCATGGGATCTTAACCTGGTCCTGGATGCTCCCCAAAAACCTCAGAGCCCCTCAAGGAGGTCCCTCTTCGACTTCTGTCTCAGAAAGTTGTTTTTCTGGTGGCGATCTGCCGTGTTTCTGAACTGGCAGCTCTTTCATGTAAAGCACCCTTCCTAATTTTTCATCAGGAGAAGGTAGTTCTCCGCCCTGAACCATCATTTCTACCTAAGGTGGTTTCCTCATTTCACTTAAATGAGGAAATCTCACTTCCATCTTTTTGCCCAGCTCCAGTGCACCGTGTGGAAACGTCTCTGCACACCCTGGATCTGGTTCGAGCTCTCTGATATCATGTCTCTAGGATGGCGTCCTTCAGAAAGTTTGATGTCTTAGTCGTCCTACCGGAGGGTCATCGAGGCATGCCAGCCTCCAAAGCCACCTTGGCCATATAGATTTAGACGATTGAAGAAGTTTATAAATTGCGCACCTTGCCCGTTACTGTGGGCTTAAAAGCTCACTCTACTCGTTCAGTCGGGGCATCCTGGGCTCTTCGGCGCCATTCCTCCACCGAGCAAGTATGCAAAGCGGCTACCTGGACCAGTCTTCACACATTTGTGAAGCACTACAGGATCCACACTCAGTCTTCGGCAGATGCCAGTCTGGGTAGATGTATCCTGCAGGTTGCGGTAGCCCACATGAGGGTACATGTCTTTCATAGACCTTCTCGATTATCTGTACCCACCCAGCGACTGCTTTAGGACTTCCGACGGTCTTGTGTCCCCCAATGAAGCGATGGAGAAAAGGAGATTTTTGCGTACTCACCGTAAAATCCTTTTCTTTGAGCCTCTAATTGGGGGACACAGCTCCCTCCCTGTTGCCCTGTTTCGGGCCATTGTTTCATGTTATGGTTCATTGAGTTCTCGATTGTTGCCTTCTTAAAGGGTTATGTTTAGATCTCCTACTGCTTGTCTCAAGACTGGTTCGGCTTGTACCAGCCAGGGTGTATATACTGCAGGGGAGGAGCTTCTTTGTATATCTTTCAGATTCTCCTTAGTGTCGCCTCCTAGTGGACAGCAGCAGAACGCCTACGGTCCTGTGTCCCCCAATTAGAGGCTCAGAGAAAAGGATTTTATGGTGAGTACACAATCTTCTTTTTCCTCCTAAAGTTGTTTCTACCGTCTGTAGGTGTCAAATAGTGTAATGATCCTAAGATCGAAAAGGAAGCTGATTCCTACTCACTAATGTCATTCGATGTTTAATTATATATGTTACTCCTTGTTTGGCCTTTTTGAGGGTCAAAATAAAGGTTAGGCGTCATCCAATTATTATTATTATTATTATTATTATTATTATTTATTTATATAGCGCCATTGGGTTCCATGGCGCTTTACATCCAATGGGGTATCTAACCGGATGGATTAGGAATGGTATTTAAGTATTCACTTCTCTTGGTCTCTCCCCAAATCTTGCTCTAATAGAGTCCTCACCACCTCTTGAAATGACAATTTACATATTTCCTAGAGGAGCATTGAGGCTATAAGTCTCCTTATCTTATCTGTCTCCTTATGCTGGCAGGTAGATTTTCTGATCATCATAATGGGAGACCCAGACAATGGGGTTTAGGGCACTGCCCTCCGGAGGCCACACTAGGTACTACAAGAACTGTAGACACCGCCCCCTCCGCTTATAAACCCCTACCGCAGGGAACATCCTCAGTTTTAAACTTAGTGTGCTCGGAGGTACCACACGCTTTGCTTGCACTCATCGCATTCTCACAGCTTACGTGATGGCGTATGAAGACAAGGTAAAGAAGGTCCCAGTCAGGGACCTCCGGCAGTCTCCCTGTTTACCTTCGGGGAACATGCAGGTTGAGGTACCGGAGGGCCTAGTGCCTGGGCACACTGTGTCTCCCGGTACGCTGCCGTGCTCCTTCCCATCCCTCCTGGGGGCTCTGAGAAGTGGGAGATAGGAGCCTTGCACAGCTCCGCTCCGTCCGAGGCCTCCCTAAATGGTGCTTACAGACCGGACTGGAGTCAGCTCTGTCCGAGGCCTCCCTAAATGGTGCTTACAGACCGGACTAGAGCCAGCCCAGTCCGAGGCCTCCCTAAATGGTGCTTACAGACCGGACTGGTGCTGAACCCCCGTCCGAGGCCTCCCATGATATGGTGCTTACAGACCGGACCGGCACTGAGATACTCCGGTGTCTCCGGTGTGCCTGGGGGTAGTGTCTGACACTGATGTGTTTATGACACTCAGACCGCGCGTTGCCTTAGGGTCCGCGGTTCTGGCGGTGTACCCTGTGCTGGGGTCACCCTGGCTGACCGCCCTGTGTGACACAGGGGCTGCGGCTGTGGGCTTCAGACTTTGTCTGTGAGCCCGGGTATTTATGTTTAATACCTCCCGCGCTGCGGGCTCCGGCGCTTACATTATTGTAATGGCGGCCGGGAGAGCTGTGGAGCGGCCCATGTGACCTGGATGGGCGTGTGTGTGTGCTTCCCGCGTGTTTCGGCCCCGCCCTCTGCTTCTACAGCGGCGGCCATCTTTTCCCCTCACTTTCCTGCTGGGATCGTTGGAGACTGCTCTGCTGCACTCCAGGGGAGACCAGGTTTTCTTTCCTCGCGGAGGCCACACACACACCGCTCCCTTCACCACCGCTGTGCAGCGGTCGGTAAGCCACCGGTTTCCGGTGAAGTTTCTCCTGTGTTGATATTCCTCTACCGTGGGTATGTCCTCAGGGAAGAAAGGTGCTGCTAAGGCAGCCAGTACCACACCTGTCTGTGCTACATGCAATGGGACACTGGTGGAGGGGTCCTGCAATAATTGCGGACGCCCAGACGCCCGGACTGTCACTGCTGAGTCAGCAGCTCCGGTGCTTTACCCTGAGGTTCAAGTGATCCCAGGGCCATGGGAAAAACAAAGCGAGATTAATGCCTCTCTGTTATCCCAATTGTCCTCCATGTCGCAATCCCTGGAGGCACTAACAAGGAGACTGGATGCTCCAGCTACTCCTTCAAGCTACCCCCGGGTGTCTCCATCTTCCACCGTGAGACCCCTTAAGCGGGCTCGCCGTGATGATTCACCCGAGCTCCAGATCCTCTCTGAGGAGGATCGTCACTCTGAGGGTGACGAGGATGATGGGGGTTCAACTCTTGGGTCGGTGTCTGAACCAGCTGAAGGGGTGGAGGATCTGGTGTCTTCCATCAACGAGACTTTACGTCTCGGGTTACCCCCTCAGGAGACAGCCGTTCACCCGAAGGAGGTCTACCAGTGGTTACGACCTGAGGCTAGACCGTGTGGTTCCTTTTTGGACCACACTAATTTTGAAAGGGTGGTTAGAGCTCCCAGGGTACACCCTGGACGGCGTTATGTCCGCAAATCCAAGGACAACCGCTTTCCCTTTCCTCAGGAGGTGCTTCAGGAGTGGTCGCAGTCCCCGAAAGTGGACGCTTCCATGACCAGGATTGCTGCACGCTCCCTATTCTCTGCCTCTGATAGCTCCTCACTGAAGGATGCGACAGACAGACAGGTCGAACAACTCGCCAAGTCGTCTTATGAGGCTGTGGGGTCTTCATTTGCCCCGAGTTTTGCTGCGGTCTGGACTCTGCAGGCGATCACATCCTGTCTGGATGGGATTGCTGACCTGGCAGGTTTTAACTCTGAAGTCCTGGCACTTACAGAGAGGGCAAAGGCCTATGCAGATTATGCTAGGACGGCGTCCCTGGAGACTGCCACTCGCTCGGCTGTGGCTTCGGCCAATGCGATAGCGATCCGCAGATTGTTGTGGCTGCGTCTATGGGACTCAGATGCCACGTCAAAGAAGATTCTGCAGAATCTTCCTTTCTCTGGTGACAGGCTGTTTGGTGCCGAGCTGGACAAGTTGATCAAAGACTCTACGGAGTCCAAGATCCCACAGAATAGACCTAAACCTAGGTATACTGTGAAAAGGAACCCTAAACAGTGGTCCTTTCGTACCAGCTCACAGCCGTCAGCGTCTTCCGCTCGTGCGGACCGTGGGGCCAAGCCCTCTCAGCAATGGCGCCCCAAGAGTCGCCAGAAGAAGTCGGCAGGTACAACAGCTGCCGCTCCCAAGCCCACCTCAGCATGACTCGCTCTCTCTTCCTGCCTCCCCACAGGTTGGAGGTCGCCTGTCTCAATTTCAAGACAAATGGCGACTCCACATCCAAGATCAGTGGGTTCGAGACGTAGTCTCCAGAGGATACAGGATAGAGCTGTCGTCACAACCCAACACCGATTCCATCGGTCTGTCCCATCTCCAGAAAAGGCTCAGGCTTTTTATCTGGTCTTGGAGGGACTCCGCAGAGACGGAGTGGTGGTCCCAGTGCCCACTGGGGAGAGGTTCAGGGGTTTCTACTCCAACCTCTTTATCGTCCCGAAGAAGGACGGCTCCTTCCGCCCGGTTCTGGACCTCAAGCTGTTCAACCGCCATGTGTTGGTTCGGAAGTTCCGCATGGAATCCCTGCGCTCCGTGATCGCGGCTGTGTCGCAGGGCGACTTCCTGGCGTCCATAGACATTCGCGACGCTTACCTTCACATACCCATTGCACCGTCTCATCAACGATGGTTGAGATTCGCGGTGGGGGAGGAGCACTTCCAATTCGTGGCGCTGCCCTTCGGGTTGGCCTCGGCTCCCCGGGTGTTCACGAAAGTGATGGCATCAATGATGGCCTTACTGCATGCGCAGGGACACGCCGTCATTCCTTATTTGGACGACCTACTGGTCAGAGCGCCATCGGAACACCTGTGTCAGCGAAGCCTGCAGGCGACCATGCAGTCTCTGGAGCAGTTCGGGTGGCTTCTCAACATCCAGAAGTCCACCCTGGTTCCAACCCAGTCACTGACGTACCTGGGCATGGAATTCCACACGGACTCTGCTCTAGTGTCCCTACCACGAGCCAAACAACTGGCCATCCAGTCGGGAGTACGCGATCTCCTCGAATCGCCTCATTCATCCCTACGGGTATTGATGAAGATGGTGGGACGCATGGTGGCAGCAATAGAGGCGGTGCCCTTCGCACAGTTTCGCCTCCGTCCTCTGCAACTGGAAATCCTCCAGAGGTGGGACAAGAGGACGTCCTCTCTGAATCAGCTGGTGGTCCTCTCCCAGCCGACCAGGGATGCTCTGCAGTGGTGGCTTCAGCCGAGTCACTTATCAAAGGGACGATCCTTCCTGAAGCCATCGTGGTTAGTGGTGACCACCGACGCCAGCCTGAAGGGCTGGGGCGCGGTGTTTTTACACCACAGAGCTCAAGGTCTCTGGACACGTGCAGAGACGACGTTGCAGATCAACGTGCTGGAGCTCAGGGCGGTCTATCTGGCTCTCCTGGCCTTTCGGGTGTTCCTATCCGGACAACCAATTCGGGTTCAGTCCGACAATGCGACGACTGTCGCCTATATAAACCACCAAGGAGGAACCAGGAGTGCACAGGCTCTAGCGGAAGTCCACCGCATTCTATCATGGGTGGAAGCCAACAACTGCTTGATTTCCGCAGTCTACATCCCAGGTGTCGAGAATTGGGAAGCAGATTACCTGAGCCGACAGGGGATGGACGCCGGAGAATGGTCTCTCCATCCGGACGTCTTCCGGGACATCTGCATCAGATGGGGGACCCCGGATGTGGATCTGATGGCCTCCCGGCTGAATCATCAGGTGCCACAATACATGGCGAGATCGTGGGACCCTCAGTCTCTGGGGGCAGATGCTCTAGTCCTGAGTTGGTCAGATTTTCGCCTGCCATATGTTTTCCCGCCCCTGGCGCTGATGCCCAAGGTCCTGTGGAAAATCAAGACGGAATGTCACACAGCCATTCTAGTGGCTCCGGATTGGCCGAGGAGGTCCTGGTATCCGGATCTGTGGCAACTGTCCGGCGGACGCCGGTGGGCTCTTCCAGACCGCGCAGATCTTCTCGCGCAGGGCCCCTTCTTCCGCCCCAATTCCAGGGCCCTCAGATTGACTGCATGGCTCTTGAGGCCTGGCTCTTAACATCCAGGGGTTTCTCTCCTGCGGTTGTTTCCACCATGAACAGAGCTAGACGGCCCACGTCACGGAAGATTTACCACAGAACGTGGAAAGTCTTTTTCGCCTGGTGCTCCTCTGGGGGACATGTACCTTGGCCCTTGTCGATCCCGACCCTATTGGCTTTTTTGCAGTCAGGTTCGGAGTTGGGCCTTTCCCTCAGTTCTCTGAAGGGTCAGGTATCAGCGCTGTCTGTATTGTTCGACAGGCGCTTGGCGCTCCTCCCAAAGGTTCGTCAATTTCTCCAAGGGGTGTCTCGAGTGGTTCCGCCGTATAGGCGGCCTCTGGACCCTTGGGATCTCAACATGGTCTTGGCGGCTTTGCAGAAACCACCTTTTGAGCCATTGAGAGAAGTCTCTCTTTCTTACTTGTCACAGAAAGTGGCTTTTCTGGTGGCTATTACGTCCCTGAGACGGGTCTCTGAACTGGCGGCACTATCGTGCAAGTCACCCTTTCTGGTGGTTCACCAAGACAAAGTGGTGTTACGCCCGCGGGCGGAATTCCTGCCAAAAGTGGTTTCCACTTTTCATTTGAACCAGGAGATTGTGCTCCCATCATTTTGTCCCGCTCCTGTTCATCAGATTGAACGCGACCTCCATACTCTGGACCTCGTACGGGCTGTACGCATTTATGTGTCCAGAACTGCCTCCTTCCGGAGTTCGGACTCCTTGTTCGTACTTACGGCAGGTCGCTGTAAGGGGTCAGCGGCGTCAAAATCTACCTTGGCCAGATGGATCAAGGCACCCATTCAAGAGGCTTACCGGTCTTCTGGTTTGCCTCTCCCGGTAGGCTTGAAGGCACACTCGACAAGAGCTGTCGGTGCCTCCTGGGCCTTGCGACATCGCGCCTCTGCTCTGCAGGTGTGTCAGGCGGCCACTTGGTCTAGCCTGCACACCTTCTCTAAGCATTATATGGTGCATGCCCATGCCTCTGCGGATGCAAGTTTGGGCAGGCGGGTCCTCCAGGCGGCGGTTGCCCACCTTTGACGGGGACCGCGTATGCAAACGTCTTTTGAGGAACTTTTTCCCGCCCTGGGGTATTGCTTTAGGACATCCCCATTGTCTGGGTCTCCCATTATGATGATCAGAAAAAAGAGAATTTTGTTTACGTACCGTAAATTCTTTTTTCTTGAATCATCAATGGGAGACCCAGCACCCACCCAGTGTTCCGTTGTATGTTACGGCTGATCTGTCCCCTGTTGGGGCAGTTTATCCGGGTTGTTGACCCGTCTGTTCACGGTGTCTTCCCGAGGTTTCGGGTGTGGTTTTCTGTTGTCTCCTCGCAGCTTATGGACCAAACTGAGGATGTTCCCTGCGGTAGGGGTTTATAAGCGGAGGGGGCGGTGTCTACAGTTCTTGTAGTACCTAGTGTGGCCTCCGGAGGGCAGTGCCCTAAACCCCATTGTCTGGGTCTCCCATTGATGATTCAAGAAAAAAGAATTTACGGTACGTAAACAAAATTCTCTTTTTCTCTCCATAAGGTAGAAAGCTTTTAAATCTGTAGGATTACTGTCGGTGTCCTCTTTGATTCTGTTGTGGTGTCTGGACAGTCAATTTATTGGTTAGTAATCATCATGCATATGTCCTATTAATAAAGGAAATAGGGAGGGTTGGTATGTCTGTGCTCACGTCTTGTCAATGGACCAGTTCTTTGGAGGACACATACGATTTGATGTCAGCAGAGGAATTTCACTAAAGTCGCCGATAGAGTTATGATGGATTGACAACGCAACTTATGGATTTATATTCCTTGTATCTAATAGTTTTTATTAACACAAACACAATTATTCTTAGGTTACAGAAATGCTCAGCGGAACCACAAAATATTTGCTGCTCTTCAACGAGGGAGACCCCCTGAAGTGCCTATCAATATGAAGAAACCTCCAAATATTGGTACATTGTGTTGGGTGGATGCTTTTTTTTTTTTTTTCTTTGCTCATATTAGTACACTTTATAACTGTGTTTTGTGCATTTCAGTGAATGTTCACCATGGCAAACACTTGACTGGGGCTGTGTGCTTCAACTCTGCGTTCCCAGTTACCTTGTACCAGCAGATAAAGATGCACAGGAGGATTCTCGGCCACCTCTCCTCTGTGTACTGCGTGGCTTTTGATCGCACTGGTCAAAGGATTATCACTGTAAGTAGATTGCAGTTAGGCGAGAATTGTGTATTGAGATTTGCCTCCTCTGCATGTCTACTGAATAAAACTGGGATATATGTCATGATCTACGATGATCTAAACGCAGTGGAACCTACAGAGTTTCCAGATCCAGTGGCCGTAATATGGTCGTTATAAATGAAAAGGCCACATTGTCATGGATCTTACGTTTTTGCAGCTATTTCTAAGAAGGTACAGGGTTAAAGCAATGTAATGACTTAAAGGGTTTGCCTGTAGAGAACCATTTTTTCCTTAATAGGTTAAAAATGTGTTAAGAGCACACAAAATATCCATGCTCACCTTCACAATGCCCTGTTTTCCCCTTTCCTGTGCTGTTGAACAGCAGGGGATCTGTGAGGATCTTATTTTTATTGTTTTTATTTCCTCTCCTCTTCAGATTTCATTTCTAGCTCATTAAGGAAAAATAGTTCTAAGAGAAACACTTTAACCGCTATCCCAACACTTGCAGTACATGTATGGTAAATGTTCAATGTGCTTGTATGGAGTCGGTTCAGAGCCAGCCATGGTGTGACCTTGTTTGGCGGTTGATTGCCAATCTCTACAGTCCTTATATAAAGTCCCCATACCCACCATCCTTGTGCCCCCTCCCTTACCATCTGTCCATCTGTAATAGGAAGAGATTTATTTTTGGTACTTTCTGTACTACTGAAACAGAGCAATAAATAGTTCACGTAATTAACCACTAAAACATTAAAAGCGTACCGATCTGCAGAATCATATTGCCTGATTATTTTGATTACCATACAGTGACCCCCATAAAACACTCAGACAACAATGGTGGAATTGGGTTTTCTCTATCACTTCACTGGGTGACACAGGATACCATGGGGTGTATGCTGCTGCTACTAAAAGGCGACACTAGGCTAAATAAAAGTAAGCTCCTCCCCGGCAGTATACACCCAGTCTGTCCGTGTGCCTGTAAGTTCGTCCCTAAAACAGTGCCACCTTTAGGACATGGTGTAAATTACAGTAAAACTGGAATGTAAAGAAGCCCATAGGTTTGTTTTTTAGTCAAAAACGACTGCACCACTTACAGGACTTCTGTGACAGTGGGCCGAGCACAACATCCAGGACACTGGTCGCAGCGCAGGAATTTATTATCATCTGTGCCTGGGTCCGCTCTGTCATATCCACAGGGCAGACCCATTCTGCTACTGCGGTCCTCAGCGTTCAGGGGAAAGAGAGCGCGCACAATGAAGATGGGTGAAGAGTGAGGGTGCGCAGGCGGATGGCGAGCATTAGTAGTGCCTTTGTGGCGCTGCGTTTAGTAGTGGGAGTAGGTGAACTAGCATATAATCGCACACGTTGTAGAATCACTTGATGGGTGGGGGAGGCACAGGAGGCAGGGTCACTGGCGGGGGCACAAATGGGGCGATGCTGCGGGTGGTGTGAGGTAGCGGCAATCCTGGTGATGCTGTTGGCTGTGAGAGGCTGGAGCTATCCCGGCGATGCCATGTGCATTACTAGGCAGGAGCCATTCCCACTGGTTGGATGGAAGTAAATGCTGATGGTGCAGGCTACAAATTAATGGCTCATGCACAGATTGACCTCTCGGATTAATGTTTTGTCAAAATCTGCCTTTGGCGCCACTGATCTTCCAGTTGCAGATTTATGGGAATTAGTGGCCAGAAGCAACATGTGCATCAGACGGCATTTCTTTGTAGCTTGCACTGCCAACATTTACTTTCATAAAACCACCGGGGATGGCTTCTGCAGCATCGCCGGGTGTGGCTCCTGCCTCGCGCCGCCCCAGCATCGCCGGTGTGGCTCCTGCCTCGCGCCGCCGCAGCCATCGCCGGGTGTGGCTCCTGCCTCGCGCCGCCCGCAGCCATCGCCGGGTGTGGCTCCTGCCTCGCGCCGCCCGCAGCCATCGCCGGGTGTGGCTCCTGCCTCGCGCCGCCCGCAGCCATCGCCGGGTGTGGCTCCTGCCTCGCGCCGCCCGCAGCCATCGCCGGGTGTGGCTCCTGCCTCGCGCCGCCCGCAGCCATCGCCGGGTGTGGCTCCTGCCTCGCGCCGCCCGCAGCCATCGCCGTGTGTCTGCCTCGTCGTCCGCCGCAGCCATCGCCGGTGTGTCCTGCCTCGCGCCGCCCGCAGCCATCGCCGGGTGTGGCTCCTGCCTCGCGCCGCCCCAGCCATCGCCGGTGTGGCTCCTGCTCGCGCCCCCCGCAGCCATCGCCGGGTGTGGCTCCTGCCTCGCGCCGCCCGCAGCCATCGCCGGGTGTGGCTCCTGCCTCGCGCCGCCCGCAGCCATCGCCGGGTGTGGCTCCTGCCTCGCGCCGCCCGCAGCCATCGCCGGGTGTGGCTCCTGCCTCGCGCCGCCCGCAGCCATCGCCGGGTGTGTGCTGCCTCACTGCCTTCTGCTCGGCCGCCTGCAGCCATCGCCGGGGGTTGTGGCATCGCGTGGGCCCCCGCGCCGCCCGCAGCCATCGCCGGGTGTGGCTGCTCCCCCCATGCGTCCCCTCGCGCCGCCCGCAGCCATCGCCGGGTGTGGCTCCTGCCTCCGGTGGCCCTGATCATTCGTACAGTTTATTCGCCCCTGTGAGCTATAACCGAATTATGAGACATACATACCATTTTACTTCCAGGTTTTTGGGAAGAAAATGTGTTTTATATTCTGAAAAATACGGTAAATTGCTCCAATCTTCTCCCTGACAGCAGCACAGCTCCTGCCCCAACGTGACCACTGATGGAGGGGCATGTGGCCAGACCTAGTCCAATCACGACATATTAAATCAGTGGGTATGCAATGCTCTGTAATATTGGTTGTTGGAGGCTGGGAATGGACACGTCTGGTCACATGCCTGTCCATCGGTAATTCTTTCTGCAGTATAGACCAGACAGACTGAAAAGATGAAGGATAACAAGAGTAGTGCAATGTACAAATTCAGATATCGGGCTGGATTTTCCCATAACATTACATTTGTAAACTCTCTGTAATAATGATGAAGTGACTGCTACTTGCTGCTTTTTGTACAAAATAAGTGCGAGCACTAGGGAGTTTGTTTAATAAATGAACACTTTATTGAACATATAAAGCAACAGACAATACACCGTTAAAAAATGAAGTGTTTTTGTGGATGAATCCAGATATGAACCACATAGAGGTAATTACACTCTCAGGGTAACACAGTATTGCACCTTATAATACCAAAGAAACCCCTTGAGAAAGCCTTGCGAAACAGTCGTAGGGGGGCCACAACTGAGGGCACTGACTGGACCAGGGAACAGCACAAACCTTATGGGTGAGTAAACCAGTGATTGAGTGATTGTGTCACCACTGATCCCCCCACAACAATGAATAAGACTAACTATTTGGTATTATAAGGTGCAATACTGTGTTACCCTGAGAGTGTAATTACCTCTATGTGGTTCATATCTGGATTCATCGACAAAAACACTTCATTTTTTAACGGTGTATTGTCTGTTGCTTTATATGTTCAATAAAGTGTTAATTTATGAAACATAAACTCCCTAGTGCTCGCACTTATTTTGTAGATTGATGGAGTGTTTCCTACATAGTCCTTCAAAACGTGCCCTCACAGTGGATGTTCTGTAACCATGAAACTGATTAATTTGTTATGGCATGATATGGTTTTGAAGTTTTTTCCAAGTTTTTTCTACTTGCTGCTTTTTGTGACTGTTGTGCCGGGGAGAAGGTTCACTGTGCCAGGGGGTAGACCGTTTCAGTTGATCACATCTGTGTTTCCACCTGTTCTCCTCACCTCTTCTTCCTGTAAACTCAGTGTAATTATGTAAAATGTGCTCCAGCTGCTCCTGTTAGATGACATTTCATGCCTCTTACTATTCTGTTGGTCTCCCCCCTCAGGGCTCAGATGACTGCTTGGTGAAGATCTGGTCTGCACTCGATGGACGGCTTCTAGCCACACTAAGGGGGCACTCGGCCGAAATCTCTGAACTTACTGTGAACTATGAAAACACCCTGATCGCTGCTGCAAGTTGTGAGAAGATCATCCGAGTGTGGTCTCTCCGTACCTGTGCGCCCATGGCGGTGCTGCAGGGCCACTCGGGGGCTGTTACCTCGTTACTCGTAAGCATCATGTTTCCCGTTGTAAAAGCTGCCTTTCATCCCATCACCCAAATTCTGTATTTTAGATTATAGAGATTGATTTCCGTGCTTCATCTACAGTATAATAATTGTGCGCTGAACTCTAAAAAGCAGTTGAAAACAAAAACAAACATGCTCAATTGCACACGTGGTTTATAACCAATTTTGCTGTAAATTCGCCAAACTTCTACATCATTATGTACTGTACTGAAACTTGTTCAGTTTGAACAGAGTCTTAAGCTTCAGGCTACATGCAATCTGTACCAGATTGTCTCACTAAATCAACGGGATCGGAGAAAGTTTTTTTACAGACCTATGTTCTCTGTGTAGCAATATTCTTAGGGTATCTACTGCCTTAGAGGAGCACCATACAATAACTCCATACATGCCCCCCACATAAACCCAGTCCATTGACCGTGACTCAGTAGTTAGCATTACGTAATGGCCCTGAGGTCTGGCGTACAGGACTGCAGCATCCATGAGGCGACATGAAGTGTCTGCCTCAGGCAGCGAACCCTGCTAGTAGACAGGGGGCGGCATCCGCAGGGGCGCCTGGTGGTAGCACGGCCCCCCTGCAGATGCCGCTCCCTCTCCTATAGTCCTGGCAGCCGCTGCGTTACGCCCACCCCCCTCTGCAGTGTGAGCTCACCTGTAAAACCGCACACTTACAGGACCCTGTGATGATGTCAATGGAGGGAAGGAGTTAAGGATCACATGATCAGCTCCTCCGTGTATACAGGCCTCCACTGTGCAGGATAAAGTGAAGAGGTGAAGTGAATGAGGTGAAGTTTGTGTGGGGTCAGGAGGGATTTACAGTGTGGATGTGGCAGTGCCGAGAGTGTACTAGGTGTATGAAGCGGAGCTGCGTGTGCACAGGTTGTATAGAGCAGAGCCGAGTGTGTATGGGGTGTGTGGAGCCAAGCGTGTATGGGGTGTGCGGAGCCGTGTGCGTACGGGGCGCGTTTAACAGTGGTAGCACCCCGTGGATGCTGCTCCCACTCCTATAGTTCCAGCCGCCTTTGCCGGCAGCATTCTTCTCCCGAGTCCCGGCTGCCGCTGTCCGCACTCTGCAGCTCAACACGGCGGGGCACGATGATGTCATCACTGAGAATCACTGTGCTGACACGTACAGAGCAGATGCTGAGGAGACCGGAGCAGCAAGAAGAGAGGTGAGTATTTAGTTTTCTTTTTGTTAATCAGTGAGTACACTGATGGGAAACTATGTAATGTGCAATATAATATAGGAGGGCAATGGGGGTCCATTGTACTATATGGAGGACTATGGGGATGCATTATACTATACGGAGGACTTATGGGAGTGCATTATACTATATGAAGACATGGAGGACTATGGGCACCGTTTAGCAGGTCTCCTCAGGCAGCAGAGAGGCTAGGTTCACCCCTGCTGGCAAATATCCCATCATAACATCTGTTTCCCCTGGGTTCTCCCGATTCCTCCCACAATCTAAAGACATAACTGATAGGCGATGTGGGTTAACATCATGGTCCCCAAAAATGTCCATGAAGTACTGTGAAATATATTGGCGAAATATATAAATAAGCATAATAATCCTAATTTCTTCTTTGATTTCTCTTTTCTAGTTCAGCCCTCTGGTCAAAGGTTCTACCCGATACTTGGTGTCTACCGGCGGAGATGCCATTGTCTGCTTATGGCAATGGGATGTAGATACCTTACAGTTCAAGTGTGTACCACCACATTATATGCAATTGTTTTATTATTTTTCTTCCTCTGCTTACATTTTTTTCCTTTATTAAATTCAGTGATCATCCCCTAAAATTCATTGAAAAGTCCGGACCTGGAGCTCAGATGCTCTGTTCTTCATGCAGTGCCGGTGAGCAGAGATTGTATGTGCCTGTGTAATGATGTTAGTGTTTAGCAGATGACTTGTCTGTTCCCACTTTGAAGGTGTGTCACTATCTATTTACAGCTGTGCATTTATAAGTCAGATTGTTAAAGGTATGGGTACCATTGAGGTTCCTGCCAGCAGTTTTGCTGCAAAGGAGCAACTGCTTTCAATCAGCTGCTGATCCTCTGCTCAAAATAAAAGTGCCATCCAACCTAGTAAGCCAGTGCAACATCACCCAGTTAGTGAATGAATGGAGAGATGGGCATGCGCAACCTCAGCTCTCACCATTAAATTATAAGTGTTGTGGAAATCTGCCTGGTATGAACACTGCCTAATTCTTCTACCCTCTCACTTGTGTGTTGCAGGTGGAATGTTTTTGGCGGTCGGTGGCAGTGATCATGCTATCAGACTCTATTATTTTGGAAATGAAAATCCTGAGAAAGTGTCAGAACTTGAAGACCATAATGTGAGTACCTATGCTTGGTTTGCAGTGCTTTAAGGCATCACTCCAGCATTTTTTATTCACCTTTTGAATGGTGCTTTAAATCTAAATCCCCTTCCTCCAGTCTTATACTCACCCTCCATCATATTCAGCTTTTTTTCTGTGCAGCTCCAATCCCATGGAGCCATCTTGTGTTTGTAACTTCTGACTGTCCAGAAGTTGCGTCGCAAGCTCCCAGTACAAGTCTGAGACCCAAAACAAGGTTAGAACAGGGCTTTCAAAGACTTATATTGAGTTGTTATCTCTGGCACACTCCATAAAACACTGGAGCTGCTGAAATCGCCGGAGACTGACCTGGAGCAGCGGTGATAGAAGATAAAGATGATGACTACAGGGACTTGGATTTAAAGCACCACGCAAAAGGTGAAATGTCGGGTCTGCCAACATTTTTAGGCTTCAGTCATAACCTATTGGTCCTTAATTGAGTTTCTTCAGTATTGTTCTATACAACTGCAAATATCTGAGTAAAATAGGCTAGTATATATCCTCTCGCTGTATATGTCAATAAACCAGGTCTAGCCCGGAGAGGTTTTTTTTTACTCTCGGAGACTAGTCTGGGTTCAGTAGATGTAGTTGCACACCCCTGGCCATGACTGACAATCCCCACAGTGTCCGTCAGTCAGAGGGCAAGATTGTGGCTACTGACTCCGGACAAGTGTCAGTGACTAAATGCCTCACCGGACTCATCCGTTCTCTTTGGCATACAGCAAGCTCATTTATAGATGTTCATTTTGCAATCTATTCAGTACTGGAATACCCGATTAAAAAAACTAAAAGGTCATGGGTCTAAAAGTGTTAGTGAACCCGACAGAATTCTCCTTAATCTGGTGCTATGAAAATGATAAAGCTAATGTAAAAAATATTCAACCATCGCAGCATTCCCTGCAGTCTCGCCTCATTGTCTTCTATTATTATTACATTCAAACCTGAGCAAAATCTAATCTGGTCTGTGAAGTAATATACAGGACTCCGGAACATGAGCGACTGTGCCAAATAGGGTTCCAAACCTTAGTACACACAGAAATCTTGTATGGGTTACATGTTTTTTTTTTTTTTTTTCAAAAACACATTATATAGTGTTTAATATATCCTTTGCCCTCCATAAACCTTTATTATAAGATAAAGACAATAGTGTGCTTACAGTAAAGATAGAGCCCTGGGCTTGTGCACCAGGGACATTAGTGCTGAGTGATCTCCCTGCTCCTCCGCCTGACACTCATTTGTATCTGTGATCTACTTGCTTTTTCTTGTTTGTAACAAAACTGTGTTTAAATTGCAGGATATAGTTGACAGCATTTTGTTTTCCTACAACACTGAAAGGTAGGTGATGGATATATCTATCATCTATGTATAAATATATAACTCTGAAAGTTACGTTGTTCCCTTAAACTGTGACCATATAACAAATATGCAGGGGGTGTATGGTGCAGGCTCAGAAATTGAGTCCACGACATACCTGGCAGGTGCACACTTTGTTGCATCTGCTCCTAATAGTCGGTGCTTGCTCTGATTGCTGCAGTTTAACTATTGACTGGAGGAGCTGCTCCTATTGTTACCCTGAGTGACGTTCTCAGGGTATTGATGGCTTACCATTACTACTAACTCGGTCCTACGAAGCCTGGCCAGTGGAGGACGTTTATATATTGCAATGTTGTAGTATTTGCATCATTAAGTAGTAAATGATCACCAGTTAAAATCCTCTTAAAAGCAAATGAATTTTGAAGAATATGGGAAAATTGATAAAGAAAAAAATTTAAAAAATGTTTAAATTGCGCTCCTTTTGGCTCTTCAAAAACAAATAAGAATGTTAGTGATATTGCTGAATGTGGATCTGTGCGTTATGACAATATTAAATTGTAAGTTTAAATGTCAGAAAGAGAATCTCCAATAAAAACTGCCCCTCAATGCAAAAAAAATAGTCCATTGATGGAGAGGGAAAAAAATCTCAGAAAATGGCAAAATAAAAGTACATTTTTAAATCACTAAAGAATAAAAGGAAAAAGTGTATGTTTGGCGTTATTGTAATCTACTGTTCTAAAGATTCCTAATGCAAGTCCTTTCTACACTCATGTCAATAATCTACTTATATAATCCGCAGTTGGGATTTCGGGCGTTGTAGCCGAATCCCAACATGCTTTGCGCGGGACTGCGAGTGATGACGCGCAGCGTCATCACGAGCCGCAGACCCGCACTACTCTAAAAAAAAAAAAAATCCTCACCTCTACCCGAGCCCGCGCTGTCTCCCCCGTCTTCTGCCGTGTTCCGCTAGGCTCCCGGTGGCTGTGCAGGCTCCCGGTGCCTGCAGTGATCTTCTATCTACTGAGAGTGAAGGACCTGTGGTGATGTCAGAGTCACGTGACACCAGCTTACTCCAGGCAAATCGCGGGTCACGTGACTCTGACATCACCACAGGTCCTTCACTCTCAGTAGATAGAAGATCACTGCAGGCACCGGGAGCCTGCACAGCCACCGGAGCCTAGCGGAACACGGCAGGAAGACGGCAGAACACGGCAGAAGACGGCGGGGGCTCGGGGTGAGGTGAGCATAATCTTTTTTTTTTTTTTTAACCCCTGCCTTGCACGAGCGCACCACAGACACCTGTATACTCCACCACCACACACGCCTGTACACTCTGCCACCACCACAGACGCCTGTATACTCCACCACCACACACGCCTGTACACTCTGCCACCACCACACACGCCTGTACACTCTGCCACCACCACACACGCCTGTACACTCTGCCACCACCACACAACACGCCTGTACACTCTGCCACCACCACACACGCCTGTACACTCTGCCACCACCACACACGCCTGTACACTCTGCCGCCACCACACACGCCTGTATACTCTGCGCGCCACCACACACGCCTGTACACTCTGCCGCCACACACACACGCCTGTACACTCTGCCGCCACCACACACGCCTGTACACTCTGCCGCCACCACACACGCCTGTACACTCTGCCGCCACCACACACGCCTGTACACTCTGCCGCCACCACACACACGCCTGTACACTCTGCCGCCACCACACACGCCTGTACACTCTGCCACCACCACACACGCCTGTACACTCTGCCACCACACCACACACGCCTGTACACTCTGCCACCACCACACACGCTGTACACTCTGCCCCACCACACACGCCTGTACACTCTGCCACCACCACACACGCCTGTACACTCTGCCACCACCACACACGCCTGTACACTCTGCCACCACCACACACGCCTGTACACTCTGCCCCACCACACACGCTGTACACTCTGCCCCACCACACACGCCTGTACACTCTGCCGCCACCACACACGCCTGTACACTCTGCCGCACCACCACACACGCCTGTACACTCTGCCGCCACCACACACAGCCTGTACACTCTGCCACCACCACACACGCCTGTACACTCTGCCACCACCACACACGCCTGTACACTCTGCCACCACCACACACACCTGTACACTCGCCACCACCACACACACCTGTACACTCTGCCACCACCACAGACGCCTGTATACTCTCTGCCGCCACCACCACACCTGCCTGTATACTCTGCCGCCACCAGCACAGACGCCTGTATACTCTGCCGCCACCAGCACAGACGCCTGTATACTCTGCCGCCACCACACATGACGCCTGTATACTCTGCCGCCACCAGCACAGACGCCTGTATACCTCTGCCACCACCACACATGCCTGTATACTCTGCCGCCACCAGCACAGACGCCTGTATACTCTGCCGCCACCACACACACGCCTGTACACTCTGCCCCGCCACCCTAACCTGCACCACACACCGCCTGTACACTCTCCTGCCACCACCACACACGCCTGTAATACTCTGCCACCACCACACACGCCTGTACACTCTGCCGCCACCACACATGCCTGTATACTCTGCCACCACCACACATGCCTGTACACTCTGCCACCACCACACACGCCTGTATACTCTGCCACCACCACACACGCCTGTATACTCTGCCACCACCACACACGCCTGTATACTCTGCCACCACCACACACACCTGTACACTCTGCCACCACCACAGACGCCTGTATACTCTGCCGCCACCACCACACCTGCCTGTATACTCTGCCGCCACCAGCACAGACGCCTGTATACTCTGCCGCCACCAGCACAGACGCCTGTATACTCTGCCGCCACCAGCACAGACGCCTGTATACTCTGCCGCCACCAGCACAGACGCCTGTATACTCTGCCGCCACCAGCACAGACGCCTGTATACTCTGCCGCCACCAGCACAGACGCCTGTATACTCTGCCGCCACCAGCACAGACGCCTGTATACTCTGCCGCCACCAGCACAGACGCCTGTATACTCTGCCGCCACCAGCACAGACGCCTGTATACTCTGCCACCACCACACATGCCTGTATACTCTGCCGCCACCAGCACAGACGCCTGTATACTCTGCCACCACCACACATGCCTGTATACTCTGCCGCCACCAGCACAGACGCCTGTACACTCTGCCGCCACCACCACACACGCCGGTATACTCTCCCACCACCACACACGCCTGTACACTCTGCCACCACCACACACGCCTGTACACTCTGCCGCCACCACCACACACGCCTGTACACTCTGCCACCACCACACACGCCTGTATACTCTGCCGCCACCAGCACAGACGCCTGTATACTCTGCCACCACCACACACGCCTGTATACTCTGCCACACCACCACACACACACCTGTATACTCTGCCACCACCACCACACACGCCTGTATACTCCACTAACCACAGACCCACCTGTATACTCTTCTACCCACAGAGCCGCCTGTATACTTTACTACCCACAGAGTCACCTGTATAATCTCCTACCCTCAGAGCCGTCTGTATATTCTGCTACCCACAGACCCGCCTGTATACTCTGCTACCCACAGAGCCCCCTGTATACTCTGCTACCCACTGGCCCGCCTGTATACACACAATTCATTTCACCCTGCTCCCGATGCAATTGCATCGGGCCTTTTTACTAGTGTTATAATATTAAAGTGAAAGTACAAAAAACTCCCACCTGATGGCTTTCCCCACTAATCTCAGGGATCAGGGTCCTAGAATCCCCGTGTTAATGGCACAGCTTTAGTCTTTTACTAACTGTCATAGATGCCACACTCACCCCCAGTGACGGGTGACAAGTTTCATCGGTGGCCCCCTGTAACAGCAGTAATTTCTTTTCAGGTTTGTAAGCGGAAGCAAAGATGGAACAGCACGAATATGGCGTCTAGAAGAGCAGGAGTGGAAAAGCATCGTACTTGACATGGATATGAGCCTAGATGACAGGTATTGTATTTGTCTTTACAGAATATTTTCCTATTCACCTTGAGAAGCAAAAATGGTTTCCTCAATAAAAGTAAAGAATTTGTGTCCTTGTCTTCTGTTTTAACACCTAAAGGTGTTTTCCCTGGTTACATTTTTTTACTCTATACATGCGTTTAGTAAAAAACAAAATAATCCTTGCTTACTCCTATGCATCTCCACCGCTGTCCTCAGTCATTTCTGCATCTGTGATGTCACCATTTAAGCACATGACTGCTGCAGCCAATCACTGGGGACAGCGGTCCGTGCTGACAACTAGGGGGGCCACAGGCAAGGTAAAACATATTGGTCCTGTTGTATGTATGCAGCCAAGCCAGTCAATTATTCTTTAAATTAAAAAGGTCTAGAGATACTCATCTGGTTTGAGGCAAGATTACAAAAAAAATTTGAATTTTTTTTCTAATAGGATTTGTGCAAACAAAGCAAAATGGTGACAAACTGGTGTTTTTACTGAATTGTAGAGAACAATAAAAAGTAGAATCATAGAAAAGTAAAGTTGGTGGGGAGGGGACCTCCTGGATCATCTGGTTCAATCCCCTGCTCAAAGCAGGATTCACTAAATCATCCCAGACAGGTGTCTGTCCAGCCTGTGTGTTAAGACTTCCATTGAAGGTGAACTCACCACCTCTCGTGGCTGCCTGTTCCACTCGTTGATCACCCTCAGAGTTTTTTTCAAATATTTAATTGTTACCTCTAATCCAGTTTCATCCCGTTGTTTCTAGTGCTTGGTCGACCTTGGTACTGCTGCGGCTGCTTACTTTGCTCATTTGTTATTAGAGGCAGGTGACGTCCTTCTCTGCATCTTCTTTCACTCTGTGCTGGATTGGGGAGGCCTGGGGCGATGTCAGTCATGGCGTCACGACGTGCCTGGACCGAGGTTTGCTCAGTGCAGAATGAAGGAATTTGCAGAAGCAAACACAGCTTACCATGAAAAACAGAACAGACTAGGGCTAGCATAGGAGGGGGAAAATACTACATTGGCGATCAAAATTAGAGAACACACAATTTCCTTAATGTTGAGGTTATGTGGTGTCCTATGTGAAAATATCCTAACATAAGAGTGATGGCAATGATGTGATATGAAGCACCAATTCCTCTCAGGCCCCGCCATTTCTGACCTCAGCCTTGCACCCTTTGAAGCTGAATGAATGAACTGCTTAGTGCAGAGGGGGGCAGGTGTGAGGTCAGAGGGGGGCAGGGCCTGAGAGGCATTGGTGCTTCATATCACATCAGTGGCGGCACAGGGGAAGGTGAGAGAGCGCGCACACGGACACAGCACTGAAAGCAGTCATGTCCTCAGCTACAAATTTCTCCTTCGCCTCATTGGGGGACACAGACCGTGGGTGTTATGCTGCTGTCCACTAGGAGGCGACACTAGGCAGAATCTGAAAAAGATTAACATTGGCTCCTCCTCTGCAGCATACACCCCTGGACAGGCACTGTCCTGACCAGTTTTTGCTTAGTGTCTAGGAGGCACACACAGATTTTTTTTAGTGCTCCTAAAAATTTTTTTCTTTTTGAAGATCTTTTACTCAAGAAGAAGAAAAGTGGGTCTCTGATGAGACTCCCGGCATGGTCCCTCCTCGGCCCCCCACTGTTGGGGGTGCCTGGTTGAGGTCGACATTTTCCCCCCACATGCCGCTCCCTCCTCGGCCCCCCACTGTTGGGGACGCCGGGTTGAGGTTGAGACGACGATCCTCCCTCTCCATTTCCCCAACGTTGGGGTTCATGGGTTGAGAGTGAGGCGAAGGACAAGGCACCTGACGGTGGAGCAGCATCCCTCCCTAAATGCCCCTTTGGGGTTCATTTAGGTCGAGACACCCCAGGTAGAGCCTCTGGTGCAGCAGCTTAGTTCTGCTACATGCACCCTGGAGTCATCAGCTCTGCTGACAAACTCCTTTTCACCTTCTGATGCGGCGTGCCTGCCGCAACAATCCAGGGTACACAGCTTGCTGTGTACTCCTGAGGGGTCGGGGGACCAGCACTGGGGGCAGCCAGCACTGGCAGGGACACAGCTTGCCTGTGTCCCTGCAGCAGCCAGCACTAAGGGCTGCATTTATGGTGGAGCAGAGGACCCAGCACTCTGGGTCCTCTGCAGGGGCCCGCACTAACCCACCGCTGCCTGCCCCGGGGGTCCGGTGGGGTCCAGACCAGTTCCGGACCCCCCCCCGGACTTCCGCGCCGCTCTGGAGCCTTTTCCGGCCTCACAGAACTAATTTAGGCCGCGGCTTCGGCCTACGCCGAGGCCGCCGCCTTCGGCACGCCCCCCGGCCCGCCCCCCGGATGACGAGAATGACGCGGCCAGCGTCATAGCAGGGGGCGGACCGCGTCTCCTGAGCGCGATTCCTACAGAATCGCGCGGTTTTGCAGCGCTCCGCCCCCCTTCTTCCTCCTCTCTCCGGACGCCATTACATGCCTCGTGGTGGAGGCAGAGCGGCACCAGCAGCAGCACAGCAGCTGCACAGTCTCCGGGGGGCACAGACAGACGCTGGACACTGGTTGCTGACACACAGGTGGTGGTAAGTTGCCAGCAGAGGTCTTCTATCTCCTCTGCTGGAACTCTTCTCTCCAGGGCACCCCTGCACAGGCTACTCTCCCCAGGGCACCCCTGCACAGGCTACTCTCCCCAGGGCACCCCTGCACAGCACTATTCTCTCCAGGGTACCCCTGCACAGGCTCCTGTATATACCACTATGCCGGGCTCAAGGAACAAGAGGACCAGGGCCCACACAGCCTACTATTCCTTATGCACAGCCTGTCAGAAGCCTCTACCCAGTAGACATACGTCCCCGCACTGCCGGGACTGCGCCAAAACTGCGGTGCCGGTGTCCCCAGCCGTTACGGATGCGTCATCTGCCATGCCGGAATGGGCCACTTTTCTGTCCCAATCCATCTCACAATCCATGGCACAATCCATGGACAGGCTGTCCTCTACATTGCTTTCAGCTATGCAGAGTCACACTTCATCCCAGACCGCTGCTCAACAAAGCGGACACTCGGAACGCGGGCGCACTGAACTAATGTCCACCTCTAGGGCAGGACGGAAACGACCGCATAGGTCAGGCTCTCCAGGGCCTACTCATGCTTCAGGGCCTACTCATACTTCACGGTCATCTCCAAGGGAGAGTCGCCGTGCCTCCAGGTCGCCGGAACCGTCCCCTGATAGGGAGGATCACAGAAGGTCCAGGTCACCCCCTCCTAGAGAGGACCGCAGCGATACGCAGGAGTCCGAAGGACTCTGTGACTCCAGCTCAGATCTGGATCCAGATGGGTCCCTAGATCTAACCCAGCCAGACACTGATGTATTGGTTGAGGACGTAATCACCTCCATCAACCAGGTGCTGAAGATATCTGAACCTCCTCCAGATGCCCCAGAGCACGAGATCGCATTCCAGAGGACTAAGAGGCCCCCTAAATATTTCTCCGATCACCCCGAGTTCAGGGCGATTCTCAAAAACCATCGCTCACACCCGGAGAAGAGATTCGGCAACCGTAAGGCACTGGAGAGGCGTTACCCCTTCTTGCAGGAGGTAACGCAGACCTGGGC
Source organism: Allobates femoralis (assembly GCA_033576535.1). Lineage (NCBI taxonomy): Eukaryota > Metazoa > Chordata > Amphibia > Anura > Aromobatidae > Allobates > Allobates femoralis. The sequence goes on from JARQOC010000002.1 coordinate 28,760,475, forward strand.
AGATACGCCTGTAGTAGACCCTCCGGTATCCAGACTCGCAACACAGACGCTTCTTTCCCTGCCTGATAGCTCCTCCATAAAGGACGCGACGGACCGTCAGGTGGAACACATGGCCCGATCAATTTTCGAGGCCACAGGGTCTTCCCTGGCCCCGACATTCGCTATTGTGTGGGCAGCAAAGGCTATCATGGCCTGGACAACTAATTTATATGCCGGTCTCCATTCGGTTAACTCCGAGCTCGCTGACCAGGCGGTTCAAGCGTCAGTCGTGGCTGACTATATTTTACACGCAGCTATCGATTCCGCAAATTGTGCGGCAGTGGCTGCGTCAAACGCCATCATCATCAGGCGTGCGCTCTGGCTGCGGGAATGGAAGGCGGATGCAGTCTCAAAGAAGTCGCTTACCCACCTTCCATTTCTCAGCGGTCGTCTCTTTGGTGAAGAGCTTGATAAATTAATATCCAATGCCACAGGAGGGAAGAGTACTTCCCTACCTCAACAAAAACCGAAACGTTCCTATAACCGCCGTACCCAGGCACGATTCCGTTCCTTTCGGAATTCGTCTGGCTGGTCCGTTTCCCGCCCAGCGCAGACCCGTAGTCGTTCGCCGCGCAGGGAAGGTCCGAGGACTTCGCAAAGGGCGAACAAAACCTGGCAGTCTAGACCTGGCCAAAGCAAGTCCAAAGGACCCAAATCCCATAAATTCTCATCTTCATGACTCCTTATTTCCGGACGACGCCCCGCCAGTGGGCGGACGACTTTCCCACTTTCATCAAGTTTGGCTACCTATTATAAAAGACAGGTGGATCAGGGAACTGGTGTCGTCAGGTTACAAGATAGAGTTCATTTCCATCCCACCAAATCGATTCTTTCTTTCCGTACCTCCAAGGCTACCGTCCAAGGCTCGCGCCTTCTCCAAGGCGGTCAGATCACTTATCCAAGCCGGAGTGATTGTTCCGGTCCCACGTACCGAACGTTTTCAGGGGTTCTATTCCAACCTGTTCGTGGTCCCCAAAAAAGGGGGCAGTGTAAGACCTATTCTGGATCTCAAACAGCTAAACAAGTACGTGAGGGTACGACAATTTCGCATGGAGTCTCTCCGATCCATCATATCGTCTATGGAAGAAGGAGAATTTCTCGCCTCCATAGATATTCAGGATGCTTACCTGCATATTCCTATCGCCCCTGCCCACCAAAGGTTCCTCAGATTCGCAATCGGTCAGGCCCATTATCAGTTTGTGGCTCTCCCATTTGGACTCGCCACGGCTCCAAGAGTTTTTACCAAAGTCATGGCGGCTGCCATGACTATACTACACTCCAGAGGCGTAGTCATCATCCCATACTTGGACGATCTACTTATCAAGGCTCCCACCTTCAAGGACTGCGAACTCAGTGTCACCATCACGGTAGACACGCTAAGTCGCCTGGGTTGGTTGGTCAACCTAAAAAAGTCGTCCCCAATCCCAAGTCAGTCCCTCATTTTTCTGGGCATGGAATTCCACACTTCCAGGGGTCTGGTGCTCCTTCCCAAGGAGAAGGCACATGCTATCCAGATGGGAGTTCGCGCCCTTCTTCACCCGGCACCTCGATCCCTTCGTTTTGCCATGCGAGTTCTGGGCAGGATGGTTGCCGCAATAGAAGCAGTCCCCTTCGCTCAGCTTCACCTCCGGCCTCTCCAATTGGCCATACTCAAGTCCTGGGACAAGAGTCCTTTTTCCCTGGACAAGATGTTCCGCATATCCTCGACAGTCAAGCAATCCCTACACTGGTGGCTCCGTCCAGTATCTCTCTCCAAGGGGAGATCGTTCATCCCAGGCCACTGGAAGATTCTGACAACCGATGCCAGTCTCACAGGATGGGGCGCGGTGTACCGACACCACAGAGCGCAGGGGAAGTGGTCTCCATTGGAAGCCACCATGCCCATCAACGTCCTGGAGATTCGAGCCATCTTCCTGGCACTGCGGGCTTTCCAACATCTCCTAGTGAACTCTCATGTCAGGATACAATCCGACAATGCCACGGCCGTGGCTTATGTCAACCACCAGGGAGGAACCCGCAGTGTCCAAGCGATGCGGGAGGTATCGCACATCCTGCAATGGGCGGAATCCACGGGATCGACCCTGTCCGCCGTACACATCCCAGGAGTAGACAACTGGGAAGCAGACTTTCTCAGTCGCCAAGGAATAGACTCAGGAGAGTGGTCCCTGCATCCCGAGGTCTTTCGGCAAATTTGTCATCGCTGGGGGACTCCGGACGTGGATCTGATGGCATCACATCTCAATGCCAAGGTTCCCAACTTCATGGCCAGATCACACGACCCCCGGTCTCTCGGAGCGGATGCCCTAGTTCAGGACTGGACTCAATTTCAACTCCTGTACATCTTCCCACCTCTGCCTCTGATCCCCAGAGTAGTGCGAAAAATCAAACAGGAAGGGATTCCGGTCATCCTTATCGCCCCAGACTGGCCCAGACGCGCGTGGTATGCCGACGTCGTCCAACTCACGGCAGACGCCCCCTGGCGCCTCCCAGATCGGCCAGACCTCCTATCTCAGGGTCCGTTCTGCCACCAGAATTCACAGGCCCTGAATTTGACGGCGTGGCCCTTGAAACCTGGATTCTAACTCAAGCAGGGCTCTCACAAGATGTAATTCGCACTATGATCAGTGCGAGGAAACCTGCCTCTGCCAGAATTTACTACCGCACCTGGAAAGCCTTTTTTGCCTGGTGCGCATCTCGTGATCAGAATCCGTTTCCCTACTCGCTGCCTAGACTTCTTGGATTCCTGCAATCAGGTCTGGAGGCCAAACTGTCCCTGGGCTCTCTTAAGAGCCAGGTCTCGGCCCTCTCCGTTCTTTTCCAGCGGAGAATTGCCCTAAAACCTCAAATCAGAACTTTTTTTCAAGGGGTTTCCCGTTTGGTTCCCCCCTACAGACGACCGCTGGATGCGTGGGATCTAAACTTGGTGCTGACGGCATTGCAAGAACCGCCTTTTGAGCCTCTCAAAGAGATCCCTCTCCGCCTTCTATCCCAGAAGGTGGTGTTTCTAGTGGCTATTACCTCCCTTCGGAGGGTGTCCGAGCTCACAGCGCTCTCCGGCAGGCCTCCATTCCTAGCCTTTCACCAGGATAAGGTAGTTCTACGTACGGTTCCTTCCTTTCTTCCGAAGGTGGTTTCCTCTTTTCACATCAATGAGGAACTATCTTTACCGTCCCTTTGTCCTGCTCCGGTTCATAGGTTTGAGAAGGCTCTGCATACGCTGGACCTTGTGAGGGCTTTGCGTATTTATATCTCTAGAACAGCCCCCTTTAGGAAGTCGGACTCTCTTTTCCTTCTTCCTGAAGGCAGCCGCAAGGGCTTCTCAGCTTCAAAGGCTACGCTTGCCAGATGGATCAGAGCCACAATTCAGGATGCCTACAGGCTCAAAAACTCGCCTCTTCCGGCCGGTATCAGAGCGCATTCTACCCGTGCGGTGGGGGCATCCTGGGCTATTCGGCATCAGGCTTCTGCCCAACAAGTGTGTAAAGCAGCCACCTGGACTAGCTTGCACACATTCACCAAACATTACATGGTCCATACCCAGTCTTCAGCGGATGCGAGCCTGGGTAGACGCGTCCTGCAGGCGGCAGTTGCCCACCTGTAGAATACTGTCTTTATATAACACTCGTTCCATTGCTTTTCCCACCCAGGGACTGCTTTGGGACGTCCCACGGTCTGTGTCCCCCAATGAGGCGAAGGAGAAAAGGAGATTTTTGTGTACTCACCGTAAAATCCTTTTCTCTTAGCCTCTAATTGGGGGACACAGCTCCCTCCCTGTTGGCCGTTGCGGCCTGTTTTGAGTTCTCTTGTTGTTTGAACTCGTGCATAGTTGCCTTCTTGCAGGCATGGTTTTTTGGATGTTATCACTGTTATGTAAATCCTCCTACTGCTTTAGCACAAAACTGGTCAGGACAGTGCCTGTCCAGGGGTGTATGCTGCAGAGGAGGAGCCAATGTTAATCTTTTTCAGATTCTGCCTAGTGTCGCCTCCTAGTGGACAGCAGCATAACACCCACGGTCTGTGTCCCCCAATTAGAGGCTAAGAGAAAAGGATTTTACGGTGAGTACACAAAAATCTCCTTTTCTCAGTGTCTAATGGTACCTTTACACGCCGCGACGGCAGGCTGGATACATCCCGCTACAGGCTACAAATGTAGCTTGTAGCGCCAATGTAGCCCGTCGTAGCGGCGTCTGAAGACGTGACGCTACAGCCGGCAACAGATGCATCTGTTTCCTAGGTCTGCTCGAAAACTGATGGCTACATCGCCGATGGTAGCGAGCTGTATCGGCGTGTAAAGAGGCAACGGAAGGGAACTTGGGACAGCCTGCGATGTAGCTGCAATGTAGCTAAGGCGTGACCCTGGCTCCGTGTTACCGCGCCCCATGTGCGATCATTGGTGGAAGCTGCTGCATGACGATTGGTAGTCGCTGCATAGGGAGGCATATTTAAAGGAGCTGACGAGTCACACTACACAATTGCTCGAGCGTGCTGTATTACTCAGCCTCCTGCGATGCCTGCCCAATCAGGTTGTTATTGCTTCGTCCTATCAGCGTACGGACGGCTCGTAATCCACAATTGTAGCACGCCTATGTGCTGGCCCTGCTGCACCAGGTCCGCCCATAGTAGCTGGTTATAGCGGTGTGTAAATGAGCTACAGCTGGCTACTTGAGACACCCGGCGATGTAGCTAGCTATAGATGTAGCGTGGCGTAGCGCATCTTGTGGCGGCGTGTAAAGGTGATGCGTTGACAGTTTGTAACCGTTTGAGCGTGCTCGTGCACGTGAAGTAGCGGGATGTATCCAGCCTGCCGTCGCGACGTGTAAAGGTACCTTTAGAGATGACCAGTGAATGCAATGCGGCAGTTCTATTGCAGATTACATAGGGCAATTGAGTGTGGAATGGCCGGGCATACAGTCTGGGCCCGACTTGTAGGAGATTGGGTGGAAATGACCAGCATTTACACCCAAGCTACAAAACCACCCCTGGTTGGTCTCCTCCAGATGCAAAATCGTGATATCTAGGTAATGCTGCAAAATAGTGATAGTTTGTAATTTACAAACTATCAACTTTTTTCAGCCTACATACACATGTAAATTAGACAAAAAGCCCGGACAACCCCTGTAAAAGTGGTAACATGTTCATTCTTTGGGTGGCTTTGTTTGGTAGATCAGCTTGAAGGTTTACTTGGCTTGAATGCTTAGATATTTTTCTTTCTCTCTCAGACCATCTAATATGTCGTATCCAAAGCCCAAGGTTCTCATGATAGCCTGGGATGTAATGGATAACTGCGTTGTGACTGCGAGCAGTGCTCACCTACTGAAGGTGTGGGATTCACATACTGGGCAGCTGCTGCATGTCCTGATGGTGAGTACCAGACAACACTGCTAACTCTAGTTATGCTGGTTGGAAGTGCAAAGCCTTAGTAACTGTCTGATTCGGGCCTTTTTTCTTTACATTTTTGCAGTTATAATTAAACTTTACTGTAAAGTCACTTTCTTATTTAATACATTAAAGGATAAAGGACTGTGGGTGTAAAAAAAAGTGATACCACTGCCCGTTGGGCCATACTCTCGCCTCAGACGCCAGACAAGTTTTGTTCTTGGAGCAATAGCAGAGCAAACAATGGTAGTAAAGTAGAGCAGAAACGAACAAAACTTTAATTGGAAAAACTATGCAAAGAAAGGTGTCTGACCCCTGATAACAAACACGGAAGGAATCAGCGGTTAGTCGAAGAGCTTTTCTCTTAAGGCTCTTTCACATCAGCGTTTTTGCTGATGTGTGGCAGATTTACCGCATCTGCCTTGGCCTGCCGCCTAATGGCTGCACTTGCGACGCCGATCCGGAAAGCCCCATGCATTGTCTGTGGGGCTTGTGGTCCAGTGCGGTTACACCGGATCCGGCACTTGCGGTCGCGAAGGGAAAAAAAGCTACAAGCAGCGTTTTCTTTTCGCGCCCGCAAGTGCCGAATCTGACACATCCGACAGAACCGCACTTGTCGAATCAGACAGCAAGCCCCATAGACAATGAATGGGGATTGCCGGATCGACTGCAAACATCAGCAAAACGCTGATGTGAAAGGGACCTTAGATCTGTAGGCTTCCATACTGACAGGAATACCACTGAAAAACGTTTGACTTTCACACAGCTTGACTTTCACACAGCTAGACCCCCCTACATTACTTGAGAAAAGGATACCAGCTATACATGTTATTGTACTTAAAACTCGTATAGAACATATTGAAAAAAGTTCTTTCTATGCAAATGGTTGAAAGATCAAAATTTAGTAAATACAAAAATTAACAAGGAATACTGTAATTTTCGCTTAATGAGATGCATCGGATTATAAAACACACCCCAAATTTGGTGAAGGAAAAGAGAAAGCAATGCCTAGTAGACCAACAACACAAAGCAATCACTGATCTCAGGGAGACCAGTCCAAGAAAACACTGCGGGCAGCTGACTAAAGCACTCAACACAGTGAATTCCTAGGCCCATTGCCCCCTGGGAATTATGAATATGCAAATAGTCTGTGGAGCCTCGTTTAGGAGTCTCAACACAGGACTAGCCAGATATCCCTCCAGGGTGTAAGAGCAACCCCATGGCTAGGTCCTTCCCTGGAGGGATATCTGGCTATGATTAATGAAAAAAAGAATTTTTTTGTGTGGGAATGTCATCTTAATTGCTCTGTTTGAGCTTTAAAATTTGCTATTGTAAAGCTGCTTTCACATCAGTGTTTTTCGCTAAATGCGTCAGAACCAGCAGATTTACCGGAACTGCCCAACGGCCGACTTGCGACACCAATCCGGCAAGCCCCATGCATTCTTTGAGGCTTACGGCAAATGTGTTTTTTGCCACAATCCAGCAAAGCCGGCAGTTGTGGCGGGCCAAAAAAAACTGCAGCTAGCAGTGTTTCCCCCCCCCCCTCCCCCCGTGCTGGATCCTGCAAACTGCACTTGCCGCACCTGACCGAACGCCCCATAGAGAATGCATGGGGCTTGCCGGATTGGTGCCGCAAGTCAGCCGTTATGTGGCAGATGCGGCGCAATCTGCTGGATCGGCCGGAAACATCAGCAAACCATTGATGTGAAAGGAGCCAAAAACAGGTTGATGTAAAACCATTATTTATGGCTGTGTAGTTTGTTTGCACTGATGATCCCAGCATTGACCTTATTTTAATCGTTATTTTCTGGTCATCATAATGGGAGACCCAGACAATGGGGTTTAGGGCACTGCCCTCCGGAGGTCACACTAGGTACTACAAGTTTGTAGACACCGCCCCCTCCGCTTATAAACCCCTACCGCAGGGAACATCCTCAGTTTTAAACTTAGTGTGCTCGGAGGATCACGCTTTGCTTGCACTTCACTGCATTCTCACAACTTACGTGATGGCGTCTGAAGACAAGGTAAAATGGTTCCGGTCGGGACCTGCGACAGCCTCCCCGCTCACCCTTGTGGAACACGCTGGTGGAGGTACCGGAGGGCCTAGAGCCTGGACACCTTGTGTTCTCCCGGTACGCTGTTGCGCTCCTTTCCATCCCCCTCTGGGGGGCTCTGGAGAGTGGGAGATGGGAGCCTTGCACAGCTCCGCTCCGTCCGAGGCCTCCCTAAATGGTGCTTACAGACCGGACTGGAGCCAGCCCAGTCCGAGGCCTCCCTAAATGGTGCTTACACTCCGGACTGGTGCTGAACCCCCGTCCGAGGCCTCCCTAAATGGTGCTTACAGACCGGACCGGCACTGAGGCACTCTGTGTCTCCTGTGTGCCTGGGGGTAGTGTCTGGCACTTTATGTGTCCTGACACTCAGACCGCGCGTTACTCTCGAGTCCGCGGATCTGGAGGTGTACCCCGTGCTGGGGTCACCCTGGCTGACCGCCCTGTGTGTCGCAGGGGCTGAGGCTGTAGGCTGCGGATGTGTATTGGTGCATGCAGTCTGTGTGATGTATTTCACATTACTTCCCGCGCTGCGGGCTCTGGCGCCTTAATACTGAGGCTGCTTGGAGGATAGGAAGCAGCCCATGCGGTGACGTCATCGATGGGCGTGTGTGTGTGCTTCCCGCGTGTTTTCGGCGCCGCCCACGGTTTCACTGTCGGCGGCCATCTTTACCCTCACTTCCCGGCTGGGATCTGTATGCAGCGTGCGTCTGCACTCCAGAGGAGACCGGAAACTCTCGCGGAGGTCACACACACACACACCGCTTCCTCCTACCGCTTCGCTGCGGTCGGTAAGCCACCGGGATTCCCGGTTTTGTCTGCACAATTAGGCTTATTTTCCCCTACTGTGGCGATGTCCTCAGTTAGGAAGCGTGCTGCTAAGGCGGCAGAGGCCACCATTACCTGTGCTACATGCAATGGGACTCTGGTGGAGGGGTCCTGCAATAACTGCGGACGCCCGGAGGTCCGGACGGACACTGCTGAAACAGCAGCTCCGGTGCTGTACCCTGAGGTGCAAGTGATCCCAGGGCCATGGGAAACTCAGAATAAGATCAATGAATCTCTGTTGTCCCAACTGTCCTCCATGTCGCAGTCCCTGGAGGCACTCAATAGGAGGCTGGAAAGCCCAGCTACTCCTTCCAGTTACCCCCGGGTGTCTCCCTCTTCTGCTGTGAGACCCCTTAAGCGGGCTCGTCGTGAGGATTCACCCGAGCTCCAGGCTCTCTCTGAGGAGGAGCGTTCCTCTGCTGGTGAAGAGGATGATGGGGGTTCAACTCTCGTGTCTGAACCACCAGACGGGGTGGAGGATTTGGTGTCCTCTATTAACGAGACCTTACGTCTCGTGACACCCCCTGAGGAGGTGACTGTACACCCGAAGGAGGTCTATCAATGGCTGCGGCCGGAGGCTAGACCAAGTGGCTCCTTTATGGACCACACTAACTTTGGAAGGGTGGTTAGAGCTCCCAGGTTACATCCTGGGCGGCGTTATGTCCGCAAACCCAAGGACAATCGCTTCCCCTTCCCCCAGGAGGTGCTACAGGAGTGGTCGCAGTCCCCGAAGGTGGACGCTTCCATGACCAGGATTGCTGCACGCTCCCTTTTCTCTGCCTCTGATAGCTCCTCGCTGAAGGATGCGACTGATAGACAGGTCGAGCAACTCGCCAAGTCTTCCTATGAGGCTGTGGGGTCTTCATTTGCCCCTAATTTTGCCACGGTCTGGACCTTACAAGCGATTACTACCTGCTTGGATGGTATCACTGACCTGGCAAGGTCCAGTCCAGAGGTCCTGGCGCTTACCGAAAGGGCAAGGGCCTATGCGGACTACGCCAGGACGGCGACTTTGGAAACTGCCACTCGCTCAGCTGTGGCTTCGGCCAACGCTATTGCGATTCGCAGGTTGTTGTGGCTGCGTCTTTGGGACTCAGATGCCACATCTAAGAAGATTTTGCAGAATCTTCCGTTCTCTGGTGACAGGCTTTTTGGTACCGAACTGGACAAACTGATAAAGGATTCTGCTGAGTCTAAGATCCCGCAGAATAAGCCTAAGCCATGGTATTCCGTTAAGAGGAACCCAAAGCAGTGGTCCTTTCGCTCCAGCTCACAGTCATCAGCACCGTCCGCTCGCACGGACCGAGGGGGCAAGCCCGCTTCTCAGTGGCGCTCTAAGAGTCGTCCAAAGAAGCCGGCGGGGGCAGCGGCTGCCGCCCCCAAACCCGCCTCCACATGACTCGCTCTCCCTTCCTGCCTCCCCACAGGTGGGGGGTCGCCTGTCTCGTTTTCAGGACAGGTGGCTACTTCACGTTCAAGATCAGTGGGTTCGAGACGTGGTCTCGCGAGGTTACAGGATAGAGCTGACGTCAAAGCCGATACCCCGATTCCATCGGTCGGTCCCATCCCCAGAAAAGGCTCAGGCCTTTCACCTGGTGTTGGAGGGTCTCCGCAGGGACGGAGTGGTGGTCCCGGTGCCTTCCGGGGAGAGGTTTCGGGGTTTTTACTCCAACCTCTTCATTGTCCCAAAGAAGGACGGATCCTTCCGCCCGGTTCTGGACCTAAAGTTGTTCAACCGTCACGTGTTGGTTCGGAAGTTCCGTATGGAATCACTGCGCTCCGTGATCGCAGCTGTGTCACAGGGGGACTTCCTAGCGTCCATAGATATTCGAGACGCTTATCTTCACGTGCCCATTGCATCGGCTCATCAGCGCTGGTTGAGATTTGCAGTGGGGGAAGAACACTTCCAATTTGTGGCGCTGCCGTTCGGGTTGGCCTCGGCACCGCGGGTGTTCACAAAAGTGATGGCCTCCATGATGGCTCTCCTGCACGTGCAGGGGCACGCCGTAATACCCTATCTGGACGACCTACTGGTCAGGGCGCCATCAGAACACCTTTGTCGGCAAAGCCTGGAGGTAACCATGAAGTCCCTGGAACAGTTCGGGTGGCTTATCAATATCCAGAAGTCGACCCTGGTTCCGACCCAGTCACTGACATATCTGGGCATGGACTTCCACACGGACTCGGCCCTAGTGTCTCTGCCACGAGTCAAACAGATGGCGATCCAATCAGGAGTGCAAGCAGTCCTCCTGTCACCACAATCATCCCTACGGATCTTGATGAAGCTGGTGGGGCGCATGGTAGCTGCAATAGAGGCAGTACCTTTTGCGCAGTTTCGCCTCCGTCCTCTCCAGCTGGAGATTCTTCGCAGATGGGACAAGAGGACGATCTCTCTGAATCGGCTGGTGACACTTTCCCAACCGACCAGGGATTCCCTGCAGTGGTGGCTCCAGCCACGCCATTTGTCACGGGGCCGGTCCTTCCTCAAACCGTCATGGTTAGTGGTGACCACCGACGCCAGTCTGACGGGCTGGGGTGCGGTGTTCTTACACCACAGGGCTCAAGGACTCTGGACTCCGTCGGAGTCGGCGTTGCAGATCAACGTGCTGGAGATCAAGGCGGTCTATCTGGCGCTCCTGGCGTTTCAGAAGTTCCTGTCAGGGCAACCCATTCGGGTTCAGTCCGACAATGCGACGGCCGTCGCCTATATAAATCATCAGGGAGGGACCAGAAGTGCTCAGGCCCTCGCCGAAGTCCACCGCATTCTATCTTGGGTGGAGGACAACGACTGCCTGATCTCCGCAGTTCACTTCCCAGGGGTCGAGAACTGGGAGGCCGACTACCTGAGCCGGCAGGGGATGGACGCCGGAGAGTGGTCTCTTCATCCAGACGTCTTCCAGGACATCTGCAGCAGATGGGGCACTCCGGACGTGGATCTGATGGCCTCGCGGCTGAATCATCAGGTGCCGCAATACATGGCGAGATCATGGGATCCTCAGTCTCTGGGGGCAGATGCCCTGATCCTGAGTTGGTCCAGATTCCATCTGCCGTATGTGTTCCCGCCTCTAGCTCTGATTCCCAGGGTTCTGTGGAAGATCAGGTCGGAGTGCAGGGTAGCCATTCTAGTGGCTCCAGATTGGCCCAGGAGGTCCTGGTATCCGGACCTGTGGCGACTGTCAGGCGGACTCCGGTGGGCTCTTCCAGAACGTGCAGATCTGCTCGCGCAAGGCCCATTCTTCCACCTCAATTCCAGGGCCCTCAGATTGACTGCATGGCTCTTGAGGCCTGGCTGCTGACGTCCAGGGGCTTCTCTCCTACGGTTGTTGCCACCATGACTCGGGCTAGAAGCCTGTTTCCAGGAAGATGTACCACAGAACGTGGAAGATTTTCTTCACCTGGTGTGCCTCGGGTGGTCGCTCCCCGTGGCCCTTGTCCATTCCGACATTGTTGGCTTTCCTTCAGTCGGGGCTGGAATTGGGATTGTCCCTAGGCTCTTTGAAGGGTCAAGTGTCAGCTCTTTCAGTGCTGTTTGACAAGCGCTTGGCGCTCCTTCCCAAGGTCCGTCAGTTTCTCCAGGGAGTCTCTCGGGTGGTCCCGCCCTACAGGCGACCACTGGACCCTTGGGACCTTAACATGGTCCTGGCGGCACTGCAGAAACCGCCGTTTGAGCCGCTGAGAGACATTTCTCTGTCTCGTCTGTCCCAGAAGGTGGTCTTTCTGGTGGCGATTACATCTCTGAGAAGGGTCTCAGAATTGGCTGCACTATCGTGCAAGTCACCCTTCCTGGTGGTTCACCAAGACAAGGTGGTGTTACGCCCGCGGCCAGAATTCTTGCCAAAGGTGGTTTCCACTTTTCACCTGAACCAGGAGATTGTTCTCCCATCATTTTGCCCCGCTCCCGTTCATCAGGTCGAGCGCGATTTCCATACTCTGGATCTCGTGAGGGCTGTACGCATTTATGTGTCCAGGACTGCCTCCTTCCGGAATTCGGATTCCTTATTTGTCCTGACGACAGGTCGCTGTAAGGGGTCCGCGGCATCGAAGTCAACCTTGGCCAGATGGATCAAGGCTCCCATTCAGGAGGCCTACCGGTCTTCTGGTTTTGCCTCTCCCGGTGGGATTGAAAGCTCACTCTACCAGAGCTGTCGGTGCCTCCTGGGCTTTGCGACATCGAGCTTCTGCTCTACAGGTGTGTCAGGCGGCCACATGGTCCAGCCTGCACACTTTCTCTAAGCACTATATGGTGCATGCCCATGCCTCTGCGGACGCAAGTTTGGGCAGGCGGGTCCTCCAGGCGGCGGTTGCCCACCTTTGAGGGGGACCATGTGTTATCCGTCTTTGAGGAACTCTTCCCGCCCTGGGGTATTGCTTTAGGACATCCCCATTGTCTGGGTCTCCCATTATGATGACCAGAAAAAAGAGAATTTTGTTTACGTACCGTAAATTCTTTTTTCTTTAATCATCAATGGGAGACCCAGCACCCACCCAGTTGTTCCGTTGCATGTTTTGCATTTGATCTGTTCCCTGTTGGGACAGTTTCTTCCGGGTTGTTGGACCGTCTGTGCACGGTTTCTTTCCCGATGTTTCGGGTGTGGTTTATTTGTCTCCTCGCAGCTTATGGACCAAACTGAGGATGTTCCCTGCGGTAGGGGTTTATAAGCGGAGGGGGCGGTGTCTACAAACTTGTAGTACCTAGTGTGACCTCCGGAGGGCAGTGCCCTAAACCCCATTGTCTGGGTCTCCCATTGATGATTAAAGAAAAAAGAATTTACGGTACGTAAACAATTCTCTTTATATTCCTCTTTAATGTTTGTATTTAATAAACCTTTTAACCTAGGCTGGTGTTTGTATCCTAATTAAGAATTGTCGCTTTCACGTTAACTCATTCAGTTGTGGACTGCTCTAGTAGTTTTATAATCCTTTTAGGTTCATTTTCTGGGGTGGAAGTGACTATTGAAAATGTTTGTGCCAAATTGTTCACAGGTAAAATACCTGAAGAGTTTTCTTAAAACTGTTATGGAGGTGGCCCAAGGTATGAAAATTATCTGTGGGAATCTGAATTCCATCATGTCCCGTGAGTTAGACAGGAACTTGGTCCTTTATGCCGGTTGATTCCACCAGAATAGATTATTTTCTGGTGGATGACAACACCCTCCCGGCCTGTGTCTCTGCAGAAGTTGGACTTATTACTTGGTCTGACCATTGCTCCAATGAGTCTGGAACTAAAATTAACCGATAGACCAAACCCCCCCATGAACCTGAAGGCTGAACACTGTCCTATCAGCTGAGAATGTGGTGGATGTGGTGGGGAGATGTCTAGCCAAGTTTTTTAAACTTAATACCAACCATGAAGTAGCTGATAACTTCTTGTGGGCTTCCCACAAGGCCTTTATCAGAGGGATTTTCCTCCAAAATTCTTCAACTAAACAAAGCTAACAACCGGCTGAGGTCCTCCCTCCTCTCCCAACTCAATCACTTGGAGAGAGTTAATAAACTGGATCCGATTACCACCCTACCACCACAGGGCTCCAGACAGATTATGCAGATCCGTTTTCAACTATGTGCTCACCTCCTGGCCCTACATGAACGTTCTTGGATGCCTTAAAACCTCCTTTTATGCTGCCGGAGACAGGTCGGGTGCGATGCTCGCCAGACGCATTAGAAAAAAAAAAGACGCAAAACATTCGATGGCGGTTATGGTGGATGCGAGAGGGAAGTTGGTTAGAAATCTACGTGATATTGCTAAAGTATTTGCCCAGTATTATTCCTCACTTTACAACCTTCAAGATGACTCTTCGGTCCCCCAACCTACTGAGGAGGAGATAAACCTTTTCCTGGCAAAATTAGACCTTCCACAACTGACAAATGCTCAACAGGAGTCTCTCAACGCCCCTTTTACGACCATTGAAGTAGTTAAGGTGTTTAGGCAGACTAAACTCTGCTCCCGGCTTAGATGGCCTCCCGAATGACTACTATTGGGTTTTCCCCATTCAGCTGTCTCCAAACACCGGGGGCCCAGCGGTAACCCCGGTGGAGGGCTCCCCGTCACACCTGTTTATTCCCCCTGCACATCGTCCCTCATTGCTGCTTCGCGCACTGGCCGTGACTGCAAATTTATCCCCGGCCTGTGGCCTTCTATCCTCATCTCCAACCCCCATTCCTATGACGCAGTGTCACTGAGCAGGCGGAAAACGCGCTCCCCCAACCTTCCTTCCCCCTCTCCCCCCTCCCCCTCCCCGGGTGACGTCTCCTCGAGACCTGCCACCTCCAGCCCGCCCATCACTGTTGCGCATATTGCTCAAAGCATGTGTAGGGCAGCAAGCCACTTCAAGAAAAGCAGAAAAGAGGTACCTACCCACCTGGGCGATCTAGTCAGCAAGGTTTGCCAGTTCCGATGGAGGAGAACCCAGAGATACCTTGGCGTAGATTCTTTGCCCAGCTTGTGACTGCCCTGGCATCCCAGGTCGCAGAAAAAGATGGGTGTACACACAAACTTGTAGCTTTAAATGTGGATTTGGCGAAGGATTCTACATGCCGGTGTGTCGGGTCCTTTAAAAATGCTGCGTTGGAGATTGGTAGGATTGTGGTTCTTGACCTTCTGGAGACCAGGGGATCAGCCAAGGGAGAGGTGGACCAGGTGGCACCCAGATCTGAGATGACCGAACCTCTGGAGAGGGAGAGCGCAATGAAGATCTTTCTCTGGGACGTTTGGACTACTGACTAGCAGTGCCATTATGGAGTGTAGTAGGTGGGTGTCACTCACTCTGGATAGTGGTCAAGGTACCCAAATTGGAGGTTGCCATTGATGGCTGCTCCATGATAGCAACCAGGGTTTGTGATATCTTGGTCAAATCTGTAAGGGTACCTTTACACGTCGCAACATTGCATGCAATTTCACTTGAAACTTACTGGTTGCAGTGAAATCATGGACACATTGTTGCCGTGTACAAATGTAACAATGTGTCCATGATTTCACTGCAGTGCAACCAGTAAGTTGCAAGTGAAATTGCATGCATTGTTGCGACGTGTAAAGTTACCCTAACAGGTTTATGGTCTAGGCTGGGTGGGGGGGAATACACTGTCATCGCAGGCTATGATTAACTCTTGGACCAAAGGTGGGGGTCATAGCGTGTAGGTTGCTGATGGAAATTTTTGCTTATAGAATATGTAAGCAAAGTACATGACCAGTGAGGGCTGCGAGGACTGACGTTTTCTTCTTTCTATGTGGCCAGACATTAAAAGTTAAGGAGTGAAAGAAAGGAAAAATGACACACAGGAGGGGGGAGAGACTAGCTGGAAGCCGTAATGTGAGGACCCAGGGTAGGTAGTTTACCAGAGCTGGAGACCTGCGTTGTAGGGCAGTGGGGCTCTGAAGGAGGTGAGAGGATCCACATAAAATGCTGCAGGAGCTGACTGGGTGGGAAAATGGGGCTGCCCAGTAAGGAGGAAGGGGCAGAGACACTGCAGGGTAGGAGAATTAACTGTGCGAGGAGAAAGGAAGCATGGCCTTTTGGCTACACTAGGATACAACTAAAGCCGGGGTCTACATTTGAGACCCAGCCCCAGGAGAGGCTCCAGAAAACTGCAGAGGCCGTCAAAAAGGCCTAGGAAAGCAGAGGAGCGTAGAGGAGGGCTCAGAAAGGAGGAGAGAAGCAGAGGTAGATGAAAGAAAAGATTTGAAAATAGTAAGACATGGGGTAAAAAAAAGTTGCAAAAAGAATGGGGGAAACCACTTGCTTGTCATGAAGGATGAAAGCTACATTCTTAGGCTTGGAAACCTTTGGCTTGATCTTTGCTCTGTCTTCTGCTCCGTGGGAGTGGCGGGCAGGAGAAGAAATGCAAAGGACCGTCCGCACCATCTATATTACCAGAGCTACGTTAGTAGAAAAAAGGCCCTGCCATTCTGAATGAGAGAGGATACACACTGACCCATTTGGAAACTGTGCTCTCTGTCCTCTGGTCTGGAATTCAGAGCAGCCCAGCCTGCTCTATGGCAGTTTCTGTGGGAACAAGAGAAGATGAATAAAATAATTTTTGGCAGAAACTGGTCTGGAGCTCCCAAACCAGTGTCCTGCCTCCTAGTTGACACTAAGCTAAACTGAATAGCTTGGCTGTTAGGGGTGGGTGTAGCCTGCTGGGAATCAGCAATTTTTTTTTTTTTAAAGATGTAATTCTAAAGGGCCCGTCACATGGGGTGACATCGCCACCGATTACATCGGCGACGTAGGGGCGTGGCCTATCGGCGGCGACATCACCCCTACGTCGCCTCATGTAAAGGGGCAATGTCGGTGCCGCCAGGAGGTCGCCTGGTTTCAGAGCAGTGCTCTGAAACCAGGTGACCAATCTTGAGCGATGTGCACACATCGCCCCATGTAACCGGCCGCCGGCGACCTGTCAGGCGATGGGAGCCATAGGCTCCCTTTGTCCTGCATCGCCGCTGTGGTTTTCAGACACCCCGGCGGCGATGCTGCCTGACAGTTTGCCGGCGCGGGTCTGGAGATGTCGCCCCGTGTAAATGGGGGACAATGACGCTGGCGGACCGCCAAAAGCATGCGCACACCCGCCAGTTGCCGCCGACATCCCCAGCCCCGTCGCCCCATGTGACTGTAGCTTTAGTGTCTGCCTCCTGGCCTCATCCGCATACACCCATGGTCTCCTGCGTCCCCTGTGGTAAACACTTTATATAACGGTCACTATAATGGGGTACTCACTCGCTTTCTGCGGGATTAAGGTACACCGGCATGGTCTTCATATAACATGTCATTTTCCGGTTTATTAACAGACCACATAAACTGCTTATGGTACAGTCCAATAAGTCATCACTGGAAATCCTCATCATTTCTATGGTGGGCACCCCCGCACGAGTTTGGATAAGTCTTTCACTACTGTATCCCTGTGAAGGCATCTCAACCTCCACTCATTGACCTCTTAGTCGGCCACTCAGGAAAACTGCCTTACTCATCTGGGGACTGTCAAGCTCCACACTGACTCCTGCCAGTCAATGGCTCCAAGAGCTACTGTCCGCTTCAGACCTGGTCTCTTAATCATTTGCTTCCTGCAAGAACTATATGGGAGAAAAAGAACCACTGTATAGACGGGGGTGCACACTTTAGTGAGATATTTTTATTTTCTTTTTTTTCTAAATTTGCAAGTGACAGTACAACACAGAGTATAACGAAAAACAATTAAACAGTTACTGGGTAACTTGTCACCCACCAAACATACTCCTGCCTATGGTAGTCGGCAGGAGGGATCAATTATAAACAATAGGAAAACCGTCAATGTAGTCTCCTTATACAGACAGTAATTGAAAACCAGCAAGGGTGCAGAGAATGACTATATAATTAAGCTTAGAGGAGAGTTAGGGAACGTATCTGGGGCATTCATAATACATCAAACAGTGTGGCGCTACTTATAAGGCTGATGAGCCTAGTTCCTTCAATCTGCCCCACATGCAGTTGGTCAAAGCCATTACATAACCTCTATGCAGATCACAGTGAATGTGCACCATTTGCTGCTTCCAGCAGCCACCCTATATGTTGTTACCTATTCTGGATCCCACCAGGACTGATATAATCCTGTTGTGTATGGGGTGCAGTGAGCGATCCGACACGTATCGCCTAAACAGGCTTCGTCCTGCAAGAAGTCTCCCCTTGCAGGACATTGCTTAGATTACTGGTCATGTGTGTAAACCGAAATCTCACTATATTCTATGAGATACATCCATGAGATGTATGTGGTTAGCCAGACCCATCCATCACTATATGGCTATCCTTTATATCCAGCCCTTAACACTATAAAGACTTGTGGAGCAACAAGTTACAGCAAAACACCTGGATTTAGATCGCAGCAGACCTCTACCTGTGCAACACGTACTGCCCACTTTCAATATAGCTGGTCACTATCTCACACCACCATTAAAGCGACAGAAAAATAAGCTACAACTGTTACTTGGGGTTGCTGAGGGTGTTCTTTAAGGGCTTGAGAAAATGTTTCCTAGAAAACAGACTAGAGAAGAAACTGGCCCACAGAACTAGGAATGGGCTGAGTAAGGCAGTTACCTGACCACAGTGGATAACTGTAGTAAAAATCCTAAATCCCTGAGGGTGAAGTGAAACTGTGATTCAGAGCTGTGTCCTCCCAATAGTGATCGGCCAAGAAGCAGATTTTGCCTGTTGGACAACTCACCGGCAAAAACCTGTGGTGAAAGGTGAGAGGAGGAGGAATCAACTTTCCATAGTGTTCTGAAGTGAAGGGTGCTGGCTTTGCTAGTGCACAATGGCTTGACCAGCAGAAGGCAGTCAGAAAAAATGAGAAGACCCTAATCTGAACAAAGATAGAGACAGACCCTCAATACTGATTACTAAACATATTTACTAAATTAAAGCCAGATGAGAAATAGTTGTGGAAAGGGGATAAGTTGGGAAGGATGTTGTGGGGGTCTTTGGGTAGGGTCACGCCAACTATGGCCTTTATTATTAGGATGCTGGCTTTCTACCAGGGAGGTTCCACACTTTTGGGGTTAACGCTGACTAAGCAAAGCTGTATCGAAGGGTCTTTGTCCCCCAATATCTGATATTGACCAGAATGTTATTTTTCATTAAAGCCCTGCACAAGATTTGGTGTATGATCCTTAGTTTCATCCTGTAGTAAACTCCAGAGCTGCACTCACTATTCTGCTGGTGCACCGTGTACATACATTACATTACTGATCCTGAGTGACTTGTTGTATTCTCCCTCAAAGCAGCACTCGCTATTTTGCTGGTGCAGCCACTGTGTACATACATTACATTACTGATCGAGTTACCTCCTGTATTGTACTCCAGAGCTGCACTCACTATTCTGCTGGTGCAGTCACTGTGTACATACATTACATTACTGATCTTGTATTATACTTCAGTGCTGCACTTGCTCCATTACTTGCATTATGCTTTTTTTTGTACCAGGGCCATGAAGATGACATCTATGTGCTGGAGCCTCACCCCTATGATTCCAGAATGATGTTATCTGCAGGTCACGATGGAAATATCTATATGTGGGATATAAAAAATGGCACCAAAGTCATGCACTGCTTTAATCTGGTAAGCTGCACACAACTGCTCTTTTCTGGTCCATGTAAAAGCAGTGAGTGGTGGTACGAACACTGTAGACTACCACAGCATGTTGTATGTAAGGGGGTTATAGCAGGTTTTATTAGCTGGCAACAATTGTTCATACTTGTCTGGGGCCGACCGTTCTTAAAGCGAAGGACCATATTGTGATTTCCTGCAGCCACCACCAGGGGGAGCTCTTTGCACTTACTGCAGACAGAATGGGATTTACTAAAGTACATCTGTAGAATATCAGATTGTTAGTTTACCCGAGTTCATCTTATCAGGTTTGTTGATTTTCTATCCTTTTCTATTCATAACTTATGTTCTAACATATGTCTTGCTCAGCTTGAAGGACAGGGCCACGGTGCCATACTGGACTGCAAGCTGTCAGCTGACGGACAGCGCATGGTGGGGACAGATTCTCATGGATATCTTCTGATTTTTGGCTTTGGCAACAGCAAGTCCTATGAGAAGGTGAGCTTTTTTATTGATCACTTGCTGAGGGTTCCCTGTAGACTGACTCCTGAGAGCCTAGAATCCTTAATCTGGTCATGGTCAGGGGACCCATCTACAGTTTTTCATGTGCTTTTTCTATATTGTGAGTTCTGACTTGTTCTTGAATCGCTGTCTTGTTTCAGATTCCCGAGCAGATGTTTTTCCACACAGACTACAGACCCCTCATTGTAGATTCAAACCATTTCGTCCTTGATGAACAGACCCAACAGGCGCCACACTTGATGCCGCCGCCGTTTCTGGTAGACGTTGACGGAAACCCCCATCCACCTACATATCAGCGGCTGGTGCCCGGGAGAGAGAACTGTTCGGATGAGCATCTGGTTCCTCAGCTGGGATATATGGAAACTGGTAAGAATAGTTTTTAATGACCGTATCTTACAAGTAGTTCATTTAAAAGGGGTTGTCTGTTGCTCGTTTCTTCTGCATTGGATGTGAGTGGTGCCGAGACTTGTGCACGTATCCTGATAGTTTAGACACTTGTTGCCTTGGCAAGTGTGTGCGTGGTTGTAAATAGTGATGAGTAAGCACTACCAAGCATGGGTGCTCGGTTCTTAAAACAAGCAGGTCGGATGGGCGCGACTTGAGTCCCAAGTGTAATGGAAGTCAGTGGAAAGATCTTAAGAAAAAATGCTCGAGTTTCCCATTGACTTCCATTGCATTCGGTACTCGGGCTGTGCCCCTCTGACCTGCTCGTTTCCAGTGTCAAGCACCCGAGTATGGTAATGCTCACTCATTACTAGCTGTGATGCCGTTGGTACTGCTCAACTCCAATGTTCAAGTGACAGTGGGCCCCCTTTTAAGTTGGCTTTGTTAACCCCTTCCTGCACCGCTCATTAGTAGTACGATAGTAGTATGGATAATTCCAGCACCTGGTACTGTATCATCATTATCAATCATCACAAAGATAACACTAATCCTGGCTATTAATCCCTTGAGAATTAACCAATAACCGTGATTTACACTTTAACTTCCTGTCTTGAAAGTTGACGGAGAAATAGTGGAACAAGTGGTCAGTCAGCCGACAAACTCTGATCATCAGAACCAAGACCCCGGCCTGCGCCACTACCAGCGGCCAAATCCAGAGCAAGAGCCGGGCTCCAGCGCCCAGGCCCCCAATGCAGCCAGAAGAGGTACTGTATGTCCAAACAGACAGTGTACTGGAGCGCGGCTTTTAGCCTGTTTGTATAGTCATTTCTATGATGCTGTCTTTTTTTTTTTTTCTTCTAACATCCTAGAACTTGCTTCTGCTCCAAATATTGGCCTGAGGCGCAGCGGACAAGTAGAAGGGGTTCGGCAGATGCATAACAACGCTCCTCGCAGTCAGATTGCCACCGAGAGGGATCTTCTTGCCTGGAGGAAGAGGGTTGTGGTGCCAGAGATACCCAGCATCTTATTCAGGTTTGTACTGTGGTCGTCTTACTTTCCAGGGTCCCCTTTATTTTGAGCATCCTAACCTTGTTATAATGGAAACGCCCCATTCCATACGTTTCTGGTTTGACCTACGTCCTATTCTGCAATGGACTGCTGCAGTATAAAGCATGGTGCAAGTACAAAGCTGCAGCCTGAGCCGCCTTTGTTGAATCCTAAGTGTCCAGTTTGAAAACCAGTAATGACTATGACTAAAAGCAAACAAAACTTTGCCTCATTCTTAACTACAAAGAATCATTTTAATAATTGGAGTCAAATTAAGGATCATTAACCCTTCGGTGACATCCTTCCTACATGTTAGCACTGGATGTGTGGAGGGGGCTTGGCTTTGTACATTGCGACTGGGGATACAGAAGATCCCTCGCCCCATGTTCAGGTGCGCTATTTTATATTCTTATCCCTTCTTACAGGAAGGAGGAAGATATTAGAATTGCAAAAGGAGAACAAGAAAAGTTGTTCTTTGTGAATCAGAAACCATATAGCCTACAAGACTATTCCCAAGAGGTTAGATTTGAAATAAAAATATATGTATATGTGAAATCGCCCAATAACTTCTGAGGCCTTGGGATAACTTAACCTTTGCCTCTGTCCCATGTCTAGGACTTCCGAGCTCGTAACCTGAGGCTGCGCAAGAAGATAGCATCTCGCATGCGACCAGGCGCAGCGAAGTGGAAGAATTTCTTGAGCTTTCTTGTGAGGAAGATAATGGAACCAGATCTTCTACAGACGAGGATGAGGCAAGTGGCCCCTGTGTCAGGAGTCTGCAATGGGGTTTGGCCTTTTTCCTACTTTCCCTTTGTTTCTAGTGGCTTTGGTTTGCTATTGTGGATGCCACCATCTCCATTGGTGGAGCTACTCTTTAGCTTATCCACTCATACATTGTTTGTCTGCCAGGCATTCATCTTCTACTTGGAGATCACAAATGTGGCTTGAAACCAGGCTTTGAAGTGGCTCATCATGGCCTCTGATAACTCCAGCTAGGGCCACCTTCTCTGACAAATTGTGGGGCATCCAATAGTACTGGGTCTTCAATGCTATTAAATGGAATTTGTCAGCAGGTTTTTGCTACCGTACCTCTTCTGAGTGCAGCATATTATAGACAGAGACCCTAAATACAATGATTAATGACATAGATTACGGAATGCAGTGGTTATGCCACAAGTTTTTTTTCCTTCGCCTCATTGGGGACACAGGACCGTGGGTGTTATGCTGCTGTCCTCTAGGAGGCGACACTAGGTAAGATCTGGAAAAAAAAAATACCAGTGGCTCCTCCTCTGCAGTACACACCCTGAGGCTGCCACTATCCTACCCAGTTTTTGTTTAGTGTCTTTAGGAGGCAGACATCTTTTTTATGATGTTATTTTTTATACACTTTTTGTAAACATTTTTTAATAGTTCTTCACTTTCTTCAAGAGGATCCAAGAAAAGACATGGGAAAAGCCAATCATCCTCCCCAGACACTACAGTTGGGACTCTGGGTTGAAGTGACGTGCATAAGGGCTACCCCATCCTTCCTTGGCCCCCCACAGTTGGGGAGCTGGGTTGAAGTTGAGACTCACCAGCACTGCCCTGCATTCCTCCTGAGACACCACAGTTGGGGCTCCGGGTCGCAGTAATACCAACATGTCCTCATATCCTCCCATCAGGAGACGCAACACGGCTACTTCCTCTGTACACCCTGCACTGGGACTTTGGGTTGAGGCTTCTTCACAGGTAATGCACAGCCTTGCTTGCTACAGGACTCTCACAGGCTACACTAGACATGGTGTGGTGGAGCGCAGAACCCGCCGTAATCTCTGCCCCCCGGGGATTCCTCTCATCTTGCAGTGGGTTCTCAGGCTCCTGTTGCGGATCCGGCACGGTTCCCAGACTCCCGCTATTTTCGTGGCTGCATTCTACTCCAGGCCCCGGCTTCAGCCTAGCGTGGATCGTCACACTCATCTCCGCCCCCAGCCCACCTTTCGGATGACGTCACTTTGTTAGAAACGCCCCAGCTGCGTTATCGAGAGGGCGGGGCGGCCTCTTCTCTGGCGCCTTTTGCTCACCACAAGATCTCTCTGCACGCCTTTTTCCCGGTCAGGGCTGCCGCTCCTCTCCTACCTCACTCAGAGGCCGCCATTACAGCACGCTGCGGCACGGCTCCGGAAAGGCTTAAAACTTTGCTGGAGGATACAGGATCACTGGGCTTGTCTGTTCTTCTAGTGCACAACGGTGGTAAGGAGCTCAGCCGTGCTTTCTGCTGCAGCTCTCTCTACCCCTCTCTCCTCTCTCTGCATCTTCTACACCCAGAGCAGGAGCAGTTCAGGCAATGGAGTGTATACATTAATATAGGCCTTGTTAGGGGTTCAAAGACCAAAAAGTCTGCGAAGGCCTTTACATTTTTCTATACCTCCTGCACTACATGCAGAGCTACTCTACCTACTGGATGTACTACCCCACACTGCCAGGACTGTACCCCTACCACTGTGCCAGAGCCCACCACTGATACCGCACCTCCTAGTACCTCGAATGCACTGGAATGGGCAGTTCTCCTGTCCCAATTCATGTCGCAGTCAATGGAGAAACATTCCTCCACACTAATCCAGGCCCTGCAGAGTCGCTCCACACCTGGCACCTCCGGTCAGTTCGCACTGCAGGATGATACCACAGACCACGAGAATAACCCATCTAGTTTCGTGAACCCCTGCCATCGGTATCTGATGTAGGACGAAAGAGGACCCAAAGGACCCCTTCTCCAGCGTCCTCCCACAGCTCTCATGCTTCTCCCACCAGGGATAGCCGCCACAGGTCCCCATTGTTTGATAGATTTTATGACCTAAACTCAGACCCAGACTTAGATGCATCCTTTGCGCTAGACTCCTTGGACACTATGGCCATGGTTGAGGACCTCATCACGGCCGTTAAGCAGGCACTGGACGTAACTGACCCTCCCTGTGAAACTCCAGATCATGCGGTTTCCTTCAAGAGAATAAAACGGCCGCATAAATTTTACGGATCAGCCTGAATTTAAGGAGGTCCTTCAGAAACATAGATCCCACCCGGACAAGTGATTCTGAAACCGCAAGGCGATAGAAGCTTGGTCCCCTTTTTTTTTTTTTTTTTTTTTTTTTTAACCTGCGCTGACCCCAGGACTGGTCAGATTCTCCACAGGTAGACACTTCCCCCCCATTTCCCGTCTTCCTTCCTCTCTATCCTTGACAGCTCCTCCATTAAGGACGTACCAGACCGTCAGGTGGAACAAATGGCAGCTCTGTCTTTGAAGCAACAGGCTCATCGTTATCCCCCTACTTCGCCTCGGTATGGGTAGCTAAGGCGATTATGACCTGGGCAGGTAATCTGCATGCCGCACCACGCAATAGAGACCCGGAGCTGATTGATCTAGCGGCACAAATTTCAGTTGCAGGGGAGTACCTAGTACATGCATTCCTAGACACGGCCAATTGCACGGCTGTGGCGACTTCAAACGCCATTACAATTAGACGAGCACTCTGGCTCCGTGAGTGGAGGGCAGATTCTGCTTCTAAGAAATCCCTAATGAGCCTTCCTTATCTTAGTGGCTGTCTTCTTGGCGAAAAATTGGATGAACTTTTATTTCGGACCCACGGGAGGAAAGAGCACCTCCCTCCCCAACGCAAACCAAAGTGACCCTTTGTCCGCCGCCAACAATCACGCTTTCGTTCCTTTTGGAACTCCTTTGGCTGGTCGACTTCCTGTTCCCCATGCAGAGACAGGACCTCCCAGGCCCCCCAAAAATCAAATGCGAACAGGCAATCTCTCTCCCGACAATCTAAACCCAAGGGATCAAGATCCCAGAGGTGGTACTCCTCATGACTCGTCACTCCCGGAAGACACCTCCCACATAGGAGGCCGACTTTCAACAAGTCTGGCTACCTGTTACAGACAACAGGTTGGTCAGAGAACTGGTGTCTTCTGGTTACAGCATCGAGTTTCTATCCCGTCCACCAATTCGGTTCTTCACGCCCGTTCCACCATGGTCCCCGTCAAAGGCCCGCGCCTTTTATCAGGTCATCGACTCGCTACTATTAGTGGGAGTCATTATCCCTGTCCTTCAAGACGAATGTTTCCAGGGGTTCTACTCAAACCTCTTCGTCATCCCCAAAAAGGGAGGCTCGGTCCGATCTATCCTGGACCCAAAACAGCTAAACAAGTTTGTTCGGGTTCGTCATTTCCATATGGAGTCTCTCCGCTCCATTAGCTCATCCATGGAAGGAGAACTCTTCGCCTCGATAGATATTTGAGATGTGTACCTACACATCCCGATATCTCGGGCGCATCAAAAATTCCTACGCTTCGCTATCAACAAGGAACATTTTCAGCTCTTGACACTACCCTTTGGACTCGCCACAGCCCCCGAGTATTCACCAAGGTCATGGTGGAGGTAATATATATCCTCCTCTCATGAGGAATAGTCGTGCTTCCATACCTGGACAATTTACTCATCAAGGCTCCTTCCTTCAGGGACTGCGAACAAAGCGTTCACATTATAGTGGACATCCTGGTTTGCCTAGGATGGTTAGTCAACCTGCCCAAATTCTCCCCAGTCCTGAGCCAGTCACTGACTTTCCTGAGAATGCTCAAAACCTCCCACGGGTTGGTGCTTCTCCCTCAGGACAGATCCCATGCCCTACGGCAGGGAGTCCGGACCCTCCTTCGCCCATCACCTCCCTCTGATTCGCTATGAAAGTGCTAGGCCGTATGGAAGCTTTCCCGTTTGCCCAACTACTCCTCAGGCCTCCAACTAGCTCTCCTCACAGCCTGGGACAGGAGTCCTTTCTTCCTGGACACAACCTTCCATCTGACGGCAGCCACCACGGAGTGACGTTCCCTTCACTGGTGGCTGTGCCTGTCCTCCCTCTCACAAAGGAGATCCTTCCTCCCGTTGCTGGGAGGTACTTACCACCAACGCAAGCCTACTAGGGTGGGGGTGGGGGGAGTGTACCGTTGCCACACGGCTCAGGGCAGATGGTCTCTCAGCCCACCCTGCTCATCAATCTCCTGGAGATCCGCGCCATCTTTTTGGCACTGCGATCCTTCCATCGAATGGTAGCAGGTCGCGACATCAGGATACAGTCGGACAATGCCACAGCAGTAGCATATGTCAACCACCAGGGAGGGGACCCTCCGCAAACAAGCGATACGAGAGGTGGAACTCATCCTCCGTTGGGCTGAATCAAACCGATCTATTCTTTCGGCAGTGCACATTCCAGGGGTTGGCAATTGGGCGGCAGACTTCCTCAGCCGCCAGGGCACTGCGTTCGGCCCTACATCTGGAGGTGTTTCAACAGATATGCCATCGTTGGGGAACTCCGGACGTAGATCTCATGGCGTCACGGCTCAACGCCAAAGTCCCCAACTTCATGGCCCGGTCTCACGACCCGCGATCCCCAGGAGCAAATGTCCTAGTCCACTCCTGGACGCAATTTTGTCTCCCTTACATCTTTCCCCCTCTGCCTCTCATACCCAGAATGGTGCGAAAGATAAAATCGGAACGGGTCCCAGTCATTCTCGTGGCCCTGGACTGGCCCAGACACGCCTGGTATGACTATCTAGTACAGCTCGCCGCCGACGTTCCTTGGCGCCTTCCAAACTGTCCAGACCTCCTCTCTTAGGGCCCAGTCTACTACTAGAATTCGAAGGCCCTGAATTTTGATGGCATGGCCCTTGAGACCTGGGTTTTGACTCGGGCTGTTTTTTCCCCGGAGGTAATAAAACTATGATCAGAGCCAGAAAGCCTGTTTCTGCTCAAATTTATTACTGCACATGGAAGACTTTCTGGACCTGGTGCAGTTCTCGGAACCAGCCACCGCTACTTTTTTCATTACCAATCTTCTTGGCTTTTGTTCAATGGATGCCGGTCTCTCCCTAGGTTCCATCAAAGGACAAGTCTCCGCACTATCTGTGCTGTTCCAGCGCCGCCTCACAGCTAAGCGTCAAATGAGGATCTTTATCCAAAGGGTTTCTCGCCTGGTCCCCTCTTACAAAAGACGGTTAGAAGCATTGGACCGCAACTTGGTCTTGGATGCGCTGCAGAAGCTTCACTTTGAGCCCCTCAAGGAGATTCCTCTCTGCTTTCCTTCCCAGAAGGTTTTGTTTCTGGTGGCAATTACCTCCATCTGTGGGGTTATCTGAGCTTGCAGTGCTCTCCTGCAGGGGCACCTTTCCTAGTTTTTCACCAGGATAAGTTACTACTTTGACTGGTGCCCTCCTTCCTTCCAAAGGTGGAATCATCATTTCACCTAAACGAAGAGATTTCCTTACCATCCTTTTGTCCGGCATCGGTGCATCGTGTCAAGAAGGCTCTGCACACTCTGGATCTTGTTCGTGCTATTCGTGTGTACGTGTCAAGAACGGCACCCTTCAGAAGGTCTGACTCGCTTTTCGTCCTCCCAGAAGGCCACAGAAAGGGCATGCCAGCATCCAAGGCCACTCTGGCCAAATGGATCAGAACCACTATTCTGGAAGCTTACCAGTTGAGAAACTTGCCGATTCCGTCAGACATAAGGGCGCACTCTACTCGTGTAGTGGGAGCATCTTGGGCCATTTGGCACCAAGCATCTGCACAACTGGTGTGCAAAGCAGCTACTTGGTCTAGCCTTCACACGTTTGTGAAACATTAGTCTTCATACCCAATCGTCAGCAGATGCAAATCTTGGTAGACGGATCCTCCAGGTGGCAGTAGCTCTCCTGTAGGGTGTAGAGTAATCTATCACACTATTCTTTTCCCGCCCAGGGACTGCTTTAGGACTTCACACGGTCCTATGCCCCAATTAGTGGCCAAGAGAAAAGGATTTTACGGTGAGTACACAAAAATCTCCTTTTTAGATTAAGCCATGCAGCAGTGCTCACACCAGGCTCTGTATGTACAATGTCTATAGACCATGAGCTGCTAATCACAGCAGGGGCGGGGTTGGATAAGTGCCCACTTGCCAGCTAGGCACAGAAATAAGCTACTGGTTCTAAAACAGACATTGCAGGTTAGCAACATAGTGCAATAAGAGATGCATGGCTGAAGTCTGTAAACCCTTACACCATTCTGTCTTCATATAACACGTGAAAAACCTGCTGACAGATTGCCTTTATAAAGAAATAGAATTTTTACCAATCCTGGGGGAAGGGGGGGGCAGCCATTTTAGTACACCGGCTGAGCATTTATGGGGGACTGCAGGGTAAACTGTATACATCTACACGTGGCAAATATTGTAAACAATCTGATTGCAGGTCACCTGTTAAGTCCCTGAAGGATTAAAAAGGAATAATAAAAAATATTTCTATGTAATCTAACAGGCAAAGGGGTTAAAGAGACGGTAACATTAACGTAGAATTGTTTTTCTTCTCTTTGCAGGCGGAAAATCAAACTGATAATTCAGTGGAGTCGCCTTCTGAAGATGAAGACGACTGGGGACACACAAGGTAAAATGTTCGATGTTTATATTTCTATGATTTCAGTTTAACAACCACGAATCTGAATGCTGAAGAAAATACGGAAAAAAGCCCAGAAAATCATTCTGCAGAAGGTCTGTTTCTCCCCTGAACTTGATTAAGAACATTATAAAATTGTCCTAATTTTCTCCTCGTCCAGTGACTTATCCAGCGAGTATTCAGATTGGACGACTGATGCAGGAATCAACCTTCAACCTCCGAGCCGTAATTCCACGCGACGAAGAGTTAAGAAGTTGGCGAGCAGCTCGGAGGATGAGAGTTCAACAGTGGAGAAATCCACCGAAGAAAAGTCCACCCCAAGAAAGGAGAGGCCTAAAAAAACCACTAATGAGAACGAGGTATGCTCCTAAGATTGGACTGAAGCTCTTCAAGACGTGACATGTGAATAAGATCACTTGTGTACATTACACGTTATGATCTGCATGTAGACAAGAAGATCTCCTGCGAGAGCACCTCTGAACAGAGAGATCTCTAACGACTGGCGTCCATCAAATTGGATCACAGACACGACCCCTCGGCGGTCCCCTTTTGTTCCACAGATGGGAGATGAGGTGAGTTATCTGCTTTCTCTAGTGTTGCGATAATCATCATCACCTGAGCTCAATACTGTGACGTCGCAGCACGTCTCAATGAACAGTGTGGGAGTACATATATGTCGGAATTTGGGCCACCTTTGTGGCATTAGTTATGAAGAACTCATTAGCCGAGCTGGACCTCCAAAAAACAACCTATATTTTAAAAAAATGTTCAGGTTGAAGTCTTGCAAAAACAGCTGAATTGCACCCTACATTTTCTGCGTTTCCAGGTCATCTACTTTCGACAAGGTCATGAAGCGTACATCAACGCTGTCCAAAGAAGCAACCTCACCATCGGTAGCACGCTAAAGGAGCCATGGAGGAAATGTGCGCTCAGGGTAATATGTGTGATATATATTTTTTTATAATGGGGAAAATCAGGAAATCCTACTAACGTCTGCTTCCTATGGAAATTAAAGACTAGATGTGACCTGGGTTGTGCTCAAAGGAGGTTATAGGGTTGATACATAGTCTATACGTTTGTATTTATAGTATGTCTTACCCCCTAATGTGTTTTTGACTAGGACCAGGAATTGGTGAAAATTGTTGGGATCCGGTATGAAATCGGGCCTCCCACGTTGTGCTGTCTTAAGCTCGCCTTGATCGACCACGATACTGGAAAGATAACGGAGCAATCCTTCTCACTCAAGTAAGTTCCCCCATTTCCACATGTCTTTTATATCCTCTAAAAATCTTACAGCCAAAGGGAATGGGTACGCTAGCTGTTGAGTGCCGGCACATCCAGACAGCCTTGCCGATATTTCTTCTCAGAAGAAATAAGATGAAAATGCTTCGTTAACTTTTGTTTGCCTTTTGTGTCATTTACATATTAATTTGTGCAAACGTCACATGCTGCACTGTGCAACCTCTCATGATTCCATCAGTCAACAGACATTTTAAAACATAAAATGGTGCATTGTTATTAATATTTCAGCTTGTTTTCCTCTATAAATGTGTAGCTCACATACCTGCTTATACCTGCCTCCTCATTGCAGTGGTAGTTTGTGGGTTGGTAATATTTTACGGCTCCTTTTGCCCACATGGTTGCACACCTCTTTTTGGTGGCTTGTGTAATCATTACTCCTTGTGACTGAGGATGTATTTTTCCCTCAGAAATGGTGGAATATTTTAATAGGAGATTGCAAAGGCAGAATGAGGATTTCAGATACTTTTTATATAACTTGCAAAAGCGAGTTAAATTTGTGTGTTGCAAATGCTCCCTAAAAATAACTGTGCTCCTTAATGCGTTCTGTTTTAGGTACCACGATATGCCAGATGTGATAGACTTCCTTGTCTTGCGGCAGTTTTATGATCACGCGCGTCGCACAGACTGGCAGTCGGGTACGTTATGACAATGCAGCCTGTGAAGAGTCTTATAATGCATGATGTAGATGACCGCGGAGCCTGACTAATGTCCCTTATTTCCGGCGTTAGGTGATCGCTTCCGCTCCATTATAGACGATGCATGGTGGTTCGGGACAGTGGTCTGCCAAGAACCATATCAAGCAGATTATCCGGATAGCCTGTTCCAGTGCTACACAGTGAAGTAAGAGGAGTGAATCCAGCGCCCGCTTCTCAGCTCACATAATCCCATTGCTAAATGTGCTTTTCACATCTTACAGGTGGGATAATGGAGAGAATGAAAAGCTGAGTCCATGGGACATGGAGGCCATTCCAGATGAGGGTACGTCCTTTATGTATTTTATTCACTGGTTTATCATACTCCCATTAAGTACAGGCTTTTAATTGTTTTTTTTTGTTTCTTACCCAAAGCTAATTTAAATTTTTCTTTACTATATAGTCATAAATTATAAGTTTGAGTTGGCGTTCGGCATACATGTAGAGAGCAGGCTCAGGAGCTGAGCCTGCACCACACACAGCATGTGCTGACCGTCTTGTCAGTCTGACAGCATTATTTTAGAAGTACATTTCAATTGCCAATCTTCTCAACTTTCCCTCAGACTTGACCATGGGGGTGGTGATTCTTTACTGAGAATCCAATAAAGTCCCCTCTTCCGTCTTTGTATTCCTATGAAGCTGTGGCGGCGTATAGTACAAGTGATCAAGTCCTTTTAGAAGGACCCAGAAAAAGCAAACAAAAAATGGTACAGCCACAATCACAAAAGTATAATCTATGGAAGTATAAAATTAATCTATTTACCGTATATACTCGCGTATAAGCCGAGTTTTTCAGCCCAAAAATTGGGCTGAAAAGTACCCCCCTCGGCTTATACGCGAGTCAGTGCTGTATACCGATGTATACATCGGTACATACCGATGTATACATCGGTATACAGCAGCCCCCGCATCCCCAGTAATCCAGGGCCCCCCCAGCGTCTCTCCGGTCACCTGAAAAGCAAACTATACTTATCAGTGTCCGCTGTCCGCGCCCGCTCGCCTCTGCCGTCTGCGATCCTCCATCTTCATGCGGCGTCTTCCGGTTTCCTGTGCTCGTCGCAGGGAATGACGTCATTCCCTGCGACGAGCACAGAAACCGGAAGATGCCGCATGAAGATGGAGGATCGCAGACGGCAGAGGCGAGCGGGCGCGGACAGCGGACACTGATAAGTATAGTTTGCTTTTCAGGTGACCGGAGAGACGCTGGGGGGGCCCTGGATTACTGGGGCCCTGTATACTACCGCTGGGGCTGCAATCTACTACCACTGGGGCTGCAATCTACTACCACTGGGGCTGCAATCTACTACCACTGGGGCTGTATATACTACCACTGGGGCTGTATATACTACCACTGGGGCTGTATATACTACCACTGGGGCTGTATATACTACCACTGGGGCTGTATATACTACCACTGGGGCTGTATATACTACCACTGGGGCTGTATATACTACCACTGGGGCTGTATATACTACCACTGGGGCTGTATATACTACCACTGGGGCTGTATATACTACCACTGGGGCTGTATATACTACCACTGGGGCTGTATATACTACCACTGGGGCTGTATATACTACCACTGGGGCTGTATATACTACCACTGGGGCTGTATATACTACCACTGGGGCTGTATATACTACCACTGGGGCTGTATATACTACCACTGGGGCTGTATATACTACCACTGGGGCTGTATATACTACCACTGGGGCTGTATATACTACCACTGGGGCTGTATATACTACCACTGGGGCTGTTGTATACTACCACTGGGGCTGTTGTATACTACCACTGGGGCTGTTGTATACTACCACTGGGGCTGCTGTATACTACCACTGGGGCTGCTGTATACTACCACTGGGGCTGCTGTATACTACCACTGGGGCTGCTGTATACTACCACTGGGGCTGCTGTATACTACCACTGGGGCTGCTGTATACTACCACTGGGGCTGCTGTATACTACCACTGGGGCTGCTGTATACTACCACTGGGGCTGCTGTATACTACCACTGGGGCTGCTGTATACTACCACTGGGGCTGCTGTATACTACCACTGGGGCTGCTGTATACTACCACTGGGGCTGCTGTATACTACCACTGGGGCTGTATATACCTGTGGGGCTGCTGTATACTACCACTGGGGCTGCTGTATACTACCTCTGGGGCTGCTGTATACTACCACTGGGGCTGTATATACCTCTGGGGCTGTATATACCTCTGGGGCTGCTGGATGCTACCACTGGGGCTGTATATACCTCTGGGGCTGCTGGATGCTACCTCTGGGGCTGCTGGATGCTACCACTGGGGCTGCTGTATACTACCACTGGGGCTGTATATACCTCTGGGGCTGCTGGATGCTACCTCTGGGGCTGCTGGATGCTACCACTGGGGCTGCTGTATACTACCACTGGGGCTGCTGTATACTACCACTGGGGCTGCTGTATACTACCACTGGGGCTGCTGTATACTACCACTGGGGCTGCTGTATACTACCACTGGGGCTGCTGTATACTACCTCTGGGGCTGCTGTATACTACCACTGGGGCTGTATATACCTCTGGGGCTGTATATACCTCTGGGGCTGCTGGATGCTACCACTGGGGCTGTATATACCTCTGGGGCTGCTGGATGCTACCTCTGGGGCTGCTGGATGCTACCACTGGGGCTGCTGTATACTACCACTGGGGCTGTATATACCTCTGGGGCTGCTGGATGCTACCTCTGGGGCTGCTGGATGCTACCACTGGGGCTGCTGTATACTACCACTGGGGCTGCTGGATGCTACCACTGGGGCTGCTGTATACTACCACTGGGGCTGCTGTATACTACCACTGGGGCTGCTGTATACTACCACTGGGGCTGCTGTATACTACCACTGGGGCTGCTGTATACTACCACTGGGGCTGCTGTATACTACCACTGGGGCTGCTGTATACTACCACTGGGCTGCTGTATACTACCACTGGGGCTGCTGTATACTACCACTGGGGCTGCTGTATACTACCACTGGGGCTGCTGTATACTACCACTGGGGCTGCTGTATACTACCACTGGGGCTGCTGTATACTACCACTGGGGCTGCTGTATACTACCACTGGGGCTGCTGTATACTACCACTGGGGCTGCTGTATACTACCACTGGGGCTGCTGTATACTACCACTGGGGCTGCTGTATACTACCTCTGGGGATGCTGTATACTACCACTGGGGCTGTATATACCTCTGGGGATGCTGTATACTACCACTGGGGCTGTATATACCTCTGGGGCTGCTGTATACTAACTACTGGAGCTGCTGCTGTATATACCACTGGGGCTGCTGCTGTATACTACCATTGGGGGGCCTGTATACCACACTGCTGGGGGCTGTATACCTGTGCTGGAGTCCACCCTCGGCTTATACACGAGTCAATAGGTTTTCCCAGGTTTTGGGGGCAAAAGTAGGGGGGTCGGCTTATACACGGGTCGGCTTATACACGAGTATATACGGTAGTTAAGAAAAGAAAATCAATACACAAGAATCACCTTTTTTATTCAATGTACCTCTCAAAAAAAACGGTCAGGACATCATTTGTTCACCAAAATATTAATATTCTAGCATGACACAAAAAACAAGCCCTCATGCAACTCTATGAAGAGAAAAATAAATTACATGGCTAACAATATGGTTAAACAAACCAAAAGTATATGTGAAGTATTTGTGGATTATAACTCATCCCAAATTTAGAGCAAAATAGGAAAAAAATAATTGTTAATATTAAATAAAAACATTACAAACCATAATCTAGTGTAGCATACCGTGGGGCGCGGAGGAGGCAGGGTCTCCACATCAGGAAGTTGTTGGCGACGTGTGGCAATGCTGTGGGCCCGAGGCAGGAGGGGTTGCACCTGCGCAATGCGGGGCAGCATTGAACTCCTGGTAGTGGTTGCACTAGACTACAGAGATCACAATGTACATCTCCAGCGCGATGGACTTAAGAAAAATGTGTGCGGAGGCGGTGCATGCACAGACAGATCTCAGTGTGCTCAAGCACTGCCTCCGCACCCATTATCCTGAAGACCCATTACATCCACTGCCAGATCAATGGCTTTGCATTGCTGATACACACCTTCTTCCCTGCTTCTGGTCTGCAGCATTGCCACACTCCTGCTGCTGCCTTCCTGTAGCGGCAACTCCGCGTTCCCCCCGATAAGATTGTAGTCCACAATAAGGCAGACTCTAAAAAAAAAACTGAGCGCTCAATTTGCGCATACACCACCTCAGCAGTCCTTTTGCTGAAGCCCACCACATCCACTTCTAGGAGATTAATGGCCTCTGCCTTGTACTGCCACCAACCTTCATCGGTGACCCTGCCTCCTGTGATCCACCATTATTTCACCTCATTCCCTCTGTACATTATAAGATTCAATTAATTCATAACAGCACCTTGTCTGTCAAAGAAAACAATCTGTCATGCGCTTTATAGACTCAAAAGTGAGTTAATGCTCTTGGGGGAAGGGGAAGAAAAAGAAATAAATGAAAGTGTAATCAAAATCATTAGTATGAGTATGTGTTTTATTTCATCACTTATCCCCATCTGCAATTAGTTCTTCCGCCTGAAGAACCTGGAACCAGCATTTCCATCAGTGAAGAGGAGCGGGACACTTTGCTGTATTGTCCCCAGGAAGGAGAATGGGGGGATGGAGATCAGGACAGTGAATGTGAGCGGATTATCTGCGGCATCGATCAGCTCCTTAATCTAGGTGAGGTGCTGAATATGAAAGAGAAGTGCATTAGTTATTGTATTGTCATCCTTCAACCGTGGATAATTTGTAACCTGCCTAATGGATGACCTGTACTGGGGAATCCACTGTACTTACATTGAAGTGGGTCCCACCAATGTGCCCTCTCCTTTCTCTAATGGCTGTGAAAATAGTCAGGAGGCGTTAAATAGAGCAGATAAGAGGTATGTGGACGGTGCTATTGTATTCACATCTATAACGCTGACGAATGTGACCAGGCACAGCCGACTCCAAGTATACAAAGACTTAGTTCCAGCTCACCCATCGGGAGCTCAGACGCCGGCAGCACTCCAAGACAATTAAAAAAATTGGAATCCGGCTCAGAGAAAAATGGAGTTTTTTCTTTTTCAATAAATTGGTGCATACAAAATAAAATTACATGGTCGACATGTCCTGAGTCGACGCGTTTTGACTGCTTTAAGTAGTCTTACTCATGACTGAGTCATTGAAGAATAAAAAAGAAATCCATTCCTGTCTGAGCTGGATTCCAATTTTTCTAATAGTCTTCAAGTATCTTTATTAAATAAGACTAGGAGACAATGGAAGCAGTACCCACTGCCAAGAGCTCAAAGAAGCTCGTCGTGTCAGAATTAAGGACATGCGATTAATTAAACATTTAAGCATTTTGATACCCACCGGTTTCTTTATTAGGATAAACCATAATCTCTTGATTTGTCCTCGTGAATAAACTGATGGGTTTTAAAATATGTTTAATATAGTCTGCACCAATAGGACCCCCATTGATAGACTGGGATCACAACCATCCTCCTATATCAGTTGATGGTTTTTCCTGATGAAGAAACAGGTAATTCCATTGTCTCCTAGTCTTTGATGACCTTCACCGTGGAATCGCAGCAGCTAGTTTTTGATGTTTCTACAGGAGTTGAGCCTCACCAGGTGAGCGCATCTCCCTTTGTTTACCCATTTTTCACGCTTTCCAGTCCTTCTGCAAGTATCTTTAGTGTCAGACTCGAGTGGCGCGGCACATTTTACACAAAACCTGCCCTCTCCATTCAACTTCTGGCTGCTTTCCTAAAAAGAACTGAGGAATAGTGATGAGCGAGCAATCCCATGCTAGGGTGCTCAGTAATCATAACGAGCAGTTGGACGCGCAGATGGGCGAAGCTTGAGTACCTGAAACTAATGGAAGTCAATGGGGAACTTGAGCGTTTTTCTGGAATCTCTTCCGAAAAAATGCTTGAATTCTCCATTGACTTTCATTATACTCAAATATTGAAGTTGCTCCCATCAGTGCGTCCATCTGCTCGTTATGATTACTGAGCACCCGAGCATGGTAGTGCTCGCTCATCACTACTGAGGACGCAAGCATCCTCCTATTCGGTGGGGTCACTTCGGTTTAGTCCTTACTATTTTGGGGTCTCGCATATCCAGTGGAAGGTTCCAGGTTGGATGTTCACTGAGCTGTAGGGTGGATTTCTGCTGAAGGGGAGAAAAAAAACCAAAACTCTTTAAATCTTCTTCCTTAGTGAGTGTGACACGAGCTTAGTGTGACCGGAGCGTAAGTGCGAACGGAAGTGTGTGACTTGTGATTCAGTGACTTTGGATTCAGGGAGTTTGGAAGGGAGGACTTACTGAATTGCAGGTTGTATTTTATTAATACTTTACATTTCTTTTTACTTATCTGTCTGGTGCAATCCCCATTAGGAAATGAGCTTCATAATTGACTATGCCATCCAGTGTACATCTTGCCACATGTATGCAATCCTTGAACAGCGGTCGATCAGCATGTTAGGCTATGGGTTGAACTACATGGACTTAAGGTCTTCCTTAAACCTTAAATACTATGTTACTATGTTATAACTTGTTTGAGCTGCATTATCCAACACTACCTAATGCCTTCTACAATACCCTCTTAGAAGTGATGGAAAGATCCCTTTTAGCAAATTTTTGACAGATAAATTTTACAGTTTTTTTGATGTGCCACCTTTTCTTTTTTTGTGACAGACATGGCAGCTCAGTTTGCTGCACCTGTAGATTTAACAGTCTACCCATCATACTGCATGATAATCGCTTATCCTACTGATCTCGGCACAATACGGATGAGGCTGGTGAATCGTTTTTACCGGTAAGATGTGCCTTTCTTTTTATGGGATATTTTTAAAAAATTAAATATTTTTTAGCTTGTCACCTAAAATTTCTGAATGTTCACCTTTTTGTTCTCTCTTTTCACAGGAGGGTTTCTAACCTGATATGGGAAGTCAGATACATAGAACATAACGCCAGGACTTTCAATGAGCCGGGCAGCAACATCACAAAGTCCGCCAAGAAAATCAACGACTTGCTGCTAAAATTTATAATGTAAGAATTAAACACACACACTCTGCTTTTATATAACTTTAGGTGTGAGATTTCCCTTGCAGTAAGGTAGTGAGTAGACTGGAGCGTCCTCAGCACTATTAAGTGAGAGGGAGGGTTCGTATGATTCCTCCTCCTGTGTCTCAACAATGGAAGGAGCCGTTACATTAATGTGCTGCACACATTACAGTATATTTTCCTGGGGCGTGAGGGCTTCTTTTAAGAGTCCCTAAAATTAAACTTGGTCGTCTTTTTTTTTTTTTTTAATTTAGAACTTTTTCTAAAGTGCATGAAAATATGTAATAAGCCAATTGAATCTAAACAATTTTAAATAATAAAGAATGGCTTAGAAGCTTGTCAGTTCATGTAGGAAAAAAAATCATGAAGCTTCTAGTGCTAGATTCAATTTATTGTGAAATGCCCATGGCCCGTGTGGTCGTCCATGATGCATGTGAATGCTGGAAGCTGCAGACAGGTGCAATCACATCCAGCAATGGAGTTCTATAGTCTCTTCTGTTTTCCAGGGACAGCAACTGTTCAAGCATTGCAGATTTAAGCACTACCACTGCTGAGGCAACTACAGAAGCAGAGGAGTCGTGTGATGGACAGGTACGGCCCCGCCTAGCTCCCTGCAGCCATTCATTCATTTTAAAACTGATGTTTGCATAAAATGAAGTTTCTTTTCATGGATTACATAGATGCGGTTTTGTTGACATGTTAGGTCTAGATACTACTTTTGGTGTGTCAACAGTGCACCTTAAACTCTTAATTTAATATGTCAGGAAGATATCCCACCGCCAGGGCAGCCCTAAGAGCCTCACAGGACTGACTCCTGTAAGGGGACTGGTGACTGGTGGCTAGCAGGGGGGGGCACCAAAGTGCACATTCCAAAATCGAACCTGGATTATAATGTGTTATTTACTTTTATTAACCCATGTTACACCCATGTACCTCTCCTCTGGTGCTGCATAACAGTGCGGTCATGGGATGTGGCTTCTCTTTGCAGAAATTTGTAATATCTCTACTTCCAGGACATCTTCACCCCTGTAGGTCCCAAGCAGAAGATATTGTGGTCATGTTTCTTATCGGGATTTTCTTTCTATAAATATGGCATGGCTAGCATCATCCAGCAGCCTAAAATTAATTTGGTGCGCACAGGCATGTCTTACACTTATGGAAAAATATGCATGTTCTTCCTCTGGGAATCCTGAAGCTAAAAATGTGTTTCCCATCATTCTATTGACTGCAATATTCACTGCAATCCCCAATATTTTAAATTTCTCTATCGCCTCATTGGGGTACACAGGATATCATGGGTGTATTCTTGCTGCCACTAGGAGGCGACACTATGCTAATTAAGAATAAAAATGTGGCTCCTCCTCAGCAGTATACAGCCCCCAGGCTGGAGTGTACCTGATCAGTTTTAGCTTTGTGTCCGTAGGAGGCACATCTATTCCTTTTTTCCTCCAGAATTTTTTCTCATCTACCATATTAGACAAGCGATGGCACCCCTTCGGGGACCACTTTCCCGCAATCGCCAACAGGCAGGAACGCGGAGTGTCGCCTTCATGTACCCCCTTCTGCGACGTTGGATTATCGCGCTGCGCCTACCCTATGATTTTTTTTTATTTTTATGGGCGATGGTTCCCTCGGGCACCGATTTCCCGCATTCACCAACGGACGGGCACGTCTCCCTGTACCCCCTTCCGCAACTGGCGCAGGCCCCTATGCACCCAGTGTTGTGGGCTGAATCCAGCTCACCTCAGCTTTCCTTCTAGGGTCCTGGGTCGAGATACGTAAGCCTGCTTTTCCCTGCAGAGAATACAGATAAGCAGCAGCTCACAGCTGATGCCTGCACTCTCCGCAACCCCCACCACTGGGCTCCCCAGCCCCCCATAAGGCAGCCTGGGTGGAGACACTTGCAGATGAAAACGTTCTTTTATTACTGCTTCTTGCTGGGGCTCAATCACTGGGCTCCGGCTGAAAAGTTCTCCCCTCCTCCCTCCTGTCGTGGAGCGAGGGGTGCCCCCCCCCCCATGGTGGGTAGAGCAGACTGGGCATCACTACCCCCTGTTCCAGGAGCCCAGCAGCTAGCAGGGGGCAGAGGAGCTGCTTTCCGGTGGAGCTGGCAGCTTATCTGGGTAGAGGACCACAACTTGCAGTGTTCCTCTCATCACTGCACTCCTGGAGCCAGCAGCTATTTGAGCCCAGGAGGTGCAGCCTCTGTGCCTGCAGCAGATACTGCCTCCCCAGGACGACGGCTGCTGCTGACACCACCGAGCTAGGCAGAGGACGCCGTCACCCTGGATCCATCCTATGGTTGACGACTCCTCCACCTCCATGCAGCATCGGCAGTGTGCAGTGAAGATGGATCCAGGACTTCATCCTTTTTGAATGTTAGACCTCTCCCTGGGTTATGGGCTCCCTATACTAATTAATAGTTCCCTATAGTTTCTGATAACTGTTTATTGACTACTTTCGCCGGTCTTTACTGACCTACCTGCCGTCCTGGTTCTCTCAGGCGGCCTGGCTGCACTAATTTACTCCCAAGGCTTTTTCTTCAGCCTTCTCCTGGGCTGGGACACACCCCTGCCAACCAGACCAATCAGAGTCCACTTGTTCATAGCTCTGCCCCAACCACGCCCCCTGGCCTATCACAGGGCTTCATCTTCCTGATCTCTCTTCTCAGCCTGGGAAAACAGCCCATGTTTTCTGATCATCATAATGGGAGACCCAGACAATGGGGTTTAGGGCACTGCCCTCCGGAGGCCACACTAGGTACTACAAGAACTGTAGACACCGCCCCCTCCGCTTATAAACCCCCACCGCAGGGAACATCCTCAGTTTTAAACTTAGTGTGCTCGGAGGTATCACACGCTTTGCTTGCACTTCATTGCATTCTCACAGCTTACGTGATGGCGTATGAAGACAAGGTAAAAGAAGGTCCCAGTCGGGGACCTCCGGCAGTCTCCCTGTTAACCTTCGGGGAACACGCAGGTCGAGGTACCGGAGGGCCTAGTGCCTGGGCACACTGTGTCTCCCGGTACGCTGCCGTGCTCCTCCCCATCCCCCCTGGGGGCTCTGGGAAGTGGGAGATAGGAGCCTTGCACAGCTCCGCTCCGTCCGAGGCCTCCCTAAATGGTGCTTACAGACCGGACTGGAGTCAGCTCTGTCCGAGGCCTCCCTAAATGGTGCTTACAGACCGGACTAGAGCCAGCCCAGTCCGAGGCCTCCCTAAATGGTGCTTACAGACCGGACTGGTGCTGAACCCCCGTCCGAGGCCTCCCATAATATGGTGCTTACAGACCGGACCGGCACTGAGATACCCCGGTGTCTCCGGTGTGCCTGGGGGTAGTGTCTGGCACTAGTGTGTTTCATGACACTCAGACCGCGCGTTGCCTTCGGGTCCGCGGTTCTGGCGGTGACCCTGTGCTGGGGTCACCCTGGCTGACCGCCCTGTGTGTCACAGGGGCTGCGGCTGTGGGCTTCAGACTTTGTCTGTGAGCCCGGGTATTTATGTTTATACCTCCCGCGCTGCGGGCTCCGGCGCTTACATTATTGTAATGGCGGCCGGGAGAGATGTGGAGCGGCCCATGTGACCTGGATGGGCGTGTGTGTGTGCTTCCCGCGTGTTTCGGCCCCGCCCTCTGCTTCTACAGCGGCGGCCATCTTTTCCCCTCACTTTCCTATTGGGATCGTTGGAGACTGCTCTGCTGCACTCCAGGGGAGACCAGGTCTTCTTTCCTCGCGGAGGTCACACACACACCGCTCCCTTCACCACCGCTGTGCAGCGGTCGGTAAGCCACCGGTTTCCGGTGAATTTTCTCCTGTTTGATATTCCCCTGCCGTGGGTATGTCCTCAGGGAAGAAAGGCGCTGCTAAGGCGGCCAGTACCACACCTGTCTGTGCTACATGCAAAGGGACACTGGTGGAGGGGTCCTGCAATAATTGCGGACGTCCAGACGCCCGGACTGTCACTGCTGAGTCAGCAGCTCCGGTGCTTTACCCTGAGATTCAGGTGATCCCAGGGCCATGGGAAAAACAAAGCGAGATTAATGCTTCTATGTTGTCCCAATTGTCCTCCATGTCGCAATCCCTGGAGGCACTAACAAGGAGACTGGATGCTCCAGTTACTCCTTCAAGCTACCCCCGGGTGTCTCCATCTTCCACCGTGAGACCCCTTAAGCGGGCTCGCCGTGATGATTCACACCCGAGCTCCAGATCCTCTCTGAGGAGGAGCGTCACTCTGACGGTGACGAGGATGATGGGGGTTCAACCCTCGGGTCGGTGTCTGAACCAGCTGAAGGGGTGGAGGATCTGGTGTCCTCCATCAACGAGACTTTACGCCTCGGGTTACCCCCTCAGGAGACAGCCGTTCACCCGAAGGAGGTCTATCAGTGGTTACAACCTGAGGCTAGACCATGTGGTTCCTTTTTGGACCACACTAACTTTGAAAGGGTGGTTAGAGCTCCCAGGGTACACCCTGGACGGCGTTATGTCCGCAAATCTAAGGACAACCGCTTTCCCTTTCCTCAGGAGGTGCTTCAGGAGTGGTCGCAGTCCCCGAAAGTGGACGCTTCCATGACCAGGATTGCTGCACGCTCCCTTTTCTCTGCCTCTGATAGCTCCTCACTGAAGGATGCGACAGACAGACAGGTCGAACAACTCGCCAAGTCGTCTTATGAGGCTGTGGGGTCTTCATTTGCCCCAAGTTTTGCTGCGGTCTGGACTCTGCAGGCGATCACATCCTGTCTGGATGGTATTGCTGACCTGGCAGGTTTCAACTCTGAAGTCATGGCACTTACAGAGAGGGCAAAGGCCTATGCAGATTATGCCAGGACGGCGTCCCTGGAGACTGCCACTCGCTCAGCTGTGGCTTCGGCCAATGCGATAGCGATCCGCAGATTGTTGTGGCTACGTCTATGGGACTCAGATGCCACGTCAAAGAAGATTCTGCAGAATCTTCCTTTCTCTGGTGATAGGCTGTTTGGTGCCGAGCTGGACAAGTTGATCAAAGACTCTACGGAGTCCAAGATTCCACAGAACAGACCTAAGCCTAGGTATACTGTGAAGAGGAACCCTAAACAGTGGTCCTTTCGTCCCAGCTCACAGCCGTCAGCGTCTTCCGCTCGCGCGGACCGTGGGGCCAAGTCTTCTCAGCAGTGGCGCCCCAAAAGTCGTCAGAAGAAGTC
Source organism: Allobates femoralis (assembly GCA_033576535.1). Lineage (NCBI taxonomy): Eukaryota > Metazoa > Chordata > Amphibia > Anura > Aromobatidae > Allobates > Allobates femoralis. Next base: position 28,803,534 of record JARQOC010000002.1, read on the forward strand.
GGCAGGTACAACAGCTGCCGCTCCCAAGCCCACTTCCGCATGACTCGCTCCCTCTTCCTGCCTCCCCACAGGTTGGGGGTCGCCTGTCTCAATTTCAAGACAAATGGCGACTCCACATCCAAGATCAGTGGGTTCGAGACGTAGTCTCGAGGGTACAGGATAGAGCTGTCATCACAACCCACACACCGATTCCATCGGTCTGTTCCATCTCCAGAAAAGGCTCAGGCTTTTTATCTGGTGTTGGAGGGACTCCGCAGAGACGGAGTGGTGGTCCCAGTTCCCACTGGAGAGAGGTTCAAGGGTTTTTACTCCAACCTCTTTATCGTCCCGAAGAAGGACGGCTCCTTCCGCCCGGTTCTGGACCTCAAGCTGTTCAACCGGCATGTGTTGGTTCGGAAGTTCCGCATGGAATCCCTGCGCTCCGTGATCGCGGCTGTGTCGCAGGGCGACTTCCTAGCGTCCATAGACATCCGCGACGCTTACCTTCACGTGCCCATTGCACCGTCTCATCAACGATGGTTGAGATTCGCAGTGGGGGAAGAGCACTTCCAATTCGTGGCGCTGCCTTTCGGGTTGGCCTCGGCTCCCCGGGTGTTCACGAAAGTGATGGCATCAATGATGGCCTTACTGCATGCGCAGGGACACGCCGTCATTCCTTATTTAGACGACCTGCTGGTCAGGGCGCCATCGGAACACCTGTGTCAGCGGAGCCTGCAGGCGACCATGCAGTCTCTGGAGCAGTTCGGGTGGCTTCTCAACATCCAGAAGTTCACTCTGGTTCCAACCCAGTCACTGACGTATCTGGGCATGGACTTCCACACGGACTCTGCTCTAGTGTCCCTACCACGAGCCAAACAACTGGCCATTCAGTCAGGAGTACACGATCTCCTCAGATCACCTCATTCATCCCTACGGGTATTGATGAAGCTGGTGGGACGCATGGTGGCAGCAATAGAGGCGGTGCCCTTCGCACAGTTTCGCCTCCGTCCTCTGCAACTGGAAATCCTCCAGAGGTGGGACAAGAGGACGTCCTCTCTGAATCAGCTGGTGGTCCTCTCCCAGCCGACCAGGGATGCTCTGCAGTGGTGGCTTCAGCCGAGTCACTTGTCGAAGGGACGATCCTTCCTGAAGCCATCGTGGTTAGTGGTGACCACCGACGCCAGCCTGAAGGGCTGGGGCGCGGTGTTCTTACACCACAGAGCTCAAGGTCTCTGGACACGTTCAGAGACAACGTTGCAGATCAACGTGCTGGAGCTCAGGGCGGTCTATCTGGCACTCCTGGCCTTTCGGGTGTTCCTATCCGGACAACCGATTCGGGTTCAGTCCGACAATGCGACGACTGTCGCCTATATAAATCACCAAGGAGGAACCAGGAGTGCACAGGCTCTAGCGGAAGTCCACCGCATTCTATCATGGGTGGAAGCCAACAGCTGCTTGATTTCCGCAGTCTACATCCCAGGTGTCGAGAATTGGGAGGCAGATTACCTGAGCTGACAGGGGATGGACGCCGGAGAATGGTCTCTCCATCCGGACGTCTTCCGGGACATCTGCATCAGAATGGGGACCCCGGATGTGGATCTGATGGCCTCCCGGCTGAATCATCAGGTGCCACAATACATGGCGAGATCGTGGGACCCTCAGTCTCTGGGGGCAGATGCTCTAGTTCTGAGTTGGTCAGATTTTCACCTGCCATATGTTTTCCCGCCCCTGGCACTGATGCCCAAGGTCCTGTGGAAAATCAAAACAGAATGTCACGCAGCCATTCTAGTGGCTCCGGATTGGCCGAGGAGGTCCTGGTATCCGGATCTGTGGCAACTGTCCGGCGGACACCGGTGGGCTCTTCCAGACCGCGCAGATCTTCTCGCGCAGGGCCCCTTCTTCCGCCCCAATTCCAGGGCCCTCAGATTGACTGCATGGCTCTTGAGGCCTGGCTGCTAACATCCAGGGGATTCTCTCCTGCGGTGGTTTCCACCATGAACAGAGCTAGAAGGCCCACTTCGCGGAAGATTTACCACAGAACGTGGAAAGTCTTTTTCGCCTGGTGCTCCTCTGGGGGACATGTACCTTGGCCTTTGTCCATTCCGACCCTATTGGCTTTTTTGCAGTCAGGTTTGGAGTTGGGCCTTTCCCTCAGTTCTCTGAAGGGTCAGGTATCAGCGCTGTCTGTATTGTTCGACAGGCGCTTGGCGCTCCTCCCAAAGGTTCGTCAATTTCTCCAAGGGGTGTCTCGAGTGGTTCCGCCGTATAGGCGACCTCTGGACCCTTGGGATCTCAACATGGTCTTGGCGGCTTTGCAGAAACCACCTTTTGAGCCATTGAGAGAAGTCTCTCTTTCTTATTTGTCACAGAAAGTGGTTTTTCTGGTGGCTATTACGTCCCTGAGACGGGTCTCTGAACTGGCGGCACTATCGTGCAAGTCACCCTTTCTGGTGGTTCACCAAGACAAGGTGGTGTTGCGCCCGCGGGCGGAATTCCTGCCAAAAGTGGTTTCCACTTTTCATTTGAACCAGGAGATTGTGCTCCCATCATTTTGTCCCGCTCCTGTTCATCAGATTGAGCGCGACCTCCACACTCTGGACCTCGTACGGGCTGTACGCATTTATGTGTCCAGAACTGCCTCCTTCCGGAGTTCGGACTCCTTGTTCGTACTGACGGCAGGTCGCTGTAAGGGGTCAGCGGCGTCAAAATCAACCTTGGCCAGATGGATCAAGGCACCCATTCAAGAGGCTTACCGGTCTTCTGGTTTGCCTCTTCCGGTAGGCTTGAAGGCACACTCGACAAGAGCTGTCGGTGCCTCCTGGGCCTTGCGACATCGCGCCTCTGCTCTGCAGGTGTGTCAGGCGGCCACTTGGTCTAGCCTGCACACCTTCTCTAAGCACTATATGGTGCATGCCCATGCCTCTGCGGATGCAAGTTTGGGCAGGCGGGTCCTCCAGGCGGCGGTTGCCCACCTTTGACGGGGACCGCGTATGCAAACGTCTTTTGAGGAACTTTTTCCCGCCCTGGGGTATTGCTTTAGGACATCCCCATTGTCTGGGTCTCCCATTATGATGATCAGAAAAAAGAGAATTTTGTTTACGTACCGTAAATTCTTTTTTCTTGAATCATCAATGGGAGACCCAGCACCCACCCAGTGTTCCGTTGTATGTTACGGTTGATCTGTCCCCTGTTGGGGCAGTTTATCCGGGTTGTTGAACCGTATGTTCACGGTGTCTTCCCGAGGTTTCGGGTGTGGTTTTCTGTTGTCTCCTCGCAGCTTATGGACCAAACTGAGGATGTTCCCTGCGGTGGGGGTTTATAAGCGGAGGGGGCGGTGTCTACAGTTCTTGTAGTACCTAGTGTGGCCTCCGGAGGGCAGTGCCCTAAACCCCATTGTCTGGGTCTCCCATTGATGATTCAAGAAAAAAGAATTTACGGTACGTAAACAAAATTCTTTTTTTCTGCACACGCCCACTGTATGAGGTTAACCCTTTGTGCTCCACACTGCAGTAAGCCAGGCTCTCTATTATGCACTAGTCTATAGAGCAGCCCATTTAACCCTGTGTGCTCCACAATTACAGTACATAATGCTATATATTACTGTTTCTCCGTATGCAAACAGAGAGATAATATTGCGCATATCTAGTATTTTTTCATACTTCACTGGAGCCCCCCCATCACCTGCAGTAGACTCACTCCACATCCTCAACCCTGGGGATGTGACAGGCTTATTACTTTATGGCGGCCTCCCTAGTTGGTGCCCCCTGTCCGCACCATGTAGTGGTTTACAGTCCTCAGACTTCTGCAGCTGAAAATGGATGCTCCATCCACTATTTGTAAGCAGAGTCTACATGGTCTGCCTACTATTACAGCAGGCACCACATTGTGCAGCACTGCCTGTAGCAAAGAGCATAGAAGCTTCACTGCATGCGGAAATGACCACAAAATTTGCCTACTGCTCAGTGCAGAGTCTCTGCACACCTGATATTATATCGCTGCTCCGTAGCAATGGCTATGGAATCTGTTCAGGGTTTAGTGCAGAATCTCTAACTACTATATGTCCAACTACTATATATTGTCACTGCACCGCAGTAATGGCATCTGTTCACGGTTTAGTGCAGAATCTCCAGACACCTGGTATTATATCTGTCTATGACTACAGCCATGGAATCCGTACACTGTTTAGTGCAAAACGTCCAGCCACCTGGTGTTATGTCACTGCTCTGCAATAACGGTCATGGAATCTGCTCAGTGCAGCTTCTCCAGACACTTGGTATTATGTCACATATAGTATGTCGCTGACTGCAACATTGGTCACACAGACCTGTCCATTATTCAGTGCAGAATGTCCAGGCATCACGAATTATGTTGTCACCTGCAGCAACAGACACAGAACATGCCTGCTATCCAGTTCACCAGAGTCCCTGGACATCATGTTTTAGGTCACTTCTGGCAGCAATGACCAGAGAACCTGCCAACTATCAAGTGTTCCGTCACATATATGGCAAGGGCCATAGAACCGGTCCATTATACAGTATCCTCACGTATCACAAGGCTGCCTATGACAATAGTTACTGAATCACTATTCAGGATGGAGTCTTGTTCCGGCACTTTATACCAGCGGCAACAAGGGTCTCTGAATCTGTCCACTGTCCAGCGCATCAGAGTCCCTGACCGCAAACTATCACATCATTGTCTGTGACTGACATCTCAGCACTAGTCATCGTTCATGTACACAGGTTTTACTGTGCTGTCCAGGATGTGGTTGCCTACGTTACTGGTTACCTTTTTCTGACTACTGCCTAGTGAACCAGATTCATCCTTGATCACGCAATACACACAAGAGTTATGGAAGCAGAGGGCTGAGTCCAGTGGGCCCAGTACACCTCTCGGTTGGAAGTATTAAGCCACCAAGTGTTTTCACATAGCTACCTACAACCGTGGCTATTGGACCCTGTCCACTAGTCAGTCAACCAGGGTTTCTACCTGACTAACCTCGGATATACCAATGGGAACAGTTAGCTACCACTACAGTGACCCATATACCCATCGGCTGTCGTGGCCCATTACTGCACCCAGGAATCAGAACTTGTACTGTGAGATACCACGATTTGGCCGCAGTAGATACTTCTACTTGCAGTAGAGGTCTTGCAGTCTTGTCTATTACCATGTAGCCACACTGTCATCTCCAGCCCCGGCTACTAATTAAGACGCTTGATTCTACCTCTACCAGGACCCATGTCCTGTTTTCTTTGGGAATTGGACACCCTAGTTATGTTGTATCCCTACTGTGGCTATAGTACTGATTATCCATCCTTCATACTAGGTCTTAAATTCCTTTGGTCTAGACTGTTCGCCGCCAGCCATATATCTGTCTACGTAAGTACCTCCATGTTTGTGGTCCTCTACACAAGAAGCTAGACTCGCTACCCTCTTTACAGGAGATGAGCAAGTATACTTACTCCCTCAGACTGCAGACCAGGCTAATGGCAACCAAGTACGCCAGCTTTTCACAGACTACATTCCCAGTACTATAGCTCCTCTGTTGGAATGCTGTCAAGCTCTCCGACAGATTACCGCATCTCCCCTCTAGGTCACGATCTACCATCAGGTTTCGCCTCAGGTTCCCATTCACAAGTATGCCGCACGCAGGGCCCCTGGTGGGGTCTCACTCAACGTTCATGAGCTTAGCCTTGATACTGGGCATTTTTCAGTGGGCAGCAACAGTCTTTTTCATCTGAGATTCTAGATTCTCCTTACACAGGGAATCCTCACAGGAGCAGGATCTCGGTTAGGCTCGTATATGTGTTATGACTCTTCAGCAGTCCCTGGCCCCTCCCCTTGGGATAGTTGGTCATGCTGCGGATTTTCAGATTGCCGCCTTTTTCTTTGCGTGTTCCCGGTCATTCTACGAATGACCCATGAAAGGAGGTATAGTTCTCTTACCTCTACACCTGAGCTCATCTCGGCAGCACATACACGAAGTCTAGCCTATTACACCAAGAATAGAGCGGTCCTACACAAGGTTGTCTACTGTCTTTCGCAAAAGCCTTGTCAATTCCATGCTTACTATTCATTTCAGGCTTCAAAGGTTCATCTTATGTTTCTGAAGTTTCCCAGTTTTCCTTCGGTCAAAAGGCTCTTTTTCACCTTAGGTTTTTTTTCCGCCTTAACACTAATTGTCTCTCTTACCGTGTTAACAGAAGGAGCCACCTACCAGTTCCCTCTTGCGACTTCGAAGGCATGGGGAACTGCACTGTCTCAATCTTTCTGAAGGCGTTTTCTTGACACGGCAGACCCACTTGATATAAAGGATCTGTCTGTTGTCTGTAGGTTTTTGGTTAACCCTGTTCCGGGGACTAACCCGCTCAAGCGGGATCCATGGCCTTCCCCGGCGTTCTTGTATCTTTTTCCAAAATTCCCACTGTCCAGGGCTTCATGAGCACCTTGTCCTTCTTATTTTCCGCAGGTCATATGGCTTTAGACTTGTGGAGCTGACTTCTCCGCCCATGTCTAGTGAATGGCTACAGGGTCTTCCCCGGCCTTCTTGTATCTTTTTCCAAAATTCGCACTGTCAAAGGCTTCATGAGCGCCCTGTCCTTTTTTATTTTCCTCAGGACATATGGCTTTAGACTTGTGGAGCTGACTTCTCCACCCCATGCCTAGTATATGGCTGCATGTTGAGTGTTTATCTTCCTTCTAGTTCTCTTTCCTATCTCAGGTACGATTTTACCCTGCAGATTGATTTACCAATTTTGTTCTCTGGTGTTTGAACCTCACTGAACTTAAATGGAGGAGCTACAAATGGGTAGTACCTTTTTATTTTCTTGGTTCCCCATGCTGTTCTGCTGTAATCAGGGTAAGATCCCCTCTTAAGTCCAGAGATTTGACTTCTAGATCCTTATCAACTCCAGATGCTGGTTATACCGGTAGGATCAATCCTAGCTAGGATTATCTTCTGAGGTTTTTTCTGGGTCACACGTGCCTTATTCTTCCCTTTAATTTGGACCCAGGTTATCCTTAATTTACAGCTTTCAGCAACCACTTCATTTCCAAAGACTGGCCCCTGCCCTTCTTCCCACCCTTGGGGACTGCTTTGGGACGTCCCATGGTATCCTGTGTCCCCCAATGAGGTGATAGAGAAAAGAGGATTTGTGTGTACTCACCGTAAAATCTTTCTCTGAGACATCATTGGGGGACACAGCACCCGCCCTTATTTTATATCATCTTTTGGGCCAGAACATCGGGGTCTCAGATTGGTTCTCCTACTACTTTTTGCACAAACTAATCAGGCACACTCCAGCCTGGGGGTGTATACTGCTGAGGAGCCGCCACATTTTTAATCTTAATTAGCGTAGTGTCGCCTTCTTGTGGCAGCAAGCATACACCCATGGTATCCTGTGTCCCCCAATGATGGCTCCGAGAAAGATTTTACGGTGAGTACACAAAAATCCTCTTTTTTCAGCGGTGCCAAGTGTCTAAAAAAATCTTTTGAACTGAACATTATGGTTCTTGTACAAGGCTACTTCTCTGCCCTTAGACTTCAAGCCCTGGATTTGTATTTATTTCCCAACACATGTACCAGTTTTAATTACCTGCCCACACCAGGAGGTTCTAGCTTAAATGGATGTGTCCTTTCCTTTTATTTCTTTAGTTAGTTTTTTTTCTCCCTAGCTATACTTAATTCCATTTGTACAGTCTGGATATGTCTCCTCTCCTGACATCAGAGGAATGTCTTATGAATTTGTGCAATATCTCTGACATAATGTAGTGAGTTTCTACAAAATCAAGAAAAAAAAACAAATGCGTGGAACCTTTTACATATTTGCTGACATGTCATGTTTATTTCCTTTTTCTCAATAGGGAGAGAATGGCGTTGATTCCTGGAAAAGTCGCTGCATGGACCTGGTGGACATTATAATAGACTGTGAAGACTCTGAGCCCTTCAGAGAGCCGGTGGACCTGGAGCAGTTTCCTGTAAGGGTTATCATTCACTCTGACATTTTTATTGTAGAAACTGGGTGGTCTGACACTTCGCTAAAATTGATCGCCACTATGTCTGCAGGACTGGGGCATCTTTGAGATGTCCGCTTCATAGTGGCAGCAACTACTAGTGCATCTCAATGAATTAGAATATCATCTAACCGTTAATTTATTTCAGTAATTCAATACAAAAAGTTTATTATATATAGTCATTACACAGAGTGATCTATTACAAGTGTTTATTTCTATTAATGTTGATGATTATGGTTTACAGCCAATAAAAACCCCAACAAAGGCTAAAAGATTTTGCAGTGACTACTAAAAAACCCCTTATTCCAGCCATGTACATGTATCACTTATCCACACAAAAGACGATAAATGTTAGATTTGTGGGGCTTGCAACGCTGGAACCCTACTAATTGCTAAATTACTTGACAATGAAAATCAATGGGACGTAGGTAAGGCTTCAATAATTTTTTCTTGCTGTTGTAGGATTACAAGGACATAATTGAGTCGCCTATGGATTTTGGGACCATCAAAGAAACTTTGGCAGCAGATCATTATAATAGCCCTTATGACCTGTGTAAAGATATGAGACTGGTCTTCTCCAACGCAAAGTTATACACTCCAAATAAAAGATCACGGGTAAGGTGCATCGTCCTGAAACTTTGCTGTATTCATTCCCTGCTTCTATGTTTTGTGCACCCAAGTCTTAAGAACCTGTTGATTTTGTCAAGACTTGCCAACCAGGTGTTATGTATGGAGCCTCCTTATTACTTCTGACAGTTGATATTGGGGGTAAGAGGATACACTTTTTTTTTTTTTTCTAAAAAGCCATAAAGGTAACTGAGCTATGATATCAAGAGAGCGTAGAATGCAGTTGTGTGTATTAGAGACCTGGACTGAAGAAATGGGTGATGACAGAATGAATCTTCAGCCGACCATTTTCTGAGGTGTATGGGCACCTTTCCAGCTTACTTGCACAAGAAACCACTTTTGTGTTGCACTATCCATAGCCTTTGGTGCTGAGCTCTAAATGATTCTTTTTATTCTGTTAAGATTTACGGCATGGTATTAAGACTGTCACCACTGATGGAAGAGCGAATGAGAGGAATCATCTCTGACTACAAAGCTGCCCAAAAGAGGATTAAAGATTGCCGTTCCCTGAAGAAAGCTCATGTGAAGGAAGTGCAGCATGAGAGGAGATCACAGAGGTGAGAAATGCAAGAGTACAAAACAGACGGAGGGAGACTGAGGGAGAGAGAGGCGAAGGGAGACAAACCATGGAGGCAGAGGCAGGGGGGCAGGGAGGAAGACAGTCGTGGAGGCGGAGGCAGGGGGACGGGAGGAAGATGGCTGTGGAGGGAGACTGAGACGGGCTGAAGGCTGAATGAGACAGACTGGGACAGAGAGGTGAAGGGAGGGAGATTGAGACGGGAAGGTAGAGGGAGGGAGACAGATGGGGAAGCAAAGGGAGGGAAGGAGACTGAACCAGGAGGTAGACGGATGGAGACTGAGATGGGAGGTGACGGTGAGAAGGAGAGAAATGGGAGAGAGGGAGGAGACGAGACGGGGATTCGAGGAGGAGAGAGACGGAGTCGAGGGAGGGGACGGACGGGAGTCGGAGGGAGGGAGACGAGACGGGATCGAGGAGGGAGACGAGGGAGTCGGAGGAGGGAGACCGAGACGGGAAGGCGAAGGGAGACCGAGACGGGAAGGCGAGGGGAACTGGGATAGGGAGGCGGAGGGAGGGAGACGATAGAAGGCGGAGAGGAGACTGGGATAGGAAGGCGGAGGAGGGGACTGGGATAGGGAGGCGGAGGAGGGAGACTGGATAGGGAAGGCGGAGGGAGGGAGACTGGGATAGGAAGGCGGAGGGAGGGAGACTGGGATAGGGAAGGCGGAGGAGGGAGACTGGATAGGGAGGGATGGAGGGAGAACGGGATAGGGAAGGCGAGGAGACGGGATAGAAGGCGAGGGAGATGGGATAGGGAAGGCGGAGGAGGGAGACTGGATAGGGAGGCGGGGAGACTGGATAGGGAAGGGGGGGGGGACGATAGGAGGGAGGGAGGGAGACTGGGATAGGGAAGGCGGAGGGAGGGAGACTGGGATAGGGAAGGCGGAGGGAGGGAGACTGGGATAGGGAAGGCGGAGGGAGGGAGACTGGGATAGGGAAGGCGGAGGGAGGGAGACTGGGATAGAGGAGGGAGGATGGATAGGAAGGCGGAGGGGAGACTGGATAGGAAGGGAGGGAGAGACTGGATAGGAGGCGAGGAGGGACTGGATAGGGAAGGCGGAGGGAGGGAGACTGGGATAGGGAATGGTACAGGAGGGAGACGATGACCGATGAGGATTGATAGGCGGTGGGAGGAGATTCTTATGGAGCCCATAATTTTATATTTTTTTTTTTTTTTTAGCACGATATGCAGAAAAGTCAGACAAGTAAGAAGATGTAGATCTGATGAATCACCAGGGTTTCTTAGACATGTCCTCACCGCAGCCTACCTCAAGTGGAGCAGCTTGTGCTCCCAGTCCTCAGTGGAGGCAGTTCTTCTTCAAGACACCTTAATGGACAATCACCGGGCTCCTTGCCCAGATTATTCACCAAGTCCCATGCGTCAAGTAGAGAGCGCGACTCCTCCCCGAGCTGCTTCAGGTCATCAGGTAATAACAATTGCCGTCCGTCATCATTATCGGGTTTTCCCTCTTGATTGAACACCAGACGTGGCTTCTCACCCCGGTACTCAGCCTGAACAGTTCTGTAGAAAGGTCACAAACACTACCCGATGAAATAAGTAAAAAAAAATAAATTATAATACTTTATTAATAGTGAACAAAGGGGTGGAGGACATACAAAGGAGAAAGCACATAAAAACAATAGTACAGCGGTCTTTTTCTTTCTGCATACAAAGGAGAAAGGGCGCATGTCACAAATAGGAATTAAAAGATAATACATGTGAAAAATTATGACTTGTACAGGGAGACATGCTGCTAGGTGAAAATCCACCAGTATGGTATGTTGATTCAAATGCAAATATAATTATGATCTAGAAAGCTGATATTAATTTTAAGGGACACTGTCAGGTTATTTTTATGTATGATACTCATATTGCCCTTGAATAGTGCCTGTGCAGACCCTTTAAAAGCATGTAAAATCATTATTGTACCATTTGTAGTTTCCATGTTATCAGCATTGTCAGACCCTGCAGGGAGCTCCTGGATTAGTCCTTTCCATTATAAACAATCAGGAATAGTCCTGTGATGTAAAAACCGTCATGTAATTATGCACTCCCTCTCAGCAGCTCTCTCCTCCCTCCTCCCTTTGCTAACAGTGCAGTGTCAGGTTTCACTTGCAGGTGGTCTGTTCTGTTGAGGACACTGAAAGAGAGAGCTATTACAGATCTGTGTAAAATGTATTAATATACCAGAGCCAGCTATATATTGGCGTGACAACATTGCTGCCAAGAGTTTAGGGGGTGCCACCTGAATATACAGATACTAAATTTGTGACAGCTCGGCGGTAACGTTAGCGCCGAGCTGTCACATAAGTCAGATCTGTAATAAATTTATCTAGACTCCCATTTGTTTCTCTAAGCAGGTATCCCTGCTGTGACAGTTTCTGTGTTGTATTTGACCTCTTATCATGCTGCAAACACAGAGAGCAGAGAGGAGAATACAGCCCCCACCCACTGATCTCCTGTGCAGTGATGTGGTTTGAATATGTGAAATGCATATTCATCCTATGAGGAGTGGACAGTAGGGAACTAAGTGGATCATTCACTGTGCGTGACACATGGAATTAATCTCTTTATTTGAAGTTTACAGAAGATAGGAGGGAAATATAAATAAAAGAAATAAATGAATAGAGAGAGCTTAGAGCGAGGAATTAGAAAATGATAGCCGTTGCATACGGATTTTTGACCTGACCGTTTTCCTTTAATGGGTAATATGCCACAAATTTGGCCAATGTGAAGATAGAAGTCAAATGAATGTATCGTATAGTGTACACCACAATTGGTTGTTCAATGTGTAGCATACTAAAAACCATTAGCAATAACATTATACAATGAAAGTATATGAGTATAATACTAGTTCGCAGCAGCCTCTTACCCTGATGCACATTTCACAGATGCCTTCATCAGGAGTAGCTTTTCTATTCCAGAACATGTCTGTACATTATCTGTTGGGGTTCCCCAAAATGTTAAATCACCTTGATTATGTAATGTCGACGTGTGGCAAGTCTAATTATGTAGTTTTTGCCTGTTTTTGGTTCTTCCACTCCTGTATCCTTGACTTGTATCCTGACTTTGCAGGAAGTGATACAGACTCGTCCTCTTCTACCTCTGCTTCTGAACATTCCTCCAGCTCTTCATCTTCCTCCAGCTCAGAAATTAATGACAAAACCGGCTCAAGTTCAGCGTCACCCAGGGTCAACGGCTTGAAAGTGAAAATAACTAATGGCAAACAGAGAGCAATTGCATTAAAGCCAGGTAACTGCCTCTGATCATGAAAGTAACACCTGAGATCTGTTATGTAAGCGGTGAATTTCATCATTACAGGGGTCTTTCGTAGTCCCTTGACTGCTGTGGCAAACTTCTGGCACCTTCCAGTCGTGTTGTAGGAGCTACTTTCCTCTTAAAAACCTATTGATATTCACAATGCCATCTACAGGGTGATTCGACCAGGATCAGAGTCTACTCCCATGCTGGCCTTTGTATCCGCTTTAATTAAGATTTGGCAAATTTTCCTGCAAGATACAGGTGTCTTAAGAAAAATGTTCATGCTCTTATTGATCTGGTTGGTAGGTGAAAGCTAACAGGGCATATCCCAGAGGGGGCAACAATAAGTCACTTCACCAACTTGGCTGAATATTTAGTGTCTTGTGTGTGTGTATGTATATATATATATATATATAATATAATCACGAATGGGATTTTTGCCCATTTTGAGTCCGCTCACGCTGCGAGTCAATGTCGTCATGTGGATACGCCCGAAGCATTGGCCGCGCAGCGGCCATTGCGAGCAGTTCTAAGGCGACTCGCTATGCAGCGGGCCATGAATCCCGATGCATGTGCATCGGGCACCCAGCTAGTGTATGTGTATATATAATATGTATATGTATGTGTATATATATATATATATATATATATATATATATATATATATATATATATATATATATATATACACACACACACGTGTGTATGTGTGTATATATATATTAATTACTAGATGGGTGCCCGATGCACAATGCATCGGGATTCTAGCAGAGCGAGTCTCTGACTCGCAATGGCCGCTTCGCGGCCAATGCTTCGCGCTGCTAAGGCGACTCGCCATGCCCGCTGCGCGGGCATAGCGAGTCGCCTTAGAGCTGCTCGCAATGGCCGCTGCGCGGCCAATGCTTCGGTCGTATCCACATGACGACATTGACTCGCAGCGAGAGCGGTCTCAAAAGGGGCAAAAATCCCATTCGTGATTATATAATAGATATGTATGTGTGTATATGTATTATTATATTTTATACATATAGTACATGTGTTGCTGATTGTCATTTCTAACACCTTTCTTTTGTCTGAATTAAGCATCTCAGGGCACTACCCAAAGGAGATCTGCACCCAGCAAAAGGAGAATCTCATCATCCTCCGAATCTGACTCTGAATCTGCAGGCAAATCTCATCAGGGAACGCGGAAGAAAACACTCCGCAAATGCGCCGCCCTGGCAGCCGACAAGATCAAAAACATGCCTGATGTGGAAAACAGCACTTCCGACAGCGATTGCAGCGCCAGCAAAAACAGCAGAACCCTGCCTCAGCGGACAGCCGCTGAACGAGCCATGAAACGGCTCCTGCATGACAGAGAAGAAGAACTGGGCTTAAGAAGTGACAGCGAGCATGAACGGCCGGCCATGAAACCGGCAAAAACACAATCTCCAGAATGCAGAGTCGTCCTGACCAATGTATGTCCAAGTGGCACTTTTGGAGGTAGGTTAATACCTCTACCCCGGAATCGGAAAATCTCGGATTCTGAATCAGAAAATGAATCTCCAGAAAGAAAAAGGCTGAAAAAACCCATCTCTCCACCCCATGCTAGAAATCAAAGATCAGTCAGTGACTCTAATGACTCCTTAGCCTCCAGCTCTCATGTGAAGTCACCACCCAGGAACGGAAACAGCATTTCTTCCGACTCTGAATCCTCCCTCTCTGATGACAGCGAGGAGGTCAGGAAAAGTGGGAAAGTGGCGGGCAGATCCAGAGGACCCGATCACAAGCGGAAGCGTATCCTCAGCAGCTGTGATGAGGACTGGCGGGAAAATGACAGCAGTCCTGTCCGAAAACTGACTCGTCCCTCGAAAATGCGTACAAGAAACCAAGGGAAAAGGACAGTACGGTATGACGAGAACACGGCACACAGTGACGAAAACTTGAATAGCGCACGGTCTCGAGAGGCCCGTCTACAGAGGGTGACTGCCCGAGAGCGAGCGAGGCAGTTCCTCCACTAATTCTCAATGGAAACAAAAACTAAGTTGACTTAAAAGTTGTTAAAATTCAGGGATGAGACTTTTTTTTTTTTTTTTTTTTTTTTTTTTTTTAACAATTTGATGTGAATGTGAAGAGACTTTTTACTTGTTTGCACTTGTCATTGAAGCATTTACAGCACAGATGCCAACTTGTGCCTCGCAACGGGGCCGAGGTCATCTGAGGGCAAAGTGTTTTTTTGTATTAACAAATGTTTGGTAATTTTGAGGCTTCCCGACGTGAGACCCTCTCCCCTTTCCTCCACCTCCCTATAATCCCAGGAGCCTCTTTTTTACTGTCTGACTTATTGGCCATTGAACACTAATTTGCACAGCTTGCGTTACGTTTACAGATTTCTATAGTTTTGTAATATATTTTTTTTTTTTTCTTGTTAAATTTTTTATGAAACTTGTTATAGAAAAAACAAATTTCATCTATTTTCCCCTCCACAGCACTTGAACACAATTTTCGTTTCAGAACCCAGTTAAGGGTATTGACATTTAATTTATTATTTTTTTAACCTCCAAATATGAAACCTCCAAGGCTTTTGTAGCTTCAGTGTTTTTTTGCGTCGTGGATTTCATTTTCTGAAAATGTTCTAAAGTATTAATCTGTGACATTAGTACGGGGTTGATTCTTTTTTTTTTTTTTTTTTGTGCTGTAGCCATGCAGGTACACCGCTGTCTTTAAAAGTACACCAACCACTAATTGTTGCTGACCGAAATGTTAATTTCATGATTTGGCTAGTACATATTTTTGTCAGTCTTCCATTAATGGCAGAGCTTTTCTTTATTGTCCTTATAGGGGTTCTCTATCAACTTTTTATTAAATGTATTTAGTTAACTACTGGTGATGAGGGCAGGGTTATGGTGTGAGTGCTTCCAAGCTGCTTGTCCCCCTCACTGTTCGCAGATGTTAATACAGCTTTAAAGTGAATGTCTACTATTTATCATGGCGATTCTTGGATCATTTTCTTTTTAACTAAATCTATATAGTGGGCCTCAGTGGAAATGGAAATTTCATCCCTGTTTCCAATTTGATCTGACCCAGGCAGTGGCTGGCATCCACCTAATGCAGAAATTCATGTAGTGAAAGAAGCCAGCACCCGATCCAGTTCCAATGAGTAACGGCTTTATTCAGGAATCCACATACAAATTTATTAAAATTGCATCTTGTCCCCTTCCCTGACAGGGCCATGTGCCTGACAAGATGCAATTTTAATTTGTGTGTGGATTCCTAAATAAAGCCATTACTGGATCGGGTGCTGGCTTTTTTGACTACAAGAATTTCTATATAGTGGGCAGCAGTATCCATCTGGCGGGATGTGCGTGGTCGTCCGTGAGCTCCTCCCTGGTGCAGGGTGTGCGTGGTCGTCCACGAGCTCCTCCCTGGTGCGAGGTGTGCGTTAGTCGGCCGCGGGCTCCACCCTGGTTGAGTCTGCAGGCTCCTCCCTGGTGCGGGGTGTGCGTGGTCGTCCGCCAGTTCCTCCCTGGTGCAGGGTGTGCGTTAGTCGGCCGCAGGCTCCACCCTGGTTGAGTGTGCATGGTCGGCCGCTGGAACAGCCCACCTGGCAGATGCAACAGCCAGCAGAACATTTTGTCTAGGTAGTTGATTTGGAGCTTTTGTCTCTGACCACTATAGAAATAATTATTTATATGTAGACATTCCCTTTAAAGGGACCTTTTCATCTGTCTTTACTTCCAATGCCCTGGTAGACTAGTTAAACACAGAATTTTGTATATATTGATGTGTGCTAACTCAATAGATATAATTTACATCTTCTCTTTATGCGAACAGTAATGTTTTGGCATGGCGTATATAGATCTTAGTGATTCATCCTAACATCTAAGCCAATCCCTGTTGTGTTGAGTAATAGGTTGCCACGGCAGGTAATCGACGCAGGCGCAGTGTCTCTACCTTTTTTGTGTAAAGGAATGCATTTTATTCTGCGCATGCGCCAAATCTTGTGCACAATATAGCGTAATTGGCTTAAGTGTTTTTTTTTTTTTTTTTTCACCGAAGCTGATGCTCCCGAAAGTAAGAATGGGTTTGGCGCCTGAACATTAAGTGAAGTCTTCTGTTTAAAGTGAACCTGTCACCTCCATAAAACACCTCAGGCTATCACTACCTGTCCCTGCACCTTTCTATTACCACTCTAACTATCCCTTACTGTCCTAAATGTGCCCTGTGACACTGTAATAAATCGTTATCACTCACTCATTAGGGTGGATGTCAATATCACACCCATCAGGGCGTAATAAACTATACAGGAGCCAACGAAGGGACACAGAGGACGCTCATGGGGGCTAGCAACGTTGGTCCCCCGTATCATTAACCTACTAATGAATGAGTGATAATGTTTTATTACACTATCCCTTTCTGTCCTAAATGTGCCTGTGATTGAGTAGTAATAGGAAGGTGCAGGGACAGGTAGTGATAGCCTGGGGGGTCTTTATGGAGGTGACAGGTACCCTTTAAAATGGAGAAATGCATCACGCATGCTCTAGTTCCCTGCTGTGGAGAACATGGAAAGTATTATTTATGTTAATCAACACATTACAGTAGATCTAGGTGTAAAACTAGGGTTGCTATACCAAGAGTTACACATTTGATAATGTTTAATAAGTCACTTTCTCATGTTCCGCCATGATGGTCATCATGCGGCTGTTGATCTCAGACATGGCCACATCCTGATGTGCTGCTATGAAGGAGTGACCTTGTGGCTACTGATCTCCAACATGGAGGAGTGACCATGCGGCTGCTGATCTTCTAACAGTCTGTAATAAAGGTCCTAGGCTATAGAGGATGGATTGAGATGTTCATTTTGACTTTGTGCACTCCCCTGGTTTCTTGCTGTATCAGCTTGTCAATAGATATCTTAGTTTTTCCTCGCTTCTGATATACGCGGATGACTCTTCAGTTATAGCGCAGCTTCCCAGACAAAACTGGTTTTTCTTCTTAATGAAAAAGTCATGTAGTGTACAATAGCAGGAGACTGCCAAAACCTTCTCACCGCAGCTTTTAGTTCTTTAGTCCTTTTATTACTGCATCATCTTCATAGGATCGATGTTAGTCTGGAAACCAGAGGTTATTTAGTTCTCTATGTAATATAAAGGGGCTTGTTAACAGTATTTTTGTTAATGCTGGGTGATCAGCACACTGTTACCGTAAGATAAACGTAAAGCCAGAATCAGAGCATTTTACCCTTGTTTTAAAGGGCTGGTTCGGGGGTGTTCAGTATTTTATTATTGCATTTGGGCAGCCCGTTCTGCTTTGTCTCATTTGTCCTGCTTACTTTCTGTTGTTGCACTGTTTGCAGTTTGGATCCCATCTGAATGTGTGAGTGTGGGGAGCAATGAAAGTGGAAGCACCCGACAATAAACATTTTTGACATCTGATTCTATATATATTAAAAAAAAGTATTTTCTGCTAAAGATTAAACATTTATGTGCAATTTTGAGATCATTGCTTTATTTTGAATAAAGAAAAGTTGTACGGGTCTTATTTGTTTTGTTTGCAGTGGACACAAAGGGGCCATACTGGAGAATATAATCTAGGAGGGAGGATGGGGTGTTCCTAGTCTGTTATGAAGTACAATCATAATCTGTGAATTTTAAAAATTACACATTTGAAGATCCATTGATTGGGGATTGAAGCGTCATTGTGTACTGTCGTCCATTGAGAGTTTGCGGCGCTCCGAATATGGTGAACAGCCCAGATGTTTACAATGGAGACCTGTATGTAATATAGACATGGGGCACATTTATAAGGCAAGTTCTAAATATTCCCATATTTATCCACTATGGAGTAGACAGGGGAGTTCCCTCTGTACAGGTGCTGGCTGTGCCGTACAGCTTGTCGCTCCACCTGCCGGTGCCACCAGAACCATTAGCAGCAAATCCATCCTGCAGTGTGATCATGGGGAATTAATGGTTTAATGTAACTGCAGATAAAAACCCGCTGTGCTGCCCATGACAGCTGCATAGGAGTCCATAGTGTTTAGAAGATGAGCTGAAGGTTCAAGCCAAGTTAAAAAAAAAAAAAAAAAAAAAAAAAAAGTGTAATAAAAACAAAGAACATTTGAAGTCGCCTGCCTGGTTTCCTTGTATAATACTACTAAAATAAACATTAACAATAATATATCATACACACGGTATATAGTAGGAATAAGTCAATATTATCAGGTTTGTAAAATTCTGATCGATAGAGAAATATTCTTTATCACATGCAGTAAATGGTGAAAAAAACTAAAGAAAAGGATATATATCATTTATTATAGCACCATTTATTCCATGGTGCTTTACATGTGAAAAGGGGCATACATAATAAAGACAAGTACAATATTTATGAACAATACAAGGCACAGACTGGTACAGAAGGGGAGAAGACCTTGCCCACGAGGACGCAGTCTACAAGGATGGGTGAGGATACAGTGGGTGAGGAGAGAGGACCCTGCCTGCGAGGGCTCACAGTCTACAAGGGGTGGGTGAGGATACAGTAGGTGAGGAGAGAGGACCCTGCCCATGAGAGCTCACAATCTACAAGGGATGGGTGAGGAGAGAGGACCCTGCCCATGAGAGCTCACAGTCTACAAGGGATGGGTGAGGATACAGTGGGTGAGGAGAGAGGACCCTGCCCATGAGGGCTCACAGTCTACAAAGGATGGGTGAGGATAGAGTCGATGAGGAGAGAGGACCCTGCCCACGAAGGTTCATGGTCTACAAGGGATAGGTGAGGATACAGAAGGTGAGGAGAGAGGATCCTGCTGGCGAGGGCTCAGTCTACAAGAGATGGGTGAGGAGAGAGGATCCTGCTGGCGAGGGCTCACAGTCTACAAGAGATGGGTGAGGATACAGAAGGTGAGGAGAGAGGATCCTGCTGGCAAGGGCTCACAGTCTACAAGGGATAGGTGATGAAGCGTAGAGCTGATTGTGCGACAGTTTAGTGGACTGAGAGTCACTGCAGGTTCGACTTGTCAGGTTTTCAGGTTCCTTTTTGAAGGTTTGCACAGTAGACGAGAGTCCAATGTGTTTTAGTAGAAAGTGCCAGAGCATGGGGTAAATACAGGATAATTCTTGTATGTGAGTGTGGGAAGTGGAGATAAAAGGGGAATAGAGAACGAGATCTTGTGAGAATCAGAGGTTACGTGTACTGGTACAGATGTACGGAGAAGACAGATTGTGGATGGCTGTAAGGGTTTTGACCTGGAGGCTCTGGGTAATGGGAAGCCAGTGAAGGGCTTGGTAGAGAGGAGAGGCTGGGGAATAGCGAGGGACAAGAGAATTAGTCAGGCAGTAGAGTTTAGGGTAGATCAAAGAGGTGCTAGAGGGGAGGCCAGAGGACAGCAGGTTGCAGTAGCCAAGGTGGGAGATGAGATATGCACTAGTGTGTATAGTATATACAGTTGTGGCCAAAAGTATTGACACCCCTGCAATTCTAATAGCACATAAAGGGATTATCCACAGCACCCCATGAAAAGAGGAGTTCAATGAACCCCAAGTAGCGAGACGCTCGTACTCAACCAGGGAGACCCACCTGGATATCCATAAACCAAGAAAAAAAGAAAGACCAGCGCCTCTCAAGCTGGTGTGTTATCAAGTTGCTTCAACGTTTATTCCGTCCACTCCAAGCACAATGTTTCGGTGCGCAGACCTTTTTCAAGTGCATGTTCAACCTACAAACACAGTGTCTCTTATATCCAAAAACTCCTCCCCCATCCTTAAAAACACCAGGGTGGAACTATCTGGTTTCTGTGACGACTGATGATGCATCGCTATCATTGACTGTGCGGTGTCATGTACTAAGGAACTGTATACATCGGTTTTCAACTTGTGAATATCAGCGATGAGTAAGTTTATGGCACTGATGGTTAGATTAATTGTTACCCTAATGGGGAATTGAGTTAGTTGGTCTCTGTATAGTGTATATGGGGGATTTCTAACCATGTGTACTGTATACTTGCACATGATTGGTGGTTTTAAGGATGGGGGAGGAGTTTTTGGATCTAAGAGACACTGTTTGTAGGTTGAACATGCACTTGAAAAAGATCTGTGTATCGAAACGTGCTTGGGGTGGACGGAATAAACGTTGAAGCAACTTGATAACACACCAGCTTGAGAGGCGCTGGTCTTTCTTTTTTCTTGACCCCTGCAATTCTGTCAGATAATACTCCGTTTCTTCCTGAAAAAGTTTGCAATCACAAATTCTTTGGTATTATTATCTTCATTTAATTTGTCTTCAATGAAAAAAACACAAAAGAGAATGAAGCAAAACATTGATCATTTCACACACAACTCCAAAAATGGGCCAGACAAAAGTATTGGCACCCTGGGCCTAATATTTGGTTGCACAACCTTTAGCCAAAATAACTGCGATCAACCGCTTCCGGTAACCATCAATGAGTTTCTTACAATGCTCTGCTGGAATTTTAGACCATTCCTCTTTGGCAAACTGCTCCAGGTCCCTGATATTTGAAAGGTGCCTTCTCCAAACTGCCATGTTTAGATCTCTCCACAGGTGTTCTATGGGATTCAGGTCTGGACTCATTCCTGCCACATTAGAAGTCTCCAGTGCTTTCTCTCAAACCTTTTTCTAGTGCTTTTTGAAGTGTTGTGGGTCATTGTCCTGCTGGAAGACCCATGACCTCTGAGGGAGACCCAGCTTTCTCACACTGGGCCCTATATTATACTGCAAAATTTGTTGGTAGTCTTCAGACTTCATAATGCCATGCACACGGTCAAGCAGTCCAGTGCCTGAGGCAGCAAAACAACCCCAAAACATCAGGGAACCTCCGCCATGTTTGACTGTAGGGACCGTGTTCTTTTCTTTGAATGCCTCTTTTTTTCTCCTGTAAACTCTATGTTGATGCCTTTGCCCATAAAGCTCTACTTTTGTCTCATCTGGCGAGAGAATATTCTCCCGAAATGTTTTAGGCTTTCTCAGGTAAGTTTTGGCAAACTCAAGCCTGGCTTTATGTCTCAGGGTAAGAAGTGGGGTCTTCCTGGGTCTCCTACCATACAATCCCTTTTCATTCAGATGCCGACGGATAGTACGGGTTGACACTGTTGTACCCTCGGACTGCAGGGCAGCTTAAACTTGTTTGGATGTTAGTCGAGGTTCTTTATCCACCATCCGCACAATCTTGCGCTGAAATCTCTCGTCAATTTTTCTTTTCCGTCCGCATCTAGGGAGGTTAGCCACAGTGCCATGGGCTTTAAACTTCTTGATGACACTGCACACAGTAGACACAGGAACATTCAGGTCTTTGGAGATGGACTTGTAGCCTTGAGATTGCTCATGTTTCCTCACAATTTGGTTTCTCAAGTCCTCAGACAGTTCTTTGGTCTTCTTTCTTTTCTCCATGCTCAATGTGGTACACACAAGGACACAGGACAGAGGTCGAGTCGACTTTAATCCATGTCAACTGGCTGCAAGTGTGATTTAGTTATTGCCAACACCTGTTAGGTGCCACAGGTAAGTTACAGGTGCTGTTAATTACACAAATTAGAGAAGAATCACATGATTTTTCTAACAGTGCCAATACTTTTGTCCACCCCCTTTTTTATGTTTGGTGTGGAACTATATCCAATTTGGCTTTAGGACAATTGTCTTTTGTGTTTTTTCATTTAAGACAAATTAAATGAAGAAGATAATACCAAATAATTTGTGATTGCAATCATTTTCAGGAAGAAACTGAGTATTATCTGACAGAATTGCAGGGGTGTGAATACTTTTGGCCACAACTGTATCTACTCACATAATCCTGAAGTTGTGTCCGTTACGCACTTCTGGTGTCCCGATGTCCTCCTATTGACTGATTGGTGAGCGGTAGCCATATTTGCATGCCCACAGACCCACGCATTCCTGCCACTGCATGCTGCTTGTAAACCCTCATACACCGCACGCCGACCACAGACCTCTGCTTCCCCACTGATAATCCCTGACTTACCTGATGGGACAAGACATTCAGTGATGTCATAGTCATGTGATCAGTTGTGATGGGCGGAGCCTGGTTCACGTGACTGATCACATGATTGTGACATCACTGCAGGTCCTGTAGGACTGCCCTGCTCCCCAGCTATGACATGGCGCTGTCACAGCTGGAAAGGGAAGTAGGGGGGCACAGAGAGCAGGGTTGTGCAGAGAGAATACATGGGAGTAGAAAGAGCGTGGGTCAGCCAGAGAGTGTTGGGGGCCCAAAGAGAGTGCAGGGAGTACAAAAATAGTGTATACAATAAGGGATTTCTCTGTGTGTTTTTTTTTTCTCTTTACTGGAAGTATTGCTAATGGACAGCTGTCATTTCTGACATCAACCCCTTTATTACCCAGTCTGCCACTGCTACCTGGGCAGCTGGAAGAGTGGGGTAACCGTCAGCTTTGGTGTTTTTCCTTGAGGTGCCAATTCTGGGGCAGCTGCTGGCTGCAATTTTTAGCGTGGGGGCACAGAACACTTGGGCCTTACCACGCTGAGAATTCCAACCCCTAACTGCCTGGCAATTAAAAATACAACGAAGCCCATGCCAAATTTTTTAAAATGATTTATATAATTAAAAACAAATAAGGGCTCTCTTGTATTTTTTATTGCCAGTGAAGATAACACCAGGCAGCGGAGGTTGGCAACCAGTAGCTGCTTGGTTTACCTGCGCTGGCAATACAAAGTACAATATCATACAAAAGAGAACTGAATATGATGCAAAAACTGTTTTTTTTTTTTTTTTATTAGAATGCCGCATTAAAAGTCTTAAAGTGGCAAATTAAGGTGCATACAAAAAAGAGCCGTTTTCAGGGAGTGTAACAATCATAGATACAGGGCATTTTCAAGATATAAAATTGATATCACAAAGTACAATCATTGCAGGTGCCACAAAGCAAATACATATAATGGTGGTAACAATACAGATAAAAAAATGAATATTAGCACCCTAACACAAATGCAGCAATAAAGTGCTTGGTGCTGTGCAGTTAAGCTATAATTAAATAGCATAAAGGCTGCCAGTGCTAAGGGAGCAAATGAGACCAATACATGTATAAGGTGAAAACCTGCAAGACTGAATCAATAGTCACATATCAAGAATTACCCATATGCACACTTAATGAAATTCCTTAAGTCTGATCACGGCTAGGAGCCCCAACGCGGCGTTTCGCTCTATCGGTTTGGTAACCACAGCTTCCTCAAGGGGATGTATCCTGCGACTGCTACCTGGGCAGCTGGAAGAGTGGGGTAACCGTCAGCTTTGGTGTTTTTCCTTGAGGCGCCAATTCTGGGGCAGCTGCTGGCTGCAATTTTTAGCGTGGGGCATAGAACACTTGGGCCTTACCACGCTGAGAATTCCAACCCCCAGCTGCCTGGCAATTAAAAATACAACGCAGCCCATGACAAATTTTTTTAAATGATTTATATAATTAAAAACAAATAAGGGCTCCCTTGTATTTTTTATTGCCAGTGAAGACAACACCAGGCAGCGGAGGTTGGCAACCAGTAGCTGCTTGGTTTACCTGCGCTGGCAATACAAAATACAGTGAAGCCCTACACATTTTTTTTTTTACCAGGAAACTAAACACTTTATTAATAAAAAAAACCTGAAACAAATTTTTTTACTAAAAATAAATTTACTTACATACATTAGGAGAGAGCAGGGTGGGGGAAGAGGGGTAGAGACAGCCGCCGCCTCCAGCGCCACTGAGCTCGCCCCCATAGTGATGTCACTGGTTTCCCGATGCGATGGCATATGGCCTTTATCTAGTATAAAAATTAAATAGAAATGGGCACATTCGGTCTTGCCGAGCTGTATCTGATCTACCAAAATATATTATTTATTCCACGTGGTAAAGGCAGAAAGGCAAAGAATAAAATCAAAATGATAATAAGGAGAAAAGAATATATAATATTTTATAATATATATTTAATATGTATATATAATTACAATTTTATTATATAGATATATATATCTAATATATAAAGTTGAGTGTGTGGCAAGCTCCACCCACTCCATGTGACCACACACACTCATAACCACACTTGCTCCACATAGCCACGCCCATGTGTGTGGCAAGCCCCATCCACTCCAGATAACCACACCTCATCTACATTGCCATGCCCACTATACATACACGCCCCTCCATTGTGATATCACAAGAGAATGTTAGCTTATAAAATTCTGTGTCATGTCACTGCCTGATCATTCTGATCTTATGACTCATAAGAAAAAGAACGTGACTGGATGACACGCTAAGAGAAAAGCTGTAAGCGTCATTTTTTTTTTCGCGCCTGCAAGTGCCGGATCTGCCTCATCCGGCAGAACCGCACTTTCCGCACCGTACCGCGAGCCCCATAGACAATACATAGGGCTTGCCGTATCCAAGCCTCAAGTCGGCCATTAGGCGGCAGATGCGGCGCCACCTGCCGGATCTGCCGCACATCAGCGTAAACTGTTGATGTTAAAGGGCCCTAAGGGTAAGTTCACACATACAGGTTTAGGGCCGTTTTAGCAGCGGAAACCGCCGGTCGGTTTCCATGAGGTTTATGCAAATTTATGTTAATCCAAAAGCGGCTTTTGGGTTAACATATAAACCTATGGAAACCGACCCCCGGTGTGCACACACCGGCGGTTTCCACATGCTCATCCGTTGCTAACCCGCTGGGTTCCCAGCGGGTTAGCAAAGAATGATCATGTTCTATAAACCGGCCGGTTCTGCAGCGGCTGCAAGCAGAATCATGTGCTGCTTCCAGCCGCTGCAGAACCGACGCCACTAACCCGCTGTGCACCCGCCTGTCTCCCGGCCGTCTTCCGCCGCACATACCCGACAGGAAGCCGGTGGACGGCTGCCGAGCTTCCTGTCGGGTCCGCCCTGCCGCCGCCGACCCTAACCCGCTGTGCACCCGCCAATGTGTGAACTTACCCTAAGAATTACAGAAAGGAATGTATGTATGTGCACTAAAAGAATTTGCACCGTTGTATCTACAATCACAAACTTTTGTGACGCACCCCAAGGTATGGGGCCTTGTGTAACTGGGCCCGGGATGTCACTGGTGGCCTGCCCAGACCCGTGGCCCTGGTGGTCAACTAAAAAGGGATAGTTGAAATGGGAATAAAAGTTTATAAGTTTATCGTGACGCCACCTGTGGTACCTAGTGACTGCACCTGGGGCCTCCAGGGATGATGGATGGACTGCTAGGTGTCGAAGCTCCCCACAGGCGGAGCTGAATCCCTGGGGTGTTTAGTAATGATGATGAGGGATGGAGCAGAGATGTGGCCAGGCTGTTGGATATCGAGACAGTCTCTGTGGATGGCAGGGGCACGTGTAACGAACTGACACACACACTGCTGGTCGTTTCTGTACCTTTACTGGTGGAATTGCAGGTAAACGTCCAGAGCACTGCCTGGTGTTCAGGATGCACTCCCCTGTCTCCACAGCGAGTGGGTATAAGACCTCCTTGTCTCTTTCCCCGTGTGTGTATGTGGCCCTGCCTGTGTAGAACTTGGCTGGCCTCCTCTGTCTCTCTCTCCACCTGTGCTGTCGGCGGGACACCCTCTATGGACTACCGCTACTCCTTCCTTTGCGATGCCTGGCTCCCTGGTATGTGACAGCGCAGATGTCCGGGCAACTGAATTCTCCATGGTAGACCAGCGTTCTCTACTGGGCCGGGTGCTCTCCGGTAGACTCAGACTCTGGTGTCCGGTGTGCTGTTTGACTAAACCTAACGCTGGCTCCTCGGTTCCCACTTTGTTGTTTTCTGTTCTCCTCGCCTTCCGACCCCACTCATTGGCCTTGCAGGACTACTCGAAGGCTGTTCAGGGTAACTGGCTTGGGCCTAACGCAGCACCGACCACCAGTATGTCTTCACAGCTCTTGTAGCATCTGCACACTTTAACGCCGCCCCCAACACCAGTATTTATAGGGGACCTTGCCTAAGAGCAGCAAGTTTAGCTCCCTCTACTGTGCTGGGGTGGAAGGTGTTGTTCGTGTCTGTGTACCTACTGTGGAAACCCATCCCGTGCTGTAGGTGAGTCTGGTTACCTGTAGCGACAGGGTGCCACATTTGACTCGGGTTTGTAGGGGGTGTGGATTAGACAGGTTTAGAGGGGGTGGGTTAAGGAGGGCATTTTGTTGGGGGGGGGGGTAAAGGTTTGGGGGTAGGGGAAGTTTTGGAGTGGGGGCAGGGGGTGAGGGGTAGATTTGGGGGGGGGAGTGTGGGTGGATGGGGGAGATTGGGGGGGTTGGGGGGAGGCAGGATTGATACGTATAGTGGACACACACACACACACACACACACACACACACACACACAGACATACGCTCAGCTTATAACTAAGAACAGTTAGTTACTATGACCAGGCAACGCCAGACTCTACAGCTAGTACTGTATAAAATATAGAATAAAATATAGTAAAATTAAAATATATAATTATATATACACTAGAAATAGGCCAAATACTATTGCATCTGAAGTGCAGTGAAATGAACATCTGTGTATCCTTAGTGGTGTGAGGCAATGCAAAAATGTTTATTGGTATGATGTCGCCGCTATTGCTCTTGCGGTGATGTCACCACTTGTCACCAAGGCAGCTGTGTTTGGCGGGCGCCGCTGATCTCCCGAAAGTGTGGCCGCAGGAGATGCCGTGTTTAAATCTCCCGCACTGACACCGCCGGGACATCGGCAATACTGCTAACAGCGGGTGGCCAATCACATCAGCTGCTAGCGATATTCAAATCTGGCGCCAATACCGCTAGCAGCTGATTGCTTGCCAGCCCGGCGGCGGGCGATGAATCAGCAGCGCTGGATTTAAATCCCACGCCAATAGCGCTCATTCAGCGAAACGGGATTCAAATGGACCGTATAGTGACTCATCTCCCACTGCAGATAGGTCAGCGGCGATGCTGCTGGGAGATGAGCGACGCCAGCCGCTCATCTCCTGGTTGCTCGCATCGGAAGTACGCCAACCGCCATATTGGAACACCCAAGGTATGGGTATTCCGGTATGGCGGGCAGGATTCAAATCCCCTGACAAAGCCGATCAGCCAATGAGCAGGGCGGGGTTCAAATTGCCCGCCAACGACACGCCCCACCGCTCATTGGCTGAGTGCCGCCGGTGGTGACCAATAAGCGCTGTTGACACAGAATTTAAATCCCGCCTTGCTGGTTGGTCGCCGGTGACCAATGAGTGCTGTTTTTGTGGGATTTATACGGTGGCTCAGTGGTTAGCATTGTATATGGTGTCTCAGTGGTTAGCACTGTGCACGGTGGCTCAGTGGTTAGAACTGTATATGGTGGCTCAGTGGTTAGCACTGTGCACGGTGGCTCAGTGGTTAGCACTGTGTACGGTGGCTCAGAGATTAGCACTGTATATGGTGTCTCAGTGGTTAGCACTATATATGGTGGCTCAGTGGCTAGCAGTGTATACGGTGGGTAAGTGGTTAGCAATGTATATGGTGTCTCAGTGGTAAGCACTGTATATGGTGTTTCAGTGGTAAGCACTATATATGGTGGCTCAGTGGCTAGCAGTGTATATGGTGGGTCAGTGGTTAGCACTGTGTACGGTGGCTCAGAGGTTAGCACTGTATATGGTGGCTCAGTGGTTAGCATTGTATAAGGTGGCTCAGTGGTTAGCACTCTATACGGTGGCTCAGTGGTTGGCACTGTATATGGTGGCTCAGTGGTTAGCACTGTATACGGTGGCTCAGTGGTTAGCACTGTATATGGTGGCTCAGTGGTTAGCACTGTATATGGTGGCTCAGTGGTTAGCACTGTACAGTGGCTCAGTGGTTAGCACTGTACTGTGGCTCAGTGATTAGCACTGTATGGTGGCTCAGTGGTTAGCACTGTATATGGTGGCTCAGTGGTTAGCACTCTATACGGTGGCTCAGTGGTTAGCACTGTATGGTGGCTCAGTGGTTAGCACTGTATATGGTGGCTCAGTGGTTAGCACTGTATATGGTGGTCAGTGGTTAGCACTGTATATGGTGGCTCAGTGGTTAGCACTGTATATGGTGGCTCAGTGGTTAGCACTGTACTGTGGCTCAGTGATTAGCACTGTATGGTGGCTCAGTGGTTAGCACTGTATGGTGGCTCAGTGGTTAGCACTGTATATGGTGGCTCAGTGGTTAGCACTGTATATGGTGGCTCAGTGGTTAGCACTGTATATGGTGGCTCTGTGGTTAGCACTGTATATGGTGGCTCAGTGGTTAGCACTGTACTGTGGCTCAGTGATTAGCACTGTATGGTGGCTCAGTGGTTAGCACTGTATATGGTGGCTCAGTGGTAAGCACTGTATATGGTGTATCAGTGGTAAGCACTATATATGGTGGCTCAGTGGTTAGCACTGTATATGGTGGCTCAGTGGTTAGCACTGTATATGGTGGCTCAGTGGTTGGCACTGTATATGGTGGCTCAGTGGTTGGCACTGTATACGGTGGCTCAGTGGTTAGCATTGTATACGGTGGCTCAGTGGTTAGCACTGTATACGGTGGCTCAGTGGTTAGCACTGTATATGGTGGCTCAGTGGTTAGCACTGTACAGTGGCTCAGTGGTTAGCACTGTACTGTGGCTCAGTGATTAGCACTGTATGGTGGCTCAGTGGTTAGCACTGTATATGGTGGCTCAGTGGTTAGCACTCTATACGGTGGCTCAGTGGTTAGCACTGTATATGGTGGTCAGTGGTTAGCACTGTATATGGTGGCTCAGTGGTTAGCACTGTACTGTGGCTCAGTGATTAGCACTGTATATGGTGGCTCAGTGGTTAGCACTCTATACGGTGGCTCAGTGGTTAGCACTGTATGGTGGCTCAGTGGTTAGCACTGTATATGGTGGCTCAGTGGTTAGCACTCTATACGGTGGCTCAGTGGTTAGCACTGTATATGGTGGTCAGTGGTTAGCACTGTATATGGTGGCTCAGTGGTTAGCACTGTACTGTGGCTCAGTGATTAGCACTGTACGGTGGCTCAGTGGTTAGCACTGTATATGGTGGCTCTGTGGTTAGCACTGTATATGGTGGCTCAGTGGTTAGTACTGTATGGTGGCTCAGTAGTTAGCACTGTACGGTGGCTCAGTGGTTAGCACTGTATACGGTGGCTCAGTGGTTAGCACTGTATACGGAGGGTCAGTGGTTAGCACTGTATACGGTGGCTCAGTGGTTAGCACTGTATACGGTGGCTCAGTGGTTAGCACTGTATACGGTGGCTCAGTGGTTAGCACTGTATACGGAGGCTCAGTGGTTAGCACTGTATATGGTGGCTCAGTGGTTAGCACTGTATATGGTGGCTCAGTGGTTAGCACTGTATATGGTGGCTCAGTGGTTAGCACTGTATACGGTGGCTCAGTGGTTAGCACTGTATATGGTGGCTCAGTGGTTAGCACTGTATACGGAGGCTCAGTGGTTAGCACTGTATACGGAGGCTCAGTGGTTAGCACTGTATACGGAGGCTCAGTGGTTAGCACTGTATACGGAGGGTCAGTGGTTAGCACTGTATACGGTGGCTCAGTGGTTAGCACTGTATATGGTGGCTCAGTGGTTAGCACTGTATATGGTGGCTCAGTGGTTAGCACTGTATATGGTGGCTCAGTGGTTAGCACTGTATACGGTGGCTCAGTGGTTAGCACTGTATATAGTGGCTCAGTGGTTAGCACTGTATACGGAGGCTCAGTGGTTAGCACTGTATACGGAGGCTCAGTGGTTAGCACTGTATACGGAGGGTCAGTGGTTAGCACTGTATACGGTGGCTCAGTGGTTAGCACTGTATACGGTGGCTCAGTGGTTAGCACTGTATACGGAGGCTCAGTGGTTAGCACTGTATATAGTGGCTCAGTGGTTAGCACTGTATACGGAGGCTCAGTGGTTAGCACTGTATACGGAGGCTCAGTGGTTAGCACTGTATATGGTGGCTCAGTGGTTAGCACTGTATATGGTGGCTCAGTGGTTAGCACTGTATATGGTGGCTCAGTGGTTAGCACTGTATACGGTGGCTCAGTGGTTAGCACTGTATACGGAGGCTCAGTGGTTAGCACTGTATACGGAGGGTCAGTGGTTAGCACTGTATACGGAGGGTCAGTGGTTAGCACTGTATACGCCAATGAGGGGCGCCGCGTGACTTGGCGGGGGATTTGAATCCCAGCTGGGTGTTCCAATATGGCGGTCAGTGCACTTCCGATGCAAGCAGCCAGGAGATGAGCCGGCTGCGTCGCCGCTGACTTACCTGTGACGAGAGATAAGCTGCGGCTACTGCCGGCTAGTGCTGCTGATCTCCCGACGGAATAGCGCTGACGTGTTTGTCATTTGTGGAGGTGACAAACACTCCTTGCGGCCACGACCTGCGCGACTAACAGAGCCGCGGTGGATTGTGGGATAGAGACACAAACGCCAGAAGGTGTGACAGAGGAGATTGGCAATTATATATTAACATATATATTATTTTTATAATTATTATATAATATAATTATTACATATTATATATGTGTGAACTAGAATCAGGCATATTCGATATTCTGCTCTATAGCAATATAGTGTTATTTATCCCATACGATAAATGGCAAAAAGTGAAACAAAAAAAAAAATAAAATAAATAAAAAAATAATATTAAAATACATATAAAATAAAGATGATCGAAGTGGTGTGATCTATCCTAATATAATTTAATATCAAGTGAGAAATTATAATGAATAATAATGTAAATATCCTTATTGCAGTCTTTCTATAAAGGCATCGAATCATGAAATCTCCTGGAATGATAGAAATAAAGACTCTACAGACTTGTAGTAAAGGGTGACTGTCTGTAACACACCCTCTAGCGGTGAGCGGTGGTATCGTTGTCTCCAGGCTGCAGTAATGCAGCAGTTTAGCGCCATCTAGCGGTATTCACTGAAGCGCAGTGTCGCCATTACCCGTACAAGCCCCCGAAACACAATTATCTGTGCACCCTGCGCTGTATGGCGGATGGATACGTCTCCTGCATCCCTTTTGCCGCGGTTTTGAGACCCGGATTCACATTGTCCGGCTGCTGCTCGCTGATATTTCGCATTTATTGATGAGTTTATGTCTCCCTCTAGCGGCAGCTGCTGCGCGTCACACATAAGATAGCGCGATTATGCTCCCTCTAGTGTCGGAAAGCTGGTTACTACAACACAATCCCTGGTGGATTATAAACAGCATCGTATTAGAGCTCAGGCTCCCTCTAGCGTCAGCTATTGGTACTACATGCACGTATAGTTGTGACGTCAGGACGTTTACGCTACGGGTTGCTTGGCTTCCATCTAGTGTTTAGCTGGTGGGTATTACACTTGTGAAACAAGCGCTCCCTCTGGTGTCTACTTCTGAGTACTGCAGTGTAAATCAGTGTTCGCTATCCAGGCTCCCTCTACCGGTTGATTCTTAGTATTACATTTGTGAAACAAGCGCTCCCTCTGGTGTCTACTTCTGAGTACTGCCGTGTAAATCAGTGTTCGCTATCCAGGCTCCCTCTACCGGTTGATTCTTAGTATTACATTTGTGAAACAAGCGCTCCCTCTGGTGTCTGCTTAAGAGTACTGCAATGTAAATGTGTGTTGGCACAGTGCAGGCGCCCTCTGGTGGTGGGAGGTGAGCATTGATCCCTCCTCCATTATCCTGTGTCATGCTGCCCAGCCTCTTCCTGCTCTGCACACTGTAGACATGGCCACCTTCTTTGGGGAGGTTGTATCTGTGTTCTCCAGAGCTGTGGAGGAGGATGAGGATGAAGAGGAGGAGGAAGAGCTGGATGAAGAGGACAAGGAGATCAGGAGGGAATTAGTGAAAAAAAGGTACTAGTGTCTTCACCCTCTGCCTGTATCCCATCTCATAATTATGATTTATTATAATGTTTGCGGTGTGCAGCCTCATTGTGTGTTTTATTATTATTTTAGCCCCTTTAGTGTGTTGTCTCATCTTATTAAATAGAAAAAAATCCAAAATTAAGTAATTTTGCAACATTCCATATTTAAGAACCTGTCACTTGTCATGAACAGAGAGATTTGTCATGTTATTGTTTATACTTTGTTGCCTTGGTTACCGGCCACCTCTGCAGTCAATCAGAAGTGGTCGGTTTCCTAGGTGATTCCATTAGAGTTCCCCCCCTCTCCCGCCTTGCAACCCCAGATGTACATGTCTCCATTAGGCGCTGGTTCAGACCTGACGTCCAGTGTCCTGTGCTGTCTCCGCAGGGAGGTGACCGTCACGTGGAGCTCGGAAAGCAGCGCAGCCATGCAGGACTCCGCGGACCGGACGCTGCCGTGCTCCAGCCTGATCCTGGGGGTTGGGGACAACGCCGCAGGTATCACAGCAGCAGTTGTATTAACAAAATCGGGTCACTATGAAACAAATACACTCCTCTCCTGAAATGCTCTGTGCTGCTGATGGGGCCCAGCTTATTTGTCTATGTAACACCCCTCCTTATATAATGACACTGCTTCTGTCCCCATAAATGTCATCCTGAGAGATTCATTGCCTACCGTATCTCCTGTCCTGAAATGCTCGGTGCTGCTGATTTGTCTTTCCCAGTGATATAGGCTGGATATGAGGACTGTGTGTCTCTCCCAGTAATATAGGCTGGATGTGAGGTCTGTGTCTCTCCCAGTAATATAGGCTGGATGTGAGGTCTGTGTGTGTCTCTTCCAGTAATATAGGCTGGATGTGAGGTCTGTGTGTCTCTCCCAGTAATATAGGCTGGATGTGAGGTCTGTGTGTCTCCCAGTAATATAGGGCTGGATGTGAGCTCTCTGTGTCTCTCCCAGTAATATAGGCTGGATGTGAGGTCTGTGTGTCTCTCCCAGTAATATAGGCTGGATGTGAGGTATGTGTGTCTCTCCCAGTAATATAGGCTGGATGTGAGGTCTGTGTATCTCTCCCAGTAATATAGGCTGGATGTAAGGTCTGTGTGTCTCTCCAGTAATATAGGCTGGATGTGAGATCTGTGTGTCTCTCCCTGTAATATAGGCTGGATGTGAGGTCTGTGTGTCTCCCAGTAATATAGGGCTGGATGTGAGCTCTCTGTGTCTCTCCCAGTAATATAGGCACACCAGTAAAAGGGGAAAAAAAATTAAAGTATTGTCCACGTATGAATCTATTGCAAAAAACGTGTTACTTTATTAGTGTCACGCAGTACATTCACCAACGTTTCGGCCATCGGCCTTCATCAGGGTACTAGTACAAGAATATTACATGAAATTAATACAAAAAGCAACATAAATTCATTTGTTAATTGGTGTTGGTGAAATCACCTCGTGATTCGCTGAGTGGTGGCAAAAAGGGAAAGTAACACTTGGTGTCCGTGTATAATATACCTAGGTGAATCAAATATAAGTGCAGTGAGAAAACCTAGAGTCCTCATGTGTGTTGTGCTGGGACTTACGGTGGAAAATCTGTAACATAGGGACATGAAAAGTGTATGGTTTAAGGTCAAAAGAGGGAGAAAAAGGAGGGAAAAAGAGGGAGGGAAAATCCTGAGTATAACAGAGTATTAGAAAAAAACGGAAAAGTTACCAGAAAGGTACTGGTAGACGGAGTCCTGGGGAATTGAAGAGTCAAAACGGAATAGACTAAGCCTATGGATGAAGAGGTAAATATATAGCTTTACAAGGAAAGAAACAAAAAGGCTATAACCAGAAGGAATGTCTGGAGACATTATAAAGAGACATGTGTATCTATCAAAAAAAAGGGGAAGACAAAGAGGCAGTATCTAAAAAGAATACCAGGAGACATTGGAGAGAGACATGTGTGGTGGTATAGAGTCATACCATAGCCTTAATCTTGAAACGTGCTAAAATAAAGGTAGAAGTGTAAAAGGAAGATTAAACAGCGAATAGAGGAGAGATCAAGAGGTTGCCCTCACTAACAGAACGATATGATAACAAGCCTAAAGAGGAGAGGAGAGAAATTCATGGAATCAATTTAATACGTATAGGCACAGGGAAATGCATTTTCTCTTTAGGCTTGTTATCATATCGTTCTGTTAGTGAGGGCAACCTCTTGATCTCTCCTCTATTCGCTGTTTAATCTTCCTTTTACACTTCTACCTTTATTTTAGCACGTTTCAAGATTAAGGCTATGGTATGACTCTATACCACCACACATGTCTCTCTCCAATGTCTCCTGGTATTCTTTTTAGATACTGCCTCTTTGTCTTCCCCTTTTTTTTGATAGATACACATGTCTCTTTATAATGTCTCCAGACATTCCTTCTGGTTATAGCCTTTTTGTTTCTTTCCTTGTAAAGCTATATATTTACCTCTTCATCCATAGGCTTAGTCTATTCCGTTTTGACTCTTCAATTCCCCAGGACTCCGTCTACCAGTACCTTTCTGGTAACTTTTCCGTTTTTTTCTAATACTCTGTTATACTCAGGATTTTCCCTCCCTCTTTTTCCCTCCTTTTTCTCCCTCTTTTGACCTTAAACCATACACTTTTCATGTCCCTATGTTACAGATTTTCCACCGTAAGTCCCAGCACAACACACATGAGGACTCTAGGTTTTCTCACTGCACTTATATTTGATTCACCTAGGTATATTATACACGGACACCATGTGTTACTTTCCCTTTTTGCCACCACTCAGCGAATCACGAGGTGATTTCACCAACACCAATTAACAAATGAATTTATGTTGCTTTTTGTATTAATTTCATGTAATATTCTTGTACTAGTACCCTGATGAAGGCCTATGGCCGAAACGTTGGTGAATGTACTGCGTGACACTAATAAAGTAACACGTTTTTTGCAATAGATTCATACGTGGACAATACTTTAATTTTTTTTCCCCTTTTACTGGTGTGCCCAGACTACACTTCTGGACTTGATATATTTTTCTGGAGCACCCTATTCAATACGTGAGCCTTCCATATTCTTGTTTCTCCCAGTAATATAGGCTGGATGTGAGGTCTGTGTGTCTCCCAGTAATATAGGGCTGGATGTGAGCTCTGTGTGTCTCTCCAGTAATATAGGCTGGATGTGAGGTCTGTGTGTCTCTCCAGTAATATAGGCTGGATGTGAGGTCTGTGTGTCTCCCAGTAATATAGGGCTGGATGTGAGCTCTGTGTGTCTCTCCCAGTAATATAGGCTGGATGTGAGCTCTGTGTGTCTCTCCAGTAATATAGGCTGGATGTGAGGTCTGTGTGTCTCTCCCAGTAATATAGGCTGGATGTGAGCTCTGTGTGTCTCTCCCAGTAATATAGGCTGGATGTGAGGCCTGTGTGTCTCTCCAGTAATATAGGCTGGATGTGAGGTCTGTGTCTCTCTCCAGTAATATAGGCTGGATGTGAGGTCTATGTGTCTCTGCCAGTAATATAGGCTGGATGTGAGGTCTGTGTCTCTCTCCAGTAATATAGGCTCGATGTGAGGTCTGTGTGTCTCTCCCAGTAATATAGGCTGGATGTGAGCTCTGTGTGTCTCTCACAGTAATATAGGCTAAATGTGAGGTGTGTTTGTCTCTCCCAGTAATATAGGCTGGATGTGAGGTATGTGTGTCTCTCCCAGTAATATATGCTGGATGTGAGGTATGTGTGTCTCTCCCAGTAATATAGGCTGGGTGTGAGCTCTGTGTGTCTCTCCCAGTAATATAGGCTGGATGTGAGGACTGTGTGTCTCTCCAGTAATATAGGCTGGATGTGAGCTCTGTGTCCCTCTCAGTTATACAGGCTGGATGGGAGGTCTGTGAGTCTCCTCCAGTAATATAGCCTGGATGTGAGGTCTGTGTGTCTCTCCAGTAATATAGGCTGGATGTGAGCTCTGTGTGTCTCTCCCAGTAATATAGACTGGATGTGAGCTCTGTGTGTCTTCCAGTAATATAGGCTGGATGTGAGCTCTGTGTGTCTTCCAGTAATATAGGCTGGATGTGAGCTCTGTGTGTCTTCCAGTAATATAGGCTGGATGTGAGGTCTGTGTGTCTTCCAGTAATATAGGCTGGATGTGACGTCTGTGTGTCTCTCCCAGTAATATAGGCTGGATGTGACGTCTGTGTCTCCCAGTAATATAGGTTGGATGTGAGGTCTGTGTGTCTCCCAGTAATATAGGCCAGATGTGACGTCTGTGTGTCTCCCAGTAATAAAGGCCGGATGTGAGGTCTGTGTGTCTCCCAGTAATATAGGCCGGATGTGAGGTCTGTGTGTCTCCCAGTAATATAGGCTGGATGTGAGGTCTGTGTGTCTCTCCCAGTAATATAGGCTGGATGTGAGGTCTATGTGTCTCTCCCAGTAATATAGGCTGGATGTGAGGTCTGTGTGTGTCTTCCAGTAATATAGGCTGGATGTGAGGTCTGTGTGTGTCTCCCAGTAATATAGGCCGGATGTGAGGTCTGTGTGTCTCCCAGTAATATAAGGCTGGATGTGAGTTCTGTTTGTCTCTCCAGTAATATAGGCTGGATGTGAGCTCTGTGTGTCTGTCCCAGTAATATAGGCTGGATGTGACGTCTGTGTGTCTCTACCAGTAATATAGGCTGGATGTGACGTCTGTGTGTCTCTACCAGTAATATAGGCTGGATGTGAGGTCTGTGTGTCTCTCCAGTAATATACGCCGGATGTGAGGTCTGTGTGTCTCTACCAGTAATATAGGCTGGATGTGAGCTCTGTGTGTCTCCCAGTAATATACGCCGGATGTGAGGTCTGTGTTTCTCCCAGTAATATAGGCTGGATGTGAGGTCTGTGTGTCTCTCCCAGTAATATAGGCTGGAGGTGAGCTCTGTGTGCCTGTTATGGGTTCTATCCTTGGCCTCTACACTTACATACAGTCTGTTTTCCTATCATTTACCTTTTGAAAACTGTATTGTTTTTGTTTTCCTACTTACCTTCAGCATATGCGATCTGCCCTCCTTGAGGAAATAGATGCTTTCCTCCCTCATCCATAAAGTCAAATGTTCTTTTTTTATTTATGAAGCAAAGTAACAAAAAAACATCAATGCCACAGCACTTAGGGACAATATCTTATTATTTGTGTTTGTGTTGTGCTTTCTCAATTTAATGAAGGAAAGTAATAGTCATTCACTTGTGTCTCCAGGGTTTCTGTCGGCCTATATCCTGAGCTCTGGCAGCTGGGAGGTCGCCGGCTCTATTAAATTATGGAATGAGAGATGTCAAGACCACACAACAGCGTCTCCATCATCCTGCACCTTCTACCGATCTGTCCGGGATCCCTCAGTAAGTGACAGCAGGAGGAGATGTGGAAACTCATCTGTGATGTGAGAATTGAAGCCGCCCTCCAGGCTCCGCCACTATGGAGGCTCTGTATATATGTTTCTTCCTAGCGGTTTGGTAGCTCTTTGGTCCTAGCTGTAATAAACATCAGCTTTGTGGTGAGCTTGTGCTCATACTCCACAGACAATCGGGAAAAGCAGAGCTGCAGTATAAAGTATGAGGGAGGGTGAGAGCAGCCGGGTGGGTATCTGATAATACAAGACCTGCAATAGGCCGCTGCCATGACTTCATTCTTTACTTTTTCAGGTGATGCTCTGCCTGTGTAAATCTTATGTGGCTGAAGATCAGCAGTTCCAGTGGTGCGAGAAGGTGAGAGACAGAACGATCCCTCAGGGATGTGTGATACGTTCCTGCCGGTCCAAAAGGAATCAGAACAAGCACATGTTGTATTTGGCTGATGAAAACCGCCGTATGGGGCTGAAAATCGAGATGTAACCATAAGAAAGTGGCTTTTTTTGGACCGTAACCCCTTCTCGACCTTGTGATGTTAGTCTGGGGTCGGGGGAGAGGAGTCTGGTCCCCTGCCGGGGGGTCGGGGAGAGGAGTCTGGTCCCCTGCCGGGGGGTCGGGGAGAGGAGTCTGGTCCCTGCCGGGGGGTCGGGGAGAGGAGTCTGGTCCCCTGCCGGGGGGTCGGGGAGAGGAGTCTGGTCCCTGCCGAGGGGTCGGGGAGAGGAGTCTGGTCCCCTGCCGGGGGGTCGGGGAGAGGAGTTGGTCCCCTGCGGGGTCGGGGCGAGGAGTCTGGTCCCCTGCCGGGGGGTCGGGGCGAGGAGTCTGGTCCCCTGCCGGGGGTCGGGGAGAGGAGTCTGGTCCCCTGCCGGGGGTCGGGGAGAGGAGTCTGGTCCCTGCCGGGGGGTCGGGGAGAGGAGTCTGGTCCCCTGCGGGGGGGTCCGGGGGGTCGGGGAGGGTCGGTCCCCGCCGGGGGGGTCGGGGAGAGGAGTCTGGTCCCCTGCGGGGGGTCGGGGAGAGGAGTCTGGCCCCGCGGGGGGTCGGGGAGAGGAGTCTGGCCCCCGCCGGGGGGGTCGGGGAGAGGAGTCTGGCCCCCGCCGGGGGGGTCGGGGAGAGGAGTCTGGCCCCGCCGGGGGGTCGGGGAGAGGAGTCTGGTCCCCCGCGCGGGGGGTCGGGAGAGGAGTCTGGTCCCCGCGCGGGGGGTCGGAGAGAGGAGTCTGGTCCAGGCTGTTAAATCCTTTAGATGCTGCTGTTAGTGTGAAGAACATCATTGAGGGATGGGGCTCTTTATGTCACATTATCAGTTTATAATGAGTGTCAGTGGTTTGCAGTATACAGAATCCTACTAGTACTTTGTTCTGCCATGTCCGGTATCCAATAATGTTTTCTTTATAAAGTTAATATATACCTTATATACTCAAGTATAAGCCGAGTTTTTCAGCACAATTTATGTGCTGAAAAGTGCCCCCTCGGCACATACTCAAGTCAGTATACTGGCTGAGTGTGGCGGGGCGGTGACCAGAGGCTGGAGGAGGCGGGGGAGGCTGCAGTAGGAGCGGGCAGTCACGTGAGGCCGCTCATTAGTGCAATGCAATATGCACTGCATCCCCCTGTTAATCAGCGGCAGGGGGAGCGGTGCATATTGCATTGCACTACTCGCCCCCCCATCGCTGCTATATGGGCCCCATGCTGGCACTGACCATAAAATAACAAACTTCTTACTCCCCTTCCGACGATTCTCTGCACTGTCTGCGGTCTCCGTGCATCCTCCCTCCAGTCTGCCGGCTTCTAATCATGTGACCGGTGCTTCAGTGACGTCATCGCTGCTGCGCCCGCGGTCACATGATTAGTAGCCAGTAGACCGGAGTAAGGACGCACAAAGCCCGCAGACAGTGCAGAGAATCGTCGGAAGGGGAGTAAGAAGTTTGTTATTTTATGGTCAGTGCCAGCATGGGGCCTTATACAAATGATGGGGGATCGGGTATCATGAATGGGGAAGCTGTACCTGGGATACGGGAGCTGTACCTGGGATGGGGGAGCCGTACCTGGGATGGGGGAGCTGTACCTGGGATGGGGGAGCTGTACCTGGGATGGGGACAATGTACATACCTGGGATGGGGGAGCTGTACCTGGGATGGGGACCATGTACATACCTGGGATGGGGGAGCTGTACCTGGGATGGCGTAGCTGTACCTGGGATAGGGGCAATGTACGTACCTGGGATGGGGGAGCTGTACCTGGGATGGGGGCCATGTACGTACCAGGATGGGGGCCATGTACGTACCAGGGATAGGGTCCAGATATGTACCAGGGATGGGGTCCAGATATTATGAGGGGCTATATACAGTATATATACAGGGCTATATACACCAATATGAGGAGCTATCTAAAGTGATGAGGGGTTATATACCAGGATGAGGGGTGCTGCACTTTCCACTCTAGGCTTATACTCGAGTCAACAGTTTTCCCCAGTTTTTGGGGGTAAAATTAGGGGCCTTGGCTTATACTCGGGTCGGCTTATACTCCAGTATATACGGTAGCTATATGTGCTGTAGACTCCATGTGGGTACTTTATTTATTCCTTCTGTATTAGACTGACAGAGAGCGGAGTGCCAGTCCGGTCAGGCCCATAGAAAATGAATGAAGCGGTGATTAGCAATCCATTTACACAGGCGACTCCACGCGCCTTATCTCCTCCGCCAACATGAGGGAATGTTGCAAAGTTTGAACATGATGGGAGGTATTGTGTGTCCCCCTGAAATAACCGTATCATTTAGACGCAGGAGACTGGTGCGAGGGTGAGAACAAGAAGAAAAGCTCCTGCCCCTTCCCCGATCCCTTAGACTAGGCTGCAGCCCTGATATTTTGGCCAATGATTGCAGTATTGGCAGTGACAGAATGTGAGTGATGGTTACAGTTTTCCTTGCCTCCTCTCTGGTGTCTCTGCCCAGTTTCTGTGACTTGAGAACTTCACAGACTTAGAGTCTTGTGCCTGAAAAGTCCACCTGTGTGCCATCATTATTAGAGACTTTGGAGACTTCCTCTTCTATTTCGGCTCTTTGCTCATTTTGTCTCTTCCAGGTCTTCAGTTGCCTCCAGAAATCGTCTCTTAAGGTGACCGTCCTCTCCACGTGTCCCGTCACCGACTATAAAACCGCAGACTCCACCGGTAATCTGACCGTTCCATTTCTCAAAGTGGTGACAACAAAGCGATACACGGAGCGCACGCCCTGCAGTCACCTGGAGCAGCCGAATATCGTGGACGGACTCCCTGCGGCCGGTAATACTGGTCAATAGTGTCAGTCGATGCTGTTAGTTCTGGCAGCGGCTGTCGGATGATGCAGATATCTTTTCTCAGAAACTGCATGAAGTTTTCTTAACACATCTTCTGTCCTTGTTGCCGCCAGATAGTCCAATGTAGCGTTATGGATGGGAGGTTACTGTATAGGTGGCCACCTGTGCTGTGTATGGCAATCCAGATGTGGTGGGCACTGTGGCCTTATAAAGTATGAAAATCACCTAATATCAAAATATATGTGCCAGGTAGTGACTGATGTTGGTGTTTATGGACAAATTCACATCACAAGGCTACTTTCTGTTGTTCTTCCCCCCCCCCCTTCCTTAAAAAAAGTGAAAAATAAAACCCTGCTGTCCCTGACTTGCAAGTTTGTGAAAGTTGCAGATTCTAGGCTCAGCAGGTGTTCCGGGTGAAGCTGTAGATTCTAGGCTCAGTAGGTGTTCCCGGTGAAGCTACAGATTCTAGGCTCAGTAGGTGTTCCTGGTGAAGCTGCAGATTCTAGGCCCAGTAGGTGTTCCCTGTGAAGCTGCAGATTCTAGGCTCAGTAGGTGTTCCCTGTGAAGCTGAAGATTCTGGGCTCAGTAGGTGTTCCCGGTGAAGCTGCAGATTCTGGGCTCAGTAGGTGTTCCCGGTGAAGCTGCAGATTCTAGGCTCAGTAGGTGTTCCTGGTGAAGCTGTAGATTCTAGGCTCAGTAGGTGTTCCTGGTGAAGCTGTAGATTCTGGGTTCAGTAGGTGTTCCTGGTGAAGCTACAGATTCTAGGCTCAATAGGTGTTCCCGGTGAAGCTGCAGATTCTAGGCCCAGTAGGTGTTCCCTGTGAAGCTGAAGATTCTATGCTCAGTAGGTGTTCCTGGTGAAGCTGTAGATTCTGGGCTCAGTAGGTGTTCCTGGTGAAGCTACAGATTCTGGGCTCAGTAGGTGTTCCTGGTGAAGCTGCAGATTCTAGGCCCAGTAGGTGTTCCCTTTGAAGCTGCAGATTCTAGGCTCAGTAGGTGTTCCCTGTGAAGCTGAAGATTCTGGGCTCAGTAGGTGTTCCCGGTGAAGCTGAAGATTCTGGGCTCAGTAGATGTTCCTGTGAAGCTGCAGATCCTAGGCTCAGTAGGTGTTCCGGTGAAGCTGCAAATTATAGGCCCAGTAGGTGTTCCCGGTGAAGCTGCAGATTCTAGGCCCAGTAGGTGTTCCTGGTGAAGCTGCAGATTCTAGGCCCAGTAGGTGTTCCTGGTGAAGCTGCAGATTCTGCGACCAGTAGGTGTTCCCGGTGAAGCTGCAGATTCTGCGACCAGTAGGTGTTCCAGTGAAGCTTCAGATTCTAGGCTCAGTGGGTGTTTTCCTTGTATCAGGTTCTAAGTTTAAAGACTGTTCCATGTGAAGCTACAATTAGGGTACCTTTACACGCCGCTACGGCAGGATGCATGCATCCCGCTACAGGCTACAAATGTAGTTTGTAGCGCCAATATAGCCCGTCGTAGCGGCGTCTGAAGACGTGACGATACAGCCGGCAACAGATACATCTGTTTACGACCTCTGCTCGAAAACAGAGAGCTACAAAGCCGATGGTAGCAAGATGCATCGGCGTGTAAAGACGTTACGGAAGGGAACTCTGGACACCCTGCGATGTAGCTGCAATGTAGCTAAGGCGTGACCCTGGCTCCGTGTTACCGCGCCCCATGTGCGATCATTGGTGGAAGCTGCTGCATGACGATTGGTAGTCGCTGCATAGGGAGGCATATTTAAGGAGCTGACGAGTCACACTACACAAGCGCTCGAGCGTGCTGTATTACTCAGCCTCCTGCGATGCCTGCCCAATCAGGATGTTCTTGCTTTGTCCTATCAGCGTACGGACGGCTCGTAATCCACAATTGTGGCACGCCTATGTGCTGTCCCTGCTGCACCAGGTACGCCCATAGTAGCTGGTCATAGCGGTGTGTAAATGAGCTACAGATGGCTACTTGAGACACCCGGCGATGTATCTAGCTATAGATGTCACGTAGCGTAGCGCACCTTATGGCGGCGTGTAAAGGTGATGCGTTGAGCGTTTGTAACCGTTTGAGCGTGCTCGTGCACGTGAAGTAGCGGGATGCATCCATCCTGCCGTAGCGGCGTGTAAAGGTACCCTTAATGATAGGTTACGTTCACACGCCCATATCCTATGAAGCTGCAGGTTCTGAGTTCAGTGGATTTTTCCTATGAAGCTGCAGGGTCTGAGTTCAGTGGGTGTTTCCTATGAAGCTGCAGGGTCTGAGTTCAGTGGGTATTTCCTATGAAGTTGCAGGGTCTGAGTTCAGTGGATGTTTCCTATGAAGCTGCAGGGTTTGAGATCAGTGGGTGTTTCCTATGAAGCTGCAGGGTCTGAGATCAGTGGGTGTTTCCTATGAAGCTGCAGGGTCTGAGTTCAGTGGGTGTTTCCTATGAAGCTGCAGGTTCTGGGATCAGTGGGTGTTTCCTATGAAGCTGCAGGGTCTGAGATCAGTGGGTGTTTCCTATGAAGCCGCAGGGTCTGGGATCAGTGCGTCTTTCCTATGAAGCTGCAGGGTCTGAGATCAGTGGGTGTTTCCTATGAAGCTGCAGGGTCTGAGATCAGTGGGTGTTTCCTATGAAGCCGCAGGGTCTGGGATCAGTGCGTCTTTCCTATGAAGCTGCAGGGTCTGAGTTCAGTGGATGTTTCCTATGAAGCTGCAGGGTTTGAGATCAGTGGGTGTTTCCTATGAAGCTGCAGGGTCTGAGATCAGTGGGTGTTTCCTATGAAGCTGCAGGGTCTGAGTTCAGTGGGTGTTTCCTATGAAGCTGCAGGTTCTGGGATCAGTGGGTGTTTCCTATGAAGCTGCAGGGTCTGAGATCAGTGGGTGTTTCCTATGAAGCCGCAGGGTCTGGGATCAGTGCGTCTTTCCTATGAAGCTGCAGGGTCTGAGATCAGTGGGTGTTTCCTATGAAGCTGCAGGGTCTGAGATCAGTGGGTGTTTCCTATGAAGCCGCAGGGTCTGGGATCAGTGCGTCTTTCCTATGAAGCTGCAGGGTCTGAGATCAGTGGGTGTTTCCTATGAAGCCGCAGGGTCTGAGATCAGTGGGTGTTTCCTATGAAGCCGCAGGGTCTGGGATCAGTGCGTCTTTCCTATGAAGCTGCAGGGTCTGAGATCAGTGGGTGTTTCCTATGAAGCTGCAGGTTGTGAGATCAGTGGGTGTTTCCTATTAAGCTGCAGGGTCTGAGA
Source organism: Allobates femoralis (assembly GCA_033576535.1). Taxonomy (NCBI): domain Eukaryota; kingdom Metazoa; phylum Chordata; class Amphibia; order Anura; family Aromobatidae; genus Allobates; species Allobates femoralis. The sequence goes on from JARQOC010000002.1 coordinate 28,847,649, forward strand.
TCAGTGGGTGTTTCCTATGAAGCTGCAGGTTCTGAGATCAGTGGGTGTTTCCTATGAAGCTGCAGGGTCTGAGATCAGTGGGTGTTTCCTATGCAGCTGCAGGGTCTGAGATCAGTGGTTGCTACCTGTGAAGCCTCATCTTGACTCTTGTTTGAAAATCCCAGATGCCCCAACAGCCAAAATCTCAAGCTTGTGTTATATTTCCTCCCCCTCCCTCTTCCATGATGACATGGAAATGTGAACAGAAATTTTTCTAAGCAGTCTCCTCAGGGATTAATAACGTGCTAGTTGTGTACAGTCCTGACCTGCACTGACTATAGATGTCTCTTAAGTATTCATAGTGGATTAGCAATGAGGCGTTGGGAACCTGTAACAACAAGGGCTGAGGTTGTAGTTTGTCACCTCGTAGACTTCTGTGTCTGTGTGGTCTGGATGCAATAAATGAAGCTTTTTATTCAAGAACAGTTCTAAAAGTTGTTTCAATTTTTTATTTGGAAATATTTAAGGAAAGGATAAGTGTTTGCCGAGACGCCTTGAGATTTTTGCATTTGTCCCTGTTACGTTTATTATTGAATTATTCTCCTTTTCCTGTTCTTGCAGTGATGGCGCACTGTGAGGTGTGGGGGATCCCGGCTGTGTTCTACCAGTGTTACACCGACGTCTCCAAACTGGACTCCGTCACGATTGAAGCGTTTCGTCCGGTGCTGTCGTGTCAGAACATGAGTCGTCTGGCTGCGGTAAATTATACAGCACATTACATTGCAGCCATTATGAGCAAGGCAGGCAGATAATCTGCAGCCATATATCCATATGTATGTGAAGAGCGTAGTGGGGCTGATGACATATATATACAGTTAGGTCAAGAAATATTTGGATACTGACAAGTTTTGGCTCATGGGCTATTCACTTGTTAATTAATCATCAATTACTGTAAGCAGGTAAAAGGTCTAGAGCTGATTCCAGTGCAGCATTTGCATTTGGAGGTTGTTGCTGTGAACCCACAACATGTGGCGAACGGAAGAGAAACTGCCAACATTAGGCTGAAAAAAAAAAAGAAATCCATCAGAGAGATAGCAGAAAGGAGTTAGAACGGGCCAGATTAATAGTTTGGTACATTGTGCAAAAAAAAAAAAAAAGTGTACTGGTGATTTGGGAGCTCAAATAGGCCTGGACTCCCCCTGAAGACAATAGTGGATGATAACAGAATCCTTTCCATGATGAAGAAAAATCTTCACAACCTCCATCCAAGTGAAGAACAATCTCCAGGAAGACAGTGTCCCAGTATCTAAATCTACCATAAAGAGAAGACTTCATGAGAGCAAATACAGAGGGGTCACCACAAGGTGCAAATACAGAGGAGTCACCACAAGGTGCAAATACAGAGGAGTCACCACAAGGTGCAAATACAGAGGAGTCACCACAAGGTGCAAATACAGAGGAGTCACCACAAGGTGCAAATACAGAGGAGTCACCACAAGGTGCAAATACAGAGGAGTCACCACAAGGTGCAAATACAGAGGAGTCACCACAAGGTGCAAATACAGAGGAGTCACCACAAGGTGCAAATACAGAGGAGTCACCACAAGGTGCAAATACAGAGGAGTCACCACAAGGTGCAAATACAGAGGAGTCACCACAAGGTGCAAATACAGAGGAGTCACCACAAGGTGCAAATACAGAGGAGTCACCACAAGGTGCAAATACAGAGGAGTCACCACAAGGTGCAAATACAGAGGAGTCACCACAAGGTGCAAATACAGAGGAGTCACCACAAGGTGCAAATACAGAGGAGTCACCACAAGGGGCAAATACAGAGGAGTCACCACAAGGGGCAAATACAGAGGAGTCACCACAAGGGGCAAATACAGAGGAGTCACCACAAGGGGCAAATACAGAGGAGTCACCACAAGGGGCAAATACAGAGGAGTCACCACAAGGGGCAAATACAGAGGAGTCACCATAAGGGGCAAATACAGAGGAGTCACCACAAGGGCAAATACAGAGGAGTCACTACAAGGGGCAAATACAGAGGGGTCACCACAAGGTGCAAATACAGAGGAGTCACCACAAGGTGCAAATACAGAGGAGTCACCACAAGGTGCAAATACAGAGGGGTCACCTCAAGGGGCAAATACAGAGGGGTCACCTCAAGGGGCAAATACAGAGGGCTCACCTCAACGGGCAAATACGGAGGGGTCACCGCAAGGGGCAAACACGGAGGGGTCACCACAAAGGGCAAATACAGAGGGGTCACCTCAAGGGGCAAATACAGAGGGGTCACCACAAGGAGTAAATACAGAGGGGTCACGACAAGGTGCAAATACAGAGGGGTCACCACAAGGTGCAAATACAGAGGGGTCACCACAAGGGGCAAATACAGAGGAGTCACCACAAGGTGCAAATACAAAGAAGTCACCACAAGGGGCAAGTACAGAGGAGTCACCACAAGGGGCAAATACAGGGGTCAAATACAGAGGAGTAACCACAAGGGGCAAATACAAGAGGAGTCACCACAAGGTGCAAACCATTTATCAGCCTGAAAACTAGAAAGTCCAGATTAGACTTTACTAAAAACATGTAAAGAAGCCGCCCTGGTCTAGAAAAGCAGCAGAGGACGGAGGAGACTAAGATCAACCTGTACCAGAATGATGGGAAGAAAGTAGGGAGAAGGCTGGAACGGCTCCTGATCCAGAGCACAGCACATCGTCTATAACACATGGCGGAGGCGGTGTGCTGGCCGGGCATGCAGAGCGTCCAATGGCACGGGGCAGTGGCGTAACTAGAGTCTGAAGGGCCCCGATGCGAAATTTGGACCGGGCCCCCCCCCCTTTCCTCGCGCGCCCACGTTAGTCAGATGTATGGGCCCTATATAACGTTCTAAATCCTATAAAGACTCACAAATTGACCCCTTTCCCCTTCATTAAGTATTAATGTCCCTCATCCTGCTATATATGGTCCTCCTCCTGGAATATGCCCTTATCCTGGTATATATGGTCTTCCATTATAGTATAACGCAGCCTCATAGCCTTCCATATAGTAAAATGCAGCCTCATATCCTTCCACATAAAATAATGCAGCCTCATAGCCATCCATATAATATAAAGCAGCCTCATTGCCCTCCAAATAATATAATGCAGTCTCCTAGCCCTTCATATAATATAATGCAGCCTCATAGCCCTCCATATAATATAATGCAGCGTCATAGCCCTACAGCTAATATAATGCAGCGTCATAGCTCTCCAGATAATATAATGCATCATAGTTCTCCAGATAATATAATGCAGCCTCATAGCTCTCCTGATATTATAATGTAGCCTCATAGCCCTTCAGATAATATAATGCAGCCTCATAGCCCTACAGATAATATAATACAGCGACATCGCTCTCCAGATAATACATTCCTGCGTCATAGGCCTTCAGATAATATAATGCAGCCTCATAACCCTACAGATAATATAATGCAGCCTCATAACCCTACAGATAATATAATGCAGCGTCATAGCTCTCCAGATAATATAATGCAGCCTCATAGCCCTACAAATAATATAATGCAGTGTCATAGCTCTCCAGATAATATAATGCAGCGTGATTGCTCTCCAGATAATATAGTGCAGCCTCATAGTCCTACAAATATAATCCAGCCTCATAGCCCTATCAAAACTTCTCTGAAGAAAAACACTTTAAGGCCCCTTTCACATCACCGTTTTGCTGATGTTTGCGGCCGATCCGGCAGGTGGCGCCGCACTTGCGTTTCGGATCTGGCAAGCCCCATGTATTCTCAATGAGGCTTGTGGTCCAGTGCGGCAAATGTGTTTCTGCCGGATGCAGCAGATCCGGCACTTGCGGCCACAAAAAAAAAAACGCTGCTTGCAGCTTTTTTTTTCGTGGCCGCAAGTGCCGGATCCGGCGTAACCGCACTTGCCACACCAGACCACAAGCCTCATAGAGAATACATGGGGCTTGCAGATCGAAACGCAAGTGCATCAGTTAGGTGGCAGATCCGCAGATGCGGCGCCACTGCCGAATTGGCCGCAGACATCAGCAAAATGCTGATGTGAAAGGGCCTTAAAGAGTTTGTTTCAAGACTATTGCCAAACTCCCACCACAAACTCCCACCACACACTCCCACACAAACTCACACACACACACACCACATCCCACACACACCCACACACACACACACACACTCCCCACACACACACTCACACACACACTCACACTCCACACACACACACTCCCACACACACACTCCCACACACACATCCCACACACACTCACACACACACACACTCCACACAACACTCCCACAAAACACACACACCACACACACACCCCCACACACACACACACACCACACACCACACACTCACACACACACTCCCACACACACACACACACTCCACACCACACACACTCCCACACACACACACACTCCACACACACACTCCCACACACACACACTCCCACACACACTCCACACACACACTCCACACACACACACTCCCACACACACACACACACTCCCACACACACTCCCACACACACACTCCCACACACACTCCCACACACACTCCCACACACACACTCCCACACACACACTCCCACACACACACTCCCACACACACACTCCCACACACACACTCCCACACACACACACTCCCCACACACCACAACACACACACACACACACACACACACACACACACACTCCACACACACACACTCCCACACACACACACACACGTCCTGAGAGACGCACATCCATTTACAGCAGGCACAGCAATCGCAGGGTTTGGCGCCCTGCACCTCCGGGGGCCCCTTGGGTGGGATGGGGGGGGAGGTGTTCTAGCGCGAGTACCTGTCTGCCGCCTGCCGGCTTCTTCACAGACTAGAGAGGGCGGGCACAGCTGCGGGAAGTGAGGCTTCTCTCACTTCCCGTCCTCCCTCCACTCCTCGGTCAACGCTATCGCAGTCGCGGCGGGCGGCTGGAAGCACGGGGCATGGGCCCCCTCCCAGGGGGCGGGCCCGGTCTCAGCCGCGACCGCTGCGACCGCGGTAGTTACGCCACTGGCCCGGTGGGCACTAGTGGTTATTGATGATTTGACTGAAGACAGAAGCAGTCGAGTGAATTCTGAAGTGTACAGGGCGAGACTTTCTGCTTTATTCAGCCAAAAGGAGCAAGATTTATTGGACGACGCTTCACAGACAGACGGACAATGACCAAAAACATCCTGCGAAAGTAAAGAAGTGGAATATTCTGCAATGGCCGAGTCCTCACCAGATCTCACCCCATCGAGCCGCATCTCACAGGATTAAGACAAACTAAGGCATTAAGGCAGAAAAACCCAGAAACAAGAAATAAGTGAGAGCACCTCAGTAAAGGCGTCAAAGCCTCACACTGGAGGAGACCAGCGATGGTGACGACCACGACCGAAAGACTTCAGTCATTGCTGCAAAGGGTTAAAACTGAACATTTTATTTATGGTAAAGTAAATTTGTCCAATTACATTTTACCCCTGATATGAGGAGGCTTCGTAGAAAAATGGTGGCAGTTCCTAAACTGTCTATACGATCATTTTGTTCAACCCCGTTAATTAAACCTGAAAGTCTCCACTTCAGTTGCATCTCAGTTGTTTCATTTATATTAAAAGTAATGTCCTGCAGAGCTGAAATCATGAAGGTTTGGTCACTGTCCAAATATTTCTGGACCTAACTGTATTTAATAAGTAAAGAATGATGAGACTAACCAGGGTGGATAAAAATCTTGATTTTTTTAAAAAAATCAAAAAAATCAGATTTTTTTGATTTAAATCAGATTTTTTTGATTTAAATCATTTGATTTAAATCAGATTTTTTAATCAAGTTGTACACAAGCAAAACTTTGTCTTTTTGCAAATCTAATTGTTTTACACAAATAAAAATATTAAAACAGTTGATTATGAAACCTAATAATTTTTATTTGCACTATTAAACACTCAGAATTGAACTACAGAGAGTAAGTACTTTTTAACAATAGCCTATCTCTAACGTTTGAAGTAAGCAAACATCTTCAGTGAATACATCAGTCCTTTAAGCCTACTGTTTATTTAGGACTTTTAATAGGAAAACCAGTTGTCCTGCTTTAGCAGTTCCTAAGCGGTTTCGGACTGTTGTGTGCACAAAACCTTTCTTTCCAAGATCTGCTGCTGGCATCTCAACAAAATGAACCCAAATAGGGTCTCTCTTACGACCTGCTGCCATGGCTCACACAGATCACTTATGAAGTTTGATTGTTACTACAGCCTGAGCCAAGCACTGCTGATGTTACTACAGCCTGAGCCAAGTACTGCTGACTATCCAACAAGTTTGGGCATGTCAACTGAATGCAGGGAAAAAGAAACTAAACCAAAACTGAAACCAAGCTAGAAGTGTGGAATTAAAGGGGCAGTATGAACAAAATGTGGAGGCTATTAATAGTTTATACAATTAAGACATGCTGCTTTTAAACACCTACCTATTGCCATATAGTAAAACAAAAAAGATTTTTATTTACTTTGGGGTCCCCCCCTCACCCTGGCGTTAGATCGTTGCCCCTAGTTTCGTCCGTGTAACTATGGGCGCACATGCACACTGCTCTCACTTCTCATTTTAATCGTGATTTATATTAAAAAAAAACCTTTTGATTTAAATCAGTGATTTAAATCATGATTAAAATCATGATTTAAATCGATCCGATTTAAATAGAAAAAAAACTTTTGATTTAAATCGTGATTTAAATCATGATTTAAATCGGCGTGATTTAAATCAATCCACCCTGAGACTAACCAGAATTATGTTATTATTTGTAGAAATCTGAAAAGATTGAAGAATCGCTGAAGAAAACGGTGATGACCAGAGAAATCCAAAGCAACCTGTACATATAGGATTATCCAGGAGCCCCCGAATCATTGCAGATGGGACTTGTCAGGAATCAATTACCCCAACAGCAAAGATTGAAAGCTGAAATACAACCATTTTTATATACAGACTGTTATTTAGTGTTTAATAAATAGTTTATTTTCATGTTGTGGGTATTTGTGGCTGTGGGGCTCCAGTACGCTGCGCCATGCTATGCTTCAGAGCGCAGCAATCTGTAGAGCTGCACTCTCTCGGACCACCTTCTGGTTTCCCCTGAGCTTTTCCTCTGGGTCTCGGCTCTGTGAGCAGAGCAGGTGAATAAGTGGCAGACTGGATGGGCCATCTTGGAATAAATAGTTAATTCCACCTCTGCACCGTGTTAGAGCAAAGTTCCTCTAAGGTATTATTATAGTTCTTTCCACCTCTACACCATGTTAGAGCAAAGTTCCTATGCAATGTTATTATAGTTCTTTCCACCTCTACACCATGTTAGAGCAAAGTTCCTATGCAATGTTATTATAGTTCTTTCCACCTCTACACCATGTTAGAGCAAAGTTCCTCTACGATGTTATTATAGTTCTTTCCACCTCTACACCATGTTAGAGCAAAGTTCCTCTACGATGTTATTATAGTTCTTTCCACCTCTACACCATGTTAGAGCAAAGTTCCTATGCAATGTTATTATAGTTCTTTCCACCTCTACACCATGTTAGAGCAAAGTTCCTCTAAGATGTTATTATAGTTCTTTCCACCTCTACACCATGTTAGAGCAAAGTTCCTCTAAGATGTTATTATAGTTCTTTCCACCTCTACACCATGTTAGAGCAAAGTTCCTCTACGATGTTATTATAGTTCTTTCCACCTCTACACCATGTTAGAGCAAAGTTCCTCTAAGATGTTATTATAGTTCTTTCCACCTCTACACCATGTTAGAGCAAAGTTCCTCTAAGATGTTGTTCTACTTTCCACCTCTACACCATGTTAGAGGAAAGTTCCTCTACGATGTTGTTATACTTCTTTCCACCTCTACACCATGTTAGAGCAAAGTTCCTCCAAGATGTTATTCTTCCTTTTTTGTTGCTTTGTGGAGAGAAGTCGAAGTCAAAGCTTCTTTCATAGCTGGTGATGTAACATGAGCGAAGCATGTACTCCTCTGTCTTGTTCCTTTTGTTGGATCAGCTCCATATTCCCAATATTTGGCCTTGCTGCATTACCCTCTAAGTTCTGACACCTAATTCCTTCTGAATCTAATACCAAAATGAAATCCCCATAGAACATCAACAGGCATTAAGAGATAGGGGGTCCCATTGCTGTAGTGGTCGAAGAACCACCACCCTGAGATGGTGATGCACTGCTGGGACTTGGCAGGGATTTATGTTTTTCATATACATGATTTTATTAAGTTTTTATTCCTAAAGATGTACAAAAATGTAAAAACCATACAGGTAACGAACAATTTCAAATGGCACAAGAGAGTCCAACCTTTGTTAATACAACTGTAGCATCATAAATCATAGCTTCACAATAAAGTATCTTACAGCTTTTTTGCATCAAAATCAACAATACTCAGCTTATAGAACTTATTTCCAGCAACTGGAACATAAAAGAATTAACATTATAGAAAAATAGATAGTAAGAATATAGGACAAGAAAAGGAGGAGGGGAAAGAGCGAGAGAGAGGGGGGGATGAAAGAAGAGGGGAAGAGAGAGGAAAAAATAAAAGGGGGAGGAGGAATAAAAGAAGAGGGAAAGAGATAAAAGAAAAGGGAGGGATAAAAGAGGGAAAGGAAAAATGTAAAAGGGGGGGAAGAAGGGATGAAAGAAGAGTGGAAGAGAGAAAGGAAAAAAAGGGGGAGGGAGAGATAAAAGAAGAGGGAAAGAGAAAAAAGTAAAACGGGAGGAGGAAAGGTAAAAGAAGAGGGAAAGAGAAAGGAAAAAGTAAAAGGGGAAGGGAGGAATAAAGAAGAGGGGAGGTTAGGGAAATGATGTCAGAGTTAGGGATAAGCAAACCTGTTCTGGGGATTCCCGTCCTCAGAGTGCTGGAGCCTGGATCGCTGTGCTCCGGTACGCTGGGTGGGCGGGCTAGTATGAACTGCTTGCTGTGCGTGACCGGCTTTCACTGGTCCTAAAAGCCGAGTGATCATCCATAATGTCTTAACTAAATAAAAAAACGAAAACCCCACATTCCCGGCGCCATAAGTATTTCGATTATGGCTGGCTGTATGTGGCCAAGGAGCCGAACAACCAATAACTGACTAGAAATGATGTATAGGGTCATGTTCAGGTCCCGAACATGCAGCCCCCGTACCTGAACCTCCACAGGTTCACTCCTCTCTATCAGGGGTAACGTGGGTCTAGGAAATCCAAGAGAGCTAGGTGGAAAATTGGTGGCCCTCTTTAAAAGAGGACCAAGACTGTTCTCTCTTGGTCCTCATTTAAGGAGGGCCACCAATTTTCCACCTAGCTGTCTTGGATTTCCTAGACCCACGTTACCCCTGATAGAGAGGAGTGAACCTGTGGAGGTTCAGGTACGGGGGCTGCATGTTCGGGACCCGAACATGACCCTATACATCATTTCTAGTCAGTTACTGGTTGTTCGGCTCCTTGGCTACATACAGCATGCTGGTCCCAACCTTCATAGGTGCCATCAAAGACTCCATCCATTCCAAATCGTTAAGCTTCAGTATCCATTCCCTGATAACAGAAGTTATGGGAGTCCTCCAATGTCTAGGGATTATGTTATGGGGGGCGGAAAGGAAGAATAGTAGTGCGTCTTTCTTTTCAGAAGAGAGAGGACCAGGGATTAAGGAAAGGCGTGCAATCTGAGGCGATAAACTGTTAATTGAAAATGTATTTCGAAAATTGCATTCTAGAAAGGTTGCAAAAGATGTCAAGACCACCAAATATGGGTCATAGTACCAATAGAGTCTCCGCACCTCCAGCATAGATCAGATGTTGTCGGGAAGATTTTATGTAGAAGCTCGGGACTTCTGTACCAGTGAGTGAGGATCTTATTCTTTTTCTGGGCAAAACAGGAGATTGATAACTAATGAGGTAAAGTGAAGATTTAGGAGCTAACCATGTGTGGTAGAATGATTTGGAGTTACCTTTGCCAACAATCAACATATCCGGGCAGTGCACTTGCAGAGGCATCGGAAAGAATACTGTAGAGTTGAGAAATGAAGTGAGGATGAGGGAAGGATAAAAGAATAAGAGAGTGAAAGGGGGGAGGAGGGGGGGTGTAAAGCGAATGAACCAGACCCTGTGGGAATACAATCTTCAACTGCAAGTATTCCAACCAAGGTAGAGGCTTCTCCGCATGTCCCCTACAAAGCAGTCAAGAGAGGGGAATCTGGACAGGTCCTCCACCACCCGCCCCAACCAAGATAGAGGCTTCTCCGCATGTCCCTGCAAAGCAGTCAAGAGAGGGGAATCTTGACAGGTCCTCCACCACCCGCCCCAATCAAGATAGAGGCTTCTCCGCATGTCCCCTGCAAAGCACTCAACAAGGGGACTCTGGACAGGTCCTCCACCACCAGCTTCAACCAAAATAGAGGCTTCTCCGCATGTCCCCTGCAAAGCAGTCAAGAGAGGGGAATCTGGACAGGTCCTCCACCACCGCCCCAACCAAGATAGAGGCTTCTCCGCATGTCCCCTGCAAAGCACTCAACAAAGGGGATCTGGACAGGTCCTCCACCACCCGCTTCAACCAAAATAGAGGCTTCTCGCATGTCCCCTGCAAAGCAGTCAAGAGAGGGGAATCTGGACAGGACCTCCACCACCCGCCCCAACCAAGAGAGAGGCTTCTCTGCATGTCCCCTGCAAAGGAGTCAACAGAGGGGAATCTGGACAGGTCCTCCACCACCCGCCCCAACCAAGATAGAGGTTTCTCTGCATGTCCCTTGCAAAGCAGTCAAGAGAGGGGAATCTGGACAGGTCCTCCACCACCGGCCCCAACCAAGATAGAGGCTTCTCTGCATGTCCCCTTCAAAGCAGTCAAACAGAGGGGAATCTGGACAGGTCCTCCACCACCCACCCCACCCAAGATAGAGGCTTCTCTGCACGCCCCCTGCAAAGCAGTCAAGAGAGGGGAATCTGAACAGGTCCACCACCACCTGCCCCAACCAAGATAGAGGCTTCTCCACATGTCCCCTGCAAAGCAGTCAAGAGAGGGTAATCTAGACAGGTCCTCCACCACCCGCCCAAACCGACTTGGTCTGAGCAATACCAGCTCAATAAAGAATACCTTCTCACTGCTGGAGGGACAGCTGGGTTGTCAAAAAGGGGGCACACAGGACTGAGTTTATAAGAGAGATTCAAAGTGTCATAAGATTTATTCCAAAACATTAAGAAAGATTAAGTTAGTGGCAGGAAGATGAGGACAGCAGGTCTATTAGGTGGAGGAGTCCAAGGTAAAAAAACTTATACGGGAGGGGGATAAGAGTTTTTCAGCTGTGACCCATTGTTAGATTTGTTAAACCTCCAATCTACAATTCTTGAGAGTAGGACCCCTTGTTGTAGTGTTCCTGTCACGTGTTGTCTGTTTTGCAGTCAAAGAGTGCTGCTACTGTAAATTAACCTAAGCTTTTGTTCCTTTAGTCTATGCTGCGGTTCTGTATGTGGCGGTAAAGGTGAAGGTGTGTGTCTGAGCTTTCTGCTCTCCACCCCCTTAGCCTTAAGTAGTTCTGCTTCCCTCCACCAGATGTTGCAGATATATTTCATTCTAATCTAGGACCTGTGCTGTGAAGTTGTGCTCTGCTTAGCTGTGCTGTTGCTGCTGTTGACTTTCATTTGAAGCTGCTGGATTTTCCTGGTCAATGGGTGAAGGTAGGGGCTTTTAGCCTAGGGCTGATCAGGAGTGAAGGGCTAGGGTGGAGGCCTAAAACTCCTCACCTTCATAGGTACCTTTGGAAACAGGGCTAGTCAGGGACCCCAAGTCCAGGGCCAGACTAGCTCTCTTGAACGCCCTTGCGCACCTTACCATCTTGCCTCCTGATTGCCTTACCGTTGTACCACCCCGTGACAGTTCCAAGTTGGGTAGTCCTGCACCCCCTTTTGATTTAGGCCAAGACAGTGGCTTTGTTAAAAGCTTTTTGGAGATTTTTGAAGTAATACTTGGGAATAATAAATTCGGGGCTGTTTGAAAAAAGTAGAGGAATTGAAGCATTGATATTCTGTCAAACCACAAGAGTTGAGAATGACCATATGATGACAAGTCTGAGTCGGTTTGCCGATACAGTGCACTGCAGTTCAGGGGGAATATATCAGAAGGGGTAGCTGACACCCTTACACCTGGGTATTTCGTACCTTTTGATTGCCATTTGAAGGAAAAAGATGATTGAAGCCAATTAACTACATTATTGGGAAGGAAAATATTGAGGGCCTAAGTCAGTCTTAGACACATACCCCGAGTAAATCACTTTGATGTTTGAGACTGCTCCAAAACATTCAAACTCCTTAATTGGGGCTGGAAAATAGATGTTATGGCCACTTTACACGTTCCGATATCGTTGTCCAATTTCGATAAAAAGTCACGTGGTTCGTGCGTTGGCCCCGATATCGTTCGTGCGTTGTATGATGTAAATGAGCAATTCGATGCAAGAACGATGCCAAAACGATATCGGGGAAGAATTGTGCAGGCTCTCCAACTGCCGATATTGGATGGACGATCTGGCAGGATCGTGCTGTGTGACAGCCCAACAACGATTTGGATTACAACTTCCCCTATTCACTCCCATGTTAAATGGTCGTTCCCTGGTTCGCGTGTACAAGGGGGCGTATACATCGCAGTTGTGTTGCTTGCCGATATCTCCCTGTTGACAGCTCCTATGCGGTCTTGGACTAGTGCCAAAAACGTGCGCGCTCCCGTGCCGTTGTATACAATATCGAAACGATGTTGGGACGTGTAAAGGGGCCATTAGAGTTAGTTAAAGGGGTATTCTTATCTCTAAGGCTGGAAATACACTGAGTGACATGTGAGTTACTCGCTGAGTCTCGGATCATTCACACAGCACGTCCCCTGCCTCTTTGGACGAGTCTCGGATCATTCACCCGAACCCCTGCCTCTTTGGACGGGATAATGTCACTGGTATGTTTTTCTATGTAGCTCCACTCCTCCTATCCAGAGAGGGGGATGCCAGTCTGGGTGAATGATCCGAGACTCGTGCTCTTTAGAGGTCCTGTGCTCTTTACTCTTATCTCCCCCATATGTGACTGTAGGTCCTGTGCTCTTTTCTCTTACCTTCCCCATATGTGACTGTAGGTCCTGTGCATCTTTTCTCTGACCTCCCCATATGTGACTGTAGGTCCTGTGGTCTTTTCTCTGACCTCCCCATATGTGCTGTAGGTCTTCTGCTCTTTTCTCTGATCTCCCATATGTGACTGTAGGTCCTGTATCTTTTCTCTGATCTCCCCCATATGTGACTGTAGGTCCTGTGCTCTTTTCTCTTGACCTTCCCCATATGTGACTGTAGGTCTTGTGCTCTTTTCTCTGCCCTTCCCATATGGACTGTGGTCCTGTGCTCTTTTCTACTCTGTCCTTTTCTTATATGTGACTGTGGTTCTGTGTCTTTTCTCTAACCTCCTACCATATGTGACTGTAGGTCCTGTGATCTTTTCTCTAATCCTCAACTAATATGTAACTGTAGGTCCTGTGCTCTTTTCACTATCTTCCCCCATATGTAACTGTGACTCACCCTAGTGGGGGCTGTGGGGCACTCAGAGCCGGGCCCTCTTGATGTCGTCGCCACACGGATGGGCAGTCAGTAAAAAGGGGTAAAAATAGAAATAAAAAAAAAAAAGTAAAAAGAGTTTATTGTGACGCCACCCATGGAAGGTGGCCAATAGATGCCGCTGCTGCATTCCGGACCTCTGGGGACGATGGGATTGCAGCTGTGATGGTTTTGCTCCTCACGGGAGGACGGGGTCCCCAGGGCATCCAGCGTGGAAGGGGATTGGGGAAATGGAGGGCCAGCGGGGCAGAAATGGCTGCTGGGCAGGGTCAGGGCAGCTCAACTGCAGGGCCCCACAATCTGTGCGGTTTAGCAGTCTACCGCTCTCCAGGCTCAGACGGGAAATAGGAGTCTGAGTTCCAACCGGGTTTACTTGGCGTCTCTTGGCAGGTACTTCAGGTTACAGCACAAGTACATTAGCTGCCCGGGTAGTCATTAGCAACCAGGATGGCTTGTCCAGTGCACCCCTTTCGTGTTCCTTTCCTCTCTCTGCGCTGCCTGTTTTCCTTCCTGCACACACCTCCGCACACAGCCCAATCCAGCAGCCATGGGCCTTTTCGTCAGAGTCCCCTGGCCCTAGTACGGTTGCTTTCTCGGCGCTGTGTCGGGTGTTGGCCAAAGCTCTTGGAGATCTCGTGGCCCCCAATTCTGTGGTTGGAGTTTGGATCCTTTCTGCCACCTTCAGGGCCGGGCCCCTGGTTCTTACTCTGTCCTTCAGCTTCAATGCAGACTCGGGCACATGGTGGATCGCTCACTGCCCGTGCCCCTAGAATTCTCTCTGACTTCTCGCGATCTCAGGCCCCAGGACAGGCCTCATTTTGGTTCAGGGCCTCTGAGTCCGTGTTCTCTGTCCTCTCTGTCTCCTGACCTCCTCTGACTGAAACTCCTACTTCCCGTGGTGTTCTCCCTTCTTCCTCTACTTTCCCTAACACTTCCTGATCTCATCCCACCCACCACCTTGCTCCCCCGCCATCCCACGGGCTGCCTGAGCCGTCCCACTACTTGGGTTCACCTGCTAGCCCTGGGACCAGCTGTGTTGGGTGTGTTTGTGGGTGACTGGACTCACGAATCCCGGTTGCTGTAGACTGACAGTGGCGACCTGGGACCACAGGGCGCCACAACGTAGGTCATGTGCTATTTTCTCTGACTCCCCCATATGTGACTTTAGGTCCTATGCTCTTCTCTCTTACCTTCCCCATATGTGACTGTAGGTCCTGTGCTCTTTTCTCTGACCTACCCCATTGTGACTGTAGGTCCTTGCTCTTTCTCTGACCTACCCCATATGTGACTGTAGGTCCTGTGCCTTTTCTCTGACCTTCCCATATGTGACTGTAGGTCCTGTGCTCTTTTCTCTGACCTTTCCATATGTGACTGTAGGTCCTGTGCTCTTTTCTCTGACCTTCCCATATGTGACTGTAGGTCTTGTGCTCTTTTCTCTGACCTTTCCATATGTGACTGTAAGTCCTGTGTTTTTTTCTCTGACCTTTTGTTTTTTTTTTTTAACTCTTTTTCTTTTATGTTGTTCCAATACACACAAATGAAATAAACATGTGAAACTGTGATCATTTTCTGTAAGAAATACATCATTTTCAGGAACAACTTCAAAGTGCCAACACTTTTGGCCATGACTGTTTCCCTTCAGTGTTCCTATTTACTTCATGATGGAGAAGTGCATGGCCGTCATGGTGCTAATCTCTTTCCAGGGCAGGCTCCTCATGGGCCGAGTCACCCCGGTGCTCTCCCAGTTGTGGCTGATAACAGCTCGTTGTGGTTGCACCATAGGACACAATGGCTCACTATCCAAACAACCTGCAATGTAAAGGCACACATATACTGTCAGATATAAATATGCACAAAAATATGAACTATAAAGGATTGTAGAGGTTTTAATACAGTGACAAAAAGTAAGGAGAGCGCGGAGGGAGGGCAGATTTCTGAAAACAGCCGGATATGTGAGACACATAGTTGCACTCTGTCCCCATTACTGACAGTAGATGGCGGCATTGATCTTCACAGCGGTAACCAGCTGCCATAATAAATGCCTTGTGTAAGTTTTCGTAGCGACATTTACAGATTTTTCCAGGCTCCAAATAATAACTAATCGGATTGTATTATAGTATCCACTGTGTGCATTCCAGGTAGGAAGAGCAGACAGGCAATGTAGATAAAAGAAGGGTGAAAATTCACAGACACATGAGAAAAATCCGCACAACCTTGAGAAAAGTTTCATGAGGATCAAATGTTATATATATTGATAAGGGAGAATAAACGGATTATTGGAGTGCTGCCATTTTTTTCTTACTAAAAGGAAAAATCATGGAAATCACAGGATGGATTGACGGGTCACTGATCTGCACCTGATGAAAACTGATGAAAAGTGACGCCATGTGCAGAAATCCCGACACTTATGGCGGGTTTACATGTTGCGATATCGGAGTTCAATTTCAATGAAAAGTCACGTGGTTTGATCGTTGGAGCCGATATCGTTCCTGCGTTGTATGGTGTGAACGTCCAATACGATGCAGGAACGATGTCAATGCGATATCGGGGATTGAATGAGCGTGCTATTCAATGCTCCGATATTAAATAGAGATTGGAGCTGGATCGTGCTGTGTGACAGCCCAACTACGATGCAATGTTCAACGTCACCCATTCACTCCCATGTTAAATGGTCGTTCCTGGGTTGGGGGGGCGTAGACATCGCACGGACGTTGTATTCCGATATCTAAGCGTGTAAACCTCCGATGCGATGCGGGAGAAACGTGCACTAAGTGCGCGCTCCCGCGCCATTGAGTTGCGATATCGCAACGATATTGAAACGTGTAATCCCACCATTACAGTATCGTATCAGTGGCTATTAATGAGGTGATTAATGGTCGTCTGAGGATGATTCTGCCTCAGTGAATGCACATGGGAAATCATCAAAATCCACTGCTGGCAGCTCCTGTGTAATCACTGACCAATGATGTCCCAACTGTGATATATGGTAGAGAAGTCTAGAGACACTGCAGCCATGGGAGTGGGTTTAAGCCATGCAGGCGACTTACAGTAGTACAAGAAACATGCGGCCTGGTGGTGTGATGTAACAAAAAAAGAAAGCTTCTTTGATACTTTGGAGGAAGATAATATAATACTGCCCTCTATGGATAATACTGCTCCCATGTCCAAGAATATAACTACTATAATACTGCTCATATGTCCAAGAATATAACTACTATAATACTGCCATCATGTACAAGAATATAACTACTATAATACTGCCCCTATGTACAAGAATATAACTACTATAATACTGCTCCTATATACAAGAATATAACTACTATAATACTGCTTCTATATACAAGAATATAGCTACTATAATACTGCTCCTATTTACAAAAATATAACTACTATAATACTGCTCCTATATACAAGAATATAACTACTATAATACTGCTCCTATATACAAGAATATAACTAATACTGCTCATATGTAGAAGAATATAACTACTATAATACTGCTCCTATGTACAAGATTATAACTACTATAATACTGCTCCTATGTACAAGAATATAACTACTATAATACTGCCCCTATATACAAGAATATAACTACTCTAATACTGCTCATATGTAGAAGAATATAACTACTATAAGACTGCCCCTATGTATAAGAATATAACTACTATAATACTACCCCTATGTACAAGAATATAACTACTATAATACTGCTCCTATATACAAGAATATAACTACTCTAATACTGCTCATATGTACAAGAATATAACTACTATAATACTGCTCCTATATACAAGAATATAACTACTATAATACTGCCCCTATGTACAAGAATATCTACTATAATACTGCTCCTATATACAAGAATATAACTACTCTAATACTGCTCATATGTACAAGAATATAACTACTATAATACTGCTCCTATATACAAGAATATAGCTACTATAATACTGCCCTCTATGTACAAGAATATAACTACTATAATACTGCCCCTATGTACAAGAATATAACTACTATAATACTTCCCCTATATACAAGAATATAACTACTATAATACTGCCCCTATGTACAAGAATATAACTACTATAATAATGCTCCTATATACAAGAATATAACTACTATAATACTGCCCCTATGTACACGAATATAACTACTATAATACTGCCCCTATGTACAAGAATATAGCTACTATAATACTGCTCCCTATGTACAAGAATATAACTACTGTAATACTGCCTCTTATGTACAGGAATATAACTACTATAATACTGCCACAATATACAAGAATATAACTACTATAATACTTCCCCTATGTACAAGAATATAACTACTATAATACTGTCACAATATACAAGAATATAACTAATATAATACTGCCGATATGTACAAGAATATAAATACTATAATACTGCCTCTATATACAAGAATATAACTACTATAATACTGCCACAATATACAAGAATATAACTACTATAATACTGCCCCTATGTACAAGAATATAACTACTATAATGCTGCCTCTATATACAAGAATATAACTACTATAATACTGCCACAATATACAAGAATATAACTACTATAATACTGCTCCTATGTACAAGAATATAACTACTATAATACTGCCCCTATGTACAAGAATATAACTACTATAATACTGCTCCTATATACAAGAGTATAACTACTATAATACTGCTCCTATGTACAAGACTATAACTACTATAATACTGCTCCTATGTACAAGAATATAACTACTATAATACTGCTCCTATGTACAAGACTATAACCACTATAATACTGCTCCTATGTACAAGAATATAACTACTATAATACTGCCACTATATACAAGAATATAACTACTATAATACTGCTCCTATGTACAAGAATATAACTACTATAATACTGCTCCCATATACAAGAATATAACTACTATAATACTGCCCCTATATACAAGAATATAACTGCTATAATACTGCCCCTATATACAAGAATATAACTGCTATAATACTGCCCCTATGTACAAGAATATAACTGCTATAATATTGCTCCTATATACAAGAATATAACTACTATAATACTGCCCCCTATGTACAATAATATAACTACTATAATACTGCTCCTATATACAAGAATATAACTACTATAATACTGCTCCTATATACAAGAATATAACTACTATAATACTGCTCCTATGTACAAGAATATAACTACTATAATACTGCCCCTATATACAAGAATATAACTACTATAATACTGCTCCTATATACAAGAATATAACTACTATAATACTGCCACTATATACAAGAATATAACTACATATAATACTGCTCCTATATACAAGAATATAACTACTATAATACTGCCCCCTATGTACAAGAATATAACTACTATAATACTGCTCCTATATACAAGAATATAACTACTATAATACAGCCCCTATATACAAGAATATAACTACTACTAGCTGTGAGCCCGATGCAAATGCATCGGGTGTCTAGAATACTATACTTTGTATGAGGATTACCGCAAGCGCGCCGCAAGTGTAACGACTCGCTGGCGCCGACCAATTAGAAGCGCGGCTCAGGCAGCGACTCGCAATGGCCTCGCGGCCATTGCTCGCGCTACCTGACCGGTAAATCGTTAACTTTGAGGCCGAGCCTCTGGTTCCATTTTCGGACAGCGACTCGCAATGGCCGCTTCGCGGCCATTGCTCGTACTCAGCCTGTGCGAGCAATGGCCTCGCGGCCATTGCTCGCGCAGGCCAGCGACTCGCATTGCTCGTACTCAGCCTGCGCGAGGCCATTGCTCGCGCAGGCCAGCGACTCGCATTGGCCGCTACGCGGCCAATGCTTCGCCGTGCTGACGTCACAGAGTGACATAGCCACGGTCTTTTCGGGGACCGACACGGAAGTGCCTACGGCAATTATATAGTAGATACTGTACATTGCATATGGAGGGGTGAGGAGAGCGGAGGCTGGAGGGGAGAGCGGAGGCTGGAGGGGAGGGCAGAGGCTAGAGGGCAGAGCAGAGGCTGGAGGGCAGAGGCTGGAGGGGAGGGCAGAGGCTGGAGGGGAGAGCGGAGGCTGGAAGGGAGAGCAGAGGCTGGAGGGGAGAGCGGAGGCTGGAGGGGATTGGCTGGAGGCTGGAGGGGATTGGCTGGAGGCTGGAAAGGAGAGGCTGGAGGGGAAAGGCTGGAGGGGAGAGGCTGGAGGGCAGAGGCTTTAGGGCAGAGGCTGGAGGGGAGAACGGAGCTGAAGGGCAGAGCGGAGGCTGGAGAGGAGAGCGGAGGCTGGAGGGGAGAGCGGAGGCTGGAGGGGAGAGGCTGGAGGGGAGAGCGGAGGCGGGAGGGCAGAGGCTGGAGGGGAGAGCGGAGGCTGGAGGGCAGAGGCTGGAGGCTGGAGGGCAGAGGCTGGAGGGGAGAGCGGAGGCTGGAGGGGAAAGGCTGGAGGGGAGAGCGAAGGCTGGAGGGCAGAGGCAGGAGGGGAGAGCGGAGGCTGGAGGGCAGAGGCTGGAGGGGAGAACAGAGGCTAGAGGGGAGAGCGGAGGCTGGAGGGGAGAGCGGAGGCTCGAGGGGAAGGCGGAGGCTGGAGGGGAGAGCGGAGGCTGGAGGGCAGAGGCTGGAGGCTGGAGGGCAGAGGCTGGAGGGGAGAGCGGAGGCTGGAGGGGAAAGGCTGGAGGGGAGAGCGAAAGCTGGAGGGCAGAGACTGGAGGGGAGAGCGAGGCTGGAGGGCAGAGGCTGGAAGGAGAGCGGAGGCTGGAGGGGAGAGCGGAGGATGGAGGGGAGAGGCTGGAGGGGAGAGCAGAGGCTGGAGGGCAGAGGCTGGAGGGCAGAGGCTGGAGGGCAGAGGATGGAGGGCAGAGGCTGTAGGGGAGAGCGGAGGCTGGAGGGGAGAGGCTAAAGGGGAGAGCGGAGGTTGGAGGGCAGAGGCTGGAGGGCAGAGGCTGGGGGGCAGAGGCTGGAGGGGAGAGGGGAGGCTGGAGGGGAAAGGCTGGAGGGGAGAGCGGATGCTGGAGGGCAGAGGCTGGAGGCTGGAGGGCAGAGGCTGGAGGGGGAGAGCGGAGGCTGGAGGGGAGAGCGGAGGCTGAAGGGGAAAGCGGAGGCTGGAGGGCAGAGCGGAGGCTGGAGGGCAGAGCGGAGGCTGGAGGGGAGAGCGGAGGCTGGAAGGGAGAGTGGAGGCTGGAGGGGAGAGCGGAGGCTGGAAAGGAGAGCGGAGGCTGGAGGGCAGAGCAGAGGCTGGAGGGGAGAGGCTGGAGGGGAGAGGCTGGAGGGCAGAGGCTGGAGGGGAGAGGCTGGAGGGCAGAGACTGGAGGGGAGAGCGGAGGCTGGAGGGCAGAGGCTGGAAGGAGAGCGGAGGCTGGAGGGGAGAGCGGAGGCTGGAGGGGAGAGGCTGGAGGGGAGAGCGGAGGCTGGAGGGCAGAGGCTGGAGGGCAGAGGCTGGAGGGCAGAGGATGGAGGGCAGAGGCTGTAGGGGAGAGCGGAGGCTGGAGGGGAGAGGCTAAAGGGGAGAGCGGAGGTTGGAGGGGAGAGGTTGGAGGGCAGAGGCTGGAGGGGAGAGGCTGGAGGGCAGAGGCTGGAGGGGAGAGCGGAGGCTGGAGGGGAAAGGCTGGAGGGGAGAGCGGAGGCTGGAGGGCAGAGGCTGGAGGGCAGAGGCTGGAGGGGAGAGGCTGGAGGGGTGAGGGGAGAGTGGAGGCTGGAGGGGAGAGCAGAGGCTGGAGGGGAGAGCGGAGGCTGGGGGGAAAGCGGAGGCTGGAAGGCAGAGCGGAGGCTGGAGGGGAGAGCGGAGGCTGGAAGGGAGTGCGGAGGCTGGAGGGGAAGGCAGAGGCTGGAGGGGAGAGCGGAGGCTGGAAGGGAGAGCAGAGGCTGGAGGGGAGAGCGGAGGCTGGAGGGGATTGGCTGGAGGCTGGAGGGGATTGGCTGGAGGCTGGAAAGGAGAGGCTGGAGGGGAAAGGCTGGAGGGGAGAGGCTGGAGGGCAGAGGCTTTAGGGCAGAGGCTGGAGGGGAGAACGGAGGCTGAAGGGCAGAGCGGAGGCTGGAGGGGAGAGCGGAGGCTGGGGGGAGAGCGGAGGCTGGAGGGCAGAGCAGAGGCTGGAGGGCAGAGCGGAGGCTGGAGGGGAGAGCAGAGGCTGGAGGGCAGAGCGGAGGCTGCAGGGCAGAGCGGAGGCTGGAGGGCAGAGCAGAGGCTGGAGGGCAGAGTGGAGGCTGGAGGGCAGAGCGGAGGCTGGAGGGCAGAGCAGAGGCTGGAGGGCAGAGCAGAGGCTGGAGGGAGAGCGGAGGCTGGGGGGAGAGCGGAGGCTGGAGGGCAGAGCGGAGGCTGGAGGGGAGAGCGGAGGCTGGAAAGGAGAGCGGAGGCTGGAGGGGAGAGCAGAGGCTGGAGGGGAGAGCAGAGGCTGGAGGGGAGAGCGGAGGCTGGAGGGCAGAGCGGAGGCTGGAGGGCAGAGCGGAGGCTGGAGGGGAGAGCGGAGGCTGGAGGGGATAGGCTGGAGGGGAGAGCGGAGGCTGGATGGCAGAGGCTGGAGGGCATAAGGGAGACTGGAGAGGAGAACGGAGGCTTGAGGGGAGAGCGGAGGCTGGAGGGAGAGCAGAGGCTGGAGGGCAGAGCGGAGGCTGGAGGGGAGAGCGGAGGCTGGAGGGCAGAGGCTGGAGGGGAGAGCGGAGGCTGGAGGGAGAGAGCGGAGGCTGGAGGGGAGAGCAGAGGCTGGAGGGCAGAGCGGAGGCTGGAGGGGAGAGCGGAGGCTGGAGGGCAGAGGCTGGAGGGGAGAGCGGAGGCTGGAGGGGAGAGCGGAGGCTGGAGGGAAGAGGGGAGGCTGGAGGGGAGAGTGGAGGCTGGAGGGGAGAGCAGAGGCTGGAGGGAGAGGCTGGAGGGAGAGGCGGAGGCTGGAGGGCAGAGGGGAGAGCGGAGGCTGGAGGGGAGAGCAGAGGCTGGAGGGGAGGCTGGAGGGGAGAGCAGAGGCTGGAGGGCAGAGGCTGGAGGGGAGAGCAGAGGCTGGAGGGGAGAGGCTGGAGGGGAGAGCGGAGGCTGGAGGGGAGAGGCTGGAGGGGAGAGCGGAGGCTGGAGGGCAGAGGCTGGAGGGGAGAGCGGAGGCTGGAGGGGAGAGCGGAGGCTGGAGGGGAGAGCACAGGCTGGAGGGGAGAGCGGAGGCTGGAGGGGAGAGCGGAGGCTGGAAAGGAGAGCGGAGGCTGGAGGACAGAGGCTGGAGCGCAGAGGCGTAGCTGGCATGCTCTGGGCCCTGGGGCAAGATCAGCACCCAGGACCCCCATGTGAGGACCGGGGGGGGGGTGCTGTCAGACAGATGTGAGGGCCGGGGGGAGTGCAGACTCACCGCGACCGGCGTGCGTGTGCTGTAGGAGGAGAGGAGGGGCGGGCAGAGCTGCCGGACAGGAAGTTCCGTCCTCCCTCCTCTCCGGGCGCACGGCGGGCGGCTGGTGTCAGCACGGGGCCCCCCAGGGGGTGGAGGCAATGGGCCCCTCATGCCGAGTGGCACGATGCGCTAGACCCGCCTGCCCACCCGCTAGCTACGGTACTGGCTGGCGGGCAGACGAAACTTCCGACCCAGGGGGGCGCGGGCATGACACGGGCACAGGGGCACAGGCTCCGGAGCACTGTGTCAGCATGTGCTGACAGCAGCTGCTCCGGAGCGGGATGACAGGGGCACAGGCTCCGGAGCACTGTGTCAGCATGTGCTGACAGCAGCTGCTCCGGAGCGGGATGACAGCGGCGAGGGGTCGCAATGCCTCGCACGGCGTGGTGACGTCACATAGTGACAAAGCCACGGCGTGCCGGGGTCCGACACAAACGTGCCTACGGCAATTATATAGTAGATAATACTGCTCCTATATACAAGAATATAACTACTATAATACAGCTCCTATGTACAAGAATATAACTACTATAATACTGCCCCTATGTACAAGAATATAACTACTATAATACTGCCCCTATATACAAGAATATAACTACTATAATACTGCCTCTATATACAAGAATATAACTACTATAATACTGCCCCTATGTACAAGAATATAACTACTATAATACTGCCCCTATATACAAGAATATAACTACTATAACACTGCCCCCTATGTACAAGAATATAACTACTGTAATACTGCCCCTATGTACAAGAATATAACTACTATAATACTGCTCCTATATACAAGAATATAACTACTATAATACTGCCTCTATGTACAAGAATATAACTACTATAATACTGCTTCTATATACAAGAATATAACTACTATAATACTGCTCCTATATACAGGAATATAATTACTATAATACTGCTCCTATATACAGGAATATAACTACTATAATACTGCCCCTATGTACAAGAATATAACTACTATAATACTGCTCCTATATACAGGAATATAACTACTATAATACTGCCCCTATGTACAAGAATATAACTACTATAATACTGCCCCTATGTACAAGAATATAACTACTATAATACTGCTCCTATATACAAGAATATAACATACTATAATACTGCTCCTATATACAAGAATATAACTACTATAATACTGCTCCTATGTACAAGAATATAACTACTATAATACTGCTCCTATGTACAAGAATATAACTACTATAATACTGCCCCTATATATCAAGAATATAACTACTATAATACTGCCCCTATGTACAAGAATATAACTACTATAATACTGCTCCTATATACAAGAATATAACTACTATAATACTGCTCCCTATATACAGGAATATAACTACTATAATACTGCTCCTATGTACAAGAATATAACTACTATAATACTGCTCCTATATTACAGGAATATAACTACTATAATACTGCTCCTATTACAGGAATATAACTACTATAATACTGCCCCTATGTACAAGAATATAACTACTATAATACTGCCCTATGTACAAGAATATAACTACTATAATACTGCTCCTATGTACAAGAATATAACTACTATAATACTGCTCCTATATACAGGAATATAACTACTATAATACTGCCCTATGTACAAGAATATAACTACTATAATACTGCTCCTATATACAAGAATATAACTACTATAATACTGCCCTATTACAAGAATATAACTACTATAATACTGCTCCTATGTACAAGAATATAACTACTATAATACTGCTCTATTACAAGATATAACTACTATAATACTGCCTATATAAGAATATAACTACTATAATACTGCTCCTATATACAAGAATATAACTACTATAATACTGCTCCTATATACAAGAATATAACTACTATAATACTGGTCCTATGTACAAGAATATAACTACTATAATACTGCTCCTATGTACAAGAATATAACTACTATAATACTGCTCCTATATACAAGAATATAACTACTATAATACTGCCCTATGTACAAGAATATATCTACTATAATACTGCCCCTATGTACAAGAATATAACTACTATAATACTGCCCCTATATACAAGAATATAACTACTATAATACTGCCCTATTACAAGAATATAACTACTATAATACTGCCTCCTATGTACAAGAATATAACTACTATAATACTGCCCTATATACAAGAATATAACTACTATAATACTGCCCCTATGTACAAGAATATAACTACTATAATACTGCCCTATATACAGGAATATATTTAATACCTATCATATAATATACTGCTCCTATATACAAGAATATAACTACTGTAATACTGCCCCTATATACAAGAATATAACTACTATAATACTGCCCCTATATACAAGAATATAACTACTATAATACTGCCCCTATATACAAGAATATAACTACTATAATACTGCCCCTATGTACAAGAATATAACTACTATAATACTGCTCCTATATACAGGAATATAACTACTATAATACTGCTCCTATATACAAGAATATAACTACTATAATACTGCCCCTATATACAAGAATATAACTACTATAATACTGCTCCTATATACAAGAATATAACTACTATAATACTGCCACTATGCAAAGAATATAACTACTATAATACTGCTCCTATATATAAGAATATAACTACTATAATACTGCCACTATGTACAAGAATATAACTACTATAATACTGCCTCTTATGTACAGGAATATAACGTCTTTATTGAACATTGTTCTAATATCTGTAATCTATAAACCCAGGCCTCCATAGTTGCAGTGGCGTGCAGTCGTGTTGGTTGACCTCTCGGAGGTGATGACATATGCCTGCCAGACTCTGGAGCTTTCTACATAAAACTTTAAAAGCTGCTACATTTTATGAAAAACGAGGGGCCCCGAATTCAAACCATATTTTAATAATTGGGCCACCTGCAGGACGTCCCACTCATCCAAAAATAGCAAACGGGGGTCTTGATGTGCTGCAGATGTGAGGGGCTTATTATCCGCAGCCCGATCCAGGGATCAGGGGGACGAGCGGCTGCTCCGGGAGCTGGACCCGGATTTGGGTGATGAATGTTGTCTTTAGAGTTGTCTTCTTTCCAGGTTCTTGGAGGGAGGAAAGTTTTCCAGGCCTGTATCATCCAAGCCCGATAATGAGGATGGGCTGCGGACTGGAGCGTGTCATCATGCAGATGTACAGAGATGAGTTTGTCATGTTACAGCCCAGGTGTCTTATTTTCTATTCATGTTAATATACCTGCAGTCCTATGTAAAATCCACATATCACCTCTCTCAAATTTGCATCACTGGCCATCAGGATAATAATGAATCTGATTTATTTGGTGGACGTGATTTGCGTGAAGGGGTTAAAAGAAGAATAAGCCCTTATACTCACCTCACAAGGGCCCTCCGAGCCTCCAATGGCCTCCAGCGCTGATATACTTTGTTAGGGCCCGAGCAGACAAATAGGATGTGAAATGTGTCAGTGATGTTGATGACATAATGGCAGGGGCCGATGTGTGTAACACCCCATATAATGGCAGGGGCCGATGTGTGTAACACCCCACATAATGGCAGGGGGTCGATGTGTGTAACGCCCCACATAATGGCAGGGGCCGATGTGTGTAACACCCCACATAATGGCAGGGGCCGATGTGTGTAACACCCCATATAATGGCAGGGGCCGATGTGTGTAACACCCTCACATAATGGCAGGGGCCGATGTGTGTAACACCCCCACATAATGGCAGGGGCCCGATGTGTGTAACACCCCACATAATGGCAGGGGGCCGATGTGTGTAACACCCCACATAATGGCAGGGGCCGATGTGTGTGACACCCCACATAATGGCAGGGGCTGATGTGTGTAACACCCCATATAATGGCAGGGGGCGATGTGTGTAACACCCCACATAATGGCAGGGGGTCGATGTGTGTAACGCCCCACATAATGGCAGGGGCGATGTGTGTAACACCCCACATAATGGCAGGGGGCCGATGTGTGTAACACCTCACATAATGGCAGGGGCCGATGTGTGTAAACACCCCACATAATGGCAGGGGCCCGATGTGTGTAACACCCCACATAATGGCAGGGGCGATGTGTGTAACACCCCAATAATGGCAGGGGCCGATTGTGTAACACCCCATATAATGGCAGGGGCCGATGTGTGTAACACCCCACATAATGGCAGGGGCCGATGTGTGTAACACCCCACATAATGGCAGGGGGCGATGTGTGTAACACCCCATATATGGCAGGGGCCGATGTGTGTAACACCCCACATAATGGCAGGGGGCGATGTGTGTAACACCCCACATAATGGCAGGGGGCGATGTGTGTAACACCCCATATAATGGCAGGGGGCCGATGTGTGTAACACCCATATAATGGCAGGGGCCGATGTGTGTAACACCCCATATAATGGCAGGGGCCGATGTGTGTAACACCCCACATAATGGCAGGGGCCCGATGTGTGTAACACCCACATAATGGCAGGGGGCGATGTGTGTAACACCCACATAATGGCAGGGGGCGATGTGTGTAACACCCCACATAATGGCAGGGGGCGATGTGTGTAACACCCCATATAATGGCAGGGGGCCGATGTGTGTAACACCCCACATAATGGCAGGGGCCGATGTGTGTAACACCCCACATAATGGCAGGGGGCCGATGTGTGTAACACCCATATAATGGCAGGGGCCCAATGTGTGTAACACCCCACATAATGGCAGGAGACCAATGTGTGTAACACCCCACATAATGGCAGGCCCGATGTGTGTAATGCCCACATAATGGCAGGGGCCCGATGTGTGTAATACCCCATATAATGGCAGGGCCGATGTGTGTAATGCCCCACATAATGGCAGGGACGATGTGTGTAACACCCCACATAATGGCAGGAGACCAATGTGTGTAACACCCCACATAATGGCAGGGCCCGATGTGTGTAACACCCCACATAATGGCAGGGCCGATGTGTGTAATGCCCCACATAATGGCAGGGGACCGATGTGTGTAACACCCCACATAATGGCAGGGGCCGATGTGTGTAACACCCCACATAATGGCAGGGCCCGATGTGTGTAACACCCCACATAATGGCAGGGGCCGATGTGTGTAACACCCCACATAATGGCAGGGGCCGATGTGTGTAACACCCCACATAATGGCAGGGGACCGATGTGTGTGACACCCCACATAATGCAGGGGCCGATGTGTGTGACACCCCACATAATGGCAGGGGCTGATGTGTGTAACACCCCATATAATGGCAGGGGGCGATGTGTGTAACACCCCACATAATGGCAGGGGGCCGATGTGTGTAACGCCCCACATAATGGCAGGGGCCGATGTGTGTAACACCCCACATAATGGCAGGGGCCGATGTGTGTAACACCCACATAATGGCAGGGGCCGATGTGTGTAACACCCCCACATAATGGCAGGGGCGATGTGTGTAACACCCCACATAATGGCAGGGGGGCGATGTGTGTAACACCCCACATAATGGCAGGGGGCGATGTGTGTAACACCCCATATAATGGCAGGGGGCCGATGTGTGTAACACCCCATATAATGGCAGGGGCCGATGTGTGTAACACCCCATATAATGGCAGGGGCCGATGTGTGTAACACCCACATAATGGCAGGGGCCCGATGTGTGTAACACCCCACATAATGGCAGGGGGCGATGTGTGTAACACCCCACATAATGGCAGGGGGCGATGTGTGTAACACCCCACATAATGGCAGGGGGCGATGTGTGTAACACCCCATATAATGGCAGGGGGCCGATGTGTGTAACACCCCATATAATGGCAGGGGCCGATGTGTGTAACACCCCATATAATGGCAGGGGCCGATGTGTGTAAACCCCACATAATGGCAGGGGGCCGATGTGTGTAACACCCCATATAATGGCAGGGGCCCAATGTGTGTAACACCCCAATAATGGCAGGAGACCAATGTGTGTAACACCCCACATAATGGCAGGGCCGATGTGTGTAATGCCCCACATAATGGCAGGGGCCCGATGTGTGTAATGCCCCACATAATGGCAGGGCCCGATGTGTGTAATGCCCCACATAATGGCAGGGGCTGATGTGTGTAACACCCCACATAATGGCAGGGGCCGATGTGTGTAACACCCCACATAATGGCAGGGGCTGATGTGTGTAATACCCCATATAATGGCAGGGGCCGCTGTGTGTAACACCCCACATAATGGCAGGGGGCGATGTGTGTAATACCCCATATAATGGCAGGGGCCCGATGTGTGTAATGCCCCACATATGGCAGGGGCCCGATGTGTGTAATGCCCCACATAATGGCAGGGGGCCGATGTGTGTAACGCCCCACATGATGGCAGGGGCCCGATGTGTGTAACACCCCACATAATGGCAGGGGCTGATGTGTGTAACACCCCCACATAATGGCAGGGGCCGATGTGTGTAACACCCACATAATGGCAGGGGCTGATGTGTGTAACACCCATATAATGGCAGGGGGCGATGTGTGTAACACCCCACATAATGGCAGGGGCTGATGTGTGTAACACCCCCACATAATGGCAGGGGCCGATGTGTGTAACACCCCACATAATGGCAGGGGCCGATGTGTGTAACACCCACATAATGGCAGGGGCCGATCTGTGTAACACCCCACATAATGGCAGGGGCCCGATGTGTGTAACGCCCCACATAATGGCAGGGGCCGATGTGTGTGACACCCCACATAATGGCAGGGGCCCGATGTGTGTAACACCCCACATAATGGCAGGGGGCAGATGTGTGTAACGCCCCACATAATGGCAGGGGGCTGATGTGTGTAACGCCCCACATAATGGCAGGGGCCGATGTGTGTAATACCCCACATAATGGCAGGAGACCAATGTGTGTAACACCCCATATAATGGCAGGGGGCCGATGAGTGTAACACCCTACATGGCGGCAGGGGCCCGATGTGTGTAACACCTCACATAATGGCAGGGGCCAATGTGTGTAACGCTCCACATAATGGCAGGGGCCCGATGTGTGTAACACCCCACATAATGGCAGGGGGCAGATGTGTGTAACGCCCCACATAATGGCAGGGGGCTGATGTGTGTAACGCCCCACATAATGGCAGGGGCCGATGTGTGTAATACCCCACATAATGGCAGGAGACCAATGTGTGTAACACCCCATATAATGGCAGGGGGCCGATGAGTGTAACACCCTACATGACGGCAGGGGCCCGATGTGTGTAACACCCCACATGACGGCAGGGGCCCGATGTGTGTAACACCCCACATGACGGCAGGTGCCCGATGAGTGTAACAACCCACATGACGGCAGGGGCCCGATGTGTGTAACACCCTGCATAATGCAGGGGCCCGATGTGTGTAACACCCCACATAATGGCAGGGGACCGATGTGTGTAACACTCCACATGATGGCAGGGGCCTGATGTGTGTAACACCCCACATAATGGCAGGGGGCCGATGTGTGTAACACTCCACGTGATGGCAGGGGGACGATGTGTGTAACACCCCACATAATGGCAGGGGGCCGATGTGTGTAACATCCCACATGATGGCAGGGGCCCAATGTGTGTAACACCCCACATAATGGCAGGGGGCGATCTGTGTAACACCCCACATAATGGCAGGGGGCGATCTGTGTAACACCCCACATAATGGCATGGGGCCGATGTGTGTAACACTGCACGTGATGGCAGGGGCCGATGTGTGTAACACCCCATATAATGGCAGGGGGCGATGTGTGTAACACCCCATATAATGGCAGGGGGCGATGTGTGTAACACCCCACATAATGGCAGGGGGCCGATGTATGTAACACCCCACGTAATGGCAGGGGGCCGATGTGTGTAACACCCCATATAATGGCAGGAGGCCGATGTGTGTAACACCCCACATAATGGCAGGGGGCCGATGTATGTAACACCCCACATAATGGCAGGGGAACGATGTGTGTAACACCCCACATAATGGCAGGGGGCCGATGTATGTAACACCCCACATAATGGCAGGGGCCTGATGTGTGTAAACACCCACATAATGGCAGGGGACCGATGTGTGTAACACCCCACATAATGGCAGGGGCCGATGTGTGTGACCACCCCACATAATGGCAGGGGACCGATGTGTGTAACACCCCATGTGATGGCATGGGACCGAAGAAAAAAACGAAGTTGTCACAGACCCAGACTGAAAAGAAAATCGAATAGGATTTCAATGGAGGATTCACATTAAATTTATTGCTCAAAATTAGGATTATTTCAGATTCAATCCTTTTTAGTACAAAGCTGCAGTACCAGACACAACCTGGCACAGGGGTAGCGCTGTTTTGGGAAATAGGCAACCATACTTTTCCAATCATGGACAACAACTTCAAAAAATCCTATCTGGTGTGTATAGCTACTATATGGACTAAACCAATGAACTTACAACATGAAGCGCTTGTCACAAGGGGATCTGGACAAAGGAGCTGTAAAGTTTTAGTTTGTTGATATAAAAATGATTATTATTATAAAAAATGAATAATTACATAATATTTCGGATTACTATGCAGTAAGGAGTCTTTTGAGAGTTCCCCTTTAATTCTGTAACTTTATTAGTGATTACAATGTCCACTTTGGGGGATGTCATCGGATAAGTGGTCTCCAACGCCAAAAACTCTCAGCTATGACACCCATAAGACTTTCCTCGGGCTGCAGTCCAGTATTGTCTTCCAATATTTGCGGCCAAGAGTGTTCTAGTTATTTTGCATCTTGACTGTAAAATCTCAGAATTAATGGCCTCCAGTTGAATTTCTCTACTTTTATCATTCATCACTGACTTGTCATTGCCAAATACAGAATAAACAGCAGCTGTAAAGATTCAGTGTACACCAGGCACCTGGAAATAAGAGGAGATCTCATTGACTTGTATGGGAGTGTTGTGGGCATGCCCAGTGAGCTGCGCAGGGAGTGGCAGCGGAGAGGCTGGA
Organism: Allobates femoralis; assembly: GCA_033576535.1. Taxonomy (NCBI): domain Eukaryota; kingdom Metazoa; phylum Chordata; class Amphibia; order Anura; family Aromobatidae; genus Allobates; species Allobates femoralis. Next base: position 28,879,619 of record JARQOC010000002.1, read on the forward strand.
GGAGCTGTCCCCGTCATCAATGCTGTAATCTCATGTAATTTATAAAATAGTGACATGAATCAAATCTACTAATATCCTTAATTCTCCTATCAGACCGTGCAGGATCGGATCACAGGCGCATGTGTGGCGCCCCGCAACGAGTGCGTCACAGGAGGGTATTGCAGCCATAAATGCAGCAGCAATATTCTCTGACCCAGCAGTTATGTGGTTAAATCGGAGATCCATACCCTGCATGCCTCACTTAGCATAGAGGGCCAATCAAGGTCCTGGTGGGCGGAGTGCGAGGGTAGTGTGTAGTGGAAGTTTAGTCCAGCTTAGGGAGTTCTAGTCTCGAGTCTGGAGAAGTAACAGCAACTTAGAAGACCTCTGCAGATTCCCAGCTCTGCAATCTAGGAGAGGGGGTTGTATAGTCGGTGCAGCCCCCTGGCCACCTTCTACCGGCCATCTCCTCACTTTCACCACGGTTGAGCACCATTACTCCCGGTGCATTACCAACCGAACTTGGGCATCAACATGCGGGTCCAAAACCACCCCATGCCCTTATACAGCCGGTTTGCTGGTACCGAAGCTAGCAGCAGTTCAGCTCTGTTATGCAAACCAGAAGAGTGGAGGAGCAGCTCTACAGGAGCACCCCACCATCGCCAAATCCAGTCATCTTACCAGCGGTGTACCCACCAAAGGACCCAAGGCTCCCCAAAACATCCATCACGTATACTTTGGATAGGGCATTCAAGCAGCCTCCCTGTACCCGACTTGGTATTCCTGGGCGACAACGGCAACCTACTTAGTTAGAATGGAGGAACACCGCGGATCTCTGAGGGACACCTATCACTGCTGAGTCCACCCGGTCTGCTACCTACAACTGTATACCATGTACGGCTTGCTGGCTACAGTAAAGGACCCGTTACAGAGACTTCCAGTGTCCGTGCTTCCTTATGATTACGTCCGTCTGCACACAAGGTAACCGCAGCTGCCGCACAACATCTTAAGCAGCTCCAGTCTCCGGGGATCACCGCTCAGCCTGTGGGGAGCGTTCCATCTTGCTGCTATCCATCCCCCGGAGGCCTCGCAGCGTCGGTAAAGTTACCGAACTACTCATAGGTAGCGTCACGAAACAATTAACCCCTTAATCTGTTCCCACAATACGTCTCTTCTTTTTGATCTGCACTCAACCGGGCCCCACTACCGGCAGGCGCGGCCCACCCGTGACAAGGAGGAAGAAGCTACTGCCTGTCTAAACCGGAGTCCCGGCCACGGTGAGTCACATGACACTCGGCATACACTCACAGCAGAGCAGGAGCCCAGAGACACTAGCATATTGCACAGACTCAATACGTTTGCCTGACCAAGGCCTTGTACACCATAGCTAAGAAGAGATTCTCATTCATCTTAGTTGGCTAGTAAGTGGGGGTCAGTAGCATTCTCAATGGAGAGGGCTGTAGAGAGCAGGTTTTCCAATAAAATATTGCTGGCGTTTCCGATCCCTTGATCCATGTAATCAGTTATCACTCCCGCGCCGAACGCTTTATTATTCCCATCCACAGATGAGGTCACAGTGTGATATAGAGAACACCGCACAGTGATGTCAGGCTCGTATTTCTCAAGGACGGACTATTGTTACCTATCACAATACATTCATTGCAAGACTATGAGTCAATCAGTGTTCAGGATTCTCAAGGACTTTATTTTTTTTCTGTTACATCCTGTACTGATCCTGAGTATAAGGCTGCTTTCACACTGCGTTTTTTGAGGATCTGAGTCTGTCTGTTGTAAAATGGACAGCTACGGATCCGTTTTGGCCCCCATGTTATCCTAAGGGCACGGATCGGATCGGATTTGGCCGAATCGGACACAAATCGGATCCGACCGATCTGCAGCCGTTTACATGGGCTCCTATGGAGCGCGGGTCCGAGAAAACACAGGATCGTTTCTCGGACCCGATTTTAGTGTACTGAGCATGCTCAACACTAAAACCGCTCTGTGCCGTCTAATTTCACTTCCGCAATGTATATACATACATTGCGGAAGTGAAATTAAGTGAAAGCAAGGGTTAAAAATAAAAAAAAATCTCTATTCTCACTTTCCAGCGATCCCCCGATGCCTCCAGCAAGCCGTGCCATGACATCATATCCCAATCAGCTGATCGGGTCACATTACCGGTTACCGCGGTAACTGCGGTCATGTGACCTGATGACACTGCCGGGTTGTGACGTAACGGCAGGTCCTGTAGTCACCTGGAGCTTGCTTGAGGCGTCGTGGGATCGCTGGAAGGTGAGAATAGAGATTTTTTTTAATTTTAAACCCCTTGCTTTTACTTAATTTCACTTCCCAATGTATGAATATACATTGCGGAAGTGAAAGTGCCCCGCACAGCTCTGTCTGTGTCCAGACCCGTGAAAATCATGAACTCGGACACAGTAATAGCATCTGGAGGTCACTGTCCGTGGGGTCCTGCAAAAAGTAGGATCCCACGGACAGGAAAAAAGATGCGATTTGAAACCAGCCTTAGACTGGATTCACACTGGAATTTGCCTTCTGCAAGAGCAATGCGAGAAAATCATGCATTGCACTGAGCCCCATGTTAGACAATCAGGAAGCTCAGGTCTGCTTGTCTTTCCTCAGCCCTAATTGGACTGAGCCTGAGCCGAGTGCTAAGGTGCTTTCACATTGCGATTTTTTAGGATCCGTGGCTGTCCGTTGTAAAACGGACATCCACGGATCCGATTTGGCCCCCATGTGTCCCTATGGGCATCGGATCACACCGGATTTGCCCTTAATGGCATCCGATTTGTGTCGGATCCGATTGTGTCCGATTTTTTGCTCTACCCAAAATCGGAGACTGCTCCGATATTGGCCACAGCAGACAAAATCAGACACAATTGGATCCGACATGATCCACGGCCTTTAACATGCGGGCCTATGGAGCACGGGTCCGAGAAAGCACAGGATCAATGTGTATACATACATTGCGGAAGTGACATTAAGTAAAAGCAAGATTTAAAAATAAAGAAATTATATTCTCACCTGTCCAGCGATCCCCCGATGTTCGGCATCTATATCCCAGGACAGGACCTGGAGTTGTGTGGCAACCCGATCAGCTGATCGGGTCACATGACCGGTTACTGTGGTAACTGCGGTCATGTGACTGATGACGCTGATCAGGTAGCCCCGCCTTCCTAGGTTCTACAACGCTTGCAGCTAGATGCCGACATCGGTGGATCGCTGGAAAGGTGAGAATATATTTTTTTATTTTTAACCTTTGCTTTTACTTAATTTCACTTCCGCAATATATGTATATACATTGCAGAAGTGAAAGTGCCCCCGCACAGCTCTGTCTGTGAAAATCACGGACCCGGACACAGAAATAGCCTTGAAGTTCACATCCGATCCTGATCTCTTCCTGTCCGTGGGATCCTGCAAAAAGTAGGATCCCACGGACAGGAAAAAAATTGCGATGTGAAACCAACCTTAGAAGATATTCTCATGCATCTTAGTTATCTAGTAAGTGGGAGTGAGTAGCAATCTCAATGGAGAGGGCCATGGAGGAGCATAAATGAAGCTCCAGCTTTTACTGCTTTTGATGTAGTTTGCTGTAGGGGGGGGGGGGAAACCAGTATTCCTCTATGGCAATCTCAATGGAGAGGGCCATAGAGGAGCATAAATGAAGCTCCAGCTTTTACTGCTTTTGATGTAGTTTGCTGCAGGGGGGGGGGGGGAGACCAGTATTCCTCTATGGCAATCTCAATGGAGAGGGCCATAGAGGAGCATAAATGAAGCTCCAGCTTTTACTGCTTTTGATGTAGTTTGCTGCAGGGGGGGAGACCAGTATTCCTCTATAACACTACCACCATTAATGAGAAAGGAGAGTGTAGCACCCCAAGGTCTTAGTGCCACTGTGTCATCACTGCTCCGGGGTGGTGGTTTCATGCTGAGAGCAACAAAAGGGTCTTCTCATCAGGCGAGAACCAAACAAACACTTCTGCCGCCAGGCCAGAAGGTGGAGACCAAGCCAGGGTTCAGGGTGAGCTCCCCTATAAATTTGGGGCTGGGGCGGAGCCAGTTAGATCAGTTCCGGTGAGGCTTGTGAAGAGTACGTGGAGGATCGAGCTGTGCTAAACTGATCCTAGCTACAGCCGATCAGTTCCTAGGGGGACTGAGGCAGGTATCCTGGTGGACTAGAGGCTGCAGAACTCGTCTCAGGATCGCTGACTCGGTGCCAGGCCTAAGGCTAGGGTCTGAGGAGAGTCGCAGGAACACACCCGGGGAGCCAAGTGACCCCGTGCTCACCCCAGAGGAAAGTGCAAAGAACGGACACTGGGTCCGAGACTGTGTAGGGTCTATCGTCCCGGCAGTCAATACTGGAAGGTGGGGAATTCCAGGTACCCCATCCACATCATGCCTGGTGGCACAGCAACGGAGATAGTTCAGAAAGAGATACCCAAGACGAGGGTTAGAAGGGACTCGAGTTGCCTGTAAAACTGGCACCTCGCAGGAAAAGACACAAGGCCGGCAGCGTAGATGATGCAGCGGCAGGAGCCAACACAAAGAGTGCAGTGAGGGTGCCAAAGACCCAGCCAGGTGAGAAAGATCCCAAGTTGCTCTCAGCAAGGACTCCGTGGACAGCTGCTCATAACCGTTACTGTCCGTAAAGGACAAAGTAATTAACAAAACCGTGAGTCTGCCTATTGCTTGAGCCTGTCATCCTGCACCCAACACTCAAACTACTTTCACTGCCCTGGGGGAGCTGCTCTGCCCGTAGAAAGCCACTCCATCCCAACCCCGGATGTTCTGCAGCAGCGCTGGCCCACAATAGCCACATACCACAAGTGGCGTCACAAAATTTTTCCTTATATATAACCCCTTTTTCAGGGCCAGAGAACTAGATCACGACCCCCGTGACTCCCCCAGAGACAGTAATAGCCCAGTTCCGAGTACCCCATACCCTGTGGCTCGTCAGCTTTCCTGGCGTCACAACAGGATACCGTAGCCCAGTGTCACAGGGTGCTGTGTGCCGTGACCTGTGTAAAATATGTGTTTTGACTGTCACCGTTACTAACGCGTGGGAAGCTGAGGGGGGGTGTCATCGTGGGTGGTACCCTCCCAAGAGCGCAAAGAGAGGCCCAACCTGCACTCTGACGACATCCGGTGGGGACTAGAAACCCTGTCCCACCGGCGGAACCAATGTTGTACATCCTTACGGAAGTGAAAGACCGGAAGGGTCAAGGGTCAGGATTCACTAAGGGGGCGGAAAGATGTCGGAGCCATGAGAACCACTTGTGCAAGGAGTAGGCGCAACTGGCCCCACGGCACTCGGCGCAGACGGAGCACCCAGCAGTGCTGCAGCACAAGGAATGTCCCCGATCATGCTGTTCCTAATGCCGTATACCCCGGGAGCGAGGTGGCTGCCGCAATACTCAAAGGAACCAAATACCCTGACGGACTTCAGAAAAAAACTAAATAGCTATTATAGTGTGTACCCCCTGACCAAAGGCCAGCGAGTCAGCATATTAATGGGACAGTTAACTAGTACTGTGCAGCGGGAGACAAAGTCCTGGCCGGACACTGACAAAGACACTGTAGAACATGTACTTGGCAGGCTGAAAGCTACTTTTGAAACCAGTACCGCTGCACAAATAAAAATGAGATTCTTTGGGTGCAGGCAGAAACCGCAGGAGAGCGTACGGGACTTTGCATTAAATCTACAGGAAGCGCTCCGGGCACTGAAGCAAATAGAACCTGCCTTAGCACAATGGGAGGACTGCTCATCGATCAGTTTATTAATGGACTCTTATCTCCTCCTCATAGAGGACAATTGTGTATGATGGCCATCCAAGACCCTGATCTTGACTTTGTGCAGTTCAAAGACAGAGCGATCCGCATAATGTAGGCAGAAAAACCTCATAACACAAACCCTGCACAGTGTCTAGCTGCAACCTATCAAGTGCGAGGTCCCAGCAGCCTATCACCAATGAGGCTGTCAACCAAAAGATTGAGGCACTAACTAAAACCATCGCGGAGATGATCAAGGCTATGCAGGAGATGCGAGGATCCAAGCCCATTGAGAAGATCGAGTTGGCTTCAAGCAGAGAGGACGTCCCATGGATGCGGCCAAGGAGGTACCCAGCGACCAGAGGATGACCCTGCGACTGCTATGACCCGGATGGACAACCCATTTGCCGCCGCTATGGAGAATCAGGTCACTTTGCCCCGGGAATGTACTTTAAACGAGAATCCCCTGGGGAAGTGGGTCGCACCTCAGGATTAAAATCACAAGGTCCACCGAACTGGCGTGACAGGTATGTGGGAGGACGCCCGGTCCTGCCTGTCGTGTTAGATTGCATCCCCATGAATACTCTGCTGGATACCATCTCCCAGATTACCTCCATACTGTATATCCTTTTAAAGAGATACTGTGCGGATTCAGACATTTTGCGCGGCCAGATGATGACTTTAACATACTGGCTAGTAATGGTAAACCGGTGCCACAAGAGCAGAGCCGAAAGGCTTATTTGTCTGAGTGAACGTCCTCTAACAGGGCGAGGTCTATGAAGATATCTGGCTTTGAAGAAGAGCTGCATGTTAGAGATGGCACAGAGGATGGAGTTTAGTGTGAGGAACTGCAAAGTGACAAACGAGATACTAAGGGCCACTTCTGTCAAGAAAGGTGACCACAGTGTATAAATAACACCACAGGCTTCCAAACAGCAGACCTCCCCTGGGGTCCAGTGGAACACTAACTATTTTCGGATCCGTTTACTCGTTTACTATTCAGGATTAGAGGAAAGCTTTGTGACAAGTGATAAATTAACTCTAATGCCTTTCTTTATTGTCTGTCATCTTTTTGTGGACTATATCATGTCCATACGACCTTGAACGTTCATCCTGCACCTGCTGGTCTAGGGGATATCCAGTGCACGGCACTACACAAAGGTACAACGAGGGATGGTAAAGGGAAGGAAGGCTCTGACGGTAGGGAGTGGGGAATGGGACACCTTCTGATACTGACCTGTATGCATCCCTAAACTTCCCTGTCATCCCTATGTGGGTCCTTTCCCCCACCGCGCCATCACATGCCTAGTCCCTGACTGTCACATCTGCTCACCCTGTGTAGTGCCAAGACCGGTGGTTACACTAGACATCACCTCTTAGGTAAACCAACATGGGGACAGGTAAACAGACAAGGGATATAGACAAGAAGGATACAACACTACTTGGTATCTGCTGCCAAACTCCACAGGCAGAAGAAAGAATTGAATCAAAGTCAGCAGGACAACAGGAGACCTCCACACACCTTCATAGTCAGTGATGCGCCCCAGGGCCGTGGGATACTCGGAACCGGGCTGTTCAGCACGTCTGGGGAGTCACAGATATCGAGACCCGGCTTCAGTGACCCTGGGTTCAGTGTAAGAGGGAGTTCTTGGCTGGTATAGTGAAAGTTCTTTGTGACGCCACCCGTGGTTTGTGGCTATGAGTGGCCACCACTTGTGCAGAACCTCTGGGGACAATGGATGGGCAGCTGGGGTGGAGTGGCTCCCCATCACGCTGCGTTGCCTCCGGGCACTTGGTGTGAATGGGGAACTTGGAATTCCCCACCCTCTGGTATTGGCTGCCGAGTCATTAGGCCTTGCACAGCCTCGGACCCCGGTGTCCGTTTCCTGGCGCTTTTCCTCTGGGTGAGCTTGACACTGCTCTGCTCCCCAGGCTCTTCTCACTTTCCTCAGACCCTTGCCTACGGGTCACTCAAGCTAAGTCTAGCTATCCTGGGACGAGCTTAGCACTGCTCCAGTGCACAGGATGCCTTCCTCAGTCCTCCTAGGAACTGAACAAACTAACTCCACCCCAGACCAGAATTTATACGGGAGCTGCCCTGAACCCAGGTTTAGAGCTCCCCCTTCAGGCCTGGAGGCAGAAAGGTGTTGTGTGATTTGGTTTTGCCGGGTGTGAATACCCTCTGTTGCTCTCAGGTATGACACTATCCCCAGAGGGAGATAATGACATAGTGGCATCCGAACTCTGGGGTGCCACATCAGCATAGAATGAGATCTTCTGTAGCCGGTAACAAGAGTTGGACCATGTGACTACTTAAAGGGAGGTAGTGTGGTCACAAACTCTTGCAAGCTACGGTAAGAGGAAACTGGCTTGGAGCTACCAGCAAGAAAAAGTGACATTAACCTTTGCTTACAGAAAAGAAATTAAGCACATAGTCTTAGGTGGACTATGCCATATATACACAGGTGGGCACGCCACAGAACTCTAGTCCTATTTATTAAGTTTGTCCATTATTGGGAACAAGATCTAAGTAACAAGCCAAACGAGCTAAAACTCTCATCCAAAGGGTAAAATTGTACCATTCAGAACAGCGCCCTCTATCTTCTGGTCCTAGCTGTGAAGACCCTGAAGGTGAAGGATCTCTCCTCCGGCTGCTCAATTCATTGGTGGTATATAAAAGAAGGAGTAAAGAAATTAAATGTGATGTTTCGAGAGCAGTAAAAAGTAAAACTCCGCTACTGGTTCCAATGCAAACAAAGTGCGGTAAAAAGTACAACTCCACACTGCTAACCAGTCCCCGCATGGTTCAATGTCTTAAAGGCCCTCGGAAATACTTATTGAACAGCACAACTTGCTGGCCGAGTGCTCTACACATGGTAGACAGCTTAATGGCTGTGGTCAGGGTGTCTGGCATTTTTAGAAGGCCTTGGGTGCTATAATGTTCCCATCATCACATGGAGCCTTATGGTTGTGGATTTGGCACCCAGCGATGATCCCGCAGGGACCGGAGCAGCCTCTACAGTTTATTTTCTCGGAATCCCTCGTAAGACCTGTGAGTCCATTAATGAGTCCAGACTACTGTGCAGGTATTTACTGAGCTCTGGTGCAATCTGATCTGAGTGTAATGAAGGAAGCGGAACAGAGGCAATCGAGGACTTGTCTGTTCTCCACTTTCTGACTGTTTTCTGGGATATTTTATGGGAGCTCTATTGGAGAGTACCGGATATTTTACCGGATCTTGTCCTGGATCTCGTCTACCCATGAACTTTTTTTTTACTTTTTCAGGACGCCCTGATTTTTCATCCATGTATTACATAACTTTTTATAACTTTTTATTTTTCTTCTTTTAGCTTGTTTTTTTTTGTCTGGAACAATATCTGGTTATATATTGCACATTGCATTGTTTTATGTTACTCACTTGTCCTGGCTCCAGGGTTGTGCCTTTCGTCCTCCCTCCTCGGTGCTCATCTCTTCCTGCTCCCGTGTAATTTTATATAGTATCACAATCTGAGGGCCACACTGATGTCACTCATGCCTGAGTATTCCTGACTGCTACCACACCGCTGGGCTCTGCTACTTCTGTCCACTGAGTGTGGCGACCAATCAGCACTCTTGGCACGTTATTTAAATCCCGCTTCGCTGAGTGCAGCAACCAATCAGCGAAGCGGCGCGGTGGCCATATTGGAATACCCATAACTTGGGTGTTCCAATATGGCGGTCGGGGTACTACAAGATGCGAGCAGCCGGGAGATGGTCGTCATATCTCGGCTGCTCGCAGCGGTAGTACCCCGACCGCCATATTGGAACACCCAAGTTATGGGTATTCCGATATGGCCACCGCGCCGCTTCGCTAATTGGTCGCCACACTCAGTGGCGACCAATCAGCACTCTTGACGCATGATATGAATCCCGCGCCGCTGATTGGTCGCCGTGGCTGGCTGAGCGAGGCGACCAATCAGCGGTGCGGAATTCAAATCGCCTACAAAGCCGCGGGCCGCTTCGCTGCTGGCGGCGACCAATCAGCGGCGCGGGATTCATATCGCTTGCCAAGCCGTGGGCCGCTTTGCTGAGTGCGGCGACCAATCAGCGAAGCGGCGCATCAGTGCTTTTGGCGCTTGATATGATTCCCACGCCGCCGATTCGTCGCCGTGGCTGGCTGAGCGCAGCGACCAATCAGCGGCGTGGGATTCATATCTTCATTAAAAAATATCTTATAGGTTATAAATCTTCATTAATAAACTACATACATATTCTAGAATACCCAAGAATCAGGCCACCATCTAGTAAATCCTATAAAGACATACATGTTGCTTCCCCCATTATGTACTAGAATCCCACACCCTGTACTAATGTCCTCCATCCTGAGCCCCTGCCAAGTATATATGTTCCCCATCCTGGTATATATGTCCCCTATCCTGTGCCCCTTCAAGGTGGATATTTCCCCCATTATGGACTCCTTCTAGGTAGATGTGTCCCCATCCTGGGCTCATTCCCAATATATATGTTCCCTTTCTGGTATATATGTCCCACATCCTGGGCCCCTTCCAGGGACATATGTCCCCATCCTAGTATGTATATTCCTCATCCTGGTATTTATCCCCATCCTGAGCACTTTCCTGCATATATGCCCCCATCCTGGTATATATATCCCCCATCCTTGGCCCATTCCTGTATATATGTCCCTCTCATGGTATATATGTCCCTCGTGCTTCCTCTTTAAGCTTCAAACTGTGTAGAGAATTAACCATTTTTCCATATTGCCTTCCTGGACTTCTGAATTAACAGGAGCGCAGACTACTACCTCCATCCTCCACTGCATTATGTCTCTGTTAGAAAAGAAACATACGTAAATGTCAGAGTTGAACATATCCAAATAGTCAGCTACCCTTGGGGATTTGTATTTAATAGGGGTCTTCCCCCTTTGAGGACCCTGTAGAGCACAGCACAGCAGACGGACCAGGCCTGTACATGGCAGAGATGGATGGAGCGTCTACTGATTCCCCTACACACTGCCCAATTCTTCTTTTTGGCTGGAGAGAAACAGACATTGTGCTAAATGTGGAGATTTCTTTGGGTGATCGTGTGTAGGACCCACATGATGTCTATTAGAATCACTGCACACATACACTTAAGGAGTTTTTTTGCTTGTTGGTGAAAATGATTTGAATAAAGTGCTCTTATAGTGATTGCGACAGAATGACGTTTCGGTCATTCAAGACCTTGATCACATAAGTCGCCTTGAGCTATGTTGTGGTTCATGTAGGATGTGGTCCTTATGATCAGTATAGGAACAGCGGGTATGCCCTTAGTAGTTCTGAACTGAGGGCTGTCCTGTACAGGGTAATGGTCACTAATGCCTTTAGATTAGCCAGGGTCAGAGCGGTCGCTCTATGTGGGGTGGTGGCACGGCGGTGGAGTGTGTTCACACTCAGTTGTAGCAAGGAGGAGTGACCCACATGATGGAGCATTGTGAAATGTATTCTCATCACATCTGGTGATGTCTGCTTGGCTGCATACTTCTCTGTGTCCAGCAGTGGGGCGCATTGTGGCTGCCATTCACACTGGCAGGATATTGGTGTATGAGCGGGAGGCAGCACTGTATATTCTATACACCGGATCTATGGAGTATAACAAACCAAGGTCACACCTGCATCCTACACAATGCACCACTGACACGCACTGTTCTGCGGCGAAGGACGGCGCCATTGTCATCTATCGTATTAGTAATGAGTCTGCAGAACGGAAACAAGAAATATCTATGGAAAAGTGATGGAGAATCTATCAATAAACTACTGGCATATCTATCTATCTATCTATCTATCTATCTGAAAAAAATGCTGCAGCACTCCGTCATTAGATGTATCTTATCATTATGCCTTTATTACGGCCACAGGTACCATAGGGCAACGTATCGGGCACAAGCGCCCTTCATCCAGCCTGGCAGCTTCTCTCCTTGCCGTCCGGGGCCGTCGCACCGGAAGTGACATCATACTACATGCGCCTAGCTTCCCTGTTGCTAAGGAGCACAGGAAATATCGCGGGCGCCATCTTGGTACACTCCGCGCATGCACAGTGTATCAAACTCGCTCCGGGAAACACTCAGACCCTATTCAACGTATTATACACTGTTTAAAGATATAGGAATTGCCCTAACCTACCAACACACCTCAAAAATGTATAATTTACAAAGGAACAGTGATTTTATTATGTTATTATGATTTTAAACAGAACTTTGCTTAACACCAGGGTGTGCCAGGGGCATTCATACAACCCAGTCCCCTCGCAGGCCTCCCATGCACTCCACCTTATACACGGAAAAAACATGGGAACCTCTTAGCCATAAGAGGTCGGCATATCACCAAACAATGGCCACATTTTACGTAGAGGTCCCCATATTTTTGATTCTTAGTGCAGATAAAGCCATATGCCTGGCTTTACCTGAGTTGGCAATCAAAATTACAGGGGAGTCCACTTTTTTAAATTATTTAAATAAATAATTGAAAAAAAAAAAGTGTGTGCTCCATCCTATTTTTGATTGCCAGCCAAGGTAAAACCAGGCAGCTGGGGGCTGGTATTCTCAGCGTGGTGAAACCAATAATTAATGGGCCCACCAGGCTACAGAACAGCAGACTGCAGCTGCCCCAGAAATTGGCACACTTATTAGAATTGCCAAATTCTTGCGCTTTACCTGGCTCTTCCTGATGCCCTGGTGTGGCGGCAATCAGGGTAATAGAAGGACTTACTGACAGCTGAGTACTGAGAGCTGTCATGAAACCCTAGATTGATAATTTTCAGGCTTCTATGAGACCCACACATTACCAATCCTAAAAGTAAATAGTTAAAAAACATCCACAGAGGTAAAACTTTTATTTTAAATAAAACACAAAACAAAATACTTTATTTTAAATAAAACACATAGACAACGCTCAGTCACCCATTTATTAATGTTAAACATACCCTTCAATGATAATAACAGAGATGGGTGAAGCACACTAGGCTCTGCTACATTTAGTGAGTGGAGACATCACTGCAAACAGCACTCTCAGACTAAGCCATGGTTGTGTAATCGGTGATGTCAGAGGGTTCATCTAAAAACACAGCCGAGACTCAGCCTGAGAGCGCTGCTTGTGGTGAGTGGACACTAATGTCTGCGCTCACTCTATGTAGCGAGTCAAGAGAGCGTTGCTAGGTATCGCTGAGGAGGGTATGTTTGTGGTTAATAAATGGGTGAAAGAGGGTTGTCTGTGTGTTTTATTTAAAAAAAAGGATTTTTATTTCTGCGTTTTTTTTTCAAATAAAGGATTTTTTCTCTGTGGGTTTTAACTATTTACTAACAGGATTAACAATATACAGGTCTCATAGAAGCCTGAACATTATCAATCTAGGGCTTAATGACAGCTCTCAATATTCAGCTGTCATTAATCCCTTCCATTACCCTGACAGGAAGAGGTGATTCTAATGAATAGGTCAACTTCTGGGGTGGCTGTAGGCTGCTACTCTGTAGCCTGGGGGGCCCAATAATTATGGGTCCCACCACGCTGAGAACACCAGCCCCCAGTTGCCTGGTTTTACCTTGGCTAGCACTCAAAAATAGGGTGGAGTCCATGCATTTTTTAAAAATTATTTATTTAAATAATTAAAAAATAAATGGGCCCCACTGAAATTTTGATTGCCAGCTAAGGTGAAACAAGGCAGCTGGAGGTGGCAGCCTTCAGCTGTCTGCTTTATCTGCTCTGAGAATCAAAAATACGCAAGTTTTTAAAAAAATTATTTGTTTATTTTTACACACCTATGACGGCAGGTTCGTTGCCAATACAACAATGTATATGGCAACCAATAACAGATGCCGTCACAATGGGTGGGGGCACAACAGCCAATCACAGACACTGGTACCGAGAGTGAGCATCTGTGATTGACTGTTGGCAGAGTCCAGTGAATAAACCAGAGGTTAATGAGTGATCCGGAAGTGGTGTTACACGCGCGCGGTGGGTCCTCGGTAAGAATAATTCTGCTTTCATCACTGATTTGTTTCTTTTACAGCCCCAGCCCTTACTGCACCCTTTTATAAATGGAAAGTCTGGTTTTGGGGTTTGGGGACTAGTCCGGTCCCGAAAGGAAAAAGTCCAGCCAGATCACCGAACCCGAACATCTGCAGGTTTGCCCATCTCTAGCTATAATTTTTCATGGCAGGGACAGAGATTTCCTATCTGCCTGTCTGACTGCCTATCTATCTATTAACATCTCATAAGGAAATTTTCCCTACCTTTTATTAAATGTTAATGTTCTCATGTTATCGGCCATAGGGATCCTTTGTCGGCATAACGTTGGCCCCCAATTATTCCTCTTCTCCTGTTTAGTATGAGGGTCCTGTCTGCCCCCCCGCTGTCCCCCGCTGTTCCCCCTGGCCAGTTCATTTACAGAACACACACCAGCTGCGTTTTTTTACGGCTTCCACACACGGTGCCCACACACGTCGCGGAGGCGAGCGCTCACTAATGTTATGGACCCATGTCTCTTGTTCTTCTGGGCTCTATAAAGTGTTTTAGCACAATCCCGGCTGAGCCCGGGAGGCTGCACATTCCTGTGCGATGGTTGCGGCTGGACTTTACGGCCTCGCTCTGCGCTCACCGCCTGCCTCCCCCTAATACATAATACACTCTGATTCAATATTAAGTCAAGTGGCTGAATCTTAATGAAATTATATAGAGCTGACTCCAATTCATATATTGAGAAACATGGCGGGGAGGGGGAAGAAGGGAAGGGGGGAAGGAGGAGGGGGTGTCCTATTTTTGGCAAAAAACGAACAAATCACTTTTATATTTGGAGCTTTTATTTCAGGCTTCTTACAGCTGGAAGTGGTTTTCTGGTTATTGCTTGGAGAGAAATTATAAAAAAAAAAAAAAAACGCTGTAAATTTATTGTTAGTGACCTTACTGGCTGCAGTACCACTATAGACCAGGTGGTGGCCATCACGCCCTATGTACAGAGCACAGTCACATATGAATGGCGCAACCAATATTTCATTCATGGATGGGATCCTAATGAAGCCATATCACATAAGTGTCCGTCTTATGTTATTACACAAGTGTAACCTTATTATTCAGATCTTTTACCCTTTGCAACAATTTAACAACATGAGAATTGGTAATTATTATAGAAAACTTGAGAATGTACGCACCGGCTGAACTAGATAGGAGCGAGTGGCACAGACGGCGTGAACGCAACCCCAAGTTTATTTATGGCTAAGCCACATTGCTCCTAGTGAAGCCCATTAGTGTTCCCACAGTATGATACCCCTTTATGTTCTTTACAGCCCCTCTGCATAGTATAATGCCCCGCAATGCCCCCCACACCGTATTATACCCCCACCGCCTCTCCAGACTTTATGATGCCCCTACTGTACCCCTACACAATATGATGCTACCACAGCTCCCCCACACTGTATTATACCCCAACTGCCTCTCCACATACTAAGGTGCCCCCACAGTGTCCTTTACACAGTATTATACCCCACAACCCCCCAATAATAAGATGGGCACACAGATCCTCACACCCAGTATGGTGCCCCCAGAGTGCCCTCACAGTATCAAATGCCTCCACAGCCTCACCCCTCATTGTGATGCCCCCAGAGCTCCCCACACACAATATGATTTCCCCACAGCAGTTCCACATAGTAACACGCCCCCACAGTGCCCCTTAGAGTATGATGCTTACTGTATCCTACACACTCAATATTATACCCTCACAGCCCATCCACATAGTATGGAGCCCCCACAGTACCCCTTACAGTATGATGCTCACTATATCCTACACACTCAGTATTATAACCCCACAGCCCCTCCACATAGTATGATGCCCCCACAGTGCCCCTTACAGTATGATGCTCACTATATCACACACACTCAGTATTATAACCCCACAGCCCCTCCACATAGTATGATGCCCCCACAGTACCCCTTACAATATGATGCTCACTATATCACACACACTCAGTATTATAACCCCACAGCCCCTCCACATAGTATGGAGCCCGCACAGTACCCCTGACAGTATGATGCTCACTATATCACACACACTCAGTATTATAACCCCACAGCCCCTCCACTTAGTATAGAGCCCCTACAGTACCCCTTACAGTATGATGCTCACTATATCACACACACTCAGTATTATAACCCCACAGCCCCTCCACTTAGTATAGAGCCCCCACAGTACCCCTTACAGTATGATGCTCACTATATCACACACACTCAGTATTATAACCCCACAGCCCCTCCACATAGTATGGAGCCCGCATAGTACCCCTTACAGTATGATGCTCACTATATCCTACACACTCAGTATTATAACCCCACAGCCCCTCCACATAGTATGGAGCCCGCACAGTACCCCTCACAGTATGATGCTCACTATATCACACACACTCAGTATTATAACCCCACAGCCCCTCCACTTAGTATAGAGCCCGCACAGTACCCCTTACAGTATGATGCTCTATATATCCTACACACTCAGTATTATAACCCCACAGCCCCTCCACTTAGTATAGAGCCCCCACAGTACCCCTTACAGTATGATGCTCACTATATCCCACACACTCAGTATTATAACCCCACAGCCCCTCCACATAGTATGATGCCCCCACAGTACCCCTTACAGTATGATGCTCACTATATCACACACACTCAGTATTATAACCCCACAGCCCCTCCACATAGTATGGAGCCCGCATAGTACCCCTTACAGTATGATGCTCACTATATCCTACACACTCAGTATTATAACCCCACAGCCCCTCCACATAGTATGGAGCCCGCACAGTACCCCTCACAGTATGATGCTCACTATATCACACACACTCAGTATTATAACCCCACAGCCCCTCCACTTAGTATAGAGCCCGCACAGTACCCCTTACAGTATGATGCTCTATATATCCTACACACTCAGTATTATAACCCCACAGCCCCTCCACTTAGTATAGAGCCCCACAGTACCCCTTACAGTATGATGCTCACTATATCCCACACACTCAGTATTATAACCCCACAGCCCCTCCACATAGTATGATGCCCCCACAGTACCCCTTACAGTATGATGCTCACTATATCCCACACACTTAGTATTATACACTCACAGCCCCTCCACATAGTATGACGCCCCCACAGTACCCCTTACAGTATGATGTCTACAGTATCCCACACACTCAGTAATATACCTTCATAGCTCCTCCACAGAGTATTGTACCCACACAGCTCCTCACCCACAGTATGAAGCCCTGAGAGTGACCCCACAATATGTAATGACACCGCAGCCTCTTCTAACATTATGATGCCACCACAGCTCCCCACACTCAATATTATACCTGCGTATCCCTACCACATGGTATGATGCCCCCTTGCCATGGTATGACACCCATATAACTGCTCACACATTGTGATACCCCCTCAGTATCCACACATGATGCCTTTTCAGTACACCCACAACACACCACACACAGTATTGACCACCTTACTATTTCTCCACACACAGTTTGATGTCCCCACAGTGGCCCTCACACAAGCACCCACTTGCTGGAGTCTCCTGTCACGTTCCTGGTCTTCTGACCTGTAAATGTCATGTGACTTGAAGCTCCTCACAGGCCCAGAGATGGAATAGACCTAATGGTTTCCCGCTCTACCATTGCATTCTTAAGGAGACAAATAAAATTGAAGTCAGGACATAACCCGAACTCCCAGGACAGAGGGACGGCTCCCCAAATTCAGATGTGTCCCACTGGACTATATGTTGGTGTGGGGGGGAAGTCTATTCTTTCCAAGTTAGGCAGTATGTCACAATGGAGGGGATTTATTGATATGACCTGTTTATTGTTTTTGCCCTCAGAGAACTGCACCCTTCCTCATTGACTTACATATATGCCATCACCCCCTTTTTTCTCCGGATAGTACACAGAGATTGGATGGTCACTGATCACAATAATCCACAAAGGAGGTCCCACCGATTGGGCCGGTGGCCAGTAGAGATGAGTGATTCGAATCTTGCTCTATTGGTCTGGCGTCCCATCTGGTCCTCTGTGACAGCCGGTCACTTCTAAGCAAGACATCCTAGTAGTGACAAACAGAGGAACCAACCGGAGTATTACATATGCCCGGTGGTGTAACTACAATATGTGCAGGGGTTGCAATCGCACCAGGACCCTGGAGCCCAGGGACCCCCAAAGTCCCTTTGGTCTATAGAAAAAGTCTATTCCTATTAAAGATTTGCAATAACTGAGGGCCCTGTTGGAGCTTTTGCATCGGAGCCCATGAGCTTCAAGTTACGCCACTGGATATGCCCCAGAGAAAGTGCGTGAAACCTTATGTAAAATAAAAAAAGATAATAATTGAATATTTTAAGTCACATATGGTAAAAGTCATCCAAAATTAAAAGAACACTATATACTGTATATATATATAGATGAAAAAGAGGACAATGAAATGGTTACATGCCTACAAACAGCACCCAGAAAGCGCTCAAAGAGATGTTAATAGAAATGTATAGGGTACAAGCGTCTACATGTAAAAAGAACTGACGTAAATTTACTCCCTCTATAGATAATATTGGAAAGCAGCATCCAATGAAAAATAATGGCCACAAGCTGGTGCTGGAGTGTTAATGATACATTTTATAACGCTATGGCTATAAGGTCAATCAATAGTGCCTCACATGCAGCCAAATATAGATCATAGATGTGCAACAAGTAATAAAGGGGGGTGCTATATAATCAATAACATATCTGCTTATCCATCATAAAGTGCAGAGTGCCCGGGTGTCAGAAACACACCCCGACGCACATTACAAGATAGCTAGATATAGTGTGATGTGAGTATATATAGTTTGCATATGATTAGAGCCGCCAAATGATTTGGCCACATTGGAAGCGGAACTCCAATCAGAGGGCTACGCCATCGGGCATTCCCGGAGGAGACACGAGTCAGAAGAACACTTCCTGTGATGTCACATGGACTCACATCTCCGAGTAGTGATGAGCACGCGCTACTATGTTTGAATGCTTGGTACATGAAACAAGCAGGTCGGATATTCAGACGGGCACAACTGGAGTATCGAGTATAATTGAAGTCAATGGGGAACTCGAGCAGTTCAAGTGAGGAAACTATGATGAGGCACAATCTTTTCGGTAAAACCTTGAGTTTTTATTAGATTAGATTAGATTAGACTATCCTGATGAAAAATGCTTGAGTTTCCTATTAAGTTTCCCATTGGCTTCCATTAAACTATTATGTCCAACCTGCTCATTTTGAGTACCGAGCACCAGAGTATGCTAGAGCCGTCTCATCACTACATCCCTACATCCTAGGCATCTATGGTTCTTACTTGGCTCCATGCAGGGGTGTAACTACAATGGGTACCTAGGGGGCCAAAAACTCTTTTAGGCCTATAAGAAAAGACCAATAATATTAAAGATTAACTGTAGAGCTCAGCATTGCCTGGGCATAATGCCCATATATGGCCATAATGCTCATATATGGTAATATCTAATATCGCTCACATATGGTAGTATATGTATGTATGTGTGTATGTATCATAGCCCCGCTCCTCCCAATAGCCCCACCCCTTCATAGCCAAACCTCCCAGTACCCCGGCCCCTTTCACAGTGCTGCCCCTACATATAGCCACTTCATAGCTCCACCCAGGGGTGCATCAAGCCCTCACGGGGGGGGGGGGGAAGGGGTGCATGAGCTGCGGTGCAGGCAGGGGGAAGATCTGTGTGCAGCTTACCCCATGCTGCAGCCGGTGGCGCCCATCACACAGGAAGCCGCTGTGTAATGCAGGCGCCGCCCCCTTCTGCAAAGCCGCTCCTCCTGCCTGCTTGCCGCCTGAGACTCAGGGCTCACACTGTCCAATGGACGGTGCGACGCTGGCTCCACCCCTCCACAGTTCCAGGGGCAGAGCTATGTGGAGGGGGCGGGGCTATGTGGAGATGCAGGCTGTAAAGTGGGCATGGCTTTGTGGAGCGGGTGTGGCTACGTGTAGTGGACAGTGGGCATGGCTATGCGGAGTGGGTGGGGCTTGATACATACATAACCACACACACACATACATACGTACACTGAGCTTTATATATTAGATTTGCAATAATTGGGGACCCCATTGGACCTCTTGCATTGGGGCCAATGAGCTTCGAGTTACACCATTGGCTCGATGACATCATGTAGGTGCCCAGAATGCCAGACAGAAGTGATGACCGGGTGCCACGAAGGACCAGAATGGACTCCGGTTTAGACAGCACGGATCTAACTGGCACGTCTCTCTCCATTAACTTCTATGGGAGTTTGCTCTGTTAGCAATTTTGAGGTCTCCCATACAAGTGAATACAATATCACCCACTGACTCAGGACAAGTTATTGTTATTGAGATGTAAAAAATTGTTGCAAAACTACAACATTTTGCGACAATATTGCGGCACTTTCACTGCAAAAACCCGCAATGTGAACTGCAGGGGTCGGCACCCAGCTTTCCCAGGCTCCTGCAGGGCCGAGCTGCCATTGATGATAGTGCGGCAGCTGTATGCATCATTTTATATAGTAATCCAGACTGATTGGATTATTGTCTTAACCAAAAATAAACCTCTATTTTTACCCTCCGAGCTTTTACCGGATTTGTAAACCTTCTGAATGAAGCCGCCGGCGCTGGATAAATTTAGACATGACCTTTTTTTTTTTTTATTAGGAAAGCTTGGGATTAAACAGACAGGAAACCTTAATGGCTCGTTGTAATCCGTCCACTTCATTCACTACCCAGTAATAAAGTTTAGAGATTTGCCACCGGCGTGTAATTATATTACTCAGCCCCTAGCTTGGCATCTGGTGTCACTTAGAAGAAAAGTGATGACTGCAAATGTTCTGCAGAATTTATGAATGATGACGGCGGAGTAACGAGCTCGGAAAATAATAAATATAATAAGTGGGAATTGCCCAATCTCTAAATGATTAGAAATGAAAAAATAGCATCTTCCTGCTGTCACCACTAGGGGGAGCTCACTGCTTGTGCACAGTAATGGCTGTATAAATCCCTGTGTAGGGAGCTCCCCCTAGTGGTGACGGCAGGAGAATACTATATAATCTGAGTAAAATCCATAATCTGCCAGGATTTTCTCTAATTTTTGGTGATGACTGCAAATATTCTCCAGATTTTATGAATGATGGGGGCGGAGTAACGAGCTCGGAAAATAATAAATATAATAAGTGCAAAGTGTCCAATCTAATTTATTAGAAAGGATAAAATAGTGGCTGCCTATCACCACTAGGGGGAGTTCACTGCTTGTGCCCAGTAATGGCTGTAAACATCTCTCTGTAGTGTGCTCCCTCTAGTGGTGACTGTGTGACATTACTATATCCTCTGAGTACAGCCCATAATTTGCAATTGTTGGTTCCCAAAATGATAGAAAGTCCTGGTGATTATGGACTAATCTCAGAGGATATAGTATTCTCCTGTAGTCACCACTAGATGGAGCTCACTGCTTGTGCTCAATAGTGGCTATCAAAATCCTTGTGTAGTGAGCTCCCTCTAGTGGTGACTGCAGGAAAATACTATATTCTCTGCCGACAGTCCCAAAATTGCCAGGACTTTCTCTAATTTTTAGAACAAACCATGGAAAATTTGGGTACATTCTGGGCCTAAATGGGGTTTATGTAAAGGCCAGCCAAAAGTGAGTGTCTGCTACCAGGTATTGGGTATTCTTGAGTTGCTCCTATGGGGAGGGACCAAGGGAGGTGTCGGTAATGCTGTCCCGCCCCATTGAAATTAATGGAAGTGATCTGCAATACCAGACACAACCTTTGGACAGGAGTGGTGCTGTTTTTGGAAAGCAGCCTTGTTAAAGGGATGTAGAGAACATGCGCATAGGAGCTTTGTTATTTGATGAGAACATTATTCTCAATGAGTCAAATTTTGTGGCCCTGTTCCAAATATTTCACTGCAGGTTACACCCCTATAGAACGGTTAACTACACACATATTATAAACTGAAACTTTTTCGAGTACTATGAAGCCAAAACACAACAATAATGGATCCTTGTGAATGTCCTGTGACGGGGAAGGGTCACAATTCAGGCAGGGTGGTGACCCCCGAGGAGGGAACTCATGACCCATATTAATAGGAGCCTGCTTCCTGTTCTTGGAGATAGCACATTTCCCCTGTGACCTCTGACCTTTCCTTACGTCTGTGGTGTAACCTGCCCCTCTTGTTTGCACTTTTGTATATATTTTCATTATAAATGTTCCAAGAACAGTAAAAACAAAACAATAACTCAATAAAACAATGCACGAGCCTGCGTCTGACTGGGCCAATAGGTCTAATATAACTGGTCCTACAGTAAATTACTGGTGTCCGAAACAATGTATAAACTTGTGTGTACCCCATAATTGTACAGGAGGAGGAGGTGAGCTGTGATATCACCTATTGTGAATGGTGGATCCTGTGTTATCTACTGTATAGAGAGGTGTTATCAGTCATTATACAGGAGGAGGAGGTGAGCTGTGATATCTTCTATAGTGAATGGTGGATCCTGTGTTATCTACTGTATATAGAGGTGTTATCAGTCATTGTACAGGAGGAGGTGAGCTGTGATATCACCTATTGTGAATGGTGAATCCTGTGTTATCTACTGTATATAGAGGTGTTATCAGTCATTGTACAGGAGGAGGAGGTGAGCTGTGATATCACCTATTGTGAATGGTGGATCCTGTGTTATCTACTGTATATAGAGGTGTTATCAGTCATTGTACAGGAGGAGGTGAGCTATGATATCACCTATTGTAAATGGTGGATCCTGTGTTATCTACTGTATATAGAGATGTTATCAGTCATTGTACAGGAGGAGGAGGTGAGCTGTGATATCATCTATTGTGAATGATGGATCCTGTGTTATCTACTGTATATAGAGGTGTTATCAGTCATTGCACAGGAGGAGGTGAGCTGTGATATCACCTATTGTGAATGGTGGATCCTGTGTTATCTACTGTATATAGAGGTGTTACCAGTCATTGTACGGGAGGAGGAGGTGAGCTGTGATATCATCTATTGTGAATGGTGGATCCTGTGTTATCTACTGTATATAGGGGTGTAATCAGTCATTGTACAGGAGGAGGAGGTGAGCTGTGGTATCATCTATTGTGAATGGCGGATCCTGTGTTATCTACTGTATATACAGGTGTTATCAGTCATTGTACAGGAGGAGGAGGTGAGCTGTGATATCACCTATTGTGAATGGTGTATCCTGTGTTATCTACTGTATATAGAGGTGTTATCAGTCATTGTACAGGAGGAGGTGAGCTGTGACATCACCTATTGTGAATGGTGGATCCTATGTTATCTACTGTATATAGAGGTGTTATCAGTCATTGTACAGGAGGAGGTGAGTAGTGATATCACCTATTGTGAATGGTGAATCCTGTGTTATCTACTGTATATAGAGGTGTTATCAGTCATTGTACAGGAGGAGGAGGTGAGCTGTGATATCACCTATTGTGAATGGTGGATCCTGTGTTATCTACTGTATATAGAGGTATTATCAGTCATTGTACAGGAGGAGGAGGTGAGCTGTGATATCATCTACTGTGAATGATGGATCCTGTGTTATCTACTGTATATAGAGGTGTTACCAGTCATTGTACAGGAGGAGGAGGTGAGCTGTGATATCACCTATTGTGAATGGTGGATCCTGTGTTATCTACTGTATATAAAGGTGTTATCAGTCATTCTACAGGAGGAGGAGGTGAGCTGTGATATCACCTATTGTGAATGGTGGAGCCTGTGTTATCTACTGTATATATAGGTGTTATCAGTCATTGTACAGGAGGAGGTGAGCTGTAATATCATCTATTGTGAATGGTGGATCCTGTGTTATCTACTGTATATAGGGGTGTTACCAGTCATTGTACGGGAGGAGGAGGTGAGCTGTGATATCATCTATTGTGAATGGTGGATCCTGTGTTATCTACTGTATATAGGGGTGTAATCAGTCATTGTACAGGAGGAGGAGGTGAGCTGTGGTATCATCTATTGTGAATGGTGGATCCTGTGTTATCTACTGTATATACAGGTGTTATCAGTCATTGTACAGGAGGAGGAGGTGAGCTGTGATATCACCTATTGTGAATGGTGTATCCTGTGTTATCTACTGTATATAGAGGTGTTATCAGTCATTGTACAGGAGGAGGTGAGCTGTGACATCACCTATTGTGAATGGTGGATCCTGTGTTATCTACTGTATATAGAGGTGTTATCAGTCATTGTACAGGAGGAGGTGAGTAGTGATATCACCTATTGTGAATGGTGGATCCTGTGTTATCTACTGTATATAGAGGTGTTATCAGTCATTGTACAGGAGGAGGAGGTGAGCTGTGATATCATCTATTGTGAATGATGGATCCTGTGTTATCTACTGTATATAGAGGTGTTACCAGTCATTGTACAGGAGGAGGAGGTGAGCTGTGATATCACCTATTGTGAATGGTGGATCCTGTGTTATCTACTGTATATAAAGGTGTTATCAGTCATTCTACAGGAGGAGGTGAGCTGTGATATCACCTATTGTGAATGGTGGAGCCTGTGTTATCTACTGTATATATAGGTGTTATCAGTCATTGTACAGGAGGAGGTGAGCTGTAATATCATCTATTGTGAATGGTGGATCCTGTGTTATCTACTGTATATAGGGGTGTAATCAGTCATTGTACAGGAGGAGGAGGTGAGCTGTGATATCATCTATTGTGAATGGTGGATCCTGTGTTATCTACTGTATATACAGGTGTTATCAGTCATTGTACAGGAGGAGGAGGTGAGCTGTGATATCACCTATTGTGAATGGTGTATCCTGTGCTATCTACTGTATATAGAGGTGTTATCAGTCATTGTACAGGAGGAGGTGAGCTGTGACATCACCTATTGTGAATGGTGGATCCTGTGTTATCTACTGTATATAGAGGTGTTATCAGTCATTGTATAGGAGGAGGTGGGCTGTGATATCACCTATTGTGAATGGTGGATCCTGTGTTATCTACTGTATATAGAGGTGTTATCAGTCATTGTACAGGAGGAGGTGAGCTGTGATATCATCTATTGTGAATGGTGGATCCTGTGTTATCTACTGTATATAGAGGTGTTATCAGTCATTGTACAGGAGGAGGAGGTGAGCTGTGATATCACCTATTGTGAATGGTGGATTCTGTGTTATCTACTGTATATAGAGGTGTTATCAGTCATTGTACAGGAGGATGCTCAGTCTGTGGGTAAGATTCACAGGAGTGCAAATATGGCAATCATTGAGAGCCTTTAGTGGGCCTCTGGCTGCCATGGCATTTGTGTTAATGTTTCAAGGGCTGGTGAGAGTCACTATGTTGATTGCCAGGAGCATCTATATGGTTAATCAGTAGCGATTAATGCTCAGCTCTAGTTGCTGCTCTTCCAAGCAAAAGCCAAAATGTATAACATTTCCTGCAGCTGCCACTAGGGGGAGCTCACTACTTGGAGATTTTACATAGAGCTGAGCTCCCTCTAGTGGTGGCTGTAACTTGTCAAAGTTGCATCATGTACTGTGTGAAGTACAACAGAGGATTTTGTGCTCCATGAGACAGATTAATCATCAAAACCCTTTACGTAAACAATAAATAATATTTATATAGCGCCAACATATTCCGCAGCGCTTTACAGTTCATTGGTTCATATAACAATTATATAAATACAGTAAAATAATGAAAGCAGAGAAACAATGTAATAAATACTATACAATAATCAATGTAATAATTAAAGCAAAAATAAAGGCAACTCTGCTTAAAGTAGCTTACAATCTACAACGGGATGGGGGTTACACAAAGTACAGGGGCTTATTACAATGATGGTCCAGGCAACTTGAGGATGAGGGGGATAGAGAAATTTACATGGATGGTCACCAGACAATCTGTGCAGAGCTTTTGGGTTTGGTGGAGTTTGAAGGAGAGTTATGTTCAGAGAGATAGTGAATGGGCTATATACAGTATAGAAGACTTCTATTAGGGAGTATGATAGGCTTCCTTAAAAAGATGCGTTTTTAGGGATCGTCTGAAGCCATGTAAGTTGTGGATAGTCCTGATTTCTTGGGGCAGAGCATTCCAGAGAATTGGTGCAGCTCAGGAGAAGTCTTGGAGCCGGGAGTGGGAGGATCGGATTAGTGCAGATGTTAGTCGAAGGTCGTTTGTAGAACATAGAGAACGGGTGGGGTGATAGACAGAGATGAGGGAGGAGATGTAGGGAGGTGCTGCACTGTGAAGAGCTTTGTGGGTGAGAACAAGCAATTTGAATTGGATCCTATAGTGTATAATCAGCCAGTGCAGTGACTGGCACTGAGCGGAGGCATCTGAGTAAGGATTAGCCAGAGGCGTGATCCTGACTGCTGCATTAAGGATGGACTGGAGAGGGGAGAGTCTAAAGCGGGAGAGGCCGATTAATAGAGAATTACAGTAATGAAGGCGGGAGTGGATTAGGGCCATAGTGAGGGTTTTTGTTGATTCCATGGGGAGAAAGGGGCGGACTCTAGAGATATTCTTCAGGTGTAAGTGACAGGAGCGGACGAGAGATTGTATATAGGAGATGAAGGAGAGATCGGTGTCAAACATAACACCCAGACAGAGAGCCTGCTCATTAGGAGTTATCGTGGTGCCGCACACTGAGAGAGAAGTCAGATCTAGGGAGGTTAGTGGATGGGTGGAGCAGAAGAAGTTCACTTTTGGAAAGGCTGAGTTTCAGAAAGAGAGTGGACATGATATTGGAAACTGCAGCTAGACAGTCATTGGTGTTCTTTAGTACTGCAGGGGTAAGGCCAGGGGCTGAAGTGTATAGTTGTGTGTCATCAGCATAGAGATGGTACTGGAAGCCAAATCTGCTGATGGTCAGTCCGATCGGGACTGTGTAGAGAGAGAAGAGGAGAGGGCCAAGGACTGAACCCTGAGGGACCCCAATAGTGAGAGGAAGAGGAGGGGGAAGTGGAGCCAGTAAATGATACACTGAAAGAGCGATAAGTGAGATAGGAAGAGAATCAGGAGAGAGCGGTGTCCTTGATGCCAATGGAGTGCAACATAGAGAGTAGGAGATGGTGGTCAACAGTGTCAAAGGCTGCAGAGAGGTCAAGAAGGATAAGCAGAGAGTGGTCACCATTACATTTTGCTGTCAGAAGGTCGTTGGTCACTTTGATGAGGGCAGTTTCTATAGAGTGAAGGGGGCGGAAACCAGACAGTAAATAGATGTATATTCCAAATAAGGATTCACCTGTGAACATCTCAAGTTGCTCAAAACTGTAATTTTTCACTCCGCTTGCGTCTTGACTGTAGAATTATTCTACTTGTTCTCTTGCTGCTCAGGAATATTTGACACCGGCCGCAGTTTAGGACTTATGGCCAAGGTCGGGTTAACGGCTGCACTAAAGCTCTATGTCTACCACAATATAACGGCTTGTGTAAAGGTGAGTGGAGCACAACTCGAGGATTGAAGGACGTTTCCTGAGCAGCTCATGAATTCTAGATTCCTTTCCAGATTAATAGTTGTATTTTGCCAGCCATGTGAATGATCCAGCATGGGAGAGGTCTATTGCCACCTACATAGCTGGCCTGGACGGCCTGCCCGACGAGTGGAATCTACCACGCTCCATTTAGGTGAGTTAGGACTTTATTGACTATACCAACTTTTTTTCTATGTATGTACCTGTGTCCCTTTCCTTAAAGGGACAGACCTTTGTCAACCCCTCAGTGCTGCTCTACGCTCCTATATAGATTACCTGAACTCTCTACTCAATGATCCGGCAGATGAGAGAGAACTGTGCAACAACACACCTACTGCACAGTCCTCTCTCTCCTCCACCTGCATTCAGAGGAGGCCACACCAAGCAGAAACAACAGCTTCTTAGTCCAACCCTGTAGTCATTAACCTTTCCCTTGTCTTCCACAGGGGATCCTAAAATTAACAATTTCACTCTAGACCACAAAGAGCCCTAAAATCAACCCTATGTCTGTCCTAGACCACCAAGGTTCCTTACATTAATGCCCTCACTGCCCAACACCACTAGAGATTCCTATTTTAAACCCTTCACTGGCTTTAGTCACCAAGGAT
Organism: Allobates femoralis; assembly: GCA_033576535.1. Classification (NCBI taxonomy): domain Eukaryota; kingdom Metazoa; phylum Chordata; class Amphibia; order Anura; family Aromobatidae; genus Allobates; species Allobates femoralis. The sequence continues at coordinate 28,907,528 of JARQOC010000002.1, forward strand.
TAATCCAGTGGCGGACCTTGACCCCGGAGGGCCCTGGTGCAGCGGCTGCCGGTGAGGATCGGGGGGTGCTAGTGAGCATCGGTGAGGCGCGGGGGGGGAAGGGGGGGAGGGGGCCGGGGGGGGCGCTAGTGAGCATCGGTGAGGAGCGGGGGGGTGATGCAGCTCCTACCTGCTGCACCGGGCTGAGCTTTGAAGTCCTGGGAGCCGGGGCAGGATCAGCCAAGGGAAGCAGGAAGCTTCCCTCAGTTACCCTCCTCTCCTCTCTCCTCTTACACAGGTTCATGGGGGCCGGCTGGGGGCCCCCCTGCAGGCTTGAGAGGCCCCCTAGCTGGTCGGGGCCCTGGTGCAGTTGAACCAGCTGCACCACGGTAGGTCCGCCCCTGGATTAATCTCTTCAGTACCACAGACCACCAGGGATAGATATGCTATCCCCTTCTTTGCCTAAATCCACTTGAAAAATGAACATGATCTCTTTTGCATCCCCGGACCAGAAGATGTACTTACGTTAACCCTTTGCCTGCTCTAGATTACTGCCAGGGAAACTGATTACTACTTTAGCACCAGGGGCGTAACTACAACAGGTGCAGGGGTTGCAGTCACACCTGGGCCCTGGAGCCTAGGGGGCCCCTAAAGTCCCTTTGGCCTATAGAAAAATGACTATTGATATTAAAGGTTTGCAATAATTGGGGGCCCTGTTGGAACTTTGGCATCGGGGTCCATGAGATTCACTCTTTAGCGCCCTCGATTTCCAAGGATGCTGGCAATAATTATTTCCCCACCCTAGAACACCAGGGATATATTAACCCATTCACTTCCCAGTCCGATATCTTAAACAATCTTAAATAAATCTTAATAATATCATATTATCACTGGCATTTACACTCGTTACTGTGCGGCACTATTTATTCCAGGTAATGGGTGATGTTTCGAAGCCTCAGATATATGGCTCCTTTTATAAGGCTGGCTTCACACTTGCAGATGGATCTGCAGCGTTTTGCAGATGCATCTGCAAGTGTGAGCATGCTGACCGCGGCCCCTATGTTTATAATAGGGCGCACGCGGTGTGAAAGCTCTCATTCACTCCTATATGTGTACTGTCAGCAGGCGTATGCCTGCTGACAGATCACACACTCCCGTCCGCACTGTGGACGCGAGATGTAGCGTCCATGCTGCGGGCGGGAGAGTGTGATCTGTAAGCAGGCATACGCCTGCTGACAGTACACATATAGGAGTGAATGAGAGCTTTCACACCGCGTGCGCCCTATTATAAACATAGGGGCCGCGGTCAGCATGCTCACACTTGCAGATGCATCTGCAAAACGCTGCAGATCCATCTGCAAGTGTGAAGGCAGCCTAAATGTGGGTAAAACAAAGTGTTTGTTCATTGCTGGATCCATTAAAGTTCTTCTTGTAACAAGCGTGAAGTCAGTTTAGTTGAGTTTGTCAGCTGGACTACACGACTGTGATAGATTTCTTCTTCTCCCTCCACAATGGGGTTATTGAAAATGTTGCTTGGAGCCTAATTGATTGCAGACCCTTTGGAAAGCTCCACTCCGAGGGTCTGGAAATGCTCCAGTCTCGGGTCTTTTCCTTTTTTTGCTTGTGGCTCACACTTCTATAAAGTTAAAGCTCGCTGGCAAATGACCTGTGAGAGTTTACCAGCTTTGTAAAACTTTAGCAAGACTGTTTCGGTAATGGTTATTGAAGCGGTAAGACTCTCCACTAATAATAAGCGTCTGGGCCTTTTATATCTTGAAGGACCACCAGTTTTAATAGCTGTGGACTTGTGTGCGAGATCATTGGAGCATAAGTGCATGCCTATAGCGTAAAGTAGTATACCCTGCGGGATTCAGGAAACTCTATTCCACCACCGGGGGGGAAAAGGTCATAAACCGCGGATTTACCGATATTGGTGAAGTGTCAGTGATGGAATCTCTAAACTGAAACTGTTATCTAAACACTATCATTTCACGTGGAAATTAAGGCTCAAGTGTCCTCTGGGGTATCCAGACATTCCAACCAACCATGGCTGTGGGGTCAGCAAGCCAAACCACCGACTCCGACTCCTCAATTACCCTGAATCCGACTCTGACGCCAACTCCACCAAAATACCATGGCTGTGAAGTTGGTAAGCCAAACATCTGACTCCAACGCCACCAAAATGGACACCAACTCCACAACTCCGACTCCATCAAAATGGACACCAACCCCGATTCCACAACCATGGCTGTGGAGTCAGTAAGCCAAAACTCCGACTCAGACTCCTCAATTTCCCTGAGTCTGACTCTGATGCCAACTCAAGCAAAATGGACACCAACTCCAACTCCACAACCATGGCTGTAAATTTGGTAAGCCAAACATCTGACTGCAACTCCACCAAAATGGACACCAACTCCACAACTCCAACTCCACCAAAATGGACACAAACTCTGACTCCACATCCATGGCTGTGGAGTCAGTAAGCCAAGCCTCCGACTCCTCAATTTCCCTGAATCTGACTCTGGCGACAACTCCACCAAAATGGACATGGACTCCAACTCCACAACCATGGCTGTGAAGTCAGTAAGCCAAACATCTGACTTTGACTTCAGCCAAAACGGACACAGACTCCATGACTCCAACTCCACAGCCCTGCTTCCAAGTGTCAATCAAACAACTTGTTCTTACTGTACTGGGAAACAGGCAAATTCAAACTCTGCATCTTTGACAGCTGCAGAGTTTAAATTTACCGGCAAATGCTGTCCGCGGACCTTCAGGACCATGGACAGCATCACACTGACACGCACCACACTCGCAGCACACTCACATGCATACAGCCATGCACACTCACCACACGCATCACACTCGCACCACAAACACAAAAAACACACATTACACTTGCATCACTGTCATGCATCAAACACGCTCCGTGTTTCATGCATGACAGTGTGCCTCCAGCCTTACAGAAAAGTAAGGAGAGCAGAATTGATTGATTCATTCCAGAATCATGTCATCTTTCCAGATTTCACAGTTATCAGGTCAACAATTCAAGGCTCTGTTAGCATTTCCAGTCTGAATCATGTGCATCACACGCTCTTCCCGGAGGGATGAAGACTTAATGTGATTTTCAAAGAAGACATTATCTCTATTACTCCATAACATTTCTATCTGCTTGGCTTGTCACAGTTCAGTTTCGATGTGTTTCATGTGGTTGTAGTAAGTGATTGTTATCAGACAAGGAGGCTCTTTTCTACATGGACGGTTTACTTTTTTTTTTTCTATTAATGCCCATATACATTGCAGTTTGCTCTGGTTATCAGGACCTTTCAGACTACAAGAGCAAGATCCTGCCCCGACACTCAATATAAGCGTGTCCATGTCTATAAGGCACAAGAACATTGGATTCAATTGACGGAATGGAATTATATTTAAAGGAGACTCTGTTCTCACATTTTTATAGTGGCTTGGTTGTATAGATGCTTCTTCTACCCCAATAAAAATCATACTTTCTTAGTCAAAAGTCAAGTGGCTATGGACATCCGGATGGGATCCTTTAGTCCATTCCAGACAATAGTGTCCACAGTGGACATTATCACTACTTCTAACCTCTCTTGTCCATTTTACACGTGTCTCACGTGAATGCTCCAAAATCACAACTCCCATAAAGCAATCTATCCCAGATACACCCCCCCGAAGTGAGATAATTGTCCTTAATCCCCATGTCACTTAACCTTTCCTGAGCTCCTACAGACCGCCAAGCCCTCCATGCCGCCATTAAATGATGGAGAAAGAAATTTGGGTTATTCTGGGACATATAAATAGAACACAAAGTCAGATGAATGAAGTCTGTATCAGCTTTGGAGATTATGTTCTCTAAAATCCATTCTGAAATGCTGTCCTAAATATAGTATAAGCCACGGCGACATGGAGGCGCCACATATGTTTCTTTTTCGGGTCTCTTTGTGAATTAAAACATTGAAATAATCCATAAAAGCAGCTAAATCTGATAAAGTAAGCAAAAAATAGCTTAAAATCCAAATTGTGAAAGAATAAAGGACATGTTAGGGCACCAGAAGATGAAGAACCTTGTAGATGTGTCCTACAAAAAGCTACCCGATATGTGTATTGAGCGTAAAGTGAAAACCTTATCTTGGGGGGCCGCCATCCTTCGGAGATTGACAAACACGTCAGACCCACATTTGAATTATATAAGTAACAGACTTAAGTTTGAACAACAAACAACCTTGGTGATTTTGGGGAGGAACAGTGGCCAGATGGCTCAAACGTTAGACAGATTTCTTTTCACGATGAAGAAATTTGGCCCCAAGGTAATGATGTTCTTATTGACCCAACACCCAGGAATACGAGATGGGAGCCTCCTACTTCCATGTGGTCCGACTGGAAGACACAAGCATAAAATACAATAATATTTGCATCTTTCTCAGAACTATCCTATACTTAGGTTTTATTCTTCTTTCATGGCTAAACCTTGACCCTAGACCATCCTCTCGGAAAGCCAAGAAGTCTATGTTCTAAAGTTATGTTGACATTAGGGTTTGGGAGATGGTCCCCTCTTGGATATGGGCAATGCAATTATATCTTGAAGGTACCAGGTGGGAAGTATGACTCCACCATCAGATTACCAGTGTGGTTTGACCACTTTGATGGTGTTTCTACCAACTCTTCTTTCGCAGCCACCACTAGTCCCTATGCTCCTACTGCTGAAGATGTTGCTGATCTTACTGTGTCATCAATGTCACGGAGCTGGGACGCATTGAAGTTTCTTTATTTCTGGTGCCCAGAAGGCTGATGTTCCTTATCCGAAAGCTCTGGTGTTGTCTACACACAATCCTCAAACTTTACCACCTCCACAGATGTATCAATAGTGGTTGACCACCACCTATGAGTTAATGGGGTTTTGATTTATCTACCTCCTTGCCCCCCTGAAGGTTGTTTTTCAACCCTGTCTTCTCAGCTATCCTCGAGTATCGCTATTTATGATTAGTATTATTAATATGCTCCTTTACATCACATACGGTAATAACAAAACTCCCTTCTGTCACTTTACCATGAATCAGCCATTTCTCCATCTCAGTCCACTGATACTATGACTCTATGATCAATCCTATCCTTACTCCATTCCTCTGACCCTTTGCTTTGTCTCACGCCATTCATTGACCAAAAGCCAATTTCTGCTGTCCGATTGATTTCCTAACTTGTTCCAGCTGTAGTTCCTCTACAAAGCTTGGCTAATCCAATACCTGTTGCTCCTGCCATGGTGACTCCATATTTTGCTGATCTCTTAGCCTCAACATGCCTGGCCCATCATACAGATCTACGCCAAGTCAAAGTTTTAAGATATATAATGCAAAGACTGTCCAATAGATAGAGTCCATCCTAGCCATCACTCATGGTCCAGTCTCACAAGCTCTAAGATCCTCTACAATCTTGGCATTTTTGGTTTGTTGACCTCCTGTCATGGTGACTTCACATCTTGCTGATCTCTTTGCCTCTACATGCCTGACCCATTCTACAGATTTATGTGTAAGTGAAAATTACAAGATTTTATGGTGCAAAGACTGTCCAGTAGACAGTTTCCATCCCGGCAATCAACTGATCCTTGATGGTCCAGTTTTACAAGCTCCAAGGAGATAGCAGCATGGACATCTGATGCATGCCATGCATTTCAACTAAAATAAATGGCTAACCAGTTACATATGGACAGTCTGGGTCTGTGTCACGCTTGGCTGGGGCATACGGACACCCAGTGAACAGCGCAACACCGGGGTGACAATGGGGATGGTATAGAAGGAAGGCCCTGTTGTTAGAGTGTTAACTGTAATAGCATCGGGAAAGCATTAGGACCCTGCAGTTTTCCTGCCTGGGCTGCAAGCAGGGGCAGCTCAGGAAACCCAGTGTATAGAGGAACTTAAGGAGACGCGTGGTGAAGGTAAGGCAGAGAGTGAGTCTCCTGAGATAGACGCAGGGAGCAGATGCTCTGAGTGGTGTAAAGACTGAACTTTGTTAAGACTGCTGCTCTGCAAGTGTCTCTGTGAGAGCTGTTAGTCTCTTGCCATGGTAAAATCTGGGTCTCTACCTTGGAACAAGAGCTGCGCATGTGAAAGCTGTGTGACTTTGGAACTCTGTGAAATCCTTGCTGTACTGGGCTAGAGACCTTGTGCTGAACGGGTCACATGGCCAGTAACTGGAAAGCAACAGAGGACATCTTTCTCGTGAAAAGTCAAGCTGTATGCTGCCAGAGAGACTGTGAGTAGCCATTAGAGGAGAGACGGTTCCCGTGCCGTCCATACTGGGGGGATCCTAACCAGCCCTGGTGAAGTGTGCTCCCTGGACCATACCCTGAGATTATGGAAGTAAAGACCCCGGCATGTGGGCTGTGTTGTCTACACACCCAGACCATGGGAGCGTTCTGTAAGGTGGACCGGCTTCTTTGGGACCAGTTTATTGCTGGATGGACTGATGGGCTCCTTCATGATAGGTTGCAGGAGATGACTTGGAGCACTCCTGAACTGATGTTCTGGAATACATTTCTGGCTGCCCTTGAGAGGGAAGAGGAAACTGTACCCGCGGTACAGAAGACTGTAAACCGCGTTCGAGTGGTGAAGAGCTGAGAGTCTGCGACTGACACGAAAGCTTTGACAGCAGTGATTCCATCCCTAACATCAGAGCTGAGAGACCTACAACTGTAAGTGGCCTAGGTCCAGAAGAAGGTGTTCTCTCTTCCGGCAGGGAGACCACCTGCTGTGCATATGGACTTCAGTTTAATTTGGATGCTCGAGATGTGTGGAGCCTCTATGTTGGGAGCTTGCAGCCATGCTGAACATGCATGTCGGAGTCGTCACCAACAAAGCCACCTTGACTGATCCCATCAAACCAATGTTATCTCAGAAGACCCCCCACAAGTGAAGGAGCCGCTGGCCGCTACCATGGGAGGGCGCCAGCAGCGGCCTCTCGCCGACTAGGCCCTCAACAGGAGGAACATGACTTGCATGTGTGTAGATCAGTGATATAAACGAAGGCCCCCGATTGTGGTCAGCTACCCTTCTTCCAGAGTGTGGTCTGTTCAAGTGGGGTGGCATCAGGGATACCTTATGTCTTTGGAAAAACCCCGACTGTGCAGAAAACCAAGATGGTTGTTTAGATATTAAGCTAGTGCGCACTTGGGTAGAAGATGGGGTCTGGCTGCAGCCCGAAGACAAGGCTCAACTGTCGGCAGAAGGCAAGAAGCTGTTACGGCGGTGGGATACGTTGTGTGTCAAACAGGACCTCTTACATCGTAAAGTGTACCTGCCAATCAAGCTGCAGCACCAGTACCAACTGGTTGTCACCAGGTCGATAGGGCTGGTGGTCGCTCGAGAGACGCATGAGAAGGGAGCTCACTTCGGGAGCAGCAAAAATGTCAGTGGTTACAGAGGATACTATACTGCCCCGACCTGGGGAAGATGGTGACAGAGGCATGTCAGCAGTGTCAGGCTTGTGGCTTGAGTAAAAGCCAAGAGCAGAGGGCCCCCACACAGTCCATTAAGACTTCAGTCCCACACATGCTAATGCTCGGCAGGCCTGGCCGAGATATAGAAGAGCGAAGTGTGCCGATCCCTCCTCGACTCCACTCCAGACCATGCCTGAATGGGATCTTGAGCACCGGCGGCAGTTAAGAATGATTCACCAGGGGGTAGGAATGCCTAATAATAATATTGAGTGTAGTGATGTGTGGCGCCCCGCAATGAGTGCGTCACAAGGGAGTATTGCAGCCGCAATATTCTCTGACACAGCAGTGAAATAGTTAACTTTGAGATCCAACCCAACATGCAACACCTAGAACAGGGGACCAATCATAGGTCCTGGGGGGTGGAGTGTTAGGGTAGTGTAGTAGAACACACAATAATCTAGCCAGAACAGGATAGTCTGGAATCTAGAGCAGAGCTTAGAACACAGAACTTGGAGAGGAGCGGGGGCTCCGCACCCCGTGCGGGCCCCTGGGCCGTCACCGGTCGGGTGTCAGCACCTGAGGCCTTAACTACCGGGATTGGGCATTTCTACACGGGTTCCCAAAAGACTCCCGTGCCCACAACTCACAGCCGGTTCACTGGTACCGAAGCTGGCAGCAGTTCACCTCTGCCACGCGAACCAGAAGAGTGGAGGAGCAGCTTCACAGGAGCACCCCACCACCAGTCAGTTTCCAGTCGTCTAACCAGCGGTGTACCCACTGAGGGATCCAAGGCTCCCCAAAGCATCCAGAACGTACATCATGGATAGGGCATTGAAGCAGCCTCCCCGTACCCGACCTGGTATTCCTGGGCGACACTGGCAAACAAGTTAGGTAGAATGGAGGAACACTTGCGGATCTCTGAGGAACACTATCACTGCTGAGTCCACCCGGTCTACTACTCAACCACTGTATACCATGTACTGCCTGCTGGTTACAGTAAAGACCCGTTGCAGAGACTACCTGTGTCCGTGCTTCCTTATGAGCTGTCTGTCCGCACAACAAGGTAACCGCAGCTGCCGCACAACATCTTGAGCAGCTCCAGCCTCCGGGGATCACCGCTCAGCCTGTGGGGAGCGTAACATCTAGCTGCTGTCCATTCCCCGGAGGTTCCGCAGCGTCGGTAGTCCTTACCGAATCTACTCATAGGTGGCGTCACGAATAAATTAAAACCCCTTTAATCTGTTCCACCAAGACGTCTTCACTTTTGATCTGCACTACACCGGGCCCCACTACCGGCAGGCGCGGTCCACCCGTGACAAGGAGGAAGGAAGCATCGCCTGTATAAACCGGAGTCAGCCGGCCACGGTGAGTCAGAAAATGGCGTCACGAACAGGATACGAGCAGGCCCGTTACCCAACGGGTATAATGTGCTTAAACTGGACTTTATTGTCTACAATTTGGACTTTGTTCGTCCCTAAAAGAACTTTCCCGCCTTTTCACCATTGGGTCAAGATGGCGCCCAAGATGGCGTTCCCGCCACAAGAAGCCGCCACGTGTAAGCCCAGGAGTGAGTCAACCCCCCCCTCATCGTGGGAGGGCTAAAGACAAAAGGCGCCAAACTCTTTATCCGCCCTGATTGCTCGAATCAACCATGGGGGCGGACCCCAAAGACTTTTCCCACGATTGGACTACAAAAGCCCAGAGGAAATGGGAGTGTCAGAGACAGAGACAGACTTCTTCACCAGCTCTACCAGAACGTCTTACCGGTTGAACGGGTGTGGTTTCCCTCTAAAGAAGAGAATGGCCAGCATGAGACTCCAAGACCTAATGCAGGAGGTCGAGGCGGAGGCCAGAGCAGCCATAGGCCAACCGGGTCCGGATCCTGCCCTTACCATAGACGGCAGCCCCGACTTCTGGCTCGAGGCTCTACAAGACCTCCGGGTGCGGTTACTAGAGACTGTGGAATGGACGATTCGCAGCTGGAGCGCGACCCTAGGCAGACGACTACACCATGTGATGCAGCAGAGCCGACCGGGTACAGCTTCTCCAAGCCCAGACGACGTCACCAGCTTCTCCACTGCCTCACCGTCGCCTACCACCTGTCCTGCTCCGTCACCAGAGCCAATAGACTGCGTCATTCCGGTGGAGGCCGCAACTCGACCCGTTCCCGCGACCAATATCACAACCGACCCCGTTCTTGAGCCGGAGCTCATACTACGCTCCACAGAAGAACTTGATCTCTACCAGGTTCCCACTGAGGAACCCGCGACATGTTTCACCACTGCAGAGACTGTCGCCTGTTTTATCCCCGTACCGGAGGCTTCCCTTGCCATTGCCGAGGCCTACCTGGTAACCGGGATTGAAACACCTTTACCTGCGGAAACAGATGAAGAGGCAGGCAGCCTGGAAGCCCTGCAGGACGTCCCTACGGAAGGATCCGCAGCACCACCGCCCTGTTGTACAACGGAACTAGCTTCAACATCTCCAGCAAACGAGCAGCCTGATGTGGTCATCGAGGAAGAGGTCGGAGAGGATGACGACGAGACCCACAGCACCGCTGAGGATTTCGACACCGGGTTCGCTTGGGGAGACAACAAGGAACTTCCTACCGGGCATACAGCTCGGGTACACTGGTCGGGTGCAATGCCGACACCTTCCCCTGTGCCGTTCCACCGGGTGCCGATACAGACAGCCCGCCAAGTTCAAGCTTCCCGCCAAACCACTAGCTCCGTTACTCATCTCTACACCCCGAGCCGTAACGACGGAGATGTACGCCAGAGACGACGAGAGGAGTGGCAAGCCCGAGAACGCGCCAATATGCAGGCCCGTGCCGAGGCTCGCCGCCAGCCGCCGCTGCCTGCTGAACTCCGCCGTGAAGGTAGAATTTCCACCTTTAATTTACATACCGGGTGGGGGTTCGCTTGGGAGGTGGGTTTGAATGAGGAGGTGTTTGTGGGGCGCCGGGACGTTGAGTCAAACTTGCCAAGAGGACATCCCGATCGCGACCTATACCGGGGCCATATTATCACCTACGAGCGCTACGCTTGTGCAGATGGGTGGTTCGCTATCCGGGTGCGCCATCGTTCTCCGTGCCAGTGACTTTAAAACTTGAACTCCCTCAATGACTCTGTTCCCGTTAATCACTGACTGTGAGATCTTGCGGCTACAGCCTGGACTCTAGTTAAAGGACAGCCGACCGCACGCCGGGTCCGCACAAAGTGATTACCTGTTTTCATTTTAATAAAAGTGTGTCATATATGTAAAAATACAAAAACCTCTGTAATGTGAGTAGTGTGACGCTTGGGGACAAGCTTATTCAACCAAGGGGGAGTGTGGCGCCCCGCAACGAGTGCGTCACAAGGGAGTATTGCAGCCGCAATATTCTCTGACACAGCAGTGAAATAGTTAACTTTGAGATCCAACCCAACATGCAACACCTAGAACAGGGGACCAATCATAGGTCCTGGGGGGTGGAGTGTTAGGGTAGTGTAGTAGAACACACAATAATCTAGCCAGAACAGGATAGTCTGGAATCTAGAGCAGAGCTTAGAACACAGAACTTGGAGAGGAGCGGGGGCTCCGCACCCCGTGCGGGCCCCTGGGCCGTCACCGGTCGGGTGTCAGCACCTGAGGCCTTAACTACCGGGATTGGGCATTTCTACACGGGTTCCCAAAAGACTCCCGTGCCCACAACTCACAGCCGGTTCACTGGTACCGAAGCTGGCAGCAGTTCACCTCTGCCACGCGAACCAGAAGAGTGGAGGAGCAGCTTCACAGGAGCACCCCACCACCAGTCAGTTTCCAGTCGTCTAACCAGCGGTGTACCCACTGAGGGATCCAAGGCTCCCCAAAGCATCCAGAACGTACATCATGGATAGGGCATTGAAGCAGCCTCCCCATACCCGACCTGGTATTCCTGGGCGACACTGGCAAACAAGTTAGGTAGAATGGAGGAACACTTGCGGATCTCTGAGGAACACTATCACTGCTGAGTCCACCCGGTCTACTACTCAACCACTGTATACCATGTACTGCCTGCTGGTTATAGTAAAGACCCGTTGCAGAGACTACCTGTGTCCGTGCTTCCTTATGAGCTGTCTGTCCGCACAACAAGGTAACCGCAGCTGCCGCACAACATCTTGAGCAGCTCCAGCCTCCGGGGATCACCGCTCAGCCTGTGGGGAGCGTAACATCTAGCTGCTGTCCATCCCCCGGAGGTTCCGCAGCGTCGGTAGTTCTTACCGAATCTACTCATAGGTGGCGTCACGAATAAATTAAAACCCCTTTAATCTGTTCCACCAAGACGTCTTCACTTTTGATCTGCACTACACCGGGCCCCACTACCGGCAGGCGCGGTCCATCCGTGACAAGGAGGAAGGAAGCATCGCCTGTATAAACCGGAGTCAGCCGGCCACGGTGAGTCAGATGTGCCTTCCCTGTATCTGCTTCCTCTTACCCTGTGATAAATTCGCCATCATGTGAAGAGATTGTTGAGAATGGAGTATGTCCTTCTGAGAATGGGGAATTAAGCCAATTACCTGTCCTGGATGACAGGTCACCGAGCCCCATACCTCAGGAGGGAGCAATCACGTTGGCTCCCTCTTATGAGGTTGCCGAAGAGGTTCCTGCCCCCTCGGGGGCTGGGTCTGTCTGGGCGGGTCTCAGGAAAAACACTCGACCTACGGCAGGAATTCTGCCTCAACGCTATGCATTAGGACCCTGCAGTTTTCCTGCCTGAGCTGCAAGAAAAGGCAGCTCAGGAAACCCCATGTATAGAGGAGCTTAAAGAGATACGTGGTGAAGGGAAGGCAGAGAGTGGGTCTGCTGAGAGAGACACATGGCGCAGATGCTGTGAGTGGTGTAAAGACTGAACTTTGATAAGGCTGCTCTGGGTCTCTGTGAGAGCTGTTGGTCTCTTGCCCTGGTAAAATCTGTGTCTCTACCTTAGAACAAGAGCTGCGCATGTGAAAGCTGTGTGACTCTGGAGCTATGTGAAGTCCTTGCTGTGCTGGGCCGGAGACCTTGTGCTGAACGGGCCATGTGGCTAGTCACTGGAAAGCAACAGAGGACATCTTCCCTGTGAGAAATCAAGCTGTCTGCTGCCAGAGGGACCTTGAGTAGCCATTAGAGGAGAGACGGTTCCTGTGCCGTCCATACCGAGGGGATCCTAACCAGCCCTGGTGAAGTGTGCTCCCCGGACTATACCCTGAGGCTATGGAACTAAAGTCTCCACCATGTGGGCTGGGCATCGGCTGACAAGGCGTGGATCTTTGTGTATGTCAATGTTGTTTTTGGCGCCAAAGATTTTTGGGACGGCTGCAGCCCTCGTGAATCGCAGGCCTGTGTGAGATTCCTTCAGAGGTTGATGGTACCGTTGCTTTACGATACCTGGATTAGATGTATTAGAGTCACTGATACAGTTTCATGCTTTGTTATTGTTAGTTGTGATAAGTTTATAACCAGTGTGCCATCCCAAGGGTTCCTATAGAACACCCTTACCTGATTTGCATCTCTTCTTCAGTCAGTTAATTGCATTCTTTGACCGATGTAGTGAGTAGGTAAATTTGTTCCTGTTTCCAAGTGTAATAAACATAACCTGGGAAATTTGGGATTGGCACATTGATTTCACCTAAGGCTGAGTGTATGGAACTGCTAGAGATTGTGTCTGAGATGAATCGGAAGTGTTGCATCCTACACTGAATTGTATGACAAATTATTGTCTCAGTTTGTGACCCACTGGATCTTCTTTGGACCTCCGGTCATTCCACTAGCAATAGGGAGAGCAGAGAGGCATCAACTCCTGACACTCACCTGAGGCTGAACCCTGTGCTCCCTAACATCCCTATACAGGTCCTCCCACCACCCACCCATGTTGCTGTCACATGCGTAGGCTCTCGCTTGCCCTGGACTCATCCTTATTATTGTGCAGGCCGGTGAGGACATTAGTCTTACCTCTACAATAATAAAAGACAAAGTAAGGGACAAAAACAGATCGAAAACTCCTCAATTACAGCAAAACACCTCAGCTGCAATCGTAACTAGACCACAACTTCTTCCAGAGACTGGCTCCTTCAAAGTGGTCAACATAGAAAAAGATTCTATCACCGGCGTCAACTGACTCTTTATAGCAGATGGGAATGGTCACCAAAAGGCTTCACCTGTGATTAAGGCTACAAAGAACAATCAGATAAGAAAGAGCCCTTAACCCCTGCAGCACCTAAAGACATTTAAAAACAAGTAATAGACCTGCAATCCATATGTTGTTTGAACTCGTGAAAGGTCTCCATAGGGCGGTATACACTCGTGACAGTCTGCCAGTGCAAGGGCTGCTCCGGATTAAATAGGAAAGTCCCAAGTTGGGTTCTTCTCTCTATGGCAGAGGGTAGATAGAAACAGTTTAATAGGACCTTGAATTAAAAAAAGTGCATATTTGGATACTAGCCACATTTTCCTATCCTTATGATGCAGGCGCTCACTGGTCAGTGGTATTTGGCGGTATTTATACTTTTGCAGATATGGCGGCTTTTATCAGGATCTTGAAATGTCATCTTTATTTTTTCATAATCCCCAATTTGTTCTGGTTGTTTCTTAGAAAGACGCAGAGTGCGGTGGGAGATAAGAGCCGGCAGGAAGCACAAAGGACAAATATCTTCACAAATCTGCTGTAAGGAAACTCTCTGGGAGGAACAGATCCGAGTACTTCAATAATAATGAGGTCGTCTGCGGAGCGGCTGCCATGTTCGAGTCTGCACACAACAGCACTTCAAACAATATCATGGCCCCTTCCTAACTGGATTACTGCAGCTCTAATTGGCCTCAACGTAAAGGAGAAAATGTCTCGAAGATAAAACCGCTTTGATTTTCCATAAGATACGAAGTTCACGAAACCTTCGTCTATATCGGGAGATTTAACATGGAAATACGGGAGGAATAATATTTAGCTTTAATGAGTGGTCGTCATATTTTGCTTATTCCTCCATAAATCAATAGTACACTTAAATATAAAATACTTTACAATACATTTCATTAGAAAAATCCCCCTGTTTCTCTTCCAAGACTGATCGTTATTCTCAGAATGTCCAATTCCTGGATAAAATTAGGTCTCAGTAAGTATAAATTCTCCCATTACTGAGACAGGAGGTGACAGTTAGTGCTCATAAAGTTATATGCAGAACTTACAGTGAGAACTTGCAGCAGAATGTCTGTTGGCTTCTAGCTCCTCCCCCTTTAGGAGAACTTGCAGGAGAATGTCTGTCTGCCTCTAGCTCCTCCCTTCAGGAGAACTTGCAGAATGTCTGTCATCCTCTAGCTCCTCTTCCTCAGGAAAACTTGCAGCAGAATATCTGTTGGCCTCTAGCTCCTCCCACTTAGGAGAACATGGAGTAGAATGTTTGTTGGTCTCTAGCTCCTCACCCTTCAGGAGAACTTTCAGCAGAATGTCTTCCAGCCTCTAGCTCCTCCCTTTAGGAGAACTTGCAGTAGAAGGTTTGTTGGCATCTAGCTCCTCCCCTCAGTTGAACTTGCAGTAGAATGTCTGTCAGACTCTAGCTCCTCCCCTCAGGAGAACTTGCAGTAGAATGTCTGTCGGGCTATAGCTCCTCCCCTCAGGAGAACTTGCAGTAGAATGTCTGTCGGGCTATAGCTCCTCCCCTCAGGAGAACTTGCAGTAGAATATTTGTTGGCCTTTAGCTCCTCCCCCTCAGGAGAACTTACAGCAGAATGTCTGTTGGCCTCTACCTCCTCCCTCCTCCCCCTCAGGAGAAATTGCAGTAGAATGTCTGTCGGCCTCTAGTTCCTCCCCCTTAGGAGAACTTGCAGTAGAATGTTTGTCAGCCTCTAGCTCCTCCCCCTCAGGAGAACTTGCAGTAGAAGGGTTGTCATCCTCTAGTTCTTCCCCCTTAGGAGAACTTGCAGTAGAATGTCTGTTGGCCTCCACCTCCTCCCCCTCAGGAGAACTTGCATTAGAATGTCGGGCTCTAGCTCCTCCCCTCAGGAGAACTTGCAGTAGAATGTCTGTTGTCCTCTAGCTCCTCCCCTCATGAGAACTTGCAGTAGAATATCTGTCATCCTCTAGGTCCTCCCCCTTAGGAGAACTTGCAGTAGAATGTCTGTCGGGCTATAGCTCCTCCCCTCAGGAGAACTTGCAGTAGAATATTTGTTGGCCTTTAGCTCCTCCCCCTCAGGAGAACGTACAGCAGAATGTCTGTTGGCCTCTACCTCCTCCCTCCTCCCCCTCAGGAGAAATTGCAGTAGAATGTCTGTCGGCCTCTAGTTCCTCCCCCTTAGGAGAACTTGCAGTAGAATGTTTGTCAGCCTCTAGCTCCTCCCCCTCAGGAGAACTTGCAGTAGAAGGGTTGTCATCCTCTAGTTCTTCCCCCTTAGGAGAACTTGCAGTAGAATGTCTGTTGGCCTCCACCTCCTCCCCCTCAGGAGAACTTGCATTAGAATGTCGGGCTCTAGCTCCTCCCCTCAGGAGAACTTGCAGTAGAATATCTGTCATCCTCTAGCTCCTCCCCCTTAGGAGAACTTGCAGGAGAATGTCTGTCATCCTCTAGCTCCTCCCCCTTAGGAGAACTTGCAGGAGAATGTCTGTTGGCCTCTAGCTCCTCCCTTCTCCATAGAATTTTAATAGCACCAACTTTCCACTCCTATCTTAGTAATGGATCAGGCTGCCTTCAATGAATACAGGTTAGATAGATTTTACGCAAGAATTGAGTGTGAAATATCTTTCCAAGAGGAGAAAGAAGTAGATTTCTCTGATAATTTATGTGACACAATTTCTTATCTACAAACAAAAACTCCCGTATCTCTGGGATTGTATTGCAGATTTTAAAGAAGCAAAAAACGTTAATGATTAAAGACTGTTGACTTTTGACATGGTGACGGGTCGTCTCTGTGTCTCCTGCCAACTTCAGGAACTGTTCAAGGATTACCTGGACCTGCAGGAGAAGTTGAGGACACCCACTTTTGGAAAATCCTGCCCATCTGAAACCTTAATGTACCGAGATTGTACATCACAAATCTAGACCGCCCTGGGACAGCTGTTCATTCCCGGTCACTTTTTTACATCCAGAAGGTACTTATTCCTTCCTAACACTTGCAGATGAGAAGGTTGTAGAGCCCACTGACTGACTGACGTTCCTGGAGTATGGGAAGACCTGTGGCCACATGTCACGATAACAGGTCATCATGAGCGGCCAGTAAACCCATACTGTCCAGGAAACAATTCCCTGACCCTGCGAGTAATCCACATTGGAGTCTGCAACATCTGGAATCTTTATTCTTTCTTAATGGAAAATATTCAGCAACTAGATGTGGGCTCAACGCTATTGCACCGGGAGGGTGGTGATGTCACAATGGGGGCGGGCACTGTGGCGTAGATGCAGCGCCTGTCACTCCCGCTGTCAGCTCTCCACCCCCCAAATGCTGTCTTCTCCACTCTGTGCTCTCTCCTTTGACCTGTCTACCCCTGTGTGCTCTTGATCTACCCTCTTGCGCTCTCCCCCATCAGCTGTCTCTCACCCCCTCATGTGTTCTCACCTTTCAGCTGTCTCCCCCCTGTGCTGTCTTGATCCCTCTGTGCTCTCTCCTTTGAGTTGTCTTCCCCATGTGTGCTGTCACCCCTGTATGCGGTATCTCTCCCCCGTGCTATCTTTTCCCCACTGTGCTCTCTTGCCCCTATGTACTCTCTCTTCCCTGTGTGCTCTCACCTAACCCTGTGTGCTCTCTCTACACCCTATGCTCTCGCCCCTCCCCCTGTGCACTCTCTCAGACCCCTGTGCGCTCTCTCTGCCTTCCTATGCGCTCGCCTCCTGTGCTTTGTCTCTCCCCCTTGTGGTATTCAAAGATGGTGGCAATGTAAGTGTGCATGCGCTCACCCTGCAGCCATCTTTGTATACCCTGGTGTCCAAAGATGGTGGCCCCTTGAGTAAGTGTGCCTGCGCTCAGGATATACACATGTGTACTTACTCAGGCGGTGATGTCTCAGTGGTGGCTGTAGGCAGGGGTTTCAGGTGTCCAAAGATGGTGACGGTCTCAGTAACTGTGCATGCTCAGGTACACTCAGGCGTATCTCCTCATTCGGCGTTGTGTTTGCCGGGCGTCAGGCTACCGGTGGTGTGTGCAGTGGCAGGTTATAGTTGTTGGTTTTGGGTGTCGTGTTCGGGTGTCGGCAGCACCGCTGCGCAATGGGCCAGTACTGTCAGCAAGTGACATATTTGCAGACCCGTCACTTGAATGTACAAATATGGCTGCCAGCAGTGGCGTGATAGGAGCCCAACTGGATAGAAGTTGATGATGGGCCAGATAAGGTAATTATATAGATATTGTCACGCACTTAGATAACGCTGACTTTTCTGGATGCTGCTGTGTGTGTTGTGTCTGCATTTCTTCAAGAGCTGCATGGGGTACGGATGTGAAGGTCTTGGACCTGACTTACTTCCTGTGTTATACTCCAGAGCTGCACTCACTATTATGTTCAGCTGCTGGTTGAGGGGTTGATGTGAGGCTTGGGTGTGACTCACCTGGAATCCCCTCCCCCTGGCTTTAAATAGCTTTCCCCCTCCTCTGTCAAACGCCGCTGATAGACTTATTTACTCTTGGTCTTTGTGCTGTGCATATGCTTTGTTGCTGTGCTGAAATCTTTGCATTGTGAGTAGCTGTGATTCTGGATCTGTTGGTGGAGGTAGGGGCCCTCAGTCTATGGATAATCAGGAGCGCAGGAAAACAGGGTGGAGACTCGGACCTCCTCACCTCCAGAGGTACCACCGAGAGCAGGACGAGCCAGGACCCACCAGATAAGGGTCAGATTAGCTCCCCCTGAATCCCCTCACCCTTCTCACTATTCAGTTACCTGATTCCCTCTCCTTCTAAGCATGACAGATAGATTCTGTCCTATGTGGACATATTCTTTGCCAAGAGCTCCCTCTACTGGTGACAGCAGGTAGACATATTTTTCTGCTTTATTTCGAGCCTGTGACCTCCTCTTCCCTTATGCTCTTTTGGTATTGGTCACGATCACTGACGGACATGTATGGCTAAGACATTGATAGGAAAAGCCACAGGAACTCAGAGAATGGGCAACCTGGGAATAATAATGTATTTCAGATATTGATATCATATTGGGTGACAAAATTAGGGTGAAACGCTCATTCCATGAGGCTGTGACCCCTTTGCGCCCTCTCTGGCCCAGAGTTGGAAACCATTGCTGCCAACTGGTAACTCAAGATGAAGAGGATCAAAGTCAAGGATTAATAACTTGATAAGTCAAATTTTTATTAATATTTCTATTATTATATTTTACTAACAGATACAAAAAAAACTCCATAATTGCCCTTTTCATATTATAATGTGACTGGGCGAACGAGGACTATGTATCACCCTCCGTAGGAGCCGAGGGCTGATACCTCCACCCAGATGTCTCCCCAATAAATCACCACCACAAATATGTACAGGAAATTCCAGGATCTAATCAACAGGAAACACAGCAAGAAGGACAATGGACTAATCAGTCTAATTTATAGAAAATAATATATTCGAGCTGACAAGACGAATCCAAAGACCTCCGACAGCGGACGGCAAAAGTGACAAACTATAGAATTGCTCTGCAGGAGAACTTGTGTATCTCCACTAGAGGGCGCCAAACACACAAAATTACTAACTCCCCCTCTATGTCTGTGCGTTCTTACTATATATATATTATACATTCTTGTTACCTAATTATTTTACAGTATTGGTCTCTAGGAGAAGTTTGACCAAGCGATCACTTGATCTTGTTTGTTCATACAGGACTTCCATTATTTGGAATCTGTGACATAAAATTCTGGCAGGTTCATAAACTTAATGTTCTCCTTTTAACACTATGTCATTACAAGGGTCAATATTTTGTCCTGATAAATTTGTTAATATTCGGAGCTGTAGTTTTCTGATAAATCAAACTTTTTTCATAAACTGATTGATAAACTTCAAGCTGCCACTAGAGGGAGCTCCTGAGCCTTCTGCAACAAGCAGTATGCACTCAGCTCCGGAGCTCCCTCTGGTGGTGGCTGCCGGCAAACAGAATTTTATCTTGAAGTATCAGAAAAACTAAGCTCCGACCATTATAAAGGTGAATTTAGAAATTATAACAGCATTTTGGAGCAGTTTATTTATAATAAAGTGAACAAGTTACTTCTGCTTAGTGAGGCTGAAACAGATACCAAAATAAGAACTTGGTTTATAGAGTGAGAAGTTAGAAACTTTCTATGTATATAGATATAGAACATATACCAATACAAGACCTGACACGTGGAACAAAAAAGTGACTTCCCCGATACATGAAGTATTCAAATATATATTCATCATATGTACTGTGGATATATATATATATACCCACATCTGTATATGAATGGACATTGTGACTAAGATAATATGATATGTGACAATTTATAATCATAATTTGTATGTAGAGTTACTACATATTTATTGTTCCTTCTAAGTTCAGGGCACCTCCAGTGTTCTACACAGAAGATAAGGGGCTTTATAGCAATAATCATAAGGAGTTCCTATGGGCCACCCGGTCTCCATGACGTTTTGGCCAATTCCCCGCTCCTTCTTTACTATCAGTGTTGTTCCTCTGGAGATCGGTGTCTTTTCCAGGTCCTCGCCCTCCAGTAGAAAAGTCCATGGGATCAATGACTGGCATTGGATATGTGCAACTGATGCGGTCACAGAGGGGATTGGCTGCCGGATTTCAGGGAGAGGTGATAGCAGGTACAGCTTCCTATGTGCCTGCACTGGTTTAGGGTATGTGCACACGATCCGGAGGCACTGTGTCCTGGACCTGAAGGAAGCCGCCAGTGAGCGCACGGTGAGCGCGGCCGCCCTGTGCCTATGACCTGTGTTTGGTGCAGGGCGCAAATTCACTGTGTCCATAACACTGAAAACCATGATCATATGCACATACCCCCACTATGGATTTGTGTTAGAGCAATAAGGTGGCATGTGGTCAGCACTGTACAATAGGCAAGATGGTGGCTCAGTGATTAGCACAGTACAATGGGCAGAATGGTGGCTCAGTGGTTACCACCATACAATGGGCAGCTTGGTGGCTCAGTGGTTAGCACTGTACTATATATAGGGCAGCAGAGTCGCTTAGTGGTTGGCATTGTATGGTGGCTCAGTGGTTAGCCTGTACTATATATAGGGCAACAGAGTCGCTTAGTGGTTGGCATTGTATGGTGGCTCAGTGGTTAGCACTGTACTATATATAGGGCAACAGAGTCGCTTAGTGGTTGGCATTGTATGGTGGCTCAGTGGTTAGCACTGTACTATATATAGGGCACAGAGTCGCTTAGTGGTTGGCATTGTATGGTGGCTCAGTGGTTAGCACTGTACTATATATAGGGCAGCAGAGTCGCTTAGTGGTTGGCATTGTATGGTGGCTCAGTGGTTAGCACTGTACTATATATAGGGCACAGAGTCGCTTAGTGGTTGGCATTGTATGGTGGCTCAGTGGTTAGCGCTGTACTATATATAGGGCAGCAGAGTCGCTTAGTGGTTGGCATTGTATGGTGGCTCAGTGGTTAGCACTGTACTATATATAGGGCACAGAGTCGCTTAGTGGTTGGCATTGTATGGTGGCTCAGTGGTTAGCGCTGTACTATATATAGGGCAGCAGAGTTGCTTAGTGGTTGGCATTGTATGGTGGCTCAGTGGTTAGCACTGTACTATATATAGGGCAGCAGAGTTGCTTAGTGGTTGGCATTGTATGGTGGCTCAGTGGTTAGCACTGTACTATATATAGGGCAGCAGAGTTGCTTAGTGGTTGGCATTGTATGGTGGCTCATGGTTAGCGCTGTACTATATATAGGGCAGCAGAGTCGCTTAGTGGTTGGCATTGTATGGTGGCTCAGTGGTTAGCACTGTACTATATATAGGGCAGCAGAGTCGCTTAGTGGTTGGCATTGTATGGTGGCTCAGTGGTTAGCGCTGTACTATATATAGGGCAGCAGAGTTGCTTAGTGGTTGGCATTGTATGGTGGCTCAGTGGTTAGCACTGTACTATATATAGGGCAGCAGAGTTGCTTAGTGGTTGGCATTGTATGGTGGCTCAGTGGTTAGCACTGTACTATATATAGGCAGCAGAGTTGCTTAGGGTTGGCATGTTGGTGGCTCTTGGTTAGCGTGACTATATAGGCAGCAGAGTTGCTAGTGGTGGCATTGTATTGGCTCAGTGGTTAGCACTGTACTATATATAGGGCAGCAGAGTCGCTTATGTTGGCATGTATGGCGGTCAGGTTGACTGTACAATTAGGGCGCAGTCGCTAGTGTGGCATTGTATGGCGGCTCAGTGGTTAGCACTGTACTATATATAGGGCAGCAGAGTCGCTTAGTGGTTGGCATTGTATGGTGGCTCAGTGGTTAGCACTGTTGCTTTGCTGCACTGGGGTCCTGGGTTCAAATCCCACCAAGTACAACATCTGTAAAGAGTTTGTGTGTTCTCATGGGTTTCCTCTAGGTTCTGGTTTCCTCCCACAGTCTAAAGGCTGATAAGGAATTTAAATTGTGAGGTCCAATGGGGACAGCGATGACAATGTCTATAAAGTGGTGCTATATAAGCAATGCATCTGTATTGAGAAGTTCTTCCTTCTCCTTTGAACCTTGAGGGTGCACAAGTGCCCAAATACAGAGCCCAGGTCTGACACCAAATTGGGGCCCCTGGGCACAGAGAGAACTGAAGAAGAAAACAATTCATGGCCTCATTAGTCTTCATTATCCATTTTTGCATCTTCATTGCCTTTCTTTGTCAGTTGGATGCTAAAAGGGCAATAATGGCAATTAGGAATAATATGGGTCACTAAATGACAAATGGGCGCAAAATTTAGGCCCTACTCACTGCTCGATTGCCATATGTTTTGCCCCTTTTTATCCACTTTCTTAACACATGTAAGACATTCTCCTGTTCAAACAGATCCTGAGTAAAGACTTAAATAATAGAACATAGAAAACAAAAGCACCGATACCTTGAAAAATGAATTTGGGGCAATTAGCCTTATTTTTGGTTGGCCCCCCTGCAGACTGACCACTGCTGGGGCCCAGTGGTTTAACTTGAAGCTCACGGGCCCCGATGCAAAAGCTGCACCGGGGCCCACAATTATTGTAAATCTTTAATAGCATTAGTCTTTTTCTATAGGCCAAATGGACTTTTGGGGCCCCCCTAGGCTCCAGGGCCCAGGTGTGATTGCAACCTCTGCACCTGTTGTAGTTACACCCCTGCCTGGATCACTTGCTCTCTGGTCGGTCTCTGTATAACTTTACAACTGGTATTTAGATGACTAGATGACATCCCGTCAGTGAAGCGTGTATTACATGTGTGCTGTGATGACAGAATACGCAGGGTTAATGATTTGCCCGAGGCTAGTAAAAAGTTGACCTGACTAGACTGACGGGTCACCGTGTCCCTTCACTCCGTCACTCCGCACCTTTCTTACCTCTCTTTACTGGAAGGGCACTAGGTTTGTGCTACTATAAACCCGACACTCCCCTGGACGGCGCGCTCTCGTTCCGGGTTCGCAGCGCTTCCTTTTTACCATATTTGTCCGTCGGAAGCGTCGTTTATTGTCTGTCAGAGATTATGTCTCCGATACTAACAGCCCCGGGACAGATGTCAAAGTGAAACAGAGAAGAATGTAAAAAAATGAATCATAGAAAACAAAATAAAAACAAGAACAGTCAAATAGTCACAGAAAACCCTTGAGAGCAAAGCCGGTAAACTACCATCAAAGTGATTTCACACTCATGCATTGGACTAGAATTGGCCAGAATGGTCAGAATGTTTCGCCTACTTTTCAACATTTCTCGGGAGATGAGGTTGGAGGGGGGCACTGTTTTTGGCTTCTTTGGTGGAATTAGATTTCTTTTTTAGAATAGCATCATAATCAAAACTATCCTGCTGCTGTGACCCCCAGTGGGGCGCTGTACTACATGAGGAAACCCAACAGCAAGTCTTCATTTTCCCACCATAGGGGTATGATACATTATATGGTGGCCATTAACTCATGCCCAAAGGTAGAAACCTCACTTTAGTGTCAACTATTGGATGTAGCAATTCTATTAATCTGTGTTTAGATCCTAGAATAGTTTCCTGATCGTGATGCTGATAACTCGCTGCTGTGACCCTCAACGGGTGGACCGAATTGTAACACCCTGGCAATGGGCGCTATCTGTTCACTGCTATCCACCCCCACGCAGTGTCCACAGCCAATAGAATGACCACAGACACAGGTCTCAGGGATAAGAGCCGCTTTAATTCAGCAGAATGGAGAAATATAACATGGAGTAATTGTTTACAGTTCACGTGGGTAGGCCATGGCCAGTACAGTTCAGGTCAGAATCTGACATGAAATTGAGGTTGCTGGAGAAGCACAGGTTAATCCGGACAACGGGGACCCAGGGTTAAAAGGTTTAAAAGTATTTAGCCATCTTGGCTGTAGAAGTCAGAGGAAGATTCAAGGTGAAGAGAAGGATGAATTCTCCTAGGCATGGAGCCTGGAGGAGGTGAGGAGACCCCTCACATGAGGCATGCTCTAGGTCACATCCTGTACCAGACTACCTCGGTGACTTTCCAGATCTCTGTCTTGTGTAGACAGAGACTGGAGGTAGCTCCTTCTATTGATCCTGGTAACAGGCCAATAGAATCAGTGCTCAATTGTGTGTCAGATTTAACATTGTAAAATTAATATGAATCATGCATTTAACCAGCAGATGGTGCTGCAACACAACACATGTAAAGTGATTTAATAGAACCACATACCTGAAGAATATTTGAAACACATACCTGAGAATATTGAAACACATACCTGAAGAATATTTGAGATTATTGAGTTTCAGATTAATTTAAACCCATATAACAGTAGAAGAATAACTAAGGAGTGAGTTGCAATGTACAGAAACTACTCATGGTCCAGGGTTATTTAAAGGGACATACACAGTCTGGACCGGGTCACTACAGTATTCTATGGGAAAACCCCCAAAGAAAGTCTTCATTGTGTTTCTCGTAAAGATTCTTACTGGATATCCTTAAAGTACAACTCTAACATTTTTTAATTTTATTATTAAAACTGTAAATTTAAAGTGTAAATGTCATTTTATTAAAAAAAACAAACAAACAAAAAAAACAATACTGCACTGGTTGGTAATGATGGGTCATAGAGCAGCTAAGATAAAGCTTTTTGTGCCATATGACTTATTTTCTCACATTTTCCTGTGCTCTTTTAAAAACTACATTTTATGGCTGTGTGGGCATGGCCAGCATCTGCAAACACTGTGTGGGCGTGGTCAGCATCTGCCAGCACTGTGTGGGCGTGGTCAGCATCTGCAAGCACTGTGTGGGTGTGGTCAGTGTCTGCCAGCACTGTGTAGGCATGGCCACCGTCTGCCAGCACTATGTTTGCACAGCTTTTGAGAGCAGGCTGATGCCCCTCCCTTATATGATTACATGCCCGTATTCAGTGTGAAGACGGATCTGACTGATAATGAACATATGTTTGCTTCACACACAGTGTACTGGGGACACTTTGTGGAAGGTTTATGAATGGTTTTAAACCAGAATTTTCTAAGGAATTCTATTAGAATATGTATTATAATCACTTGCTCTACATTATTATTAAATAAAAATTTAAACGGCGGTTACACTTTAAATCACCTGTTCCAAACATTATACTCACCCTCCGGTATTTTAATCCTTTTCTGGCGTAGCTCCGATGTCGCTTGTGTCCATAACTGGGTATCTGACTGACTGGAAGTCAGAAGTTACATCACAAGCTCCCAATACAAGTCTAAGAGCAAGAATAATAACAGGAAGATGCTCTCATAGCCTTGTATTGAGAGCCATACAGATACATTTAAGTCTATGAGTGCCAGAATGAGGACAGAATGAGGCTCTCATAGACTTCTATTGAGATATACAGAGACATGGTAGTCTATGAGATTCAGAATGAGGCTCTCATAGACTTGTATTGAGACATACAAGTCTAGGAGAGCCAGATTAAGGTAAGAATGAGACTCTCATAAGCTTGTATTGAGTTGTGACCTCTGGCACCCTTCATGAAACAATAGAGCTGCCTGTTCTGTGGCACCATCTGGTGCCCATGACTTTTGATTGGCTGGAAGTCAGGAGTTACATCACAAGCTCCCTAAACAAGTCTATAAATGCAAGAATGAGAACAGAATGAGGCTCTCATAGACTTGTATTGAGTGACATACAGAGATATACAGGTCTATGGGAGCAAGAACAAGGGTAGAACGAGGCACTCATAGACTTGTATTAAGAGACATACAAAGACGTGCAAGTCTGTGAGAGCCAGAATGAGGAAAGAATGAGGCTGTCATAAAGTTGTATTGAGTTGAAAAAATACTGTAGCTGCTGGCAGATCACAAATCCCAGGATATCAACCAGAGCTCCACTGGAATAGGATGAAGACACTGGAGGGTTAGTAAAAGACAGGGGGCAGAGGACTTAGATTTAAAGCACCACCCCAATTCTGAAATTAAAAACAAATGCTGGACTGCGGCTTTATCCAGTGCCCCTAGAAATGGTGCCCATTGAAATCAATCTGGAATTGCTAGATGCTCCAGTGTGAGAAATTCTCTTGGCAGCTGACATCTCTAGAAGACAGACTAAGGCTAACAGAATGGAGGTGTGAGACCTTCAAAGTGCCCCGAAGTGTTGCAATATTTAAATTCCATTAACAAATGTGGCAAGAAATTGAGCTTAGGCTGCTTTCACATAACGATTTTTGCCTTTCCGATGCTGTCCGAAAAAAATCGGACAGCATCGGACCGATTTTCGGACCCCATGTATCCCTATGGGCATCGGACCGAATCGGATGTGCACTAAATGCCATCCGATTTGGTCCGATCCGATTCTGTCCGATTTTATTATCGGTGCTAAAATCGGAGCCTGCTCCGATTTTAGCACCGAAAATAAAATCTGATAGATTCGGATCGGACCAAATCGGATGGCATTTAGTGCACATCCGATCTGACCCGATCCCTATAACATGGGGCCCTATGGAGAAGGGTCCGAGGAAACATCTATGTCTCCTCGGACCCCGTTTTACTGTACTGAGCATGCTCAGTACAGTAAAACTGCTCCTAACTAGGAGCACAAGTGTTAAAAAAAATAAAATAAAGGTTATTCTCACCTCCCCCCGAGCCCCCGCCGTCTTCCGCCATCTTCTTCTAGGCTCCCGGTGGCTCCCGCAGGCTGCCAGTGTCAGCAGAGCGCTCCCTCTGCTGTTCAGGACCTGCGGTGATGTCACAGTCACGTGACCGCGGGTTCACTGCTGACACCGGCAGCCTGCGGAAGCCACCGGGAGCCTAGAAGAAGATGGTGGAAGACGGCGGGGGCTCGGGGGGAGGTGAGAATAACCTTTATTTATTTTTTTTTTTTTGCAGCCCGGCGCCGATTTTATGCCGGAATCGGGTGCCTATTTGGCACCCGATTCCAGGCATCAGAAGGGAGCCGATGCTGTCCGATTTATATCGGACAGCATCGGCTCCCTTCAAATCGTAATGTGAAGGTAGCCTTAGTGCTGGCGTCCAGCCGCGTTGTGCCTTCAATTTCATTTGAATTAGATTTAATGGAGGGAGGCGCTGTTGCATTGGAGTCTATGACGAAACTTACCAGTAGGGAATTGGTCAAAAGTGGTACTGCAGTCAAAAAAAAAATTGTAATAAAAAAAAGTTACCTTTACATATGTGACATCTTTCTCGACTGGCAGACCTATCATTTGTAATCCTTAAGACTTTCTTTATGACATAATATAATATAGTTGTGTTGTAATATTTCCCTTTAATTCTCCAATCCATACTCCCATATTATGTGCAGTACCTGACTACTGACATCTTTATCAGCCATTCTGGGTAGTTTCCATCCTCACTATCTTGGATTATAAGAGTAAAGTGCTGGTGTGGAGCAGAAGAAGGGACTTGTGCCACTTATGTTGTGACTTAAGCAGAATTCCTGGAAGAAGCCGCTTCTGCATAGAAAATGGCTATGTGCCTAAATCTAGTGTGATGGTTATTGTGCTCCAGCATTGTTCTGCTGGGTGATAATAACAATTCACCTGCATCTTATTGGTAGTTTCCCTTTAGAAAAACAGATGCATAAAAATTATCCATGCAGGGTTTGTATGACTCAGATCTGATTCAAGAGATTTATTTCCAGGCCTGATTTAGAACATATTAACTCTATCTATCTATCTATCTATCTATCTATCTATCTATCTATCTATCTATCTATCTATCTATCTGTGGCGCCCCTGAGACCAGGTGGCCACAAGAGGGAAGTGCAGCCAGGTAAGCGGGGTGGTTGCAAAACACAACCACACCGCACAAACACTGACATCTAGGACTCTAGGATGAGCAAGGGGTGGCGGGTGTAGCACAGTGGGTGGAACGTAGGAGGACACTGACAAAGTGGGTGGAGAGACCTAAACCAAACCTAGGAGCAGAAGGAGACAGAAGTGAGTTAGCAGAAGGACGAGTTACAGTGAACAGAGAGAGACTTCCCAGACAGTTTCAGGCTCCCTGGAGACGCAGAATCCTGTGAGGCACTGACCCCTGGAGAGAGAGCCTACTTCACAGACTGGAAGCGACGGGAAGGGTAAAATGAAAGAAACCCCACAGCTAAGGAAGGTGGGAGGACAAGGGCCCGGCAGCCAGATAGACCCGTGCTGCGCGGCGGAATCCTTAGCACATTGACAGATAGAAGGAGCCTGGTGTGCCCAAATACCTGAACCTGGGACACTGGAGGGCTAGGCTGACACCAGAGAACCGGCTCTGAAGAGGTGACCGGGGATTCTATACCCTAATCACGAGACACACCGGTGTGGGGCAGAGACTTTATGTGCTGCAGCCTAACTTTCCACCACGGACTAGGAACACAGCCATCATACTAGGACTGGTGACACTGACTGCAAGGGAAATACTGTATATTCACCCGTGAGTCCGCGACGACCAGACCGAACCCGTGGGTGAGGTACTACGTAACACTGAGAGAAGGGCCTGAAAGGACTTTGAGGGAGCAACACAGAAAAGCTACCTGAGCTGCACAGTTTGAGTAACCCGGAGCAGTGCTGAAGTGTTTAAGTGTAACCTGTGTGAACTGTGAACTGTGAAACTGCTGTGGAAAGATCAAGTAAAGTACCCAGTAAGCTCACACTTGCCTGAGACTGTTGCTTTCCAGCACCACGTCCAGCACTTAGACAACCAGCATTGTGGAGAGCTGCAGCTGCAAATGTTGCAATTGAATCCCACCGGAGGAGCCACAGCCTGTCAGCCCTGCACACTGGCTGGAGGAGCTGCAGCTTGGAAGTAAGTGACTTATACCCAGCATGATCCCTCACAAAGCCCCATTCCACAACTACTACTCCTGCCCTGGGGACCCTCAGCCCTACCCTAGGAGGGCTTATCATCTACGCTGCCCCAAGTCACTGTCCCCAGCAGGAATATGGCAGTGGTGGTTCTATTAACCACATAGCCCGGGTGACGTCACGACAAATAATCCCTGGTAAATATCCCCTTTTTGGACTGATCCCAGGCTACGGGACCGGGTCACGACTACCGTGATCCCAGACAGCACCGGCCTGGTTCCCGAGTACCCCATAGCTAGGGGGGGCATCATATCTATCTCTCTGTCCCATATCTATCTATCTATCTATCTATCTATCTATCTATCTATCTA
Source organism: Allobates femoralis (assembly GCA_033576535.1). NCBI lineage: Eukaryota > Metazoa > Chordata > Amphibia > Anura > Aromobatidae > Allobates > Allobates femoralis. Next base: position 28,936,684 of record JARQOC010000002.1, read on the forward strand.
TCTATCTATCTATCTATCAAATATTGTTCAGAAATTTGTCTGTATCTTTTAGTGAGTGCTTCTTCTCCTTTTGGGAGATAATCCGTCCTCCTCACAGGTGTGACATATCAAGATGCTGATTAGACACATGATTATTGCACAGGTGCACCTTAGGCTGCCACAATAAATGGCCGCTCTACAATGTGCAATTTTACAGTATTGGGTGAGTCCGGGAAATTCAGAAAACCAGTCAGGATGTAGTGTGACCACCATTTGCCATCTGTCATGTACAGTGAAAACTGGCATTCATCCATGAAAGAAAACCTCTCCAATGTGTCAGACACTATTGCATGTGAGCATTTGCCCACATTATTGGGGTTATGATGAGGAGGTGCAGTAAGGTGGAGACCCCGATGAGGACGATGAGCTGCAGTCAGGTGGAGACCCTGATGAGGACGACGAGCTGCAGTCAGGTGGAGACCCTGATGAGGATGATGAGCTGCAGTCAGGTGGAGACCCTGAGGAGAAAGACGATCTGCAGTCAGGTGGAGACCCCGATGAGGATGATGAACTGTAGTCAGGTGGAGACCCCAATGAGGATGACAAGCTGCAGTCAAGTCAGGACCCCGATGAGGACAACGAGCTGCAGTTAGGAGGAGACCATGATGAGGATGACAAGCTGCAGTCAGGTGGAGACCCCGATGAAGAGGATGAGCTCCAGTCAGTTGGAGACTCCGATGAGGATGATGAGCTGCAGTCAGGTGGAGACCCTGATGAGGACGATGAGCTGCAGTCAGGTGGAGACCCCGATGAGGAAAACGAGATGCAGTCAGGTGGAAACCCCAATGAGAACAATGAGCTAGTCTGGTGGAGACCCTGATAAGGATGACAAGTTACAGTCAGGTGGAGACCCCGATGAGGATGACCAGCTGTACCAGGTGGAAACCTTGATGAGGAGGATGAGCTCCAGTCAGCTGGAGAGTCCGATGAGGATGATGTGGCATCCCAGAGTCCGGTTGCCACAATGGCAAAGCTTCCCTCAGGGGTAATGTCTCTGCAATGCCATTCTGTTCTGGGTTGTATGGAATGGTAGTCTGAAACACAATTCTATTCTTTTCCAAGATGGTTTGCACCTTACTACTTGTATACTCAGTGCCATTATCTGCACGCAGGGCTTTTGGCATTCTTCCAAATTTGTTAAACACTACGGCAAGATATTCTTCAAGTTTCTGTGGAACTTCATCCTTACTGTGAAAGCAGGTAGGTGACTGTATATCTGGAGTACACTCAGTTGAAGACCCCGATGAGGATGACAAGCTGCAGTCAGGTGGAGACCCCGATGAGGATGACGAGCTGCAGTCAGGTGGAGACCCCAATGAGGATTATGAGCTGCAGTCAGGTGGAGACCTCGATGAGGATGACGAGCTGCAGTCAGGTGGAGACCCCAATGAGGATGACGAGCTGCAGTCAGGTGGAGACCCTGATGAGGATGACGAGCTGCAGTCAGGTGGAGACCCTGATGAGGATGACGAGCTGCAGTCAGGTGGAGACCCCAATGAGGATGACGAGCTGCAGTCAGGTGGAGACCCTGATGAGGATGACGAGCTGCAGTCAGGTGGAGACCCCAATGAGGATGACGAGCTGCAGTCAGGTGGAGACCCTGATGAGGATGACGAGCTGCAGTCAGGTGGAGACCCCAATGAGGATGACGAGCTGCAGTCAGGTGGAGACCCCGATGAGGATGACAAGCTGCAGTCAGTTGGAGACCTCGATGAGGATGACAAGCTGCAGTCAGGTGGAGACCCCAATGAGGATGATGAGCTGCAGTCAGGTGGAGACCCCAATGAGGATGATGAGCTGCAGTCAAGTGGAGACCCTAATGAGGATGATGAGCTGCAGTCAGGTGGAGACCCCAATGAGGATGATGAGCTGCAGTCAGGTGGAGACCCCAATGAGGATGATGAGCTGCAGTCAGGTGGAGACCCTGATGAGGATGACGAGCTGCAGTCAGGTAGAGACCCCGATGAGGACCATGAGCTGCAGTCAGGTGGAGACCCCGATGAGGACAATGAGCTGCAGTAAAGTGGAGACCTATGAGGTGGATGGATTATCTCAGCAAAGGAGAAATGATCACTATCATAGATTTAGACAAAGACGTGAACAATATTGGAGAGAAAAAGACCTTTTGTGTCCATAGTAAGTCTTAGATCTTTGAGTTCAGCTCATGAAAAATTGGAGTAATAGCATAGGTGTTGTGATTATATTTTTATTATTATGTTTTCAGTGTATTAGAATTAGATTTTATAGAGGGTGGCGCTATTGCATTAGTATCAATGGTATAATTTACCACTAGTAAATCTGGTCACAAATGGTACTGCAAGTAAAAAGAACAAAAACATTTCCCTTGTACTTGCGGCACCCTGTACCAGGAAACCACAGACTTCCCTGGGACAATGAAGGATTTCCCACAGCGAGTAACCCACTTACACACAACACCTTCCACTCCGGGCCTGTAGGAGGAGCTCAACTGGCTGCCCTTAAGTCAGATCCCCTATAAATACAGGTTCTGGAGTGAAATCATCAGAGTGTGCAGTCACTACAGAACTGTGAAGAGCTCAGAGTCTAGTGAGCTGAGCTGGTACTGGAGCCGTGCTAGGCCCATACCAGTACACACCAGAGGCAGTGGTAGACCTGCAGAGTAGAGGTCGAAGGCAAGAGGAGAGAAACGTGTTACAAAGGGGGCAGAGGAGTGATACCGACTCACCCCACCAGAGTTTCGGTCACTGGGTCTGAGTCTGCAGGGACAGAGAGGATAGGCCCCACAGAGAATCCAGCACCATGAGGAGGCTTAGCTTCCCGGACACCTGCAGCACCAACAGTTGAGAGCCAGGGACTGTGGGAACGTTAGAGGGATCCCAAAAGAGAGCCCTCAGTGCAGCAACCCGGGTATGGAGAGAGAAAGATAGAAGCAACGGTCCGATCAGGTTCAAGCCTGCCAAGACTCCAAACAGAGAAGCTAAAACAAGGAGGCCTACAACCCTATTCGCTGTGGAGATTCTAAAGTGTTTCCCTCATTCCGGATGAGTGTACCTGCAACCGAACAACAGTAAAGGTACCAAAAGACTTTTATGTGTGCGTGTCCCTCCTTCCATCTGCACCACACTGACTGCGCTCCCCTACTCTAACCTTGCACAGAAACGACTGTGCTGCCCTATTCCACCATTACACGTCACAGCCCTGGGGACCCCACTTCTCCTGTAGGGAGCCACTCCATATTGCTGCCGCCCATCACCCCGGAGGCCCAAGCAGCGCCGGTGCCATCACCGGAACCTACAGGTGGCGTCACGACTTGACAAGTTTATTATTTTCTTTTTTCCAATTTTTCACTGCTCACCCAGGCCCACGGCCTCAGGCACCGCTACCCATGACTTCCCCCAGACCGCGCCTGAGAGTCCGAGTCTCCCACGGGCCTGGGCCTGGCGTCACGAACAGGATCCCATGCCCGGTGCAACCAGGTACTGTGCGCCATTTATTGACTGTGTTTGTGAACTGTAAATCTGAGCCGCCATTACTTCGCCACAGAGCGGGAAAGAAAGGTGGCGTTACAGTGCAAGGGCGCGAAGATAGGCCCCGCCCCACGCTCTGATGAGAACCGCCAGACGCAGCAGTCGGATCCGGAAATACCCGAGGTGCTCCACTCCCCCCCCGCCGAGCCGACTACTTCCTTTCATTCTTCAGAGACTGGCAGCGATTCACTAGGGGGGAGCGAGAATGAGTGCCCCGGACCTGAGCGATGCAGCAGTCCAGATCGTGAATCAGCTTGCCGCTGCAGCAGGAGCCCCAAACGGACAGCTCGTAGTCGCCAATCCATCCGGCGGCGCAATGCCGTTACCGGCACCTGCACCAGTAGCTCCGATAATGCCAATCTCACTGCAGTACGTCCCTAATGCAGCCTGGTTACTCAAGTATGACGGCAAGCTAGGCGCCCTGGACGCATTCCAGAGGAAGATATGTACTGTGCTGGATATGTACGCGATGACCGGTAAGCAGAGAGCATCAGTAGTGATGGGACAGTTAACAGGTGCAGCAGAGCTGGAAACCCGAAACTGGTCTGAGGAAGATCAGGAGTCTGTTGTACAAATATTTGAAAAAATATTTGAACCAGCCGGATCCAGCAGGCAGCGACGGGCTGTCCCCAACCCCCAGGTGCCTATTTGTACCTGGCCGGACACAAGAATATAGGGAGCCCATTTTTAAATTATTGCATGAATTTCATGAAATAATAAAAAAAAAATGCGTGGGGCTCCGCGCAATTTCTATGTCTAGCCAGGTACAGCTAAGCAGCTGGGGGCTGGAATCCGCAGCGCAGGGATGCCCAAGCTTTCTGGGCACCCCCCGCTGCAAATTGCAGCCCGCAGCCGCCCCAGAAGATGGCGCGTTCATTGAAGCGCCATCCTCTGGCGCTGAACCCCGGTCTTCCAGCGGCCCTGGTGGCGGTGGCACGCTGGGTAATAAAGGGGTTAATACCAGCTTTGTTATACAAGCTGGTATTAAGCCCGAGATTCTTAATGTCAGGCCACGTTTGACCCAGCCACTAAGAATCTCTAATAAAGGGTTAAAAAACACAACACAGAGAAATTTTTTTATTAGAAATAAAAAAAAAAGCCATTAGGGACTCCATCTTTAATTAAAAAAATCCTCTTCCGTCCGACGTAGTCCAAAACGCGATGTCCTCTCTGCTACATCCCTGTGCATAGATATAGATGTCTATGCACATGGAATGAGCAGACTGAGAACAATCACAGCTCTGCTACATCATCTCTGTGAGCAGGCGGGCTTTAGGACCCTGGAGCTGCGGCAGCCTGCACAGAGCAGACAGCCAGACTCGGCTCGCAAAGTAACAGCAGTTACTTTGCGAGTTTCCCTGCGATTACTTGCACAGTAATCAGACCAATGCAAGTCAAAGGCAATCCTAGTTTTGTCAGAGTCTCTGACAAAACTAGGATTGCCATTGATTTGCATTGGACTCGTTGCTGTGCGAGTAATCGCTGGGAAACTCGCAGAGTACCGAGTCCTGCGAGTCCCTTACTACTCGCCGAGTAACGAGTCCTAGCGAGTAGACTCGCCCATCCCTAAAACAAGCACGCTGGTGGGCTCTCCAAAACCTTGAAGCAGAGTTTGCGACTCTAAAAGAACTAACTGTTAGGGGACAGCAGCTCCCAGCAGTGCCAGACTTAACCCCATAGCCACGATGGGTTAAAACCCCCTCTTTGCCAGAAGCATCTTCCTCATCCCCTGCAGCAGAGACCAGCATGCAGGCTATAACCCCTGACCGGTTTGCCAGCCTGTGCTCCGAGGTGCGCCAGCTGAGCGGAGAGATGGCCAAGCTCCGAGGTGCTAGGCAACCCAAGACAGAAGCAAGATCACCAGCCAGGATCCAGCTCGCTGACAGCCCAGACGACGTTCCATGGATGAAGAGGAGGACACCACCGCTACGAGGGAGGATCACGGATCGCTACAGTGCCGAAGGACAGCCCATCTGTCGCAAGTGTAACAAAGAGGGGCACATCTACCGGTTCTGCCCTTTAAACGAGCGACCCCTGGGGCCGAGGGTCCAACCCCAGGAGTAGACTGTCCAGGCCCGCCCAATTGGCTACGCAGGTACGTTGGAGATCGTCCGTACCTGTCCATCATCATAGACGGCATCGCTACCACTGCATTGGTAGATACGGGATCCCAGGTGACCACCATCCCGAGTATCCTTTACAAACGGTTCTGGTCTGAAATAGAACTTTAACCTCCAAACCCTGACTTGAACATTATAGCAACCAATGGGTTGCCCGTTACTATAGAAGGGCAGTGGGAGGCAGTAGTAAAGGTGGGGAGGGTGCAATTAAAGAACCAGGGACTTATTGTGGTTCAATACAAACCAAATGAGTGGGATTCCCATGTGATACTTGGTACCTATGTGATGATTAATTGTCTAGATGAAGTGCTGCTTTTGCTTCAACAGAGTGCAGGTTCCGCCAATCCAGGCGAGAGGAGGGTTCTTCAGAAGGAGATCCGAGCTCTCATGTACCAGCAGCAGGTAACAATGTCTAATGGTGAAATTGGTACCGTACGGGTAACAGTCCCAATTCCTATTGTAGTGCCACCAAGAAGTGAAATGATGATCTGGTGTCGGGCAGCAGTAGGCCTCAGAGGGCAGGACTACAAGGCAGTAGTGGAGCCGGTGGTGTCTGACAGTAGTCCTACACTCCTGACAGCCAGAGGGGTGGTTGATGTACGAAAAGGAAGGGTACCTGTACGAGTGTTAAATTACGGTGATGATGAAATAAAGCTGCCAAGGTATTCCACTGTTGCAAAACTGTACCATGTAGATAACAACTCGATACATGAAGCTGAATCATTCGCTCAGACAGTGTCAGACGAACCTCATAATTCCAAGAATCAGCTAGAGAAATGGTGTCAGGAGCTCAGTATAGGAACTGACAACACATCTTCTCACCAGAAAAATGAAGTTTATCGGGTAGTTCAGGAGTACGAGCAAGTGTTTAGCAAGCATCCACTTGATTTTGGGAGGATTAAAGGGGCACAACATCATATACCCACAGGAAACCATCCACCCATTAAGGAAAGATACAGGCCTATACCACCAACACACTACAAGAAAGCAAAAGAGATGCTACAGGACATGAAGAATGCAGGGGTCATTAGAGATAGTTGTAGCCCCTGGGCAGCACCACTGATCCTGGTTAAAAGGAAGCATGAGGATGTGTGTAGATTATAGGCAAATCAACAGAGTAACACACAAGGATGCATACCCGTTACCCCACATAGAAGAGTCACTTGCTGCATTAAAGTCTGCCAATTACTTCTCAACCTTGGATCTTACTAGTGGGTACTGGCAGGTCTCTGTTGCAGAAGAAGACCGTGAGAAGACAGCCTTCATGACACCAATGGGGTTATGCGAGTTCAACAGCATGCCGTTCGGGTTATGCAACGCATCAGGAACATTCCAGAGGCTGATGGAGTGTTGCCTGGGCCACAGAAACTTCGAGACTGTGCTGCTATACCTGGACGATGTCATAGTGTACTCCCGGACCTATGAAGATCACCTGTAGCACTTGAGTGAAGTGTTTGAATCGTTGTCCAAGTATGGTATGAAGTTGAAACCTTCAAAGTGTCATGTGTTAAAACCCAAAGTCCAATACCGTGGGCATGTGGTCAGTGCAGAAGGCGTAGCACCCGACCAGGACAAGGTTACAGTCATCAAGAACTGGCCAGCGCCAACCACCTTCAAAGAGGTACGCCAATTCTTGAGACTGGTCGGGTACTACAGGAGGTTTATCAAGGGCTACACGAAGATGGCAGCGCCCATGCAAGATCTCCTGGTGGGTCAATCCAAGAAGGGTAAGATCAGAGGTCCTCCATTCCGGTGGGGACCAGAACAAGAACAGTCTTTCCAGCAGCTGAAAGATGCCTTAACTGGAGAAGAGATCCTGACCTACCCTGACTACAGTTTACCATTCCTGCTATACACCGATGCCAGCAACGACGGCTTGGGAGTTGTCTTGGCACAGAAGCAGCAAGGCCGAGAGAAAGCAATAGCCTATGCCAGCAGAAAACTCCGTCCAACAGAGAGGAACCCGGAGAATTACAGCTATTTCAAGTTGGAGTTCCTAGCCTTAGTCTGGGAGATCACAGAACGGTTCAAGCACTACCTGGCGTCCTCCCCGTTCACGGCTTTCACTGACAACAACCCTCTAACCCACTTAGAGACTGCAAAGCTAGGAGCCATGGAGCAGCGTTGGATGGCCAGATTATCAAACTACGACTTCACTGTCAAGTACCGGGCAGGTCATAAGAATGGTAACGCTGATGCCCTATCCAGAATGCCTAATTTACCAGATGTAGGAGAAGACGTGGATGAACTAGAAGAGGTAGAATTACCAGCTTTCCACCGTCCAAATACATCCTCATGTCATCAGGCAAGCCAAAGACGTCAGGAGAAAACAGTGAACCCGTTATCTCACCATAACTGGAAGGAGACTGAGGACAGTGATCCAACTGTCAGCTTAATCAAAGAACTAATCACCAAAGAACACTCCTGTCTGAGTCCAGATGCTCCACAAGATGCCAAACGCCTATGGAAAGAGAGGGGAAAATTGTTCATCTATCAAGGGAAACTGTGCAGACGTCACCTTAATCCCAGAACCCATGAACTAATCTGGCAAATCGTGGTTCCAAAACGGGAAGTCCAAATGATACTAGAAGCTTATCCCAATGACGCAGGACATTTTGGTTGGAAGAAGCTGGAGATGTTGTTAAAAGATCGCTTCTACTGGGTAGGCATGAGAGGTTCCATTGAAAGATGGTGTAAGAACTGTGGACCATGTCACCTCAGAAGGAAGGACCAGCAAAGCCAGAAAGCTCCGTTGCAGTTAATCATTACCAAGAAACCTCTTGAGATCATGGCTCTAGACCATGTCAAGCTAACACCTAGCAGAACAGGGTACACCAATGCTCTTACCATGGTTGATCACTACCCCGGATTCCTTGGTGTAACACTAGTTAAAGACTTAACTGCGGAAGTAGCAGCCAAGACTTTCCAGAATTATTTCTGTCGACCACACAGATATCCAGATCAAGTATTAACAGATCAAGCTTCAGCATTTGAATCGCAACTATTCCACGAGTTCCTAGGATTGTATGGATGTAATAAAATATGAACCACACCGTATCATCCCCAAACAAATGGTCTTTGCGAGAAAATGAACAACATTGTCATCGACATGTTAAAGACTTTACCACTTGAAGAGAGGAATCAGTGGCCAGAAAAGCTACCTGACTTAGTGGATATATACAATCACATCCCTGTCAGTTCTACTAACTACGCACCAGCATACTTAATGCGAGCAAGACCTGGAAAACTCCCAAATGACTTGAAGATGGGAACTGTAGAATTAACCCAAGATACTCCAGAAGAAGATTGGAATTATCACCGTCAAGAAGTTCAGGAATGTGTTGAAAAGAACTTGGATCAAATCAGAAGTAAACAAGAACATGACTTCAACAAACATGCCTCAGCAGAACCATTGTTACCAGTAGAGACATAATCGCACCAGCTGTGCTGAGTTGTCAGAGCGCACACACAGAGGGACAATTATAGAGGAGGGAGTGGGTCGCTCACTCTTTCATCATTGCTTTCAACTGTATCGGCATCCGCAATGGCAGGCAGGAAGGGGAGGCGGTGCCAGTCCTGGCACTAGGCAGTCCAACTCTTGAGCCCATAGCGGTCACGTTATTTTACTCTGTTAGCAGCACTCCATTAGTGTCTACTATCATCTGCCAGGCACGGGGGTACAGTGGTCCTAATGCCAGAGGGGTCCCAAAAGCCTCCTCAGAATTTACATGTTCTATTTTAAAGCATACTAGTGGGACTTGGTACGAAGTTACATTTTGATATGCCGATGAAAGGGTTAACCCTGCACCTTCTTTCTTCCATGAACGTTTAGCCAAGTGTTATTCTGGTGTCTTGCGTTTCGCAGCCTTGTCCTCTCACCCCCATGTGCTCGGTGAATGAGCAAGTACAACAAATCAAGTGTTTGCCCTCACCCCCGGCTCCAAGGAAGCTTCATTCCAGCGATTGTTTGTTGGAGAATGTTGTCCTTCACGTCACACTCACATTATATTAGGGGATATTGTATTAGCTGCTTTTTCTACTTTATATCTATGGTTTTGTTCTCTGCGCCTTCTACACCTACGTCTCTGACCTAATTACACAGGAGATAAACCGCGGCTCTGCAGCCTCTGTAGACGTCACTTCTGCAGGAAACTTTTATAGATGTGCAGTGATAAAAGACATTTTTATAAATCATATTTCTTGCCAATAATGTGTTACTCATGCAATAACTATAAAAATAAAATTTCTTAAGTTTTTTTTGGGGGACTGATTATTATATTATTATCATTTATTTATAGAGCACCATTGAATCCATGGTGCTGTACTTGAGAAAGGGTTACATACAAACAAGTTAAAAATACAATGAACAAACTAACAGTGACAGACCGATACAGAGGGGAGAGACGACCCTGCCCTTGCGGGCTTACATTCTACAGGGCAATGGGAAGGGGAACAGTAGGTTGGATCTGCTCTGGTGGTGGTGGAGCACCGGGTCCAATGGTGGTGGAGCGCTAGGTCCAGTGGTGGTGAGGTGGCACCGTGGTCACTGCAGGTTGTAGGCTGTTCTGAAGAGATGGGTTTTCAGGTTCGGGTTCAAGGTTCCGAGTGTAGGGGACAGTCGGACGTGTTAGGGTTACAGAATTCCAGAGGATGGGGGATTCTCGGGAAAGTCTTGCAGGCAGTTGGATGAGGAACGTACAAGTGTGGAAGAAAGAAGGAGGTCTTGGGAGAATTGAAGATTACAAGTTGGATGATATCGGGAGATTACATCAGAGATATATGGGGGGGACAGATTGTGGACGGCTTTGTAAGTCAGTGTTAGTAGTTTGAATTGGATACGCTGGGGAATTGGGAGCCAGTGGAGGGATCTGTAGAGGGGAGAAGTGGAGGAGCAGCGAGGAGAAAGGTGGATTAGTCGGGCAGCAGAGTTAGGGACATATTTGAAAGATGCAAGAGCGTTAGCAGGGAGACCACAGAGGAGGAGGTTGCAGTAATCAAGACAGATGATGAGGGCATGCACTAGTAGTTTAGCAGATTGAGGGTTGAGGAAGGGACGGATTCTGGAAATATTTTTGAGTTGAAGGCGGCAGGAGGTGGCGAGAGCTTGAATGTGTGATCTGAAGGATAAGGCAGAGTCAAGGGTTACTCTGAGGCAGCAGACTTCAGGTACAGGACAAAGTGTGATATAATTTATTGTGTTAGATCAGGTAAGGGAGGAGTGCAAGATGGGGGAAAGATGATGGGTTCAGTTTTGTCTAAATTGAGTTTAAGGAAGCGAGAGGAGAAGAAGGAGGATCTGGCTGATGGACACTCCGGGATTCTGGACAGTAGAGAGGTGACGTCTGGGCCAGAGAGGTAGTTCTGAGTGTCATCAGCGTACAGGTGGTACTGGAATCCATGGGAGTTTAGGAGTTGTCCTAGGCCAAGAGTATAGATGGAAAAAAAAAGGGCCAGGATAGAGCCTTGAGGGACCCCAAGATAGAGGGGATGGGGTGAGGAGATAGTGTTGGAGTGGGAGACACTAAATGTGCGGTTGGAAAGGTAGGAAGAGATCTAGGAGAGGGCAAGGTCAGTGATACCAATCGAAGAGAGGATCTGTAATAGGAGGCAGTGGTCGACTGTGTCGAATGCAGAGGACAGGTCAAGAACACAAGAATTGAGATTCCAAAGCCCCTGCGAGTATTAACGCATGTGTGATCACTGCTCTACTGACTTCTATGGAATGCCACTACCACTGCATTCACAAAATAAGAGTTAGGACCGGTGCTTATCCTAGAGGTCAGACCACAGGTGATCAAACATTTAGCACCAGTGATAAATTGTTGATCTGGGTTTCTGTATAAGAATTTAAACCTTGTTAGCTGAAATTAAAGGGCTTTTCCACCTCTAGCGAGAACTACAGTGGGTGAAATAAGTATTGAAAATGTCACCAATTTTCTAAGTAAATATCTTTCTAAAGGAGTTACTGAGATGAATTTCTCACCAGATGTTGGTATCAATAAATCCAATCCACACAGGCAAAGAAATCAAACCAGAGATGTCCATAAATGATGTGTAATAATGAGAAATGACATAGGGAAAAAGTATTGAACACATGAAGAAAGAAAGGTGCAAAAAGCCTAGGTGACTATACTTCAAAAAGCAGAGCATGCAAGACAAGCCAGGAATTTCACAGAACTGGAAGATGAGCCAGGAATCTCACAGAATTGGAAGATGAGCCAGGAATCTCACAGAATTTGAAGACAAGCCAGGAATCTCACAGAACTGGAAGATGAGCCAGGAATCTTACAGAACTGGAAGACAAGCCAGGAATCTCACAGAACTGGAAGACGAGCCAGGAATCTCACAGAACTGGAATATAAGCTGGAATCTCACAGAACTGGAAGACAAGCCAGGAATCTCACAGAATTGGAAGTCGAGCCAGGAAGCTCACAAAACTGGAAGACAAGCCAGAAATCTCACAAGAACTGGAAGATGAGCCAGGAATCTCACAGAATTGGAAATAAGCCAGGAATATCAGAAAATGGGAAGACAAGCCAGGAATTTCACAGAAGTAGAAGACGAGCTGTGAATCTTACAGACCTGAAAGATGAACTGGGAATCTCACAGAACTGGAATATCAGTCAGGAATCTCACAGAATTGGAATATGAGCCGGGAATCTCACAGAACTGGAAGAAGAGCCAGTAATCTCACAGAACTGGAAGATGAGCCAAGAATCTCACAGAAATGAAAGATGATCCAGGAATCTCACAGAACTGAAACACGAGAAAGGAATCTCACAGAATTGGAAGATGAGCCAGGAATCTTACAGAACTGGAAGACGAGCCAGGAATCTCACAGAACTGGAAGATGAGCCAGGAATCTCACAAAACTGGAAGATGAGTCGGGAATCTCAGAGAATTGGAAGATGAGCCAGGAATCTCACAGAACTGGAAGACGAGCCAGGAATCTCACAGAACTGGAAGATGAGCCAGGAATCTCACAGAACTGGAATATAAGCCTGGAATCTCACAGAACTGGAAGACAAGCCAGGAATTTCACAGAATTGGAAGTCGAGCCAGGAAGCTCACAAAACTGGAAGACAAGCCAGAAATCTCACAGAACTGGAAGATGAGCCAGGAATCTCACAGAATTGGAAATAAGCCAGGAATATCAGAAAATGGGAAGACAAGCCAGGAATTTCACAGAAGTAGAAGACGAGCTGTGAATCTTACAGACCTGAAAGATGAACTGGGAATCTCACAGAACTGGAATATGAGTCAGGAATCTCACAGAATTGGAATATGAGCCGGGAATCTCACAGAACTGGAAGAAGAGCCAGTAATCTCACAGAACTGGAAGATGAGCCAAGAATCTCACAGAAATGAAAGATCCAGGAATCTCACAGAACTGAAACACGAGAAAGGAATCTCACAGAATTGGAAGATGAGCCAGGAATCTTACAGAACTGGAAGACGAGCCAGGAATCTCACAGAACTGGAAGATGAGCCAGGAATCTCACAAAACTGGAAGATGAGTCGGGAATCTCACAGAACTGGAAGATGAGCCAGGAATCTCACAGAACTGGAAGATGAGCCGGGAATCTCACAGAATTGGAAGATGAGCCAGGAATCTCACAGAACTGGAAGACGAGCCAAGAATCTCACAGAACTGGAAGATAAGCCAGGAATCTCACAGAATTGAAAGACAAGCTAGGAATCTCACAAAATTGGAAGACGATTTCGAAATCTCACAGAACTGGAAGACGAGCCAGGAATCTTACAGAACTAGAAGACGAGCCAGGAATCTCACAGAACTGGAAGAGGAACCAGGAATCTCACAGAACTAGAGAACAAGTCAAGAATCTCAGAGAATTGGAAGATGAACCACGAATTTCAGAGAATTGGAAAATGAGCCAGGAATTTCAGAAAACTGGAATACAAGCCAGGAATCTCATAACATTGGAAGACAAGCCAGGAATTTCACAGAACTTGAAGACAAACTGGGAATCTTGCAGAACTGGAAGAAGAGACAGGAATCTCAGAAAAAGGGAAGACGAGCAAGGAATCTCACAGAACTGGAAAATGAGCTAGGAATCTCACAGAACTTGAAGACAATCCAAGAATCTGACAGAACTGGAAGACGAGCCAGGAATCTCACAGAATTGGAAGACGAGCAAGGAATCTCACAGAACTGGAAGACAAGTCAGAAATCTCATAGTACTGGAAGATGAGCCAGGAATCTCCCAAAACTGGAAGATGAGCCAGGAATCTCACGGAATTGGAAGATGAGCCAGAAATCTCAGAGAACTGGAATATGAGCAAGGAATCTCAGAACACTGGAAGACAAGCCAGGAATCTCACTATCCTGGAAGACGAGCCCGAAAACTCACAGAACTAGAAGACAAACTGGAAATCTAACAGAACTGGAAGATGAGCTGGGAATCTCAGAAAAACGGAAGACGAGCCAGGAATCTCACAGAACTGGAGATTGAGCCAGGAATCTCAGAAAACGGGAAGACGAGCCAGGAATCTCACAGACCTTAAAAACGAGTCAGGAATCTCACAGAACTGAAAGACTTTTCCTAGGAAGAATGATTGTAAATCCATCAAACATGAATTGAAAGACTCTTAGCTGCTACAAAAAGCGTTTACAAGTTGTGATAATTGCAAAAAGGGACTCTACTAGGTGCTAACCATGCAGGGTGTACAAACGTTTGAATCACCCTATTTTCCTTTTTTTGTTAACTTTAAAATGTAACAGTTGAAAAAAATGTTTTTTTTTTATCTAAAATATGAAGGAAATATGTAATCTTTAACTTTATGCTTTTTAGAGATCATTTCATCTTCAGCTTGCTTAACTGCTCACAATAACAGTATTTTGGCACAAGCTTTTGCATGCCACTGTTTAGCAGTTCAGCAAAGTGAGGGCGCCTATATCTAAGCTTCCTAATGCCCTGTATGATATGAGAAGTGGGAGATTTGCTGACATTGTAAAAAAAGCAAGGTATATCAAACTATACCACTGCCAGTCAATGCCATGCTGGGAGTTGTAGTTCGGCATTAATGCGCTATGTAAACCCCACTTGGCCACAGAGGAGGAAGCTCTGAACTATAGAAGTACATGAATAAACCCAATGTCTGTCTCTGGCAGGAATCCATCGTACAATTAAGGCTTGTTAGTCAGCACTAGGTGCACCCAGCTAATAACGTCAGCAGCGCAGCCCGAGGTTCTGCTCGTGTCTCTTTATTGCACGCACTCAATTACTTGCAGATGTCGGCGGTTGCTTCCCATTCGCCTGATCTTACTTGTTTTACATTTACCAAAAACCACAAACTCGTTTTACATTTGACTGATACATTTGTAGACAAGACTCACATTCTTCTTCATAATTAGTAACGAGCCGCCCAGAACCTGAGACCGGACACTGGGACGTTTCTCACTCACGGACAACCTGCTGGACGGTTCAGAGATTGATTCATTCTCCGGTCATGATCAACAATCCACCGGATTAAGGTGCGCCAAACTCAATAAGAGCGGCAGGCAAAAATGTGCAACGAACAGATGCCAGAAAGCTGGAAGTAACGCAAATGGTGCTTGATCTGACCAAACCCGTAAGGCCGGAATCACACATCAGTGGTCTGGACTTGGACTATGTTATGTGGACTCACAGAGGGGCTCTTGAGTCCTAACCCAAACTCAATGTCTTCATACGATATACAGTCACGGGCGAAAGCAGTGGCGTAACAAGAGTCTGATGGGCCCCGGCGCAGGATTTGAATCTGGGCTACTTGTGGCTTTTTAAATTCTATAAAGGCATATGTGTTGCACCCCCCCATTATGATGTAATGTCCCCCTTCCTGTACTAATATCCCTTATCTTGAGCTCCTTCCAGGTAGATATGTCCCCTATTCTGGGCCCCAGAAGCGCAGGACCTGTAGAAGCGCAATCAGCACAAAACAGCTGTAGACCCACTCCTTCCGGGCACGCCCTCTCCCCTGCTAGCCTGTGTTTGCTTTTAACAAGAGATACAATATAATTTATTTTGCTTTCACCTGGACGAGTGCCGCTATCTGCATTGAATGTTTGATTTACGAACAGTCTCCGACTTCTTCACCACACTGCTCTAACCTGAAACTAAAACCTCATCATGACCAGGGAGTGTGTCACAGACCCAAATCAGGCGTCAAGTGCCCAATCTCCTAAAAAGGATTAGGAATCATGGGAATGTTTCATTCTCCAGCAGAGAAATCATCACTCCCATCCGACTAGCACTACAAAGCATGCAGTACCTACCGTTCTGTGGTGACCAGACCCAGGTGCACCACAAATGTCAACTACGTACCCTGTGGGTTTTTTTCATATACAGTGCCTTGTGAAAGTATTCAGCCCCCTATATACAGTGCCTTGTGAAAGTATTTTGCCCCTTGAACTTTTCAACCTTTTGCCACATTTCAGGCTTCAAACATAAAGATATAAATTCTAATATTTTTGTGAAGAATCAACCACAAGTGGGACACAATCGTGAAGAGGAACGAAATTTATTGCATATTTTAAACTTTTTTAACAAATAAAAAACTGAAAAGTGGGGCTTGCAATATTATTCGTCCCCTTGAGTTAATACTTAGTAGCGCCACCTTTTGCTGTGATTACAGCTGCAAGTCTCTTGGGGTTTGTCTCTATCAGTTTTACACATGGAGAGACTGAAATTTCTGCCCATTCTTCCTTGCAGAACAGCTGGAGCTCAGTGAGGTTGGATTGAGGCGTTTGTGATCAGCAGTTTTCAGCTCTTTCCACAGATTCTCCATTGGATTCAGGTCTGGATGTGACTTGGCCATTCTAACACCTGGAGACGTTTATTTTTGAACCTTTCCATTGTAGATTTTGCTTTATGTTTGGGATCATTGTCTTGTTGGAAGATAAATCTCCGTCCCAGTCTCAGGTCTTTTGCAGACTCCAGCAGGTTTTCTTCCAGAACGGTCCTGTATTTGGCTCCGTCCATCTTCCCATTAATTTTAACCATCTTCCCTGTCCCTGCTGAAGAAAAGCAGGCCCAAACCATGATGCTGCCTCCACCATGTTTGACAGTGGGTATGGTGTTTTGAGGCACCACCATGTGTGACAGTGGGGATGGTGTTTTGAGGTGATGAGCTGTGTTGCTTTTACGCCAAACATATCGTTTTGTGGCCAAAAAGTTAGATTTTGGTTTCCTCTGAGCAGAGCCCCTTATTCCACATGTTTGGTGTCTCCCAGGTGGCTTGTGGGAAAGTTCAAACCAGACTTTTTATGGATGTCTGAGAAATGGCTTCTTCTTGCCACTCTTCCATAAAGGCCAGATTTGTGCAGTGTACGACTGATTGTTGTCCTATGGACAGACTCTCCCACCTCAGCTGTAGATCTCTGCAGTTCATCCAGAGTGATCATGGGCCTTTTGGCTGCATCTCTGATCAGTCTTCTCCTTGTTTGAGATGAAAGTTTAGAGGGACGGCCGGGTCTTGGTAGATTTGCAGTGGTCTGATTCTCCTTCCATTTCTATATGATCACTTGCACAGTGGCTCCTTGAGATGTTTAAAACTTGGGAAATCATTTTGTATCTAAATCCGACTTTAAACTTCAGCACAACAGTATCTAGGACCTGCCTGATGTGTTCCTTGGTCTTCATGATGCTCTCTGCACTTGAAACAGACCCCTGAGCCTATCACAGAGCAGGTGCATTTATACTGAGACTTGATTACACACAGGTGGATTCTATTTATCATTACCAGTCATTTAGGACAACATTGGATCATTGAGAGATCCGCACTGAACTTCTGGAGGGAGTTTGCTGCACTGAAAGTAAAGGGGCCGAATTATATTGCACGCCCCACGCCTCAGTTTATTATTTGTTATAAAAGTTGAAAATATCCAATAAATTTGTTTCCACCTCACGATTGTGTCCCACTTGTTGTTGATTCTTCACAAAAAATTATTAAATTTATATCTTTATGTTTGAAGCCTGAAATGTGGCAAAAGGTTGAAAAGTTCAAGCGGCCGAATACTTTCACAACACACTGTATATAGGGGGCCGAATACTTTCACAACACACTGTATTACTACGTATTTAATTATGGCAGTGTTACTATTTGCATTGCTTTTATTCTAGTTAAGGCCCAGTTCCACACACAGATAATTGTGCAGAGATTGTTAACAGATCTCTGGTTGCAGTGAAATCATGGACACATTGTTATATTTTGTGGCCGTGTACAAATGGAACTATGTGTCCATGATTTCACTGCAGCCAGAGATCTGCGAACAATCTCTGCACAGATATCTGTGTGTGTAACTGGGCCTTTAATGTCACAGTGTGTATAAGCACTTACACATTCACTGGCAGGTGTGCTGGCCTATGCCATTGGCTTGGCTCCAGTTCATCCTGATTGGGTTCATCTTGTCACTGTCACATGTAGACTGCTCTGCAGTCTCTGTAAATTGCGCTAATGGAATTTAGTTCCTTCAGTCTATTAAGGGTCAACTTCTGGGGCTCTGCAGTATTAGTTGTTGCTGAGTGAACCAGGTGATGTGGTCGTTCACTCCCCCAGCCTTTAACTAGTCCCGTGACTCATCAGCTGGTGTCACTGATAGAGTTCTATCTCTGCAAGACTGTGAGCTGTGTGGCGCTCTGTGCAGTTCTGCTGAAGCTTTCCTTTTGTTTAGCTTCATGAAGATTGCCATCTTTGTGGGAGTTGCTGTGCTTCCCCGTCCCTGGATGGAGGTGAGGGGGTTATGGCCTAGGGCTGGTAAGGAGCAGGGCAGAGGTGGCGGCCCAGACATCTTCACCTTTAGAGGTACTTCTAGGAACAGGGTCAGCTAGGTACCCCCAGCCTAAGGGCCAGACTAGTACCCCCATTTTGCCTGTCATGGCCATCCTGCTACCCAACCCATTTGTCTGAGCCATGTGTCTGAGCACTGAACACCTTGTTCTTCTGTGTCTTGCTCAGTGGTGGTCGGGTTCAGCCTCCTCACCTCGGCCATGTCTCTGAGCACTGAACACCTTGTTCTTCTATGTCTTGCTCAGTGGTGGTTGGATTCAGCCTCTTCACCTCATCCGTGTCTCTGAGCACTGAACACCTTGTATGTCTGTGTCTTACACAGTGGAGGTAGGGCTCAGCCTCCTCACCTCAGCTGTGTATATGAGCACTGAACACCTTGTTCTTCTGTGTCTTGCTCAGTGGTGGTCGGGTTCAGCCTCCTCACCTTGGCCGTGTCTCTGAGCACTGAACACCTTGTTCTTCTGTGTCTTGCTCAGTGGTGGTTGGGCTCAGCCTCCTCACCTCGGCCATGTCTCTGAGCACTGAACACCTTGTTCTTCTGTGTCTTGCTCAGTGGTGGTCGGGCTCAGCCTCCTCACCTCTGCTGTGTCTCTGAGCACTGCACACCTTGTTATTCTGTGTCTTGCTCAGTGGTGGTTGGATTCAGCCTCTTCACCTCATCCGTGTCTCTGAGCACTGAACACCTTGTATGTCTGTGTCTTACACAGTGGTGGTAGGGCTCAGCCTCCTCACCTCAGCTGTGTATATGAGCACTGAACACGTTGTTCTTCTGTGTCTTGCTCAGTGGTGGTCAGGTTCAGCCTCCTCACCTTGGCCGTGTCTCTGAGCACTGAACACCTTGTTCTTCTGTGTCTTGCTCAGTGGTGGTCAGGTTCAGCCTCCTCACCTCGGCTGTGTCTCTGAGCACTGAATACCTTGTTCTTCTATGTCTTGCTCAGTGGTGGTCAGGCTCAGCCTCCTCACCTCAGCTGTGTATATGAGCACTGAACACCTTGTTCTTCTGTGTCTTGCTCAGTGGTGGTCGGGTTCAGCCTCCTCATCTCGGCCGTGTCTCTGAGCACTGAACACCTTATTCTTCTGCGTCTTGCTCAGTGGTGGTCAGGCTCAGCCTCCTCACCTCGGCCGTGTCTCTGAGCATTGAACACCTTGTATTTCTGTCAGTGGCGTAGCGTGGTGGTGCGGAGGGGGCGGTCCGCCCCGGGCGGCAGGTGTGTGGGGGCGGCAGCAGGGCTGCATTTACAAGGCAGGGTAGCGTGAGCGTTTTTTTTTTCTTTCCCTCCCTCCCCCAGACTCCATATGAAAACTGGAGTCTTTGTGGGGGAGGGAGGGTGCGCCACTGGCACTGTATTGCCGCCCGAAGGCGGCGAGCCCTGCTGGTAGTACAAAGGGCGGCATCCTCAGGAGCGCCTGGTGGTAGTGCTGCCCCCCTGCTGATGCCGTTCCCGCTCCTATAGTCCTGGCCGCTGACACTGCGACCAGGTTTGGCGTACTGGGGCTGCTGGCAGGGTGTCTGCCCCAGGCTCAGCAGACTCCTGCTGCAGCGCCTGCGGTCTCCAAACCGCCCCCCCCCCCCCCGCCAGCAGTGTGAGCCGGCTACATGAGCCGGCTGCATGAGCCGGCTGCATGCTTCAAAGTGCCCCGCATTGACAGGACCTGTGATGATGTCAAAGGAGGGGAGGAGTCATGGGGGTCACATGATCATCTCCTCAGTATGCAGCCAGGACTCCCACCATGGTGCTGGATGAGGTGAAGTTCATGTGTGGGGCTGAGGGATTTACAGTGTAAATGAATGTAGCAGAGCTGTGTATGTATGAGGTATATGGAGTGGAGCTGAGTGTACGAGGTGTACAGAGTGGAGGTGCGTGTGTACGAGGTGTATGGAGTGGAGCTGTGTATGTATGAGTTGTGCAGAGCGGAGCCGAGTGTGTATGAGGTGTACGGAGCGGAGCCGTGTGTGTATGAGGTGTATGGAGCAGAGCCGAGTGTGTGCGAGGTGTACAGAGCAGAGCCGAGTGTGTACGAGGTGTATGGAGCAGAGCCAAGTGTTTACAAGGTGTACAGAGCGGAGCCATGTGTGTACGAGGTGTATGGAGCAGAGCCGAGTGTGTACGAGGTGTATGGAGTGGAGCTGTGTATGTATGAGTTGTGCAGAGTGGAGCCGTGTGTGTATGAGGTGTACGGAGCGGAGCCGTGTGTGTACGAGGTGTACAGAGCGGAGCCATGTGTGTACGAGGTGTATGGAGGGGAGCCGAGTGTGTACGAGGTGTACAGAGCGGAGCCGAGTGTGTACGAGGTGTACTGAGCAGAGCCGAGTGTGTACTAGGTGTACGGAGCAGAGCCGAGTGTGTACGAGGTGTACGGAGCGGAGCCGAGTGTGTACGAGGTGTACGGAGCGGAGCCGAGTGTGTACGAGGTGTACGGAGCGGAGCCGAGTGTGCACGTGGTGTACGGAGCAGAGCCGAGTGTGTACAAGGTATACGGAGAGGAGCCGAGTGTGTACAGAGCGGAGACGAGTGTGTACGAGGTGTACGAAGCGGAGCCGAGTGTGTACGAGGTGTACGGAGCGGAGCCGAGTATGTACGAGGTGTACGGAGCGGAGCCGAGTGTGTACGCGGTGTTACGGAGCGGAGCCGAGTGTGTACGAGGTGTACGGAGTGGAGCCGAGTGTGTACGAGGTGTACGAAGCGGAGCCGAGTGTGTACGAGGTGTACGGAGCGGAGCCGAGTGTGTACGAGGTGTACGGAGCGGAGCCGAGTGTGTACGAGGTGTACGGAGCGGAGCCGAGTGTGTACGAGGTGTAAGGAGCGGAGCCGAGTGTGTACGAGGTGTACGGAGCGGAGCTGCGCTTGTACGAGGTGTACGGAGCGGAGCCGAGTGTGTACGAGGTGTACGGAGCAGAGCTGCGCTTGTACGAGGTGTACAGAGCGGAGCTGTATGTGTACGAGGTGTACGGAGCGGAGACCAGTGTGCAGTGTGTACAAGGTGTACGGAGCAGAGCTGTATGTGTACAAGGTATACGGAGCGGAACCATGTGTGTACGAGGCGTACGGAGCAGAGCCGTGTGTGCAAGGCGTTCGCAGTGGAGCCCGGTCTGTAGAAAGCGGAGCCGCGTGTGTACGAAGCAGAGCCACGTATGTACTAGGTGTATGGAGTGGAGCCATATGTGTACAAGGTGTACGGAGCGGAGCCACGTGTGTACAGAGCAGAGCCGCTTGTGTACGAGGCATACGGAGCAGAGCCGCGTGTGTACGAGGTGTACGGAGCAGAGCCGCTTGTGTACGAGGCGTGCTGTACAGAGCTTAGTGTGTACTAGGTGCACGGAGCGGAGCCATGTGTGTAGCAGAACATGCCACTCCTATAGTCCCGGCCACCTCTGCCGGCAGTATTCTCCCGAGTCCCGGTCGCCGCTGTCCACCCCTCTGCAGCTCAGCACGGCGGGGAACAATGATGTCATCACTTAGCGCCGCTGTGCCGAGACATGCAGAGCGGCAGAGGAGATGCTGAGTGGAAGAGGTATTTACTTTTTATTTTTTTAATAGTTTTTTTTTAGTGAGTACACTGATGGGAAACTATGCAATGTATAATATAATATAATATAGGAGGACAATGGGGGTGCAATATACTATATGGAGAACTATTGTGGCCCATTATATTATATGGAAGACTATGGGGGTGCAGGAGGACAGAGGAGAGGAGGATGGGGGTGCAGGAGGACAGAGGAGAGGAGGACGGGGGTGCAGGAGGACAGAGGAGAGGAGGACGGGGGTGCAGGAGGACAGAGGAGAGGAGGACGGGGGTGCAGGAGGACAGAGGAGAGGAGGACGGGGGTTCAGGAGGAGTGGGGGTGTGTGTGGTGATAATGGCAGCTGTGCCAGGTGTCTCAGCCTCCACCTTCCTGTGTTGGCAGGGTGTGGCATGCTGGGAATTGTAGCTCTCCTGCCTGTTCGGGCGTTACTGTATGGTTTCTGGGCAGTGTGTTGGGTGCTGGGAGTTGTAGTTCTCCTGGGTGGGCTCAATGTTCTCCCGCCTCCTGTCTGTAGTTATTGTGCCTCTTCTGGGATGTCCCCCAGCTCCGTGCTGTCCTCAGCTCCGAGCTGTGCACAGACAGTGTACCTCCATGTCCCCAGATCCATGCTGTGCACAGTGTACCACCATGTCTTCATCTTTGTGCTGTGCACAGACAGTGTACCGTATACTGTCTGTGCACAGCACGGAGCTGGGGACTTGGTGGTACACTGTGCACAGCACAGAGCTGGGGACATGGTGGTACACTGTCTGTGCACAGCACGGAGCTGAGGACATGGTGCTACACTGTCTGTGCACAGCATGGAGCTGAGGACACGGTGGTGCACTGTCTCTCGCCGCCTTAAAATCGGTCTGTTTCCCATCCAGGAGAGTCGGACGAGTTATATCCGTTTTTTGGTCCGTTTGGCTACTGCTGTGCGAGTGTCCGACATTTCTCTCAGAACACATCTGTGTGCAATCCGTGTTTTTTCTCAGCAGCTATTACTGTAGAATCATTTACAGGAACATTTTACAGTTGTCTCAGCTACAGAATGATAATGTATCCGTGAAAAAAACAGATGCCTCTCGGATGGTCCGTGTGCGGTCCGTGATTTTGTCGGACACAGTACAGCGGCAAAAAATTGCTCCGGCCCCAGGCCCTCCTTGAGTCCGGTTTGTTGCCATACACTGGGGTTGTGCAGAGGTGGCGGTGCACAGTGACAACCCCAATAGGTGAGTGGCCAATTGGCCCAATACTTACCCCCCAATTGCACCCCTTCTCTTTATGTTTTAGTATAGTAGTTATATTCTTGTATATAGGGGCAGACAGTGTATACTATGTATACTTCCGGATTATCAACAACCAAAGGGGCGGCAAATTTTTCGACCGCCACGGGCGCCACAAACAGTTGCTACGCCACTGATTTCTGTGTGTTGCTTAGTAGTGGTCGGGTTCAGTCTCCTCACCTCGGCCGTGTCACTGAGCACTGAACACCTTGCACTTCTGTTTTTTGCTTTCTAATAAATTGGTGAATGAGAGACAGTCTCTTGATTTTATTTCTCTCTTTTTAGTCTTTTCAGGTTTTATTTTGTGGACTACGTTAGATTACCTGGACTATGTTGGATTGCATGGAATATGTCAAACCTGCGTGTTTTTTTAAAATAAGTTTTTTAAACAAATAGGTGTACTAAGGAAAGTATTGTGTTTATTATAGTAAACTTGTGTGTTTATTTCTTTTTATAATACTGTATTAGTATTGGGGTATCTGATAGACAGCTGTCTATTACTAACCCTGGGTTTGATACCAGCTGTATTTTTGGACATTTCACAGCTGACATCAACCCCAAATACCATTACCCTGAATGTCACCAACACCAGGGCAATCAGGCAGAGCCAAAGTGAAGTGCCAGGATTTGCACATCTAATGTGATGCTCCTCTTCTGGGGTATCTGTAGGCTGATCTATTTAGGCTGGGAAGGGCCCAATAACTATGGACTTTTTCAGTCTGATAATATCAGTCCTCAGCTATCTGCTTTAACTTTGCTGGTTATTAAAAATTTGGGAGACTCACGCTGTTTTTTGTCAGTTTATTATTTATTTGGCTAAATAGAAAGCTCTCCAAGCTAACTATTATATATCTCTATCTATCCATCTTTGCACATCAATGGTCAAAACGGACTTTGCATCATGTGCATTTTTCTATACGCACATATGAAGGAGGCCTAAACGTGATTCTGAGCTTAGCTCAGGGGTGTAACTACAGTGGGTGCAGGGGTTGCCCAGGGGGGCCCCCAAAAGTTATTTTGACCTATAGAAAAATACTATTGCTATTAAAGATGTACAATAATTGGGGGCCCCTTTGAAGCTCTTGCATCGGATCCATGAGCTTCAAGTTACGCTACTGATTTGTCTCGCGTTATTTAGCTTTGTTGTAGGGAACCCTTTCCTATAACACCATTATTTGGTATAATTACTACCGGAGCCTAATTACTACAACTATTACAGTTTTCCAATAATGATTTGCTAATTACCAAAGATTCCCGTCACATGAAAGACAAGATGTCTGGTGAATCCCCGGCAGGGAATTGCTGAAGTCTCGGCTTCCTTATCTGGATCAGGACAGACACGATGATGGTGGGAATGTTCCGTGGCAAGCAAATGCCTCCAATGCCTCACGCTCGTGTTTGACATTACTCCAAATATTTATAGGAAACATCCTCTTGGTTGAATAGTTAAAATGCTAAATGTAAAAATATAGTGCTGTGAAAAAGTGTCTGCCCTGTCCAGATGGCCCCCTATTATTACTGGTGTGGATGTTTTCTGTATAATGTCACATCGGAGAAAAGGAACCTTACAGATCTGAGTTTGGGAACTTTTACTGCCTTTATTTATGGAGCAAAACTTTTATTAACATCCTTGTAAAAAGTAAGTGCCCCCTGACAGTAAACAGGCAGCACCACCACCAGCAATAAAGGAGCTGGGCAATTATCAGCAATTCAGAAAACAGAAAGTTTCATCTGCTCCAAAGTTTTCTGCAAATTTGGTACTTTTGTGGCTTCAATAAGTTTCTGATTTGCTACTGTCTTCCCGCTCATGGATCGGGGGTCCTGCAGATCAGCTCTCATTCATATGTCTTTGATATTAACAGCAACCTTAAGGGAGAATTGTAAAGAGTCAAATGGTTTAATGACGAGCATCTAGTAGATTGTGGACCAGTTCAAAAATGCGTATTTACAGCCTTTAGGATTCACTCACATAGGAGTTTCTCGCATTGGTGAGATTCTGTACGAGAAAAGTAGCTGAATGTCATGCATTTACCAACAGTAGAGGTTAAGCATACCAGCCTTTAATTTCCAAGTTCAAGTTTTCATCCCCTTTTTGAATATTGGCACTACATTTGCTATGCGTCACTCCTGTGGTACAAACCCTGTTATTATGGAATCTTTTAAGATTCAAAGTAATGGTCGTCTGTCTATGACAGTACTTAAATCCTGTGGTACTTTGGGCTGAATCCCATCTGGCCCGAGGATTTGCAAACTTTAGTGATTTCTATACGGCGCAATACTTCCTGCTGGGTTAAGCATTTTTGTCATCGATATGGCAGCCGTATGACATGCGAGGGCATTTTTCCTTGCCAAGCATCAGTGTGTTATGTGTTTGCAATGTATTTTTAACATGGTCTTTAACATACTCAAAAAAAGTCTTTTGCATCCTAAAAAAAAACTAGAATAGATAGATGTCAAACAGCTAATAACAATAATGTCCCCCCCACCCCTAAATATTGTAAGCTTGCGCCCTTTATTGCCATTCATGTGGCACTAAAGGGTGTATAGCCTTATATTAAGCTAAAAATAAATAATTATTTAAAAAAAATGACATGAGGTCCCTCTATTTTTCAACGCCAGCTAGGGTGCAGCCGATGGCTAGAGCCTGCTGACCACAGCTGGTGGCATTTCCTTGGCTAGTAATCCAAAACAGAGGTCATCCCACGCTGTTTTTTCAAAAGATTTATTTATACATAAATAAATCATTTGAAATAAACGGGGTATGGTTTCCCACATTTTGGAAAACCAGACAAGGTAAAGCCTACAGCTGGGTCCAGTATTCTCAGGGTGGAAGGGCCATCTTTTATGGACCCTCACCACCCTAAAAACAGCAGGCCGCAGCTGCCCCAGAACTGGCGCATCCATAAGATACGCTGATCATGGAAGCTTCGGCCCAGCTCTTCTGGATTGTCCTGGTGCGGTGGCAATCAGGGTTAAAGTGGATAACCAGGATTAATAAAACTTTACTACATTCTTTCAAAAACAGCAACATTCCTGTCGACAGGTTTCATGTGGTATTATAGCATTGGCCCATTCACTTAAATGGAGCTGAGTAGTGATGAGCGAGTATGCTCCCCTCTGCTCGGTACTCGCACGAGTATCCCGGTACTCGGGATGCTCGGCGAGCACCGAGTACCGCCAAGATGCTCGGACTGCTCGGTTATAATAAGCGATCTGACACACGTACACAGCTCCCTTCAGTGCACACAGTGAGCTGGCACCTCACAGAGAGCAGATTCGTTGTTAGGATCCCTCTGGGGGCCACAGCAAGGTGTTGTATGTTGCAGCGATTTCAAAAAGCCCCCCCTCCCGCCTTTCTCAGCAATACTCGTTTTATAACCGGAAGTCTGTGGGCGGAGCCTGTCACTCATTGACTTACATTGGGCTCGGTGCTTGGCCGAGTACACGAATATCTTGAGATGCTCGGCCAGAGCACCGAGCACCCGAGCATTTTAGTGCTCGCTCATCACTAGAGCTGAGTTGCAATATCATGCAAAACCTGTAGACAGGGCGCTCTTAATAACATGAATCAGCCATTTTGATAGAACTCTGGACAATCCTTTTAAAGAAGGGGTTAATGACAGCAGAGAAGTGACAACTGTCATTAAGCCCAGATTGGTAATATTCAGGCATCTATGATACCCGCACATTACCGATCCAGTAAGAAAATAGTTATTAAATACACAAGAGAGAAAAATTCTCTATTTAGAAATAAAACACACAGAAAACCCTCATTTTTCCATTTATTAACCCAACCCCAAACATACCCTCTGACGATAATCCACAACAATGTCCCTCAAACAGCTCTGCTGAATAAGAGGTTGCAAAGTAAAGCATCCTATCAGCATGACCTCTGGGAACACAATGAGTGCACCAAGAGCTTTGGCTGTGCCAGCGGTGCCATGACTGAGGTCACCTGAGGACACAGCTAAGGTACCATGGTTAAGCGCCAGTATTTGGTACTTTTAATAAATATGCCAAACTCTGGGGCAGCTACTTGCTGCTATTCTTAGCTGGGGGGCGAATAACTATGTGTGTTCGCAGAGAGAGAGAGAGAATAACAACCCCCAGCCTTGCTTGGCTAAGTATCAAATTGGGGGGACCCCATGCCACCATTTTATACATTTTTTTTTTAAATAATAAAAAAATGTGTGCGGTCCCTATATTTGGTACCCAGTCAATATAACGTGCATAACTAGTGGATGCAGCCTCCAGCTGTCTGCATTATTTGTGCTGAGAATCAAAAATACGGGCGATCCCTACACATTTTTTTCACTTATTTATTTTTACACACGTATAACAGCAGGTTAGTGCTACACACTAGTGTCTATGGCAACCAAACACAGACACCGGTACACATTGTGGGGCGCAGTCTGAATGCAATAGCCAACCACAGACGCTGTCAACAAGAGTGAGCGTCTGTGATTGGCTGTTGCAGTTCAGGGAGATGAATATTCATGAAGCTTAATGAGCGGCCCCAGAAGCAAGCAGCGGGAGAACTGGTAAGATCTATCTATCCTACCTATCTATCAATCTTACCTACCTATCTATCCTACCCACCCATCTATTCTAGGTTTTTAAAGCATGGAAAGACCATGTTAAAAATGGAGGAAAAACTCACAGATGGGCATTGTTCTATAGTTTAACATTCTTGCGAGTACAACCTGATGTTTTATTGCATTGCACTCTCCGAGTTTATACATAGATGTGAGCTCTCCCTTAAACTTTAAGTAATGAACCCTCTAAAAGGACTTTTGTAGTCAAAACAGAAGTGAAGTTAAAAATGTAAAAATCCCGGTGTTTCTCGCCATATTAACCCCATCTGCAGCCTCTGTGCGGCATGTCAGCACAGAGGCTGCAGATGCGGCTAATAAAAGCCGGTGTGTGCAGGGTTAACCTGCTGTTTGTGTGTGCAGCATGTGTCCAGGGAGTGTCCACACTCCCTGGACACATGTTGTCATCACCCCATGGCTGTGCAGGGGTTAATACATTATTAAAATCCCAGTTGGCATTTGTCGGCTTTTAATAAATCAGGTAAAAACTTGGCGGCGGTAATGTACACAAATTGCGTAGAGGACATGCAGAGCAGGCTCCTATAATGAGGAGCTGTCCTTGGTCCTGTACGTCAATTGCGTATATTACCAGCCACTGTGATAATGTTAGATGAGGAGCTGTCCCTGCTGCCGTGGTCCTGAATCTAAGCACAGGGGACAGCTCCTGGTGCTGAAGTTTAGCAGCGCTCCGGGGCAATCCGGTGACCCCTAACATGGGAGTCTATGGCAGCCGGGATGTCTAACGACCAGCTGCTGGAGTTTACCAGGAGGCTGCAGATAGGATTAATATGGCGAGAAACCCCGTGATTTTTACATTTTTAACTTCACTTTTGTTTTGACTATTCATCTTGCACTGCTGCTGTCTCAGCGATGCAAGATGATTTTTAATTGTACTGGCAAAGCGCCAAATTCAAACTCTGCAGCTTTGACAGCCGTGGAGTTTAAATTTACCGGCAAATGCTTACCGCGGACCTGAAGTTTGCTTCGGGACCATGGACAGCATCACACTGACACGCACCACACACGCACTCACGCACCACACTCACATGCATAGAGCCATGCACACTCACCACATGCACCACACTCGCACCACAAACACAAAAAACACGCACAACACTCGCATCACTGTCGTGCATCAAACACTCACCGTGTTTGATGCATGACAGTGTGCCCCCAGCCTAATACAGGAGGTAACTCAGGATCAATACAGGATACAGTAATGTATGTACAAAGTCACTGCACCAGCAGAATAGTGAGTCCAGCCCTGGAGTATAATACAGGAGGTAACTCAGGATCAGTAATGTAATGTATGTACACAGTGACTGCACCGGCAGAATAGTGAGTGCAGCTCTGGAGTATAATAGAGGATAAGTAATGTTATATAAGTACATATTAACTTCATTTAGAATGTATCTCCTTTATATATTGTGTCCTTTAATTATGTTCTGATGCTTTTCATTTCGGGGCAGCCCCCAACTTAGTGGTGTTTAATTTGATGAGGTCCTTTAAGCTTGTGATGAATACTGGTGCAGTGAGATATTTGAGCTTCAGTTTATTCTCTTCTGGTAACATAAATCTTCTGACTTTGCTTAGATAAGACCTTAATTCTGCTCTTCATTATTTTAGGTAAATGTTTACCGCTGCGTTTCTTGGGGTAATGCGCCCCACCGCAGCTCATCATCTGTTGTATTTCTGAACACAAACTTGGAAAATAAATTGTTTGGAACATTATATCCATGAAATCCTCAGCACATAACTGTGAACACAAACATAATGTGAAGTCCTAGCAAGTATCTAAACCAACAATACACTGTATATACAACCACAAAGTCAGGCAGAATCCTCCGCGCTCTGGATAGCTTCATACACAGTTTGTCTTGGAGGATTATTACAATGTCGTGTATATAGTGTCCAAGTAACAAAGTGTAAAAAAGAAAAAAAAACTAAAAGGGTATGTCAGAGTAAATTAATATTCTTATCAACTATTGAATGGTGGATCCTGTGTTATCTACTGTATATAGAGGTGTTATCAGTCATTGTACAGGAGGAGGTGAGCTGTGATATCACCTATTGTGAATGGTGGATCCTGTGTTATCTACTGTATATAGAGGTGTTATCAGTCATTGTACAGGAGGAGGAGGTGAGCTGTGATATCACCTATTGTGAATGGTGGATCCTGTGTTATCTACTGTATATAGAGGTGTTATCAGTCATTGTACAGGAGGAGGTGAGCTGTGATATCACCTATTGTGAATGGTGGATCCTGTGTTATCTACTGTATATAGAGGTGTTATCAGTCATTGTACAGGAGGAGGAGGTGAGCTGTGATATTACCTATTGTGAATGGTGGATCCTGTGTTATCTACTGTATATAGAGGTGTTATCAGTCATTGTACAGGAGGAGGAGGTGAGCTGTGATATCACCTATTGTGAATGGTGGATCCTGTGTTATCTACTGTATATAGAGGTGTTATCAGTCATTGTACAGGAGGAGGTGAGCTGTGATATCACCTATTGTGAATGGTGCATCCTGTGTTATCTACTGTATATAGAGGTGTTATCAGTCATTGTACAGGAGGAGGTGAGCTATCACCTATTGTGAATGATGGATCCTGTGTTATCTACTGTATATAGAGATGTTATCAGTCATTGTACAGGAGGAGGTGAGCTGTGATATCATCTATTGTGAATGGTGGATCCTCTGTTATCTACTGTATATAGAGGTGTTATCAGTCATTGTATAGGAGGAGGTGAGCTGTGATATCATCTATTGTGAATGGTGGATCCTGTGTTATCTACTGTATATAGAGGTGTTATTAGTCATTGTACAGGAGGAGGTGAGCTGTGATATCATCTATTGTGAATGGTGGATCCTGTGTTATCTACTGTATATAGAGGTGTTATCAGTCATTGTACAGGAGGAGGTGAGCTGTGATATCACCTATTGTGAATGGAGGATCCTGTGTTATCTACTGTATATAGAGGTGTTATCAGTCATTGTACTTGTACAGGAGGAGGTGAGCTGTGATATCAACTATTGTGAATGGTGGATCCTGTGTTATCTACTGTATATAGAGGTGTTATCAGTCATTGTACAGGAGGAGGTGAGCTGTGATATCACCTATTGTGAATGGTGCATCCTGTGGTATCTACTGTATATAGAGGTGTTATCAGTCATTGTACAGGAGGAGGTGAGCTGTGATATCATCTATTGTGAATGGTGGATCCTGTGTTATCTACTGTATACAGAGGTGTTATCAGTCATTGTACAGGAGGAGGAGGTGAGCTGTGATATCATCTATTGTGAATGGTGGATCCTGTGTTATCTACTGTATATAGAGGTGTTATCAGTCATTGTACAGGAGGAGGAGGTGAGCTGTGATATCACCTATTGTGAATGGTGGATCCTGTGTTATCTACTGTATATAGAGGTGTTATCAGTCATTGTACAGGAGGAGGAGGTGAGCTGTGATATCATCTATTGTGAATGGTGGATCCTGTGTTATCTACTGTATATAGAGGTGTTATCAGTCATTGTACAGGAGGAGGAGGTGAGCTGTGATATCATCTATTGTGAATGGTGGATCCTGTGTTATCTACTGTATATAGAGGTGTTATCAGTCATTGTACAGGAAGAGGTGAGCTGTGATATCACCTATTGTGAATGGTGGATCCTGTGTTATCTACTGTATATAGAGGTGTTATCAGTCATTGTACTTGTACAGGAGGAGGTGAGCTGTGATATCACCTATTGTGAATGGTGGATCCTGTGTTATCTACTGTATATAGAGGTGTTATCAGTCATTGTAGAGGAAGAGGTTAGATTTGAGAAATTGATTTTTTTGTAATCTTATGTATATGGAGGTTTTACTTTTCATTGTAAAAAAAATCATTGCAAAATTCGCCCCAAAACCCAAACCCCAAATCCTGGTTTGTACAAAATGTAATTTTCTGATGTGACATTTTCTCTCCCATGTAGATCCAGATATGTTCTGCTCCTGCTCTGTTTTAGTGTTCTTCAGGCTCCAGTTATCACTTTAATGGTGGAAGTGCTGGATGTCAATGACACCAACAGGTGAGAGGTGGATAGTCTGTGTGTGATGGGGAACAAGTCAAGTAAGAAACTCCATGTGACAGATAAAGGTTTTTTTGTTTTTACAGACAGTGGCGCCACTCTTGTTTACAGGTTGTGTCTAGAATTGCAGCTTAGTCCAATTTCACTAGAATAAGGCTGTTACATTTATAGCTTTCACCACTGCCTCTGTGCATTTGACAGGGGTATCAGACTCTAGTTAGTGTAATACTTATGTGTAAATGTCAGACCTTGTAGGATAAATGGACGTCTTCTCCCCCGACTTGTGAGGTTGTGGCTGAACCATCTCTCAGCAGCTCATTAATCCTATAACTTAGGTTTCCTCCGCCTGGGACTGCAGCCATTTGGACATAGATCAAGACAACCACTTGAACCAAATCATTAAATGAAGTAGTCACAGAGAAGAAGAGGAGAAAGAACAGAAAATGCCCCATTGACTAGATGGTGCAAACATTAACTTGACATTTAAATTATATATTAACGTCAATTTTAAGGTTGCTGCATTTGTAGTTTCCAACATTATGGCACCATTTTACATCAACTGGGAAAGAAAAATAAAAATGGAATCTTGGCAAAAGTGTTATCCCAGATCCAGTGATACTATGAATAGTGATGGGCGAACCTAAACTGTAAACGTCAGGGTCTGTACCGAAGACTGAATGTTTGGGCACAGATTCTAAACACGGACTTACCTGGGAAGTCTGTGTTACGGTTCAGGTTCAGGGCAGGGAGCTGTAAAATAAAGCTAATAGTTAATAAACAGCATTATACTTACTGGGTCCCACCGTCTCATGTCCCACCACTTCTACTTCCGGGGATCCTCATTAACTTCCAGGATATTCACGGTAGAGGGATGGAACAACCAATCACAGATGCTGTCACAGAGAATGGGCATCTATGATTGCTTGCTGGAGTAACCTGAAACCAACCCATATATTCTAGCACCTCCCCTGCTGGAATGTATGGGATGATTTTAGGTTACGCCAGCAGCCAATCAGAGGCTGTGTAATAGCATTTGTGGTTGGTGTGATTGGCTGTTGGGTCCTTCTGCAATGAAAATCCTAGAAGTTAATGAGCGGCCCTGGAAGTAGATGCGGTGGGACACGGGATGGTGGGACCCAGTAGGTATAATGCTGTTCAATCACCTATCTGCTTTCTTCTACAGCCCCCAGCCTCCATTCCATAACTTTAAAGTCCGAGTTTGGTGTTGGGACTCAAGTTCGAGTCACGGTCATCCCCAAATCCAGACTTTAAAAAAAAAAGTCCGGGGGAATCCCTTGAACCTGAACATCTAGGGGCGCACCTATCATGAGAAAACCTGAGACGGTTGCCTCAGGCGACAGTAACCAGAAGGTGGCATTGGCGGAGGGCCCACTGGAAGTGCTGGCTCCCCACACAGATGTTTCTCCCGCTCCTGTAGTGTAAATCCCGGCTACCGCTCTCTTCTACTCTGCACTGCAGATCAGCATGGCAGCGAACGATGATGATGACATCATCACTGAGTTCCCCGCTGTGTTCAGTAATACAGAGTGGCAGACACACGCTGAGGAGACTAGAGCTGCAACTGCGAGGACAGAGGGGAGTATTTTTTTAATTTGTTTTAAATCAGTGAGTCCACTGATGGGAGAAAATGTGGGGTGTGCTGTATATGATATGGAGTCCTGTGGAGGAGTGCTGTATATGATATGGAGTCCTATGGAGAAGTGCTGTATATGATATGGAGTCCTTAGGAGGAAAGCTGTATATGATATGGAGTCCTGTGGAGGAGTGCTGTATATGATATGGAGTCCTATGGAGAAGTGCTGTATATGATATGGAGTCCTTAGGAGGAAAGCTGTATATGATATGGAGTCCTATGGATGGGTGCATTATATGATCTGGAGTCCTATGGAGAAGTGCTGTATATGATATGGAGTCCTATGGAGAAGTGCTGTATACGATATGGAGTCCTATCGAGAAGTGCTGTATATGATATAGAGTCCTATGGAGAAGTGCTGTATATGATATGGAGTCCTTTGGAGGAATACTGTATATGATATGGAGTCCTATGGATGGGTGCATTATATGATATGGAGTCCTATGGATGGGTGCATTATATGATATGGAGTCCTATGGATGGGTGCATTATATGATATGGAGTCCTATGGAGGAGTGCTTTATATTGTATGGAGGACTATGGATAATGCATTATAATACAGTATATGGAGGATTATATGGAGCCAATTTTACTATATGGAAGTCATTATAACATTTGGAGGGCTCTGTGGGGGCATGATAATACTGTGTGGGTTATGAGGCAGCCTTTATACCTTATGGAAGCCTATTTGAGGGTTGTATTGGGGGTCATTATACAGTGTGAAGAGATGTAGGGGCCATTATATTGTATGTAAGTCCATACTACATGGATGGCTGTGTGAGGGTCACAGTTGGGAATCATACTGTGACGGGGTAGTTGAGGGGGTACAGTGGCATCATGTGGACAATCCTGTGGAGGATTTCACCGTCAGGGGATCATACAGTGTTTGGTGGGCACTTTTGTTGGCATCATACTTTATGGGGGCAATGAAAGATGAATCTAGGCTTCAATAGGAGGAAAATTAATTTGTAAGGGCAGCAAAGTTGTGAGATATGTATGTATCTATGTGACACAGTCAAATAGTTTTTATTTTTTAATGGGGGGGGGATTATAACTTCTGCTATGGGGCCCCATGATTTCTATGTGCGCCCCTGGTGCAGGATGCATTGTCCCTTTCATATACGCCTTTGCTGCAGGACTGATTGGTCATAACTTACACACCAGGTCCAGTGCCGCCCCTCGGTACATACAGGCATTCAGCCATGTTTCTCCCGAGCGGTGCTTAGTCAGTGGCACTCTTCCCCCTCTGGCTCCCACATCACTCGCTCAACCCAATTGGAAGGCCCCTGCTATTAGCTTCAAACAGCCCTGTGTGTGGCGCTTGTGATTGGCTAAGCGTTTCAAGAGAAGGAGGCGTGGTCTGCTGGAGAAGGCGTGCATTTTACCCGCTTAGTGCAATGGCGGCTTGTTGATGCTCAGACTGCAGGTCGTTGTATGTGATGTGTGGATGGTGGACATGTCTGACTAGCCAGTGCCATGCAGCTGCCACTATGGAGCTGCCCAGAGTTTTGCATGCGTGTGCCAGGGATAACAGGTTGGCAATCAGTGCTTCCTGTGCTATAAGGATGCAGGACTGTGTCTGCTACAGGACCACAGCTCTGCTGCCATAATTATGTGTCTGTAACTTGTGCCATCCTGCCATTGCCATGAATGATCCTTATTCTGGATTCTCCTGTGTGGTTCTTGTATGTGCATGTGATGGCGCAGAAATCCTTGTGTTTGGTCATCCTTTTTTCTATTTCTTTTAAATTGAAATGTCCATTATTGTACTCATGTATACAGAATATATATAGATCTGTATGAATCAGATTTATTTCTACCAATTTAAAAAAATTACAAGGGGGGCAGCGCCATTTTGAAGTTTGCCTCAGGCAGCAGAGAGGGTAGGTTCACCCCTGCGAACATCTGAGGGTTTGTCCATCACTAACTATAGAGTTTGTAGCAAAAAATGTATCTGTATTTACAGAACAGAAGATCAGTGTGGAACAAAAATTAAGTTCCCCAATTAAAAGATACAGTTATCTGAGGAAGTTCTTTATATGTGAAATGTGTGCTCCCACAAAAATAAAAAAAAAACCATATACTCACCTCTGAACATAATTAAGTACAGAATGTTAAAACATAGATTAACATACTTTCACATGTTCGGTTTGTTGTTGTTCTAGGTTTGTGGAGACTGTCAGGCTGGGATGGCTCTGTGCCTCAATCACCTAAATTCAGCTCACTTAATTAAGAGCCTACTTAAACTAGCTTGCAGCTCTGCTCTGGGTCAATTGTACATTTGCTTTCGGCTGTGTAGGACTTGATCTCTTTGTGTTCAGAACCAGACCCTGCCTGACTTTGTTTCTTACCTGGACTTGATCCTCTGCTAGTGACCTGACTTTTCTTTCTGTTTTGTAACAATGTACTCTGTTTCTGTCTCTCTGGTTTCCTGACTTCGGCTTGAATTGGATTTTGCTTCTGTTAACCCTTTGCAGTACTGCGCCATTTCCTGGACCTGCCCGCGGATTGTTTTCACCTCTCTTTACTACCAGTAAGTAGTATACTTGTTATATTTACTTTCCATTTATTTCAGTTAGTTTTCTGAGACTAGTTATTACTTATGACTAGTGTAACAATTTGTACAGGACTTCTGGACATGTGCGGTGACTTGCGTTTTCATGCGCATCTGGAAAATCCGGCACTTGCAGCATTTCTTAAAACTGCAGTTAGGGTATGTGCCCACTGGACGGTTCTGCATCTTTGTAGACCGTCAGAAAACCGGTTGAGAATTGCAGAAACTGAGTTTTCTGACCTCAGCAGTGTCCATCGTTTTTTGAGCGTTTTTTGAGCGGTTTTATAGCGTTTGTACAGCGTTTTATCGGCGGTTTTCTGGCGGTTTTTCTTAGCGTTTTAAAGACTGTTTTTTGTGCACTTGTAAGCTGGAACCGCTGGAAAAACGCTCAAAAGAAGTCACTTGCTCTATCTTTGAAAACCGGTGGAAAACCGGTGTAGAAAGTGGAAAGGAGACAAAAAAAAACGTTCTAATGTACACAGCGTTTTCTAAAATCCATTGACTAGCATGATAAGCCAACCGGTGGTTAGGATTAACATAAATTAACATAAAACTCAGCGGAAAACGCCGACGGAAAACGCTAAAAAACAGCCCACAAAACGTCCAGTGGGCACATACCCTTAGGCCACAGTCAGACTCACGTTTTAGTGTTGCTCATGGGGGTCACGCTTAAAACTTAGATTTTGGCAGCATAAACACGGTGCTACCGCCATGGTAGCACCGCGTTAACGCTGCCCATACTAACCTATGGAGGCCCCACCCCTAACGCGACATCAACGGCGGCATCTGATGCAAATCTCGCAGTATTACCTAACGCGAGAAAAGACATTTTAACCATGGCGGCAGCACCGCGTTTATGCTGCCGCAACCTATGTTTTCAGCGCTGAAAACATTAATGTGACCCTAGCCTAAGTGGCAATTTTTGTCCGATGCCTGAAGTGCCGGATTTGCCGG
The DNA here is from genome assembly GCA_033576535.1 of Allobates femoralis. NCBI lineage: Eukaryota > Metazoa > Chordata > Amphibia > Anura > Aromobatidae > Allobates > Allobates femoralis. The sequence goes on from JARQOC010000002.1 coordinate 28,973,758, forward strand.
ATCCGGATGAGAACGCAAGTCATCGTACATGTCCAGAAGTCCTATTCAAATGCATTAGACAGAACGCAATGCTGCCGTAGATGTAACACATGCATTTTTTTTTTTTAAATGGCAGAATTCTGCCAGATTTGAAAAACAGCAAATCTGAAGTCCAAAAGTTCAAAAGAACTGAACAGAAATGCTGATGTGAAAGCAACCTTCCATGTTGGGAAAAGGAGGACCAAGCACAACAGTGACTTACGGCTTGTGCGTGATTTCAGTAGAAAATCCAAGGTGTAGAGCCGTGACTCAAACAAGGTGTGATAATGTGGAGCCCACTGGGACGGGGTACTCGGTACCGGACCGGGGTATCACGGGGGGTTATCACGGCAGTCTTGGCCTGGATCGTGTCCCGAGCCCACAAGTAAAAGGGGTTATTTACAGGGATTGTCGTGATGCCACCCACGGGTTGAGGTCAATGGGGGACCACCGCTGCTGCTTGCTGCTGCCAGGAGGATGGATGGTGCTGCAGCCGGATGGATGAGCCCGCCGTGGGTCGGGGCAGCTCCTGACAGGGTGTAATATGGATATAACAGTTCTGCATACAGGGAATCACACACGGGAGACTGAAGCCAGGGTTCACCGGGTTTTACTTGCACGTTCTTCCTCAGTACAAACAATTCACAGAACAGTTCTTTTACACAGATAACTCTGGACAGTCACTTAACCCTCTGCAGCCAGGTTTCCTTCTGAGACCCTTCTCTCTCTCTGATACCTTTCTGGCTCTCTCTGTGCTTCCCTTCTCCATGGGCTGTATGGGGGCAACTCGGTCCCTTGTCTGGCTTCTCCCGGTGTGTGGGTAGCAAGCCTGGGTCCTATGTGCTGCTGTTCCTCCAGCCCGTGTGTTAGGAACTCTGACCTGGAATCAGAGTCCCCCGTCGGTGAGTCCGGGATCCAGCATATAGCTTCGGTCCCCTCAGCCGACTCTCTGGTCCCAGCCTAGCCTTAGGTGTCCCTGTGTTGCGGGGGATCACCGGGCACTTTCCTACCCGTGTGACTTCTGCACTAGGAAGGGATTCTCCTCACCGTCGTTCTCTAGCACCTCTGCCGTGTTCCTCGGACCCAGCTGTACTGGTCCGGTCTCTCTCCCCTTTCCCTTGGGCTTCAAACTATGAAGCTGGCTTTCTCTCCAGGGAACGGTGTCTCGCAGGATTCTGCACCTCCAGGGAGCCCGAACCCTCAGGGAAGTCACTTTCTACTCGATCTTGGTCTTTTCTGCTCAGCCTTCTCCGGCCTACTGACTAACTACTTCCTGTTTTCCCTTTTTATCCCAGTACTGTCACCTTGACTACTTCCCACCCACTTATGACTGGCCCTATCACCCTTTGCCCGCCTAGAGTCCCGGGCTCCGGGTTGGGTCTTGTGTCATTGTGTGTGTTGTGAAGGTGGTTTGTGTGTAACCTGTCTTCATCTGCCTGGCTGCAGTTCCTACCTTTGGCAACCCTGGTCGCAGGGGCGCCACAATAATACTACAATTTAATAGAGTAAACCTCTAGTCTTAAAGGGGACGTCCAGGTTTTGAAAACCCATGTTCTTTAACCCTATTAGTGACTTCTGAAAACATAGGGCAGGTTCTCTGTTCCGAATCTTCAACTCTTGGCTAGAGTAGTTGTAAAAAGTCTGTATTACAGACAGCAAATGCAGAGATTCAGGAGGGGTGCTTCTGGGGTGATACCCGGGGGTTCAGTGGGGGGATGTTACAGGTGTGTAAGACACTCACCTGCTCAGGTTATGCAGCCGGCATAACCCGGTGGATGGAGCCTCCGGTGCTTCTCGTACACCGCACGCCGTACCCAACTTCTGGGTTCGGAAAGGGAGCCGGTCACGTGGGGCGTCACATGGGAGTGACGTCACCGCAGGCCCTCCGTCTCTCCTCTACCGCCGGCCGCAGGTCCTGTTATGTGAAATCCTTGCTTCGGGGATCCGTGCTGCACCTCACCGCTCGCCCACAGGGAGACAATTTGCAAAGGAAAATAGCGGTTTTAGGAGGGCGCTCAGACGAAGAGGCAGACAAGGAGAGATTTGAGATATCTTACTTCCTTTTTACTTATGGTCAAGCTCCTCACAACGCGTTTCGGCGGATGGCTCCGCTTCATCAGGTGATGATCGGTCATTTACACAGGGGGTATTTACAGGGCGTTTGTTCTGTGACATCATTGCAACAATTTAATCCCTCAGTCGTATAAAAGGTTGCTAGCAGAGCAGAAAGGCTTATTTAGAAAGAGAGAACATGTCATTTCAGATCAGTAAAAAAAGATGTAAAAATGATGAACATATGATAAGAAAAGTTATGATATAATAAGAGTGTGAATCTTGGTATAGGAGAATTGTATAGCTAAAAAATTGCTCAATCTCTGTTATATTTCTAATACGTAAATTAATGATTAAAATAGGACTAGACAATTTATTCATAACAGGTAAAAAATGAAGAAAAAATTACAAATTACAAAAAAAAAATACAGATTTAATATGGGTTTTTTTTCCTAAAAAACTTGTAAAGTTCAAAAAATCAACCTGTCTTTAAATAAAGAATAATTAAAGTTTAAAATCATAAAAACCAACCTGTGACCTAGAGAAATCTAAATGGATTATGCAGTTTTTGTGGGTTCTTCTGTATTTGTATACCCGGAGTTCGTCTGGCCAAGCCGATATTCTCTTTATACTCGATATCTACAGCGGTTTATTGGGGTTTGGAATCTTTGCCAAGTTTCTTCTAATCAATCAGGAAGTCATAATGGAGAAACAATAGAAATACAATAAAAGGTTCCATGTGAGGCTTCCAGGTATGACCACAAGGTGTTAATAAGCCCTGGTTACACTGACAATACATGTTCTGTGGTGTGAGGTTTCTGCTCTAATAATAAGAGGGCAACCTCAAGCCAAAATCAACACCCATTGTACCAGACAAGATTCAGCTGGAGCCTGAGAACTCAGGAATACGATAGATTAAAAGGGCCGTCTGATGTAGAAAATCGATGAACATATTCTCCATTAACGAGTTCAGAGAGGGGGTATTCTGTTTAAGACTTTCATTTATTAACCACAGAAGATAAGAGCCACAAAAAGAACAACAAAATGACCAACTTCAAAATGGCCGCCATGGTCACCCCCCATCTGGAAAAGATTTCACCCTCCCATATACTAATGTGCCACAAACAGGAAGTGGATATCACCAACCATTCCCATTTTATTTAGGTGCATCCATATAAATGGCCCACCCTATACAATACGAGCCCTCACATATCCTCTTTGGGCCAGGGTCACACATACCATCTGTTTTTGTCTTAGATCCGTTGTTGGGATCATTTTGGTAATTTTTTTTCAAAGTCCAAAAACGCATATGCGATAACGCATGTGTGTGCGTTTTTTAAAAAAATGCAAAGTCCAAAAAACGGCCAGGACCTCAGGGGACACTGTTGGCAACCTTAAAAAAACGGATCCGTTTTTCTAAGGGCTTCAAAAAGCGGATTGGGATGTGTGACCCTGGCCTGAAGCACTGCTAGCAGCGTGTTTGGGTGCAGTGAAAAAACGCATGCATTTTTTACAAAGGCATGTCACACTTAAGTCCAGGATCCGTTCTTAGCATCAGTTTTTGGACTGATGCTAAGAAAACTGATGCCAAAAACGGATCCTGGGCTTATGTGTGACCCTAGTCTTATGCATAGTATGAGCCCTATACTAGCTTCTTTATACCCAGTATGAGCCCCACACAGTCAATCTATATACAGAATGATCCCCCAAATAGTCTAATATGCAGTATGACCTTGACACAGCCCCATAAATGCAGTATTAGCCCCCAGATACACAATACACAATATGTGCCCTGAAATAGCCCCCTATATACAGTAATAGCCCCAATTTACAATATTAGACTTCACATAGCAACCTATATAGAATATGAGCCCACACAGAGTCCTATATACAGTAAGATCCCTCATGTAGACTCTTAATACCCAGTGTGAACCTTCATATAGCCCCTGTATACACAGTATGAGTCCCCACATAGCCCATGTATATAAGATATGAGCCCCCACATAACCACGATATATACAGTAAGAGCCCCCACATTGCCTCTGTATATATGGTATGAGTCCCCACATAGCCCCTGTATATATGGTATGAGTCCCCACATAGCCCCTGTTTATACGGTATGAGACCCCACACATAGCTTACTGATACACAGCTCTCAGAGTTACAGAGCCTCAATCGTGGGATCACTGGGGTATCAGCAAGTTATTCCCTATCATATGGAAAGGAGATAACTTCTTTTTTGGGGGATTATGCCTTTACGTCACCCAGTCACAGACCAGGACGGAGCACATCTGACTACATTTTTCCTTGTTGTCAGGTGAGTAAAGAAATGAGAATCTACAAATGGAAGATAACATGCAGCACCTGGCGGCAGCCACTAGATAATATACAGGGTTACTGTGTTCTGACTCATGCACTGCCCATAACTGACAACTGTCTGTAGAGGTGCAATGAGTCTGACCTTCACCGATCCCATACTAATCACCTCTCCTGATGTGCATTCAAGATTTACATTCTGCAATATGGGATTTTGGATCACTATCCAGTTTTCCAGCACCTGAGGCTACCCCCAGGTCCTATGATATAGGGCAATGGATGCAGACTGGGGACATCACCAACTTCCTACCCTGTACCTTTGGTCTCACGTGGCCCCCAATTATTGCATGTCTTTGATCGCATTGGTGGCGCCCCCCCAAGCTTCAGGGCTGGGGTACAATGTCATTCCCCTCATCTATTGTAGTTTCGCCCCTGGGTGCACCATGGTGTCCTAAATGGCTTTATGGAAGTGTTACTTATGCATTGTATCATGTTGATTGGTAGACATTTTTTGTTGTTTTTTGTTATTATCTCCCATATTATAGTTTGGCACTCTCACAGTTACTAAAGTATACAGTATATGTTTGTTTTCTTCTCAAGTCCATTTCTCATCATTTGCTCACCCACAAGGAAACATCTCCTTGGCTACAAATTGCAAAGATGTACTGTACGTCCTATCGTCTTCTGTGTCCTGCATTACTCTCTGAGTGACCCCCGGCTCAGTAGGATGTTCAGAAATATTGTAATTAAGATGGAATATTGCTCTAGCAGGAATAATATACAGGATACAGAAAAAGTGTCTAGTGACCTCCTCCTTGGAGACATTGGAGACGCCTGGTGACACGGGGCCCATCTACCGTGTGTCATTATACTGGGGTCGTCTTCTTTGCAGGAGGGCTCCTGCTCTTTTGTTGCCTTAAAGGGGATATTCATTTTGTTTTTTTTTATTTTTAAAATTGACCACAAATAGTCAAAATTAAATTACTGATCCCCCTGCTATTCCTTGTCTAGGAGAACCCAGGTCCCTCGCTGCTCTCCTTGCTTCCTCTACCATCATGGACGAGCATGTGACTGCTGCAGCCAATCACTGGCTCTGTCACATGACCTGCAGAGACCGGCTCTAGCCAATCATGTGTGCAAGACTACAACACATTTGTATGATCACAAGTGGGATGATGAGGAACTGGTGTTAGCCAATGACTAGCGGCAATGGTGTATTACTGCAACCTGTCATCCTGTGCCGATTGTGCAGACATGTGACAGATGTAGTCCATTACTGACCTCATTGATGAGATATTGGTCACCTCTGATGTCAGTGACTGGCTGCAGTGTTCACATGACAATCCCCAATATAGAGTGATGAGGGCCAGTGGGGGCTCTTGTTTGCTGGCCCGACTGTCTTTAGAAAGACCGCATAGACCAGGGCTCATCCCACTGAACCCTCACATTCCTTCCCCATGGGTAGAACACTACTCAGACAATACAGGGTAAGGGAACCATACTCCGGTAAGACTTTATTGGGTCACAGTCAACAGCATATAGTACATTCTCAGCAAGGACACAAGATGGAGCATGTGATAGTCCCACCCTTGTGCTTACTCACCAGGGATTACAATTTTTGTGTCTTCGGGTCATCCATGGCCATCTACCCCAGCCAGCAGCATCCCGCTTTTAGTGGGCACCCACTGAGAAGAGTTAGCGGCAAGTTTAGGAAGCTGACCGAGCACAGAGAGGTATGACGCCAGGTGACTGGATTGTCCCAATCTGGGTTCTCCAATCGAATTTGTAGCATTTGGCAATGAAGCACTTCAGAAATTGACAAGCTTGAACCTTGGATCGTAAAGTGAAGTCTGGTGGAAAATAATCACTATGACAGGATTAAGGCCTTTTTTTGCACCCCTCAGCTTTCATTTCAGGTACTGTCTTTTTACAGGATTGGTGGGAGATGGCTGTTCCCTCGTTGGTCACTAGTTCAACCACATCATTTTCTTCTGAATGATGTAGTCAAAGGGTCTGAGGCAATCTACATTTAGAAGACTGTGACGCCCCTGTGACCAGGGTGGCCACAGGTAGAAACTGCAGCCAGGCAGGAGGGTAGACAGTTTGTATAGTAAACACCTCAAATCACATATCCACTGACACAGGGACCTAACCCGGAGCCTGGGACTCTAGGCAGGCAATGGGTAGTAGGGCTAGATATGAGTGGGTGAGCGTAGTCATGGTAACAGACGAGTATAAAAGGGAGAAACAGGAAGCAGTTAGCCAGTAGGCGGGTGCCGAGTAGCCAAGACCGGACCAGTACCATCAGGTCCGGGGAAGACATTAGGTCCGGCAGATAACTAACAGAACAGCCTCTCCTGATATATTTGTGAAGTTACACGGGTAGAGAAGAACCCGGTGATCCCTTGTGAGACAGGGACACCTAAGGTTAGGCTAAAACCAGAGTGTCAGCTCTGAGGGGGACTGAAGATTAGACCAGCTCCCAGACAAACTGACGGGGGACACAGATTCCAGGTCTGTGTTCCCACTACAGGGTTGGAGGCACAGCAGCAACCAAGAGGATCTGGCTTACCGCCCATAGACTTAGGGGGAAGCTACAATTGGGGACCGAGCTGCCGCTCCGCAATCCACCCAAAAGGAAAAGAGAGAGAATAAGCCTGGAAGGACACATAGAGAGAGTGAGGGGTCTCAGAGTGATAACCTGGCTGCAGAGGGTTCAAGAGTACCAGAGTCAACTGTGTAAAGCTGTTGGGAATTGTATTGTACCGTGCACTGTTTGACTGAAGAATTGGAGAAGTAAACCCGGGTGATCCCTGCTTCAGTGTCTGTGTCTGATTCCAGGTATAAAGAACTGACAATCCACCATTTTGCCCTGTTAGGAGCTGTCCCGACCCCCGGCGGGCTCATCCACCTGCTGCAGCATCCATCCTCCTGACAGAAGTACACTGCAGCAGTGGTCCCACTCACTGACCACAACCCGTGGGTGGCGTCACGACTGACTAATCCCTGTATATAATCCCCCATTTATTGTGTGAACCCCAGGACACGGTCCGGACCAGGACTGCTGTGACATCCCCAGCAGTACCCCGGTCCAGAACCGAGTACCCCGTCCCAGTGGGCTCCACAAGACAATAGGGTCAGTCTGACATGAATCAATGGCTAACTTCTCTTAAATTATTGTACAAAGGAATAATAAATCTAGCTTAAGTGCACCCCCCATACAAGCAGCTAGATGCTGAATTGTCACACCAACCATAGGATTAAGCCAACGATGGTCTCAAATACCACTAGTAGAATTATGAAAATGACCAGGGATTGGTAAATTAATATTCATTATTTTGTGTTTTGCGTCCATGCAAGGCCCCCTGTTAATTATTTAAAAATAGGCAAATAATGACCATACCTTCACAAACTCACCAACTGGACTACAGTCCATTCTACGTGCCACTTCCAATTTTGGCCGATTGACTGTGACATTCAAGTTCTGTCTGAGAAAATGCTGTGAGACTCTTTCTCAGATGGTACATGATCAACCACCACGATTGCAGGGGTCCGATGACCCTCCTTCATGGAAAGAAAACTAAATTTTGAAATAAGTAGTCAACAAACCCTTTAAGGATCTGGCTTACAACTTCTACCATTGAACCCACTATAGGTAAGACTCGTAATGGCAACCAGATAAGCCAACAGCACCAAGATGTCTACTGGGAATGCAAAGTCAGCAAATGGTTCATGAGGACCAACCCTGCCGGTTAATTCTTTATCACAATGGTTACACGTAATCAATGCTGGATTTAATCCTTAGATTTTATTCATCAAGAACAAATTAGCATTTCGATGTGAAAGAACATGAGTCACCCATCATTGACTTAGCATATACGTCACAACCCCAATGGGAAGCCAAAAACCAATGCCTTAAAGGAAAGTTTCTTCCCATTGCTGGTATGTGGTAATAGGGCATAATACTTATTACTGTAAAATGTAAAGTAATGGGAACTAATCTGTATAATACATTTTACATTTGAAAGGTTTTCCAGGAATTGAAAAATGTAGCTGAGCCCTCTCAAGAACATCGCCACACTTGTGGGGTGAATTGCAAATGAGACCCATTCACATCAAATCGTGTGAGCTATAATTCCACATTTAACCCATGGAAAGATTAGAACATTGTTTCTGGAAAAAAGCAACCATTTTTTGATAGCCTGGAAACCCAGCAAGGCTTTAGAGAACGGGTCCACAACCTGTAGCTTGGAGCAATATGTGGCTCATGGGCCCGTGATGTGTGGCTCATGGATGTTTTCCAGCTTGGTGCATTAGCATCAGGTCTGCTCATAGCAAAATAAAGAACAGGTCTCCAGATGGTGACTTTTATGAAGAACCCCTTGATACTGGTATGCTGCCTTAGTGTGATTTCTGTAAATGCGACTTGCAACCCTCTCTCGATGGAGCTCACAATGTGGCCTCGCCAACGCCTTCTCTCGGAGCTGGATGTGTCTCCCAAACCCCCTCTCTCAGAGCTGATGTGGACTCATGACCCTCTCTCAGAGCTGGATGTGGCTCATGACCCTCTTCTCAGTGGACTGAATGTGGTATCTCAATGACCGCACCTCTCTCAGAGCTGGATGTGACTCGTGACCCTCTCTCAGAGCTGAATGTGGCTTGCAAACGTCTCTCAGGGCTGGATGTGGCTTGTGACCCTCTTTCAAAAGGTCCATGTGGCTGGCAACCCTTTTTTGAGCTGGATGTGGCTCACAATCTCTCTCAGGAGCTGGATGTGGCTCACGATCCTCTCTCAGAGCTGATGTGGCTCACATGTCTCTCAGAGCTGGATGTGGCTCACAATCCTCTCTCAAGCTGGATGTGGCTCGACCCTCTCTCAGAGCTGGATGTGGCTCACAATCCTCTCTCAGAGCTGGATGTGGCTCACAATCCTCTCTAAGAGCTGAAAGTGGCTCATAACCATCTCTCAGAACTCAATGTGGCTCACAACTTTCTTTCAGAGTTGGATATAGCTTGCAACCCTCTCTCAGAGCTGGATGTGACTCACAACCCTCTCTCAGATCTGGATGTGGCTCACAACCCTCTCTCAGAGCTGGATGTGGCTCACAACCCTCTCTCAGAGCTGGATGTGGCTCACAACCCTCTCAGAGCTGGATGTGGCTCACAACCCTCTCAGAGCTGGATGTGGCTTGCGACTTTCTTTCAGAGCTGAATGTTGCTCGCGAACCTCTCTCAAAGCTGGATGTGGCTCTCGGTCAGAAAGGTTGTGGACCTCTGCTTTAGGCTAGGGTCACACTTAAAAGGCACAATGCGGTAACATCCATTGCAGGATGCGGTTTTACCGTGTGCCTTCACACTATCTGTTGATAGTAAAATTGCAACCCTCATTCCGCATCTGGATGCATTAACGCATCAGGTTTTAGAATGTGGGTTTTTGCATTTTCAAAACCGCATCCGGATCCGGTACCATACGTTACCGGATTCTGTCCATTAGGTGCCCATGTTAAAAAAACCGCATCCGGTTTTGCAACCGCTGCGAAAAATGCAGCCTGCATGATTTTTCCCGCAGGCTGCAAAACCGGATTCGGTAACCGGATTACAAATAGTGCAATCCGTTTTTTCTATTGAAGCCTATGAGCTGCGGATCCGGATGCGGTTTTGAGCATTTTTAATGCTCAAAACCAGATCAGGATCTGCAAGCCTAATTGCAGATGGGACCCTAGCCTAAGAGTATCATAGCACAGGATATTAGTTTTTTAAAGGGTTTTCGACCCAAAACAAAAAATTTTCATATATTACTAAATCACAAAGTAGATAAACAGGTGAAGTTTGGTCATTCAGTTTTATGTACTTCCAGAGATATCAGCATTTTTCAATTCAATTTAGGCAGACATCTTGCTAAAGGAAATACAGGAAGTGCGGCTTTATTAGTTGTTTCCTTTTAATTAGCCTATTAGAAATTGAGAGCAATGATTTCATTTTGTCAGAAGCTTTATCAATGACAATGTAACAGTTACAGAGAGGTTCAGTTAAAGGGGACAACCAAAATGGCTGCACTTCCTGTTTGGTTTTGGTTTTTAAAACACATATAAAGGTCAATATCTCTGCAAGCAAATCAAACATAGTTACCAAACTTTATCTGCAGGTATAATTTACGAATTACCAATACATAGTCAAGTTTATGTTTGGGGTGGAAATCCCCTTTAAGTTCAACAAAACTTAGATTGTATCGAACACAGATGAAAGGCTTGAAAGCTTTGGATTTTGTTCCCTGTTGAATCCAGTCCAGGCTTTGGTAATAATTGTCTACTATTTCACTCTATTGGGGGACTGTGGCCGCGGGAGGGGGACTGAGGCCGTAGACCGTAACCATCTGGTGTGAGATTATGATTTTACAATGTTGACAACAGGTGGGCGAAGGACAGTAGAGTAATTGACTGACATTGCTCAATATCATTGATCTACTGGCCCAGGGACAAACCTATAAATTCCTCCACTGATAAGTGTTGGAGTGAGAATAGTAAACTGCTGTTAATGAGTAGATGTTTTTATCTGATCTGATACTTTGAAATTATATGCTAAGACTAATATACTTATATACAGCAGGTGAAAAAAGTACTAAACACGTTACCAATTTTCTAAGTAAACATAACTAATGGTGCTAATGACATGAATTTCTCACCAGATGATGGTAACAGCCAATCCAATCCAAACAGGCAAACAAATCAAACCATAGATGTCCATAACCCCTTCCTAACCCTTGACGTAATGGTATGTCAAGTGTTGGGTCCCGGTGTTTCATGTGAGTTTGGCACCCCAGAGTCTGGATACCACAATGTTATTATCTCCCCCAGGGGGTAGTATCATACCTGAGAGCAACAGAGGGAATACGCACCAGGCAAAACCAAAGCACACAGTACGGAGCAGTACTGAGGAAGACATCCTGTGGACTGGAGCAGTGCTAAACTCGTCCCAGGAGAACTAGACTTAGCTTGAGTGACCCGTAGGCAAGGGTCTGAAAAAGTGAAGGAGAGCCTGGAAAGCGGGGCGGTGTCAAGCTCAACCCCAGAAGAGTAGACACCAGGAAACGGACACCGGAGTCCAAGGCTGTGTAGGGCCTAAGAACCTGGCAGCCAATACCAGAGGGTGGGGAATTCCAAGTTCCCCATCCACACAAAGTGCCTGGAGGCAAAGCAGTGTGAAGAGCTCAGGAATACCTGCCCATGAAGTGGGGCTAATAAAGGACTCAATCTGCCTTTCATACAGGCATGTGCAGGAGAGAGGCAGAGAGAGGGCCGCAGCTCAGCTTCAAGCAGCAGCAGGGACCCAAAGGAGAAAGCGCAGCAGGGAGGCCTCAGAGCTTGCCAAGTGAGGAAACCCTGGGTTTGCTCCCAGGTTACACCGGCTCAAAGAATCACCTGTGACTGAACCGAAATTACCAGTAAAGGATTTGAGGAACTAACAAAACATGAGTCTGTCTGTTAATGCGCACCCTCCATACTGCACCCTATACCATTCAACATCCACTGCCCTGGGAATCCGCTCCACTTGTGGGGAGCCACTACATGCCAGCTGCCCTTCCATCGTCCCCAAAGTATCTGCAGCAGCAGTGGCCACTCCTAGCCACAAACCATGGGTGGCATCACAAATAACTTTCCCTATACAAGCCAAGAACTGTCCTTTTAACACTGAAGCCAGGTCTCAACCCCTGTGACTCCCCAGAAACAGTATAGCCTGGTTCCAAGTACCCCATGGCCCTGGGATATGTCAGTTTTTGGCGTCACAAACAGAATTTCATGCCTGACGTATACGGGTACTGTGCCACAAACTTTATTGAACTGTGTTTTTGACTGTCGCCATGCACGCGGGAAGCTGAGGGGATGCATCATTGTGGGCGGTACCCTGTAAAGAGCACGAATTTAGGCCCAACCTGCGCTCTGACGATATCCGGTGGGACCGAGATACCCTGTCCCTCCAGCAGAACTAAAGTTGATCATCCCCATGGAAGTGAAGGACCCGAAGGGCTAAAGTTCACTAGAGGGGAGGAAGATGTCAGAGCCGGGTGGAGAGGAGCCGTGCGGGGGGCGGCCTCAGCCCAGCCTGCAGCATCGGCTGCAGCCTAAGTGCCAGCCGTAGCCCCGGTAATGCCGTTCCTGATGCCGTACACACCAGGGGTGGCATGGTTGCCGCAATACTCAGGGGAACCAGATACCCTGACCGACTTCAGGGAAAGACTGGACAGTTATTATAAAGTGTAACCCTGACGGAAGTCCAGCGAGTCAGCATATTGATTGGGCAATTAACTAGTGCAGCCCATTGGGAGGTAAAGCCCTGGCTGGACACGGATAAAGACACTATTGAACACTTAATGGACAGACTGAAAGTCATCTTTGATACTTGTACCGCTGCAAAGCTGAAAATAAGGTTCTTCCGGTGTAGACAGAGAGTGCAGGAGAGCATCAGAGACTTTGCTTTATAACTCCAGGAAGCACTGAGGGCAATGAAACAGACAGACCTTAATGGTGTACCAGAAGAGAACAAGTTGCTTATTGAGCAGTTTATTTAGGGGCTACTGTCCCCTGCCCACAGAGTACAACTGCATATGATGGCCATTCAGAACCCTGATCTAGACTTTGCACAATTTAAAGACAGGGCCATCAGGATACTGCAAGAAGAAACAGCCAGTAGCTCAGAGCCTGCACAACGCCTGGTCATAACATACCACCAACAAGGGGCGCGTACGAAACAAACCAAAGCTCGGGCCAGTGAATAGACTCTTGAGCCTATCACTACCGAGGCTCTAAACCTAAAGGTTGAGGCACTGACTAAGAGTGTAGCAGAGATGGCCAAAGTTATGCAAGCAATGCAAGGATCCAAGCCGGCGGAGATCGTTTGAGATGACGTCCCGTGGATGTGACAGAGGAGGAACCCACTGACCAGAGGAAGACCCAGCGATCGCTATGATCCAGAAGAGAAGCCCATCTGCCGCCGCTGCGACAAGCCAGGCCATGTTGCAAGATTTTGTACTTTAAACAAGGATACCCTGGGGCAGCGGGATACCCCTCAGGAATAAGACTATCAGGCCCACCAAACTGGCGTGACAGGTATGTGGGAGGACGTCCGGTCCTGCCTGTCATTCTAGATGGCATTCCCATGTACGCTTTGCTGGATACCGGTTCGCAGGTGACATCAATACCGTATATCCTTTACAAAAGATACTGGGCAGACTCTGACATTCAACACCGCCCAGATGATAATTTTGTTATTTATGCTAGTAATGGTAAACCTGTGCCGCAGTTTGTGTTTAAAGAAGTCACCATAAAGGTGGGGCGGGTGGAATTAAAAGCCCAGTGATTGATAATTGTTGATGTTGATCGGCGAGAAAGCAACCCAATGATAACCTTAGGCATAATGATAACCTAATATCATTAAGAATTGTCTACAGGAGGTTATTGTGTTGTTACAACAGGTTGCTGAAACTGCCAAGCTCGGGCAGCAATGAGTCCTGCAGAAAGAGATAAAAGCCCTGACGCAGAGGCAGCAGGTGGAGCTGCCTGGAGAGAAGTCGGCAGTGTAAAAGTAAATGATCCGGTACCCATTGTAATACCCCCAAGAAGTGAAGTGTTAATCTGGTGTAGGGCAGCAATACGCCTTAAGGGACAAAATTACCTAGCCCTGGTAGAACCTGTGTACTCAGACAGTAGGCCCACTGTCGTGACAGCCAGAGGGGTAGTTGATGTCCGCAAGGGAAGAGTACCAGTATGTGTATTAAACTGTGGAAAAGAGGACGTCAAAATACCTAGTTATGCTACCATTGCTAAACTGTATACTGTTGATAATAACTCCATCAAGGCAGTAGAGCCTTTAAATCCATGTGAACAGGTGGAAGACAATGGTATAGAGGGAGAGCTGGAGGATTGGTGCCAGAAGTTACATGTAGGCACAGACTTCACCCCTTCACATCAAAAGCATGGAGTTTACTGGGTAGTTCGGCAATGTGAATAAGGTTTTAGTAAAAATCCTTTAGACTTTGAGCAGGTAAAAGAGGTTCAACATCATATCCCCACAGGTGATCACCCGCCCATTAAAGAGAGATACAGGCCTGTACCACCAGCTCACTATCAATGTGACAAAGAAATGTTACGGGAGATGAAGGAGGCTGGGGTGATAAGAGATAGTTCTTTCTGGGCAGCTCCTCTAGTCCTGGTAAAAAGAAAGGTGGTACAATGAGAATGTGTGCAGATTACAGGCAGATTAACAGCATTACACATAAGGATACATACCCACTACCCAGAATTTAGGAATCACTAGCTGCATTACGAACAGCTAACTACTTCTCTACCTTAGAGCTTACCATTGGGTATTGGCAGGTTCCTGTAGCAGAGGCGGACTGAGAGAAGATAGCGTTTGCCATGCCAATGGGCCTCTGTGAGTTCAACTGTATGCCATTCGGACTCTGTAATGCACCGGGAACATTCCAAAGGTTGATATAGTGCTGCCTGGGGTACAAGAACTTTGAAAACGTCTTACTGTACTTAGATGATGTCATAGTATACTCCAAGATGTATGAAGACCATCTGGAGCACTTGGCTGAAGTGTTTGAAGCATTATCCAGCTATGGCATGAAAGTGAAGCCATCCAAGTGTCACCTGTTGAAGCCAAAGGTACAGTACTTCGGTCATGTTGTCAGTGCTGAAGATGTAGTACCTGATACAGAAAAAGTCACTGTCATTAGGGACTGGCCAAGACCCACCACAGTCAAAGAGGTGACGCAGTTCCTGGGGCTGGTAGGATACTACAGGAGATTCACCAAGGGGTTTATGAAGATGGCAGCACCCCTACAAGACCTCCTGGTAGGCCAGTCCAAGAAAGCTAAAAACCCGAATCCTCCATTGAGTGGGGCAGCAAAGGAGAGAAGTCCTTCCATCAGATGAAGTGGGCCCTGGAATAACATGATTACAGCCAGCCATTTGTGTTGTACACTGACGCCAGTAATGTGGGATTAGATGCAGTGTTATTCCAAGTGCAAAGAAGCAGAGAAAGAGTCATAGCCTACACTAGCAGGAAGCTCCGTCCTACAGAAAGGAACCCATAGAAATACAGCTTGTTCAAGTTAAGGCCCCGTCTCACACTACGATATCAGTAACAATATCGTTAGTACGTCATGGGTTTTCAGTCATTCTAACGACATCGTAATGACGTTGTTCAGTGTGACTTGTACAAATGATCAACGATAATCGGGCAGATCATGAATGGGAGGTTGGTGAACCGGACCTTAAACCAAACGATGAGCGTTCGTTCAACCAGCAGCATGGTTGTGTGTGACACCTCGATAACGATGTCATTAACGACCTCGCCTATTGAGAACTGAAGGACGTAGGCGAGCTAACGACCACAAGTATTGTTTGCTTGTCGCGGGATCGTTGCTGCCTCATTAACGATATCTATACGTATGTCATTTCACTAGCGATCATTGAACCTAGTTCTAACGATCTAGGTCAAGTAGGATCATTGGTCAGTTCGCCGACACATTGAAGCGTGAGACTGGGCCTTTAGAGTTTCTTGCCGTAGTCTGGGCAGTTACAGAGTGTTTCAAGCATTACCTGGCTGCAGCGAAATTTACCATCTTCACGGACAACAATCCGTTGACCCTCCTGCAGACAGCTAAGCTAGGTGCACTGGAGCAGCAATGGATGGCCCGACGGTCAAATTTCAACTTTACCATCAAGTATCAGGCAGGTCACAAGACCAAGAGTTTCTGCCCATCCATGGAAGAGTAACGGATTCAACATGGCTTCTTGATAATAAAGAAAATAGCATTCGCCTCACCGTGTCCTTATCATAGGTTAAGCCGTCCAGCCATATATAGGACTCCAGCCATCCGCCTTGACTTTTAAAGCTTTGAGCATTAAGAAATTCACTGGCGAATCCCGAATTAATGTATAAAATCTTCAATCTTTATTTCTCCATTAAAAATCAGATGGGTCAGGGGTACATCTCATAATGACCAATGGAAAGCAGTGCCGTATACAGTGTTGCCATCAAACATCGACAATACCAAGGTGTGCCTTATCAGTAAAGACAATAGAAAGACGTCAGTAGCAGTTTCTAGAGACCATCTTAAAGTATGTGCTGACACATTGGAGTGTCACTCACCATTGGCTGGCACCTTGGTCTGCTACTACACTACCATTATCAACCTTTTTTAGGGCTCTGTATTGTTATTTAACAGGGTTAGAACCAATTGGCACTTACCTTAGCTGTTGTTTCAGGTCTTGCCACCCACACTGCATCCGCCTCGACCGTTTCACCTTTCCGCTTATCGGGAGGCCTTGTCTCTCACTCTCCAGCAAGTGTGTGTTTGCTGATAGTATCAATATGGCAGGGACCGTATGATAGCTTCCAATTCCCCTCTTACCACCTGTGGTGTCCTTAGTTCCCCCCCTTCTGTGACCTCATCCTCTCACTCCCAGACCCCTGTTTTCCACATATTTGCTCTATATTCGATCTATTCCCGCTTCTGCACGCCCCTCGCCATTTGCTCCCCCTATATCAAAGTTTTGAATCGTTATTCTCCTTTTCCAAGCTATATAGAGGCCCCTATAGAACTATAGATGGGGTAGGTCACTAAAAGACCGCCTTGTGCATAGTCACTACAAGGCACCTGGAACACCCGATAACTGACTATCCAGGAGACTGATAGGCTTTATGAGATGTGGGGATTGTCACTTTTGTCACAATATGAAACAAAGCAAATCAATCAAAAGTGCTGCAAATGGAAAGACTTTTTACATCATGGACTTCTGTAACTGTAAATCATCAGGGGTGGTGTATGTGGCGACCTGCCCATGTCCAATGGATTATTTGGATAAGACTCGGAGAGAACTGAGACGGAGGGTGGGGGAACACCTAGGTGATGTCCAAAATGGGAGGGATACCCCACTGGCAAGACACATGAATGATGTCTGTGACGGTGACATAGGTAACCTGATATTCCCTGTGATTGAGTTGGTAAAGGTAAAGAAGGGACCCAAGGGTGGAAACCATGATCGAAAAATCTTACAAAAAGAAACGGAATGGATTTTTAGGATCGACTCACTGGCTCCTAGGGGCATTAATAATGTAACGTCACTTCCGGTGCACGGGACCGCACTTCCAGTTTTGTGTTCCATACGCCCGGTGTGCGATCCACATGTGGCACCCCTATGGCTAGGCACCACAGGGAGGTACTGCACCTCAATTATAGGTGTTGTGCCTCAGTAACTGTGGATGTGGGGAATCTTCAGAGTCTGCACACCAACACCCAACACAGGCCACTTTAATACAGGGGACTGATATTCAGTAGGTCCCAGGGGGTGGAGCCTAGAGAGCGGGAGACAGGGAGTGACAGCAGAGTCAGACAGATGATGTGAGGAGAGCAAGCCAGGCAGTCGCAGGGGACCCTGCGGCTGCATCAGGAGAGATCCTCTTTGGAGAGCGGCGACCCAGACTTTGGTAGGGGGTTTACTCAGGACTGGTTGAAGCCAGCTGGGAACCTGGGTCGACACCGGCATACCGGAGCTGAGGTAGCTAGATGCAAGGTTCATCCCTAACTACAGACCGGCAAGCTGAGGGCCCGACACACACAGGGAGCCGAAACACCCCTAAAGCAGCCCAACATCAGTCCCGCAGCTGGCTTCACGACACCGATGAGTGAAAGACTTTTAGGTAACAGACCCCGTGGACTAGAGACGTGGTTCAAGAGGGGTAAGAGAGAGAGAGAGTAACAAGCCCACGAGCGCCATATTGAGGGCATCACTGTCAGACTCTGAGGAAACCTTCACGACCCACGGTTACAATACCCGTTAACCCAGAATGTACTGTGTACCTGTTTCCATCTGGTGCAAGTAAATGACCGTTTGAGCTGAAGTGGTGTCTGTAATCCTTTCATTCGGCTCCCGGAGGGCCACAACATTATCACCGGAGATGATGACTACTACTCCCCTCATCCCCCCGCTGCCCTGAGGGAAAGCTCCGCCTGTGGGGAGCTGTACTATCCAACGCTGCCTTCCCATCACCTCAGTGGCCGGCCGCAGCGCTGGTAACCCTATTACTAGGAACCACAGGTGGCGTCACGATACCATTCCCCACATCATCATCACCCCCATCCCTGCCACTGAGGGTCCAGGGCACAGAACCGGGAACCGACCAGCCGTGATCCCCACTGAAGTAACCACCTGTTCTGGTATCCGAGTACCCCCTACCCTGTCGACCGGATCACACACACAGGAAAAGGCTGATAGGGGCCTCTGTATAGCTTGGAAAAGGGGAGAAAAACGATTCACAACTGTGATATAGGGGGAGAAAGTGGCGAGGGGGGTGCAGAAGCAGGAATATAGAGATATATCTATATATAGAATATAGATCGAATATAGAGCAAATATGTGGAAAACAGGGGGCTGGGAGTGAGAGGATGAGGTCACAGAAGGGGAAGGAGCTAAGGACACCACAGGTGGTAAAAGGGGTAAACTGGAAGTTATCATACGGTTCCTGCCATATTGCTACTATCAGCAAACACACACTTGCTGGAGTGTGAGAGACAAGGCCTCCTGATGAGCTGAAAGGTGAAACGTGTCATGACAGATGCAGTGAGGGTGGCAAGACCTGAAACAACTGCTAAAATAAGTGCCAATTGGT
Organism: Allobates femoralis; assembly: GCA_033576535.1. NCBI lineage: Eukaryota > Metazoa > Chordata > Amphibia > Anura > Aromobatidae > Allobates > Allobates femoralis. The sequence continues at coordinate 28,992,820 of JARQOC010000002.1, forward strand.
TCTAACCCTGTTATCTAACACTACAGATCCCTAAAAAAGGTTGATAATGGTAGTGTAGGGGCAGACCAAGGTGCCGGCAAGCGGTGAGTGGGGGCGCCACATTGTTTCTTAGGGCGCCGACCCCACTGTTAGGTAGGGCAGTACTTACAGGGAAAGCCACCCATTTTAACCACTGAGTGCATAGTGCACCTACGCAACTAATATCCTCTATTTTTCTACAATAGGACCGCCTACACTGTCTCACATCTTACAGGGACGAGTGAGGGCAAGCAGAGGGATAGCTGACGAGGAGTGGGGGCACCACATCGTTTATTTGTAGGGCGCCAACCCCCTCGGAAAGGTAGGGGAAAGGAGGGAGTCTAGCGTGCAGGGCCTAGTTCTTCCTTCCTTCCTCCCTTCACTGTGCACTTGAGTTTTTGACTATTTGGTGTTGTTTGTGGTTTGCTTAATTTAATAAAGTTTTGGTTTTATATATATATATATATATATATATATAAATCAAATAGTGGTTATTGAGCAGCGTTTCTTTGTAGCAATAGCTAGGTGCTAATCAGTCCTTGAGGTGGTATCCAACCACCTATGTTAAACAGGTACTTGTGAATAAAGGCTGCAGCACTCCAATTTCAGTTGTTATTCGCCTTTAATGGCCTTCAGGCAAAGGTAGCGACGTTTCGGTCAGTGGTGACCTTTTTCCAGCCTATATATATATATATATATATATATATATGATTTCAAATGTGTCCATTCTTCCTTCCTTCAATTACATTTGCTAGTGCTATAAGCTGGAAAACAGCCTCACACCATGATGTTCCCAACTCCACACTTCACTTGTTGTTGGTGTTTTGGATTAATTTACCTTTTGGCCTCCAAACATGGTGTATTATGGCATCCAAAAAATACAATTGGTCTCATCAGAGCAGACTATATTCTCCCAGTATTTCACAGACTTATTTAAATGTAGTTGAGAAAACTTTAAACGCTTTTGAACCTGCTTTTTGTTCAGGAATGGAGTCTTACATGGTGAGCGTGCATACTTGAGCGTGCATACAAACAATGGAGGTTGAGTGCACTACTTATTGTTTTCTTTAAAACAATTGTACCTGCTGCTTTTAGGTTTTTCTGTAGCTCTCCACAGGTGTCCTGAGCTCTTGAGATTTTTTTGATAATTGTTTTCACTTTTCTGTCTAATATTTTGCTGTGAACATCTGTTCGTGGCCAATTTACTGCAAAATTATGTTGTTTCCACTGGGGTTGTGGGCATGCCTTTTGGCTGTAAGCCAAACCTCTCTCCCCCCTTAGTTTTGTCAGGCACCCTGTGGCTGGAGTATAGTGACAGTGCGCAGGGAAGAGGGTTTGACTTGCACCTGAAAGACATGCCTGCAGAGGAAGAAAAAAACATCAACCACAAATAGTGACGCAGTGCTGCACACATCAGTCATCTGCTGCTCTGTTTTCTAGAAGTTTCATAACACTTTTCTCTGCAATCAAACCTGAAATCATTCAAGTAAAGGTATGATTGCACTCAGCACTGTAAGGAACTGGCTTCGAGTTATAGTCCTAAATCTTCTGGTTTGTTCCCTTAAAATGGTAAAATGACGGCATAGAATGTGTCTATCATGAAATAACAATATTGCATTATACTAGCTCCCTGTCATAATATCTACATGCCCTCTGGCTGCTATTGAAATGTGAAGGTGGATCTCTTCTTTTTAATTGGGGTGATTATTAATTACCAAATATCTCTTTAATTTCCACCCAGTGATTGTTCATCAGAGCTCAGGTTCTCATATACATGAGCGGTGACTCACAATGATAAAGTCGATGGAACGAGTCCAAGGAATGATTATGGCTGTAAATCTCAGTTTATGAAGATAGGTGTGTGACCTTCGAATAAGAATCCCCTTGAGAGGAACCCTCAACCCCAAAAGAGACCTCCTCCTGATCATTTACAGCATATTTCCATCCAATTTCTTTAATTGGTTATATGTATCTAAAATTAAAATAAAGTAGTGGCGCCCACTGGGACGGGGTACTCGGTACCGGACCGGGGTACTGCTGGGGATATCACGGCGGTCTTGGTCCGGACCGCGTCCCGGGTTCCGCAAGTAATGGGGGGGATATTTACAGGGGAGTTTGTCGTGACCCCACCCACGGGTTGTGATCAGGGTGACCACCGCTGCTGCAGAACCTCCGGGGATGATGTTTGGCAGCTGGAGATGGAACGGCTCTCCGCAGGTGGAGCCTGGTTCCCCGGGGCAGTGATAGTTAAAGTCTATGGTGGATGCTATAGATGTTGCAGGATAGGGATGATAGTGGAGACGGTGGCTGCTTGTGAGCGAAAGTAGGACTTGAATACAAGGATCACACACACTCACGGTTTTGAAGTTTTCCAAGACTTTACTGTAGGTGTTGGTAGCAGAGTACTGTCCACGGAGTCTGTACCGGGGTCGGGTTCCTCCCAACCTGTCCGGGTCCTCAGCTTCCCACTGCTGCGCTGTGTGTGTGGCCTTGCTGCTGCTTCTAGCTGAGCTGCTGGCACTGTCTCTCCTCACAGGTACCCCCTTCGCTAGGCAACTTGAGTCTTCCGTGTGCTTCTGACCTCGCCGTGTTGCCTTGCTGAGGTACAGTGTAGATCTACAACCTCCACTATCCCGGTGTTTACTGTGCTGCGTGTGTCAGTCACAGTTTCGGATCCGGTATCCGGTCTGTGCGCTCCTCCGGGGCGAGTGGTGAAGTCACTCAGTCTCCCAGATGTGTTCCTCTGTTTCTTGCACTCCTTCCCTCAGACCCTGGTTAGGCCTGGAATCAAGGAGCAGACTGTAGAGAACCCTTAGGCAGCCTCTTTACACTACAGCCTCTCTTCCTCAGTTCTCCCAGGAACTGAACTACTTCCTCTTGACCCAGAATATATAAGGGAGCTGCTTTAGCTCTCCCTTCTGGTCTAGAGGTGCTAGTGCAGTGTCCAGTGTTGTGTGGGGAGTGAACCCTTGGTGTTGTTTCTGTGGCACATTAACCCCTGGGGTGCCACAAAGTCAATTTACAAATAGCTTTGATTAGGCAATCACGATACATACCGTTTTGTGTATACAGCTCTCATGCCTATGTGTTTATTAGGTACAGACCACAAATAATTCTCCCTACTCCCTATAGACAGCACCATAGGAGAAGTAGGGAACATGTGTATGATGACAGGATCTGACTTTAGAGTTTGCTTCTCTATCTTGGAGATGAATGAGGTCTGCATTTGAGCTGTATACACATTCGATAAGAGATTTTTTTTGGAATCGTCTTTAACAATGAGTTACGTCCTATTTGCCAACTCTCCAGGAACGTTAAGAAGGCCCCTCGGTAAACAGGAGAGCCCACGGATGCTAGCAAGAGCTGGCAAATATCCTGGGCGTCAAAGAAGTCCCATTCTATATGAGCAGAACTTCATGTAGGCTCTGGGATACTGAATGCAATCATACTTTTACTTGAATGATTCCATGTTTGATTGCAAAGAAAAGTGTCATTAAACTCCTGGAAAACAGGGAAGCTGATGATTGATACACTTGGTCAATAGAATGAGCCCAGCAATCAAAGGAGGTGGAAAACAAGGTATAGAAGTAGTGTAATTTGCAAAATGGGGCACGGTTATAAAAAAGAAGCTTTTGCACTATGCTTTCTGCACCACATATCACAATCTATATGTAAGGAGATGGACATATTGCCCACGTTCCCCCTTGAGGACACCAATGTTATTGGTATGATATGTAATGTATAATGGGATATGTGATATGCATTATTTGTGTTGAAGTATATTTTGCCTGACTGCAAAGCAGTTAATATTTGGGACTAGCCTAGAGTGGGAGGGGTTAAGGTACTGGGACAGAGATGGTTTCTTGCTAGGGAATCAGATAGGGCCCAGCTTTTAGTCGTGATGGACCTAAGGTCTGGCTATGATCTCCTAGAGGGAAAGGAGACCAAGGCCATGTTATCAAAATCCTAGAGACAGAAAGAGAGACTTCACAAATACAGAGTTGTCTGTTGGAGACAAGTCAGAGGATTGACTGAAGGGCAGAATAATTAACAGGTATCATGAGTGTGCCACATCCTGATGTTACCTCTGGAGGACCTGGGGTCAGGAGGTCTAAGTGTTCTTTGTAAAGCTCACTTAACTATTATCTTACTGATGTACTTTGCTTTCTATGCTGAAGGGGATAGGGATCCTTTTACTGCTGGCTAAGAAGTCTCTTAGTCTTTATCCCAGCTGCAAATTGTTATTACATCTCCCTTCCGCTATATTTACCCTCCCTTGGCTTCACTCCATGCTAAATTATAGAATTTTTATTCTGACCTATGGAGGAGCTTGTTGCTGTTAAACAGAGGTGTTGTTCCTTTAGCAGCAGTGAAGTTACTATTTGGAGAAGTTCTCAGAGCCCTCTAAAATCTGTTGCCTTGCCTCAGTCAACTGTGTGTTACCTTGCTCTCCTGCCATTTCACTCTCTTGGGGGACATCTACGTGATTTACATCTAGGAATTTAGCAAGGTACAAGCCCAGGAATTCCTACCTTCTGGGGTAATCTTGGGGACAGGGATTAGCCTAGGGTTCTCTAGCGTGAGGAACAGCTTAGGTGCACACTGTCCTTGCCTTTTAACTGTCACTGGCGTGACAACAGAAGACGGGTCTTGGGAAGGGATGGCCAGCAATACGGCCCCGAGTTTATAACTCCTAAAGCAATGGGCCAGGACGGAAAAGAAGCATGAGGATAAGTGAGTGCCCCGGGCGGGAGTTCCTTAACCATCAGGGAGCTAGAGACTAAGTTTGGCCATATTGGCAAATCTCCTTCAAAAGAGGACAATACGCGGAATTGAGGATGGAAATTATGACTTTCAGAGACTACACTATGGTGCTAAACTGAGTTGTGGTGAAGGAAGTAAGACAGAGGAAGACAGGAACGAGTGAGTGTGAAGAAGTAGAGCAACTGTGCACTGTGAAATGAAACGTAAAAGAAGTTGTGTACCCGCTACCTATTGTACATAGTTGTCATCAAATGGCTGTTAAGTAAAACAATGCTTGTTAAGAACTGGTGGTCTCTTTCAATGACTTGGTTAATAGCTGGTCCTCGCCAGCCAAGGTCATCAGCATCTTGTGGCCTGCAAAAGTATATCGCCTCCCCAACTTAAGACCACACACCCAGCCGGCACCCTGCTTTCATATAACGTGCAAGACCTGAGAGATGACTACCTTGCCCTCTAATACCACTCCGTGCCAAGTTTTATATACATATCACAAAAGCACAAAATGCAGCTGTAAAGGGACTTTAAGGCAAAGGGCAACCACCCTGGTAGACTGGTTGTGGCTGAGTGTTAAGATCCTTTGCAGGGCTTCCTCAGTGTTAGGCCGGCTTCACACCGCGGTGTGATCAGGTCCAGGGCTGTCCGGAGTGAACCTGACAGCCCCGGACCCGATTTTGCGGAAATGCAGCCCTATGGGGTCGGATGGAACCGGATGGCTGTTATATGCCATCCGGTTTCCATCTGTCCGGGAAGATCCGGGTGAATTCGGATTTTCCTTCCGGACACACAAACGTTGCAATATTTTTGTGTCCCGGGTGAAAATCTGCCCAAATCGTATCTTCCCGGATCCGGGGCGATCCGGAGCTCCCTAACATGGGAGTCTATGGCGCCGGATCGCCCCGATCTGACAAAAACTTCGGATCGGGAACCGGACGCCGGGTGCTGGAGTTTAGCAGCGAGCGAGGGGCTGTCTCATTCACTTCGCGGTGTGAAGCCGGCCTTAGCAAGCAAGGATTTGAGAGATTTGTCTATGGAGAAGGAATCAAAGCTGGTTGACAACCAATATGGCCTCCATGATTGCTCCCATGTGGGCTTTCATCCTTTTTTTTTCAGTTGTTTGACCAATAAATGTAATTTTGCAGCATTTATCCAGGCAGATCTTAATGGTGCACAACATGACTATATACAACAGGCCGCGGTTTGCTCAGACTCTTTTTTGTTGGCTTTCATGGTCTGACAAGTGTTTTCCATTTGTGTGATTTCATCGGCATGCTTTACACATCCATCACACTCGCTCATGTTATAAGCTGCTCATTCATGTGGGTTCTTCTTGTACTCTAGATTTTTGGCCTCGTATAAAAAGTCTTTTGAAATGAATGGAGTCAGAATTATTGACACATGAGGCACAGATTGCATTGACAGGTGTAAATATTTATCACAGTTTTATGCTGATTTCTCATTTGGCGTTTGCTCCTTCGAGCTTATACACAATAAGAAAAATTGTCCCAGCGATGGGCTGCGATCTGTGGAGGAAGCAAGTGTTCTGTTTGCTTGCAGCGCCCCCGCTGGGGTAATGAAGTATTGCATGGATCCCATTCAAATCTGAGACTCCATGTAATGCAGGGACACGATGGGTCCTCCAAAGTAAGAGGTCATTGTGGCGTCCCTGCTGTTTGGCTGCCAAAGATTGTATTTTGTTAACATTGATGGTAATACCATGTCTGGGGGGAATTGGAGAGCCCTTTGCTGGAAGCCTGAAGCATTCAACACAATCCAAACTTCAATCAGAAAGCTGAGAACTGAAAAGGCTCCAATGGGCAGATCCCAGTTTCTGGTTGCAGGGAGGAGTTAGAAAAGTAGGGTAGAGGTAGGCAAGAGGAAAGATTCAGTCAAAAGTGGGCCAGATGGCTACTCTGAAGAACCAGCTGTAGTACAGGGTTCCAGGCCCTAGGTTGCTGGGTTTTCAAGGCTCAGTAACAGAAACTGGAGACTGCTGGGTTTTAAGCCCAGTAGCTGCATCTAAATGGGACTTTCCGAGGCACAGTAATATAGAGGATCAGGGACCAGCACTTAAAAAGGTGATGTTAACCACAGGATTTACGTTGTCTACCTGTAGGTCATCCACTGAACCTAAGGGAGTACAGGAGAGCTTGCAAGCACCTTGAAACCTTAACTAGAAGAAGTCAGCGGGTATGCCACTATATCTCCCAACAGAGTGGTCTACAGTTCTCCCCAGACTGGCTGGACCACGAGACTGGTGGTGCATGTAATCTGGCCCTGTTGCAATAGCTACAGTAAAACGTAAAGAGCAAAGAGACTCCTTTTTTCTTGCCTACCTCTACCCTACTATTCTAACTCCTCCCTGCAACCAGAAACTGGGACCTGCCCATTGGGGCCTTTTTAATGTACGAAGTAACTCATCTTGTAGGATACTCACATATACCTCAGCATTGAGGCCACCATCGATCCTGGTCAAGTGTCCAACACCTTTTGGCTGTGAAAAATCCCGATATCCTCAGGCTTTCGGCACTGAACTTGACAGTTCCTTCAATTTCTTGGTGTAGTTGACACTTTTTTCCCTTGTTTCCTGCAGACCCATTTTCAGTCTTCAGAGCCATCATTGATGTTCGACTCATCACTCCAAATCACTCATTTCCAATCTTCCACTTTCCACTTTTTGTACTAATTTTGCAAATTTGAGCCGACGCTTCTTATGACGATATTGAGGTCAAGGCTTGTTCACCTCTTTTTGGGCCACTATTCGAGACTTGTGTAACATACTGTACGTCACTCAGTGCTTGCAAGGACGTGTGTGATCTCACTATTATGAAGCAGGTGAGCCGCCTCCACTGCCGGTTGTCACCAGAACTGATACACCTTGTGATGACCCGACTTGCTGACTCTGATATTTTGCCTGGACGTCACCTCTTGGCCTCTGAATGGATGGATAGAGTTCATTCTGTATTCTTCCAGCAGGCATGGCCTCACAGGATGCAGTTTGGTTATTTTATTGGACAAGAGAAGAGAAGAAAGGAGCAAAACCATAACAATGCAGAGACATGACAAGGATCTGTATAAATAATCATTTGCTAAATAGCTGTAGATCAAATTTCTGTGTGATAGCCAAGATGATTGTTTATAAAATGAAGGTTGTCTCACGCTCAAAGCTGTAGTGGGTGGTGAGATATGGAGCCTGAAAGGCAAAAGTTCATGTAATTGTTACTGTGCGTCAGAAACAGAACGGGGACATATATACCAGGATGGAGGCCATGTATACCAGGATCAGGACAAATATCAGGAGTAACACCATATGTACCAGGAGGAGGACCGTGTATACCAGAATAAGGACCATATAAATTACAGGAAGAGGATGATGTATACCAGGAAAGGGACCATATATATCAGGAGGATCATGGATACCAGGAGGAGGATCATTTATACTAGGAGGAGGATCATGTGTACCAGGATGAGGACATATATACAGGTTCAGGACCATATATACCAGGATGAGGACCATATATACAGGATGGGAACCACGTATACCAGGAGTAACACCATATATACCAGGAGTAGAACCATGTATACCAGAAAAAGGATTATACAGTTGTGGCCAAAAGTATTGACACCCCTGCAATTCTGTCAGATAATACTCAGTTTGTTCCTGAAAATGATTGCAATCACAAATTCTTTGGTATTATTATCTTCATTTAATTTGTCTTCAATGAAAAAACACAAAAAGAATTGTCCTAAAGCCAAATTGGATATAATTCCACACCAAGCATAAAAAAGAGGGTGGACAAAAGTATTGGCACTGTTAGAAAAATCATGTGATGCTTCTCTAATTTGTGTAATTAACAGCACCTGTAACTTACCTGTGGCACCTAACAGGTGTTGGCAATAACTAAATCACACTTGCAGCCAGTTGACATGGATTACAGTTGACTCAACCTCTGTCCTGTGTCCTTGTGTGTACCACATTGAGCATGGAGAAAAGAAAGGCCAAAGAACTGTCTGAGGACTTGAGAAACCAAATTGTGAGGAAGCATGAGCAATCTCAAGGCTACAAGTCCATCTCCAAAGACCTGAATGTTCCTGTGTCTACCAAACGCAGTGTGATCAAGAAATGTAAAGCCCATGGCACTGTGGCTAACCTCCCTAGATGTGGACGGAAAAGAAAAATTGACGATAGATTTCAACGCAAGATTGTGCAGATGGTGGATAAAGAACGTCGACTAACATCCAAACAAGTTCAAGCTGCCCTGCAGTCCGAGGGTACAACAGTGTCAACCCGTACTATCTGTCGGCATCTGAATGAAAAGGGACTGTATGGTAGGATACCCAGGAACACCCCACTTCTTCCCCCGAGACATAAAAAAGCCAGGCTGGAGTTTGCCAAAACTTACCTGAGAAAGCCTAAAACGTTTTGGAAGAATGTTCTCTGGTCAGATGAGACAAAAGTAGAGCTTTATGGGCAAAGGCATCAACATAGAGTTTACAGGAGAAAAAAAGAGGCATTGAAAGAAAAGAACACGGTCCCTACAGTCAGACATGGCGGAGGTTCCCTGATGTTTTGGGGTTGCTTTGCTGCCTCTGGCACTGGACTGCTTGACCGTGTGCATGGCATTATGAAGTCTGAAGACTACCAACACATTTTGCAGCATAATGTAGGGCCCAGTGTGAGAAAGCTGGGTCTCCCTCAGAGGTCATGGGTCTTCCAGCAGGACAATGACCCAAAACACACTTCAAAAAGCACTAGAAAATGGTTTGAGAGAAAGCACTGGAGACTTCTAAGGTGGCCAGCAATGAGTCCAGACCTGAATCCCATAGAACACCTGTGGAGAGATCTAAAAATGGCAGTTTGGAGAAGGCACCCTTCAAATATCAGGGACCTGGAGCAGTTTGCCAAAGAAGAATGGTCTAAAATTCCAGCAGAGCATTGTAAGAAACTCATTGATGGTTACCGGAAGCGGTTGATCGCAGTTATTTTGGCTAAAGGTTGTGCAACCAAGTATTAGGCTGAGGGTGCCAATACTTTTGTCCGGCCCATTTTTGGAGTTTTGTGTGAAATGATCAATGTTTTGCTTTTTACTTCATTCTCTTTTGTGTTTTTTCATTGAAGACAAATTAAATGAAGATAATAATACCACAGAATTTGTGATTGCAATCATTTTCAGGAAGAAACTGAGTATTATCTGACAAAATTGCAGGGGTGTCAATACTTTTGGCCACAACTGCATATACCAGGAGGAGGACAAAGTATATGAGGATAAGGACCATATATACAGGATTGAGACCATATATACCAGGGAGAGGATCATGTATACTAGGTGAGGATGTATACTAGGAGGATCATATATACTAGGAGGAGGATTATGTATACCAGGAAGAGGACTGACTCACCCCTCCAGGGCCTTAGGATGCTCGAAACCGGGCTTTCTTGAGGCTTCATCACGGGGATCACAGAGGTCGGCTATAGATGGCCGCCGCTACAAGACAGTCTTCCTAGGGGCCATTGTTTGGGAGGCTGCAATGTTCTTAAGCCCTCTACGGGTACGGATGACCCCTGGGGTGGCCAAAGATACCTGAGTGAGTTGGTAGTCGTGTTTCTGGTGCTTTAGACGTGTTAAGAAAGTTCACAGACACAATGGCCTGTAGTCTTTAAATCTTTACTCACAGTCTTTGTGCAGCAGCCGCTGAGCACTGGGTCCTCGGAGGCAGGGATCCAGCTACTCCCTGGTAGTAGGATGGTACGTTACCGGCATTCCTTCTCTGTCCTTTCCAGGTCATCTCACACTGCGCTTGCCTCGCCCGTCCTGCCTTATGGCTCGCCACACAGAGCTCTGAGTTAGTAACTGTGGGCTTTTCTTAGGGGTTCCCCTGCAGCATCAGCTGGCATCAGCACCCGGCATACCCGGACAAGTACCGGGGCTCTGAACAGCTGTGGGGTCCACTGGCCATCAAGGACAAGCAGCCCTGACAGCCAGGGGCCCATTAGGGAAAGGCCTCCCTGTCAATGAGGGGCACATCAGGCACACTGAGCAAGCAGCTGAGTGCTCCCTCAGTGCTGCCAGTGCACATGGCTAATTTGCATGCAATGCAGATTAGCCATGTGCTGGCTCCTGGAGCTGTGGATCTTCCTCCTTTGCCTGCAGCAGAGTGATGAGTCATCACCCTGTGACCACATCACACTGGTACAGCCAGCAGGAAGGAAGCACAGACTGGAGCCTGCTGCATAGATGGGGACAGCATCCGAGGAGGACACAGCCCTGGGGAACCATATTATAGATTATCTGGAGGCTCCTGCAGGGATATATGAAGGCTGTTCTGGAGTATATGGAGGTTGTGCTGGCTGTATATGAAGGCTGCGCTGGGGTATATGGAGGCTATGCTGGCTGTATATGAAGGCTGTGCTGGGGTATATAGAGGCTGTGCTGGCTGTATATGAAGGCTGTGCTTGGGTATATGGAGGCTGTGCTGGCTGTATATGAAGGCTTTGCTGGGGTATATGGAGGCTGCTGCTGGGGTATATGGAGGCTGTGATCGCTGTTTTTGGAGGCTGTGCTGGGGTATATGGAGACTGTGCCACAGCTTCCAAATAATATATACAGTCCGGCATAGCCTCCAAATAATATATATAGTCCAACACAGCTTCCAAATAATATATGTAGCCCAGCACAACCTTCAAATAATACATACAGTCCAGCAAAGCCTCCAAATAATATATACAGCTTGCAACCTCTATGTTATATATATGTTATATATACAGCCCGGCAGTCTCCATATTATATATACAGCTCTGAACAGCCTCTGTGTTATATATACAGCCCACACAGGAGCCTCTATATTATACACAGCCCGCAGCTTCTATATTATATTCATGAATCATGGTCTGTGTTAAAGAGGCCCACAAAAACTTGGAGCCTGTCCTGTCCTGCAGTGTCTCCCCTTAGCTCTATGGTTGCCCCCTTTTCAGCAGATGTGCAGGGTTGTCAACTGTGTTACCATGAAAGTGCCACAGCCTCCGGGTTGCTAGCTGAGCCTGGGCTTCTCCACTAGTGTTTTGGGTTCCCGGTGCCCCTTGCGACCTAGTCCCTCCACTTGCCTGCGCTTGACAATGGATACGAGATCCACCGGTGGATTGCTCACTTCCTGTGCCTCTGGGACCCCTTCTTCTTCCTGGAGCCACTTGGGTGATGTTCTGCTCTAGTATTCGGCCTTAGGACAAGCTCCCACTTGCTCCAGTCCTCTGGATACTTTTCAGGCGTACGTTCTCTAGCTTCCCTCCAACTCGACCTTGATGTTCAATGGCCTCTCCCAGCGTTCTACCACCTCCTCTCCTCAGCTGTATAACTGTCATCCCTCCTGCTTTCTATTCCCTCGGAAATAGAACGGGAGGTACGGATACATCAACGTTGCAAAATATAAAAGTAGAAAAAGACATAAATAACTATGTACAGTCCCGCCAAGTCCAGTGCGGAACCTATCCAGGTAGGCATCACACTGTCCTAGGTGTTATACAGGGGAGTGTCCAGCACTTGGTGTCTCCCTTTGTCTTCGGGGGACCCACCAAAAGTAAACCCCCAGCACATGCCCTGGGCGTAACGACAGGGTTAAATAGACCAATTCTTCGGCCATGCCACTGGGTTTTGGTTTGTTGCGGTCTTACTGACATGTGAGCTCTAAAACCAACAGGGAGCACACCGGGATGCTAACTATTTACATTCAAAGTTCGGGCTACTGTTCAGCCCCAGGCTGTGGGGTACTTGGGTATCAGGCTCCAAGGGGTTAACTGTGTCACAGGGGAGTGGTGGCCGCGCCTGATCCTGTGTCCTGGGGGACTTCTTTGAAAAAGGGTGTATTTACAGGGGATGCTATATACAAGTTGTCGTGATGCCACCTGTAGTTTCCGGTGAGGAGTCACCAGCGCCGCCACAGTCCGCCGGAGGTAGATGGTAATGCAGTTAGTTGGCAAAGTCCCCTACAGGTAGAGCTGGACCTCCAGGGCAACGTAGTGTAAGGGGCAGCGTGGAGTGGAGCTGTAGATGGTATGGAGAGTGTTGGAGCAGTCTATGAGGAGCACCGGGAATGGAGAGGAATGACACACGCACACTGCAAAGTCTCTTTTACCTTTTACTGATGGTACGGCAGGTAAAGATGTCCAGGGCACTGACAGGTGACCAGGTTGCACAGTGGGTCCCCACAGCAAGTGGGTATAAGGCCTCCTCTGTTCCTTTGTAGTGATTGAAGCCCAGCCTGCCTGCAGCCTGACTGGCCTTTTCTCTCTTCCTATCTCTGTTGTCTGTCTCTTCTGTGCGGTCTCCGGGTTACCCTCTCTGATCACTGCGGTGGAACACTGCTGTGTCTGGCTCCCTATCTTGAAGCCTCCACGGTGTGACGGGTTTTCTGTAGTCTTGAAGTATCCTACAGGTGCGGATCCCCGATGTCCGGTACATCTCAGGGCGAACTTTTACTAGTTCCTCACTCCCTTGGCTCTGCTCCTTGCCTTCTGTCCCCACTTAGGCTTGTGGGACGTAGAAGGGCCACTCCGGCTCACTGGTTCGGGCCTAACCGCGGCGCCGACCACCAGGACGTCTTCACAGCTCTACTAGCGTGTGCACACTCTGACTAACTCCGCCCCCAGCAGCAGTATTTATTGGGGATCTTGCCTAAGTTCAGCAAGTGGAGCTCCCCTATTGTGTCGGGGTGGATGGTGTTGCATGTAGTAGGTACCTGCTGTCGAAACCCAACTGTACATTAGAGAAGTCTGTGGCTACCTGCGTGAACAGGGAACCACACTACACATAGTCCATAGCCACTCAGTCTTTAGTTCACATAATTGGCATGCATACATTCTATTCTACACTAAACAAAATACACATTCACATATACAGATTCACATACCCTAACCGGGTCAGCCACAATAAACTATTTACATGGCTGCATACTAAACTACCACATATTAGATTGTGGCTTCTTCCGCAGTTAGAGTGGCACGTTCTTGTCAGCACAACACAGCGCAGCCAGGTTTTCTACAGCTGTTGCTGACGATGATACGGGCTCAGTCTGCGTAGCCACCTCCCTGATGCTGACTACTACTACTGTGGTTTCTCCCAGCATAGTCTGTGTAGTTGCATCCACGGTTCTGGGACTGAGCTCATCAACTGGTTCGGACGGCTGGTGTAACCTCTGAGGCCGCACAGGCACGGCTGCTGGCTCAAAGACCTGTATAAGCGGGTGGCTCGTCCCTTACTAAATTGACATCCAGGACATACCACCTCCGCCCTCCCAGGTGCTGGGTAAAGGTGACCTTGTCGCCAGGCTGCAGATCGCGACCAGGGTGACCTTCCGGCAAGTGAGATTCCATGTCCCGCCGGGTCACAAAGAGTTCTCTGCCTCTTCTCCCCTCCTTAACGAACCCCCAGCCTCTGTCCTGGTGGAACCGTACTATGATACCCTTATGAATCGGGCTCCCAACTAAGAGTCTCTACCGTGGGCCTTCCCTCTTTGGTTTCTCCCGGGAAGCCCATTAGTGAGTCCCACTGATCAACCCATCTGATGACCTCCGGCTCCACATACACTTCCTCCATGGCTGACTCGGGCTTCAACGGGGCCACCCATCTGGGCTGGACTACAGAATGCTCCCACTGTAAGTTCTTTCTATCCCGGCCTGGTGCTAGGGGGAATGGAGCATCTAGGGGCCATACCAGGGTGTCATCAGCCTCTGGGAAAACATCAGTACCTTTGCTCTGTTCGGCACGGACATCTGCTACCTCCTCCAGGGCTGGCAACAGTGGTTGCAGGGGCATCCACCTTCGGGTCATTCTGTTTAGCAGATTGTCCTTCCACACCTCCACCGCCTCCACCTGGGCCAATCTCAGTTGTTGACCCAGGTTCTCCACCTCGCTCTGCAGGAATTCCTGGTCCAGGAGTGACAGCTTTCCCATGTCCTCCTCCATCTCCTCCATCTCATCATCCTCCACCAGGACGTCTGATTACTTTACTGCTATCTTGCTCCGGTGATCACAACTCCCTTAATCTCCTGCTCCTTTCTCTGGGCGGTTCTTGTTCTGGGTGTTGTCAGCCACACCTCTGGGTGGGTCTTTTTGGCTGACTGACACATTCTGCTGCACAAAAGTTCCTATGGTGGGCGGGCACGGCTTTTCGTGCTTCTCTGTCACCCGATCCATGAAGAGAGGCTGTACCACTCTCTCCTTGTTAGTCATGGCACTTGTTCTTTTCACCGGGCACAGTTCAAAGTTCTTTAACACCATTAAAGGAGCACAAAGCCCATTGCAAAGGGCAAGTAGATCCTGTTTGTGACGCCAAGTTGACACACCCCTCCAGGGCCTTAGGATAATCGGAACCAGGCTTTCTTGAGGCTTCTTCACAGGGATCACAGGGACCCAGCTCTGTCAACCTGGTGGTGTCATTAAAAGTTTGGTGTGGGTGGCTCACTCTCCTAGGGATAGGTATCTGGCATGGAGGAGTCATTCTGGACAGGGATGACTGGACCCGGGGATACTTGTTAATTTATACATGACGCCACCTGCAGGTTGTGGCTATAGTTGACCGCCGCTGCACGACAGTCTTACTATTGTTGGTAGGCAGCAATGTTCTTAAGCCCTCTACAAGTAGGGCTGACCCCTAGGGCGACCAAAGATACCTGAGTGAGTTGGTAGTTGTTTCTGGTGCTTTAGACGAGTTAAGAAAGTTCACAGACACAGTGGGCTGCAGTCTTTAGTTCTTTTACTCACATTCTTTGTGTAGCAGCCCCAGGGGTGAATCAACCCTCCCTGCCTCCTGAGACAAAAGGGGGGATTGGGGGGTGCTGTCGGCGGCAGACAACTGAGGAGTGGGAAGGGGGGGATTGGACTTCTGTTGCTATAGGGCGGCTAGGACAGGAAGCAGGTCGCCGCCCCTTCAACTCTGCTGCTCCCCCTGTCTCCTTGCCTTGCCGCCTGAGCCAAAGGCTCATACTGTCCAATGGACAGTATGAGCAGCCTGCTGAGTACCGGGTTCTCGGAGCCAGGGATCCAGCTACTCCCTTGTAGTAGGATGGTACATAAACGGCACCCCTTCTCTCTCCTTCCCAGGTCGTCTCACACAGGGCTTGTCTCACCCGTCTTGCCTTGCGCCTCGCAACACAGAGCTCTGAGCCAGTGACCGTGGGCTTTTATTAGGGGTTCCCCTGCCTCCCCTTAGCCCTATGGTTGCCACCTTTCCAGCAGATGTGCGCGGTTGTCGAGGGTGTCACCATGAAAGTGCCACAACCTCCGGGTTGCTAGCTGAGCCTTGTCTTCTCCACTAATCTTTTGAGTTCCCGGTGACCCTTGCAGCCTAGATCCTCCACTTGCCTGCGCTTGACAATGGATACAAGACCCATGGGTGGATTGGTCACTTCCTGTGCCTCTGGGACCCCCTCTTCCTCCTGGAGCCACTTGGGTGATGTTCTGCTCTAGGGTTCGGTCTTAGGATGAGCTCCCACCTCTGTAGCGACTGGATTCGCAGGGGCGCCACAGGACCATATATACAGGATGGGGTCCATATATACAAGAAGGAGGACCATGTACAGTATTCCAGGATGGGAGACATATATGTGGCGCCCCTGCTGTCTGGTCGCCACAGAGGGGTACTGCACCCACTCCATAGATGTGGTATCCCCATCTGCGGTAACCAGGGTTGGTAAGTCCAGTCACCCACAAACACCCAAAACACCAGGTCCCAGGGATAGCGAGTGAACACAGGTAGTGGGATGGCTCAGGCAACCCGTGGGACGGCGGTGTGAGAAAGGTGACAGGTGGGAAAGTGAGCAGGAAGTGGTCAGGGAAAGGAAAGGAACAAAGGAAAAACACAGGAAATAGAGGTCAATCAGTCATCAGAGGAGGTCGGCTGAGGAGAGAACAGAGATAAAGGACCCGGAGGACTTGAGCAAAGAGGAGGCTCGTCCGGGTGCCGAGGCCAGAGACCACGAGGAGACAGAGGGAGCCCTAGGGGCACGGGCAGTGAGCGATCCACCCGTGCACCCGAATCTGAAGTGAAGCAGAGGGGCAGGGTGAGAACCAGGGACTCGACCCTAAAGGTGACGAGGAGACTCCAAGCTCCAATCACAGAACCAGTGGCCATGAGATCTTGAGGAGCTGTGGCCAACTCCCAACACAACCGCCGAGAAGGCAGCCGTACTAGGGCCAGGGGACATAGCAAGTCGCACCACGAAGGCCCGTGGTTGCTGGATTGGAGCTCTGTGCGCAAAGGCACATGCAGGAAGAAGGAAAACAGGCAACGCTGAGGAAGAGAGGCCCGTGAGGTGTACTAGACAAGCCATCCTGGTTGTTAAGGACTACCTGAACCGCCACTGTACTTGAGCTGTAAACTGTGTTGTGTGCAAAGAAGAGCTCAGTAAACTGGGTTTGGAACTCAGCATTGTGTGAGATTGTTTACTTCCCACCTGAGGAGCGGTAGACTGCAACGCTGCGCGGGCAGCAGGAGTCTGCTTGTAAGATACCCTGATCTCGCCCTAGAGCCAGATCAGCCCTGCTGGCCTTCCAAGAACTCTAACAATCCCTTACTCCAGATGCCCTGGGGATCTCATTCCACCCGTGGGGAGTGACACCATCACCGCTGCCATTCTACCATCCCCAGAGGTCCCGCCTGCAGCAGCAGCTACTACCAGCCGCATACCATGGGTGGCGTCACAACAACCACCCCCTCAAATCCCCTTACTTCAAAAAACTGTTTACTTTCTTTTAACTTCTCTTTTTATTGACCGCCCATCCTGGGTGGCCACAGACTGGGTCACACCACCGTGACAGCCCCCAAGATGCTCGAGGACTTCGAGAGAGGCCCGGCTCCGAGTACCCCACGGCCCCCACTGGGGCGAGTTATATATACCAGGAGTAGGATCATGTATACCAGGATGGGGGACATATATGCCAGGATGGGAGACATATATACCAGGAGGAGGACTATATATACCAGGATGGGGGACATATATACCAGGATGGAAGACATATGCCAGGATGTGCGACATATATGCCATGATAGGAGACATATATACCAGGATGAGGACCATGTATACCAAGATGGGAGACATATGTGCCAGGATGGGAGACACATATATCAGGAGTAGTACCATATATACTAGGATGGGAGACATATATGCCAGGATGGGAGACATATATATAACAGGAGGAGGACCATGTATACCAGGATGGGAGACATATATGCCAGGATGGGAGACATATATGCCAGGATAGGAGACATATATACAAGGAGGAGGACCATGTATACCAGAATGGGAGACATATATGCCAGGATAAGAGACATATATGCCAGGATGGGAGACATATATGCCAGGAGGAGGACCATATATACTAGGATGGGAGACATATATGCCAGGAGGGGAGACATATATGCCAGGAGGAGGACCATATATACTAGGATGGGAGACATATATGCCAAGATGGGAGACATATATGCTAGGATGAAACCAAAGGATGGTCTTCCGATGATCCACGCTGCTGTAAGGAAGCCAGGACTACACAGGTCTGATGCAATTACCGTATGTGTTCCGACGCATTTTCAGGGCACACTCTGCTCCTTGTTCATGGATACAAACATCTGAAGAAGGAGCAGAGTGTGCTCCGAAACGCGTCAGAATTCAAACTCATCATTGTGTGGCACCCTGTAACAGGTCACCACAGACTTTCTTGGGACACAGAAGGATTTCTCACAGCGAGTAACCCCACTTGCACACAACACCTTCCACTCCAGGCCTGTAGGGGGAACCCAACTGGTTGCCTTAAGCCAGTTCCCCCTATAAATACAGGTTCTGGAGGGAAAACAGTAGAGTGTGCAGTCACTACAGAACTGTGAAGAGCTGAGTGAGCTGAGCCGGTACTGGAGCCGTGCTAGGCCCATACCAGTAAGCACCTGAGACAGTGGTAGACCCGCAGAGTAGAGGTCGAAGGCAGAGGAGAGAAATGTGCTACAAGAAGGGGGCAGAGGAGTCATACCGACTCACCCCACCAGAGTTCCGGTTACTGGGTCCGAGCTGCAGGGACAGAGAGGATAGGCCCCACAGAGAATCCAGCACCACAAGGAGGTTTAGCTTCCCGGACACCCGCAGCACCAACAGTTGAGAGCCAGGGACTGTGAGTCCGGATGTGGGATCCCAAGAGAGAGCCCTCAGTGCAGCAACTCGGGTGTGGAGAGAGAAAGATAGAAGCAACGGTCCGGTCAGGTTCCATGCCTGCCAGACTCCAAATAGGAACGTTAAATAAGGAGACCTACAACCCTACTCGTTTTGGAGGACCCAAAGTGTTTCCCTCAATTCCGGATGAGTGTACCAGTACAGAACACCAGTAAAGGTACCAAAAGACTTTTATGTGTGCGTGTCCCTCCTTCCATCTGCACCACATGGACTGTGCTCCCCTACTCCAACCTTGTACAGACACGACTGTGATGTCCTATTACTCCATTACAACCTACAGCCCCGGGGACCCCGCTCCTCCTGTAGGGAGTGATACCATCTGGCTGCTGCCCATCACCCCGGAGGCCCAAGCAGCGCCGGTGCCATCACCGGAACCTACAGGTGGCGTCACAACTTGACATTTTTATTACTTTCTTTTCCCCCATTTTTCATCTGCAATCCCCCGGGCCCACGGCCTCAGGCACCGCTACCCGTGACTTCCCCTAACCAGACCGCACCTGAGAAATCCGAGTACCCCAAGGGCCTGGGCTGGACAATTGCATCACACCTGTGTGGTCCTGGTTTCCTTACAGCAACGCGGGTCATCGGAACGCCGTCCTTTGGTTTCATTTATATGCCACATTGCACGTGGAAGTGTGGATCCAGAGGCAGCTGTACAAACGCACAAACTGGTTGTAGTTCACACAACCAGATCAGGTGAGCACTTTCAACAGGTTTGCACCCTCCTTTTTTTTTATAAAGATAAGACCCTATGCGCCTTTTTGTCTCTTACATCTTTAGAAATACATGCCAGGATGGGAGACATATATGCCAGGAGGAGGACCATGTATACCAGGATGGGAGACATATATGCCAGGAGGAGGACCATATATACCAGGATGGGAGACATATGCCAGGATGGGAGACATTACTACTCATCGGGGATTATCAGACTCTGATTACGCTACTGGATATAACAATGCCAAACATTGATTAAGTGGCATGAACATTCTAATACGTATACACATTAGTACCATTATACCGTAAAGTGCTCATATTGCGCCATCATACAGTGACCATATACCACTATCAGTGCATCTCTCTGCAGTAAGGTGTGTCTGACCCTTGACGCCGTGTAACAATACATTGTAAATGATAATTGCTGTCTTGTACCTCTGCTTGCTGCGGTGATGCAATCTACGTTTTATAAGACTTGGTCACACATGAATGATTATCAAAATATATTAGGGCTCTCCCATATCTATTATTAATCATGTTTCATCGGTTTTGGAGAGTTTCTATACCAAATATACAATTGCACCACTAAACTGCTTTTCTTATAAATGCTTTTATTAGTACATCAAGAGTAAAATTGCAGATATAAAGTGCTCAGTTTCATATAAAAAATCTTGGAATTACATGGATAAGGATGAGAGGACATGGAGGGGTTAAAGTCCTGCTCCAAACACAGTAAGGCAAGACATGGTAGCTTTTTCAAACACAGAATCTGTGATACAGAGATATGCAAAACCAGGTTTTAGGGCTTTCACCCATAGTATATAGAAGTTCCAGTCTATAGTCCCTTCTCAATATACCATTTACTAATCCCTGGCTCAATCATGTCAGCATTAACTAGCAAAATATCACATATTTCATAGTATCATGCTTACCCATGCCTGCTACTTGTGTGCCCGGATGACCTCTAGGGGACGCCCCAACGCGTTTCCCTGATTGCTTCCTCAGGGGGCATGTCTTTGGCTATGTCGCCCCCATCCTATATACCCCCACCACTACCGCCCACCACCTGTTTACTATTACGCCGCTCCTTGCCGCACATGTGAAGCCGCGTCATCCCGAGCGGCGGTTTCCGGCATTCATCCACCGGAAGTGCGTCTGATGACGCTACTTCCTGTGTATCAGAAGCCTTTCACCACCGCCCGGTGATGCGCGACTGCGCATGCGCGGTCCGCAGACGCCATTTTAGAAAAGGGCAAATTTGCCCACTTTCTTACAGCTTTAAAAGACCTGCATCTTTTTACCCGCAAACTAATCCTCAAAAAACTACATACAAAAAGAGAAAAAGCAGATGACAGTGTTCAAGGAATGGAGCAGGACACTATTGGGATCTTGGAGGACTTGGAGGAAGAAAAGGAAGATAATGTGGTAGGTAATCCCCATAAGTTCCCAAGGTCACTATATCCACGATCAACCACGTTCCCCCCACTGTCCGCATGCCCAGAAATAGAGACCTTCCATAGGTTGGTAGCACAAGATTTTAAAAAATTGGCTGGCCATCGAGAAGGGACAGACAATTTAACACACCACCAAAGATCAGCCATGAAGGAGCTGAGGGCGATGTCAGATGTGGTTATAAAACCAGCGGATAAGGGGGGGAACGTGGTTATCTGGCCTGTGCAAATGTATGAACGTGAGGCCTTCAGACAATTGAAAAATAAAGATAACTATTCAGTCGTATCTTATAATCCTTTAAAAAGCTTTATGTCACAACTGTTTGAGATTGTGGACAAAGCCTTTCAGGATGGGATAATCCCAAAAAAGATATGGGAAGGACTCCTGACTAAGGAGCCGATAGTTCCCACCTTCTATCTCCTACCGAAAATCCACAAGGATCCCCTCAACCCCCCGGGACGTCCGATTGTGTCTGGGATAGGGGGGCTGTGCGACCCAGTGTGCAGGTTTATCGAATTTTACCTGCATCCACTTGTGGAAACACTGCCCTCCTATGTCCGTGACACATCGGACGTCCTGAGGCAAGTTGATGGGATCTTTGTGGATTCGGAGACGCGTCTAGTCACGGCAGACGTTGAGTCCTTGTACTCATCAATATGTCATCAAGATGGGCTTAGAGCCGTAGCTTTCTACCTGGAGAACAGCAGTCTGGAGGAATCCCTCAGTGCTCTGATTTTGAATCTCCTGGATTATATCCTAACCCATAACTTTTTCCTTTTTAAGGACCGGTTCTTCCTTCAGCAGCGGGGGACGGCAATGGGGGCGGCGTGCGCGCCCTCCTACGCAAATCTCTTTCTTGGCTTTTGGGAGAGGGAGATTTTCGGGGGGGGCGCCTGCGCCGCCACCCAGGTGCTGTCATGGATGAGGTACATCGATGATGTATTGATGTTGTGGAAAGGAACAGTTTCTCAATTGGAAACCTTTTTGGTTCATTTGAACACTAATGAGTATAATATCAAGCTGACCTACACACATCATGCATCATCGGTGGACTTTTTAGATATAAAACTCCATATTCATTCCGACGGGTCTATACAAACCGATATGTATCGGAAAGAAACATCGGTAAACGCAGTATTGCATGCCTCTTCAGCCCATACACCGGCAACGATCTCTGCAATTCCAATCGGTCAGTACCTAAGAGCGAGAAGAGTGTGCTCAACAGAAAACTTTTTTGAGGGACAGGCCGAGGATTTGAGAGAGCGTTTCCTAGCAAGAGGCTATAGTAAACGGTGCATTAAGCGGGGTTACAACAGGGCTCGAAGGAAGAATAGGAATACCCTGCTGCTGGGGAATGACCGGTCTGAGGGGAAAGGTTCAAATCAGGGACCTCAAGTGGTCCGTTTTATAACAACATATAATGACAAATGGGATGGGATTAGGGGTATTCTAAAGAGACACTGGGGAATTCTGGGACTGGTACCGGGTCTAAGCGATGTAGTTACTGAACGACCAATGTTGACTGCAAGGAGGAGCAGTAGCCTCAAAGATATGTTGGTGCATAGCCATTATGTAAGGGAATCTAAACCTATAGTGAGTGGGAGTAGAAGGACTGTGGGATTTTATCCGTGTGGCTCATGCCTGGCATGTCGGAATATGGAAAGAACTAAAACATTTACAGCGGCCAATAATGGACGCATATATGATATCCGACATTACCTAACATGCACAACCAAAAACGTGATATATCACGCCACATGCTCATGTGGCCTGATATACATTGGCCTTACATCACGGGAATTCCGTGTCAGAGTAAGGGAGCATATTAGGGACATAGAGGCAGCCAAAAAAATGGAACATGGTGATCCCAATCTAAAAACTCTACCCCGCCACTTTAAATCCATACATGATTGCGACACAACCAACCTAAAATTCAAAGCGATTGACGTGTGTCATTTAGGAGCAAGGGGTGGGGACTACAAGAAAGCCCTTGAGAGGAGGGAATGTCAATGGATAGTTCGCCTTGGGACGCAGTCCCCGGGTGGACTGAATGAAAAACTAAGCTTTTCCTCATATCTCTAAACATAAAGGCGCATTATTACGCCTTTAGAATCATTGGTGGACCAAATATCCCTCTCCATGGTAAATGGGGGGTGATTTACGTCTGATCAATGAAAAATATGGATCTTGGTCTTTTGGTTGATTCTGCATATAATGTTTCGGCTGTCTGCCATGCTGTGGAACCCCAGTTCCCTGAGGGTTCCTCTTAGGATAATTAATGATATGGTTTTAACTGTTTTGTATTTGTCTTTTTTCTATGTTTTTAGCTGTTCTGTATTCCCCCACACAATGGCCTACCAAAATAAATCTCTCTGGACACTATAAACAAAGTGGAATCGCTTTCTACAATGGGACCATCCGGGCTTTCTATATATGGGGCGGAGGAAAAGAAGAAATGCTATACCATCAGGAAATATGGAACTTCGTTCCCTTATATTGTTGTATATGCCCATGTATTAGAGTATGCCTGGTAAAATGTCCCGTATATGCAGTATAAAGCGATGCTTTTCTCTTAATAAAAGGGTATGGTTAATAGAGACCAGTAGTGAAAAGAAAGTGGGCAAATTTGCCCTTTTCTAAAATGGCGTCTGCGGACCGCGCATGCGCAGTCGCGCATCACCGGGCGGTGGTGAAAGGCTTCTGATACACAGGAAGTAGCGTCATCAGACGCACTTCCGGTGGATGAATGCCGGAAACCGCCGCTCGGGATGACGCGGCTTCACATGTGCGGCAAGGAGCGGCGTAATAGTAAACAGGTGGTGGGCGGTAGTGGTGGGGGGTATATAGGATGGGGGCGACATAGCCAAAGACATGCCCCCTGAGGAAGCAATCAGGGAAACGCGTTGGGGCGTCCCCTAGAGGTCATCCGGGCACACAAGTAGCAGGCATGGGTAAGCATGATACTATGAAATATGTGATATTTTGCTAGTTAATGCTGACATGATTGAGCCAGGGATTAGTAAATGGTATATTGAGAAGGGACTATAGACTGGAACTTCTATATACTATGGGTGAAAGCCCTAAAACCTGGTTTTGCATATCTCTGTATCACAGATTCTGTGTTTGAAAAAGCTACCATGTCTTGCCTTACTGTGTTTGGAGCAGGACTTTAACCCCTCCATGTCCTCTCATCCTTATCCATGTAATTCCAAGATTTTTTATATGAAACTGAGCACTTTATATCTGCAATTTTACTCTTGATGTACTAATAAAAGCATTTATAAGAAAAGCAGTTTAGTGGTGCAATTGTATATTTGGTATAGAAACTCTCCAAAACCGATGAAACATGATTAATAGGTGATGCAATCTACGTATGTTCTGTGCTTTGCAATCTGGGTGATCGGCTCTTACATCACCGCAGCCGCAGGGCAGAGTGCGCTGGATTCCAGTAAATGTTTACTCCACGGCCGCTCCTTGTTCCATGTAAATTTCCGACAGCTCCAGGCTGGAATATGACCCAAGCAGCTTCACTGGACGGATAGGTGAAGACGATTGGTAAACCGGCTCACATGCTGTTATCCAATGGCTGGGAATATAATATCGAGCAATTTATGATAAGAAGAAACAACTCCCTTATCATATTGATTCCAGCCTGCAAAACCACACAGGAAAAAATAATACCGTATATAAAAAAATGGCATCATATAGTACATACATATTACAGTCATGTAGGGAATGCATTCAGTAAACAAACAATATGGTTATATACTGACTGAATAATGCCTACCTACAGGGGCATAACTACAATAGAAGCAGGGGTTCAAATTGCAGCCGGGCCCTGGAGCCCAGGGGGTCCCTAAACTCCCTTTGGCCTATAGAAACAGGCTAATGCTATTAAAGGTTTGACATAATTGGGGGCCCTATTGAAGCTTTTGCATTGGGGCCTATGAGCTTCAAGTTACTGCTTATATACTGTATAATAACTGCATAGTACAGCCTTATAGTCAGGGCTGCCACTAGCAATGTCAGGGTCACTCACTGGCAAAATTTTGGGGCCCCCCTGAGACTCTGCCCAGCCTCCACCCCTGCTCTGCCTCCACCCAAACATATATACACATACTATATATACAGTAGGTACACTGGGATATCTCTGTACTTGGCCGCTTTCATGTTTTCTTCAATTGCAACCAGTTGTCCTGTCCCTGCAGCTGATAAACACCCCCATAGCATGATGCTGCCACCACCATGTCTCACTGTTGGGATTGTATTGGGCAGGTGATCAGCAGGGCCTGGTTTTCTCCACACACACCGCTTAGAATTATCACCAAAAAGTTCTATCTTCGTCTCATCAGACCAGAGAATCTTATTTCTCATAGTCTAGGGGTCCTTCATGTGTTTATTTTTAAACTCTATGAGGGCTTTCATATGTCTTGCACAGAGGAGAGACTTCCGTCGTTCCAGTCTGCCCGACTGGTGGAGGCTGCAGTGATAGGTGACTTTGTGGAACTTTCTCCCATCTCCCTACTGTATCTCTGGAGCTCAGCCACAGTGATCTTGGGGTTCTTCTTCACCTCTCTCACCAAGGCTCTTCTCCCATGATTGCTCAGTTTGGCTGTAGGGCCAGGTCTAGGAAGAATTCTGGTGGTCCCAAACTTCTTCCATTTAATGATAATGGAGGCCACTGTGCTCTTAGGAACCTTGAGTACTGCAGAAATTCTTTTGTAACCTTGGCCAGATCTGTGCCTTGCCACAATTCTGTCTCTGAGCTCCTTGGGCAGTTCCTTTGACCTCATGATTCTGATTTGGTCTGACATGCACTGTGAGCTGTGAGGTCTTATATAGACAGGTGTGTGCCTTTCCAAATCAAGTCCTATCAGTTTAATTAAACACAGCTGGACTCCAATGAAGGAGTAGAACCATTCCAAGGAGGAACACAAGGAAATTGACAGCATGTGACTTACATATGAGTGTCTGAGCAAAGGGGCTGAATACTTATGACCATGTGAGATTTCAGTTTTTTCTTTTTTACTAAATTTGTACAAATATCTACATTTCAGTTTTTTTTCAGTGAAGATGGGGTGCAGAGTGAATATTAATGGGAAAAAAATGAACTTTATTGAATTTACCAAATGGTTGCAAAGAAAATGAAGAGAGAGTGAAAAATGTAAAGGGGTCTGAATAACTTTGTGTAACCACTGTATATATATGTAGGTATATATACCTATATAGAAAAAGACTAATGCTATTAAAGGCTTGAAATAATTGGGGGCCCCATTAAAGCTTTTGCATTGGGGCCCTTGAGCTTCAAGTTACTCCACTGCTTAAATATTGTATAGTAAGTGCATAGTACAGCCTTATAGTCTGGGCTGCCACTAGCAATTTCAGGTTTCATTGCAGCCATTTGGTAAATTCAGTAAAGTTCATTTTTCCCTCATTAATGTACACTCTGCACCCCATCTTCACTGAAAAAACAGAAATGTAGATTTTCTTTCAAATTTATTAACAAAGAAAAATTGAAATATCACATGATCATAAGTATTCAGCCCCTTTATGTGTGGACTACACTCACTAGAGCATCTCAATGATTTACAATATCATCAAAAATCAATATCATATTGCCATGTTTCAGGGAGTTTCAGGGAGCCCTTAAATGCGTTGACTAATAAATCAGTATTATATTCACCCTTTGATGTCTGGTGGAATACAGCAGCGCGGTGTTTATCGCTTCATCCTCTACTCTATACGCACCACACTGGGAACTGCAGCAGCCGTGATCTGCTTTTATAGTGGTTGTGACTCTCACAACCACACAAGGTGAAGCCTCTGATCCCTATTTGGGTCAGATTGTATCTCTTAGACCAGGGGTCCCCAACCACCGGGCCGCGGACCGGGACCGGGCCGTCAGGGTCCTTGCGCCGGTCCGTGGCGAGCTGCCGGCTTCCCCGCCCCCTGTGTGTCCCCGCCCACCGCGCCCCTCACCTCCTGATGTCGCTCTGAGCCTCAGCCGAGGCCTCTGCCTCAGCTGCGTACATATGGCATTAGGAGAGCTGTCGGCCAATCAGCAGCGGCCATGCCCTGCCGCACTGTTATTGGCCGACGGCTTCTCTCATACATTAGCAGCTGAGAGGCAGAGATGTGGCTGAAGTTTTTTCATATATCGCGCTATTTCCAAGCGCGTCAGTGATGTGTGTGTCACATGATGCGCTTGGAAATAGCGCGATATATGAAAAAACTTCAGCCACGTCTCTGCCTCAGCTGCTGTATGAGAGAAGCCATCAGGAGCGGTGAGCAACAGCAGAGCATCTGTGTGTGTGTGTGTTTGGGGGCAATGCCTGTGTGTGGGGGGTGGATTGTACTGGTGGCAGCATGTCTGTGTGTGGGGCATTCAGGGGCAATGTGTGTGGGTGTGAGGGGTATATACAAGGGGCAATGTGTGTGGGTGTGAGGGGTATATACAAGGGGCAATGTGTGTGGGTGTGAGGGGTATATACAAGGGGCAATGTGTGTGTGTGTGAGGGGTATATACAAGGGGCAATGTGTGTGTGTGTGAGGGGTATATACAAGGGGCAATGTGTGTGTGTGTGAGGGGTATATACAAGGGGCAATGTGTGTGTGTGTGAGGGGTATATACAAGGGGCAATGTGTGTGTGTGTGTGAGGGGTATATACAAGGGGCAATGTGTGTGTGTGTGAGGGGTATATACAAGGGGCAATGTGTGTGTGCGGGGGTTATACGGGGGCAGTGTGTGTGTGTGCGTGCGCGGGGGTTGTACGGGGCAGTGTGTGTGTGTGCGCGGGGGATATACGCGGGCAGTGTGTGTGTGTGTGGGGTTATACAAGGGGCAATGTCTGTGTGCGGGGGTTATACGGGGCAGTGTGTGTGTGTGCGGGGGTTATATGGGGCAATGTGCGTGTGCGGGGGTTATATGGGGGCAATGTGTGTGTGTGTGTGTGTGCGCGGGGGTTATAGGGGGGCAATGTGTGTGTGGGGGGAGAATTTATGCTATATGGAGGAATGCGACGCTGCATTATATTATATGGAAGGACATGAGGTTGCATTATACTTTATGGAGGGATGTGACACTGCATTGTACTATATGGAGAGCTGTGAGGCTGCATTATATAATGTGGAGGGTTGTGACGCTGCATTATACTACCGTATATGAAAATAAGATGTAGCGCATCTTTTGAGGAAACAGGGCAGTAAACTCCACCCCTTCTCCATAGCCCCCACCCATAAGTTCAAAGCCCCGCCCCGCCGGGCCCCGGAAGGACGGTCTTGCATGAAGCCGGTCCCGGTGCAAAAAAGGTTGGGGACCCCTGTCTTAGACCCTTCATCCTCCCTACTTTAATTTTCTGAGATAATGAATGACCTTTGGGTTTTCATTGGCTGTAAACCATAATCATCAACATTAAAGATTCCCTTTATATATATGGTTAGTAGGTCGTCATCCTGCCCCCTGAATGAATAAAGGCTGAATAAACCCAACGGCTCGCGGTCTTCCCTGATAGCTATCATTTGCTTTGTTTTTCTTCTTCTATTCTGGAGAATATTGGTAAGACCTGTACTCCCGTCACTTCTTCTTTATTCTTTCTCACTTCCTCCACCCTCCTCATTTCTCTAATGTCAGTAATCTTGAGTTTGGTCATCGCCGGACCTCCTTGGTGCATTTTGTTTAAGTAAGTATAGATCTAAACATTTATCTCCAGGGTGACTTCACGGGAGGTTACACAAGCCGGACTTATTTTTAGTCTACCACGAAGAGTTTCTTAGAAACTTGTGTTGTTGTAGACCACATACCACTGTGTATTCCTCATTCTTTACATAGAAGCAGAAGGCATCTGAATTTATAATGTGTGGATGGTAGACATTTTTTTTAAGCTACCAAACATGTTTCTTGCTACCCTGTTCCTCAACTCTTTATGCCAGAAGCCACACAGAGAAACCTTTGATCCCCACATCAGATTTGTGTCATGATGGGGCATACGGTCTACTAGCATGTGGTTCAAATTAAGGGTGAGCAAAGAGGATGGTATGGAAGGAAGGACTTGGCACTCATCTGTGTCTGCACCCTATGCTCCCTGACATCCCTATACGGGTACTTCGTCTCAATGCCGGCGCCAGCCCTCGGCATACCCGGGCATGTGCCAGGGCCCTGAGGAAGTGAGAGGGCCCACTGCTGCTTGTGTATGAAAGCAGTGAGGAGACCCGCTCACAGACAGCTGCCCTATCTCCCTCTCTCTCCTGCTCTGCACTGATCTATGTAATCGGTGCAGAGCTGGAGAAAAAGCTTACTGGGAGCTGAACCTACTCGAAGGCTGTCTGCAGAAGCTGAACAACTGAAGGACCTTCATGTCATGTGACTTACATTCAAAGGTCCTGCAACTTCTTAACTTCTGCAGCCTCCGTGCAGCTTCTAGTGGCTCTTCCTTCTCTGCACTGATCAACAACAGCTAGATGGGGTAATGTACTGTATAGTGTGTGTGTGTGTGTAAATGCAGAGCTATGTATATCTGTATTGCATGTAGCATGCATGTATTGTCCATGTAGCAGAACTGTATGCGTAGTGTGCGTGTATTGTGCATGGCTGTGTGTAGTATGCAAGTAGTGTCCATGTAGCAGAGCTGTGTGTGTAGTGCGCATGTATTGTGCATGGCTGTGTGTAATGTGCATGTAGTGTCCATGTAGCAGAGCTGTGTGTTTGTATGTATGTTCATGTATTTGTATGTGCATGTAGCAGAGCTGTGTATATGCATGCATTGTGTATGTTTCAGAGCTGTGGGTGCATGTGCATATAGCAGAGCTGTGTATGTGCATGTATTGTGTATGTAGCAGAGCTGTGTGTGTATCTGTATGTTCATGTAGTCGAGCTGTGTGTGTCTAATGTGCATGTAATGTCCATGTAGTAGAGCTGTATGTGTTTGTGTGTGCAAGTATTGTGCATTCAGCAGAGGTTTGTGTGTAGTGTGCATGTTCCAGAGCTGTGTGTGTAGTGTTCATGTAGCAGAGCTGTATGTGTAGTATATAACTAGCAGAGCTGTTTGTGTATACATGTTCATGTAGCAGAGCTATGTATGACTATAGGCAAATAGCAGAGCTGTGCGTGTCTAATATATAATTTGCAGAAAGACACAATAGATTTATTGCCTTCCTGTTCTACCCTAGGACATTATCGCTAATGTCGCTTCCCTTTTACACCACCAGGGAAGCTTTAATTAATAGGAAGAAGGTTTTTCCTATTTTCAGCTGTCTAAACCTGCGGTGCAGCTTAAGGTGCAGGAGTGCATCAGCAGGGAGTGATGGGAAAGAGTGTTAAAGGGGACCATTGTCACTCTTTCACCTAGGGCTCATAGAAACCTGGAGCTGGCCCTGCTTCTCCCCATCACCGTCATGTGAGACTCTGTTATAATTGATAATGTTTATAATGTTTGAAAAATGTTTCTCAGTCCAAGAGTACTGAATTTAATTAGGGAGGAATGTGGCACCTCTATGGTTTGGTTGCCACAGGAACACCTAGTACAGGGAGGGATTTCCACATCAGGTAAACTTACATGCAACACCTTTCACCCCAGACCTGAAGGGGGAGCTCTACTTGCCGACTTCAGGCAAGGTCCCCTATAAATTCAGGACCGGGGGAGGAGTTAGGCAGTTCAGTACTGAGGAAGACATCCTGGTGAACGGTGCCACACTAGGCCTGTGCCAGATGGAAGCCTAGCCTGTGTAAGGGACCCTACAGTGAGGGTCAGAGGCAAGGCATACCTGAGACAGAGTGGGGGCAGAGGAACCATACCGGTTCACCCCAGGAAAGCAACCGAGTCTGCAAGGGTCCAGTTAGCCCAGCAGAGAATACCGGAGGACCAGGGAGACTTCAGTCTCCTGGCAGACACTTGTAGCACAGCAATCAACAGAGCCAGGGACTGCAGAGGAGTAGCGGTGCCCAACAGAAGGTTCTTACAGCCTGCTATACAAGTGAGGGACACAGGAGAGGTCAGGGCCAGGTTTCAGACAGGCCAAGACTTAAGCACACACACACACACAGAAACAAGGAGGCCTCACAACTCATCGGGTATGGAAATCCTGAACTGCCACCCGACCACCTGGACAGTACCCTGGATGTTACCTTGAACCATCACCATCAGTAAAAGGTAAGGAAACAACTTCTAGCGTGTGTGTGTCTGTTATTATGGCCCCTGATCCTGCCCTTAACATAGTCTGTCTGCCAGCGTCTCCACCTGATGAGCCGCCTTACCCTGCAGCACAAGGGACAGGGCTGTGTGGAGAGCTTCCTCCATGTATAAATTCCTATTATCCACAACTGCCCTGGGGACCCCACTCCACCTACGGGGAGTGTTACCAACAAAGCTGCCTCATCATCACCTCGGAGGTCTGCAAGCAGTGCGGTATTATTACCAGATACCGTAAGTGGTGTTACGAATGTTCTTTATTTTTCTTTTACCCTTCTTCAGCGACCGCCAGGGCCACGGGAGTGAGCACAGGCTGCCTGTCACAACCCTGGATAATCAACGCCCGGAACTGGATACCCCACGGCCCTGGTGTGGGTCTCACAGACAGAGGGAAAGGGATATAACCCAAATTCTTCAATTGCAGCAAAGCACCTCAGCTGCAATTGTCACGATGCCACTGCTTTTTACAGAGATAGGCTCCTTCAAAGTGGTCAGTGACCTGCCCTAGACACTCTCCCTAGCAGCTGAGCAATGTGTCCCTTTGCTTCACCAATGCTGGCAATGCGGGCAAAATTGCGGCGGCAATGCTTAAATAGATCCTGAGTCAGCTATGACACTGGGCGGCCAACCAATCACAGTAATGCCACAACCAAGATGTCTGCGCCATTACTGTAATTGTTAAGAAGCCCAGCGTGATTGGTGGCTGCAAAGGAGGTGTCAAAACCGCAGGGCGGGACATCTGAATATACCAAGGCGAGTACACTCGCTCATCAGTATTAATAATGTTTAATAGCACTCTCTCTGCAGGGAAACATTCAGGACAGTGTTAAACCTTACAGAAGAAAAAGTTCAAAAATAACTCTGTGGAGCCCTCTGGGACGGGGTACTCGGTATCAGACCGGGGTATCACGGGGAGTTATCTCGGCGGTCTTGGTCCGGACAGTGTCACCCTGACCACAGTGTCCCGAGCCCACAAGTAATGGGTTTGGGGGTTATTTACAGGGGATATAGTCGTGACGCCACCCGTGGTATGTGGTCAGGGTGACCACCGCTGCTGCAGAACCTCCAGGGATGATGTTTGGCAGCCAGTGATGTAACGGCTCTTCACGGGCAGAGCCTGGTTTCCCGGGGCAGTGGTGATGATAGTCAATGGATGTTGCAGGGTAGGGGTAGTGGTAGAGATGATAACAGTTTGTGAGGGAGAGTAGGGCTTGAGCGCAAGGATTGCACAGACTCACAGTTTTGTAGTTTTCCAAGTCTTTACTGCAGATGGTATTCAGTAGATATTGTCCACGAAGTCTGTACCAGGGCCGGGTTGCTCCTACCCTGGCCGGGTCCTTGGCTTCCTACTCCTGCGCTGTGTGTGTGGCCCTGCTGCCGCTTTAGCTTGGCTGCCGGCCCTGTCTCCCATCACGGTACCAAACTTGCTAGGCAACTTGAGTCTTATCTTTGTGTTTCTGACCCCGCCGTGTTGCTTCGCTGTGGTACAGTGAAGATTTATAATCTTCACTTATCCGGTGTTTTCTGTGCAGCTTGTGTCAGGAACAATTGCGGATCCGGTATCCGGTCTTTGCGCTCCTCCGGGGTGTGTTTAAGGTAACTCCATGTCCCGGGTGTGTTCCTCTGCTTCTCCTATTCCTCTGACCCTGGCTGGCCTGGGACTGGACAGTGGATCATGGGGTGAGCCTAACGCAACCCTTTTACACCCAGGTCCTCTCAGGAACTGAACTAACTGCCACTTCCTCTCCACCAGAATATATAGGAAAGCAGCTTTAGCTCCACTTCTGGCCTGGAGGCTCTAGTGTAGTGTTGTGGGTTGTGTGGGGAAGTAACCCTTGGTGTTGTTACTGTGGCACATTAACCCTGGGGTGCCACAACTCACTTTGGCCCCCTAATACTATAAACAAGCTGGGTGCAGAGAACTTCCCAAGATGGAGAAGGGGACAGTGCTGGCGCGTCATGCAGATGGAACAGCCACTCTCAGCCTTTTAATTAAGGGGAGCAGCTGCTTTCATAACACACACACATAATACTGCATAAGGAGTCTGTCATATAGATAAGTGAGATACATAAAGTGTCTGAACAGGAGTCTATTATATATGCCAGGTGCGGCGGGCTAGTTAACAATGCATGAATATATGCACCATGTATGAACAGCAGCCTATTAATGACGCCCAGTGTGATGGGCTAGTTAACACTTTTTGAGTTTATCTCACAAGACAGATGTGACTCACCGTAGCCGGGGGTACACGTAGCGGGCGTTGTTTCTCCTCCAGTCACGGAACCGCGCCTGCGGTGGTGTAGGCCCGGTGGTCCAGATCAATAGGGGAATGGCGGAACAGTGGGGGTGATTTGTCTTCGTGACGCCACCTGCGGGTGTTCTGGTAACTTTACCAGCGCTGTTCAGGTCTCCGGGGGATGTTATACAGCGAGATGGAACGCTCCCCACAGGATGAGCGGGAATCCCCGGAGCCGGGAGCTGCGCAAGATGTTGTGAGGCAGCTGCGGGATGCTGCGCGCCGAATCCTGGAGTAATGCACAACCACACAAAGTCTCTTTTAGGTACCTTTACTGGTTGGTAGTCAGGTACACTCGGACCGGGATAGTGAAGTTGGCACTTCTGGAGTTTCACAGCAAGCAGTGTTAGGCTTCCTTTCTCTAGTTCTGGTGCTAAGGTCGGGTGGATGTGGAATCCAGCCGGACCGGGCAGTTTGTTCAATGGAACTTGCTTCACCTGGTTAACAGCACTGAGGGCACTGTAAAAGGGTCTGAGCAGGATCAGTACTCTTCCCTGGGCACTCGTGGATGGGTGCATCAGGTGGAACAGGTGGCTAAACCTCCTGTTGATGGTGCTGGTTCTCTGAGGTTTCACACAGGCTGGCAGCTCTTGTAGCGTCTACCACACTCTTCACAGTTCTGAAGTGACTGCACACACTCTGAAGTTTCTCCCTCCAAGACTCTTTTTATAGGGGGAACTGGCTCAAAGTCACCAGTGTAGCTCCCCCTAGAGGCTCGGGGTGAAACCAGGTGTTCTAAGGTGTTGTTGTGTTGTTTGGTGTTTGTGGGTTTGCTGTGCTGTTACTTACTCCATTTGTGCTCTAAGGATTTCTGTGGTGCCCAACAGGTGCCAGGGTGCCACAGATGCACCCAGTGCCATGGGGTTACTCGGGACCAGGCCCACTGTTCTACTGCTGGCGGGGAGTCACGGGGGCTGAGGCCCGGTCTCGTGGCCATGGGGGTCGGGTTTGAAAGTTCTGGCCTAGTGGTTTAGGGATAGTTGTCGTGACGACACCCACGGTATGCAGCTATTAGTTCCCGCGGCTGCTGTACGGGACCTCTGGGGATGATGAGATAATAGCAGTGGTGGTTTTGCTCCCTTGTGGTTGAGCGGATCCCCAGAGCAACAGTATAGTCTATGACGGTGGTAGGCCGTTGGGGGTGCAGGATTGACGGCGTGGAATGACATGACCGACAGACACAAGGATTGAAGTCTCTGTTACCTTACTGGTAGAAGTAGCAGGGATAGTGCAGAGTACTGTCCACAAGAGCTGTTAGGAGTCCGGCTGGCCTGGAAGAAGGTTGGGATTCTCCTCACCCAGTGAGTTCTGAGGCCTCCCTGTTGTACTACTCTTGGCGGGTCC
Source organism: Allobates femoralis (assembly GCA_033576535.1). NCBI lineage: Eukaryota > Metazoa > Chordata > Amphibia > Anura > Aromobatidae > Allobates > Allobates femoralis. The sequence goes on from JARQOC010000002.1 coordinate 29,027,802, forward strand.
GGGCTGCCTGTAGCTAAGCTGCGACCCTCTCCTCCTGCTTATGGTCTCTCACCCGTATGACAGGCAGCTCAAGTCCCCTCTGAGTTACACACCTCTGGCTACTCTCCCTGAACCCTCTGGCACTGCTGTGCCATCTGGGCTCTGTTCTGGATGAGAGACTTGGAATCTCCTGCCCTCTGGTGTTGGCTGCTGGGCCTAGAGTCCCTCACAACCTTGGACTGCAGTGTCTGTTCCTGGTGCTCTGCACTGGGGTGAGCCTGGCAACTGGATCCACTCCCCAGACCTGCTTCTCCACTTCCTCAGACCCTCTCCTACGGGTCCCTCACGCTGGCTAGTCTCCATCCCGGGACGAGCCTTACGCTGCTCCAGTCCACGGGACCTCTTCAGTCCTCCTAAGAACTGAACTGCCTAGACACTCCCCCAGGCCAGAATTTATAGGGGGGACCACCCCTGGACTTGGGTTTCAGAGCTCCCCCCTTCTGGTTTTGAGTTGGGAAGGTGTTGTGTGTGGTGGGCTTCCCTGGTGTGGACACCTTCCCTTTCATGCAAGCACGGCATAACCCCCAGAGGGAGGCAATGCCATCGTGGCAACCGGACTCTGGGGTGCCACAGACTCTCCAATTTACCATCTAAACTCAGAAAGCCTCTCTACACCCTGCAAAAACTGTATAAAATGTGCATGAACAATGTGAGGTATTAGTTGATATTTTTGGCAAAATATGGAAGCCTGCAACCCACACGTCAAGAGTCCTCACATTTGCAAGTCCCTATCTAACTAAACCTTACAAAGGAAAAACACTGCAACCAGCTTGTGCATTAGTATAAGGTGGCCAAGGTGAAACATTCAGGACATCATGTAAACCTGGCATAGGACGTCTTACAGACCAAGTAATACCTCTTGGTGGAAAATTAGGCAAATTAGTGCTCCGTAAGAAGCAACAAAACCCATCTGTAGTGTTTCATGTGAGGAGGCGGCTATGTGTTGTACAGTAGTTGCGGACACATAATAGCTCTGCACTAAGATTTATGTACTTTTGTCTGTGGAATGTATATTGTGTCCCGCGGTGACATTGATGACTTATTTCTCGGTATTGAGACATCGCACCTTGTTTCTCACTTTTGTAGAATTGTTTATTTTTGGACACCACCTATAGAAACGAATAATTACTCAGAACACAGGATGTCTTGCAGCACGACAGCTATGTCACATCCTTTACATGCTCTAGTATTTAGCACAACACTGGAATCCCCCAAGGTACATTATGTAAGATCGAGCTATTGAGCCTGTTCTACACCCCGATGCCATTTTTATTGCCACATTTTTAATTTCATTGAAACATTTCCTGAAAATGAAATGTATTTATTGTGCAAAAACGTCTCTGTTAACCCCATTGTTGGTGTAAACTCTGTGTCTTTCTTTCAGTTGCCTTGTTGGTGCAGGACTTTGTGGGTCGGGTCTTCTTTATTCCTCCCCTGGCTCCCTTTCTCCTCTTTATTTGAATTTTGTGTCATGGTCACAGCCATTATTCCTATGGCCGGCGCGTATCTAGGGCTATATTCACATTGTAGTTGAATCCTCATATAAAGTAGTGCCAGAGTCAGTGCATGCGCATATCACAATCTCTGGCACCATTTTGTTGAAGACACTATCATCGGAAACAAACTGGTGTTATTCGCAGACAGTGTCTTCAATAAAATGGTGTTTTGTGTTGTATGCATGCGCTGACTCTAGGGCCTTTTTATAGAAGAATTTCACTACAACGTGAACATAGCACTTCACATGTGTCACGTCATCCCAGCTTCGGACTGATCTATTCCCCACTTCACTGCTTTTCTGCCCTTTATTCAAATTTTGTGCCATGGCTGTCACCATTATCCCTATGGCCGGCGTGTGTCGCATGCTAATTTCACATTGTATTTGAATCCTTCAATAAAATGGCGTCGGAGTCAGCACATGTGCATCCTGCGATCTCTGGCACCATTTTATTGAAGATAATGTCTCTGCGAATATCATCTGAAACAAATTGGAGACTGGTGAAATTCGCATAGACATTGTCTTCAGTAAAATGGCTCCAGAGTTCACGGTATGCACATGCACTAATATAATGCTGAACGTTATGCTGAACAATCATAAAATAGAGAAGGAGGCACTCACCCGGTTGTTGAATTTCACCAATGGAAGACTTTATTCGACCTTAAAGTACAGGGTGAGGGGGAGGGGTGGCGGAGGTGCAGACGACGGCACTGTTTCGGGTCTGGTGACCCTTCGGCTGGTCTTAGCTCCATCGTCTGCACCTCCGCCACCCCCTCCCCCGCACCCTGTACTTCAAGGTCGAATAAAGTCTTCCATTGGTGAAAATCAACAACCGAGTGAGTACCTCCTTCTCTATTTTATGATTGTGCCTCTCAAGCTGTTACAGGATAGCGCACCCCCCCCTTCCCGAGCCTGCTGCAGCTGACGCTGCTTATACCGTACAGCTGGGCTATAGGTGATCGGTGCCCCGATTCTTCTCCATAAACTGCGTTATGCTGAACACCTAATCATTATTAGTTACTAGATGGTGGCCCGATTATAACGCATCAGGTATTCTAGAATATGTATGTAGTTGACCTACTGTGACTGACAGAACTTGTTCAGTGAACTTGAGTGAACTACACCACTCCTCCTGTCACCACTCCTGCGTCTCTCCTCCTGTCCCCACTCCTCCAGTCACTGCTCCTCTGTCTCTCATCCTGTCACCGCTCCTCTGTCTCTCCTCCTGTCCCCACTCCTGTCTCTCCTCCTGTCCCTGCTTCTCTGTCCCCATTCCTCCATCTGTCCTCTTGTCCCCGCTCCTCCTGTCACTGCTCCTCCATCTCTCCTCCTGTTACCGCTCCTATATCGCTCCTCCTGTCTTTGCTCCTTCTGTCACCACTCCTCCTGTCACCGCTGCTCCGTCTCTTCTCCTGTCCCCGCTCCTCCTGTCCCCGCTCCTCCATCTGTCTTCCTGTCACCGCTCTTCCTGTCACCACTCCTCTGTCTCTCCTCCTGTCACCGCTCCTCCTGTGCCCGTTCCTTCGTCTCTCCTCCTGTCATCGATCTTCCATCGCTCCTCCTGTCCCTGCTCCTCCTGTCACCGCTCCTCCTGTCCCCGTTCCTCCATCTCTCCTTCTGTCCCCATTCCTTTGTCTCTCCTCCTGTCACCGCTCCTCGTGTCCCTGCTACTCCGTCTGCTCCTCCTGTCCCCGCTCCTCCATCTCTCCTCCTGTCCCTGCTTCTTCTGTTCCTGCTCCTACGTCCTGTCACCGTTCCTGCTATGACCGCTTCTCCTGTCACCGCTCCTCCTGTCCCCGCTCCTCCCTCTCTCCTCCTGTCCCTGCTTCTCCTGTTCCCACTCCTCCGTCTCTCTTCCTGTCACCGCTCCTCCTGTGACCGCTCGTCCTGTGACTGCTCGTCCTGTCACCGCTCCTGCTGTCACCACTCCTTCTGCCACCGCTCCTCTGTCTCTCCTCCTGTCACCGCTCTTCCTATCACCGCTTCTCCTGTTGTCTCTCCTCCTGCCGTCTCTCCTCCTGTCACCACTCCTCTGTCTCTCCTCCTGTCACCACTCCTCCTGTCCCCACTCCTCCATCTCTCCTCCTGTCACCGCTACTCCGTGTCTACTCCTGTCACCGCTCCTCCTTCTCTCCTCCTGTCACCACTTCTCCGTTTCTCCTCCTGTCACTGCTCCTCCTGTCATCGCTTTTCCTGTCATCGCTTTTCCTGTCACCGCTCCTCGTGTCCCCGCTCCTCCATCTCTCACCCTGTCACCGATATTGCTGTTCACACTCCTATGCCTCTCCTCTTGTCCTCACTCCTGTTTCTCCTCCTGTTTCTCCTGCTATCGCATCGGGAGGGTGATGTGTTTGCGCTGTCTCTCGTCTCTGTGCCAGTCTCCCCCGTCTGCGCCCCCTGCCTCTATGCCTGTCTCCCTGCATCCAACTGCCTCTATGCCTGTCCCCATGCACCCCCTGGCTTTATGCTTGTTTCCATGCCTCTATGCCTGTCCCCCTGCACCTCTCTGGCTATCCACTTGCAACTCTGTGCCTGTCTCCCTATGCCTCCTGCCTCTGTGCCTGTCTCCCTGCCTCTCTGCCTGCCCCCTGCCTCTATGCCTGTCCCCTTGTGCCTCTCTGCCTATCTTCTTGCCCTCTGTGCCTGTCTCCCTGCGCCCCCTGCTTCTGTGCCTGTCCCCCTGCCTCTGTGCCTGTCCCCCTGTGTCTCAAGCCTCTGTGCCTGTCCCCCTGCCTCTCTGCCTGTTTCCTGCGCCTTTGCCTGTCCCCCTGCGCCCCCCTTCCTCTGTGCCAGTCCCCCTGTGCCTCCCTGCCTCTGTGCCCCCCTGCCTGTCCCCCTGCCACTCAGCCTGTCCCCTTGCGCCCCCCTGCCTCTGTGGCTATCCCCCTGCGCCCCGCCTCTGTGCATGTTGTCTCCCTGCACATCCCTGTCTCTGTGCCTGTCTCCCTGCGCCCCCCTGCCTCTCTCCCCTGCACCTCTGCCTGTCCCCCTGTGTGCCCCTGATCCTGTCCCCCTGCCTCTGTGCCAGTGCCCCTACATATCCCTGTCTTTGTGCCTGTCCCCCTGCCTCTCTGCCTGTCCCCTGCGCCTCTCTGCCTGTCCTCTTGCGCTCCCATGCCTGTCCCCCTGCCTCGGTGCCTGTCTCAGTGGTGCCCCACCATGCAGGTGTCACAGAGGGGTATTGCACCCATAAAAGAGGTGCAGATGCTCCATCTGCAAGCAGATCCTAGGATGGTGGGTGGAACCCATATCCAACACTCCCACACTAGACTACACGGTGGGAGGGTACCCGGGAGGGAACAAAACCACCTCTAGGGAGAACAAGGAGGTCTTTGCCTCCAAGTGAATGGAGGAAGAGGTGCTTTGGCCTCTGAGGAAGGAGAGAGAAGGGAGTAGGAGAAAGGGCTCCCAGGCGCAGAAAGTTACCAGGCACCAGAGCCCGCACCTGTGGGATTATTCTGTCCCCTTCTGATGGCTGTAATGTCGGTGCTGCAGTTATCAGTCCCTTAGATAATAGTATGCCCAGAACACTTACTCATCAGGGGAAAACAGATAGATTTCAACTCGGCCAGTACAATGACTTGTAATAAGAAAGGAGAAACGCTGTAAATTTCTTCCAGAATCTTGTTTTAAATCCAACGTAACAGCAGGTAAAAGGAAATAATCTGTACAGGGTTACAGACATGTGTCTTCAGTAATGGCTTCTGCAGACTAACTGGGGAAGAAGGGGGGACATCCAGTACAGACACAACTAAGGCAGCAACTTAGGGTCAAACTTAGTAGACAGTCAATCTACCTGGTAACAACAAAGAATTACTGATTGGAGGAAATACATACAATACAGAGAATAGGCATTACAGGTTGTTGCCATTCGTGGGACACAACAGGGATACTATAGGACCACAGAAATCCAGAATTCTGTGAAGTCTACAGGTCTCCCCAGACACCTAAGCAACCAGAAGAGGGAACCAGGCACCGCTTAAGGGCAGCGGTCGGCCACTAGAGGGTTACCCAACGGCAGCAAGGGTGATAGGAAGAACGGAGGTCCGGCTGATTTCAAGTCACCGGGCTTCATATAACTACTGGGACGCAGGAAGGAATAGACGGGAAAGAAGGCACACACCAAGGGTTCCATTATACTACCTGGGATCCGCTTGCAGCCACCCGTTAGCTACCTGTGCTTAACATCTGATGCTGACCTGTAAACTACAACTTAAATGCTACAAGTTTCCAGTAAAGTACCCGGAGAGAAGTGAACTCGACTCTGCTGCATGTTCTTTTGCATGAACTTGTTCCTTCACAGGATCGCTGCTCGGAGGTCCAGTCCTACCTGCGCAAGACTTTACCACACTTGCCACAATACCATCTACCTCTGGAGGACTGTGGCGGTACTGGTGGCATCTCACCAGATACTGCAGGTGTCGTCACGACAAACTTTGTAATTAATCCCCTGTAAATATAACCCCTTTTTGGAAGATAGGCCCAGGACATGGGGTCAGGCATGGCCGCCATTCCCCGTGATATCGCGGAACTCCGTTTGCCGCCTGACACCCGAGTACCCCATAGCCTGGGCGCGACATCTCCCTGCGCCCCCTGCCTCTCAGACTGTCCCCTTGGCCCCCTGCCTCTGTGGCTGTCCCCCTGCGCACCCCCTTCCTTTGTGCCTGTCCCACCCTGCCTCTGTGCCAGTGCCGCCTGCCACTGAGCCTGTCCCCTTGTGCCCCCCTGCCTCTGTGGCTGTCCCTGCACCTGCCTGCCTCTGCGCCTGTCCCCCTGCCTTTGTGCCTGTCCCCCTCCACATCCCTGTCTCTGTGCCTGTCTCCTGCGCCCCCCTGCCTCTCTGCCTGTCCCCCTGCACCTGTAACTATGTCCTTGCGCCCCCTGTCTCTGTGCCTGTCCCCCTGCACCAATCTACATCTCCTCCTGTGCTGCGTCCTCCCACCTCGCCCCCCTCCGGTGTCACCCCTGCCTGGCATTGCCAGGATGCATTGCTGAAGGCTCCAGGAAGACACTCTCACTCTTTGGAGCCGGTCATGTGACACGGCCTATGTGAAGTCACATCAGCCCGCCCTGTCACATGACCGGCTCCACACAGTCTCTTCCTGAAGCCTTCAGCAATGCGCTCTGGTAATGCCGGCGGGGTGACACCGGAGGGGGGCAAGGGGGGAGGACAGAAGATGTGGGGGTGCGCGGCTCTTTTGCATGCTGGCCACTTCCGTCTGCGGCAAGCGATTTCGGCCTCAGATGGAAGTGGCCATTAGACAATTATATAGTAGATAACCATCATAGCAACTGCAGATTTCAGCATTGAAGCTGCTGAGGTAAAGTGAAATCTGAGCTCTGATTGGTTGCTATGGACAAGTGGACCCTCATCAAACATAACCAATAATCTATAATATAATGCTGAACACATACTTCTGTGCTTTAATGCTGAAAGCTGCTCTCTGGTTGCTATCAGTGATGTTATAACTAATAATGCATTAGGTGTAGTGAAATGTATAGATGTAGCAGTGCTGGCAGTGATATAAGGGTATAACATAGGATAGGTTGTCCGGCAACCATCTGCACGGCAAGTGACAGTTGATATTAGCCCAGGAGGAGAAGCTAGTGCTTAGAGAGTGAGATAGCTGAAACTTTGTTTCAAGCATGTGATACTCCTACTTTGCAACCTTTCATTAATTTTTCATTGCTGTCAATGACCGGGGAGATTAGCTACAGTGCCATGGGTTGTAAACTTCTTGATTATGTTGTAATTCACACTGACCTGTGGCAAGTAACAGGTGTGGGCAATATGAAGAACCCACCTGAAACCTGATAGAAAGGGGAGAAGTTGTATAAATCTTTATATTGTGTGTCACACTAAGCATGGAGAACAGAAAGAGAAGAGAACTGACTGAGGACTAGAGAACCAAAATTGTTGCAAAATATCAACAATTTTAAAGTTACAAGTCCATCTCCAGAGATCTTGATGTTTATTTGTCTATGGTTCCCAACATAATCAAGAAGTTTACAACCCATGGCACTGTAGCTAATCTCCCTGGACGTGGACAGCAGAGGACAACTGATGAAAGGTTGTAACGCAGGATAGTCACGGAGCAGTTTGCAAAACAAGAGTCCAATACTCCAGAGCATTTTGAGGGGGAATTATGGCTCCTTTATAGGAACTACATGTCCCATTAACAGACTCGAATGTAGAGAAAGATGCCGGATCTAGAGACAACCAAACAAACAGATTTAAAACCGTTAATTTCCAGGGTCTGGCGGTATTATTTATAAATGAGCTATTTCCATCACTGCACTGCTTTTAGCCATTGAATGTGAACAATTTGTCACTTTCTAATTCAGGAGTGTCATATGTCCACAGATCACGCTGGGAGTGATTGAATTAATGGATTTTTCACCTACGTAACTCAACATTGAATTTTATTTATTTCATTCACTTATAAAAAAATATATGTTTTTATTCCTTTGACAAAATTGACATTATTGGATATTTACATTCCTTTACTTGAATTATTAGAATCCAAAAAATTTGTTTTACAGAATTGTTTTAACAGAATTTACAGAATTTTACAGAATTATTTTATAGAACATAGAAAATGTATGTATTAGGGATGAGCGAGTATGAACTCACATGAACTTTCCCATGGCCTGGTGTAGAGCTTAGCTACATCTCTGGTGGAGGTTCTCTACCAGAGATGTAGCTGAGCTAAAGAAAAAGACTGGATTGGACTACGTCGGACGGAAGATAATTTTTTTTAATAAAGATGGAGTCCCTAAGTGTTGTTTTTTTTTGTATATACTAAAACTTTTTCTGTGTTGTGTTATTTTTTGAACACTTTACTAGAAATTCATGGCGGTCATGTCTAATATTGGCGTGACCCCATGAATTTCGGGCTTAGGGCCAGATGATAATACAAACTGGCCCTAACCCCTATATTACCCAGTGAGACACCGCACCAGGGCCCTGGATGAGTTGAATACAGAGCTATAAACTGGAGCTTCTCTGAACGCGCCATTTTCTGGGGTGGCTGCGGGCTGCATTTCGCAGCGGGGGGTGCCCAGAAAGCTTGGGCCTCTTGGCGCTGCTTATTCCCGCCCCCAGCTGCCTAGTTGTACCTGGCTGGACACAAAAATAGCGCAAAGCCCCACGTATTTTTTTTTTTATCATTTCATGAAATTCATGAAATAATAAAAAAAAAGGGCTTCCCTATATTTTTGTTTTAAGGCAGGTACAAATAGGCAGTTGGTGGCAGCCCGTTCCTGCCTGCCGTACCTGGCTGGAATACCAAAATACGGTGAAGCCCACATCAAATTTTGTTTTAAAAATTCATAGAACAATTAAAAAAAAAGGGACTGCATCTTTATTAACCTCTCGACCCTCATCTCTGTGCTGGACACTCTCAGTACTGCTTCATCAGAGACCAAGGAGAAGAACAAAGTTTCTATCCCCGTGATCCCTGAAGTAGAGCCCGGAGCGCTGCGGCATTGCAAGGGGGGTAACTCAGGTCACCCGAAGACACCTGAGGTCATGCCACCTGAACTGTCTCGGTGACCCCAGTGTCTCTTCCCGGTCACAATGCCGCAGACTGTACCCACTCCGCAATTATGCACTGAGCTGTTAGAAGATTGCACCAAAAACCATGAAAAAAGGGCATCACGATGTGATCGGGATCGGGATGAGAGGCTGCGGGGGACCATATGATCGGGATGGGAGGTGGAGGATCGAGCTGAATGATAGTTTAAAAGCCAGCGGCTTTATACCACCAGCTTTCAAACAATCATGCACCTATTTCAGTGTTTTCCTCAACTCCCAGACTGCTGTGTAGGGTCCTGCTGAGGAATTACTCTGCTTACTCCTTTTCCTATTGACTTACATTAGACTCGCTACGCGTAACAAGTACCCGAGTATCGCGAGTCAGAATATTTCACTACTAGCTCATCCCTAATGACTATATAAGCACACAATACATTACATTAATGACATTCTGAGTTACCTCCTGTATTATACTCCAGAGCTGCACTCACTATTCTGCTGGTGCAGTCACTGTGTACATAAATTACATTACTGATCCGAGTTACCTCCTGTATTATACTCCAGAGCTGCACTCACTATTCTGCTGGTGCAGTCACTGTGTACATACATTACATCTACTGATCTGAGTTACCTCCTGTATTATACTCCAGAGCTGCACTCACTATTCTGCTGGTGCAGTCACTGTGTACATACATTACATTACTGATCCTAGTTACCTCCTGTATTATACTCCAGAGCTGCACTCACTATTCTGCTGGTGCAGTCACTGTGTACATACATTACATTACTGATCCTGAGTTACCTCCTGTATTATACTCCAGAGCTGCACTCACTATTCTGCTGGTGCAGTCACTGTGTACATACATTACATTACTGATCCTGAGTTACCTCCTGTATTATACTCCAGAGCTGCACTCACTATTCTGCTGGTGCAGTACTGTGTACATACATTACATACTGATCCTGAGTACCTCCTGTATTATACTCCAGAGCTGCACTCACTATTCTGCTGGTGCAGTCACTGTGTACATACATTACATTATGATCCTGAGTTACCTCCTGTATTATACTCCAGAGCTGCACTCACTATTCTGCTGGTGCAGTCACTGTGTACATACATTACTGATCCTGTACTGATCGTGAGTTACCTCCTGTATTATTCTCCAGAGCTGCACTCACTATTCTGCTGGTGCAGTCACTGTGTTATACATTACATACTGATCCTAGTTACCTCCTGTATTATACTCCAGAGCTGCACTCACTATTCTGCTGGTGCAGTCACTGTGTACATACATTACATTACTGATCTGAGTTACCTCCTGTATTATACTCCAGAGCTGCACTCACTATTCTGCTGGTGCAGTCACTGTGTACATACATTACATACGATCCTAGTTACCTCCTGTATTATACTCCAGAGCTGCACTCACTATTCTGCTGGTGCAGTCACTGTGTACATACATTACATTACTGATCCTGAGTTACCTCCTGTATTATACTCCAGAGCTGCACTCACTATTCGGCTGGTGCAGTCACTGTGTACATACATTACATTACTGATCCTGAGTTACCTCCTGTATTATACTCCAGAGCTGCACTCACTATTCTGCTGGTGCAGTCACTGTGTACATACATTACATTACTGATCCTGAGTTACCTCCTGTATTATACTCCAGAGCTGCACTCACTATTCTGCTGGTGCAGTCACTGTGTACATACATTACATTACTGATCCTGAGTTACCTCCTGTATTATACTCCAGACTGACTCACTATTCTGCTGGTGCAGTCACTGTGTACATACATTACATACTATACTGAGTTACCTCCTGTATTATACTCCAGACTCACTCACATCTGCTGGTGCAGTCACTGTGTACATACATTACATTACTGATCCTGATTATCTCCTGTATTATACTCCAGAGCTGCACTCACTATTCTGCTGGTGCAGTCACTGTGTACATACATACTACTGATCCGAGTTACTCCTGTATTATATCCAGAGCTGCACACTATTCTGTGTGGTCACTTACATAATTAATGACGACCATACTCGTATAATCAATACAACTGTGTCACTGACAATTGATATTTCCTTTTATACTCCACTGACTCACTATTGCTGGTGCATCATTGTGACATAATTCATTACTGTCCTGAGTACTCTGATTAACATCCAGAGAGACTATATTCTGCTTGCAGTCACTGTGTACACACATATCATATGATTGTACTATTGGATATATTATGATAAAAATATGACATTTTTTCTACTGTATGGGGTCAACTGTAATGTCCATAGTGTGGATTAATCATAAGTATTTTGTATGTAGATGAGCACATATGTGGGTATGACAGCAGTATTATAAGTATGCACTTAGTATGATGTGTATGTGGATAAAACTAGTGAACACAGTGCCTACAAGTAGTCTTCAACCCCCTGCAGATTTAGCTGGTTGACACATGCAGAATTAACTTGGCATTGTGACATTTGGATTCTAGATCAGCCTGGAAGTGGGAGATGCTTTTTTTAAAGCGTTAAAAGTTAATTCAGAGGGTCATTTATTATTCAACCCCTCAAACCACAAGCATTCTGTTTGGTCCCTCTAAAGTATTAAGAAGTAGTTTAGGCACAAAGAACAATGAGCTTCACATGTGTGGATTAATTATCTCTTTTGCCAGCCTTTTCTGACTATTTAAGACCCTTCCCAAACTTGTGAACAGCACTCATACATGGTCAACATGGGAAAGACAAAGGAGCATTCCAAGGCCATCAGAGACAAGATCGTAGAGGGTCACAAGGCTGGCAAGGGGTACAAAACCCTTTCCAAGGAGTTGGGCCTACCTGTCTCCACTGTTGGGAGCATCATCCGGAAGTGGAAGGCTTATGGAACTACTGTTAGCCTTCCACAGCCTGGACAGCCTTTGAAAGTTTCCTCCCGTGCTGAGGCCAGGCTTGTCCGAAGAGTCAAGGCTAACCCAAGGACAACAAGGAAGGAGGTCCGGGAAGATCTCATGGCAGTGGGGACATTGGTTTCAGTCAATACCATAAGTAACGTACTCCACCGCAATGGTCTCCGTTCCAGACGAGCCAGTAAGGTTCCTTTACTTTCAAAGCGTCATGTCAAGGCTCGTCTACGGTTTGCTCATGATCACTTGGAGGACTCTGAGACAGTCTGGTTCAAGGTTCTAAGGTCTGATGAGACCAAGATCGAGATCTTTGGTGCCAACCACACACGTGACGTTTGGAGACTGGATGGCACTGCATACGACCCCAAGAATACCATCCCTACAGTCAAGCATGGTGGTGGCAGCATCATGCTGTGGGGCTGTTTCTCAGCCAAGGGGCCTGGCCATCTGGTCCGCATCCATGGGAAGATGGATAGCACGGCCTACCTGGAGATTTTGGCCAAGAACCTCCGCTCCTCCATCAAGGATCTTAAGATGGGTCGTAATTTCATCTTCCAACAAGACAACGACCCAAAGCACACCGCCAAGAAAACCAAGGCCTGGTTCAAGAGGGAAAAAATCAAGGTGTTGGAGTGGCCTAGTCAGTCTCCTGACCTTAACCCAATTGAAAACTTGTGGAAGGAGCTCAAGATTAAAGTCCACATGAGACACCCAAAGAACCTAGATAACTTGGAGAAGATCTGCATGGAGGAGTGGGCCAAGATAACTCAGAGACCTGTGCCGGCCTGATCAGGTCTTATAAAAGACGATTATTAGCTGTAATTGCAAACAAGGGTTATTCCACAAAATATTAAACCTAGGGGTTGAATAATAATTGACCCACACTTTTATGTTTAAAATGTATTAAAATTCAACTGAGCAACATAACTTTTTGGTTTGTAAGATTTATGCTTCTGTTAATAAATCCTACTCTCGTTTGCAGTTTGAAGGCTCTAACTTATTTGCATCTTATCAAACCACCTAAATCTGCAGGGGGTTGAAGACTACTTGTAGGCACTGTATCCTCTCTGGTGCACAGCAAGTGGAGAAGGCGATGGTCTCTAGAAGAGGTGAAGATATCTGGTCTCAATGTTTTTCTGGGGTCTGGTCCATATTTGAGAGCAGTTAATCTCCAGAGATATGTTTTTTATGGTCTTTAGTAGATTTATTATAGGAGAGACAAGCTGTGCTGCCAGATTTGGAGAACTTGTGACGGCTTGCAGCTGCCTCTGTGCATTCCTGAGAGTTCTGAGCAAGTGAGGACAGGACAAGACGACAGCCCCGAATTCACTGTAGAGTGCAGGCGTGCTGGCCGAGCCGTACAAAGTCCATGTGAACCTTGTCTCCTTGATAGACACTGAACAAAGAATTTCAGTAAAAAATGTTCCTTCTACATTCACTGCTACATGTCTTTCTCAAAGAGAAGAAGCTGCCATCACTAAAGTCTATAACGAACCACTAACAGCTAAATCTAATGGTCACTACTCCCTACTGATTCTCCTGGATCTTTCTACCGGATTCCATGCTGTGGATCTGTGGCGCCCTGCCAGTACAGGTAATCACAGACCTACCTAAAACATGGATGGATTTCCACAGTGAGTACCCCAAACACATACAACACTTTCCACCCCAAACCTGTAGGGGGAGCCCAACTTGCTGCCTTAGGCAAGATCCCCTATAAATACCGGTGCTGGGGGCGGAGTTAGTCAGAGTGTGCAGTCGCTAGGAGAACTGTGAAGAAGTCCTGGTGTGTCGGAGCCGTGCGAGGCCCAAGCCAGTTGACAACTGAATTGTTACCAGCCTAGCCAGTGCAGGGACCAAGAGTGAGGTCGAAGGCAAGGCGAAAGGAACGAAGTGAGAGTAGACTGGTGGCAGAGGAGCCGTACCCGTTCAGCCCAGAAAGCCACCCGGACACCGGAGTCTGAGTCTGCAGGGGAGCACCTTGCCCAGTAGAGAAACCGGTTCGTCGAGGAGACTCCAGTCTCCCGGGCATCTGTGTAGCAACCAAGAGGGGAGCCAGCACCGCAGGAGAGAATATAGCGGTAGTCAGGGTCGGACTGGGGTGTCTGGGGCCCACCAGGGAAATTGATTTCAGGGGCCCACCCACCCTCCAGCTATATGTAAATACCTGGTAGCTGTTATTATACCCATTATATTGGCGGCTCCTGCACATCACTCTGCGCTCAGCAGAACTGCAATGTACAATTATAATCTGTATGTGTGTATATCTGTATGTGTGTGTATAGCTGTATGTGTGTGTATATCTGTATGTATGTGTGTGTATATCTGTGTGTGTATATATCTGTATGTGTGTGAATTTCTGTATGTGTGTGTGTATATCTGTATATGTGTATGTATGTGTATATCTGTATATGTGTGTATATCTGTATGTGTGTATATGTGTATGTATGTTTATATCTGTATCTATGTCTGTATATCTGTATATGTGTGTGTATATCTGTATGTGTGTTTATATCTGTATGTATGTGTATATCTGTGTGTGTATATCTGTATGTGTCTGTATATCTGTATGTGTGTGTATAACTGTATGTATGTGTATATCTGTATGTATGTCAGTATATCTGTATGTGTGTGTATATCTGTATGTGTCTGTATATCTGTATGTGTGTGTGTATATCTGTAGGTATCTGTGCCTGTGTGTATATCTGTATATGTGTGTGTGTGTGTCTATCTGTATGTATGTGTATATCTGTGTGTGTATGTCTATGCGTATATCTGTATGTGTATCTGTATGTGCATGTATTGTGCATGTAACAGAGATGTGTGTGTTTTCATGTGCATGTATTGTACATGTAGCAGAGCTGAGTATATAGTGTACGAGTAGCAGAGCTGTGTATCTGTGTTTGCATGTAACAAAGCTGTGTGTATCTGTATGTGCATGTAACAGAGCTGTGTGTGTTTGTATTTGCATGTATTGTACATGTGAGCAAAGCTGGGTATTTGTATGTGCATGTAACAGAGCTTTGTGTGTGTTTGTATGTGCATGTATTGTACATGTAGCAGACCTGGGTATGTAGAGTTCATGTAGCAGAGCTTTGCGTATTTGTATGTGCATGTATTGGGCATGTAGCAGTGCTGTGTGTGAGTGTTAAAGGGGCCCACTGAGACTCTTTCGCCCGGGGCCCACAAAAATCTGTCGTCAGCCCTGCATGGTGTTGTGAACAGAGGAGCTGAGCAGAGAGTGAGGAAGAGGAGGAGAAGATAAGTCCCAGACAGGCAGCAGTCAGGCAGCAGAGGCAGTAGTCACTGGCAGAAGTCAAGCAGCACAGGCAGCAGTCACAGGCAGCACAGGCAGTAGTCACATGTAGCAGTCTGGCAGCACAGGCAGCAGTTAGCTAGCAGAGACAGTAGTCACATGTAGCAGTCAGGCAGCACAGGCAACATAGGAAGCAGTCAGGAAGAAGTCACAGGCAGCAGTCAGGCATCACAGGCAGTAGTCACAGGCAGCAGTCAGGCAGCCGTCACAGGCAGCAATCAGGCAGCAGCACAGAGAGTAGTCCCATGTAGCAGTCAGGCAGCAGTCACAGGCAGTCAGGCAGCCAGCACAGGCAGCAGTCACATGTAGCAAGTCATAAAGCACAGGCAGTAGTGACAGGCAGCAATCAGGCAGTGGTCACAGTCAGCAATCAGGTAGCATAGGCAACAGTCACATGAAGCAGTCAGGCAGCATAGGCAGCAGTCAAGCAGCAGTCACAGGCAGTCAGTCAGCCAGCCAGCACATTCAATAGTCACATGTAGCAGTCAGGCAGCACAGGCAGTAGTCATAGGCAACACAGGCAGCCAGCACAGGCAGTAGTCACATGTAGCAGTGAGCCAGCACAGGCAGTAGTTATAGGCAGCAGTCTCGAAGCCAGCACAGGCAGTAGTCACATGTAGCAGTGAGCCAGCACAGGCAGTAGTTATAGGCAGCAGTCTCGAAGCCAGCACAGGCAGTAGTCACATGTAGCAGTGAGCCAGCACAGGCAGTAGTTATAGGCAGCAGTCTCGAAGCCAGCACAGGCAGTAGTCACATGAAGCAGTCAGGCAGCACAGTCAATAGTCACATGTAGCAGTCAGGCAGCACAGGCAGTAGTCACATGAAGCAGTCAGGCAGCACAGTCAATAGTCACATGTAGCAGTCAGGCAGCACAGGCAGTAGTCACATGTAGTACAGTCAAGCAGTTTAGGCGGCATTCACATGCAGCACAGGCAGTCAGGCAGCCAGCACAGGCAGTAATCACATGTAGCAGTCAGGCAGCACAGGTAATAGTCACATGTAGTAGTCAAGCAGCACAGGTAATAGTCACATGTAGCAGTCAGGCAGTATAGGTGGCATTCACAGGCAGCCAGCACAGGCAGTAGTCACACAACAGTCAGGAAGCATAGGCAGCACAGGCAGTAGTGACAGGCAGCAGTCAGGCAGTGCTCAGAGGCAGCAGGTAGCCAGTACACGTAGCAGTCAGGCAGCACAGGCAGTAGCCACAGGCAGCAGTCAGGCAGCACAGGCAGTAGCCACAGGCAGCAGTCAGGCAGCACAGGCAGTAGCCACAGGCAGCACAGGCAGCAGGCACTTTCCCCAGCACAGGCAGCAGTCAGGCAGCACAGGCAGTAGCCACAGGCAGCAGTCAGGTAGCACAGGCAGCAGGCACTTTCCCCAGCACAGGCAGCAGTCAGGCAGGTTCCCCAGCACAGGCAGCAGTCAGGCAGGTTCCCCAGCAATGGTAGCAGTCAGGCACGTTCCCCAGTACAGTACAGGCAGGCAGCAGTCAGGCATGTTCCCCAGTATAGACAGTACAGGCAGTAGTCAGGCAGGTTCCCTAGTAAAGGCAGAGTACAGGCAGCAGTTAGGCAGGTTCTCCACTAAGCTTAGACATGTCTTCCTCAGTGCACAGCGTTAGCAGCAGGTAACGCTGTGCCAGGGGCAGACCCAGACTGTAGTGGGCCATGGTGCAAGAAATTTTTTGGGGCCCCCCCCTCCTGGAACTCAGTGCCAGAATAGTGCCGCGGGTGTGCAGCACAGCCAGCGGCGTAGCAACTGTTTGTGGCGCCCGGGGCGGTCGTAAAATTTGCCGCCACTTTGGTTGTTGATAATCTGGAAGTGTACATAGCATACACTGTCTGCCCCTATATACAAGAATATGACTACTATACTAAAACAAAAAGAGAAGGGGTGCAATTGCCATCTCTGCACAACCCCAGTGTATGGAAACAAGCAGGAGTGAAGGAAGGGCCCAGGGCAATTTTCGCCGCCATGCTGTGGAGTTCATAATGCAATATAAATGCAAAAAACCTTTATTCTTAATATTATGTCACAATACCGGGATCTGATAATCTTCGATTTGGAGGTCAGGGGCTCTCTGATGCCATGTTGCTGTCTGTCTCGCTGTCGTCCTCTTTTGACACTGCAGTGTGGTGGACAAGAGAGCATTAACTGGTTAATAACAAGAAGTATGGAGTGTGTACTGAGCCATAAACCCTCCCCATACCAGTAGGATTACTATATGGATTTTAGTATTAGGGTACGGACACACTGGGGTGAAACTCTGATGAGTGCAATGTGTGATTTTCTCACATTGCAATCAATCTCTGAGAGCAGATTGGTGAGTGTCGGACGCTTTTTTCTCATCCAGATTCAGGATGAGAAAAAAGTTGCAACATGCTGCAAAAGTATGTGATTCCCGCGCGAGACTCACTAATGCAAGTCTATGGGTCTGACAAAATCACGGACAGCACACTGACCAGCCGAGAGGCATCTGTTTTTTTCACGGATACATTATCATTCTATAGCTGAGAACACTGCAAAATGTTCCTGTAAATGATTATACAGTAATAGCTGCTGAGGAAAGAACAGATTGATTGCACACGGATGTGATCTGAGAATCTGAGAAAAATGTCAGACACTCGCACAGCAGTTGCCAAACAGACCAAAAAAACGGATGTCACTCATCCGACTCTCCTGGATGAGAAACAGACCGATTTTAAGGCGGCGGGAGACAGTGTACTACCAAGTCCCCAGCTCCGTGCTGTGCACAGACAGTGTACGGTACACTGTCTGTGCACAGCACGAAGATGAAGACATGGTGCTACACTGTGCACAGCACGGAGCTGGGAACATGGTGGTACACTGTGCACAGCACGGAGCTGAGGACATCCCAGAAGAGGCACAATAACCACAGACAGGCAGCGGGGAGAACACTGAGCCAGGGGGGCCCGGCACCACCAGGCGGCCCCGGCAGCACCAGGCACCACCAGGGGGGCCCGGCAGCACCAGGCACCACCAGGGGGGCCCGGCAGCACCAGGGGGGCCTGGCAGCACCAGGCACCACCAGGGGGGCCCGGCAGCACCAGGCACCACCAGGGGGGCCCGGCAGCACCAGGCACCACCAGGGGGGCCCGGCAGCACCAGGCACCACCAGGGGGGCCCGGCAGCACCAGGGGGGCCTGGCAGCACCAGGCACCACCAGGGGGGCCCGGCAGCACCAGGCACCACCAGGGGGGCCCGGCAGCACCAGGGGGGCCTGGCAGCACCAGGCACCACCAGGGGGGCCCGGCAGCACCAGGCACCACCAGGGGGGCCCGGCAGCACCAGGCACCACCAGGGGGGCCCGGCAGCACCAGACACCACCAGGGGGGCCCGGCAGCACCTGGCACCACCAGGGGGGCCCGGCAGCACCAGGGGGCCCGGCAGCACCAGGCACCACCAGGGGGTCCCGGCAGCACCAGGCACCACCAGGGGGCCCGGCAGCACCAGGGGGGCCCGGCAGCACCAGGCACCACCAGGGGGGCCCGGCAGCACCAGGGGGGCCCAGCAGCACCAGGCACCACCAGGGGGGCCCGGCAGCACCAGGCACCACCAGGGGGGCCCGGCACCACCAGGGGGGCCCGGCAGCATCAGGCACCACCAGGGGGGGCCCGGCACCACCAGGGGGGCCCGGCAGCACCAGGCACCACCAGGGGGGCCCGGCACCGCCAGGCACCACCAGGGGGGCCCAGCACCACCAGAGGGGCCCGGCAGCACCAGGCACCACCAGGGGGGCCCGGCAGCACCAGGCACCACCAGGGGGGCCCGGCAGCACCAGGCACCACCAGGGGGGCCCGGCAGCACCAGGCACCACCAGGGGGGCCCGGCACCACCAGGGGGGCCCGGCACCACCAGGGGGGCCCGGCAGCACCAGGCACCACCAGGGGGGCCCGGCAGCAGCAGACACCACCAGGGGAACCCGGCAGCACCAGGCACCACCGGGGGACCCTGGCAGCACCAGGCACCACCAGGGGGGCCCGGCAGCACCAGAGGGGCCCAGGACCAGTAGATGGGCCCAGCACTACCAGGGGGGCCCAGCACCACCAGGGGGGCCCAGCACCACCAGGGGGCTCTTGTGGGTCCCTGAGTGCTGCCCCCACACCTCAGGGGCCCCTGAGAGCTGCCCCCACACCTCAGCCTCAGGGGCCCATGAGAGATGAGAGCTTCCCCCACACTCATCCTGAGGGGGGGGCCCATGAGAGCTGCCCCCACACTCATCCTGGGGGGGGGGGCATGAGAGCTGCCCCCACACTAACTGGCCCCTGAGCACCCCCACGTTATTCAAGGGGGTCCCTGACGGCTGTTGACCCCCACAAGCTATCCTCGGGGCCCCCTTACCGCTGCCTCCTTTAGTGCTGCGTCCCCCCCGCTCTCCGTTACCTGCAGGCAGTCGCGCCGAGCGCAGCCTGTCATGTAGTGTGACGCTGCAGCCGGCGCGATACAGGAACTAGAGCGGCGCCGGCTACAGCCCACATGACAGGCAGATCAGCGCGACTGCCGGTAATGGAGAGAGGGGGAGGCAGCAGTAAGGGGGCCCCGAGGATAGCGTGCGGGGGCAGCGGTCAGGGGCCCCCTAGTACGATATGTGGGGACGCTCAGGGGACCAGTGGGCCCCCCCTTTGCGTCCGGGCCCCCCTACAGCGCCCGGAGGGGAGGGGTTGGGGGGGGGGGGGTATGCACGTGTACCTTGCCAACCGGGCCGGCTCCATTCAATGCTCCCGGATGTATGCTTTAGGACAGTGCACAGGAAACGCTGCAGACCGCGTTTCCTGTGCACTGTCCTAAAGCATACATCCGGGAGCATTGAATGGAGCCGGTTGGCAAGGTAAACGTCGGGTTGCCAAGGGAGCAGTATCGCAGTGCACAGCGTTACCTGTTGCTAGCTAACGCTGTGCACTGAGGCGGCCAGACGTTCTCCACCGCTGCTCCAGGGGGACCCATTCAGACCCGTTGGGGGGCGGGGCTAAGGGGGCGGGGCCACAATGCCTGGGGGCCCACCATTACTTTTAACCGGTTACCCGGCGGCCCAGACCGAGCCTGGCGGTAGTCCACACGAAGGTTTCCCACTACAACACACAGGTGACAGAAGAGTAGAGGAGGTCAGGCCTAGTTTTACACGGGGCAGGAACTTCAACAAGGGAATAGTGACAAGGAGGCCTTAAGCTCACCGTGGAGATCCAGACGTGTTTCCCGACCATCGGAGAGTAGCGTGGACATTACCTGCAATTCCACCAGTAAAGGTACAGAAACAACTTACGGAGTGTGTGTGTTTCGATTCCTCCGTCCCTAACTCTGTCCGGCCACTGCTGCCCAGCAGAACAGCCAACTCCCTGCATCAATCCCTGTCACCTCACTGCAGCCCCAGGGACTCTGCTCCACCTGTGGGGAGCTATACCACCCAGCTGCCCAACCATCATCCCAGGAGGCCCACAGCAGAGCTAGTGCATTCACCAGAAACCACAGGTGGCGTCACAACAAACTTTAAACTTTATTCCTTTTTCCACAACTCCCCCAATTTTTAGGCTGACCACTAGAGCCACGGGTCTGGACGGGCCACCGGTGACATCCCTGCGACTCGACGCCCGGGTACCGAGTCCCCATAGGCCCTTGGGTGCAGAAAATCACCAACTCCCCTTTCTCTCTCCTGTTCTCCTACCTCTGTAACTGCTTCTCCTCACCATGCTCCACCCTCTCTTGGTTCTACTCCTACCTATCTGATTGCTTCTCCTCACTATGCTCCACTCTATCGGGCTCATGGACAACGCTCTTTACTGGTTCTCCTCCTACCTCTCTGACTGCTCCACCTCACCACGCTCCACTCTGTTGAATCATGGACACCATTCTCTCCTGGTTCTCCTCCTACTTCTTTGACTGCTCCTCCTCACTATGTTCCACTCTATTGGGCTCATGGATATCGCTCTCTCCTGGTTCCCTCCTACCTCTGACTGCTCTTCCTCACTATGTTCCTCTCTATTGGGCTCTTGGACACCGCTTTCTCCTGGTTCTCTTCCTACCTCTGTGACTGCTTCTCCACATGATGTTCCACTCTCTCTTGGTTCTCCTCCTACCTCTCTGACTATTCTTCCTCACTATCCTCCGCTCTATTGGGTTTATGGACACTTCTCTCTCATGGTTCTCCTACCTCTCTGATTACTCCTCCTCGCTATGCTCCACTTTCTCCCCAATTTAGAGCTTAGTGTTTGCCACATTTTTTTTTTGCCTTCCTCTGAATCAACATGTTAGGCTACGGGTTGAACTAGATGGACTTAAAGTCTTCCTTCTAGCTATAAAATGCTGAAACTATTGAGCTCAAAGACACAACTCTTTATTGATTCTCCTCTGACCTCTCTGATTGCTCCACACAATGCTCTTCTCTATTGGGCTCATGGACACCTCTCTCCTTGTTCTCATCCTACCTCTCTGACGTTTGCTCCTCAATATGCTCCACTCTATTGGGCTCATGGACACCTCTCTCCTGGTTCTCCTCCTACCTCTCTGACTGCTCCTCCTCACTATGCTCCTCTCTATCGGCCTCAAGGACACCGCTCTCTCCCGCTTCTCCTCCTACCTCTCTGACTGCTCCTTCACTGTATCTTTTGCCAGCTTCTCTTCACCTTACAGTTGAGGTTCCTCAAGGTCTGCCCAAGACCCTCCCTTCTTTATTGGACAATCCATCACTAGATGTGGTTTTCGGTACCATCTCTATGCTGATGACACCCAATTATACACCTCTTCTCCTGACATCACTCCTGCATTCCTACAAGATACCATTGCTTGTCCACTGTCTCTAACATCATGTCCTCCCTCTATCTCACTACCTCACTCCTCATGGTTTATGAGATTTTTGTTACTATAATTTGTCTCAAATTGTTTGTATATGAACCTCTGAATTGTGAAGCGCTGCGGAATATGTTGGCGCTATGTAAATAAAATTATTATTAATATTATTATTATCTGTTGTCACTCTGTATCTTGTGTGCTCTTCAGCTCCTGTGCAGCATCGTTTTGATGTCCAAGCATTTTATCCCTGGATTCTTTGCAATGTTGTGTCAACCCGTAAATCCACTCACACGTGCAGACGAAGATTCCCCATGATGTCAGTGACGTTACACGGCAGCCGGACAGATTTCTAGTAATGTGATGAAGATGAGCTGTCCCAGTGACTCACTTCTCATCAATTCTATGTTCCCTTCCACATCGTCTAATGCTGTGAAGCTGAACACAATTTGTCACTTGATTTACAGCATTCTGCAGATGTTATTGGACACTTCATTTCCCACCATTGGTTTTATCCAGTGTTTGCAGACTTCTGACTGGTACCTCTGCCCGGATCCCATATTGGAATATATAGGGTTACAGGAAAGCTCGACGTCAACCCCTGTGAGAGCCACAATGGCGGCTACATTGGTTGTAATCTGGCAATGTGCAAAGTGGGAGCTGTAATATGTTGTAATTCCATAGAAAATTGTTGGCAGAAGTATTTGATTCCATTGACCTCAAATACCTTCAAATGCATGGAAATAGCCAGGAAAAAGTAAACTTGTCCTAATGGAACTTTGGCCAAATGAATGAGCTTTTCCAGTTTGAATGACCTCTTTTTGTAAGACTGAGTTCACACCTCCAGTGATCGTCCGCTAGATCGGATCCAGCACAATCCATTATGTCTGTTTTGACAAAATTGATTTCTGCAGGATCCAATTTTCCTTGACATTTGGAGTCTATGGAGAATGGATCTGCTATCCTTACTGGATCAGTGTCAGTTGGAAGATACATAGTGATCAGTTACTGGATAAGTTTTCCATATACTCCAATGTTAAAAAAATGGATCATACAAAAATCAATTTTGTCAAAAGGGATAAAAAAGTTGTATTTGCCCAATGGATTGTGCTGGATCCAATCTAACACATGAGTATTGGACATGGGGGCTCAGCCTTAAACAAGTCCTAGTACACCAGAGGAACAGAGTTTATATGTATCCCGTTAGATGACCAGTTAGAGTAAAAACTCAACAGATACATCAAATGTGAATGCTGTCATTTATTAGTTTTCCATTGAGAGGTGAAAACTGATCAAAAAAGATAACAAAGTGAACATCTAGACCAATGGTATTACATAAGGGTAGACATCGACCAACTGACATCATATTCATAGTAGTAATGGGTATATATGACACAAACAATAGAGAAGGTGCATTCCAATGGGGGACAGTCCCGCAGGAAGAAGCCGACGAAACACGTGTCGGGGTCTGCCCCAGGACACAGTCCTCCTGCCACCATAACTTACACCTTAAGTGATGGGTGAGTGACTCTAGATGGACTATGGTCCCATGCACCTTAGGGATTACTCTGTGGCATTTCTATTGTATATTGCATGATTATACCATACTTGGATGGAACTTTTTGGTTGTTGCATACTGTGCTGATCATATAGATATTACTTGTGCCAGCGTGTACCACATATCATTGCAGGAACCTTGTCTATTGTTTGTGTTATATACTGTATACCTATTACTACTGCTTTCTGGCTAATAGATAATGGTCCTAATTGCCCTCCCATTCCCAAATATTAAAGGGGTGGTCTAATCTTCATTCTTCAGGAACACACTGCTCCCCCGCCTCCTTACTTAGCATTATTCTCTTGATGATTGACAGATAGGACCTGTGCAATGGTTGCGATCTGAAGTGTGTGCTCTCCCATACAGCCCTGGAGGAGCGCAGGGGGAATTAAAGAGAGCTGAGTGGAAAAGGAAATGAAGGTCCAGCATCCAAGGAAGTCAGGGAACTCTAGGATTATTAATTAAAATTCAAAATTTATTATGATAATACATTTCAAATCCAGTGCGCCCTTACTTATGGCATTAAAGAGAACCCGTCACCAGGTTTTTTCCCATGTAACATGCAGCTACCCCAAGTAAGGTTTATATATAGATTCAAGAATATTGTATATGTGCCCAATCTGCTCTGCATAACATAAAAAATAGCTTTCATTATACTCCCCTATGGGACGGGCCAGTTTGATGGGTATCGCTGGTCTTGATCCGATGCTTCCTCTCTTCTTGCTTCATCCTCACAGTGTCCCCCATCACGCTCCTGTGCACACACAGTTCTCTCTATCCTGTAGGGGGCAGAGCAAAGTACTGTAATGCACAGGCGTGGAGAAAGGCCAAAGAGCACCCCGCACATTACAATACTCTGTTATACCCTCGGCAGGGCAGAGAGAAATGCACTTGCCCAGGAGCTCAATGGAGGAAATGTATGGATGACAGAGAATGTGTAATTCACGTGAAGCAAAAAGAGAGGATGCGCCGGATCAAGACCAGTGATGCATATTGGACCCGACCTTCCAGTAAGTGAGTATAATAAAAGCTAATTTTTACATTATGCAGGTTGGCCTGGGGACTGATATAGATTATTCCAGAATGCTGAACAGAGGGGCTTACTGGTGGTGGCCGCACTTTACATGGGAAAACCCTGGTGACAGGTTCCCTTTAAGCTGAACAGATCCAGCTGACATCAGAGCAGTGCTTACAAGCTGTAAAGCAAAGAGCTTTTATGCAAGTGCTCATTGCTTAGGACACCAAACACCTATGATAAGTTGCAGAGGTGGTAACCAAATTACTTGTTACAATCAGTTTAACTCATAATGCCTTGAAGTGAATCTGTCAGGTGATTTTCTACTATAATGCTAATAATATCTTTAAATAGGGCTTAAGCAACCCTTCCAGGATCAGTAACTTTTGTTGCAGTACCTTCTCCTGTTATCTTGTTGTAAGCTCCAGAGAATTTAGTGTCCGGCGCTGGCTAGTCAAGCAATTTTAATACAAACTACACATGCACTACTCCCCATGCCCACCTTTCAGTGCTTGCATCAGTGAATCTAAATTGTGTTTGCACTGCAGCTCCCGCTCATACTCCCTCCCATCTCTCAGCAATGGAAGTAAATGTACTGAGAGGTGGGAGGGGGGAGCAGTGCATATGCAGTTTGTATTAACATATGCTTGCATAGCTGGCTCCAGACTCTAAATTCTCCGGAACTTACAACAAGGTTACAGGAGAAACTACAGCAATAAACGTTCCGGATCCTGAAAGAACTGCTTAAGTTCTATTTAAAGTTAACATTAGCGTTGTACTAGAAAATCACCTGACATTCCCTTTAATCGGTATTTTAATATCGGTTTGGAAACCTGAGGACTATTTGAATATTATCAAATTTTATTCTTTACTTATTTTGAAGATTTCAATAAAAAACTGATACTTCTGTAACTTGTGTTTTTGGGTGCATAATAAAGATGTCAACATCAGAGGTGAAGGAATTCCAGATATCCCGCTGAGCAATTGGACTCTAATTACAGTTTATCTATGACGGAGATTTGATGAAGCATTAGGTATAATTATCTGTGATATGTCTATAGTTAGACATGATATCCATATTCCTAGGCACAATCAGAGCAGGAGAATTTCTCAGATGGTTCCCCTTTATGCTCATTGATCAGTCTCCTCCATCATCCATGTGTCAGATCCCAGTCCAGATGGTCTAACAATTCTTCTGCCGCCCTGGATCCCAGACAAGCATCAAACTGTGATTAGGTCTTAATTAAAAAATGTTAATTTAACTATGTAAATAATTGATAATTCACATTAAATGGAGAGTCAGCTTGCTTGTACTATGCGCGGTTGATAAGCTCCAAGGAGTACAAAAATTGTGCAGAAAAGTAGATGACAAGCACGGATATTATCTAAGAAATGAAGAATAAAATCCATTTATTAAATCCAATGTAGAATCACTAATGATTCCAGCACAGAGGTACAGAGTATGATCTACTGATATAATCATGACGTTCCAGTCATCATCCACTTCTGTCTGTTCTTCCCTGTATCATGCTCCGGTGGCAGCCATATTTGCTCACCAAAGTGATGGATGTGCAAATATGGCACCGGCTATGGAACTGGCCCCTCGCAGAATATAGCCAGTAGTGCCACCGACAACCGGACCTGACACAATCAGAAACCGAAGCCAGTAACTCACCGACACTAATGCCGTCCGCAATCCTTCACCCAACATCACTGCCGAACACCGCCGAATAACTAACTGCGCCTGCTACCACCCGGTGCACGAAGGTGAGTTTAGTCAGACCACCGCCATCTTACCTGTGTATGCAAGGGCCTGGTACGCGCAGGTGCAGTTAGTCATGCCGTCACCTTCTTTGGACACCCAGGTGTCCAAACATGATGGTGGCATTACACATAGGGTGGGGCGGCAGAGATGGGACACAGAGAATGCACAGGGGGGGCACAGAGAGTGCACAGGGGGACAGAGAGTGCATAAGGGGGGCAAAGAGCATACAGAGTGGGCAAGACAGCACAGGGAGAAAGACCTTATACGGGTGGGGGGGGGCGTATGGAGGGAGACAGATCAAAGGAGAGACCACATGAGGAGAGAAGACAGCACAGGGGGGATAGCGGATGGGAGAGAGAGCAACAGGGGAAGACAGATCAAAAGAGAGTGCACAGAGGGGAGAAGACAGCACAGGGGGAGAGAGAGAGTAGGAAGGGGGGAGAGCGCACAGCGTGGAGAGACAGCCGCTGCGCCCAGTGACACCGAGCCCGCCCCCATCGTGACATCATTGCCCTCCCAATGTGATAGCATCAGGCCCATGATATTGTCCATAGTCACTACCAGGCAGTGATTAAGGACCATATTGGTCAGAAACGCGTTGCCCTTTTTGCTGGACATTTTCCTTTCTGCATGATTTATGTTCATTATTGACCCATTTGGTGCCAATTTACAAACGAGTGAATCTTGATAATGAGTTTGAGCCGGGGTAATATTCATTATTCAGTCAATCTGATCACAATATGTTTTTTGGCAAAAGAACAAAGAAAAGAGTATTTACAGCATGAGAATAAGCAGAATATTGTAGCAATACAGCAACCATGGCCATATGTATGAGATGAATAGTGGCCGACCACCCAATGTGTTCGATCATACCCAATGTTACTGCACTAGTGGAAAGAAGGATTGAACATGATCATTCCTTTATTCTCATGAAACGCTCAATTCACATCTTCAGTAATCGTCCGTTAGATCGGATCCAGCACAATTAGGGATGAGCGAGTATACTAGCTACTATTCAGTATTCGCCGAATAGTAGTGGTATTCGGGCTACTTGCTACTCTCCGAGTACTTATGAGTACTTGGGAGTAGCGAGTAGTCCTAATACTTTTGCAGTGTATCTATAGATACACTGCGAAAGTAGCCTAAAAGTTAATAAAAGTTATTAAAAGATAATAAACTTACATACTCACCTTCCGACGCCTGCACTGGGAGCGGCAGAGAAAACATCCGATTGCTGGTGAAGGACCTGTCACTAATAGCCAATCAGATGGCCGGTAGCGATCTGGCCAATCACATGGCGCCACGTCACATCCACGTGATCACTAGCGGCCACCTGATTGGCCAATTTGCACGGTCCTAGATGTACTATCAGGACCTTGCAAACTGGCCAATCAGGTGGCCGCTAGCGATGACGTAGTTGTGATGTGGCACCATCTGATTGTTCAGATCGCTACCGGCCATCTGATTGGCTGGTAGTGAAAGGTCCTTGTCCAGCGATCGGATGTCTTCTCTGCCGGTCACGGTGCAGGCGTCGGACAGGTGAGTACGTAAGTTTATTCTTTTTTAACAACTTTTACTCACTTTTAGGCTACTTTCACAGTGTATCTATAGATACACTGCGAAAGTATTCGCACTCGCTATACTCGCAATGAGTAGCGAGTACCGATTCCTACTCGTTGCGAGTATATGCGAGCACGAATAATAAGGTACTCGCTCATCCCTAAGCAGAATCCATTGTGAAAACCAACTTTTTTAGACGTTTTGTACATATTGATTTCTGCTGGATCCGTTTTTTTATCATTGGAGTCTATGGAGAACGGATCCCGTAACTATCTCTGTTTATCTTCCATTGGAAACTGATCCAGTAAGAAAAAAACAGATCCTTTATAATTGAGAGAAAACTGAGGCTAAAGAGTGATTAGTTCCCGGATACATTTTCCTTAGACTCCAACGTTAAAAAAACGGATCTTGAAAAAAATCAATTTCTGCAAAATGGACAAAAAAGTTGTGTTCGCACAATGGATTGTGCTGGATCCGCTCTAACTATGATTATTGAATATACAAACTCAGCCTTATACAGGATGGGCCATTTATACGGATGCATCTAAATAAAATGGGAATGGTTGGTGATATCAACTTCCTGTTTGTGGCACATTAGTATATGGGAATCATGTAGCAATGTCAGATATCCAGTGGCATTGAGGTTTCCATTGATGAAGAATGGCCCCACTATCTTTTGCACCCCATATACCACACCATACCATTCAATGTTTGTGTTCCAGCAGTCTTGGAGGGATCTATCCACTGTGGGTTAGTGTCAGACCAATAGCGGGGTTTTTTTTGTAACTTCACCATTCACAAAAAGTTTTCTATTCATCTGAAGGCAATTGTCTATGCTTGAAGATACGAGATCTGCAGCATCTGACACAGCGGATCCTGGAAGCAAAGGATAAAGAGGGAGAGAGGGGCATTCAACCATGGGCAGCACTTTGAAACACTTATTTATTCAGAGTTCCGTAAATAACATGAAGGAAGGTCATAGAACAAGCACACCGCTTATGGAACTCATTTGCGATGTGTACTGATCCTTCTATATGGGTCCAGGCACCTGGACCTGGTACACCCTTGGAGCATTTCTTCTGCGGTGTTCCTATCAGTGTGTCAGGAGTGGGAGAAGAGGGTTGTATTCACAATCCAACACAATGGGCCGCACTGTGAACACATTTTATAAGTGGTCATAAACTTGTAAATAACTCATGAAAGAATAAAGTTATGCTAAAACCAAGCACACCATTGTTTTTCTTATGAAATTCTCAATACGTTTGATGTGTCACATGATCTTCTTCCCATTGAAAAAAATAAAGTTGGATCCAAAATGGCCGACTTCAAAATGGCCGCCATGGTCACCACCCATCTGGAAAAGTTTTCTCACCCATATACTAATGTGCCACAAACAGGAAGTTGATATCACCAACCGTTCCCATTTTATTTAGGTGCATCCATATAAATGGCCCACCCTGTATAAGCTGCTTCCAAAGGCGTCTGACAGCAACTTAGTCCTTTCTCCCCATCAAGAACAGCTGCACACTCCACCAAGGTGAGCGTACATGTGTGTAGATCAGTATTCATACTGTAGGATGATCAAGAACTAAGACGGGTCTTAAGTTCGCTAACTGAGCGACTTGAAGGGTTGCATTCCTTACGGGATGAGACATTGTTTTCAGTAATACCATTATTTTTCTATGCGCCTTTTTTGTATGCTTTTTATTCTGTTTTTTGAGTGTTACTATACTAAAAAATCTTGGCATCTTTTTTATTTTTTTTACAGTGTTCATCATTTGAGTTATGGTTTTCTATCTGCCAATACTTCTGTACTGCAGGACGTTAGCTCTCTCAGCTTTACACTGACACTTAGTCTATTAGAGCCTGATTATTATAGAGCCTTACAGATCACCTATGGCGCTATTTTCTCGTACCTAACTAATGTGAGAAGACAAAATATCGCAATCCATCCCCTTTTAAGGTCAGTCCAATAAACGCCCAATCGCTGGGGTATAGGCGTCTAAGGGGACTCAGTTTTCTTCGCCCAATCCGATGGAACATCCTGCAATTCCCCATAAGGATGAGTCGTAATGTGTATAAGATCAGCTAATTCATGGTTCAACGTGAACTAAGACAGGGGCGTTAATGTTCGCCTAACTGAGGATGATAGGTTGCCACAGTTTTACGGGATAACATCGCTATTAGTAAACCACATTAAATTTTGTCATGCTGCTTTGTGGAGACTGGTATTTTTATCAGTTTTTACTGAGTTTACCAACTATAAGAAATTTGGCATGTTTTTAGATTTATTGCGCGTGTTCATGCATATGACAGTTAGCATCTTCTGATGGGTGCACGATACGTCTGTACTGCAGGAACATAGCAGCTCTCTCCAGCTTTAACATGAAATATCCTTAAGATGCCTGATTATGAGCACTGTTAGGAATCAGTGCGAGGAAGGGCCGCAACTGTGAGCAATTTCATGCATTTCATGGGCGACATATCACCTTTCGATTCCAAGGCGGAGATGTTGAGCGGTGACGTCGTTACTCACTTTATATTCACTTACCATCAGCAATCCAGCATCACGACCCTCTACATACACACTGCACTCTGACACACTGTGTTCCGGCTGATGTCATTAAAGGAACCTGTCAGGTCGCTTCGTACAAGCTATCAATGTACTCATCATAGTAGTTCATGTCTTAGCTCAGAGTCTTACCTTAGTATTTGATTCAATTGTTGAATCATCACCTGTGCTGCAGATTGCACCGTGTAACATGGAAAGGCTGTAAATTAACAAAACAGTGAGTTTGGCTTGCGCTGTGAGCGGGTGACGCGGTAAAGGTCACCTGAGTTCAAAGCTGTTAGCTGAACTCAGATGACCCGGACTGTGACGCACCACTCTCACAGCGGGAGGATCGTGAAGGGTATGTGGGAGTAATAAAGATGGAGTTGAGATATGTCTTTGTTTTTGTCCAAATAAAATGATTTTTATCTGCATGGTGTATTTTTTAACATTTACTTAGAGGTTCCTAATGGCCAGGTCTAACATTTGGAACCTGGGCTTAGTGCCAGCTTGCAAAATGTAGCTGGCATTAATCTCTTTACTACCCAGTTTGCCACTGGAACCAGGGCAAATGGGAGAGTAGGGTACAGTGCCAGGAAAGGATGATTTTATGAATGTGACATTTTTTGGGGCAGCTGCAGGCCCAATTCGCAGTGGGGTGAGCCCCAGAACAAAGACATATGACATTCTATAATTAAAGAGGCTTTCCCCTACTAATTTGATTATTCCTAACACTTATCCCAATATACTTCTGTTACTTACCGGGCTTCTGTAATTTATTTCTAGAGGCAATAAATACTTTTCACCTTTATTGTTGTTGTAGCAGTGATCCTTCCTGTCTGGAAGCTGGATTCGGACCAACTGAGCAGGGCACATCACTAGTGGGGGTGATAGGAGACCAAAGTGTGATCCGGGCATGTGTACCTAGACCGCTGTCTCTCACAGAGAGGCAACCCTGCCCCAACCAGTGATGTGCCCTGCTCTGTTGGTCCGATTCCAGTCTTCAGACTGGAAGTATAAAATCTACAAGAACAATAAAGGTATTTACATCCCTCTCAGATAAGCTTACAGGAGCAGTGTAGGTAGCAGACGTACGGTATATTGGGAAAGTGTTAGTTAGGACACATTAGTAGTGGAAAACCTCGTTAAAATATATTTCTTGTCTTGTTTTTCATCCGGATTCTGGATGTACAATACTTTTGCACTATAATCACATTTCAGAGCCATTGAATCAAAAGCAACTTAATATTTTAATGAGTCACAAGATTTACAGTCATAAGATATGAGAAGAAACAAAAGTCTTCCTTGGAAGTTAAATCACTTTTGCATTTTTTCCAATGCACTGTTAGACAAGTCCACTATTAAATCTAGGCGGCAGTGCCAAAATATACACACCCATCACTTATCATTACGGCTATGCGGTGGTGCCAGCTTTATATAATATCTGGATTTGAACATCTGCTTCCAGCACACAGTGCCGCTCCAGATATGGCAGGAAAGTACAAGGTTTTGTAATCTTCTGTTAAGGTGTGGTGAGCTAGAGCTTTCTTTTGAGGTTGATGATTAATAACATTAGCAATGCATATAAATATGTAGATGTCATCACTTGGGGGTCATCAGGTGGGGGATCACGTCCCCAAGATTACTAGAAAGTAGTCACCACTCAATGGAACCACCAACAATGTCATTGTGTGGCACAGCCATGGTGTAGACTCCATGCTATCTGGTCAGCCCACTAGGCTACAGAGTTGACAATGGATGGTTTTATGGGACAACCTTTGAGCTTCTGCTAGAAATGATTTCCAAGACCAATATGTTATTAATTCTTTGTTGACCATATGAGAAATCATGACTTCACTCTTGTTTTACACTCCAGCACTTTGTAATTCTTAACTGGGATAAATAACTTGCAAATTGTGGCACTGTGGCGCCCTGCAACGAGTGCGTCACAGGAGGGTATTGCAGCCAAGACAGCAGCAGCAATATTCTCTGACTAAGCAATGACACAGTTAAAACTCAGAGATCCATACCCTACATGCACATCAGCATAGAGGCCCAATAAGGTCCTGGTGGGCGGAGTGTAGTAGTAGTGTGAAGTTGAGAGAAGAACAACGTAGGAGAAGGGAGCAAAAAGAACAAGCTCTGCAATCTAGGAGAGGGGACCTGTACAGTCCCGTGCAGCCCCTGGCCATCACCCCGGTTGGGCTCCATTACTCCGGTGCCTCAACAACCGGACGCTGGGCGATTGCATACGGGTCAAAACATCCCCGTGCCCATCTACAATCGGATTACTGGTTCCGAAGCTGGGAGTCGTTTATCACTGCCATGCAAACCAGGAGTGGAGGGACCGCTTTACAGGAGCACCCCACCACCGCCGCACACACAGAGTTGTCTAGCCAGCGGAGTACCCACCAAAGGACCCAAGGCTCCCCACAAATCCGGCCAGAATTCCCCGGTAGGGCAATTGAAGCAGCCTCCTTGTACCCGATCTGGCACTTCAAGGCAACCACGGCAACACAACTAGCTTAGAATGGAGGAACACCGCGGAGCTCTGAGAAACACTGGTCATTGCTGAGTCCACCCGGTCCGTTACCCGTCAACTGTATGCCATTTACTGCCTGCTGGTTACAGTAAATTACCCATTACAGAGACTAACAGTGTCCGTGCTTTCTTATGAACTGTCCATCTCCGCATATTGAAAGTTAACTGCAGCTGCCTCACAACATCTTGCGCAGCTCTTGGCTCCGGGGACTCCCGCTCAGCCTGTGGGGAGCGTCCCATCTTGCTGCATCCCATCCCCCGGAGGCCCGAGCAGCGCCGGTGGACATCACCGGAACACTCACAGGTGGCGTCACGAGACAATTAACCCCTTAACTGTTCAGCTAACGACATCTTTTGTATCTGGACCACTGGGCCCCACTACCGGCAGGCGCGGTTCCCGTGACAAGGAGGAAGACATAATGCCTGTTCCACGGAGTCCCGGCTACGGTGAGTCAGCACCATCTAAATGCCTCAACACCAGGAGTATAGATAGAATGAAGTTGCCAATAGACAGAAAACTGAGTTGTACCCCCTATCACCCACTACCAAAAAAGGGAAAATACAGCAGTTAATGGCAGGTGTCTGCTGTGTAAAACCTCCGTGCAACGTGACTGTTAAAATGGAGATTGAAAACAATGAGGTTAGTCTGAAATATTGGAAAACTGGGCAGAGTTTCTGCTTTTTTGGTCAGCTGAACCTACTGACATTTCTAGTAATTTCTTTGAGAGTTTATTATATATATCTATTTTATGTAATTATTACCCTTAACCATAGCTGAACTCTAACTCTAGATCTATCCTTAATTCTACTCTTTACCCTAACCAACTTTCAACCCTACACATACCCTTAATGCCAATCCTAGCCCAACCCTATGCCCTACCCTTAATCTTAATCTTAGCCTTATCCTTAAGCCAAACCCTAGTTATACCCTTAACCCCAAATCTAGACAAACCCTCTGCCCTACACTTAACTTCAACCCTAGTACCATCCATAACCCTACCCTTAACTGTAACCATACCCTAAACCCGAATCATACCCTTTATCCCAATCCCAGCCCAACCCTATGCCCTACCTACCCTTAACCATAATCTTAGCCCTATCCTTATACCTACCCTTAACAAGAGTCATACCCGCTATTCTAACAATAGCCCATTTCTGTCATATACTTAACAATATTCTTAGCCCTCCGCTTAATCCTACCTTTAAATCTAGCCCTACCTTTATCCCTAGTCATGCCGTTAACCCCAATCCTAGCCCAGCCCTATGCCCTACCCTTAATCCTAATATTGGCCCTATTCCTAACCCTACCCTTAACCCAAGCCCTACCCTGAGCCCTAGTAATACCTAATCATACCCTTAACCTCAATTTTATTCCAACACTAATCCCTACCCTTAACCTTAATCTTAGCCCTATCCTTAACCCTTCCCTTAACTCTAGCCTTACCCTTAACCCTAGTCATATCCTTAAACTGAATTCTAGCCCAATCCTATGCCCTACCCTTAACCTTAATATTAGATCTATTCTTAACCCTAGTCCTACCCTTAACCCCAATCCTAGTCCAACCCTATTCCATATCCCTAACCTTAATTTTAGTATTATCTTTAACCCTACTGTTAACACTAGCCCTACCCTTATCCTAGTCATACCCTCTACCCCAGTCCTTGCCCAACCATATGCCCTACCCTTGACCCTAATCTTAGTGTTATCTTTACCTCTAAGCATATGCCTTACCCTAAGCACCCAGTCCTATCTTTATCCCTAACCCTATGCCCTACATTTAACCCTAATACTAGCTCTAACACTAACGTTTCCCTACTTATGGGTGGAAAAGACAGCAAAAACAAAACAAAATGTCTCCATCCCGTAATTTCCATAACAACCTTTCCATCCTGCTGTTACAATTGAAATGTTGAGGAGTGAATATTGTATGTCAATGCAATTCCAATGATCTCCCACCTGGCTCTCTAAGGCCGGTGTCATATTTGCGTTTGGTCTGCATGCGTTCGGTCCACAGTTGCACAGCGTGAAACCGGTCTAAGCTTTGTAGGTCTGCACCTTTATGCCTGCTGAGACACACTTGGAGGTGTAATTTTGCAATATCTGGAGAGCCACAGATGGGAGACTATTCATCGAATGCAATCTAATATAATACATACGGTAATAAAGCAAAAGATCTTTTATGCTAATTACAATATACTCATGTGAACATGACACATAAGATATTACTAAATATCCGGTACCTTCTGTGTGTAGGAAGGAGACCTCGTCCCACAGTCTGCCACTTCACAACCGTTCCTCATCAAAAATAGAATAGTGTTGTCAGGGAGAAAGCTTTAAAAATGGTAAATGGGGCCAATAATCCGAGCCAAGATAATGCTTTCAATGCTTTTACCCTTTCATAGATTTGTTCTTTTATTATGTTATATTTTATTATTTTAGTTTGTAATACAGGCTTTAAAGATTGTTATATATATATATATATATATATATATATATATATATATATATATATACATACAGTATAACGTATATGTGGCGCCCTATGGTCCGGTTACCGCAGTGGTGTTGCCTCCCACACCGGAGTTGATATCATGCTTGGAAGCTGGAGGAGCTCCCCACGTTAGGTAACCCCCACATGTACACACAAAACCAGATCCCTTACCAGAAAGGGGAACTCAGCACTGAAGAGGCCGGGGGAGGGGTTAGAAAGTAGTAGAAAAAGAGTGTGAGAGAAAAGGAGAGGAAGCAGAAGGTAGAGAGAGCTCTGGGAGAGGAGAGCTGGAGAGCTCACCCCAGAGCAGCGCAGCAGAGGATGTCCTGGGTTACACGGGGACTGCACGTCCCGTGAAATGACTCTGGAGGACAGGAGATTGAAAGTTTCCTGGCTGCATGCAGGGGCCTGACAGCTCAAAAGTTTACTGAGAACCCAGATCTGCAACAAGACAGCAGTACCCGTACAGGTTCGCACTGTCTGCTAGTCAGGAAGGAAAAGGACCACAGAATAGCTCACAAGCAGCTGGGACTCAAAATGGAGAAGGCCTCCAAACTCACATGGCGAGGTAGACGTTGACTGCTTCCAGGCTGGCCAGACCTTCCTGGGCCTGGTAACCAGTGCCCCCGGATGTCACAGCATTTTCATCAGTAAAGGTAAAGGAACTGCATCCCTTGTGTCCCCCTGCTTTTTTTCCACGCTCTCTTTGCTACACGCAGCACCATAACTATCACTGCCATCTCTCATATAGACTTTCACCGAATCCCAGGGACCCGCTCCGCCTGTGGAGAGTGTTCTATTCCAGCTGCGTGTCCATCTATTCCCTGGGAGTTCATTCAGCAGTGCTGGTCATCCCTGACCAGACACCACAGGTGGTGTCACGTTCATCTACAAATCCCCTGTAAATATCACCCCTTTCCTGCTCGGTCAGGGCCATGGCTCTAGGGAGGCAACAGTGAATCCAAAAACTGATACTCCAGATGTTCGATTACACCCCTGGTTGCATATATGTACAAGGTGTAGAGACCAGCATTGCCCTGGCATAGTAACTAACAGGTTTTATTTATAAGTAGAGTGTATGTCTGTGTGTGTGTCCATTATATTCATCAAACCTGCCCCCCTACATCAACCCCCCAATCTGCACCACCCACCCCCACTCCACCCAAACCTACCCCTCACACCCACCACCACCCCAAAATCTCTCCTTCCCCCAAACCTGCCCCCCCCCGCACCCTCCACAATCCTGCACCCTTGCACCCCAAAAAAAATGTCGCCCCCTCACCTTCAACCTGCACCCCTCCAAAACCCACCCTTCAAAAAACCCTGTTTTCCAAACCCGCACTCATCCCATCCAAAAATAACTATCCCACACCCCCGCCCAAAAAAAACACCCCCCCAAACCACCACCACCTTGCCCCCTAAACCCGCACCACTCTCCTCCCCCCAAAATGCCCCACTGCACCTGCACCCCAAAACTTCCACCACCCAAACTTGCCCCCCATATCTGCACCCCCCCACAGACCCTGAGTTAAATGAGGTGTGTGTGCACAGTTTTGTGATTGTAGGAGCGACAGTGTGAATTCCTTCAGTGGACATACATATATACATTGTGAAAGGGTGAGGCCATAAAGGTGGTGGAGCTATGAAGGGGAAGAGCTATCTGGAGTAGGTGTGGTTATGTGGAGTGGGTGGGGCTTTGACAGTTCCTCCCCTCCATTGAATTTTGTCTGGTTCTGCCTCTAGCTCCTCCCCCTCAATAGAATGTTGTCTGGTTCTGCCTCTAGCTCCTCTCACTCCATAGAATGTTGTCTGGTTCTACCTCTAGCTCCTCTCACTCCATAGAATGTTGTCTGGTTCTGCCTCTAGCTCCTCTCACTCCATAGAATGTTGTCTGGTTCTACCTCTAGCTCCTCCTCCTCCTCCATAGAATGTTCTCTGGTTCTGCCTCTAGCTCTTGCCTTTCCATAGAATGTTATCTAGTGATTCTGCCTCTTGCTCCTTCAACTGCCTGGTATTCCTTTCCTCTGAGACCTATTGCTGCTCGACACCATATCATCATTTCACTTTTTGGTGGTAACACCATGGGAAACGGGTCTGTTATCCGTACACTGCCAATCTCTCCCCCAGACAGATTTACCTGTTGCTTGTGGGTGAGGGCTCGGATTTCTCTTTGGATGACTCTCTTCCGCCCATAAGCAGCAGTCACAGCAATCTGTTGGAGCAAAAACACTTATCCAAGGCAGTTTTCAATCACATTAGTACCAATTACCATCTAGGGGTATTTTTCATCAGGATTATCTTCCACCACAAATAACCCTTGGCCTTTTAACTCCACCCTCCCCAGCCTTATTGTCATTTCTCTGAACCCCACCTGATTCTGTAGTTGTCCATTAGCTGCAAGAATGACAAAGTTAGTGTCTGGGGGTCTAAGATCAGCGTCAGACCAAAATTGTTTGTAAAGGATATGTGGGATTGTGGTAACCTGTGACCCGGTGTCCAGTAGGGCCGACATGGGGATTCCTTCCAACGTAATGTTGAGGTACGGACGGCCTCCCATATACCGATTCCGTCAGTCATATGGGCCCGAACGTCCTACTCCTGGGGGTTGGCCCTCGGACGCAGGAATCTCGGGTTTAAAGGACATCCTCTTGCGAAGTGGCCTGGTTTGTTGCAGCGTAGGCAGATGGATTGTCCTAAAGAATCCGTGTGGTCGCTGGCTCTGCGTTGGAATGGTGCGTTGGGCCCCTGAACAAGCGACTTGTTGGTCCCCTCCACGGGCGACTTGGGCTTCCTCCTCATCCAGGGGACATCCTCAGGGCAATCAGCTAGCTGGATTCTGCTTGGTGGTTGTGCCCCCGGCATGGCTTGCAAGAGCTTTAACACATAGTCCATATTTTTAGTTAGCTGCAGCACCTGGTTACGTAGGTCATCATCAGGGTTGTTTGCTACAGTTTGCCCTGCTGCTTTTGCAGGGTCTTTGGGAGTAGGTTCAAAGTCTATTGGAGAGGTGTTAACCTGCTCGGTTAGGGTTGCAGGTTCTGCAATCACTGGGTCTCGTAGTACTGTTATAGCTCAGTCTTTTAGAGCATTGAAGTTCACATCAGGATGATCTGAAGACCCACATGTGTACCTGCTGGCGGTGGTAGTCCGACTTCAATCCTTCCATAAATTGTTCTGCAAGCATTTTATATTCGTCTAGCACACTTGCCGGTTCTACCTGTTTTAAGGACTGGCGTGCTCCTTGTAAACGTAAGGTAAAGTCTCTGATGGTATCTTGCGGTCTGTTTACATTGCTAGAATATCATCCTTAGTTCAGACTGTGTGCGTTTTTCAAAAGCAGCTTTAAGATTGTCAAATACTTTTGCTACAGAGTCTCTGTCAGCATAACTCCAAGACTCGACCTCTAGCTCTGCTGCGCCTGTTAATTGTCCAAGCACAATGGGGGCTCACTGCTTTTCTGTCACAGCATACATGTCCAGCACTGCACACATCTTTTGTTTGAAGGTTGCTAAGGCTTACCCTCGTATGGTTGACAACCATTTTGCACCTGGTATGTACAGCAAGGCTATCGGCATTATCGGGGCCACTGCTCCGGGTGCTGCGGCTCCCACATCGACTGTGGGACCGGCCGGTGCTGCGTTCCGGACATTCCCTCTGTCAGGGACTTGTGCATCGTCCGCTTCACTCATGGCGGCAACCCTCGCTTCCATCCGGTGAGGTGAACTTTTTCGGTAGTCGGCTTTACAGGGGGAGTGGAGCACCTCGGGTATTTCCGGAACTAGACACGGCACTTCGGGGATCTCCAGCAGACCGGAGGGGCGGGGCTTATCTTCGCGCTCTTTTAGCCACGCAGCCGCGAGATCCTGCTCGTGACGCCAGAACTGATTTTTTTCGACAGGGTAGGGGGTACTCAGATACCGGGACAGGTGGATATTTCGGTGGGGGGATCACGTAGCGTGGGTAGGGGTGATGATGATGGGGAAATGGTATCGTGACGCCATCTGTGGTACCTGGTAATAAGGTTACCAGCGCTGCAGCTGGCCGCTGAGGTGATGGGAATGCAGCTTTGGTAGTACAGGTGGAGCTTTACCTCAGGGCAGCGGGGTGGATGATGGGAGTAGTACTGGTGGTTCTGCTGTGAACGCTGCAGGCGGCGGGGAAGCAGGCACACACACACAATTGTCTTTCTTTCGGTACCTTTTTTACTGATGTCTGGTAACAGGTACGGTCCAAGAGGGTAGTCAGGTTTCAGTACAGCTTGGTATGTTCACCTTGGAGAGTTGTGAGGCCTCCTCTATTAGTGTGTGCGGTGATTAGGGTAAGCTCTGCCTGTAGCTGAACCTGAGGTTACTTCTCCCTCTCAGGGTGCTGTTCCACAACCGACAATGAGGACCTTTCTGTGGGATCCCTATTCTCTGCTTAGGTCCCTGGTCCTATGCTTGGTGAGATTTGGTGTCTTCTGTTCCTTACTTCAGGGGGACTAGATCCTCCTGGTCTGTCCGGGCGTTTCCTGCTATAATAGATTGTTAGCAGTTTCGGACTCTGGTGTCGGGGTAGCTAAAGGGTTCTCAGATCTGTTCCCTTCTTTATACTTCTTACTTCTTCCACTGGCCTCCGTTCCTCTCCCTAGGGTGCAGCACAGCTGAGTCAGGTTTCCTGGTTCTGGGCCTGGCTTTGTCCCAGCAACCAGCTCCTTCCAGTCCTTCCACTGTACTGTCCAGCTGGAACTAACTTTATTGCTAACTGACTCCTCCCCTCAGGCCTCGATATTTATAGGGGATCTGGCTTAAGGACAGCCACTGGGGCTCCCCCTACAGGTCTGGGGTGGAAGGTGTTGTATGATGTTTGTGCCAAGGTGTACATTCCTCCCTGCACCAGTGAGTCCTGTGGCAATCCCCCGCAGGGGTGCCACAGACTGAAGAAAGAGCACAATCACCGGCCTAAAGAGGAATGAAGGAATATTGTGTGGACGGATGAAAATAAAATTGTTCTTTTTGAGTCCAAGGGCTGCAGACAGTTCATCAGATGACCCCAAACTCTGAATTTTTTAACTCGCAGCGCTGTCCATGATTTAATGGACCTATAAACCTGTATAGGAAACTTGTCTCAAAAAAGGAAATTTCTGTGATTTATTTTCCAGTTGCACTGTGTGCAAAGCTGTCACGATGGTCTCTCTTACTTTGGAGTCTTGTGACAGGTTTGGAACCTGTGGCTCATCCCTGTATTGAAACTTCAATTTAAATGTGTTTCTTTCCTTTGACAGTGTAGGAGTTGATGTCAGTTTCTGTTGCTAGCAAAGCTCCTTAGTTCTCTTCCCAGGTGTGGCTACTTTGTGATCACTCACAACTCCTTAGTATGATCACATGATCCAGCATTTCTTGCAGGTGATTGAACTCCATTCCTGACCTAAATACCTTAGGTTAAGGAGCTACTCTGGAGAAGTTGACCGTTGCCAAGCCGTCTGCAATCTAGGAGAGTGGCATTAGATGTGAAGTTATATTTTAGTTTCCCTGTCTGCCTTTCCTTCCCCTCTTGTTGATTTTATTGCAGTGGTTGGGACTAGTGCTCCTGCCAGTGCTCTCCCTATTGAGGGTTAACATCAGGGCCAGTGAGGGACTAGGTATCCTGCTTGGCAATGGGGTGAAAGAACCCATATAGGGATGTTAGGGAGATCAGGGAGTGCAGGAGGTCTCCTTTCCCCGTTCTCTATAAGTAGGGCCCTCCATTGTATTTGTGCCCGCGGTGTTCCCCATCTGTTGTTGTGTGTAGTACGTCGGACACCGTTGGTCTGTGCTCCACTGTCACACACTGTGTCCGGACGTGCCCCAGTCCGTGGCGTGACCACCCCTAAACCCCTTATTTTATTACTGGGAAATGTTTTATCCAGGAAAACTAGAGAGAATAGCTATAAGAAACTGTAAGAAACTAAACCACCAGTAAGACAAAGAAGCCGAGCAACAATGTCTGGAAATATTTGTCTTCTCGTGTTATCTATGGAGGATGTTAAACAGTGGAAACTATTCACATATGTGTTTCTGAAGCCTTTAATTAAAATGAGTCTTATCTCAAGATTTTAAGTGTTTAGGAAAATGTCTGAAGTTAATTGTTTCCTATTTGTTTACAAACCACAGTCATGAAAGCATTTTCGACAATTTTGCACATTCCTGTGCGCCAGAATACCATGCAGGGTGCGGTCTGATGGGAATGACGAGAGCAAGTGTCTGTAGGGTCGAATAAGAATCCAGTGACGATGGCAAAAAAACGAACAAATAAACCCTTGATCTACATTTACTGTATATTGGGCATTAAATGAAACTAAACGTCTTGTGAACCGATATTTCTAATGTTAGGGTGGTCCATAAAGCTACGGTACATTGGGGTCCACCATGGCAGAAGATTCTCAGAAAACCAAAAACTTCCAGTAAGATATTTCAAGAAGATTTGTTTTTTTTAGGCTCCTTTCTCTTTCAGTGGTCGTCTGTAATCAGTGAAGACTTCCAGTGTTTCCTGCCCCTGCAGTGCCTCCGCAGGTGAAATGAAGAACTGCACAGGGCCCATTAAAATCAGCCAGTGATTCATAGAATTGTGGAGTTGGAAGGGACCTCCTGTGTCATCGTGTGAAAGGACCTCCTTGGTCGTCATGTGAAGGGACCTCCTGGGTCATCGTGTGACGGGACCTCCTTGGTCATCGTGTGAAGGGACCTCCTGGGTCATCGTGTAGAGGGACCTCCTGGGTCATCGTGTGAAGGGACCTCCTGGGGCATCATGTGAAGGGACGTCCTGGGTCATCATGTAGAGGGACCTCCTGGGTCGTCATGTGAAGGAACCTCCTGGGTCATCATGTGACGGGACCTTATGGGTCATCGTGTGATGGGACCTCCTTGGTCATAGTGTGAAAGGACCTCCTTGATCATTATATGAAGGG
The DNA here is from genome assembly GCA_033576535.1 of Allobates femoralis. Taxonomy (NCBI): domain Eukaryota; kingdom Metazoa; phylum Chordata; class Amphibia; order Anura; family Aromobatidae; genus Allobates; species Allobates femoralis. The sequence continues at coordinate 29,070,309 of JARQOC010000002.1, forward strand.
ACCTCCTGGGTCATCATGTGAAGGGACCTCCTGGGTCATCATGTGAAGTAACCTCCTAGGTCATCGTGTGAGGGGACCTCCTGGGTCATCGTGTGAAGGAACCTCCTTGGTCATAGTGTGAAATTACCTCCTGGATAATTATATGAAGGGACCTCCTGGGTCATCGTGTAAAGGGATCTCCTGGGTCATCGTGTGAAGGGACCTCCTGGGTCATCGTGTGTGGGGACCTCCTTGGTCATCATGTGAAGGGACCTCCTGGGTCATCTTCTCCAACAACCTGCTCAAAGCAGGATTCACTAAATCATCCCAGACAGATATCTGTCCAGCCTCTGTGTGAAGACTTCCATTGAAGAAGAACTCACCTCTTCCTCTAGTCGATCACCCTTACTGTCAAAAAGTTTTTTTTAATATCTAATCTGTCTCCTCCCATTCAGTTTCGTCCCATTGCTTCTAATGTTTCCTTGTATAAATGAGAATAAAACTAATCCCTCTACAGTGTGACAGCCCTTGAGATATTTGTAGACAGCTATTAAGTCTCCTCTCCATGTAATGTACCAGAATAGACGATCCTCCAGAGAAAGATGCTCTTTTTAGTTATTCTTCACTCCAGCCAATTGGGTTTTATGAATGTGCCCTCCTTATATACTAACTTAGAATGCCTTAGAGGGATTTTCCTACTTGTTTAAATGGAATGTGACAGCTGCATCCCATTTGTAGCCGCTGATTGGTTGCAGCTGTCACAAGACATTCCTTATAGGAGGAGACCAGCAGGGAACCCAGAGGTCATTCCAAACTAGCCGCGTCGGTCTGGGAGGGATGTTCAGGTATATTAACCCTTCACCATGGGCGCATACACAGTGAGGCACATTTATCGACAGGCTCATTCAGACATCGGTGATTTGTCATATACACAAAAAATTGTCCGAGTTTCAGCAGTGAAAAATGGACACGGATGACATTTGAGCGCTGTCTGTCTTTTTATGGACCTGTAGACTTGCATTGGTGAATATCATTTTGTGTCAACCACTCAGTCTGCAAAAACACTTGGATGTGTGAACAGCCCCATAAACTATGATAAGTACGAGTTCTATCCATATAGATTTATCCATATGTTGCGCCGCTGCGGAATGGCGGCCACAGTAAGGTACTGAAGCTTGGACGTATAGGCAGGACACTTTGCACCAACACCTGACACATCCCCCGATCCCTAGTCCTAATTACTTTATGTCAGGCAGGGGATAGGAGGGGAACCGAGTGGAGGGTGGAGCGAGAGGAAGAATCCCGGGAAAGGGGTGGAGAAACTAGATTAAAATCTAGGAACACAAAGTTAGGGGAGCTCGGAGAGAGTTCTGGTTGAAGTTCCTGCCATGCGTAAGGGAGAAGGAATGGAACCCCTAAGCCGAGACACTCAATAAGCCTGACAAACTGTAGTCCAGAGTGGAAGAACACAGACCCGGCAGCCTGTGCAACCAAATGGCTAGTCCGGGTCCCAGGCAGCCTCCCGTGGGAAGGAAGAAGGGCTCCACAGTGTGTCCAGAGCAACGGAGACACCGGGTTACTGGGCCAAAGCCAGGGTGCAGGCCCTGTTAAAGTGGCCAGGAGCTGTATGTCCCAACCACAGATTAACCGGTGTGGTGAAGGGAGTTCATGCCCGGAACCTACCCTCCAGTGCAGCGAAGGAAAGGCCGTCAGATAGGGTCAGGTAGACAGACTGAGATATCCTAGGAAAAAGACCTGCGTCCGCTGGCCTGGAGCTATCCTGTGGAACAAAGAGAGAGAGGCCTGGAGAGGAGCAAGAGAGGAGGTTTAGTAACTGAAAGGTCCCAGCTGCAAGGGTGTGTGTGAAACAACGTTGAACTGTCGGTTCCTTGTAAACTGGTGAACGTTACGAGTAAAGTACCTGGTCAAGCTTGACACTGCCTGTGTGAGACTCTCATGTTGGCGACAGCAACGGCAGAGCCGCACGCTGATTGTCCTAGCCGCAGGAAAAATCGCCTGAAGATGTTGAGCACGGCGTCCGAATACTGCACTTCTACACCTACCCTGGGGAACCAAGCCCTGCCCGTGGAGGGCTCAACATGCTGGCTGCCAACGCTCATCATCCCCAGAGGCCTGGCCAGCAGCGGTGGCCCTCACTGGCCACAAACCTCAGGTGGCGTCACAAGCTACTTTTACAAACTTTATTTCCCCTTTCTTTAACCCCCTTTTATTGCCGCATCTGGGCATACAGAGCCAGGTCATGTCACCGTGACATCCCGCAGCTCTAGAAGACGACATTGCCCGGTTCCGAGTTCCCCAGTCCCCGGAGTGCGACACAAACTAGGATGGAGGCTATGTACCAGGATAGGGGATGATATACCAAGATGGGGGACTATGCACCAGGATGGAGGCTATGTACCAGGATAAGGGATGATATACCAAGATGGGGGACTATGCACCAGGATGGAGAGCTATGTACCAGGATGGGGAGCTATGTACCAGGATAGGGGCTGTGTACAAAGATGGAGGGTTATGTACCAGGGTGGGGGCCATGTACCAGGATGGAGGATGATATACTTGGATGGAGGATGATATGCTAGGATGGGGGGATGGTATACCAGGATGGGGGACAATGTACCAGGATAGGGAGCTATGTGCCAAAATGGGGGCTGTGTATCAGAATGGAGGCTATGTACTAAGATGGGTGATGATATACCAGGATAGGTGCTATGTACCATGGTGGGAGTCTGTGTACAAGGATCGAGGGTGAAGTACCAGGGTGGGGACCATGTACCAAAATGGAGGCTATGTACCAGGATAGAGGATGGTATACCAGGATGGGGGAATGTTATGCCAGGATGAGGGGCTATGTACCAGGATGGGGGGCTATGTACAAGGATAGGGGGCTATATACCAGGCTTGGGGATGATATACCAGGCTGGAGGATGATATATCATGATGGGGGGCTTTATAGTAGGCTGCGGGATGTCATACCAGGATTGGGGGGCTATATACCTTGCTGCATTTTCCACCCTAGGCTTATACTTGAGTCAATAAGTTTTCCCAGTTTCTTGTGGTAAAAATTAGGGGCCTTGGCTTATATGGGGTCGGCGTATTCCTGAGTATATACAGTATATATTTTTTTCATTTTATATAAAAATATTCGATTCTCCTTCCCTTTCCCATATTAAAAAAAATAATAAAAATAATATAAATAATGCCATAAGTACAAAACCTGAAAAAAAACAAAATTGCATTTATTGCTAAAACTTTCACGATACTTAGAATTTATTGAATGGTAAAATGAATGGTATCATTCAAAACTTTACTTATGGGAGAAGGAGTTAAAAGAAAGAACCCGATGAGGAAGGAATTAGAGATGAATGGATTTCCCAATCAGACTACCCTTTATAAACCGTATTGCATAACGGTCCAAATTGACTATTAATGACCAAATACTTTGTAAATACCCAACTCCACCAGTTTGGACTCGGTTCGGTGACTCGGTGGTGATTATCTTCGAGTTACGCTGGTTTCTTTCAGAACCTCCAGTTTCCTCCCACACATTCTGATAATTTCCTATGAAATTAGGTTTAATGTGAGATGGGGAAATGGGATCATAAGAGTAAATCAGGTCCAGATGTTGGTTGGTTACAAGGCAAAGATCGCCCCAGCTGCTCATTTGGGCGATAGAATAATCAAGGACATAGGCTAGGGTCACATTTAAAACAAGAATTGCATTCACCGCATTCGGATCCGGATGCGGTGAACGCAATGGCGGGCACACACATTTTTTGACAAAAATGTGTGCATAATACCGCACTGCAGTAACCGGATGGCTCAGGATGTGTAATCCTGAGCCATCCGGCAACTGCATAGTTTGCAGATCCCGGCTATTGCCGGGATCAGCAAACTGTCCTATGACTATTAAATAGTTAAATTAACTAACTAAAGGAATGTTTAAGGTCTGTAGGGGGGGCTTAGACCCCCCTATAGACCGGCCGCCCACTCCGGTGGGCTTCTACTACAATTCCCCACTATGGCACGGGCTCCTCGGAGCTCCGTGCAAGTTCCCCTACCTCCCGCCCCCCGTATCTGTAGAGAGGGGTGCCTGCACCCCTCTGTTAGCATTATCCCTAAATGTGGCATCCACAGATTACAGTAGTAAATTACTATAGTTACGGCATTATTGTAGTTCTTCACGATCCCTCTATGGGCGGGGCTTTGTTCTTCTGCCGCCGCCCATGGAATGATGATGCCCGCCTCCTCTGGCCTTCTCCCTGTCTTTTCAGGGCGGCCGCGTCATGAAAGGGGCGGGGCTACGGAATGACGCGCAGGCACCCCTCTGTACAGATAAGGGGGTGCGGGAGGTAGGGGAACTTGCACGGAGCTCCGAGGAGCCCGTGCCATAGTGGGGAATTGTAGTAGAAGCCCACCGGAGTGGGCGGCCGGTCTATAGGGGGTCTAAGCCCCCCCTACAGACCTTAAACATTCCTTTAGTTAGTTAATTTAACTATTTGATAGTCATAGGACAGTTTGCTGATCCCGGCAATAGCCGGGATCTGCAAACTATGCAGTTGCCGGATGGCTCAGGATTACACATCCTGAGCCATCCGGTTACTGCACAGCGGTTCAGAGAACCGCTGCGTAAACTGCTGCCTGCATGATTTTTAACGCAGGCAGCAGTGCCGGATACGGCCACCGGATGGCTTGTGAAGCCATCCGGTGTTTTGCATTGGCTCCTATGGGGAGCGTTTCCTGGTCCGGTTTTGAGCTTTTTGAAAGCTCAAAACCGGATCAGGATTTAAAAAAAAAAAAACGCATATGTGACCCTGCCCATAGCTATACATTGAAGTAGAAATCTCATACTCAATCTCAAGAATTAAGACACCAGAATTATAAGGTACACGGTATTCGAGGGAGAAGGGGCTCGTCTGATAACAAGCCTTCATGTATGAAACCTACAGCTATCGCAAGTGTGTCTGATACTTAGGGAGACAGCTAAGAATGAAGAAGAAATGGACTAGAATTGGTAAAATCTGTGCAGCTGTATAGGGGCCCTGTGGGTTAGGGATAGAGAAGAGTGAGCAGTACAATGTGGGTGCTCATAATCGAAACAAACAGGTTGGACGCTTGGATGGGCTTGACTCGAGTACTGAGTATAATGGAAGTCAATGGGAAGACTCTTCTAGAAACAGAGTTTCCCACTGCCTTCCATTTTGCTTTATATTTAAGTTGAGCCCATCCTGGCATCTTGCTGCACCTTGTTTGGAGATCTGGTCTCAGCTAAGTGGGGAGTTAGGTTGTCCTCGCTCCTTCGCTAATGCAGTTGTGACGCCAGCAGGAGAAAGTCGTGAGGCTGATTCTGCTGTGGAAGGGATTAGCAGAGGTGAGGGAGCTGGGGTGTCAGGGCGGAAAAGCAGAAAAAAGACGCTTGCTTTGTGGAGGTGTCTACATAAGCAAAGGCTGGAGAGTGAGCTGGGTGTGTCCTGGGCTACTGGGCCGGCCCCTGTCCTGGATGCCAGTCTTGCTGCTGAGGCCCTGAGAAATGATGACATTGGGAAGATCCATGGTGAGGAAAGCGACATATCCTCAGAATCCTCCCAACATGATAGTATAAGGATAAGTATGGAAAAGGATAGAAGGCCGGGACTAGAGGATGTGGCACCCCTGCGACCCAGTCGCCACTATTAGTTTGCGGCAATTAGAATCGGTAAGTCTAGTCACCCACAAACACTCAACACACACCCCTGTCCCAGAGCAAGAGGGTGAACCCAGGTAGTGGAACAGCTCAGGTAGCTGTGGGACAGTGGGGGGGAAATAGGTGGTGGGTGGGAAGTGAGCAGGAAGCAGTCAGTGATAGAGGGGACAGTCGGAGGAGGACAAGGGGCAGAGAAGACAGAAAGCACGGACCCGGAGGCCTGAGCTACAATGAGGTCTATCCTGGCTCCCGGGGCTACAGACTGCAGACAGATGTAAGTCCTAGGGGCGCGGGCAGTGAGCGATCCACCCGCATGCCAGAATCAGCTGTAAAGCAGAAGGAAAGGGCGAGAACCAACGGCTTGGCCCTGAGGTGGCGAGGAAGCTTCAAGCCCCAACCACAGAGTCCGGGTGGGTCGCAGGATCTCTATGACCCATGGCCAACTCCTGACGCAATGCAGGAAAGGCAGCCGTACTAGGGCCAGGGGACCCTGCAAGTCACCCAAAGAAAGCCCGTGGCTGCTGGACCGGGGCTCTGCATGCGGAGGTGCGTGCAGGGAGGAGGAGAATAGGCAGCACTGAGAGCAGAGCCCAAGAGGAAGGAACACAAAGAGGGTGCACTGGACACGCCATCCTGGTTGCCAAGGACTACCAGAGCCACCATTGTACTTGCTTGTAACCTGAAGTGCCTGACGAGAGAAGCCAAGTAAACTGGATTGAAACCAGCATTGTATCAGACCGTTCATTTTGCGCCTGAAGGGTGGTAGACTTTAACGACGCGCAGGCAGCAGGAGCCTGCATGAGAGTGTCTCTGATCCAGCTCCACAGCCAGCTCAACCCTGCTGACTCCCCATCACCCCAAATCACCTTAACTCTGGTTGCCCTGGGGATCTTCTCCTCCTGTGGAGAGCCATACCATCACAGCTGCAACTCCATCATCCCTGGAGGTCCCGGACCACAGCAGTGGCCCCTACCATGACAAACGCTTTTGTTTTATTTTTACTTGTTATTTTTACCCCTTTTCAAATTCCCCTTTTTACTGACCGCCCGACAAGCGACCACGGCCCAGGTCCCTCCACCATGACAGCATCCCCACAGCCCCGACGACGATAAGAGGACCCGGTTCTGAGTACCCCTCAGCCCCCACTGGGGCAAGTCAAGGACAAGTGTAAGCTCGCCAACAGAAAGAAGAGTAACAAGGGAGATGTAACATTCTTTACTGCTCTGACCAAGGTACCTAAGTAAGGTTAAACTGACTTCCCTCTAGTTGGTCTTTCTAACTGGTTCCACACCTTGAGAACATTTCTAACTCTAAGGAGGAAGCCAAGGGTGAAGTTCTGGCCCCAATGGGACGTTGAGGGACTAGCCTAGAGTTCGGAGACAAGGACAATAAAGGGCAAAAATATGTAGGAATGGAAACCTCTGTCACTCTAGAAGGGGAAAGATTCCTCATTGAAGGATAGGAATGAGAGGGAAAAAGAAAAGTCATTAACTCAATCACCAATAATTGCAATATCCACTCTGTTGACATTGGCGTCCATTAATGTCGCCAGCATTAAGTCAAATATAGCTAGATGTTCTTTGGTTTATTCTGCCAGGATTAAGCTGACATTTTCTTTTTGCAAGAGATCAGGCTGCCAAACTTGGCAACAGTGTTTAAAACTAAAAGGGAGTGAAGACTTCGGCCTTTCTATTGGTATCTTGCGACCGAGCCGTCCTTTTTACTGCAGTGGTAGAATGCGGATGGGTTATTGAGTTAGGCCAGCTTCACACCACGGTGTGATCAGGTCCGGGGCTGTCCGGTCTAAACTGGACAGCCCCGAAACCGATTTGCAAACAGAACCGGCCGGTTTGCAGCCGGATTCCTCAATTGCAGCCGCAGCTGCTGAAATTTCAAGATTGCAGTTAGCGGGGAGCTAGCCGCGGTCCTGAAATCTCTCAGGGGACAGCTGGTGGGGCTGAAGTTTAGCAGCACTTGCTGCTAAACTTCAGCAACCGGCGTCTGGTTCCCGGATCTGATGTTTTTGTCAGATCGGGGCGATCCGGCGCCATGGACTCCTATGTTAGGGAGCGTCGGATCGCCTAGGATCTGATTTTGTCCGAATTTTCCCCCGGACACAAAAAGGTTGCTTGCAACTTTATTGTATCTGGAAGAAAAATCTGATTTGTCCTGGATCCTCCTGGACAGATGGAAACCTGATGGCACATAGCTGCTATCCGGCTTCATCCAGCCCCATAGTTATACTATGGCGCCAAAATCTGAAACGGGTGGGGGTTCACACCGGAAAGCCCCGGATCACAAAAACCGTGATGTGAAACCGGCCTTAGAAATGGGGATGTGTTCTTATTAGTATAGCTAGTGAGGCTCGTCTAGTGGATGTCCACATCCGGCACAGCCAAGGCCACAAGGGGTTCACCTATCATAGGGGTAACTGAAGGTCCAGGATAGATTAGTTTTATTTAAAGGAGGATGTTGTCTCTTCAGTGTTGCCTGTTGAGGTGGAGTTCTTCAACCACTGTTAATCTTGCTTTCTCTTAATGTTACAGAGGCACCCCACATGGGACGATGCTTTTGGAGGTTGAATTCATCTCGCTTCGAACAGACGGAGATAAAACAGTTCTTTGAGGACTTTCTTCAGAGCTACCGTAGCTACGCTTGCTGTATCAGTCAGAGTGGTGGGAAATGTTCAAGGAAAGGGTGGAGAGATTCTACTGCCAGCTCTTGAGCCTCAGGTACTGCCTGTATCAAGGACTGAGGAGGGAACTGGAACATCTCATCTCGACTGGAGGTAGCTGCAAGGAGATCTCCAGAGTGAAATCGTTGCTTATGAGGTGTCAGTGTGACAGGCACACGTCTTTGGAGTTTGAGAGAGATTATGAGTATCCATAGCCCAGCAACCGCGACTGCAAGATGTCAGTGAAAGGTAATGTCAAGGGACTAATCAACACTGCAGGGTCCCCGAAAAGGCCCAGATCATGGATTCTGGAGGTGGTCAGATCTTCTTATTCGCACCTCCTGGGGAAGAAAGATCTGGTACGCTGGGGCAGACAGTTTCCTACTTATGAACGGTTATACTGTTGGGTCTAGTGTTCCATGAGTTGTCCCTTGAGCCCACTGTTATATGTTTGCAATAAAGTGATACCTCGGTTTTTGGCGATAATTCATCTAAAAACTATCTCCCGAAACAGACGATATCTGAGGCAACAATTTTAATAGGAAACAATGTAAAATCAATTCATTGGTTTGAGGACACTGCAAAATACATAGACAAGCCCCACATTTTATAGTGAATAAAGATCATGGTTAATGCTAGAATCACTTAGAAATGACTATAAAAGGAATATGACAGACTAATTTAAAGAAAAAATAAACATTTAATATGATATTTCATTTTAATAAATGTTATTTTTGGCGTAGGGAAGACACCGAGGAGGGATGAGAGAGGTGCACATTTTATTTTTTGGAAGAGGAATCACGTTTTTTATGGCAAAATTAGCAGCAATGTATGGACAAATACCTTGACACAAACCGAAACAGTTTTATGACAATACTAGGAGGGTTGGGTATGGTCAATCCTGAAATATTCCATGTGAATACCTCCAATAAGATCAATATTGCAAACATCTGGAAAGACAGGGTTTCTCCATGGGTATTCTGTAGAAATATTTCAGCGCATTCAGGATTAATCTCTACAAGGAGAAAAACTATTCCCTCAGAGCTTTTCTTCAAGAAATAGGAGACAGGAAGGCAAGCAATGGATCTTCGCATACCGCCTTAACATCTTCCACCCTAAAGGTAATTAGACAAAGGGTGTCTACTAATATGGAAGATCAACACTCTGCTAATGAAGCTCCTTGACAAAAGGATTCTGTTGACTCATTTTTAGAAGCCTCTGGTACGGACGGATTGCCCAAGTTGGGTTCTTAGGGAGAGTTTACATCTTTTGAATCTGATCAGGATCCCCTTCAAGTTTTGGGACTTTGCTTGTCGCTGCTTCCATAGAAAACTGTGTGTGAGGGACAATCTGAAGTATATATAAAAAATATAAGGGGAGACAACAGAGGCGCAATAGTGCCCTATCACTCAGTAAGAATAGGGTCTTATAGGTGTAAACAGGTTGCACTAACCTGGTCCAGTTGTGACTCCCACAACTGGAATAAAAGCGTTGGTTTTAATGTTTGTAGGCTGCTGCTGGACTTCCACCTCCACAACTATAGTGGGTACTTCAAGAGCTTTAGGGTCCACAGGTGTGCTACAGTCCGCGCTGCCCGGTCATCCAAGGAGTCACACGGGAAACAGTGTTCCAAGTAAAAGTTCCTTTATTCTTCAAAAAACCGACGCGTTTCGGCGCCCAATCCTGGCACCGTCCTCAGGATATACCCTGAGGACGGTGCCAGGATTGGGCGCCGAAACGCGTCGGTTTTTGAAGAATAAAGGAACTTTTACTTGGAACACTGTTTCCCGTGTGACTCCTTGGATGACCGGGCAGCGCGGACTGTAGCACACCTGTGGACCCTAAAAATCTGAAGTATATGAGCTCTGAGGACAGGAACATTGGAGTATCATGGTACTATGCTGGAATGTATGGACCACTTTTTGGTTCACTTTTCTTTTAACACAGGGGGTATACAACTGGGTGGGTGCCTCCATTGACTGGCCGGTCTCTCTAAAGGTACCATTATACGGTACAACATCACTGAAATGTCACGGGTTTGGAGTTGAAACGACATCGCTAGGACGTCGTTGCATGTGACACTGAGATACGAAGTCCTACGATAAATCGTTGGATCGTTGATCGCAGGTTTGAGAACGTTCTCAAATCAGACGATCCTCAATCAGCCAACCTGCTGCATCGTTGTGTGTGAGACCGCGATAATGATGTCGTTCACGACTTCACCCATTGACATCAGTGAACAAGTATCATTCGCTGGGTTGTGCAAACGATAGCTGCTCGCCACATCGTTGGTGCGTCGTCCACGATATCTACACATGTGAAAGCTCACCAACGATGCCAAAAACTAATGTCCTAACGACCACACGCTCATGAGATCGTTAAGGATATCGTTTCAACATTGAAGAGTGTAACAGTACCTTTATGTGGAAAGGAGCATCCAGAAACCTGGGAGGTTAGGACTATTGCACCTCATTTCTAGTTAGCCTATCAGTTATGAAATGTTTAACACATTGTGATGAGGATCGACGCAACAGAAAACACTCATAATGGATGATGTGTTAATGACCTGGTGAAAGTGCTCTCTCTGCAGTATGAGGCTGGGCGTACGGACGGCTGCTATCCTCTAAGCATGCCTTAGTCTATTCATCTCCTTTCTTGGTGGTGGCCTACTGCTGACACCTTAGGTTATGGTCAGTATTCAATGACCTAGAAGCTGCAAGTCCTGAACTTGGTTTTTGTTAATTTTGGTCATTGGATATGGATATGAAATGGGTGTAGTGTGACATTGGGTGGTGGTTCATCTTGTGGACTGAGACACTGGTGTTTGGGTGAAAAAACTGGTCTACTCTGATCTGGCTTATGAACTTTGCACATTTACTGAGACAGGAGATGCAGGACCAGTTTTCAGGTCATAGAATGGTAGTGTTCAAAGGGACCTCCTGGGTCATCTTGTCAAACTCCCTGCTCAAAGCAGGATTCACTAAATCATCCCACACAGATATCTGTCCAGCCTGTGTGAAGACTTCCCTTGAAGGAGAACTCTCCATCTCTCGTGGCCGCCTGTTCCACTCATTGATTCCCCCCAACTGTCAAAACGTTTTTTTTCCTAATATCCTAATTGGTCTCCCCTCCCATTACTTCTAGTCTTTCCTTGTGCAAATAAGAATAAAGCCGATACCTCTCAGTGTGACAGCCCCGAGATATTTGTAGTCAGCAATTAAGTCTTTGAAGCTAAACATTCCAAATCCTATGGTTTGCAGACCGGTCACCATGTTGGTGCTCTTCTCTGAACTTGCTCCAGTTTGTTGATGTCTTTTATATAATGTGGAGCCCAGAACTGGACACAGTATCCAGATGAGGTCTGACCACAGAGGAGTAGATAATGACTTCACTTGATCTAGACTGTGGCTTCTGTTATTACATCCCAGAATTGTATTTGCCCTTTTCCTGCTGCATCACACTGGTGACTCCTGTGAAGTCTGTGTCTATTAGTATACAACAGTCTTTCTTCACCCTATTCCTCCCATTCTGATATTTTTTTTATCTTCTTTCATTTTTCTTGCTCAGATGAAGGACTTTGCATTTTTCAGGCTGGGGGTTGGCAGTGGTGAGGTTAATTTATAGTTTAATATATATTTTTATATTTATGGGGAGGGGGGGCAGAAAAGGAAAATCTGTATCTTTGCCAGATAGGTTATGGTTTTCTTTGGCAACTGCACCAGAAGGAGGTGCAAGTCGTCATTATTTTTGTATATATTGGGGTAAGGGTTGTATGTATAGTAATATGGGTGTGCGAGGATAGATAGTAGCTGCGCCAGATTTTACAAGATTTTAACGACTGGTTTGTCATTAACTTTGTGTGCAAATTCAGTTAAAATTCTAGAAGGCAATATTTATTTTTTTCTTTAAAGATTTGCAAAAACACATCTATTCAAGCTCATTTTCCAAAAACAGTTTATTCAGAATCCTGTCCAATTGTTTCTGCTACCGTTCTAGTAACTGTATACAGAAATATATAGATAAGCTTTAGTTTACAAGGCACTTTAGATATAAAATACACCTTTAAAAAAAAAAAAAAAAAAAAAGGGAGTGGAGGAATACAAGTATTCAGTAAAATATTTTGCAGTAAAAATAGCTGCTACACAAAAATTCCTCCAAATCTATGAAAAGGAGGTCGGAACGTTACCACGGAATTCCAATAATGAAAATCAGATGACATCAAAACAACCAAAAGCAATATATACAGTATACAAGAATGAGGAACACTGGAGTATTGAATGCGATTAAAGGGATGGTGTCATACTAGGGTAAAAAGAAAAAAGTGCTTGTTAAAAATCCAGCAGCTTTGCATCTTTCCCCAATAATTCTATAGGTTTACCGCTTGTTTCCTACTTAAAAGTCACCACTGTAGTTTTATCAGCAGCCACCGAATCACTTTAGGCAAAAAAAAAAAAAAGACCAGCACTTACAAACTCTATAGAAAAGAGCTTGTAAGCACTGGCTTTGACATGCTTCAGTGCCTCTGATGCAGCACAGGCTTGAAATATAGGAGTGTAGAGTTAGGGCTTGTGCTGCGACCATGACGCTGGTCTGTCATTTACAATTAGTAGGATACTAACCACAGGCAAGTAGGAAGCAGAGAGGTGATCCCTTGAAGTTGTGATAATCTCTTTAAAACAGGGAATCTGTCAGCAGGTGTTTGCTATATATGCTATAAGAGCCAACTTTTTGCTACTTTTACAAGCAGAAGCCAAGCAGGTCATCTATAGACGGGCCGCACAACCATTCTTCAAGCCGAAAGACTTCCTGAGATTAGTGATGCCATTAATTTCTTACCAGTCTGTGGATGACTTCTAAATGGTCTATTACTATTGGAATGGTCAAAAGATATAAAAGTGTGCAGTTTCACAAAGCTTAGTCATAAAAAGGATTACAGGGAAATGAGGTGGTGGGGGGGGGGGGGAATAATAATGAGGGGGGGGAGCATTCTATGTGCCATAAAAAATATCTGAAAAATCAAAAATTATATATACACATCCCTTGCGGAACAAATAATTATGCAAATATTACAAGTTAGTGATAAAATTATTTACATGCGCTTGAAATGGTCTGAGAAAAAAAAAAAAAAAAAAATTACATAGCTGCACAAAAACAACATAAAGACACATGGACTCAGGCAGCATTAAGTATTAAAGTGCAGTCTGAGATGGCTTAGTAATTTACAAGATGAGTTTTAAAATCACATGACCAATTAAAATTGTGATATGTTGTAATTGTCTCCTTAAGTCTAGTTAACTTAAGATTTGAGTCCAACTGTTCACCCTTTCCCCTCAGTGTTAAAACAGGACATTATATAATAAAATAAAAAATAATAAAAAAGTTTGTCCGGTGCAAAGTTATTCAGAGCTGTAGCCCTTAAGTGTCCTCTTTTGCACCAAGTCAAGAAAGTACAACACAAAACCACTTCCTAGAAAGGTCTCGAAACGCGTTGGCTTTCAGACTCCTCCATAATTTCGGTCTGCTTTAAAAATAAGTCCAATAATGACCGAAACATTTCAGGGTTTTCTCTGCTCTCAGCCCTCCCATAATCCTATTCTATTCACAGTACAATTGTGTGCTTCAGGGTATAGCATCTTGATGGATTCATTCATCGGTGTCGGGCTGAACGCCCAGCATGGCATGCAGTTCCTCCGCCGTGTACCCCAACAAATTGTGGAGGTCACATACAAATCTGTACACATAGCGTTTTCCTGAGGTCTTGTGAATAATGTTTTTATCGTAATAGTATCTCAGTCCTCTGCTTAGCTTCTCATAGTTCATTTTAGGTTTGTTTTTCCTTTTGCCCCATCGACGAGCAACCTAAAAAGAAAAGAAAAAAAAAATGTTTTAATATACCTACATGTTTTTAAAGAACAAACACTCGTTTCTTTTCAAAAATATATATCATAGCAGTAGGCACTACCAAAATTACATATATATTAATTGTGGCGCAAGTCACATTCATAGGAACAGAATATTGGGGGCTCGTCCGGGATGAGATAATCAGATGGATTTCATTGACAGGGACAATACAATAAAAGTATTATTTTCTGGTTTGAACAAGTTACATATACCCAATTTCAGCAGCAGTGGGCATTAATATAAATAAAGAGATTAGACTAAAAAAAATACCCTATTGGATTTTTATCCTTGTCAATAGAGGTGTGAAATGCCAACGGTCAGGAATAGAACAATCCAGCAGGTCATCTATAGACGGGACGTACAACCATTCTTCTAGCCGAAAGAATTCCTGAGATTTGTAAGAAACCAATGTCATCACTAGTCGGTGGATGACGTCTTACTGGTCTTCTATTACTATTGGAATGGCCAAAAAGATATAAAATGTGAAGTGGATTGTGACCATTTCTACACGTTTCAGGGTCAACACCCTGTTCATTGACAGGGATAGAAATACAATAGAGTATTATTGTGTAGTCAACACTATCTTTGTGACCAGTGTTGCCGAAATTGGATATATATTTATTACACACACACTGTCGGGTCAACGACACCAAAAGAAAGAAGGAACGAAATTCACAAGACCTGTTGAAGGACTATAAACACACAATATTAATGTATTTATCCGTATGTATCCCGGTCAATGAAATCCATCCAATCACCTCATCCCGGACAATCCCCCAATATTCTGTTGCTACGAATGTGAACACTGCCACAATCTATACATAAATTTCGGCAGCAGTGGGCACCATGATAAATATTCATTGTGGCCATATTCACAGTAACAATATTGGGGGCTCGTCCAGGATGAGGTGATCGGATGGATTTTATTGATCGAGGTATAAAAATTGGGTATTGTCTTCTATTCTGAACACTTTTTTCCTGCCCAAATTTGTAACTAGCAAAAGCTAAAATACATTGGCAGAGAGGTCTACTCCAGAAATATTTCAGTCTATTGATCTTTAATCAGATGATAAAGTCAAAAAACAAAGTACTAACCTCATCTGGGTCAGTAAGCTTGAATTCCCATCCGTCACCGGTCCAGCTGATAAAGGGTTGACATGATTTGTCGGTCAATAATTCCAACAAGAACTGCCAAAGCTGAATTGGTCCACTCCCTAGGAAATAAAATAAAAGTTGGTAAGAAGTTTAATTCAAGTTATGTAACAAGATGAATGAACGCACTGTAGACACTACATCAGAGGGGAAGAAGGCTCCTAGCCAACAATAAACGCCAACATTAAACACTTGTTTGGTGAGGAGCCCTATGGATATGTTGAATTATAGGTCATGAGGTTTCGCAGCTAATATAAAGCTCAAGTGGTAAAACAATATCTACCTGCTAGTCTAGATTACCAGATCATCTTTATGTACTCCATTATCTTACCTGTGAAACCAGCAAGAATAGCTGCCGGGATAACTGGTTTGCCCTGTTCCACTGGATCATTTCGGTCTTGGATATAGTCTTTAAAAGACATAGACGGTTTGTTCAAACATAGTGACTGGCTGGCGTCTTCCTCGAAACTTTCGTAGGATGGAACGCGTTGCATGTCTACTAGGGAGGACTGGCTCGTCCATGAATGTAGCATCGACTCCGAGCCCTCAAAGCTTTCTGTGCCGCTGTCTACAGAGTCCCTGTCCATGGATTTCACTAGAGACAAAAATAGATATTTTTTAATGATTTATTAAAATAAGGAAAATTAAGGCGGGCACAAGATCTACACAACTCTTATAATTTGTGTTACTTCTTACCAGAAGTTAGAGAGCTGAGCAGAACATTCATGTTACTTTGACCATAGTCGTGGTTCAGAGAGGAGTAATTATTCCCCATGGATTTCATGCATGAATAGTTTGTGAATTCTTGCTTCACCGGTAAGAGACTTGGGACCTGAGTAACTGGACACAGGTCGCTATACATTTCGGTCTTGGGGTAACTTTGCACTTGAGATATACAATGTAAAGGCTCCATATGGAATCCTAAACAAGAACAAAAAAAAATATATACTATAACAAAAATCAGGTGAAAAACAATCCTGTGAATTTGTGAACTCAACAGATTTGTGTTACGACTCATCCCACATAACCCACTTTTTTAAATACTGTGTTTTCTGGATTATAAAATGCACTTCTCTCCCCTTCTCCCCCCCCAAATTAGATATAGTTCACCACTAGGGTTGCGGCTGAGAAGGGTTGGTGATGCTGAGGGCCTACGGCTGGGAGGAGAGGCATCAAGGCAGGACTCTGCCGCTGGTGGCCATCTCTGAAATTGTCCGGGAAAGTAGCGCATGCGCAGATGTGAGAACTTAGTGCGCCAAGATCTCCATCTGTGCATGTGCTGCCTCCGACAAGATGGACCTCAGGAAAATGGCTGCGGAGGAGGCGCATGCTCAGATCTTGGCTCCTTTGGATCTCCATCTGTGCCGCCTCTGTGACCATATACCTTAAGTCCTTTGTGTCCAATGCCGGGATATCAATGGCATCTGCATCATGCCACTGCATTACCCTCTCCTCTGACCTTGCAGCATCGCCAACCCTGCCAATTAGAACCCCTACTCCTGTAACTATGTCCACTGCCGCCGCCGTAGCCCCCTTCCCCAGTGAGCAAAATATGGGTTGCAATACAAAGGAGTATTGCAGTTTAGTTAGCGAGATGAAGGAATGTTACTTACTTAACGAGTCGTTGCTGATCCATTGGGAGCTGGTGTCATGGCTGGAGCTGTCAATATATTGATCTTGAACCTTTTCCTGTTCTGAGAAGAGTAAAGAAACATGGAGTTAGTCCCAGAAATTGGAGATAACTCTACATTATCCCATCACATTGACATAGTTTTGTCTAGGCATCAACATGCCAGAGATACACAATTAGAAAATGCTTTAGATAGCTTAGGAACATTTCCATGCCGTTCCAGGGAGCCTTAACATCGCACTCATACAGCTGAACTTCCAATTACCTTTCATCATTTGCTCCAGATGCTCCCAGAGAATGTCACCCACAAAGTCCGGGGCCAGATCTAAAAATCGTTCTTTTCCCAGGTTGCACAAGTCTTGTCCGGTCATAAAAAATTTCTGATAATTCACATTTTCCAAAGAAAATTCAGTGACTGCCCACGAGAGCCACTGGCACACTTGAGTCTGATCCCACAACCACGGATCTAGAAGGAAACACCAAAAGGGAAATCAGATAACGGGTTTAACTCTGGATGACCCATAATTTTTATTTTACATACACAGTTCATTAATTTTAACGGTAGGGTGTAATACTCCATTCCCCCTGTGGAGGCACCGCAGAGATATTGAACTCTTGGTGCCAGGTTCTCACACAGATCAAGGCGATCGCTGGAGATCCAGCAGCAGCAGAAGTAATAAAACAAACAGTTTTGCTAACACAGACACTAAATACGTAATACACTGGCCTATTGTGAATGGACGGTCACGGGTTCTGTTAATAAAAGTTAATGTTTACAGATGGAGTCTGGTGAAATCGTACAAAGCGTGCTTTCTGAAAAATGTGAAGTGATGACTAAGAGGCGCGTAGAGAAGTCCAGGATCAAAAAAGGTTCTTAAAGTTGCGCAACGGCAGTGTACATATCATTCCTCTGGAAATTCCTGAGAGTTAATCCTCTCCTTATAACATACGCAGGGGCTAGATACCGATGATATCACTTGTCAAAAAGGAGCCCAAAATAGGAAATATTTGCTAGAAAGAAGTAACTGGTGACAAGAGTTGCTAACTCCAAATGAAATTTAAAGGGCCAGTCACACTGGCGACGGGGCTGGAGATGTCAGGTAGGCGGACTGCGGCGGTGCGCGCAGTTTTTGGGCCCGCAGGTCGCCGTCCCCCATTAATGGCGACAATCCACCCGTGCTGGCGAGCTGACAGGCGCATTGTCGCTGGGGTTTGAAAATCCGCGCGATGCAGGACCAATGGACGCTATAGCTCCCATCGCCTGACAGGTCGCAGGCGGCGGTTACATGGGCGATGTGACACCGCCCAGATCGGTATGTTTCAGGCACTGCTCTGAAACCAGGCACCTCCGGCGCGCGATATTGCCCCTTACATGAGCGACATAGGGTGATGTCAATGCGATAGGCCACGTCCTACGTGGCCAATGTAATGGTGCGATTCGCCAGTGTGAATGGCCTTTAGGAAGATTTTCAACTAAAGCTTAAAAGGGGATTTTTAACAAGAAAATAAAATCCTGATTAATAAAGTCAACAAAAACGGAAACCTCTTATTTGAGGTTTTCATGAAGTTAATCCAGACCAGCTTTTACAGACTTACACCATATTTTTCAGACTATAAGACGCACCCCAAACACAGAGGAAGGAAATTATCAAAAATAAGGGTCCACCTTGTAGTCCGAATGTAGTTTACTGGGGCATGTTGTATCGGGATCATAGGAAGCAGGCACCATTGCTCTCCTCCAGGAAAACAGAAACAGTGCCTGCCTTACGCCGCCAGGACACACCCTCCTCCCAGTTTAGGGCCTGCAACATCTCCCTACTCATGATGGCACCGGGTTCTTGCAGCGGCGACCCTGCCACCTGTGACCCCGCTTAACCGCTACCGCCCAATTTTTCTTTGGAAGGGGGAGGGGAGACAGGAACATGTGCTTTATAGTCCGTAAAACAGTAAATAGGCTTGTCAGATGCCACGTAATAGGCTATAAGACCAAACCCCAGGACAAGGAAGGGGCTAAAAAGTTTCAGAACCTCTAAAATTGTTATAATTCACCTCCGCCCCCTTTGCAGCAACTGATAATTACATTTTTGCTCACAGCCAACAGCAACACCCAGAGGGGAATAATGTTTCTTTTCTTTGGTTATTACTTACTGTTGGGGATACAGAGCCGTCGCTGTTCCTTTGTGAATCCATTAAATGTGGCCTTCAATGCCTGACTCATAACGGCCTTGCTGCACGGGGTCAAGAGAGGCAATTCACAGCTTCCGGAATCTGAAGAGAGAAATGTTAATACTTTATAGACCGAGCGTTAAGGTCTTACAACGGGTCATGAATGTGATATGGCTATCAACCAACTGCTCTGTCTCCAAACCCCCCATACTAGAACGACCCTCATCCAGTGTCCACTTCAATACCCTGTGGCAGCTGGACCAAGGCAAAGTTCATTTCTGTGCCGGAAGTATTTGGCCGGCCATTCTAGGTACCTCTGCTATTAAGCTCCTGCATGGTCTTAAGGGTCTCGGAGGCACCCAAGATAGAAGCCCGAAGTTAGCCAAGAGGTGAACGCTACTACAAAGAACTAAAGTGGATGCCAGGTTGGAGTAGTGCAAGGCCACGTGCAGATGTCGAGTGTACCTCAGGATTTGTAGCCCAAACCAGGAGGGAGTGATGAATACAGGAGTGGTGACGCGTTTCTGTTATAGTTTTCCTCCTGATTGTTCCACTCCTGGTTTTGGCTAGAAATACTGAGGAAAAATAACCTTAAATAATCAACGTGTGCACGCGGCCAAATTCTCTTTTTTTCCGTCCGCACACCCATACGCAAGTGCTCAGCTCAACAAGCTTTCATGCCTTTCTCATGGAGAGACATGGATTATCTCCCCTAAAAACAAAAGGATCGGGTGATTAAATTACAACTACAGGTCCTTCCTCCACCAACAACTATCGGGGAGAATAGGGAGGCTTTATATATATATATATATATATTTATATTATATATCTCCAATGGTCCAGATGGGAATAGGCAGACTTTCATCTGGGCCTTTTAGACACAAAATCCGCAGCCTATATAATGTTGCACAGTTAAGTATATTTGGGTTTAAATGTTATTATATTAATATAGTCCTTCGGCAAAGCAGTATCACGTGGGTTAGAACTTCATCCAATAAATGGCCTGGAATTACCAGGGGAAGAAAGTCACGCTCCACCCCCAAGGAATCAAGGATATATGTTGGGTGTCTCCTTTGTACCCTGACATCAAGTCAAAGGGGCATACATTGCAAAGGTTTCATCTTTGATCGTTTAGGAGGACATTATGCCAAATAATTACAAATTTCCCAATAGTGTAAAATAAGGGTCAATGTTTACCAGTCTTACCATGAGATAAGGAGTCCAGGCCTGTAGGCACAGCCTGCTCTTCTTCATAAGCGTCGTACGCGGAGTACAATCCAGTGAATATCGACGCCGAGAGGTTTACATTGTCAAACGCCAGCTGCCGCTGTGAACAAGCAAGAAGGACGCCATCTTAATACTAAAGACTTACATGAGCCGAGATTAAAACAGAATTGTAATCGATGACTTTACTCTAGATTCTCCTTACAGCTCAGTAGATAAAGAGCAAGAGCAATTGGCAGGGATAAAACGAGAAACAGACAGCCGTTATACTGAGGTTGGTCAAGACCGTTGAATGGCAAATTTTCCAAGATGGTTCACCATAATATTTTTAAATAAAAAAACAAAGCAAAGAATACCCTACTCATTAGACAGGTGGAGAACCAGTCCATCCCTTGACATCCCAATGGCAAATGATAGGAGATAATTATGACTGGGGACACTTTGATTTTGATTTGTTGAACAGCTCTTTAAGGGATAACTCAATCCCAGAAATTGGCCAATGAATTGTATATTATTGAAACAGAATACTAAATGCTCAAGTAGGGTACCAACAAAGATATAGAAGACACTTGGTGTTCCAACAGAAATATAAATATTTTATTGAGGAAGTCCAAAGACAAGAAGTGTTTTGACCGTTAATCCTGGGTCTTCATCAGACACAGACCGCTGCAGGAAAATAATAAACAGACTATAGCGCTTATTACTGCAGCAGTCTGATATCTGATGAAGATCAAGGATTAAGGGTTGAAATGTCTTTGTTTTGGGACTGCCTTGATAAAATGTTCATTATTCTATTGGAGTGCCAGGTGTCTTCTATAGCTTAATTGCCAGAAATGTCACGAAGAGGGTAACAAGGTGGTTCCAAACAAGAGTGCACACATGATCACACAGGCTGAGCGTGCATGTGTGTGGGAGAGTCAGGAAAGTTAGATGGCCACTCCAACATTAGAAAAAAAAAAAAAATAACCAAAATCTACACCAAGACCCGTGTAAAGGAGAAGATATAACACTACTGGCAATCACAAAAATACCTCATTAAAAAGAAAATAATGTAAAATATCCTCTCTAAATAAAAGCCCACAAACACAACAGGTCACTCCTATGCACCAGGGATACAATGCGGTCACTGAACTCTTGGTAAACAGACGTTTTTCTAGCTGGCAGTAATTGGCCGACTAATAAGCAGTGTCTTGTATAAAAATATGAAAAGCGGCGCGCCTCCCGTACTTCTAATGATGTCCTCCTGACAACCGCTCAACAGGAACCGGCTCCGTCACCTGTGTATACATTCCTATGCTCCAGATCACCGTATGCGCTCTTACACTCCACATAACAAGCCTCTATTCACTACAGCTACACGAGCGCTAAAAATAAGAACCTTCTAATCACATCATTATAGTCATTAGCTACAGAGGAGAAGATGGGACACGCCTAGAGAAATCTGCTGTGTAGTGAATAAATCCAGAGAGGGCGAGAGGTGTGCGAGACCGGCTGAACCACATCTCCAAGCCGTCATTATTGACTTCCAGGGTAGTTGAGCTTTCTCTGACAGATTTAATCTTTTTCAGCAGCAGTTGTGTAATGCTTCATATGCCCTGCGGAGGCACTGCACAAAAACCAAGACACTTGCTACAGAAGACTGAAGGTGATCACAAACAGTGGGATAATGCAATAGTTATAATTTTATGTAGCCTCAGCTTTCTAGCTTTAACATAAATCGAAGAAAATGCCAAAGTCTTAAAGGGAATAAGGTTTAGAAAACCCAATATCAATTACCCATTAGGGCATTTAATATTTAAAGGGGTATTCCCATCTCCAAGATTCTATAGGTAGGTATATTAGCAAATCCCTCCAATTAGTAATATAGTATAATTCTCCTGATAAGCTGTCACTTACCTCCTGTGCAGGACATTAAGGATTGGGTATCCTTGGTTACGACCAACGTCAGTTGATTTCTAGTTGTCGTAACCATGGATACCTAATCCTCAATGTCCTGCACATGAGGTAAGTGACGGCTAATCAGGAGAATTATACCACATTTCTAATTGGATGGATTCGCTAATATTATTACACCTGCCACATATTGGAATAGGGAGCTTGGAGATGGGAATACCCCTTTATCTTTGCTATTAAATTATCCTTCATGGAAAGCATTAATATAATCAGCGCCTCATTCTTTACTGGAAGACGTTGTCCTGTGCAGACAATTATGGATTTCAATAATTAACTGTGTAATGCTAGTCGCTTCACGTCCCCAGTGGTGGCGCTAGAGGCAAACCGAACACTTCTAACATTTCAACTGCCCAAAATCGCTGATTGCTAAGCCCCCTCTCCAAAAAAAGGCAAACATCCCTTTAAGATGCATTAGGCTAACTGACAACCTATGATCTTGGATTGTGAATGACACATTTTCTTACATTCAGCCTTGAAATAGCTGATAAATCATGAATAATGACAGACCCGACCTCTTCCAAAACGGATAAAACAAAAAGATAAACTTAGAAAAAAAATAAAATAAATAAAAGTAATGATTACTGCATTGCTCATCAGGGCCCTGACTCATACCCTGCAGTGTACATGACCTGGATGGGGTGGACTCCTATACCGTGAGCAAATATGCCGGGCTGTGTTATAGATAAGGCACAGCCCGACCTGCGGGGACATTATAGTCAAAAGGCGGCTCCAAATTCCTCAATTTAGCAAACAAATACCAGCCAGACCACACAAAGGCCCTTTAAGTTTTGTGGAAGATGGGCAAGGCCCATACACTCCACCATTACAGCCTATGCCAACAGATGGAAGCTCACTCCATGTAACCGTAACCAAAGTCATCATCCCAAAATGTCTACAAGGGCCCTTACCTTCAGTAGTCCCCTGTGCATGTTGTACACCGGAGCCACCTGATCCATGTTTCGGATTTCAAATTCAGTCATTGGATCTGTAGATAAAAGAACAAAATTATGTCAATTTTTAATATGTATTAAATTTATTGTATTTAATTTGTATTTATTACTCCCCCCTCACCCCCACAGGAGACAAGTGTCTCACCACTATGGAGTCTGCTAAAGTAAATAGCATTTATTAGAAGGCAGAAAAGGGAGAAGGCACCGGAGGGGACAGATGTGACGTGACTCACTATTCCCACAGAGACTAAAGAGCCCGAGGTGTTGAGATTGAGGTCACAAATAGGGAGGGACCTGACGAAAATCTCACCCAAATCACCACCAGCTGGGATTCACTCAAGTCCAGGAAAACAATTGATCGTTTTATTTGAATACATACAAATCATAACCTTGTCACAGTGGGAACATGCATAGAGTTATGAAACTATGGGTCCCAATAGCGGATACAAAACTACCACTCCCAACAGCCTGTGGCCCCATGACCTACTGGAAGATTTTAACTCAAAACCAGCCCCCCCCTTCACTTTTTGGAAGTGCCTTTACCCCATGTTTGTTCCTTTATTGTGTTGGCTACATAGGACAGGGGGTGTCCAACCTGTAGCCTAGGAGCCACATGTGACTCGCTGACCCTTGGTGTGTGGCTCACGGTTGTCCTCCAACTTGGTGCATAAGCACCAGGGCTACCCCCCACCACACACACACACACACACACACAAAATAAAGAACAGGTCTCCAGATGGTGACTTTTGCGAGTAGCCCCACATATGTGAGCGGATATTAATGGGGGTAAGGTAGGAACCCCTGGATCTTGGTATACTCCCTCGGTGATTTCTGTGGAATAGCTTTGTCTGTATTATCAGTAATGGAGGCTTTAGGTATCACTACTGTGCGAAGGGTGGGCGATAGATGTGGCTGGCAACTCTTTCTGAGCTGAATGTGGCTCTCAAGGTCAGAAAGGCTGGGGATCAATGCTGTAGAGCACAGATCCAACTTTTCTGATCCTGAAAGCCACATTCAGCTCAGAGAGGCTCGTCAGTCACATCCAGCTCCTGCCCCCCTCACAGTAGTGTCACCCAGATCCCCCATTACTAGTATGACGACAGCCAATTCAGTTCTGCAGAACTCACACTGAGGCAGTATACCAAGATCCAGGGCTTCCTACCTTATGCCATCCAGATCTGCTGTTCTATGTGAAGGTTCCGTTACACGCTTCAATGTCGTTAAGATATCACCAATGATCTTGCGGTCGTTAGGACATCTTTTTGACATCGTTGGTGAGATGTCACACATCTAGATATCGTGCACCAACGATGTGGCGATGAGCTATCGTTCACACAACCCAGGAACGATACTTGTTCAGTGTTGTGAATAGGGGGAAGTCGTTAACGACAGTTATTGTGGTGTCACACAGAACGATGCAGCAGGTTGGCTGATCGAGGATTGTCTGATTTGAGAACATGTTCTCAAATCTGCGATCAACGATACAACGATTTATCATAGTCGTATCTCGGTGTCACACGCAACAACGTCCTAACGATGTCGTTTGAACGACTCCAAACCCATGACATTTCAGCGATATCATTCACGATCTCGTACCGTGTAACGGTACCTTGAGGCTATTCTCAATAAGCACCATCTGGAGACCTTCTTACATAGCCGTTTACTAGATCTGGTGCTAATGCCCAAAGATGGCAGACAGCCGTAAGCCCCACATAATGTGCCCATGAGCCACATGTGGCTCCTAAGCTACAAATTGCGGACCCCTGATGTTAAGACTTGCAGAGGTGGGGAACTCCAGGCCTCGAGAGCAGCACACAGTGCAGGATTTCCTTAGCATGTCTGATTACCAACTGTCAAATGCTAAGGAAACCCTGCACTGTGTACGGCCCTGGAGTTCCCCACCCCTGTATTAGAGGAAGAGCTCATGCATCTTCCAAGATTGTTGATCAACCCAAGAACAGTGACCCCTTAAAAATAAAAGGAGGACCCTTATTTGTAATCGCAGATTTACCTATATGTGATGTGAGCCATTTCGCTATTACTACGAGCACACACACACACATATATTATATATATATATATATATATATATATATATATATATATATATATATATATATATATATATATATATATATATATATATATTTTATATGAAATATGCACATCTTTAGGCAGCCAGCGACTGATTACGGTACATATTTCGGAAGTATCCTCCACTGGCGACAGAGGAAGTACTTTACTGTGGTTTCTAAATGGACTCTACCGGAACAGACATGAAACCTCTATATTGATTTATTATAAAACAGATGTAGCAGCCGTGGGTTTATCATTAAGTCTTAGGGTATTATCAGTTACAAATGCAAACTCAGCTTTGCTACATCTGAATGCAGGTTTTAAGTAAAGTTATCAGAGACAAAATCCTTCCAATCGCTTCGGCTCGGAAATCTGCGGCTTTACCAAGAAGCGGAGGATGACAACACCGGCCTCACGTGCCAGGAAAGCATGTTACCGGCCAGATGACACATGTATGGGGGTTGCCTAGCAACAAACTCATTCAGAATCTCAGGATTCTATTAACCATTCGGCGGTCCGGCCCCACTGTACGGCGGAAAAGCTCTACTTATAGTAATGGGATTAGGCTGCACTGTACGAGGCGCAATCATCTGCAGATCCAGAAGGAAGAACTCGACTTTATAGTATATTATACGTCTTATTCCTTTTGGATCCACTCTTGAATTTAGCAAAGGGTTTTTTATTTACCCCAGAAAGGTGAGGGAAGTCTAGACCCCAAACAATACGTTACAAAGGCACAATTGAATCCATTACCAACAACAAATTGTATTCCTGTGTTATGTAAACACTAAAAGGGATATTCCTTAATATGACGTTATCCCCCATGCTGGAAAAAAAAAAAAAAAAAAAAAAAAAAAAAAGGTACAAATTACTGATTAGCGGGGGGTTCCAATAGCGGGAAAAGTCCTAGAGGTCAGACCACAGACCAATTAGTAAATTATCCCCCATCCATAGGATTGAGGACCACCTCATATTTTGGAATAAATGCTTAAAAAGTGCTATGACACCTAAACATGGCATCAATAGATCAAGATCGGCCCCCTGGATCAGTGGCGAATCTCATCTGAAATAGTGTTTGCAGGTTGTCCTCCAGGAAAACTCATGACTGCTACAATCACATCTGAAACGTGCACTCCATAAAGTGTAACTATTCAAACTTTCTCCATCTCTCACTGAAGGGGTCGGGGCATCGAAAAGTTTACTAAAGCTTACGCTAGAAAGTGGTGCAATTTTAGTGTTTGCAGCTCAAGCACAGCACCCACAGGTGCATTTTACACCAGAAGTTTATTAAAGGGAACCTGTCAGCAGGTTTTTGCTACGTAATCTAACGGCAGCATGGCATAGGTATTAAAACACACTTTTCAGTGGTGTGTCTCAGCAAGCTCTGTGCTATTTACTTGCAATGTTTGTTTCAGCACCGGAGATTATAATTGCTTATACCTGGTAGTCAGACACAGTCACCTGCTGTGATCAGCAGCTCACTGTCTATAGACATTGACTAGAGAGCCTGGTTTGGGTGGGGGCAGATTTAGGATGTTTAGATTGTGAGCCACGATGGGGACAGTGTTTCAAATGTATGTAAAGCACTATGGAATTAATAGCACTATATAAATGAATAAGATATTTCTTAGCTCTGAAGCATTGCTAGATCTAAAACTAGTGATGAGGGAGCACAACCATGCTCGGGTGATCGGCACTCATAACAAGCAGTTGGATGCAACTCTAGAATTGTTACTTATTATACTAGTATAATTGGAAGTCAATGGGGAATTTAAAACAGTTTTCTGGAAATCTACCGGAAAAAGCTCTGAGTTCCCCATTGACTTCCATTATTCTCGGGTACTCAAGTTGCACCCATCCGAGCATCCAACTGCTCCTATCGAGTACCCAAGCATACTAGCGCTCACTCATCACTACTAAAAATGGAATAATTGAATTCAGGGTCTCTTCACCTACAACATGCCAGATGAGGTAGCAAAAACCTGCTGACAGATTCCCTTTACAACAGGAGTAAAATACACTGGTCTTACAAAATGTCACCCACATTGTTTGACCCCTAGAAGGCGGTAGTACCAGAAGTTGAGCAATGATCAAAGTAAATACACAACCACCAACAACCCCGCCCCATCGGTCAGGCCAGTTTTGCTTAAAAACCTGGAAAACAGAGGTAACCTGATCGGGCAGGGGGCTGATTTGCACAACAGAGCCCTGATCCTGATCCTCAGGCACACCTTTGTGTACCCAGGCCAGACAGACAGGATCATTTCAGCACATGTGACCAGTGAACCATGCACTCAGATTACCTGCAACACCTCTCCCCATTCATGATCTCACATTCACAATGAACACAAGGCCAACCAGGGCAGGGCCCAATACTCGTGAATGGGAGTCAATAGGTCACAGGCGACCTGCTTCATTCATCACTCTGCACCCAGCCCAAAGGCTGAAATACAACTGAGAAGTGAAAAACATGCGCATATAAGGACAAAAACACATTTGCTGACCTTGTTTCTTCAAAAACATTACTCAGCCTAGGGCAATGACTGGATAAGTGCTGCAATATGGAGCGTTAGACCACAAGTCATGACATTTAGCACCTTTCTAACCTTTGAACACAAAGTAAAATCAGGGCCGCTATGGACTCCTGGCGCCAATGGACCCACGTGATGTATTATGGGACCCGCATGAGGCACAGTATTCTCTTTGTGTGAATTGGCCCTAAGGGCAACCAGATTTCATGGTAGACTTTGCAGGTAGGTCAACTTCCCAGAGCCAAATTGCCCCTTTCTATAAAGCAGACACACTTAGTTTTAGCATTACTGAAGTTTTTCCAACACTTAATAAAAATGAAAAGTGTCATCATAACGGACCTGCAACAATTGATACCAAAGCTAAACCACTCATTCCTACTTTCCCTTATTACTCAGTAGGCCAGCCAAGAAGCTCCTCCTTTCCAGGATGAGCTCCACCCCCGAGGAGACCCAGAAAATTATAGCATTTAAAAACACATCCATGTGTACTTGATGCTTTACCAACACCTTAATATGCTTAAATAGGATGTTTTTACACTCAACATAGGGAAACATATGTATTGCATAAAAACAACCAAATACACAATTCGGCCTGGTGGCTAAGAAAAGTGGTTAGCAGCACCAAGGTTCAATATCCGACTAAGGACGAGGAGTTTAGGTTTCCTCCTACACTACAAAATCATATTAATGTATTAATATTAATTATTACCACATATTAATGCAGTGGTTTAACTTGAAGCTCATGGGCCTCTATGCGAAAGCTCCAACGGGGCGCCCAATTATTGCAAGTCTTGAAAAGCATTAGTCTTTTTCTATAGGCTAAAGGGACTTTTGGGGTCCCCTAAGCTCCAGGACCGGGATGTGATTGCAACCCCTGCACCTGTTGTAGTTACACCCCTGTTAATAAGGTATGTAGACTGAGTCCCAATGGGGACAGTGATGTCTATAAAGCAATGCAGTTTTGATTGTGTTACACAAGTAAAAATCACTAATCAGTGGCGTAACTTGAAGCTCATGGGCCCCGATGCAAAAGCTCCAGCGGGGCCCCCCCAATTATTGCAAACCTTTAACAGGCCAAAGGGACTATTGGGGCCCCATAGGTTCAAAAGCTCGGGTGCGACAGCAACCCCTACACCTATTGTAGTTACACCCCAGGTTTCCAACATGGTTCCCCGCAATGGAGGTTTTCTTGTGGCCATTATATACATTCTATAACTCATAGATCATTCCTGATACACAGAACAACCAATATTATGAATTATTTTGGCTTCACAAGTCGGGTAAACAATAGAAATCAGTCAGTTAATCGGAGTTCAAAAGACATCATGGCCTGTGGATCGTCTTCCTTATAGAAATTCAAGTGCGACAATAACGTCAGGACATAAAAAACCCTTTCAAAACCTCCCCCCCCCCCCCTGAAATTAATTTGTCTGGTGACTTCAATGTAAAAGCCAGGCTGCACTTTAAGCGCTGGGGGTGGGTTCACCACATCAAAGCCACATCTGCAGCTACCAAATTAGATTCTTTTGTCTTTAAACTACAAAGACTTAGCTATCAAAGTGCAGAAGTTAATGTATACAGACGGTCTAAAGGAGAAAAGAGAGAAGAAAAAAAAAAAAAAAAAAGTAATATTAAATACAACAGAAGAGGATAGTCATCCCCGGCTCTGTCCTCACTTTACATGTGAACGTGAAAAAATAAGAAAATATCTTGTTCTCCGAGATTAGTCATATTACAAGAGGAGGGGGAGGTTATTTACATGGCAGCCAAAACTGAAAGGATACCTGAAACCCCCACCCCAAAAGGGAAAAAAAAGTCAGGGCTTTGAACTGTAGAGTGGAAACTATTGCAGTTTCTATTGACTTTTTGCGATTAGTGAGGTCACAGACACAACTCCATGTGCGAGACACGTGCAGAAAAGGATGGGCTGGGAGGTCTTCGTTTAAGAGTGGTTTTACCCCCCCTTATAGGATTTTATATATATAAATTACAATAATTGGATATTCTTATTACTATAAGGCCATGTTCACACTGCTCTGTATTTTGTGAGACAGATCACTTTGTCATGTCCAGCAAAAGTCAATGAGTTTTCAGAAGTGTTGTGCTCTTTTACTGGTCAGTTTTTGGGGTACAAAAGACATCCAGAAAAAAAGTGAGCGTTAATTAGTGATCTGTTTTCTTTCACCTTGAAACTTGTTTATGGGTGGAAGAAAAAAAAAAAAAAAAAAAAAAAAATAAATAATATATATATATATATATATATATATATATATATATATATATATATATATATATATATATATATATATATATATATATATATATATAAATATAATAATATAATTTTATTATTAATAATATATATTTATGTTTCTTTTATTATTTATATAATTAACATATTGAATATCACACACTTAAGAAATTTTTGCATTAGACATGTGCAAAATCTCAATGTAAATTTTAAAATGTAGCATTTACTAATGAAAAGTGGTGATAGAAAAAAAAAAAAAAAAAAAAAAATTGTAATTTGTTCTACTCCCATTTATTCATCCAATAGTGTTTGTATCAGAAATAACATGGATTTTGTCTGTTCATCATGGGCATGTGCCAAACTTCAAGAACTTATCACCAACTACATTGGTGGCTGTATACTCATCACTGAGTATCTAACCAGCAATCATACAGTGGCCAGAAGCAATGACTAATCCATTCATAGTAAAATAAAATATTAATTCAATAAAGCGAGTAGGCGGGAGAGGAATGTTACAAACAGGTAGAACGAGGTGTGAGGATCACTGAAGGGCAGAACAACACTAACCAGGGGCAATTACACTGAATTATGGAGAGGAGGAATCTAAAAAAAGAAGAAGGGCCTTTAAAATGACATTTATTAAAGTGAAGACATAAGAGAGACCATGAGATGAGTGACATGTGAAAAAGAAGAATAAGAATGAAGGAAGGAAGAGGGGAGGAAAGGAGATGGAGTGAAATAATAAAAACACACACACGTTTATTGTTAAATATACAATATCTATCTACACACAACATACACAACACACATACAACATATATAATACATATTTATAAAATTAATTAGAGAGAGGTGTATGTAATAATCACACACACCTCTCTATCCTTTCCTGAAAAATAATATATATTTTCATATATTATCAGGGAAGAAAAGTACAAGCAGAACCACATAACTTTTATTCCCTTGAGATAGATATAATAAATATAAAATATATTTGTTTTCAGGGAATAAAAAGTTCATTTTTCATGTTGTAGTTTATATAGCTGTATAGGATATTTCATAAAAAAATATGTTGAAATGTATTATTTTTTTCAGGCTTTTGTAAAAAAAAAAAAAGAACAAAAAAAAAACACAAAAACAAAAACAGTTTGTATATATTTATAAAAAGAATGACCACAGGCCCATTCTCCCCCACTGCACTGACTGCAGGCAGGGTCACAGAAAATAACAGGAAAAAGTCCCCAAAGTTGTCCCATGCCACCCACCATAACAGATGAAGGAACAGTATGAGCTTAACAGTTACACAATTCCAGAACCAAACAGTTGACAGGTCCCCAAAGCCAATAATCAGGGGCCACCTGGGCCCCTCTAGAGGTGCTGGGACTTCAAAGGATTTCCTACAAACCAGCCACAGACAACAACAACATCACAAACAGATACAATGTATCCTCTTACCTGAATAAAGAAGACCCAATCCAAAATACAGTCCCAAAAGAGAAGCCTCCTAGGTTATAGTCCACAGAGTGAGCAGGAGTAAGGGGTGGAATATCCCAAGGGACCCCAGAGAAGGAGGAGACCCTCCTGTGTGTGCTGTGTGCTGTGCTGCCTGTGTGTGCCTGTACTGGGGAAGTCCAGCTCTACACAAGCAGCAGGGAGGAGCAGTGTCTGGTGCACACCCCTCTCCAGCAGCTGGAGGAACAAGCCTGGGAGAGATCACACTCATTCATGTCCTCCCTCCTTCCCTCCCTTCTTCTTTGCTATCTCTCTCTCTCTGTCACCAGGTGTGAAGACTCCTAGGGCTGCAGCTCAGCCTCCCAGGACAATCAGCTCTTATCTACTAATCACCTGGGGCAGCAGGAGAGCTCACACACCACTGGGGGGCTTGTGTCAAGTGAGGGGGGATTGGCACTTTTCATATGGGTCTTGTTGCTCTTTTTTTGCTATCTTGAGGTTGGTTGTGGGGTTTTGTGTATTTTTTTGTGTATTTGGGGTACGGCCTTGTTCTCATGACTGTGTCTCGGTACATGTGCTGTCCGTGTGTCCATATGACGGAGCCACAGACATACAGAGACACATGATACTCTACGGGCCCTTTCACATGTTCGTGTCTCCGTGTGGAGCAGATGTGTGTCCGTCTGCTCACATGGAGACATGTCCGTTTTTAGCCAGCAGTACGGACCCATTCAGATCAATGGGTTCCCTATCAAAATTGTCTCGCACACGGATGTCATCCATGTACACGGATATGAGCCAAAGATTGTTATACTCACCTCCCTCCAGCGCTGCCTGTTCCTCTCACTTTTGGGGCTATTCATTAGTTTCATGAATATTCACTGCTGTGAGTGCTGCAGTGGCCCCGGAAGTGAGAGGGGCAGCAGCGCCGGAGACAAGCTGTCCGTGTGCTATCTGGATGTCATCCGGATAGCACACGCATGATCACTATGCGTGACGCACACATACACAACCCCCCAAAAACAGCCTCTCAAACACGCCCATGTCTACCGCATCGTGGGTCATACATCTGATGTCGGGGTGCTATCCGTATGACCTCCAGATAGCACATGGACAGTATGACTCTGTATACTTAGCTGTCTCCGGTGCTACTGTCCCTCTCTCTTCCGGTGCCGGGAATATTCATGAGCTTAATGAGCGGCCTGCTGAAGTGAGAGGGACAGCAGCATCGCTGGAGTCACGTAAGTATGAAATTCTTTATTTTGAAGCTAAAAACTCTTTGCTCTGGTCCATGCACATGGATGTCACACGGATGACATCCATGTGCGGGGCATTTTTTCCACGGACCCATTGACCTGAAGGGTCCCTGTGTCTGTGCTGCCACTAAAAAACGGACGTCTCCGTGTTGAGCACACAGAGGACACGGTCCATGTGGAAAAGCGAACATGTGAATGTGACTATTCACTAACATTAGTGTAAGCGAGTCTGTGCCTCCGGCATGTGGCTGCACAGAAGGCACATGGTCGTATGAAAGAGCCCTAAGTGAGTATAATAAAAGCTATTGTTGATGTTATGCAGATCAGCACGGGGACGCATTCAGTATTCTAGAATGCCGTATATAAGGCCTTACTGGTGGTGGCCGACCTTTACATGGGAAAATCCTGCTCACTGGTTCACTTGAAGGACTGGTGCATAGTTTTAGTCCCAAAGAGCTCTTGGGCTTTTAGTTATTTTCTTGCTTGCGCAATATATGTAATACTCAGCAAAATTAACATGTTGGGCTTCATAGCATCATTAATATGGTCTTCACTGTTCTGCTCCATACCGCCAACAAGGGTTAAACCCCATCTTCTTTTAAGGCTGGTTTCACATTGCGGGTCACATTCGATCCGAGGCTGTCCGTGTAAACCGGACAGCCCCAGACCGGATTTTGGCCCCATAGTAGCCTATGGGGCCGGATAGAAGCCGGATGGCAGCTCTCTGTCCGGGACAATCCGGGAGAATTCAGAATTCTCTGACGGAGACAAAAACGTTGCTTGCAGCGTTTTTGTGTCCGAGAGGAGAATATCTCCTCTAATTGCCTACTCCCCGATTCGGGGCAATCCGGTGCTCCCTAACATGGGAGCCTATGGGGCCGCATTGCATCGGTCCGGGAGGATCCTGGAACCGGACACCTGCGGCTACACCACCAATTGATTTCTTTGCACTTGTCTTGTGCTGCGGAACTTTGGTTCTCTTTGTCCTATTGAAAGTATCGCCTTCCTTAAGAAACCCTGTACAAGTGAGGAGCAGACAATTTTATTCTTGTTTTGCTTGAAGCTGCGCTGCCATTTGCAATTTGTAACTCCAGCTTAATATCTAGTTAGAAAGCATGACTTGCTTTTCTTTATCTGCTGTTATTCTGCTGAGAGCTTTTATCTTACATAGTGTGCAGCTTTTACCATGGAGTTTGACCACCAACGCCTGGATGAGTATTTACAACCATTAATATGTAACAGTAGAAAGCAAAACCTTAGCAGTGAGATAAAGTTACTGAACCATAACTATCACTCGAGGAGGAGTTACCCTCTCTCACCCTCCCTGAAACAAGGAAATGTTACCCTGTTAAACGTATTGGACCTTACTCACCATGTCTTATTTCCCACCTACTTTTTTTCATAAATGATGAGAGTGGCATAAAGTTGTAACAACTTGCAAAACAGGCACTTAACTGCTGGATAGGTGTTGATAAATTCCCACATCGTCCGTAGACTTGAAATCAGATAATGAAATGTGCCCCATTGTCTTGATATTTTTCGGTCTCCAATGGAGTAACTTTGCTCATCCTTCACGTTTTAGTAGTAATGCTAATCACTTTGGTTTGGTCTACGTCTGCAGGGCTTGTTCACTTCATTGCGCTGTCAGTACCATCAAGCGAATCTGCAGCCTGTTCATTCTGAAGATCAATGGGCGTCTGAACAGTTAGAGTATGGTGAGTACTAGTTATGACACCTACCCACAGGATCTTTGATTGAGGTGGCCATGTATAATTGTCACGCTTAGGAGGTGAGGGAATCAGGTAACTGATTGGTGAGAGGGGCGAGGGAATTCAGGGGGAGCTAATCTGACCCTTACACTGGGGGTCCCTGGCTCACCCTGCTCTCGGAGCACCTCTGATGGTGAGGAGGTCCCAGTCTCCAACCTGTTTTCCTGAGCTCCTGATTAGCCCTAGGCTGCGGGCCCCTACCTCCACCCATGGATCCGAAATCACAGCTACTCCCAAAGCAAAGACTTCAGCTCAGCAACTAAGCATCTGCACAGCACAAAGACCAAAAGTAAACTGACACTATCAGCGGCGTCTGACAGAAGAGTTGGAAAGCTGTTCAAAGCCAGTGGGAGGGGATTCCAGGTGAGTCACACCCAAGCCTCACATTAACCCCACAACCAACAGCTGAGTACAATACAGGAGGTAAGTCAGGACCAAGACCTTCACATCCGTACCTCATGCAGGACTTGAAGAAATGCAGACACAACACACACTACAGCATCCAGCAAAGTCAGCGCAATCTAAACGCGTGACAATAATGCTCGACTACCTCCGCCAGTCCCATAGATAATGAATAGTGCATCAACACACACCAAGTGTCTTGTTCTGTCAATAGGCGCTGAGCTCGGCAAACTTGCATCGATCTATTAGGTAGTTATCACTAATTATCCCTTGAATAGATGACAACCAGTGGTGTAACAATCGCGGTTGCGATGAGGTCTGGGGATACAGGGTCCAACTGACCCTGGCTATATCCAGCTGGAATGCATTGCAGTACAGAGACCCGTCGGATCCCTGAAGTGTGATACATGCTGGCAGCTGACATAGGAGAAGCTGCAACAGGGGTGTGGCACATGACATCACTGGCGTGCACTCCGGTGTCACAGGCCGAGCACTGCGCACTAGCTACAGAGGACATCGGGTGACGTGGGAGCAAAGAAAAGGTGAGTAGAATGCTTTTGTTTTTAATTATGAGTTAGGGACAGAATGGGGACAAATATACTAGGATGGGGACCATGTAGAGTATACCAGAATGAAGACCATATACCAGGATGGGGACCATATATACTGTATATACCAGGAGAAGGACAATATATACCAGGATGATGACCATATATATCAGGGTGGGGACCATATTTATCAGGGTGGGAGACATATCTACCAGAATGGGGACCATGTATGCTAGGATGGGGGCATATATAACAGGATGGGGACATATATGCCAGGATTGAGATATATATAACAGGATAGGGACATATATACCATGATGGGGAGATATATACCAGCATGGGCTCATATATACCAGAATATGGACCATATGGGCCTTATATACCAGGATGAGGGTCATATATACCAGGATGGGGGACCTATATAACAGGATGAGGACATGTATAGCAGGATGAATATCATATATATTAGGATGAGGACCATATACCAGGATGGGACACATATATACTTGAATGGGTCCAGGATGAGGAACCTATATAGCAGGATTAGGGAGCAATTTATCCATACATCTGACCAACATGTAGGAGTAGGGGTGGAACCCTGGTCCATATTCCGCATCGGGGCCCATCAGACTCTAGTAACGCTACTGATGACAACTAGTGGTATAACGCCAATGGCTGCAGATCACTTAAGCCCTGTTTGCCCTTTGAGAAGGAAATAGACCGATGTCGAACAGCGCCCATGTGTTGTATCTGCCCACTCCTCTTGACATCCGCCGTATATGAATGGCACAAATAGGGAGGATTTATATGAAGGAAAGTCAATGCACTGAGCCCACTCCATACCTGGTGGGTAATTGCTGTTTTACACTGCAGACATCTTCCAGTAACGTCCGCTGCTGGAGCTAGCTCTGATCGCAGCAGTTTAACCCTTTAGATGCTATGGTTTACAGGGACCATGGCATCTAAGTGGTTAGATTGGATGAAGAGGAGGTCTCTGTCATCTAAGTTCTGCACCCACCACATGAGCGTGGGAGTTAAAGGCCCTGATTTAGACCTTTGCTATAGTTGTCATCTGTTGTAAAGAGAATATGCCCATAATAATTTTCATTGCTTATATAAAACCCATGGTGCTGTACACAGATTGTCATTATTAACATTAGTCCCTGTACCCAATGGGGCTCATAGTCTAGTGCTAGCATCCAATATGGAGCTTGTGCGTCAATAAATGGGAAGGGCAAGGTGGTGCCCCATCAGCAGAATAATACAAATGTGTCACCTTGGCATTCACCGAGCTGATTACATCATTGTCTATACGCGATTAATCATAGGTTTATGCTTCTGTGAGATGATTGTACCTGGCGCTACACCTGGGGCTCATGACAACAATATGTAAAGGCTGATTTCACTCTGCAAGGTCCACACACCTGTCCACTGGCTGCACAGCGGGTGTGGAAAGTCTTCAGACCCTTTACATTTTTCACTCTGTTTCATTGTAGCCATTTGGTAAATTCAAAAAAGTTTATTTTTCCCTCCTTAATATTCACTCTGCACCCCATATTCACTGAAAAAAAGAGAAATGTAGAAATTTTTGCACATTTATTAAAAAAGAAAAACTGAAATATCACATGGTCATAAGTGTTCAGCCCCTTTGCGCAGTATTGGTAAGTATTCAGCCCCTTTGCTCAGTATTGATGATGAGTATTCAGCTCCTTTGCTCAGTATTGATGATAAGTATTCAGCCCTTTGCACAGTATTGATGGTAAGTATTCAGCCCCTTTGCTCAGTATTGATAAGTATTCAGCCCCTTTGCTCAGTATTGATGATAAGTATTCAGCCCCTTTGCTCAGTATTGATGATAAGTATTCAGCCCCTTTGCTCAGTATTGATGATAAGTATTCAGCCCCTTTGCTCAGTATTGATGATAAGTATTCAGCCCCTTTGCTCAGTATTGATGATAAGTATTCAGCCCCTTTGCTCAGTATTTATGATAAGTATTCAGCCCCTTTGCTCAGTATTGATGATAAGTATTCAGCCCTTTGCTCAGTATTGATGATAAGTATTCAGCCCCTTTGCTCAGTATTGATGATAAGTATTCAGCCCCTTTGCTTAGTATTGATGATAAGTATTCAGCCCCTTTGCTCAGTATTGATGATAAGTATTCAGCCCCTTTGCTCAGTATTGATGATAAGTATTCAGCTCCTTTGCTTAGTATTGATGATAAGTATTCAGCCCCTTTGCTCAGTATTGATGATAAGTGTTCAGCCCCTTTGCTCAGTATTGATGATAAGTATTCAGCCCCTTTGCTCAGTATTGATGATAAGTATTCAGCCCCTTTGCTCAGTATTGATGATAAGTATTCAGCCCCTTTGCTCAGTATTGATGATAAGTATTCAGCCCCTTTGCTCAGTATTGATGATAAGTGTTCAGCCCCTTTGCTCAGTATTGATGATAAGTATTCAGCCCCTTTGCTCAGTATTGAGTATTTGCATCTTTTGAGCTCGTACAGCCATGAGTCTTCTTGGGAATGATGCAGTTTTCCCCCTGGATTTGGGGATCTTCTCATTCTTCCTTGCAGATCATCTCCAGTTCTGTCAGGTTGGATGGTGAACGTTGGTGGAGCCATGTTCAGGTCTCTCCAGAGATGCTCCATTGGGTTTAGGTCAGGGCTCTGGCTGGGCTGGTCAGGAATGGTCACAGAGTTGTTGTGAAGCCGCTCCTTTGTTATTTTAGCTGTGGCTTAGGGTCATTGTCTTGTTGGAAGGTGAATCTTCAGCCACGTCTGAGGTCCAGAGTTCTGGAAGAGGCTTCCATCCAGGAGATCTCTGTACTTGGCCGCATTCATGTTTCCGTCAATTACAACCAGTCGTCCTGTCCCTGCAGCTGAAAAACACCCCCATAGTATGATGCTGCCACCACCATGTTTCACTGTGGGGATTGTATTGGGCAGGTGATGAGCAGGGCCTGGTTTTCTCCGCACATACTGCTTAGAATTATCACCAAAAGGTTCTGTCTTCATCTCATCAGACCAAAGAATCTTATTTCTCATAGTCTGGGAGTCCTTCATGTGTTTTTTTTTTGCAAACTCTATGCGGCTTTCATACGTCTGGCACTGAGTTGAGGCTTCCGTCGGACCACTCTGCCTTAAACACACGAATGGTGGAGAGCTGCAATGATAGATGACTTTGTGGCACTTTCTCCCATCTCCCTACTGTATCTCTGGAGCTCAGACACAGTGATCTTGGGGTTCTTCTTTATCTCTTACCAAGCCTCTTCTCCCATGATTGCTCAGTTTGGCTGGACGGCCAGGTCTAGGAAGACTTCTGGTTCATCCCAAACTTTCTCCTTTTAAGGATTATGGAGGCCACTGTGCTCTTAGTAATCTTGCGTACTGCAGATTTTGTTTTGTAACCTTGGCCAGATCTGTGTCTTGCCACAATTCTGTCTCTGAGCTCCTTGGGCAGTTCCTTTGACCTCATGATTCTGATTTGGTCTGACATGCACTGTGAGCTGTGAGGTGTTATATAGACAGATGTGTGCCTTTCCAAATCAAATCCTATTAGTTTATTGAAACATAACTGGACTCCAATGAAGGAGTAGAACCATCTCAAGGAGGATCACAAAGAAATGGACAGCATGTGACTTACATATGTTTGTGTGAGCAAAGAGTCTGAATACTTATGACCTTGTGAGATTTACGTTTTTTTTCTTTTTTTAATAAATTTGCAAAAATTTCTACATTTTTTTTTGCAATGAAACAAACTGTGAAAAATTTAAAGGGGCCTGAATACTTTCCGTACCCACTGTATATTGCATGTGTGAGAGAGACCTTTTTTTGTGCTCATGTGCCCCGCATCATGGGTCATGTGTGTGCTGTCCGTGTGCTATACGTGTGACATCTGGATAGCGCACAGACAGCGTGACTTTGTAGACTTACCTGTCTCTGGCTCTGCTGTCCCTTTCTATTCCGGGTCCGCTGTAGCAGTCAGTGCAGTGAATATTCATGATCTTAGGCTGGTTTCACACTGCCATTTTTTGGCATCAGTGTGAATCCGTCACAAACTGGATGCACCTGTATCCGTTTTCAGCCCCATTGACTTTCAATGGGGCCAGGCACACTTGCAGGTGCATCCAGTTGTATCCACTTCGCCCTGGGTCGAGGAGGATGAAGGTGTCCACAGATTTTTTATGGAGACAAAATCTGCATCTTGTTGCGATTTTGTCTCTGTGAAAAAAAAAA
The DNA here is from genome assembly GCA_033576535.1 of Allobates femoralis. NCBI lineage: Eukaryota > Metazoa > Chordata > Amphibia > Anura > Aromobatidae > Allobates > Allobates femoralis. Next base: position 29,110,161 of record JARQOC010000002.1, read on the forward strand.
TGTGAACCGCAAGATCCAAGGCACCCCCGGGTAAAATTTGAACGTGGACTATGAGTTACGAAGAGATCCAGACTCCGGATTTCCGGTCCATGCTCAATGTTCTGTGCATGCGCAGAATGCATTTCTAAATGACACGCCCCTAGGGGTCAAGTCATTGAGCCACCACTGGATCCCTGTCAAATCTGCAAACGGATGCTCCCACACGAGGTGCAAGTACATCCAGTTTGTCACTGCGGTGGAGGCTTTTCCTGCATGCCTCCGGATTAAAACATACGCTAGTGTGAAACCAGCCTTAATGAGCGGCCCCGGAAGTGAGAGGAACAGGAGTATCACTGGAGACAGGCGAGTATGAAATTATTTATATTTAAACTTAAAACTCTTTGCTTTGTTCCGTGCACACGGATGTCACATGGAAGACATCTGTGTGCAGGACTTTTTTTGCACAGACCCATTGACCTTGAATGGGTACGCGGGTCGATGCTGCCGGTTAAAAACTGACTTGTCTCTGTGTAGACATGGTCCAGGTGGAAACACAGGCATGTCAATCAGGGGTTGGCTGCCCCAGGGGGCAGGGGAGCAGATACCCCACAGGTCAGTGGTAAAGCAGCAGTTTCTGGGCCTCCTGGCCATCTGTCCCACTGGTCTGCTCCTGAAGCTCCCTGTCTTGAGGCAGTGACAGGTGGTCACTGCCGTGTGCTTGCCCCCAGGCCAAAATTAGCCAGTCAGCCCCTGGTGTGAATATGACTATTCACTAATATCAGTGAACGTGTGTCCGTACCCCCCATGTACCCTCCATCCTGCAAACGTTTTGTGTATAAAAAGCATCATGGCAATTCTTTGGCATGTGGTCTGTGCATAAATCACTGTAAAAAGCACATTTTTTAACGTTTTTTCCATGACTGAAAAATCTATGTAAAAAAAAACTGCCTAGCCGCAAAGCCGCACATGACCACAAGCCCCATAGACAATGCATGGGGCTTGCTGCAAGTGTTAGGGTGCTTTCACATCTGCGTTTTTCGTAATTCGCGGCAGATGCGATGAAAAAACCGCATCTGCCGCGTTTACCGCATAACCGTTCCACTTGCGGCGCGGTTGCGGTTTTTTCTATGCAATGTATAGGGGGACTTGCGGCAGATGCGGCAAGTGCGGTTTTGCACTTGCGGCAGGTGCGGCCGCGAAAAAAACCGCAGTAAGCCGCGGTTTTTTTCGCGGCCGCACCTGCCGCAAGTGCAAAACCGCACTTGCCGCACCTGCCGCAAGTCCCCCTATACATTGCATAGAAAAAACCGCAACCGCGCCGCAAGTGGAACGGTTATGCGGTAAACGCGGCAGATGCGGTTTTTTCACCGCATCTGCCGCGAATTACGAAAAACGCAGATGTGAAAGGGCCCTTAGGCGGAAGATGCATCAGATGCGGTAAATCTGCCGGATCTGCCGCATTTTCAAAAAAAAGCCTGTGTGAAAGGAGCCTAAGACAAGCCTGGGTTTGGTGCTAACAGTGGCCAATCACAACAGAGCTTTCATTTTATTAGACGTGTCTGAACCATGAAAGCCGAGTTTTTATTGGTTGCTATGAGCAACAGTGATAAATGAAGCCCTCTGTGTGAACATAACCTTATGGAAAATCTGTGTCCGTTGCCCATAGCAACCAATCAGAGCTCAGCTTTCATTTTTTCCATGCAGTGTAAATACTGAAAGCTGAGCTCTGATTGGTTGCCATGGGTAACAAACACATTTTGTTACTGCTATGGTCTTGATAAAGTCCAAAATTAATGATTTATGGCCTCTGTTGGTCGTTAATAAGCCTTTTTATATGGACGCTACTTTTTCATTACAGTTATGCTACAGTCAGATTAATCATGATAGGGTCTATGGGTATCCGAGTTATTCAGGGTCTGTGGTCCAAATGTATCCATGTTATCAGGGTCTGGTCTAACTTTATCCATGTTATTTAGGGTCTGTGGTCCAACTGTATCCATGTTATTCAGGGTCTGTGGTCCAACTGTATCCATGTTATTCAGGGTCTGTGGTTCAAGCATGTCCATGTTATTCAGGGTCTGTGGTTCAACTGTATCCATGTTATTCAGGGTCTGTGGTCCAACTGTATCCATGTTATTCAGGGTCTGTGGTCCAACTGTATCCATGTAATTCAGGGTCTGTGGTTCAAGCATGTCCATGTTATTCAGGGTCTGTGGTCCAACTGTATCCATGTTATTCAGGGTCTGTGGTCCAACTGTATCCATGTTATTCAGGGTCTGTGGTTCAAGCATGTCCATGTTATTCAGGGTCTGTGGTTCAACTGTATCCATGTTATTCAGGGTCTGTGGTCCAACTGTATCCATGTTATTCAGGGTCTGTGGTCCAAGTGTATCCAAGTTGTTCAGGACCTGTGGTCCAAAAGTATCCATGTTATTCAGGGTCTGTGGTCCAACTCTATCCATGTTATTCAGGGTCTGTGGTCCAACTCTATCCATGTTATTCAGGGTCTGTGGTCCAACTGTATCCATGTTATTCAGGGTCTGTGGTCCAACTGTATCCATGTTATTCAGGGTCTGTGGTTCAAGCATGTCCATGTTATCAGGGTCTGGTCTAACTATATCCATGTTATTCAGGGTCTGTGGTCCAACTGTATCCATGTTATTCAGGGTCTGTGGTTCAAGCATGTCCATGTTAGTCGAGGTCTGTGGTTCAAGTGTATCCATGTTAGTTGGGGTCTGTGGTTCAAGTTTATCCATGTTAATCAGGATCTATGGTCCAACCCCAAACGTAATGTTGAATGTAGGTTATTTAATATATGATGGAGGGACCACTACTGCTTTTTTCTGGACATATGGAAAGCAAAAGTCAGGCAACTCCTTCAAAATGGAAAAAATGTAAAGCTGGTTGGCCGTGTGCAGATAATTGTGTCATGCTAATGACTCGATATAATCCAATATACTCTGTAATTATTTACATGACATCTGCTCGCTCATTTATGCCGCAGCCTCATTGCCTGTCACTAGGATGCGGCCTACAAGGAGACGCTTGACGTCAATTATGTCTTTGCGTCCGGTCAATATAGAGCAGTTCAGCAGCTGTCGGGTGATTGTTTACGGTATATCAAAGCTTTTGCTGCACCAGCCTGACCTTAAATGACTGACTTTATTATCTCATGGGTCAAAGCTAAATACACATTTAGCAAATATAGGATCAGATCATGGTGCTGCCTAAACAACGTTGGACGGTCATTTCATCCGCCCCTAGACTCCTGCGCCATATTTATTGCACAACACATAGATTTCTCTGTGACCTATGGCGCAGCAATGCTGACCTAAAAAATGACTGCCCCGTGTTGATACAGTGTGTGGCCAGTGATCATCTATATGGGATCATGTCACTCAAATTGATGTCTGAACTACAGTTTAAAGGGGTTGTCCAGGATTGGAAAAACATGGTTCTAAAATATCAGCACCAATCCAGACTAAGGGTACCTTTACACGCCGCTACTGGCGGGTGGATACAACCAGCTACTTGCGAGAAATGTATCTTGCATCGGCAATATACCCCATAGTAGCGGCGTGTGAAGACGGTAGTAGCCACCCGGCAGTAGCGGCACCTGTTTCCGAGCACTGCCCTGAAACAGGTGGCTACACAGCCGATTGTAGCGACCTGTATCGGCGTGTAAAGAAGCAACAGAAGGGTTGTTTCTACACCATGATATGTACCTGGTATGTAGCTGGGGCGTGACACAGGCTCCGGGTTACCGCGCCCCATCAGCGATCATTGGAGGAAGCTCCTGCATTACGATTGGTTGTCGCTGCATAGGGCGGCATATTTAAGGAGCTGACCAGTCACACTACACAATTGCTCAGCGTCATGTATTAAACAGCCTCCTGCGATGCCTGCCCAATCATGATGTTCTTGCTTTGTCCTATCAGCGTACGGACATCTCGTACTCCACAATTGTGGCACGCCTATGTGTTGTCCCTGCTGCACCAGGTCCGCCCATATTAGCTTGTTGTAGCGGTGTGTAAATGAGGTAAGGTAAGCTACAGAAGGTGACTTAAGACACCCGGCGGTGTATCTAGAGATAGATGTAACCTACTGTAGCGCACCTTGTGGCGGCGTGTAAAGGTGGTGCGTTTACCGTTTGTGCGTGCTCGTGCACGTGAAGTAGCTGGTTGTATCCACCCGCCAGTAGCGGCGTGTAAAGGTACCCTATGGGTCGTGTTTGGTATTACAGCACACCTCATTTGACATGAATTGGGCTTCCATATGAGGCCTACAGAAAAAATAAATTGTGACTTGGTCCAAAAGATTGGAGTAGGATGGACAGAGGCTTGCTCTGTCCATCCTGCCTTGGTTACACTGGCATGGAACCACGGTAGGCCATCACTCAGACATGGCAATGGTGGAGAAGGCTAGTGCAGAGTAGCACCAGGTTATCGAAAGTGAGTGTTTCCTCTGTCCATCCCAATTCGGTTACACAGGCATGTGACCACAGTAGGCCATCACTCAGACATGACGATGGTGGTCAAGGCTAATGCGGAGTAGCACCAGGGCATCGAAAAGTGAGTGCTTCCTCTGTACCATCCTGCTACAGTTACACAGCAGGCATGTGACCATGGTAGGCCATCACTCTGACATGACGCTGGTGGAAATGGTTGGTGCCGACCAGCACCAGGGTATCAAAAAGTGAGTAGTAGTAGTAGTAGCAGTAATCAAAAAGTGGGTGCTTTCTCTGTCTATCTTCTTTGGTTACACGGACATGTGAAAATCCTGGTTCAAAAATAGGGAAATTAAAAGAATAAAAAAAAATTAGTATCATTGAGTATGTAAAAGTCTGAACTATTAAACTACGCTAAATGCTGAAAAAAAATTTGAAATGCCAAAATTGCTGTTTTTTTTGCCAACACATTTCCCTCCAAAATATGATATAGAACATAATCAAAATATTCTTTGGAATGTAATGGTAAAAAGAAAATAGAGCTCTACTTGTGGAAAAACAGAAAAAAATGTCCTAGAAAATGTTGGCAAAAACGAAATAATATAAAGGTTTGTCATCTGTAATCATGCTGACCTGAAGAATCAAGGTTATAAAGCCATACAAAGACTACTATAAATTCAAACCCTAAAAAATTCATTTTGTTCACCATTTCATCATACTTGGATTTTTTCCCCCTCGTTTTTCAGAACAATATATAGTAAAGTGAACGGTGTCAATCACAACTGCATTTTATTGAAACAAAACAATCTTTTTTTTGTTGTCAGAGGATACTAAAATAGTTATTATGGTTACACTGCATTTAAAATGCATGTCGTGGGTTAACATTCTTAATTTGGCCAGACATATTGGTCTTATGTTTGCTATCTCATGTTTGTTAAATCATTGTTTCTTGCATGACTATGCGGAGCCCTATTGTATTGGTTTGTGGATTGCAAATTTAATGTAATTTTCCTCTGCCCCATTCTGTCTATATTATTAATTCAGATTCAAATAATGATCAATAAGAGAACAGCCTTATCCCACCAATGCTGAAAGAACACAATACCGTGAGATGTAGGCTTGGGATATAAAAAGAACTGCTTCTTTCACCAGTGGGTCATATGCTATGTGGCCTCAGTCTAGGACCTTGGGTTCCAATCAGAGGAGCATGAAAACTAAATTACATTCTGCAGGAGTTCAGCCTAGGATTCTAGGATTCGGCTGGAAGAAACTCAGGTTGGGACAATGTGGTCACCTGGCTACAGACTTTGCTGTGCTCATCAGCTTACTAAGCTAGCTGCTATTCTTTTTTCAGTAGGTGCTGATGGATTGGCATAGTTGGCCCTGGAAACCCCAAAGGCAAAAATATTGTAATCCCTGGTGAGCCAGCGAAAGGATGAAACTCTGTTGCCTGTTACATTGTGTGTTTTTGCTTGGTTACGTGTTATATGCCTTTGATTGCTGGGGATCCAATAAAGCCTTACCATTGTGTGGATCCCACACCCTGTGTTGTCTGAGTAGTGTTCTGCCTATGAGTAAGGAGTTCCGGCGTTCAGTTCGGATGAGCCCTGGTCCATGTGTTCTTTCTAAAGGCGTCTAGGCAGGCCGACGAGACTCCCACAGACCCTCATGTCTCCACAGTTATGACTCTTGGAAGAAGGGGAAAGGAGGGGCATCACTACAGGGAGCTTAGAAGCTTACAGTCCAATGTTTGTACATTGATCTTTATAATATGCCCCCCCTAGTGGTGGGTCCAAGTAAATAAAATTATATTATTTAGCTCTTTGCATCTGCAGGGGATTTGGAGCTTCATGGAAAATAAAAGTTTTTACTGCTATAACGATTACCCCAGAAATTATTTAGAAAAGAGTACAAGGTTTAGGAAGGTGAAGTTTCATTTTAAGGATGTAAATTACTTTCTCTTAGACCTCAGGCACCTTTGTTCTGACAGTCGCCACATCCACTACTTAGTGAGTATGCGAGTGATTCTTCAGAAATGTCAGTGTGTGAGTTTGCTGAATGAGCTGTCAGTTTTTTGCATAGCATTATACATCAGGATAAACTATAAATACCGCAGATGAAAATGCTTCCACTCACCTTCGTGACTTTGAAGAAATTTGCTTTTCTTTACAGCGTGAGTCACATTAGAAACTTGAAAATCCTCTGACTGGAGAGACCGGTCTCTGTCCATTTCTGGAGAAAAAAAACTTCTCAAAAGTTTATGCCAACTTTTTTATTCCGTAAACACATTTCTGAAACCTATGCTGGGCTCTGTTAATTCTTATGCACTGACCTCAACATTTAGTCTTTGGTGGACTGTCACTGGTGTCTCCCGTCCTTGGGAGACCATTGATGAGTTTGGGACCTGAGGGTCACATTACATTGTGATACTCTGGTTTTTAAATGTATATTCTTTCTTTTGGTGCTGCAGGGGTTAAGTACTCTTAGTCCCATCTTAGGTGTAGCATTTTATGACCACTCCCCTCCACTTTAAATAGTCACACGTTCCATCTGACAAGTCCACCGGGACCATGGGGTACTCGGAACCGAGTCAGGAGTTCTTTGGGGAGGTCACGGGGTCGTGGTTTGGTTCCGTGGCCATGGTTGTGTCAATAAAAAGGGGAATATTTTATGGGAAATTAATTTGTGACGCCACCCGTGGGTTTCTGCAATTGGGATGGATGGCCGATGCTGCGGTAAGATCCTCTGGGGCCGTTGGTAATGCAGCTGGGATGGTTCTGCTCCCCATGGATAGAGAGGAGGACCCCAGAGACAGTCTATGCAGGAAATAGGGGATGGTGGGGTGCAGGACTGAGGGCGCAATAAATGACTGGAGGCCACAATGATGACAGTTTCCTTTACCTTTACTTGATGGTTGTTGTTGCAGACCGGGGCACTTGTAACAGATGGTAATAGAGGTCCGGGCAGCCGGGAAGCAGTTGGGGGTCCATCTAGGCAGGTGGTTGCACACGCCTTCATTCTGCGCGGTGTTACTTGGGCTCACTGCCTAATGCTGTGCTGCAGCCCTCTTCCTGCATGTCTAGTCCTTTACCCGTTTGACAGGGAGCTTGAGCCTGTTCCAGGTGTTGCTCAGCTGGGCTCTGTTACGCTGCTTTGCCGTCGGGTGTTGATAAGGTCTGCCCTCCGGATTTGGCTGCCGGGACTTCAGTACCTGTTCAACCACGGACTCCGGCGTCTGATTTCTAGCGCTTTCCTCTGGAGTCTCTGCCTTTTCTCCTTGACTCCTCTCTGTCTCACTCACCTTCCACTGTCCTGGGAGGAGCTCCACTGGCTCCAGTCCCCAGGACGTCTGACTGGTGTTCCTCAGTTTTTCAGTACTAACCCCTAACCCCTCCCCCAGGCCAGAATTTATAGGAAGCTCCCCTGAAACCGGGTCAGAGCTCCCTTTCTGGTCTGGAGTCAGGACAAGTGTTGGATGATGGTGTTACTTGACAAGGGGACCCCTTCTTGCTTCCAGGCATAACATCACCCCCTGTGAGGGAGGCAATACCACTGTGGCAACCGGACTCCTGGGGTGCCGCACATCGTTTGATGATGATTAAGGTAGTGTCACACGCGGCGATGTCGCCCGCGACATCGCCGAAAAGTGACGTAACAGCGATGTCGCGGGCGATATTGCAAGTGCGTCGCGCTGTGTGACAGCGCGACGCAACTGCAAATTATCGCTGGTCGCAGGTTGACAGGTTTATGAACATGTTCATAAACCTGTCAACCTGTGACCAGCGATCAGGATGGATCACGCCGTCTGACACTGTTGGCGGCGCGATCCAGCCTATATCGCAGCGTTCCTGAGCCATCGCTCGCTGGGCTGAGCCCAGCCCAGCGAGCGATGGCTCCGCCCACATCGCCACCGCGTCACCGGCAACGTCGTGCCGTGTGACAGCTGGCCTGCGATGTCGGAAGTGAGCGTGCACCTGCACATCGCTTCCGACATCGCAGGCCAGATCGCCGCGTGTGACACTACCTTTAGAGAATCCATTTCTATGTTGACCACCAAGGAAGGAGCTGGAGTCGTGACGCTTGCAGCCCTGGTGCTTTGCTGCAATTTTGAAGTTGGAGTATATCCTTTTTGTCTGTCTCTCTGTCCTCATTCCCTTGTGTCTGATTATTGCAGGGGTAAGACTAGCAGGTTCCCTGGCCTTTTGTATTATCCAGGGTGAGTGGAGGGACAGTAAGGGATTAGGTATGTGGCAGCGGTAGGGGGGAAGACCCATATAGGGATGTTAGGAAGCTCAGGTTACAGAAATAGGTGAGTGTCAGGAGGTGTGACCTGTCTCCCCTCTCCTTACCTTTTAGGGCCTTCCTATCTTTCCACCCCCATTGTTTCCCCTTATGTTGTGCCGTCCATTGGGAGTTGTTTATCTCAGTATGACATTGACTTTTCAATAGAAGTTCCTTTTTACATCCATTTAAATGAAAGGTTATATTAACAAAAAAATAAATGTTTCCACCTAAAATGGGCAAAGTCACCTTCATCTCTTACTCTGATTTGTCCTTTTCTGTTGGATTGTTATAGAAGGGGCTGGTATTACCGTTCATGTAGGAGTTTTCACCGAGTTCCTTATGACTATTCACACCGTTATACAATGTTTATGCAATCAAAGAAAAAATGCCTTTTATGACTCGAAGTCTGGAGTTTTCTACTTTTTTTGGGTTGTCAGTCACACAAAAATAGAAGATTACTTCAGGATCACCTGATCTAAGGAACCTCGTTGTCGTCAAAACATGGGCTCATCAAAAGATCCTCTGGTTGACCTGTTTGGCCTGATACAATGGTCACACTTTCCTGTGACCATTGTCTCTTCCAGTCATACTTCCCTTACAGGAAGGTTTACGCCATATAACCGGGGCCTGTAAACATCACTCAACCGTCCTATGCATTAAATGCCTATATTTGTTCCTACACTGAGAGGAACACTAAACCTACAAAGGAATGATAAAGGCACCCAGGAGGATATCTCGCCCCTGTAAGGAGGTGGACGGTAGTCACATCCTTCCCTGAAGACACCAATTGCACATGTTGTAATGTGAATAATGTGTAATAGGCTATGGTATAATATTATAGATAAGATATATAGGAATGTTATGTATTGGGGTGTCATAGGGAGGTTCATCTAGATGTGAAGCAGGTAATGTAAGATATAGGACTGTTAAATAGGTATAATACAAACAATGGGTCAAAATGAACAATGTATATAAGCGATGTACTTAGTTATTAGATGTATGGTAAGAGAGTTTTGTCCAGCTACTGACTGTAGTACAAGTATTAGTTAAGTGTTAGGGACTAGTCCACAATAGGAGGGGATAGTATACAGGGTAAGTGAGGGAACATCAGACAGGGATCCACTAGTGACTAACATTGACGCAGTAGCCAGACAGGTCATCCAGGCCGCATGTTGTCGGTGACGAGCGGCAACTACAACATTGACACTGGAGTGAGATAGCGAGACCCTTTAAGAAACGATGGCATCAGACGAAACAACCGGAGGGCTAGAGACCTGTCCATAAATGAGCGGCTCTATACTGATGGACCCAGAGAATGGATTAGTTGCCATGTCCTTATCTATCAAGGTATGGGGTTATCACCACTGACGAGTGCCGTTGTTAAGCTGTCCCGGTTGGGACCATTTCTGGCGACTATAATCCCAAGGCTTCCGCTAGCATTGTGACGATTCCCCCACCCCCTTCTCCTATGGAGAGTAGAGACCTTCATCTGGAAGTGTGTTGGTGCCTGCTGCTCTGTTCCTGCCATAACGTTATGACATCATTGTGAGGGAAAGAGATTGGGGCCCACTGAGAGAGAAGGAGACTGTGCTGTTGTGTTGGACTGAGATGTGCTGGAAAGCCCAAATCCAGAAAGAATAGGAGCAACCAGCTAGAGCTAGAGCTTTATCTGATGCCAAACTGTCTAATGGAAAGTGTGCTTTGGATATGGCCCACTATCTTACATATAGAGTTGTGCCCAGTGGCGTAACTAGAGTCCGATGGGCCCTGGTGAGAAATTTGGACCTGCTCCCGGCCCCCACACATACGTTGGTCAGATATATGAACCCTTGTAGAGTTCTAAATCCTATTAAGACTTATTAATTGCCCCCTTCATTATGTATTAATGTCCCTCATCCAGTTTTTTATGTCACCATCCTGATATAAATTATCTCCGGTATATATGGTTCTTATCCTGCCCCCATCCTGGTACATATGATTCCAATACTGGTATATATGGACTTCAAACTGGTACATAGGGCCCTCATCCTGGTATATATGGTCCTCCTCATGGTATATATCATCCCCATCCTGGTATGTAAGATCCCTATCCTGGTATATGTGGCCCTCATCTTGATATATAGGTCCTCCATCCTAGTGTATATGGCCCCCATCCTGGTATATATGGCCCTCATCCTGGTATGTATGGTCCTCCTCATGTCTCTGTCCTGGTATATATGATCCCCATCCTGGTATATATGGCCCTCATCCTGGTATGTATGGTCCTCCTCATGTCTCTGTCCTGGTATATATGATCCCATCCTGTATATATGGCCTCATCCTGGTATGTATGGTCCTCCTCATGTCTCTGTCCTGGTATATATGGCCCTCATCCTGGTATGTATGGTCTTCCTCCTGGTATATATGGTCCCCTTCCTGGCATATATGTCCCATCCTGGTATACATGATCCCTAGCAAGGACGCAGATCCAGCTGATGGAGGCGCTGGGGTTGGCAGGCTCTTGTACCCCTGGGTCCAATCACGCCCAGGGGCCCTTCAGTTGCCATCGTTACACTCTTGCTTGTGCCTCAAGAGCTAAGGAAACTGTTAAGTAAAAGACTGTTAGGAGGTGCTAGTTTCCATGTTAGTGTTCACTGCAGATTGGACCCGTCTCGCCAAAGACAATGACGACATATGGCCTCTTGAAAGGTCTGACCTGCACCCCTAAACCCACAAACCTCGCCAGGACCAAAGTTTTCTTGTAGCGCTCCGGGAAGTTCGGAGTCAACCTTCGCCTGTGACTACAGCCCCGTGCCAGGTTACGCCTCACACTTTAAGAGTCTTGCAACAATCCTGCAAAGAACCGAGGGGTTAATCTCCTGCTAACCTGCTCCATTTTTGACAGGAGTTTGGCTGAGGATGTGGCTTAGTCAAGGGCTGCAGCTTAATAATCTTTGTGTCATATTGCTGAGGGGAGAGGTTCCTGCTGCAGTCTGGTACTGGGCTGTAGGGAGAGGAAGAGTAATTTTTAAACCATATTTCCCAATGACAAAATACGATCAAAGAATGGAGGAGATTATAAAAGGAATAGCTTGATCTATTTTATATTGTCTAATAATTTTGGTGGTGTTTTCACATCTATATCACTTTTATATCACGTAGGATGACAATACAAAATACCTATATTTAGATAATGCAGGATCCACCATTGACAATAAGTACACTGTGTGCAGAATTATTAGGCAAGTTGTATTTTAGAGGATTATTTTTATTATTGATCAACAACTATGTTCTCAATCACCCAAAAGACTCAAATATCAAAGCTTAATATTTTTGGAAGTTGGAGTGTTCTTTTATAGATTTGGCTCTTAGGAGGATATCTGTGTGTGCAGGTAACTATTACTGTGCAGAATTATTAGGCAACTTAATAAAAACCAAATATATTCCCATCTCACTTGTTTACTTTCACCAGGTAAACCAATATAACTGCACAAAATTTAGAACTAAACATTTCTGACATGCAAATACAAAACCCCAAAAGTTAGTGCCCAATATCGCCCCCTTTCTTTATGATGACACTCAGCAGCCTCCATCCATAGATTCTGTCAGTTGCTCGATCTGTTTACGATCAACATTGTGTACAGCAGCCACCACAGCCTCCAGACACTGTTCCCAGAGGTGTACTGTTTTCCCGCCCTGTAGATCTGACATTTTAGGAGGGACCACAGGTTCTCGAGGGGGTTCAGATCATGTGAACAAGGGGGTCATGTCATTATTTTTTCTTCTTTTAGACCTTTACTGGCCAGCCACGCTGTGGAGTAGTTGGATGCATGTGATGGAGCATTGCCCTGCATGAAAATCATGTTTTTCTTGAACGATACCGACTTCTTCCTGTACCACTGCTTGAAGAAGTTGTCTTCCAGAAACTGGCAGTAGGTCCCGGAGTTGAGCTTCACTCCATCCTCAACCCGAAAAGGTCCCACAAGTTGATCTTTGATGATACCAGCCCATACCAGTACCCCACATCCACCTTGCTGGCGTCTGAGTCGGAGTGGAGGTCTTTGGCCTTTACTGATCCAGACTCTGGCCCATCCATCTGGCCCATCAAGAGTCACTCATTTCATCAGGCCATAAAACCTTTGAAAAATCAGTCTTAAGATATTTCTTGGCCCAGACGTGACGTCTTATCTTATGTTTCTTGTTCAGAGTTGGTTGTTTTTCAGCCTTTCTTAACTTGGCCATGTCCCTGAGTATGGCACACCTTGTGCTTTTTGATACTCCAGTAATGTTGCAGCTCTGAAATATGGCAAAAACTGGTGGCAAATGGCATCTTGGCAGCTTCACGCTTGATTTTCCTCAATTCATGGACAGTTATTTTGCACCTTTTTTGCCCAACACGCTTCTTGCGACCCTGTTGGCTATTTGCCATGAAACGCTTGATTGTTCTGTGATCACACTTCAAAGGTTTGGCAATTTCCAGACTGCTGCATCCCTCTGCAAGACATCTCACAATTTTGGACTTTTCAGAGCCGTCAAATCTCTTTTCTGAGCATTTTTGCCTAGGAAAGGCATTTGCCTAATAATTAAGCACACCTTATATAGGGTGTTGATGTCATTACACCACACCCCTCCTCATTACAGAGATGCACATCACCTGATTTACTGAATTGGTAGTTGGCTCTCAAGCCTATACAGCTTGGAGTAGGACAACATGTATAAAAGATATCGTGATCAAAATACTAATTTGCCTAATAATTCTGCACACAGTGTAATTCATTGAAATGCACTAGTACAGAGGTCCCAAATCCAGGCCTCAGGGCTGCCAACAGTGCAGGTTTTCAGGATTTTCTTAGTATTGCACACGGGTTGGAATCGTCACAGTGTAGGTGATTCAATTATCATCTGTGCAATATAAAGGAAATCCTGAAAACCTGTTGGCAGCCACTGAGGCCTGGATTTGGGGACCTCTGCACTAGTATATGGAGGACTATGTTGTGCATTATACTATGTGGAGGACTACGGGTGTGCATTATAACATGGAGGATCATGGGCTGCATTATAAATATTGAGGACTATGAATTGTGCATTATATTATATGGAGGACTATGAGGTGCATTAGATTTTTTGGAGGACTATGTGGGTGCACTATACTATATGGAGGACTATGGGGTTGCATTATACTATATAGAGGACTATGAGGTGTGCATTATAATATGTGGAGGATTATGGAGGTCAATGGATGGGGCATTATATTATATGGAGGACTATGGGGGGCATTATAATATTTGGAGGACTATGGATGGAGCATTATAATATATGGACTACTATGGACGATGAATTATAATATATTGAGGTCTATGAAGGTACATTGTAATATATATATAGCTTTATTGGGGGTGCATTATACTATATTGAGGACTATGGGGGTGCATTATACTATATAGAGGACTATGGGGGTGTATTATAATATATGGAAGACTATAGGAAGTGCATTATAATTTATGGAGGACTTTGGGTGGTCCATTATATTATATGGAGTACTATGGGGATGCATTATAATATAAGGATTTTAAGCTTGTGAGCAGGATCCTCACTCCTCATGGTTTTTGAATTTTTGTTACTCTGTATTGTCCCATATTGTCTGTACATGTCCCCTCCAAATTGTAAAGTGCTGCGTAATATGTTGGCGCTATATAAATAAAATGATTATTAATATTATTATTAAGGATGACTATGTGAGGTGTATTATGTGGCACACCGCGGAGTCCGGTCGTTACAATGGCATTGCCTCCATCGGGGGCTGATGTCATGCTTGGAAGCAAGAAGGGGTATCCACACCAGGTAAACCCACAACATGCAACATTTTCCTGACTCCAGGCCTGAAGGGGGAGCTTGAGACCCGGGTTCAGGTGAGCTCCACTATAAATTCTGGTCTGGAGGAGGGTTTAGTTATTTAGTGTTTCGATTCAGTGGAGGAGTAGTCAGACTGAGAAGAAGAACAGTACAGACATTCTGGGGACTGGAGCCCGAGGAGCTCGTCCCAGGATAGTGAGCAGCAGGCGTTTAGGGAGCCATCGGAGAGGGTCTGAGGAAGGAGAGAAGAGGGCCTGAGGAGCGGAGCCAGTTACCGGCTCACCACAGAGCAGAGTGCCAGAAACGGACACCAGAGTCCGAGGTTGTGTGGGTACTAAAGACTCAGCAGCCAAAACCAGAGGACGGGAGTTTCCACATCTCCCAGCCAAATCAAAGCACCTGGAGGCACAGCAGCATCCGAGAGCTCAGGGGCAGCCGTTAGAGGAGTATACTATACTAGATCAGGGCTCAGGCTGCCTGCCATACGGGTGAGAGACTTGCCAGCAGGAAGAGAGGGTCGCAGCTTAGCTATAAGCAGCCAAGACCAGCAAAAAGGAGCGCAACAGGGAGGTCTCAGAACTCACCAGGTGAGGAGATCCCCAACTTGCTTCCAGGCCGGTTGGACTCACAAGTTCACCTTTGGTCAGTTTCCTGATTTGAACCTGCAACTACCAGTAGAGGTAAAGGAGACTACGTACTGTTTGTCTGTCGGTTATTCCGTGCCCTCAGTCCTGCACCCCAACGGTCTACCACCACCATAGACTTTCCCAGTTGCCCTGGGGAACCGCTTCACCAGTTGGGAGCAATACCACCTTAGCTGCGATTCCATCATCCTCAGATGTCCCGCACCACAGCGTTGGCCTACAATAGCCGAACATCACGGGTGGCGTCACGACTTCACTCCCCAAAACCTTAACCCCCCAAATTTTTATTGACACCGCCAGGGTCACGAAGCCGGTCTCGACCCCTGTGACTCCCCAGCCCCACGTGTCAATTATAATATACATATGTCGGGAGGTCTGAGGTCAATCAGCGGGGTTTGTGGCGGGTGGCGGTCTGTGTGCAGCAGGTTCCTTGCATTTGATTTCGGGTATACTCATTTTTGGATGTTGGCGGCACTGCTGGTGGTATGTGCAAGGGGCCAGTACCGCCAGCGGACGCCATATCTGCAAGCTTCGGTGTCCACCGCCACGTGATAGGACATCAGGACAGAAGTGGATGACGGACGCCACAAGGTAAATATATAGATAGATGATCATTTTCTATGGGGCACATTTATGAAAATTGTCCGAGAAAGAGAAATGTCTTTGTGCCCTATAGCAGCCACCCTCAGCACAGCTTTCATGTCATGTCCTTGAAGAATGAAAGTCGGGCTGTGATTAGATACAGGAGAACAATACAATATGTTTTTCAGTTTTTCTAAATCTGCTTTATTAATGACTCACAGACGTGTGCAGGACTTGCATTGACTTTTCATATATGAGGATTTTGTTTTATTATTAGAGGGAGACGTTCAGTGATATTTCATCTCACAATATGATCGCTCGCAATAAAGCAGAATATGGCGTCATTATTATTCACCGTGCTGTTGTATATTATGATACAGCTTCCTCCGGATACAATGCTTCTATATTCCCTAACACACAGTTCCCGTCCTCGTCTACCTTATATTACGTCTTGTTTAGTCACTGTCGCATTCAGGGACCTTTGTGCAAAAATCTTCAATAAGTACAATTGAATCATCATTGGGTCAGAGGGACCTTCAAGACCCAATTCCTAGAAATATGATGATATTTCCTACTAAATCTTACAATGTCACCATCGATAATGCTGTCTGATTCTATTTATAAGAGGAAACGTGGAGGAAAAAAAGGACCCGAACTAACAATCAAAAAGGGGGCCAATCTTCATCTTGTTCGAGCCAACATAGTTCCAAACAAGGGATGAAGGATAATGTCTATAGGCTCCTACGGGAAGCGCAGGTGCCCCAGCCCTACTACAGTCCAGGCTTTGGGATTAGCAATCTGTTTCGAGGTACATGGTTTAAGGGCACCACAGAGAACCTGGAATATCAGCAGAAGATACCACTTAGACCATCATCCAATGTTGGCCCCCTGTGCCATCCTTTGTAGTAGAGAAGAACATCTCTCCCAACTGACCATAAACAGGAACGCTTAGTTTAAAAAACTACTACCAGAAACTTACAAAGCCGGCTTTCACCCCCCGGGAGCAAAATAATTGGACTTTCCAATTCAAACTGCCCCATCGTCTCTATCTCCCTAACATCATTGGTTAAGGGAGAGACTGTAGGTCCCAAACAGATCAGATAGTTGGCCATTCCACTGAAAGTAGAGAGTTGGCTGACCTTAACCCTTTCCAACAACCGGCTTTTAAGTGGCACAATCCCAGTTAGACATCCATTTTATAATGCTAATCAATGACGTCCGATGTACTCAATGGGAGACAAGTCCAGAACCTCGCAGGTCATGGTGGCATTTATAGAGCCTGCTCAAAGTAGCATGACCAACCTGCATCTTTGTGTTGTTGTCGTGAAAAGCTGCTCCTGGGACACTTTGGAGAAATGGCTGCAATACTTGTCCACCCAATCAGTGTAATGAAGACAAGAGGCTACAGGGCTCCTGCTACCTCCCCCCATAATTCTTGGAGTAGGAAGCATGTGAATTTCCTTTGTGAAGGCCTCTTTATGGAGTTGTCCACGTGGTCTTCAGACCTGTATCATTGTGTCCAAGACAAAAGCAGAATTGTTACTGAAGAGGACAGACCTTCATTCCAGCCTCCACTGCCATCTTCTTCTCCACCATGATAGACTTTTGAGAACAGTGGCATGAGGTCAATATAACATCTGCATCTATTTGGTATGTGACGTCAATTTCCCTTGACGTACAGACTGAATCAATCATTCGGTGGTATGGCCATTTCTCCAAAGTTTCATTTTTAAACATGACAACACCAGGCCATATGTTGCTCATGCTACTGTGAGCAGTCTGTGCGGTATAAACGTGCTACTATGGCCAATAACGTCTCTGGACTTGTCTCCCATCAATCACATCTGGGTTGTCATTGGTTAGTGATTACACAGGAGCTGCCAGTAGCGGATCTTGATAATTTTTCTGATTACTCACTGATAGCTGCAAAGTCTGTAAGTGTACAGCACTCGTACCCCATACTGAATACATTGAGATGGTTTAAAATGGTGTTTCCATTGTTTCATCATTCACATATTATTAACATGTTTACATCTTGTGTTTTCCACAACTCCGTGGCTTTTCCTTCTTGGGGATGCAATTTCAAGGTGAATAATTAAAAAATACTGTATAAAGTGTGGTACCGGGATATTCTTACTGACCTGGACAATCATGTTGCCAGGTCATGACGTTTTTTATTCTATTCATGAGCAGCTAAGAAAATATTCATAGAGTTATACTAGAGTCATACTACCGTAGTTATGACCCGTAGAGGTCATTAGTTGCCTGTCAGGTTGTTTAGATGTTAAACATGATCTAGCAGAGCTGTCCCCTTTAAGAATACTGTGTGCCAAGGGACCGCCCCCCCCTCCTTCCTCTGGGAGAAAGAAATCCTTGTAGTCAGTTTCCCACTTCTTCAATGAGAAGATAAGATTCTGGCTCTCCATTCCTTACAACTTTCCTCTTGTCAGATGATTCCAGTAAGAGCAATGCAGTTACATGTTTTCGTGTAGAATCTGTGTGAACAGGTTATAATCCAGCCATTAGTACAGAGAGAACTGTGTGATAGGAGATACACTATTTGAGTTAATGTCTTTTGCACTGTATGCAGATAGATGCTTTCTGTATAGAATAGAGCCTGCTGCAGTGACCTTTACCCTAGTTACTCATGTTGACTGTAACCTGTGTTATCACTGTGTTAGGTTGCCTTCACACTGGCGTTCCCCTCCGCAGCGTTCTGCGGAGGGGAAGCGCCATGTGAGTGCAGCCAGCACAAGCCCCTATCTTTTTAATGGGAGCGCTCGGTGCTGCGCTTGACTGCGCATGACCGTGCGCTCCCATTCACTCCCATATGTGATTTGTACGCCGGCGGATGCCTGCGCACAAATACACACACTCTCCTCCGCACCAGGGACGCGACATGTTGCATTCCTGGTGCGGAGGAGAGTGTGTGATTTGTGCGCAGGCGTCCGCCTGCGTACAAATCACATATGGGAGTGAATGGGAGCGCATAGTCATGCGCAGTCAAGCGGAGCACCGTGCGCTCCCATTATAAAGATAGGGGCTTGCACTGGATGCGCTCACATGGCGGTTCCCCTCCGCAGAACGCTGCGGAGGGGAACGCCAGTGTGAACCCAGCCTTAGTGCTAGTTTCTTTAATGCACCCGTACTGACTGTGATTATTCTATACTTGCATTATAGTTTTTACCACACATTATCGTTCACGCAATCAAGTTTATCACCTCAATAAATATAGACTCCAGAAATCCTACAGTCTGTTACTTGGGGAAGTGAATGAGGGTTAAGCTGTATGCTAGATATGCACAGCCCCACATGTGGAAGAAGGCAGGACAGTAATACTAGAATGAAAGATGTAAAACAAGCCTTATCTTGTGATTGCTGGCTGGAATTTCATCTCTCTGCTTGGGCAGTGTGATTCTGCTTGTGTGTAATTGCCCCCCTTGGCCCACTTTATGGACTAAGACAACAAAAGGCAATGGCCAAGTTGGGTAAACACCCAAGCATGATATACTCTACACAATGAAGTAACTTGAAGCTTGTGGATCCCAAAACAATATTTCCAAAGGACAGCCAACTATCACAGGTCTGTTATAGTATTGGCCTTCTCACAGGTCAAAGAGACCATTCCTGCCCCCTTTAGAATCTAAGGTCTGCACCCATTATAACTAGACATTCTTTAGAGTTCTCCTCAATTTAATGCTTAGTGTCTGGTCATAGTACACATGGTCATAGTCAAGTGATTTTGTGTCAAGCACTGGTTTGGATGCAATCATGTTATACGAAGAAAATGATTTAAAAAAACTTGATAGAATACATTGAAGAACAGTTTTTGACGATGCAATGACGACACAGTAATAACCTTTAATAAAGATTTATTTCACAGAAATAATAGGCTAATGAGGTATGATAAGGGAACAGTACAACTGTTTCAAAGAAAAACGGATTAGTACTCAACAAGAGCTGCAGAAATTCTAAATGTGATACAGTACTCGTGGTTTCTTATAACTATAAGTAACAGACACTACTAAGCTAAATCTAATCAAAATCTTTCTGACGGGGAAGTGTCGGTGTCACCCCAGCTTTAGTCTCAGGCCCACTTCCAAATGATGCAGTGTATCAACACACTGTCTTCAACAAGTCCAATGCCAGTGAATAACTTTTCCCCAGTGAGTACTGTATGTCTGGACATAAAACAATGGTACGGCTTACATGAAACATCTGCTGGCAGCGTTGTTCAGTGGTCGGTATTCAAAGTTCAATCTTCAGGTTCCTCCTGGAGTCAATGTTTAGTATTCAGTTTTCGCGTTCCTTCTGGAGTGATTTGGTGTCATTCTTCGTTTCCTTTGGAGTAGATTTTGGTGTTCATTCTTCGTTTCCTTCTGAGATGATGGTCGGTCTTGTGTTCTCTGGAGTTGATGTTCTGTATTTATCTTCGGTTCCTTGGGATGTGGTCGGTCTTTGTGTTCCTCTGGAGTTGATGTTCTGTATTTATTCTTCATTTCTTCTGGAGTTGATGTTCGTCTTGTGTTCTCTGGAGTTGATGTTCTGTATTATTCTTCAGTTTCTTCTGGAGATGATGGCCCGTCTTTGTGTTCCTCTGGAGTTGATGTTCTGTATTTATTCTTCGGTTTCCTTCTGGAGTGATGTTCGGTCTTTGTGTTCCTCTGGAGTTGATGTTCTGTATTTATTCTTCGGTTTCCTTCTGGAGATGATGGCCAGTCTTTGTGTTCCTCTGGAGTTGATGTTCTGTATTATTCTTCGGTTTCCTTCTGGAGATGATGGTCGGTCTTTGTGTTCCTCTGGAGTTGATGTTCAATATATTCGGTCTTCGGGTTCTGTCTGAATTGAAATTGGTCTTCGGGTTACATCTGGATTTGATGTTTGGTATTCAGTATTTGGTTTGTTCTGGAGTCAATGTTCGGTATTCCGTCTTCGAATTCCTTCTGGAGTCGATGTTCGGTATTTGGTTTTTGGGTTCCTTCTGCAGTCGTTGTTCGGTATTCCAGTGTGGAGTCAAGGATCATTATGCCATCTTCATGTTCCTGCTGGGATCTATAACTCAGTCTTCGTTATCAGACTCAACTACTCCAACAGTTGTGACTTGTAAGCTTAATTTGCGCTCACCCGCCTGTTTCCTTCCAAGACCTGGCGCCAACTTCACCCCTTCCCTATCGTCCCAGACTTTTATACTTAATAGCTGTGCCCCAACTCCTACCTGATCAAGTGCCTCCCTGAATCTCTTCCCTCAAGGAAACAGCTTTGTTATTATTAATTCCTAGTGATTCCTTTGACGACAGGTGGTGATGTTCTCCCATAGAAATTGAAAGATCTTAGTTGAGTACGTCTTCTGCTGTTCCCACTTCCTTACACTAATTCCACCCTACTGTTTCATATATGGCCCCTAAATGGAGTCGTTGTTCATTCATGTACACACAGGGTTTTCTTAGAACCCTCTAGGATTGGCTCCAGAAATGGCACATAGATGGACTGGTCTACCGGTGAAGGAGCTAGTCTTTGTTAGAGCCTCTGCTCTGATTTATCATTGTCTCGACCAGTATTTCCATGTAAACAGATTATAATATTGTTGTGTTTATGGGGTGTGCTAGGAATGTGCTAAAAATTCTGATACATAAAAATACATCCACCTTACGGCCGGCTGAGGGCACCACCTTAGTGGTATGATGTTTTTCTTTTCTCGATAACCTGATTTACTCACGAGTTACCGGCTTCAAGTAGTTTTTTCCAGTAAACATCAAGTCTCTCCAAGTCTTGTCCAAACAGATGAAAATATTTTAAGGCCCGAGGGAGCAAAAACTGTTTTATAGGAGCGACTTGCTTTAAACTTTCAGATTACTAGTGTTGATTTAAGAAAAGCGTTCTTTTTAGTTATGGTTGAATTGTCAGAGTAAATTTTATGTGCCAGGACAAGGCCAGAGATACGTGTCTTTTTTTTGTAAGATTTCCAGTAGATTAAAGTCACATAGCAGCCAAAATAAATCACAACTCAAGCGTCAGGTTCAAGCATAGCAGACTTGGGGCTCAGTTAGCGGCCAGATGTTTCTTTAGGGTTCATGCCACAGGCAAAAATATGCAAAATGTGAAATTGGCCCTACTGGGGTCTTCTTAGGGAGCAAAGAAGCCATTGAACTACTGTAAGCGCAATGGATGTACTAGGCAACCAACAGATGTCCTATGCACCCAACAGATGTCCTGTGCTCCTAACGGATGTCGTATGCAATGGATGTCCTACGCACCCAATGGATGTTCTATGCACTCAATGGATATCCTAAGCACCCAATGGATGTCTTATACACCCAAGGGATGTCCTAGGCACCCAACAGATGCCCTGTGCACCCAATGGATGTCCCATGGATCCCAAATACAGCACCTATAGAAATTTATGGCCATGTTATTTGACAAAAAACATGTATTTGTAGGCATTTTAAAAGATTTGTTCCATCTAGGCTCCTTTTGATTTCCATAGGACTGCTAGAACATCACTCAACTATCACTCTAGTTTTCGAGATGATGATTGAAGCGGCCCACCTCTTTTCCAAAGGGGCATTTCAGAGCCTTGTTCTTGAGTTAGACCGATCCTTTAAGGAGGCTTTATTTAGACTTCGGTCACACTACATGTATCCTTGGTGTATGTGCCCGGAAATGCTCCCAAGTGTAGGATGAACGGAGCTATAGAGCCTCTAAACTCTCAAGTGTCCTGACATTTTGCAGTTATACTCACATATACCAATTTTATTACTATATCCTGCTGTGCCTTCCTACATTGTTTGTCACTGCAAAACGATGCCATATTTTTTGGACTATAAAACGCACTTTACCCCCCCCCAAAGCTGGAAGGGGGGATGGGATGCATCTTGTAGTCCAGATGTAGCTTACCACGGGGCTTGCTGATGAAGCAGGATCATGGGAGGCAGGGTGGCCGATGCAGTGGGGCGATGCTGTGTGCCCTGGGCTGGAGGGTGTCTCACTGACAGCATTGATCTTCCAGTGGCGGATGTGATGGATGTCATGAACATAGCGCCGTAGGAGCCGGGATCTCAATTTGTGCACGAGCCACCTCTGAAGACACTTTCTATCTCATTGGTTGTGGCTTCCAAGGTCTCAATTTGCACATGCGCTGCCTATAGCGCCATCCTGAAGTCCATTGTGTCAATCACTGGTAAATCAATGGCACCTGCCTTGCGCCGCGACACCCCTTCCTCACAGCCCAGCATCATCCCACTAGAATTCCCACCAACTTCCTGTATTGGCAACCCTGTCTCCTGTGACCCTGGCTCCACCGATCCGCCCCGCTTAGGCTACATTCGGACCATAAGGCTACTAGACGAACACCCATTTTAACATTAACTTTTTTTCCTCTTTTCCTTCCCCAAATTTGGGGTGCCTCTTATGATCTCAGAGCGTCATATAATCTGGAAGATACTCTCTATATACATGAACCGTCCAGCACATTTTTACATTTTTTTGTTTGCCAAGCTTTGACTTTGTATTATTTATTCTGTTTTTTTTTTTAATCTTTTCAGAAATGTCGCATTCACTTTTTACAGTCTGAGATAAGAGCTTAACGGCTCCAGCGCAATAAACCGGCAGCTGTGCACACAGATACTTGTTGCTGGCGTGTGGAACAGGTGTAAACTGAAGAGTGAAAGACGCTATCACGTCCAGGTGGTCCACAAACAAATATACGGCTCGTAAAGGTGACCAGTCACTTTTACTATGTTCTTCTGCTCTTTCCTACGTAAGGTTCAGGGTCGTGGAAGGTTTGCCCGTAGCATGTACATGTGCAGACATATTGCTCTCCTTTCACAAGCTTATATACCCACTATATACCTCTAATTAATATGTCATATGGTGGAATCTAAGAGAAAATAAAATATGCCATGAAACATCAGATGCCGTAATATGAGGTCCCACGGCACAATGTGGCGGCACATGGAGATCATGGTTCTGGGATTTGGAATCCGCCATGTGCCATCCGCTATTATATCATATAAAGCTATGATGGAATGGTTCAAAAAGTGTAAAATAGGTGTGTTTGGATATCTATTATCTAATATGGCTTTTTATATATACCGTATATCAATTCCCTTTGCTTTTGTTTCTGCCCTAGATCAGCAGCGCATGCGCTGACCTACACTGCACATGTGCTATTGTGGAGCAGGGGGAGAGACTGGAGATAACCATTACAACAATGATGATGACATGTTCAGTATGGGAGTGATCTAGGAGCAAGATTCCTACAGGTTGCAAGTTATTCTGATGGAAAATCTCTTTATTTGAGGAAGTCCGAGTCCTAGATGACTAGGTTCTTGGCAAGGTCCATGATGTTATATACCTGCCATGCATCTGTGCTCTCACCCCTGTCTGCTAGACTTTTTTGTGGTCCTTGTAAGGTTTTACAGTACTCCCATGTGATCATCTATCTGAGCCTATACACCTGTATCTTGGTATAAAGTCTTTAGTGAACCTGAGTTCTGTCTGCCTGCGGCTTCCATTTCTCTCCTATTGACCTCCTGTCCACCTGTAGCCTTAATATCTCTGCTACCTTCTTGGTCTCCTGTCAACATGCATTTTCTAGGACATCTGCAACTTGTTTGCCGTCTCCAGGATGGTCCTATCTGCCTACAGTCTTCCAGGACCTCTGGTCTCTGTCTGTGATCTCCAGAATTTCTCCTGTCTGTTTGTGGCTTCTAGTACCTCTGCTACCTGTATGCAGTCTTCCGAATGTCTCCTGTCTGCCTGTGATGATCTCCCGGATGTCTGCTGTGTGTCTGCAGCTTGCAATACTTCTGCTACCTGTCTGCAGTCTCCAAGAGGTCTCCTGTCTGCCTCTGGCTTCCAATACCTCTGCTACCTGGTTGTAGTTTCAAGGACGTTTTCTGTCAACATGTGGCCTTCATTACCTCTGCTACCTGTTTCTGGTCTTTCAGGACTTCTGCTTTCTGTGGTCTCCAGGAAGTCTCTTGTTTGCCTGCAGCTTCCAATACCACTGCTACCTACCTGTTCCCAGTCTTCTAGGTCCTCTGCTATCTGTCTGTGGTCTCCATACTGTATCATATCTGCCTACAGTTTTCATTACCTCTGCTCCCTGTTCCTGGTCTTCCAGGACCTCTGCTACCTGTCTGCAGTTTCGATGACATATCATGTCTGCCAGCGGCTTCCAGTACCTATGCTACCTGTTTCCCGTATGTCTCACCTGCCTGCTGCACTGACACCTGTGGCCGGTGTGCCCATCCAAACCCTGGCTTGTAGGATCAACCCCAGCAGGCGAGCCCAACACGTGAGACTCAGGATCCGTGAGACACATAGAAGGCAGATTTTGTACTCTTGACCTCTACCTGAGTTTCAACCATTTTTAGATGAGATCTTATGAAGACTAAATGGATAAAAATGTTCAGAGAGTCAACCGGCTTCGGTGAAAAATAACAAGTGAGAAAGAAAACACAGAAGCAACTAGGATGTTTTTTTGCAAATGGTGTATGGATGTTTGTGATATGTGAAGAAGTCCCCAGGATGGAGGTGGTAGACTTGTTCAAAGAGTCCTATGTTCAATTGCATTCAGCAGTTTCCATGTTGCCACATTAAAGACACCTACAGGGAACTACTAGCGGATAAGAAGCTTAAGCGGGGGTGGATCCTCATAAGTGAACCTCCCATGCCTATGTCATCATGACCATGACCTTGTTTCCCTGGTATAGCAGGGACCAGATAGTTAGAACGTTGGTGCTGTGGTGGCCTCGTGGGCCTCTTTGTTCATGGTAAACCTACATTTTCAGCTTTTTCCACTTTTCCAACTATATTGCTTGAGAAAATCAGATGAAATTCAAGATGAGTGCAATATTTGACCATGTTGGTTGAGTGAAAGTGTTTGTTATTAGCCAAGCATGTCTAATAGTATGCTGGATTACTATTTTTTGCATTTATTTAGTAAATTAGGTAAGTTATTATCCTGCCTGGTACAAAATAAATGTCCTTCTTGGTGGCCATTTTACTCAAGCATGTGTTTTGGAGGGTCATTTCAGGTATGTGCAATCTGATATTCATAGTAATGTTCAGCACTAATGATGAGCGAGCACTTAAATGCTCCATTGGTCAGTACTCGAAACAAGCAGGTCAGACGCTCGGATGAACATGACTTGAGTACCAAGTATAATGGAAGTCATTGAGAAACTCAAGCATTTTTTTGGAAGAGTCGAAACAATAAGTTTGGATGCTCGGACGAACATGACTCTAGTACTGAGTGTAATGGATGTCATTGATAAACTCAAGCATTTTTTAGGAAGAGTCGAAACGAGCAGGTTGGACACTCGGACTGGCTTGACTCGAGCACCGAGTATAATAGAAGTCATTGGGAAACTCGAACACTTTTTAGGAAGAGTCAAAACGAACAGGTTGGATATTGGGATGAGCATGACTCGAGTATTGCGTATAATGGAAGTCATTGAGAAACTCAAGCATTTTTTAGGAAGTCGAAACAAGCAGGTCGGATGCTCGAACGGGCTTGATTCTTGGGCCGAATTTAATGGAAGTCATTGAGAAACTCAAACATTTTTTAGGAAAAGTCGAAACGAACAGGTTGGGTGCTCGGATGAACATGACTCTAGTACTGAGTGTAATGGATGTCATTGAGAAACTCTAGCATTTTTTAGGAAGAGTCGAAACGAGCAGGTTGGGCACTCGGACTGGCTTGACTCGAATACCGAGTATAATGGAAGTCATTGGGAAACTTGAAAATGTTTCCAGAAGTCTTCCAGAAAAGGCTTCAGTTTCCAGTTAATTTCCATTATACTCGGTACACCAGTCAAGCCAGTCCATCTTGCTCATTTCGAGCCTTCCTAACAACACGCTTGAGTTTCTCAATAATTTCCATTATACTCGGCCCAAGAGTTGAACTCGTCCAAGTGTCAAACTGTTTGTTTTGACTCTTACTAAAAAATACTTGAGTTTGTCAATGACTTCCATTATACGCGGTACTCAAATCATGCTCATCTGAGCGTCTGACCTACTCGTTTCAAGTACCGAGCATGGTAGTGCTCACTCATTACTATTCAGCACTTATCATCTTAAATTCTATTTTAAAGGCATAATCCAAGAACACACCACTCTCTATCAATGGACTGTGTATGATACCGCAACTTAGTCCATTTACTAGATGCCCCTACAAGTGATGTTTGATGCCCTCATGTAATGGATCATCGTCTTTGGCTCTACTGTGTTTATTGCTCTCCTAATAGTAGTCAATCATTGGTAATTTGGACAAGTGTCTAAAGAAAGAGGAAATATAATTGACTCTGTCATGGACACATCAAAGAAAGCTGATTCATCACACCTCACTTTCTTTGTTCTGAACTGGAACCCGTATGACTTTGAGGGTGAAGGATGACTGTTCTCTGGATGAAGGTTACATTCATTGCCGATAGAACGAAGGCCGTAAAAGTAAATAGTAAATTGTTACCGTCGTAAGAATGTTGTGTCTTGTGAGCACTGGATTACTCATGTTTTCTCTTTATCAATGAGTTCAGGGCTCAGGTAACACACCTTGTGATTCAGACAGTCTCATTATGCGCCGCTTGTATGATAAACAGAAGGTAGAGTACAATGTGTATAGAACACAAATCTATACGTTACATTAAACAAGGTCATCTCGATGACCCGATTAAACCCGTGAGCAGTGTGCAATGTAAGGGATTGGTGCAATATGTTCCTTGTTTTTACTCATATCCCTCTGGAATTACATTCATTACCCTTCACACCTCATTGAATGATGTAGTTTATAGTATAATGTCTTCAGCCGTCTAACTAGAGCGGGTGCAGATTCATGCCTGGGCTAAGATGTCTAAGAAGATCTAAAGGTGGGAATAAAACCTACCACACTGCGGCCGCTCCTGTCTTCTACTGGTTCCTGTGCAGGCTAGTATCCCTAGCTACACAACACCCTAAGGGTTCCTGCACAGACTTAGACCTAGCTGCACAAATAAAATACTACACGTCGGATCTGTCTGCCTAAAGGCCGTCGAGTTGGTCCTTGTACTTCCTGAGAAATTAGAGGGGATGTTGGTACAGACAACAAAACAAGATAGGGCAAATGTGCAGAGATATATGTGAACCCTAGGTGGGGAAACATAAAATACGTGAACAAGGGGACAAAGGAGAAATAATAAATGCAAGCAAGGGAAACCTCCTATTAGCCTAACAGCAAATAGAAGTAAGTTGGAGGAAAGGCAAATAAGAGAACATAGAGTAATCACTGGTCCCTTTCTAAGGCTGGAGTCACATTGGCATGTGATTCACATGAGTGCAATGCAAGGAAATCTTGCATGCATCTCATGCCCATGTTAGGCAATCAGGTAACCATACGCTATTCTGACACCAGCCTAAAAGGCAAAATGCATAGCAAGAGGTCTGGAACTCCTTAAAGGCTGGTATCAGGAAAGTATAAATAGCCCCACCGAGATGTGATAGGACAGAGACCATAAGCAAGTGAGAACACCTGATAACCACAAACCAAAAGAAGAGAAACACAAAGATGGAAACTTACTACTTGCACAAGGTCACCGGATCGAGTCCCAAACCTGGGGCATGACAGTTATTTCTAAGCTATTATATAAGACGGAGAACCCATTTGGGCCCCCTCAGTCATGAGGGTTGATTGCAACTTCTACTTTTAGAGCAATACAGTTGGCCGCAGAATCTTAAGACTATGCCCCTGGACATTCAGAATTGGACTTTTTAGTTTTCCATCTCATAGTAAAACGCGGCTGACATGGGACTATTATATACAAGGGCCCAGACATGTTTGGTCCTTTGTGAGGTGAACCTGTCCAGCATTCCCATTCATACCACAGGGAAAGGACACCAGGCCCATTTCTCCTGGGAGGAGAACATTATGAACCATGAACTTATTAGGACAATGTGAATGGTCCTGAAGAAGGAGCTTTTGTCTCTGAAACAATGAATAACTATTCCTTTTCATCTCTATCCTGGTCTTTCTAGCATTTCTATTTCAATAAAGTCTTAAAAGGGTTGCCCAGTCTTATGGATAGTCTGTAGTCTCTCTATATGACTGCAGACTTGAGAATCCTCACTGTGAGCACAGTGCACACTGTCAGGATTCTCCATGAGATTTCGCACATTTATAGTCATGTAGAGTGACTGCAGACTTTAACCCCAAGTGTCATGGAAACCCTTCTTTAGGGAGAGCTTTTTGGAGTCAACACATGGGTCTACACATTGCCAGTGAGATACGCTTCGTTTTTGGCCAATAGTCATCCACCAAATTGATCCTTTCCCTATTCCCTTCTCAGACTGCGCTACTTTAAAGGGGACTTTCAGGATTAATAAATCTTTACTGCATCTACCGGTTTCTTGTGGTGTAACAAAATTGACCCATTCACTTAAATGGAGCCAAGCTGCAATATCATACAAAACCTGTAGACAGGGGTGGCGCTCTTTATGACACGAATCAGGCATTTTTTATAGAATTCTGGACAATCCTTTTAAAAACTTTTAGCTCATTTTTGCTATTATTGTTGTGACTATAGTATGGTTCAATATACTGTATAGTTAAGGTCAGATTCAACTGCAAAGTGACATGATAAATATATGAAGACTTGGAAAATATTTGATTGCAGTTATCGCTACTAAAAATGGTGAAACTAAGTGTAAGGGGGCAGTGAGTGTTCTTGCATGTGCAATATGGTCGTTAGATAACTTGGTTCCTGTACTGAATGGAGTAATCATTAGAGGAACGTATTATGTAATTGGTCAAGTTCCCCTTGACTAATATTACATTTTGTAGAACATTTAGTAACCAGGCAGTGTGCCACATTTGCAGTAAGAGGATTTTTTTGTTGTTGTTGGAGAATGTTAGTTCAACTGACAGCTATAACTCCCGACATGAACGTTCCGCTCTTTCCTATCTCTATCATTAGCACTAAAGGACAAGGGGTTTCAATTCAAGCCCCCAGATTGAGTAGAGTCAGTAATTGAATAGAGTCAGCAACTGAGTAGAGTCAGGACCCCCATATACATTAGTTGTACCTAAATTACCGGGTTTGTCCAAATTAACTCTAATGTGTATTGGGGTTTTAGGAAGGGACCAAAGTTATGCGATAGAGGGACTACACGTGATCTACATAGGGGGTTGTATACACCAAACGGCAGGATATATACGGTATATATATTTTTTTTGTAAATTAGGTCTATTTGTAAAATCTTTAATTTGCACTAGAACAATAAAATGGTGGCCAATTCTACATAACCATTTGTCATTTGATCACGAAACATGTCTTCTACCATACAACCTCTGAACGTTAGTGATCCCCTTTTCATACTGCACAAGATGAACAGACTTTATTAATAAATTAATATGAACGAGTCAGTATGAAGCTTCTATAAAAGCTGAACATTAGTGATAGGGGCCATAAGTAATTCTTACCGGCTAGGTCATCCATCATACCTTGGTGAGATATAGGTGTAAGCAGCCAAATGACAAAACTGTTGGCAGGAGATTAATGGGCAGCAGCCTTTGGTGATAGTGGAATAGTATATACCGATACTGATGTAATACGATGGGAAACACATTGGGCTGTGATATAATTATGTAGATTCAGGTTTCTGCATTTAATTGGATCATACCAATGTCACTGACAGTTTAGTTCTTTACTCACTACTAAATTATTAAATTATGGACCTTATAAATATTGCAATTTCAACAGACAACTATAGGCCATATACATGTAGTTTACCTTATGGCACCACTCCAGCATTTTTTTTTTTAATTGCGTTGTTTGTGCTATAAATGTAAGTCATGGTAACACTCTGGTGGCTTCACCTTCTATGACCGCTGCTCCAGATGGTCTCCTGCGATTTGTGACCTGCCAACAGCTCCATTGTTTCATGAAGCATCCTGGAGGTCACAAATCATACATCTCTATGACAGCCTCATTCCAGTCTAATTCTGGTCGCGTTCTGAGCTCGTTCTCATCTTGTTCTAGCATAATTTTAGTCATTTTCTAGATTCTTTCTGACCTCATTCTGGCTTCATTCCGAGCTTGTTCCCATCTCATTCTGGTCACATTCTGGTCTCGTTTTGACCTTGTTCTGATCTCGTTCTGGCCACTTTCAGGTCTTGTTTTGGCCTTGTTCTGATCTCGTTCTGGCCACATTCTGGTCTCATTCTGGTCTCCTTCTGGCCTTGTTCCGGTCTCATTCTGGTCTCGTTCTGGCCTCACTCTGGTCTCGTTTTGGCCTCATTCTGGTCTTTTTCAGGCCTTGTTCTGGTCTCATTCTAGTCTTTTTCTGGTCTCATTCTGGCCTTGTTCTAGTCTCATTCTGACCTTATTCTGGTCTCATTCTGGTCTTGTCTTGGACTCATTCTGGTCTCGTTCTGGCCTCATACTGGTCTCGTTCTGATCTCATTCTGTCCTCATTCTGGCCTCATTCTTGCTTCATTCTGACCTCAGTCTGGTCTCATTCTCATCTCGTTCTGTCCATATTCTGGCCTCATTTTTGCTTTGTTCTAGCCTCGTTATGGTCTCATTCGGCCTTTCATAACGAGAATTGAGACCTTGTCATGTAAGTTCTGAATTCTGGCCAGTCAGAAGTTACTGACACAAGATGCCAGGGCGGGATTGGAGCGCGCTGAAAAACAATGAAGCCACTGGAAGGTGCGTATATGACGCGGGCAGGGGACTTACAATATAAAGCGCCACTCCAGCACTAAATTAACCCCAAAATGCTGGTGCTTTTTATGATATGTACAGAAATATCCTACCGTTTTGTGCATGCAGCTGTTATAGAAATTTACATTGCTTAATGGTACAAACTGCACACAAACCTTGGGCAGACATGAATTAATAAAGTCGGGAAATTGTTTGTAACCATTTACATCTTTGTATCCATAGAAATATATATATATCTAAATAAGAGATTTTTATACAGCATGGTAATTTTTGTTCTCCCTAGACTAGACAATTTCCCCAAACCTTTTTGTTGTATATTACATGTATCAGAGTGCAAAAGTAATTGGGGGTAAAATGTACATATCCCTTTAGGTTGTTATTTACTGAGATTAAATCCTCAGAGCTAATGTCGGACTTTACACTGGCACCAGTAGCGTAGCTAGCGGGGGGGCAGGGGGGGCAATCGGCCTGGGCCCCCCCGGCTTGAGGGGCCCATTGCCCGCCCCCTGGTGGGGCCCCGCACTACCCTGGGGGGGCCACGTGCTCGCAGCCAGCCGCCGCGCGGCCGGAGAGGAGGGCTTCCTGTTCTGAAGCTGTGCCCGCCCCTCCTCCCCTCCTACAGCAGACGCACGGCGGCCGCGGTGAGTGTCAGCACCCCTCTCTCCCCCGGTCCCCCTCCCCCCGGTCCCTCCTCCCCCCGGTCCCCCCCCGGTCCCCACATGGGGGGCCTGGGTGGTGATCTCGCCCCGGGGCCCGAAGCAGGCTAGCTACGCCACTGACTGGCACAGAGGGCTCTTGGTTCCTCCTGATACAGGACAAAGCTTGGCCTCATGTAGTCAGGGTTTGTAGACCGTTCCTCAATAATAAAGGCATTGATGCCATTGACCGGCCTATACATTATAATTGAGAACCTTTGGGACATTATGTATCCGTGCATCTGATGCTGCTGAGTATGACCACGGAATGTCCAAGGTCTCAGTTATGTCCTCATCCAAGTCTTGGAGTCGATGCCCCAGGACGCCACCCACCATCTCATCAGAAACATGTCCAGACATTGTCCAAAGGTCATTCAGGAACACAGGAGTAACAATATGAGTTAACTTGATGAAATTCATGCAAATTGGATCTCAGTGTGATTTACATTCTTTTGTAGTGATTTAGAATCCAGTCCTCAACTGCATAATGGTTTTGTTTTCCTTTGATCGTTGAATTAACATTGTTTTACAATCAACTTATCACAGAATTTCATTCATTGAGAGTCAGTGTTCCCTTAAGGGGCCGTCACACACATCAATATCGCTGTCAATGTCGCTGATGCACGTGACGTTGCAGCGATATTGACGCGTGTGACATGGTATATCAACCAGCGACCGAAAACCTGGCGATGGTCGGCCGGTGGACACGCAGCATCGCTGCGTGTGACACCGGGAGACGCGCGATCAGCCAGCTTCCAGCGTCTCTCAGCAAGCGCTGAGAGCTGGTATCCATGGTAAACTGCGGGTATCTAGGCAGCGCGCGTTGCCTAGATACCCGATGTATACCTTGGTTCCAATCCTTCTCCGCTCACCGGCTGGTATCCAAGGTACACAGTGGGTAACTAGGGTCCCTAGTTACCCGCTGTGTACCTTGGATACCAGCAGGTGAGCGGAGAAGGCTGGTAACCAAGGTATACATCGGGTATCTAGGCAGCACATGCTGCCTAGATACCCGCAGTTTACCATGGATACCAGCCTGCTCCCACTAACCGCAGCCTGGCAGCGGGAGCAAGACATCGTGGAAACATATTTAAATCATTTCTACGATGTCGCTGGTCCACTGATCGCTGGTGAGTCTGCCTGTGTGACAGCTCACTACCGATCAGCCTTCAATGTCACCAGCGATCAGGTCGCTGACGACATTGACGTGTGTGACAGGGCCTTTCATTTTTTCGGAGCAGTCTCAGTGTATATACAGTCATGGGCGAAGGTGTTAGCACCCTTCAAATTGTCTTAGAAAATGAAGTATTTCTCCCAGAAAATTGTTGCAGTTACAGATGTTTTGTCATACACATATTTATTTCTTTTGTGTTTGTTGGAACAACACCAAAAGACAGAACAAAAGGGCAAATTGGACATAATTTCACTCAAAACACCAAAAATTGACGGGACACAATTGTTGGCACCTTTCCAAAATTGTAGGTAAACAACTTTGTTTTCAGCCTGTGATGCTCATTCACACTCATCTGTGGCAAGTAAGAGGTGTGGGCAATCTGAAAATCACACCTGAAACCAGATAAAATGGGGAGAAGTTGACTCAATCTTTGCATTGTGTCTGTGTGTGCCACACTAAGTATGGAGTACAGAGAGAGGAGGAGAGAACTGTCTGAGGATGTGAGAATCAAAATTGTTCAAAAATATCACAAAATCACAGTTACAAGTCCATCTCCAGAAGTCTGGATGTTCCTTTGTCCATGGTGTGCACCATAATTATGAAGTTTACAACCCATGGCACTGTAGCTATTCTTCCTGGATGTGGACGGCAGAGTAAAATTTATGAAATTTGGGACACAGGATAGTCTGGATAGTGGATATGCCCCAATTAAATTCTAAAGAAATTCAGGGCATCAGTGTCAGCACAATGTATCGATCCACATGTGAATGAAATTAAATGCTATGTAGGAAATCCAGGAGGATCCACTGCTTACAAAGAGATAGAAAATAAGCCAAAATGTACGTGAGTAACCAAAACCCTACAGGGAAAGCATCTTGTGGATACATGGGCCAAGATAGAGCCTTTTGGTAGAGTGCATCATTCAACTGTTTACCAAAAACATAATGAGGACAACAATGAAAAGATCAAAGGACCTACAGTCACATATGGTGGAGGTCAGAGAAAAGAGCAGAAGACCTACAGTTGCATATGGGGGAGGTCAGAGAAAAGAGCACAGGACCTACAGTCACATATGGGGGAGGTCAGAAAAAAGAGCACAGGATCTACAGTCACATATGGGGGAGGTCAGAGATGTTTTGGGTTATTTTGATGCCCCTGGAGGGCCTTGACAGTGTGCAAGAAATCATAAAATCTGAAGATACCAGAGGAATTTGGGCGCCAATGTAGAGCCCAGTGTCAGAAAGCTGAGGGGTCCTAGGTCAGGGGTCTTGAGCAGGACAATGACCCCAAACATCAAGAAGCTCCAGAAATGGAGGAAACAAAGCACTGGAAAGATCTGAAGAGGCAGCAATGAGTCCAGATCTAAATCCCATTGATCACCTGTGAAGAGATCTGAAGTGGCAGCAATGAGTCCGGATCTAAATCCCATTGATCACCTGTGAAGAGATCTGAAGAGGCAGCAATGAGTCCAGATATAAATCCCATTGAACACCTGTGGAGAGATCAGAAAATTGGGAGAAGATGAGAGATCGGGAGCAGATTATAAAGAAGAGGAGAAACTTCAGAGAGAAGAAGGAGCTTGTGGAGGTTATAGGAGGCGACTGATCACAGGGATTTATTACCAAGGGGGAAAACAAATATTAAGGTGAGGGGCAACAATGTGTCCGGACCATTTTGGGGGTTTTATGAGACATTATGTCCAATCTGCCTTTCTTTCCCTGTTTTTATTTTTGTGTTGTTCCAATACACACAAAGGAGATAATCATGTAGAACAAGATATGGGTAATTGCAATCATTTTCAGGGACAAACACTTCATCTTCTGGAACAATTGCAAGGGTGTCATCACTTTCGGCCATGACTGTATATATCAGCCTAGGTGTTCTTCTACCATGGAACCTGCTCCTACAGCATAAAAGGAGCTCAATATAAAAATAACCTCGCCGTATAATTAGACTTCAGCAGCGCAATTTCTGTAAAGTAAATGCATAATGGCTGTCAAATGTGGACGGTTAATTTACGCCTTTAGACAGGCGAATCTCGGGAGTGTAAATGATGTGACATTCATGTGACTTTCTCTCTCCTATAATAAAGGCGAACCAAGGCCAATTTGTTTCTAAAATTTAGAGTCACATCCCTTCTTGCATTTCAATTCCGTGTATAATGTAGAATGGAAAATGCTCTGAAATGTTTATCAATGAAGGGGTTAATCAATGTATATCGGAATGAGACTTGTATCATCATTGTATTTATTGCAGCAATAAAATCACCTGCCCCAGTGTCAGACATATGCTGGATCTCCAACCCAATGCACCCCCATTTTTTTTAGGTTTGCTAATTTTTTCAGCCTACTTGGCCCCCACCAAACTGGAAGATGTGTAGTCAATGTATACCGCCATTCACAGGTCTGAGGCTGCTCCACCCTGCTGTCACATCAAGGTGTGAGCCACGGTACTGATGTTATTGCAGGTTTATAGTGCGTTCTTTATAGGTTGCTCACACAATGGCTCATTGGTAAAGCACACAATCTCTTTTTCCCATGGGTTAATGGACTATTAAACCCCAAATACAAGTGAGAATAATAAAAAAAAGTAATTGGTAACATTCACATGTATGTGAAATTTCCCATGGATTGGCAGAGATGTTGGATCTGAAATCAAGGAGGGTTTTCATTATATACCTGTAAGGGGGTCTATGGTGCTGCCCCCCCTTCACCCTGGGGAATGCTGTGCTAATATACACATTAATCTGTAACATATCAACATATGTACAATATTTTTGCTAATGCTCCCTGGTGCTTCACATAAGCTATGGTTAAATTATCTAGTGAGCTAGTACACCCCTTAAGGGTGGAGATATAGGTTTCTCAATGGGTTAATGGACTAGTAAACCCAAAATACAACTGAGAATAATAAAAAAAGTCTTTGATAACATTCACATGTATGTGAAATTTCCCATGTCTGGGCAGAGATGTTGGATCTGAAATCAATGAGAGTTTTCATTATAGCTGTAAGGGGGTCTATGGTGTTGCCCCCCCCCCCCACCTTCCCCTTCACCCTGGGGAATGCTGTGCTCATATACACATTAATCTGGAACATACCAACATGTGTACAATATTTTTGCTACTGCTCCCTGGTGCTTCACATAAGCTATGGTTTAATTATCTAGTGAGCTAGTACACCCCTTAAGGGTGGAGATATAGGTTTCCCATGGGTTAATGGACTAGTAAACCCAAAATACGACTGAGGATAATAAAAAAAAAGTCTTTGGTATCATTCACGTGTATGTGAAATTTCTCATGGCAGAGATCAAGAATCAAGGAGGATTTTTATTATAGTTGTAAGGGGGTCTACGGTGCTGCCACCCCCAACCTGCCAAGAGGGGAATGCTGTGCTTTTGTAGATATGTTGATATGTTACAGATTAATGTGTATAGTATTTTTGCTACTGCTCCCTGGTGCTTCAGATAAACTAGGGTTAAATTAGCTGGTGAGCTAGTAAACCCGATAAGTGTGGAGTTATAGGTTTCCCATGGGTCAATGGAGTATTAAAACCAAAATATGAGTGAGAATAATAATAAAAAAAAGTATTTGGTAAAAGTCACTTGTATGTGAAATTTCTCATGTCTCGGCATAGATATTGCAACTGAAATCAAGGACAATTTTCATTATAACTGTAAGGGGGTCTACAGTGCTGCAACCCCCGGCAAAGGGGAATGCTGTGCCCTTGTACATATGTTAATATGTTACAGATTAATGTATATAATATTTTCACTACTGCTCCCTAGTACTTCAGATAAACTAGGGTTAAATTAGCTAGTAAGCTAGTACACCCCTTGAGGGTGGAGTTATAGGTTTCCCATTGGTTAATGGACTGGTAAACCCCAAATACTAGTGAGAATAATAATAAAAAAAAGTCTTTGGTAAAAGTCACTTCTATGTGAAAATTCTCATGTCTCGGCATAGA
The DNA here is from genome assembly GCA_033576535.1 of Allobates femoralis. Lineage (NCBI taxonomy): Eukaryota > Metazoa > Chordata > Amphibia > Anura > Aromobatidae > Allobates > Allobates femoralis. The sequence goes on from JARQOC010000002.1 coordinate 29,147,462, forward strand.
TATTGCAACTGAAATCAAGGAAGATTTTCATTATAACTGTAAAGGTACCTTTACACGCCGCTACAACATGGTGGAAACAACCGGGTGCTTCACGTGCACGAGCACGTAACAACGGTTACAAACGGTGCCCGCATCGCCTTTACACGCCCATATAAGGTGCACTACAGAAGGTTTAATCTATCTCTGGATACACCGCCGGGTGCCACAAGTTACCTTCTGTAGAGCACCTTACCTCATTTACACACCGTAACAGACGGTAATATGGGAGGTCCTGGGGCAGCAGGGACAACACATAGGCGTGCCACAATTGTGGATTACGAGAATTTCATACGATGATTGGACAAAGCAATAGCATCATGATTGGCCAGGCAGCGCAGGAGGCAGACTAATACATGACGCTCGAGCAATTGTGTAGTGTGACTGGTCAGCTCCTTAAATATGCCGCCCTATGCAGCGACAACCAATCGTAACGCAGGAGCTTCCACCAATGATCGCTGAAGGGGGGCAGTTTCCCGGAGCCTATGTCACGCCCCAGGTAGATAGCAAGGTGTCGAAACAACCCTCTTGTTCCATATTTACACGCCGATATAGGCCGCTACTATCTGGTTGAAATCAACCTGTTTTAGAGCACTGCTCTGAAACAGGTGCCGCAAGTGACGGGTGGAAACAACCGTCTTTACACGCCGCTACCTCGGTTGATTTGGCGGTGCAAGGTACATTTCTCTTATCTACCCGTTTTTTTCCACCATGTTGTAGTGGCGTGTAAAGGTACCTTTAGGGTTCTACAGTGCTGCCACCCCTCACCTTTGGGAAAGCTGTGTTCTTATACATATGTTAATATATTATGGTACCTTTACATGCCGCTACAGAAGGTTAGAAACAACCGGGTGTCTCACGTGCACGAGCACGTTCGAATGGTTGCAAACGTTACCCGATACCGCCTTTACACGCCGCTACAAGGTGCTCTACAGAAGGTTTAATCTATCTCTGGATGCACCGCCGGGTGCTCAAGTTACCTTCTGCAGAGCACCTTACCTCATTTACACGCTGCTACAGAAGGTAATATGGGAGGACCTGGGGCAGCAGGGACAACACATAGGCATGCCAGAGTTTGGATTACGAGACGCTCGTACGATGATTGGACAATGCAATAACATCATGATTGGCCAGCCAGCACAGGAAGGCTGGCTAATACATGATGCTATTGCAATTGTGTAGTGTGATTGGTCAGCTCCTTAAATATGCCGCCTTATGCAGCGACAACCAATCATAACGCAGGAGCTTCTACCAATGATCGCTGAAGGGGTGCGGTATCCCGGAGGCTGTGTCATGCCCCAGGGATGTAGCTAGGTGTTGAAAAAACCTTCCTGTTCCTCCTTTAGACGCCGCTACCATGGGGTTGAAACCAACCTGTTTTAGAGCACTGCTCTGAAACAGGTGCCGAAAGTGACGGGTGGCAACAACCTACTTTACACGCTGCTACCTCGGGTTGATTTGACGGTGCAAGATACATTTCTCTCCGACACCCGATTGTTTCCAACCTTCTGTAGCTGCGTGTAAAGGTACCATTTTGGATTCATGTATATAATATTTTTACTACTGCTCCCTGGTGCTTCAGATACACTAGGGTTAAATTAGCTAGTGAGCTAGTACACCCCTTAAGGTTGGAGTTATAGGTTTCCTATGGGTTAGTGGACTGGTAAACCCCAAATACTAGTGAGAATAATAATAAAAAAAGTCTTTGGGAAGATTCACGTGCATGTGAAATTTCTCATGTCTCGACAATGATATTGGTTCTGAAATCAAGGAGGATTTTCGTTATAGCTGTAAGGCGGTCTACGGTGCAACTTTCATCCCCCATCCATGGGGAATGTTGTGCTCTAGTACATATGTTGATATGTTACAGATTAATATGTATAATATTTTTGTTACTGCTCCCTGGTACTTCAGATAAACTAGGGTTAAATTAGCTAGTGAGCTAGTACACCCCTTAAGGGTGGAGTTATAGGTTTCCAGAAGTGAAAGTGGTTTTAGGTTAGCTAGGGAGTCCACTCACTAGGGATGGAGTTTAAATATCAAAATAAGCCTGCATGTGTGTGCAGACAGGAGAGACCCAAGAGTGTAAAACAAGATCAGGAACCACTTCCCTATCTTTGATTAGGCCGGATCCTCTGAGTCCCGCTTACGGGAAAACCATGGCTGCACCGCAGTCAAGGCTCTGCCTCGCACATAACTCCCTGGAGCCTGTACGACCAGCCACTTTACATAGCAATTTATTGTTAAACATCTTATAACAGAAGCTGCTGACGACCCTATCCTTATCTCGTCATCAGTCTATCTATAGTGGCTTGTGAACAAACGCTGACACATCTTAAAGGTTTTTTCCATGACTATGATATTGATAGGCTATTCGAAAGCCAGAATGTCACACCAGGGCGTATGGTCTCCCAGTGTGCGGTGTCACACAAGGGTGAGCAACAGGGATGGTATAGAGGGAAGGCCCTGATGATAGGGAAGAGTTCCTTAAACTGACCAGTATCTGTACCCTGCACTCCCTAAAGTCCATATATATATATATATAATATACAAATATTGTGGAGGTCTATAAAAGAGCTTTAGGGAACATAAAAGCACATATGAGTAGTTGGCAAACCTTTATTGGTCCCCTTTATAACTCCACAACGTGTTTCGACAGAATTGGTCTGTCTTCATCAGGTAGTGATTAACATCCATACATGGGGACAGTCACGGGAAAAATAGACATAAAAAGGGTAAAACACTAAACTCCTCAATTTCAGGAGAGAACCATGGCTATAATGGTCATAACACCACAGCTTCATCCAGAGACTGGCTCCTTCCAAAGTGGACATCATACAAAGAGAATCTATCACCGGTGTCAGATGGTAAGACACGTGACTGTTTATAGCGGAGGGGAGTTGTCACCAAAAACTACACCTAAGATTAAGGCTTACAAAGAACAACAATATATCAAAGAGTCTTTAACCCCTGCAGCACCAAGAAGACCCGTGATCAAGCTTTCAGGTTCAAGAATTGTCAATGGTCTCCTTAAGGCGGGACACACTTGTGACACATAAGATCATCGAGAGTCTGACTTCCCGGTGATTAATTGGTTGGAAAGGCTGTGGCTACCAGTTGAGTGCCTCATTCCCTTCATTATGTAGTGGCTGGGCACCTTGTACTCTAGCTTACTGATGATCACATTGTCTAGTAATCAATTAAGTGCATGAGGCTTTCGCTAGGGTTAGGGACCTCTTCAATTAGCTAATCAGAAGTGTTCCAGGGATCAGACCCCAATCAATTTGATATTGACTGCCTATCCTAAAGATAGACTATTGCTATCAAAGTCAACGAAAACCCCTTTAAAGTATCAAGCCTATGTCAGGTTATCAATGCTCAGCCTGTGTTTGAATTTCTGTGATGGTGTAAATACCTAAGCCGAACTACGGCGTATTGATAAGGCAACAAGTTCTTAAACATTGTTAAACATTAGAACGCTTGATAGATTTCTAGAGAAGAAATAATTTTCTATAGAAATATTATAGCCGAGGAGGAAGTAATAAACATTGACCCAACACTTGGTCTTATGCCCTCGCTCTTGGCCCATAACGTCCTACAATTACTGATGTTTGCCTTTAAAAACATGAAGAATACAAAAGACGGAACACCCAACAAACAACCCACGCCCCATAAAAGTCGATGAGTTTCGGCATAGCCTTAGTCATGGTAAGACATCAATTTTTGGGAGTTTGTTTGGTGTTCTGTCTTTTGTATGATCCCTATATGGATTGAATGAACAAGCTTTACATCTACAATATCTTCTGACTGCCCTCTCTGGGTTATTTCCCTTGTTGGCTAAGGAAGTATTGTTACATGCATCACGGAGTTGGCATCTCCTCAGCAGGGAAACCTGTGGCCACAGCATACTCACTCCTCCATCGGTCCCGCGGCATCTGCCCGGTGGTATCTGATGCTTCCTGCTCCCAGGGCCTGCATATGCCACACAGGTTACCTTGAAGAGCGCTTAGACCACGTGCGCAGCACGCTCCCGCTTCTTAAAGTGCCAGCGTGTCTATGACTGAGAATCACAGAGTATTTAAGGTGCCTTCCCCATTTGAAAGGTACTTGGGCAACACGGTATATGTGATAGAGACACATTGATAGTTGTCAGGTCCCCCTGCTTTGTTCAGTGTCTGTGTCTTGCCGGATCTGTATCTGTCCTCAGTCCTACCGCATCATCTGGACCAGCCTGCTTCTGCCCCGATCTTCTTCAGTCCTGCTGCACCATCTGGACCTGTTCAACTTCGCTGCCCTTACCCAGAGACTGTATCTGTCCATAGGAGCTCAACCCTTGGAGTCAGCTGTCATGGTACCTAGACCCCTAGAGCTGTACCTGGCAGCTACCTACCAGCATAAGTCTAACCTCGCTACCAGAGGCTCTAAAGAAGACTCAGTAGTCACTTGGCTTCACTCCTCCAGGTGGCAATCTGTTTTTCGGCCCAGTGGGTCCACTCCCAGACGTTCGCATTACAAGGATTGGGTTTAAAGAATTTTGGACATGGCTAATCTTTGATCCCTGAAGGGAGATAAGCCATCACGAAATGTAGGTTATACTAATTCAGAACATTCGTTGGGTCGGGAGCAATAGCTGTTTGACCAATATATGCCTTTATTTTGGAGCTATTTCAATTTAATAATATCTATAACAAGTCCAGTGCATTAACTTTAGGATAAGTTTAGTTTTCAGGGATAATGTCATGGTCAGTTGACTAAACAGCTTAGTGAAGGTTTGGTCTGAGTGGGGTTTCAATACTAATGGTCTATCATTTGGGTTAACCATCATTGTATGTACGGTGTGGTGAGCAACTCAGTGACCCATCTAGTGAAATGATTGTGCCATTGTCCCTCTAATATGGCGCCCATCACAACACCAACTATGTCAAATATGGAACGCCTTGAGTTGACCAGGGCTGGATGTGAACAGTTATGTGTTTTGGCTCATACAGAATTCTCTATATGACCTCCATAGATCTACAACAATCCCAGGAGCCAAGTAGACAATGGGTGTAACTTTTTCAATTGTTTTATATTAATTTTATTTCAATCTGGCTACGAAGATCCATTGGGTCCATAGTGTAGTCCAAAGTGATGTCCACTTTTACCTTCTCCATCTCTCCTATAAGTTATTGATTACACTGGAGTTGAGGAGATCACTTCACGAGTCTCTGGCTGTGGACAGGAACAACACAAATGTCTTCACTTTCCAGGATCCCAGGCTCGACTCCTGGTTAGCTGGATCGGTGAAACACCATAGTGTGACATGCGACATCACGCCAGGCTGGAGAATCATAGGTCATGCCGGGGAACCCAAAATCTCAGGAAATGTATTCTGTTTCTGTCCATGACCATAACTTCTGGTCTAGACCATAGACTGGGGTCATGCAAAGTGATCTACTCATCTATGATTACAACCCCAAAAAAGGTTTAGAATCCATTTGTCACGATGGTCTCTCTTACTTTTGACTTGTGACAGGTTTGGGCCTATGTCTCATTCCTTTATTGAGACTTAATTTTTAATGTGTTTCTTTCCTTTTGCAGCGTTGGAGTTAACTCCGTTTCTGTTGCTAGCAAAGCTTCTTAGTTTTTTCTCAGGTGGGTACTTTGTGATCACTCCTTTATATGGTCACATGATCCAGCATTCCTTGCTGATGATTGAACTCCATTTTTGGCCTCACTACCTTTGGTGGAGGAGCTACTCTGGAGAAGCTGACAGTTGCCAAGCCGTCTAATGCCTAGGAGTGTGGCAGCAGACGTGAAGTATGTTTTGTTGTTTCCCTGTCATCTCTTTCTTCCCTCTTGATGATTTTAGTCCAGTAATTGGGACTAGTGCTCCTGCAGGCCATCTCCCTATTGAGAGTTAACATCAGGGCCAGCAAGGGACTAGGTATCCTGCTCGGCGACAGGGTAAAACACCCAAATAGGGATGGTAGGGGATCAGGGCACAGCTGCAGGTCTCTTTTCCCCAGTTCCCTATGAACAGGGCCTTCCACTGTATTTATGCCCTTGGTGTTACCCTTGTCTGTTGCTTTGTGTAGTGTGCCGGACACCGTTGGCCTGTACGCCACTATCACGCACTGCATCTGGAAACACCCCAGTCCATGGCGTGACAATATTTCATCTGAATTACAAAACTTTATCAACAGTGATGAGTTCCGGTGCGAAATTTGGACCTGGGATCCAATGAGCCGCCTCACTGTGTGCGCATATTGCCACAGACTCACGGGCCCCATAGTACCCTGTGTGGTCTGACACTCAGTGACATGGATGTGTGTCCTCAGGGACACACATCCATGTGAAGTAGGAGCTGGGGCAGGTAGGCCTCTGTACCCCTGGGCCCGGTCGGGATTGTGACCCCTTTGACCGTAATCGCTATGCCCCTGCTAATCAGACGGTAAGTCAACTTGGTGCAAAGATCCGATATTTCGTCAAACCAAGACAGCTGAGCTTCTTCTTTTTTTGACCTACAATGTTCAGTTGTGTTGTGCTGTCTCGCAACTTGTTTTACGGAAAAAAAACAGAAATTGCGAAATGCGTCGATGCTTCACACTTGTAAAAGTACAGCAGAGACTTTCATCATTGAGTTATGCGTTAGTCATTCTTCTGCAGCTCTCGGCGAGTAATGTTTACGGTTATAGTTTGCATTTTTAACACTTACTATACTTTCACAGAGGAATGTTCCGGCACGGCCGTTAACTTTAATATAATGTTACATATTGACGAGGACCATTCACTGCTGACAACGCAGCCGTGACATTGGAGAAGGTAATGCTTTATAAGTCCAGCTGCCTTCACAGGTTCTTGTTTTATTGGCTTGGAGTTTGTTAGGTAATTCGAGTCCCGACTTAAGAAAAAGGAATTGCTGTGAATTGAACAAGAAGGAGAGACGTGAAGACAAACACAACGCATTTCATAATATAGGATCTAGTTTTATAGTTTTGGTTATATAACTGATAAAAGTTGATAAATCTTTTTAACCCTCGTGAAACTGAGTAGATTTTATTTTTTGGGACGTTTATCATTTTATCGACCACATTTAGTTGGATCTTGCAGTCTCATTGGTCCTGTAGAGGGTGACTAGTAACCAAGCCAGCAATGGACTAGTTATTGAGTCAAATGAAGGACATAATTGTTAACGAGTCAAATAGGTTATCATTGAATTGACTCGCCCCGTGGGGGCGGAACCGGGGCTCCCTTCTGGCGGTGTTGTCTAGGGGAGATCAGGATGTCATGGTGGCGTGACCTGGTCCGTGGCCCCGGAGTGGTCAATGAAAAGAGGAAAAGATTATGGAAATAGGGATTTGGGGGTGGTTGCCGTTACGCTACCCGTGGTATGTGGCTATTAATGGCTGCCGCTGCATTGCGGGACGTCTTGGGATGATGGGATGGCAGCTACGATAGTGTCGCTTCCCACAGGTGGAGCGGGTCCCCGGGGCATCCGTTCTAGAGGTATTGGGAAATGGTGGGCCAGCGGGGCAGATCTGGCTGCAGGGAAGGATCAAAGTGGCTCACATGCAGGGCCCTGCGGCCTGCGCGGGTTATCAGTTTACCGCTCCTCAGGTGGGAAATGAACAGTCTCACACACAGTTCTGAGTTACAAACCTGGTTTACTTAGCTTTTCTCTGCTGGCTCCACAAGGGACAGTTCTGTTTCAGTTGCAGTCCGGATACTCCTCAGCAGCCAGGATAGCTCATCCAGGACACCCCCTTTATGTTCCTTCCTTCTCGTGTCGTTCTCTTCCTCAGCGCTGCCTGTTCGCCTAACTCCTGCTTGCGCCTCCGTGCACAGTGCTCCAATTCAGCAGCCAGAGGTCCTGTTGGGCAACCGGTACCAAGTCACCTGACCCTAGTATGGCTGCCTTTTCAGCAGATGTGCCTGGAGTTAGCCACAGCTCCTCTAGACCTCATGGCCTCTGGTTCGGTGGTTGGGGCGTAGAGTCTCCTCACCACCTTCAGTGTCAGAATTTCCTGGTGCTCACGCTGCCCATCTGCTTTACTTCAGATTCGGGTGCGCGGGTGGATTGCTTACTGCTAGCGCCGCTAGGGCTCTCTCTGTCTCTCTGCAGTCTCTTGTTCCAGGACCTGGGACGAGCCTCATCTCTACTCAAGCCCTCCGGGTCCTTCCTCTCCTGCTTACTTCGCCAGCTTTCTCTCCTACTGAGCACCCACTTCCTGTTGTGTTTCCCTTTTGTCCCCTTTCCTACTTCCTGATTGCTTCTTACTAACTTCCCACCCACCTCCTTTCTCTCCACGCCATCCCACTTACTGCCTGAGCTGTCACTATTGGGTTCACCCGACATCCCTGGGGCCGGGTGTGTTCGGTGCTTTTGTGGTGTTCCGGACTTACAATCTCGGTTACTGAGAATAGGAATACTACACCAGTGGATTGGGTGCAGTACCCCTCTGTGGCGATCAGACCACAGGGGCGCCACAGAAACATTCTATAAGACGTACTCCATATTAACAAGTCATTTTTTCTGGAGCAGATTTAAATAGCAGTGCCCCCTGTGCAAGAACAGCCCCCTGGTGTTCAAATAGCAGGGCCTATCTAATAATCCACCAGGATAGTCACACATAGGTAGTATAATAAACACTATGTGGAACCCCTTAGCTACTGGGCCTCACTACAACTTCATTGTTCTGCTTTTAGATTTCACCAAAACCATCTCCAATTGGGGTAGTTTTCTGTTGAATCTTTGTGCCCTTGGTCCAACCCAAAGTCCTTAGTCCAAACCCAAGTTTAACTCAAAATATCAAACAGCCTGCATGGCTATTGAGTTATCTGCCTTAGTTAGGTGGATTTCTATTTGCAACCCCTTTCTCTCAGTTCCTTTTCGTAAAAGGCCTCAGAAATATGTTGAGGTCCATACAACTTAGCAACTAATCTTGAGGGCAGGGTCAGAGACGTTTAGGCCACCGAGCATTAAAGATCATTGGTCCCTTACTAACTAAACAAGTCAAGATACAATTTCAATGATACTTACTGTCATCCCTCAAGATTTGATCCAATGCCCTTGTGCTGAGTGGTTAGTTTCTTGCTCTGATGAGCCACAGTATGTACTGTAAGTGCTGATTATCTTTTACTTTTGGTTTGTGGTCAGCAGATGTTGTCATTTGTTAATTTGCTCTACTCTACCACAGCTATTTATATCTTCCTAATGCTGGTCTTCTCTGCTGGCCATATTCCTATGTGGATCCCTCTAGGAATTTCCACCTCAAGGCCAAGAAATCAACAAACCAACAAAGAAATAGTCATCGAACTTGCAGACAAGGGTGGTGCAATAGTCATAATGAACAAATCTGACTACCTGAAGGAAGCAGACAACTGACGGTCACACGTTACTACAAGAAATTGAAGTCTGACCCCACACAGGACTATCACAAGGAATTAAATAAGCTGGTCTTTTGTCTACCTGACATACCCTTAAGACCTGATGACCTGATACCAGAAAGTCCAAGAACAGGCACATTCTACATGCTTCCTAAAGTTGATAAATCAGAAAATCCAGATAGACCCATAATTTCATGTATGGGCCCCTCACCAAACAAATTTCTGGGTGGGTAGAGGGTGTTCTCAAACCTCTGGTAAAAGAGACCCAGCTACATTCAGGACCCAACTGACCTATTGAATAAACTGTCAGTAATAGGTTCTCTACCAGAAGGAACCATCCTCGCTACCATGGATGTGGAGTCTCTGTATAGCAACATCCCACACCAGGATGGATTAAATGCCTGCAAAACCTTCCTGGAAAACACGGGGATTGATGCCGACTCTGTGGTAGAACTCACAAAATTCATCCTCACGCACAACTACTTTACATTTGATGACATCTTATATTTACAGGAGACTGGCACAGCAATGGGAAGCAAAATGGCACCACAATATGTAAGTCTTTTCATGGCCAAGGTTTTTATCCTCTTGCCCTATCAGGCCTCTGGCCTATTACCGTTATATTGATGACATTTTGATCATCTGGACGGAGTCGGAGCAACAGCTGAAGACGTTCTATGAACACTTATCAGTTTCACCCCACCATTAACTTAACACTCAACTACTCCTGCACTGAAATCAGCTTTCTGGACACCATCATTAAGCTACAGCACAATGAAATAGAGACATCCCTGTACCAGAAACCAATTGACCGTCCAACATATCTCCGATGGGACAGTTTTCATCCAAAGCACATAAACTCTATTGCGTACAGCCAGGCCATCAGATACAACCGGATATGTTCCAACCCTACAGATAGAGACAATCACCTTGAGGACCTCAGAAACACCTTTTTGAACCAGAGCTACCATCCAAGAACAATCGAGAACCAGATTACAAGAGCCACCACAATACCAAGGAATCATCTCCTACATTACAAAACTAGAGAAGAAAACAACAGAGTTCCTCTTGTAGTCACCTACAATCCAAGTCTGGAGGTGCTAAGAGGAGCTGCGCGGAAACTGCAACCACTCCTACAAAAAGATGCCCGACTAAAATCTATATTTCCGGATTCCCCCACTCTTGTGTTTTAGGCAGCCCCCAAAGCATCATTGTCAGAAGTTCCCTGTTCTCTCTAAAAACAACAGCAACCTTTCCCTGCAACCAGAACAGGTGCAAAGGACTCTCTGTTTCTAATATATATTTTTCTATCTACTGGCTAACATGGAACAAAAACCTTTTTCCCTCACCTCAAAGCCAAGATTTTTGCATGTCATTCAGAAATCAGCTTGGTATTTGCTATTTGTTATCTCTCTTGCTTCACCTACTCCTTTCTTCCTTTATAGTTAGGTTGTATGAGACTATTCTTACTGGCAGTAACTAAGTCACCTTTTCCCACTTGTGCACATGCTTCATGTTTCCACACCTTGCCTATCATCTATGCATGCTTTCTCTATTCTGGGATATAGCACTCAGCAATCTCCCTCTGGTTCTTATGGATGTACGAGGAAAAACTCGATGGCCTTATTGGCAGCCAGGCCCAAGTTGTGGTGTCCTAGGGTTGCAGTTAGGGTTATTCCAGTCAGTACAGGTGCCACGATAGACAGTGCAGTTAGGAATATTAGTCTGTACAGGAATCAGTTTGGCCAGATGCAGTAAATTAGAGAGAGGTTTTATTTACCCATGTTGGAAACCTCATGTGCATAACAATGCATTTCCCCTGCACACAGAATGATCGGTGACATGATTGATCTGTGTGCATAAAATATGTGTTCTCAGCAGCCCTTGCCCTGGTAAAAATCATCTCTGCCAATAAAATGAGCATTTTGCTTGTTTGTTGTGTGATTGGTAGCCGGTCTGGATTCCTAGCAAGACGCTTTGCTTATCAGCCAGTATAAAGTCACCCTGAAAGCTTTCAGGTTCCTAAGTACAGAGGTATTTGGCACTATAATAATGTTAGTTAAGTTATATATCTCCTATGTTGGATCCTTAAGGGGTGTCACACGCGTCAATGTCGTCAGTGAGATGATCGCTGACGACATTGACGGCTGATCGCTGGTGAGCTGTCACACAGGCAGACTCACCAGCGATCAATGGACCAGAGACATCGTGGAAACGATTTAAATATCGTTTCCACGATGTCTTGCTCCCGCTGCCAGGCTGCTGGAAGTGGGAGCAGGCTGGTCTCCAAGGTAAACTGCGGGTATCTAGGCAGCGCGCGCTGCCTAGATACCCGCAGTTTACCTTGGATACCAGCTCCCAGCGCTTGTGAGAGGTGCTGGGAGCTGGAATATCGCTACTCCCGGTGTCACACGCAGCGATGCTGCGTGTCCACCGGGCGACAATCGCCAGGTTTTAGAGCAGGTTCTAAAACCTGGCGATCATTAACCAGCGATTTATCGCTGGTTGATTCAGTATGTCACACGCGTCAATATCGCTGCAACGTCACGTGCAGCCGATATCGTGCAGGCGATATTGACGCGTGTGACACCCCCTTTAGACAGCTATAAGCAATTTGGCAAATGTTTTTGGAAAAAGTGGGTACAAATGATGACGCAATCAAAGTTTCCTGATATAAATATTAGGGCAATGTCAACATGCATTTTTTAAACCCATGATGACACACTGTGAGACCTTGAGGGCAGGGTCCTCTCTCCTCCCCTACTGTATCCTCACCCATCCCTTGTAGACTGTGAGCCCTCGCGGGCAGGGTCCTCTCACCTACTGTATCATCACCCATCCCATGTAGACTGGTGAGCCCTCGTGGGCAGGGTCCTCTCTCCTCATATAGTGTATCCTCACCCATCCCTTGTAGACTGTGAGCCCTCTCGGGCAGGGTCCTCTCTCCTCACCTACTGTATCCTCACCCATCCCTTGTAGATTATGAGCCCTCGTGGGCAGGGTCCTCTCTCTCCTCACCTACTGTATCCTCACCCATCCCTTGTAGACTGTGAGCCCTCGTGGGCAGGGTCCTCTCTCCTCACCATCCCTTGTAGACTGTAAGCCCTTGAGGGCAAGGTCCTCTCTCCTCACCTACTGTATCCTCACTCATCCCTTGTAGACTGTGAGACCTTGAGGGCAAGGTCCTTTCTCCTCTCCTACTGCATCCTCACTCATCCCTTGCAGACTGTGAGGCCTCGTAGGCAGGGTCCTCTCTCCTCACCTACTGTATTCTCACCCATCCCTTGTAGACTGTGAGCCCTCATGGGCAGGGGTCCTCTCTCCTCACCTACTGTATTCTCACCCATCCCTTGTAGACTGTGAACCCTCGTGGGCAGGGTCCTCTCTCCTCACCTACTGTATCCTCACTCATCCCTTGTAGACTGTGAGCCCTCGTGGGCAGGGGTCCTCTCTCCTCACCTACTGTATTCTCACCCATCCCTTGTAGACTGTGAACCCTCGTGGGTAGGGTCCTCTCTCCTCACCTACTGTATCCTCACCCATCCCTTGTAGACTGTGAGCCCTCATGGGCAGAGTCCTCTCCCCTCACCTACTATATCCTCACCTATCCCTTGTAGACTGTGAGCCCTCGTGGGCAGGGTCCTCTCTCTTCACCTACTGTATCCTCTCCCATCCCTTGTAGACTGTGAGCCCTTGTGGGCAGGGTCCTCTTTCCTCTCCTACTGCATCCTCACTCATCCTTTGGTTGAATCGAAAATTTGTACCTTTTTTACCAGGGAGGCACAAAAGAGAAAGAAAAGCTGTGTCAGAATCAGGAGCACTTGGAGGAGGAACTCAGTTTGTATTGAAATATTCAGGGAAAGGTCCTCTTTATGTTTTCATTCAGTAATGCATCAGAAAAAGTAACTACCGGTATTTAATTTGTAATTTAAGCGTCATGTACATGAAGTCAGTCGTTATAATGATCATTACCGATCATTGGTCAGGTTAAAGGTGTCCAGGGATCCAATTACAAACAATAAGTGTCTCATTCGTCATTGATCCCACCATGTAAAAATCGTTAATTAGTCATCAGCACATCCCCTCACGTGAACATGATGATGACATTGAGAGAAACTGTAGAGGTTCCAAGTATCAAACTCTCCTGATATTTGCAGCAATGTGTGGTAACAGAGCCCTGATCCATTTGATATCTGCCTCCTCGGAGATTAGACCTTACTCTTCCCATCACTGCCTCATCTTTAATCATTTTCAAGTTTTAGCAAAATGATTAACACTGGAATCATACAATGACGTTCCTCATTCTTAGGCCGGGTTCACACCACGGCCTGATCAGGTCCGGGGCTGTCCGGTCTAAACCTCACAGCCCCGGACCCAATTTTGACATAATGCAGCCCTATGGGGCCGGATGGAATCGGATGGCAGCTATTTGCCATCTGTCCTGGAGGATCCGGGTGAATTCGGAGTTTCCTCCCGGACACAAAAACCTGCTTAAATTGGATCCTCTCAAGTCCTCCCGGATCCGGAGCGATCCGGCACTCCCTATAGCGCCGGATCGCCCCGGCCCAACAAAAACGTCGGATCCGGGAACCGGACACCGACAGCTGAAGTTTAGCAGCAAGCTGCTAAACTTCAGCACCACCAGCTGTCCCCTGCACAGATTTTAGGACCGCGGCTAACGGGGATCTTGAAATTGCAGCAGCTGCGGATGCGATCAGAGGCATCTGGCTGCAAACTGGACTGGAGGGCATATGTGTCCTCCGGTTCTGTTTGCAAATCCGGTCCGGGGCTGTCTGACTCACATTGGACAGCCCCGGACCGGATCACACCGTGGTGTGAAGCCGGCCTTGAAGGGAACCTATCACCTCCTAAAAGCCACCTAACCTATCAATACATGTCCCTGCACCTTCCTATTACCATTATAACTATCCCTCTCTCTGTTAAATGCGTGTTTTCAATATTGTAAAAAAATGTTTTATACTTACTCATTAGGATGATAATGAAGTGGGGGCTATATGCAATAGCCCCCTGGGCGTATTGGTTTGCAGCCTCCATGATCCTTTATCACGCCCCGATGGGCGTGATATTGTAATAAGATTCATCTCTGGCCCAGCCTCTCTGTGCTGCTTCTGCTGTGGAGGCTCTTCCCTCCTCCTCTTCTCCTCTGTCACTCACAGCATGCAAATCATTTGTCCTGACATCAGCTCCAGAGTCCTGCCCTGACAAAACATAAACATCACAGTAGGAGGTGGCACACAGAAGCAGTGGGGGATGGAATGGCCACAGTCAATCAAGCTCCCTCCAGACACAGTGACTGCCTTCATTGCTTCTAACTGTAAGTTTTACAAAAGCTATATTTCGATGTACACAGCATACAAACACATGGGGGACCCCTTCCCTGAACGCAGCAGACATGCTGCATTCAGTGCTGCATTTAGATTGCCATGCACCAGGGGGTGACCGGTCCTCTTTAACACATTGCTTGACCAAAGATCAGACCTCACTTCTCTCTCTACTGTACACATCATTTATGGCATGTCCATTTTTATTAGTATTTACCGGTCTTTAGCTTAACCTTCAGCCATGGTGACTTGATGGATGTATGCTCTAGCTTCAAGCCTAGATAGGTCCACCAGGATCTTCTCCAAGCCTAGATAGGTCCACCAGGTCTTTTTCAAGCCTACATAGGTACACCAGGGTTTTCTCCAAGCCTATATTGGTCCATTATGGTCTTCTCCAAGTCTAGATAGGTCCACCAGGGTCTTCTCCAAGCCTAGATAGGTCCACCAGGATCTTCTCCAAGCCTAGATAGGTCCACCAGGTCTTTTTCAAGCCTAGATAGGTACACCAGGGTTTTCTCCAAGCCTATATTGGTCCACTATGGTCTTCTCCAAGCCTAGATAGGTACTCCAGGGTCTTCTCCAAGACTACATAAGTCTACTAGTATTTTCCAAGCCTAGATAGGTCCACCAGCATCTTCTCCGCCGTTATCTTGGTTGTATCAAGCCAGCTGGTTGCTGTTGTCCCTCATCACCTTGTTTCTTCTATTCTTCCAAACATGATGTCCTTATCCAGTGATCGTTCTCTTCGTATGATGTGTAGACAAGTTGTATCTTGGTGGTTCTGGGTTCAAGTTGATTTGTTCCAGCATTGATGTGTTTGTTCTTCTTGCCATCCATGATATTGATAACATCCTTCTCCAGTTCCACGTTTCGAAGGCGTTCATTCTTCTTCTGCCCTACTCCTTTATCGTCCAGGTTTCACATCCATCTTTGAGGATCATAGGCACATATCATTAAATCCCAATCATCAGCCATCATTATTATTTCTTACCTTCGATCAAATGTTCACCTGGTATGACTAGAGTTGGCCATTTCAGATTGCTGGAGCCTAAAACGTTACCCCATGAAAGCTATATCTGACAGCACCCCATAATCCTCCTATATTATAATGCAGATTGTCACTGTTTAAAATAATGAAAGGATACTCTTCATCTCCTCTCTCCTTGCAACCCCTTGCACCTTCTCTCTCCTCGCACCCCCCTCTATTCGCAGCTCCCTTCACATCCTGTCTCCTCACACCCCCCTCCATTCGCAGCTCCTCTCTCTTCACAGCTCCCCACTCCTCGCACCTCCTCTTTACTCGCACCCCCTCTCTCCTTGCAGCTCCTCTCCCCTCGCACCCCCTCTCCTTCCAGCTCCTTGCACCCCCTCTCTCCTTCAGCTCCTCTCCCCCTCTCTCCTTCCAGCTCCTCTCCCCTTGCAGCTCCTAATCGCACCCCCTCTCTCCTTAAAGCTCCTCTCTCTTCCTTGCTCCCCGCACCCCCTCTCTCCTTCCAGCTCCTCTCTCCTCCTTGTCGCATCCCCTGTCTCCTGCCAGCTCCTCTCTCCTCCTCGCTCCCCGCACCCCCTCTCCCCTTCCAGCTCCTCTCACCCCCTCTCTCCTTCCAGCTCCTCTCTCCTCCTTGTCGCATCCCCTGTCTCCTGCCAGCTCCTCTCTCCTCCTTGCTCCCCGCACCCCCTCTCCCCTTCCAGCTCCTCTCCCCTCCTCTTTCCTTGCAGCTCCTAATCGCACCCACTCTCCCCTTCCAGCTCCTCTCACACCCCTCTCTCTCCTGGCACCCCCTCTCTTCTCAGACTCCTCTAATTGCATCCCTCTCCCCTCCTCGCAGCTCCTAATCGCACCCTCTCTCTCCTACCAGCTCCTAGCTCCTCGCTCCTCCGCTCTCCTCTCACCTCCTTCTTTTCACATCCCCTCTGATCTTCCAGCAACTCGCTCCTCCGCTCCCCTCGCAGCTCCGGCCTCTTCCAGCATTTGTCCCGCGCTCTGCCCTGCGGGACGCTGACTGATGACGTCACCGCCCTCTCCGTGCAGAGCAGAGCTGCAGGGGGCGGGAGATTTGAAAGCAGGCAGCGGTCGGCGTGCTGCACTGCCTTAGTACATATCGCGGGCGGCGGCGGCGGGGGCAGGGGCCGCGGCTCCCATGCCAGTAACTATCTGCAGGGAGCCTGCCACCTTGCCGCCCCCTGTATAGCGCCGCCTGAGCAAACACTTCATGTTGGCTCATGGTTGATGCGGCCCTGATCCTGAGGGTCGGCATCAAGAGATATTGGCATAATTAGAATGATTTATTATTAGGGGAAATATTATATATTTTCTCCCATCGCTGGAAATGTTTTAGGTGATCCTGCTGATCCACACAAATCAAATTTTGGTAGCCCCTTCTGAGCATAGGCAGCCAACATTTATCATTGGACGTTGTAATTTTGTAGATTTGAAAGGCAGGATGAAGGGTCCGAGAGATCAAATATGACCTAAATAGGTATCAGAGGCTTCACCTTGTGTGGTTGTGAGAGTCACAACCACTATAAAAGCAGATCACGGCTGCCGCAGTCCCCAGCGTGGTGCCTATAGAGTAGGAAGGATGAAGGGATAAACTCTGCGCTGCCGTATTCCACGAGACAATACAAGGGTGAATATAATATTGATTTATTCATTGAGATACTCCTGTAACAATCCACTATCAGAGCTCTGATTACCCATGAGGAGACTAATGTCTTCAAGAAATAAAAAAAAGAATGTGTGAGATTAAAGAGAAGCTATCGTCAGAAAGTGACCAACTGTGTAAACTAGGTTTTGGTTTTGCATTTTTTTTTTTGGCAATTTTTTCCATATCACAATCTGTAGATAGAAAAATATTAGATTCCGAGAGACTTCAGTGGTTGATACCTTTTAATTGCGAACTGAAAAGATGGTAAACATAGCAAGCTTTCGAGACTCTATGGCCTCTTCATCAGGCTTAATAATGACACAAATTCTGAATGTACACACATACAGTTGTGGCCAAAAGTATTGACACCCCTGCAATTCTGTCATATAATACTCAGTTTCTTCCTGAAAATGATTGCAATCACAAATTCTTTGGTTTATTATCTTCATTTAATTTGTCTTCAATGAAAAAACACAAAAAGAATTGTCCTAAAGCCAAATTGGATCTAATTCTACACCAAACATAAAAAGGGGGTGGACAAAAGTATTGGCACTGTTAGAAAAATCATGTGATGCTTCTCTAATTTGTGTAATTAACAGCACCTGTAACTTACCTGTGGCACCTAACAGGTGTTGGCAATACCTAAATCACACTTGCAGCCAGTTGACATGGATTAAAGTTGACTCAACCTCTGTCCTGTGTCCTTGTGTGTACCACATTGAGCATGGAGAAAAGAAAGAAGAACAAAGAACTGTCTGAGGACTTGAGAAACCAAATTGTGAGGATACATGAGCAATCTCAAGGCTACAAGTCCATCTCCAAAGACCTGAATGTTCCTGTGTCTACCGTGCGCAGTGTCATCAAGAAGTTTAAAGCCCATGGCACTGTGGCTAATCTCCCTAGATGTGGACGGAAAAGAAAAATTGACGAGAGATTTCAACGCAAACGCTGCAGCCTCCGGTAATGAGGACATCACTGGTGATCACCGGGGGAGCACGGAGAGGTGAGTAAATAGCGCAGCTGCATTCACACACAAAACGGATCCTCACAAAACGCAGCCAAAACGCTGTGTGTGAATGTAGCCTATCGGATCAAGAAATTGAAGAAACTATCAGACTCAGTAAGGAAGCCTGATGATATGGGGATGTTTCACAGCCAAAGGCATTGGATACTTGTCCAGGCGCAATGGTGTCCTCAATGCTCAGCTATAAGTGAGGATTCTACAAGATGAGTTACTTCATACACTTGAGTACTGTGGGTATGAAAAGGACGACATCGTGGACAAAGAAACGAAGCGTATGTCGAGATTGGTGAAGAAATGGTTCAATGACAACAAAGTAGAAGTGCTAGGTTGTCCCCAGAGTCCCCCGACCTCAACGCAATCCAACACTAATGGGCAGAGATGAAGAAAAAGCTGTATACACCAAGTGAGGCGACCATTATACACCAACATTGGGAGCAGATTTCGGTAGAGACATGCCTGAATGATCGAAAATTGCCCAGAAGGATTCAAGCAGTCAATGGAGATTTACAAAATATTAACAAAATAATAAAAATGTACATTTAGATTTTTAGGAGCTAAACAGTAACAATGCAGTGACCTGACACAAATCTGCATAACTAATCATATGCTAAATAGGTGTAAGTCACAGTTATGTATGTGATAGCCAAGATAATTGTCTGTAAATGTAGGTCATCTCACGCTCAAAGCTGTAGAGGATGGAGAGATATAAGCCAAAAGATCAAAACATTGTTACCCTTTTGCTTGTCAGTATACATTATTATTACATTTATGATCTCGAGTTTTAATAACATACTTTATTGGTGCCATGTAGTGACCTCATAAAGCACAGAGGGAGGGTGGCCAAAATGCACTGATATAACAGAAATAGCTAAAAAATAAATATTCTAGAAACCAGAACAATGTACTGTGAAAATGGTATAAACAAAAGAAGGGCCCGGTCTGAGCGGTCAGAGTGCTGCCGTCTGTGACCGATAGGATCCTGATCTTTTATTCTTTTAATAAAACTACAATAGAAACAATTAGTAATAACCCGTATAAAGACGAATAGCCGTGACCGGTCCCCTAAGGCTCTGAAACCTAATACTACCTAGGACTAATTGTCGACATGACTCAGAGCCTTTGATGTTGTGGGGGAGACTTGGAGACAGGCACTCCGAGGCTTCTGGCTTTAATTAGGATCTTTTACGGCATGTATTATTAATTCAATTTAATAGAGATTAAAACACAACAAAGCATTTTAGTATTCCTAGACGAAGTCGTAATGGAGCACTTATGGAGGTCCTGTTCGGAGAGATGTTCACGTTTCATCCTGAGCGATGATCAATAAGAAAGGAGATTGATTTTTCTGTGTTTTGAGAAGAAAATAAAAATTGGGAATACTTCTTATTTTATTTACCTGCGTTCTTTAGAAACCAGCAGCGCCCTAGAGCAGACCGGCACAACACATGGATGGTGGGCTGCACGCGGCATGGTGGAGAGTTTCCGGTGGCTTTTGGAGAACCGATAGACATCACTTCCATTCTTTCTGTAATTTACTTGTATTTTTTTGTGGCCCTTGGGATTTGTTAAGTATAACAATGTGACCCTTGGACCAAAGTATGTTGTGCACTCCTGCCCTAGAGGCAAACACATATAGAACTCACAGGGCCCATAATAAAAGTCCTGTTTGTCCCATCTCTCCCAAGACTTACCAAAAATGTCGAGTATATTCCTTCCAACTTTTAAAAATAGGGACCTGAATTGTGTCAAGTACACCCCAATTCTGACCCTACAGTAGTACAGTAGTCCCATAGTGCTCTGCCCTACTACAATAACCCTTTTATGGTCCCCATATAGTGTGATGCACCCGCACACACTTTGTTCCATGCTACCATCCACATGCAAAATATGATGTCATCAATGACCCCAACATAGTAGAATTGCCTCTATAAGGGTTGAGGTGTTTTGTTGCAACTGTAGGCCCAATTGTCATGGGTTCTTCTTCCTTTGGCCTCTCCCAATGGTCCTCCTCAGCCACACACAATAACGGTCACACACTAGACCTCATCTTCACCCGCCTCTGTTCCCTCACCGACCTCGCAAACTCAACCCCCCTCCTATCCGACCACAACCTGCTAAACTTCTCCATTCTCCCCCTAGCACTCCCCTCTCCAGAAAGTATATATATTCTCTTCAGATATTTCCAATATCGGGCCTTTCATAAGTCTCTGTGTATATCTAGGCTGCAAAATGCTGCCAGTCTGTAATGTACACCCTGTCAGCATTTTTCAGCATTACCTAGATATCACCTTTCTGTGTGTGTGTGGAGGCCACCGACCAGAGGTGTGGTCGTTTTGGAGCTTGTAAATGCAAATTAAGAGATAGTAGAGAAAGTGCAATAGGGTCTTATCCTTACATCACTGAGGTTCTGAGAAGTCTTTTGTTACTGCTCACCTGAGACAGTTGTGTGACCCACAACTGGTAAGAAGGCGTAGATATGGCTGCTGCAGGATCCACACTCCACCCACACAGGGGTGCCCAAACCGAATACAGGGGAGAAAGGACTGTGCTTCCCAGATCCGTGCTGCACATAGGGTGAAATAACATGAAGAAACCACATTTGTCGAGCAATGATGACTTTAATTCCAACACGCTTCGGAGCTAAATCCCAACTCCTTCCTCAGGGAACCAACAAAGCTGGGGCTTTTGGAGCTTGGGCATAATATCACTACTGGTTGTTCACATCCACTCTCCTACAAGCATGCCCCAGTGTATAGCATGCCTGCCTCATCCCCCAGTCTCCAGCATGCCCAGTAGCCCCAGACTCCTACAAGCCCTCCCCTTGCCCAAGCATGCCCACGCCCCTCCAGTCTCCAGCATGCCCGGCCTATCCAGACTCCTTTCCCCTTTGTAAACTATGATAGAACAACATTGCACGGAGAAGTCATCTCCTTCTCTGAAAAACTGGCAAATCCGCAGCTCCGAGAAGGAGCCCCCATCATCCCCATGCAGCCCCCTAAGAGATGTAGTGCTGAATAGGGGCCTACCGGAGGATTTCCCTGCTCTCCAGTGGGCCAGTCCGAGCCTATATAGAGAAGAAATGTATTTGATGCAGCTTTGACTTTGCACCGGTCTTGTATACATTCGGTACTACAGTATCTTCCTGTCAGTATCACTGCTGTTCGTCCTGCCTGTCTTACTCCATTTTAATTGTGTTATGTATACTAGTACATCTGAATGAATTAGAATATCATCACAAATCAATATCATATTGCCATGTTTCTGGGAGACCTGAAACACGTTGACTAATAAATCAATATTATATTCACCCTTTGATATCTTGTGGAATACAGCAGTGCGGTTTTTAACCCTTCATCCTCCCTACTTTCATTTTCTGAGATAATGACCTTTGGGTTTTCGTTAATCATCAACATTAACAGAAATTAAACACATGAAATAGATCCCTCTGTGTGTAATGACTCTATATAATAGATGTGTTTCACTTTATGTATTGAATTACTGAAATAAAGTCACTTTTTGATGATCTAATTCATTGAGATGCACTTGTGTGTGTGTATATATATATATATATATATATATATTATAATTTAAGGGATATTCAACTGTGGTCAAGAGGCGAAAACTAAACAATAAATATCCTGCCATTTCAGTAATATGAGAAGACCCAGAAATGCATAGGAAACATCTCCTAATGGAAGGTGATACCCAAGACGAGTGTCATCAACATCTTGTCAAATCTCAACATCTCAAGACATCAGACCGGAAAATAATACGTTTTTGGGTGAAGAACAGCAGAAGGGTAATAAAAAAGTAACAACCCATTGGAATGAGATTGATGGAACCTGATCATGAACATGTTCAAGAAATTGTATAAAAATGGAAAACATGGCTGATTACCGTAATTCAGACATGGTGCCGCTCTTGCCCATGGGTTGTGCCTGGTAGTGCACCAAAACATTATTATTTACTATGAAATAATAATATTTAATAATATGATTTATTAATATGTAAAGAGGACCCCAAGTCTACTGTTCATCGTATATGTCTCATTTGTAGATGGTTAAGTGGTAGAAGACATAACTGGTGCATGAAGGGGCCAGAAATCCCTTTTCCACATCTAAAGCTCCCATTCACTTTTGATAGGTCACCCAACTCTTCCAGATACAGGAGCGCTTGCTCACTTGGCCAGACGTTCCTGCGTTATCCACTGCCAGACATGTCTGCAGTAGCCTATCTATGTCTTAGATCAGGGGTCCCCAACTTGTAGCTAAGGTACCACATGTGGCTCGTGGCTGTATTCCAGCTTGGTGCATAAGGACCAGGTCTAGTAAACAGCTATGAAGGGCAGGTCTACATTTGGTGACGTTTGTGAGCAGTAGCACACAGAAGAGCAGATCTGAAGGGGGTAAGTTAAACCCCTATATCTTGGTGTACTACTTCAGAGTGACTTCTGTGAAAAAGCTTTGGCTTTCATTATTCCGGAAATGGGGGCTCTGGGTGTTGGTACTGTGAGAGGGCAGTAGCTGGATGTGGCTCGTGACCCTCTTTCAGAGCTGGTTGTGGCTCGCGACCCTCTCTCATAGCTGGATGTGGCTCATGACCCTCTCTCAGAGCTGGATGTGTCTCACGACCCTCTCTCAGAGCTGGATGTGGCTCGTGACCCTCTTTCAGAGCTGGATGTGGCCTGCGACCCTCTCTCATAGTTGGATGTGGCCTGCGACCCTCTCTCAGAGCTGAATGTGGCTCATGACCCTCTCTCATAGCTGGATGTGGCTCACGACCCTCTCTCAGAGCTGGATGTGGCTCATGGCTCTCTCTCAGAGCTGGATGTGGCTCATCACCCTCTCTCATAGCTAGATGTGGCTTGCATCCCTCTTTCAGAGCTGGATGTAGCTCGTGACCCTCTCTCAGAGCTGGTTGTGGCTCGCGACCCTCTCTCATAGCTCGATGTAGCTTGCATCCCTCTCTCAGAGCTGGATATGGCTCATGACCCTCTCTCATAGCTGGATGTGGCTCACGACCCTCTCTCAGAGCTGGATGTGGCTCATGGCTCTCTCTCAGAGCTGGATGTGGCTCATCACCCTCTCTCATAGCTAGATGTGGCTTGCATCCCTCTTTCAGAGCTGGATGTGGCTCATGACCCTCTCTCAGATCTTGATGTGGCTCATGACCCTCTCTCAGAGCTGAATGTGTCTCACGACTCTCTTTCAGAGCTGGATGTAGCTCGTGACCCTCTCTCAGAGCTTGTTGTGGCTCGAGACCCTCTCTCATAGCTCGATGTAGCTTGCATCCCTCTCTCAGAGCTGGATGTGGCTCACGGCCCTCTCTCAGAGCTGGATGTGTCTCACGACTCTCTTTCAGATCTGGATGTAGCTCGTGACCCTCTCTCAGAGCTGGTTGTGGCTCGCGACCCTCTCTCATAGCTCGATGTAGCTTGCATCCCTCTCTCAGAGCTGGATGTGGCTCATGACCCTCTCTCAGAGCTGGTTGTGGCTCACGACCCTCTCTCAGAGCTGGATGTGGCTCATGACCCTCTCTCAGATCTTGATGTGGCTCGCGACCCTCTCTAAGAGCTGAATGTGTCTCACGACTCTCTTTCAGAGCTGGATGTAGCTCGTGACCCTCTCCCAGAGCTGGATGTGGCTCATGTAGCGCCCCGCTAGTCAGCAAGCTATAAAAGGGTACTGCACCCCTAACAGAATGTGCAGTATGCTTTATACTGGTAGGGGGTAGTAGAAGCATGAAGCTCCATAACCACACACATACACCTAGTGATAAGGGACCAATCAGACACCCATTACTAGGGTAACCGGTACTGGTGGGAGGAGAGCTAGGTTATATAGTGAGTGGGGAAAGTAGAACAGAGCAGAAATGAAGAGAGAGTGACAAACTGAGAGCGGAGTTAAGAAAAGTAGAAGTGAGAAGACAGTGTAAAAGAGGAGAAGTAACATAGAGGGCACCTTAATCTGGTGACCCAGACAGAGAGGGGCAAAGAAGAGGGTGACCAAACGCTCAGGCCCAGTCCGAAGCGGGGTTACCGGCTCCGACGTGGATCAGAGGTCCATCCCTGAACCGCAAATTACCGGTGTGGTCAATGTCTTCATAGGAGCACAATCCAACCACCTAAATCAAGTCTGGTCCCCACCAGAAGGTGCCTGGTAGTAAGCGGGATTCGTGCAGGTCAGCGCAAGGAAGAAGGAGTGCGCAGAGTTAAGACAGAGCAAGTATAGAGAAGGAACATCACCGGAGCTTCAGAGGGAAATTGCCTACTGCCAGGACCACGCAGTCCACTACCCTGACTGAAACAACTGTTTACCCTGTAAGACTGCAGATTACTGAAGTAAAGTCCCGTGCAGAGTGAGCAACGTGTCTGTGTTCCTTACCGATGAACTGTGATTTACCTACACTGCACCACAGAGACCGCGCAGCCCCATTCCAGCCGCACTGCCCTATTCCACTATTGTTACCCTACAACCCTGGGGATCCCGCTATTTCTGTAGAGAGCTACAACACCTTGCTGCCACCCATCACACCGGAGGTTCCAGCAGCGCCGGTGCCATCACCGGACCTACAGGTGGCGTCACGAACTTCATAAACTTTATTTATTTTCTTCTTTTTATTGTCACCGCAAGGGCACAGGCTCTCTCAGAGCTGGATGTGGCTCACAACCCTTTCTCAGTGCTCAATATGGCTCACAACCCTCCCTCAGAACTGTATATGGCTCGCAACCCTTTCTCAGAGCTGGATGTGGCTCACAACCCATTCTCAGTGCTCGATGTGGCTCACAACCCTCCCTCAGAGCTGTATGTGGTTCGCAACCCTTTCTCAGAGCTGGATGTGGCTCATGACAATCTTTCAGAGCTGAATATGGCTCATGACAATCTCTCAGAGCTGGATATGTGACCCTCTCTCAGTGCTGAGTGTGGCTCTTAGGGTATGTGCCCACAGGACGTTTTTGCTGCAGTCCTGAACGCAGGAAAACCTGAGGATCCTAGAGTCCTTGACAGGAGAAATGCTAAAATCTTGTCTGCGTTTTTTGCGCGTTTTTACTGCGTTTTTGGTGCGTTTTTGGTGCGTTTTTGAAGCTGCGTTTTTCCAGCGTTTTTCCCATTGACTGCACCAAAAACGCACAAAAGAATTGACATGTCCATTCTTTGCTATCTGCACCAAAAACGCAGGTATTTGACAGTTCTTGACACTTGCAAAACTAGTGTGTGGGCACAGCGTTTTTGTAAAACCCATAGGTTTTGCTGGGAAGCCCAACCGCAGGAACAGATTAGCATACATTAGCATAAAACCAATGGTTTTCTGCAAGCGGAAAACGCACCAAAAACGCAGCAAAAACGCCCAGTGGGCACATACCCTAATGTGCATAGGGATCCCCAACATATGATTTTTGGGGTGGATTAGACTGAAGTATACAGTTATTGATATCTTCACGTCCAAACTTTGCTAGTCTAATGTGTATAGAGGCCTTAGAACATGGATATCGTGGACGGCTCAAGGTAGTAGAATGACAATGAAGTTGAAGTACCAAGCAGTAGTTCACAGATTGTTAACAGCTTTGCATATGAATTGGACAGGATGGACTCTCCATTATTATGTGAATTTTTGTGGTTAGTCAACCAGTCTCCCATGCTGCCAGTTTACATATAAAAGGTTATCAAAAGCCGCCCTTGTCTCCTCGGCTCATTTACATGTCTTTCCAGACAGAGTTTCTTCACAGTTCAAAATATTTAGAATATTCAAGAAAAAAGCAAGAAATAATAACAAAATAAATAATCGACAATAAGACAATTTATACGTGATTTGCAAAAAGAAAAACAAATATTCAGTTTTGCACTTATGGTAAATCTTGTAGGAGCAATATTCTCTTATTCCTTCAATCACAACTTTTATTTATTTACTTCTACAAAGCTATTTTTCACCTTTCTTTTAAGCAAAGTTTGTATGTAATTAATCAATCAACAGAATATTATCAGAAATGAATGTATAGGGTTGCTAAATATATCAGTTTATTTCTAGCCATTATTTATTTCTTTTTTTATAATAAAAATTATTTATTCAAAATTTGAGTTCTTTATAGATATATATAAAGAACACAATATATATTAAAATATATATAAATATTTTTCTCTTATTATTTATTTTTACTATGACTTCTTTGTCATTTAGTCACTTTTTGAACTTTTACAAGTTTTAATGACATAATGTCTTGTTTCTATTGAACATACTCATTGCCTGTATGTGACTTGCCCCGGCGGGGACCGTGGGGTACTCGAAACCGGCCTTCCCAAAGTCATCGGGGCTGTGGATGTCACGGTGGCGTGACCCGGTCCGTGATACCCCCATCGGGCGATCAGTAAAAAGGGGGATGTTTGAAAAAGGGATGAAAAAAAAAATAAAAATAAGAGTTTGTGTCGTGACGCCACCCGTGGAAGGCGGCTGGAATAGCCGATGCTGCAGTCGGGACCTCTAGGGATGATGGGAGTAGCAGCTGTGATGGTTTAGATCTCCACAGGAAGAGCAGGTCTCCAGGGCAACCGAATAGTCTATGGAGGTGATTTACGGATGGTAGGCCAGCGGAACTGATCTGGCTGCTGGCAGTGACACTCTCAGGCAGGCTCTTGCTGCCAGCTCAGAGTTTCAGTCCACCTCTCTTCAGGCACAGAATAAACAGTCTGACATAGTACTGAGCTTCAACCCGCTTTACTTGGCTTTTCACGTCGGCGGTATAAGTTACAAGCCAGTGCAGTGGCGGCTCCGGTAGTCTTTTAGCAGCCGGATGGCTTGACCAGTTCACCCTTTTTTGTGTTCCATTCCATGGGCCTCTCTTCCTCTCACTTCCGCAGCAAAGCTACGAATCCAGCAGCCACGGGACTTTCATTGGGCGACCTGCCTGGTCCCCTGGGCCCTAGTACGGCGGCCATTCTCTTCGCTGCACCGGGGTTGGTTCATGGGACATGAAGACCCCGCGACCAGCCAGTTTTGTGGTTGGAGCGTCCTGGCCACCTCAGAGCTGGCACCCTGGTTCCTGCCCCGTCCTTAAGCTTCCCAGCTAATTTGGGCGCACAAGTTGGATTGCTCACTACCTGCGCCCCTATGACTCCTCCTCTCTACAGTCTGTAGCCTGGGACCCGGAAGAAGCCTCATGATGGTACAGGCTGCCGGGTCCTGTCCTTTCAGTCCATGTAATGATGGTGTTTCTCTCGCCTCTCCTTTGACTCCATGGCTAACTGACTGACTGAATACTGACTAACTACTATCTGGAGAGTTCTGAGTTCATCATCGTCTCGGAGAGATGGCCACTTCCCACATCCAGATTTGCACGAAGGTCCGCTGCATCCAGCTCGGAACAGGGTTGCTAGCCAATCTAGGTTGAGAGAGAGTCACAAGGCAATCTAGGTCTAGGGACTCAAGTGCCACATCCATTGAGACGAACCACATAGTCTGAATGAGGTCATGACACAATCCTAAGCAGGGTCGACCAAACCACATCATCAGCTCTGAAGAGAAGGGTCATGAGCCACAACCAGACTCTGAGAGAGGGTCGCGAGCCAATCCAGCTCTGAGAGAGGGTCGGGAGCCACATCCCGCTCTGAGAGAGGGTGGAGCCACATCCAGCTCAGGTGAGGGTTACAAGCTACATCCCTCTAGGATTGCGAGACTCTATCCAGCTTCGTCCCAATCATAGTAATGACCCCAGATCCATTATTGGTATATAATAGCCAAGCTTTTCCACAAATCACCTGAAGGCGTATACCTAGATCCAGGTTCCTAATTTACCCGTTTGAGATACCCAACTTGATTGGGGCTACTCATTAAGTAGCACTCTAGAGACCGACTCCATAGCACTTGTTGATCTGGGTGTTAATACACCAGCTGGAGCAGAGTGAAGCTAAAGCTAATGACCCAACCCCAAACATTCCCCTGCCCCAGTCCGCGAGCCACAGGTTGGAGTCCTTTGATCTAAAGCATAACCTAACCGTGACTGTCAGTCTGTCTTGATGGGCACGGAGATTTTTTTTAAAGAGATCCCCTACTTAAATATGGATTACTGCTTCTCAGGGCAGGTCATCAATATCAGTTCAATGAAGATCAGATTCCCAGATAATCCA
This sequence comes from Allobates femoralis, assembly GCA_033576535.1. Lineage (NCBI taxonomy): Eukaryota > Metazoa > Chordata > Amphibia > Anura > Aromobatidae > Allobates > Allobates femoralis. Next base: position 29,175,999 of record JARQOC010000002.1, read on the forward strand.
CCCGAACAGCTGATTGAAGGTGCATGGTGCTTCATCATGTGCCAACAGGATTTCCCTGTTGAATTGTTAATGTCATTGTCAGGAGCTGTAGTTCTCAAAAAGATCTGCATCCATCTATGAAGGCCCAGACTGTGCTGCAGATCAGGGTGGAGATCACCGATATTTTATATCATTTCTCCAAAACATAAGACATGGTTTCAACATTTCTGAGACCATAGGAATGTGGTGCTCCTCGAAAAAAGTATATCACCATTTCACCATAGCTTTTCAGGTCGCACCTCTCTATGCCTCTTGATTGAACTTCCACATGTTTTTTACTAGACGGGAGCCCGATGCTATCACATCGGTGGGCGGTGACATCACGATGGGGGCAAGCTCTATAGCTCTGAGGGCAGCATTCGCCTCTCCCCCTGTGCGATCTCTCCCTTGCCATTGTTTGTTCCCCCCTCACTCTCTGTCCCCCTAGTGCTGCCTCGTCTCTGCCCCCTCAGTTCTGCAGGGTGACCATGGTGTGTGCTGAGTGAATGCGGGGTACCGTAGTGCAGCTGAGTAGTGTGAGGTGAGTGCGGGGTGACGTGAGCAGGCTGAGTGCAGGATGACCGTGGTGTGGGGTGAGTGAGTGCAGATGAGTGCAGGATGACTGCAGTGCAGGGTGACCATAGTGCGGGCTGAGTGCAGGCTGAATGAGTGCGGGCTGATTGTGGTGCACGCTGAGTGAGGACATGCTGAGTGAGGGCAAGCTAAGTGAGGGCAGGCAGAATGAGAGCAGGCTGTGGGGGGTTGAGTGAGTGCAGACTGTGGGGAGTTGTGAGTGAGTGAAGGCTGTGTGGGGTTGAAAGAGTGAAGGCTCTGGGGCGGTGTGAGTGAGGGCAGTGGGGTGAGCGGGGCACTGGGAGATGAGCGGAGGCAGTGAGGGTGAGCAGGGCATTGTGGGATGAGTGGGTCAGTGGGGGTGAGCGGGGGCATTGGAGGGTGAGTGGGGCAGTGGGGAGTGAGCGAGGGCATTGCATGGTGAGTGGAGGCAGTGGGGATGAGTGGAGGCACTGGGGATGAGTGGGGGCATTGGAGGGTGAGTGGGGCAGTGGTGGATGAGTGGGGCACTGGGGGTGAGCGGGGGCAGAGAGGGGTGAGCAAGGTCAGTGGGGGTGAGCAGGGCAGTGAGGGTGAGTATGCGGCAGTGGGGGTGAGCAGGGGCATTGCAGGGTGAGTGGGGCAGTGGATGGTGAGTATAGGCAGTGGAGGGTGAGCGGAGGCACTGGGGTTGAGTGGGAGCAGTGGAGGTGAGTGAGGGCACTGGGGGTGAGTGGGGCAGTTGGGGGTGAGCGGGGCAGTGGGGGTGAGTGGGGCAGTGGTGGTGAGTGGGGCAGTGGTGGTGAGTGGGGCAGTTGGGGGTAAGTGGGGGCACTGGGGGTGAGTGGGGGCAGTGGGGGGTGAATGGGGCAGTTGGGGTGAACAGGGGCAGTTGAGTTGGGGTGAGCAAGGGCAGTTAGGGGTGAGTGGAGCAATGGGGGTGAGTGGGAGACGTTGGGAGTAAGCTGTGGCAGTTGGGCCTGAGCGGGGGCAGTGGTGGTAAGCTGGAGCAGTTGGGGGTGAGCGGGGGCACTGGGGGTGGAGATGGATTTTATCAATGAATAGATATTTTTGAGAATAAAAGATCAGTCCAGGAAGAGAAAGAAATAGATTCTCTGATAAGATATATTACAAAGTTTATTGTACTTTTGATTTATTGCATAAAAAATTAAAATGATGGTCACTATATAAATTAGTTTTTTGGTCTCAAATGTAACCCCTCCATATCATAATCTGTATTAAATCTAAACAAAGAATCTTTGTAATTTTCACATTGACCACTGGGGCTTTTTTAGACTCTAACTTCCTGTGGTTTCAGGAAACAACACATGTACATTAGTCACAAGGGTCAGATCCCCGATCCAATGTTTTATACTACAGCATCTAATGGGAGTGTGCAAAGGTCAGAGGAAGCAGGGTCAGCTGTATTTGGTAGATCCTATGTTATCAGCTATGTAGTTACCATAGTCCTGCCACTGATGATAAGAAGTCTGCTGAAAACTCATATTTTTAAATAATATTGTGATAAATATTGTGATGTGAAAAAAGTGGCAAATTGATTAAATATAATATATGTAACATAAAAACTTTATTTGAACAATAGGTCCCTTTAAGAGAGCAGATCTCGAGTCGCTCAGGGTATTCATTCTCATTATATGACCAAGGTTTTGAAAACATGAATTATCAGGAGTGGTTCCTCCATCTAACAATCAGACATCAGTGTCACTTAATAATTAAAGATGTATTAAATGGGTGGGGACAATATGAACCAGACGAGTAATCAATACACCCTAATTAGGAAGTTCCAAAATAACCTCTAAATGATCCGGGGAAAAAAAAGACTCAAATCTCATTTGTAAAAGACAATAGTATCCCAGGAGGAAGGTAATACTCCCACCAGACGGAGACAGAGCCATTATCCGGCCATCTACGGATCCGCAGAGCCATGACGATCAATGTCTGATGTGCTGAGGTCACACAGATCTGTTCTAAGGCCTATAGTCACAGAGGGATGATAATACTACCTAATGACTGACATCTTCCATCACGATCTGTCAAGGTGTCCATGCTGATTATGAACATGTAGGATAAACCCACCGATAGCTGTTGGCTAAAAAGATCTTACTGGAGCTGCTTATCTGTAAAGCCACGAGTCCGAGACGATCTGCAGAATTCTCGTTTCCCCATCGGAGACTGGCGACTGAGCCACAAAAATATTGGATTTCGTTCTGCAGATTTTGGCCTGCCGGCGTCTGTGTATCATGATGAGTCAGGTCCTAGCGGACAGACCCCCACCAATCATAAAGTTCTTTTACTGGACAACCCCTTTATAATAAAGAGCAGGTGTGCTCTCCACTGCTCGATACTCCGGGTACGCTCGGCACTCGGATTGTATCGTTCGTGAATGATCTGACACAAAGAGCCCAATCCCTTCAGTGAGTAGGGGGGGGGGGAGGTTCAGGGCTCTGCCGCACCCACCCCAGAGGATACTGTGAAGTTGTAAGAAAGCGTCACTATATGTCAGTAAACTGTGTGTTTATATTGTCTTGTATGGCCACTAGTGGCCAGTGTTTGTGTGACCACTTCCCCAGCCTTGTTTGGGTTAGCGAGGGTTAATTATGATTAGGAGTGGTATACACCCCTTAGGGTACCTTTACACGCCGCTACTGGCGGGTGGATACAACCCGCTACTTCACGTGCACGAGCACACACAAACGGTTGCAAACGGTAATCGCACCACCTTTACACGCCGCCACGAGGTGCACTACGCTACGTTACATCTATCTCTGGATACACCGCCGGGTGCCACAAGTTACCTTCTGTAGCTCACCTTACCTCATTTACACACCGCTACAACAAGCTAATATGGGCGGACCTGGTGCAGCAGGGACAACACATAGGCGTGCCACAATTGTGGATTACGAGACGTCCGTACGCTGATAGGACAAAGCAAGGACATCATGAGTGGGCAGGCATCGCAGGAGGCTGTTTAATACATGACGCTCGAGCAATTGTGTAGTGTGACTGGTCAGCTCCTTAAATATGCCGCCCTGTGCAGCGACTACCAATCGTAATGCAGGAGCTTCCTCCAATGATCGCTGATGGGGCGCGGTAACCCGGAGCCTGTGTCACGCCCCAGCTACATACCAGGTACATAGCCTGGTGTCGACACATCCCTTCTGTTGCTTCTTTACACGCCGATACAGGTCGCTACAATCGCCTGGGTAGCCACCTGTTTCAGGGCAGTGCTCGGAAACAGGTGCCGCTACTGCCGGGTGGCTACAACCGTCTTCACACGCCGCTACTACGGGGTACATTGCCGATGCAAGCTACATTTGTCGCGTGTAGCTGGTTGTTTCCACCCGCCAGTAGCGGCGTGTAAAGGTACCCTAAGGGTACCTTTACACGCCGCTACTGGCGGGTGGATACAACCAGCTACGTCACGTGCACGAGCACGCAAAAACGGTTACAAACGGTAAACGCACCATCTTTACACGCCGCCACAAGGTGCGCTACGTTACATCTATCTCTGGATACACCGCCGGGTGCCACAAGTTACCTTCTGTAGCTCACCTTACCTCATTTACACACCGCTACAACAAGCTAATATGGGCGGACCTGGTGCAGCAGGGACAACACATAGGCGTGCCACAATTGTGGATTACGAGACGTCCGTACGCTGATAGGACAAAGCAAGGACATCATGAGTGGGCAGGCATCGCAGGAGGCTGTTTAATACATGACGCTCGAGCAATTGTGTAGTGTGACTGGTCAGCTCCTTAAATATGCCGCCCTGTGCAGCGACTACCAATCGTAATGCAGGAGCTTCCTCCAATGATCGCTGATGGGGCGCGGTAACCCGGAGCCTGTGTCACGCCCCAGCTACATACCAGGTACATAGCCTGGTGTCGACACATCCCTTCTGTTGCTTCTTTACACGCCGATACAGGTCGCTACAATCGCCTGGGTAGCCACCTGTTTCAGGGCAGTGCTCGGAAACAGGTGCCGCTACTGCCGGGTGGCTACAACCGTCTTCACACGCCGCTACTACGGAGTACATTGCCGATGCAAGCTACATTTGTCGCGTGTAGCTGGTTGTTTCCACCCGCCAGTAGCGGCGTGTAAAGGTACCCTAAGGGTACCTTTACACGCCGCTACTGGCGGGTGGATACAACCAGCTACGTCACGTGCACGAGCACGCAAAAACGGTTACAAACGGTAAACGCACCATCTTTACACGCCGCCACAAGGTGCGCTACGTTACATCTATCTCTGGATACACCGCCGTGTGTCTCAAGTCACCTTCTGTAGCTCATCTTACCTCATTTACACACCGCTACAACAAGCTAATATGGGCGGACCTGGTGCAGCAGGGACAACACATAGGCGTGCCACAATTGAGGATTACGAGACGTCCGTATGCTGATAGGACAAAGCAATAACATCATGATTGGGCAGGCATCGCAGGAGGCTGTTTAATACATGACGCTCGAGCAGTTGTGTAGTGTGACTGGTCAGCTCCTTAAATATGCCGCCCTATGCAGCGACTACCAATCGTAATGCAGGAGCTTCCACCAATGATCGCTGATGGGGCGCGGTAACCTGGAGCCTGTGTCACGCCCCAGCTACATACCAGGTACATAGCCAGGTGTCGACACATCCCTTCTGTTCCTTCTTTACACGCCGATACAGGTCGCTACAATCGCCTGTGTAGCCACCTGTTTCAGGGCAGTGCTCGGAAACAGATGCATCTACTGCCGGGTGCCTCCTACCGTCTTCACACGCCGCTACTACGGGGTACATTGCCGCTACAAGCTACATTTGTAGCCTGTAGCTGGTTGTATCCACCCGCCAGTAGCGGCGTGTAAAGGTACCCTCAGGGTTGAGTCCATGCGTTCACGAGTGGCATCAGTTTCCCGTTCGCGATTACTCAATGTTGCCCCTTGGCTGCCGAAAGCCTGAAGGCTCCAGTGCCTTGGGCTCTGTAGACGAGTGCGGATGAGTGCTGTTTCCTTGACCACTACGATGGCTTAGTCTAAATCCCTGTGGGTGGGATGAAGTGGACCCAAATAGACTATTTGACTCTATGTACCTACAATGGAAGAGAAGATGAGTGGCTTGAGTTTTTCTATAGTAGCCCAAGTGCCAGGGAAGCGGTTGGGAGATAAATTATCATTGACTGTGCATATGAATCCCCCACTGCATGGGGAAATGTTTGGGTGTATGAGGTTCCAGTTATATGAGACTTTCAGTAACGTTACCAAGTTCTCAAGCGTGCAACATGTGTACTCATACAAAGAAGGGAGCTGTTTGGAGTTGTTTGCACAGGGGTGGTAGCCAGGGCGTGGACTGCAAATCCTCTACTATTAAGGCCCCATACCGCTGCCACCCCCCAACAAGTGAATGATGGTAGCCGACACCCCACGAGAGCCGCTTGCAGTCTCTGAATGGCTCTCTGGAAGTAAAGCAATGTGTCCTGATGCTGTGTGTTAAAAAAAGAAACACCCTCCCTTACCCAAAATTGCTCTGTGCCCCATCACAATCTGACTTATAATATACTTGTTACTCAAGTCGACCCCATCAGAGAGGCTGACCTGCTTGATTGCAGTACCGAGCACCTGAACATTTTAGTGCTCGTTCATCACATCCCCTTTATTAGTTCCTTGTTTCAACAATCCCATCCCATATGTCATATGACACATTTTGTCTTTAAAGAGTAACTATCACTTTCATTTTTATCTCATAAATCAATAGTGTCGAGCTCCAGGCCCTGGGGTACTCGGGTATCAGGCTCGGTGGGTGCTTTCGCGGGGATGTCACGGTGGCAGCGCCTGGGCCTGGGTGACACTTCAATAAGGGGTGTATGTACAGGGGATTAGAGTTTGTCAGGTGACGACACCTGTAGTATCTGGTGATGGGTCACCAGCGCCTCCACAGTCCTCCGGAGGTCGATGGTAATGCAGCTGAGATGGCAAAGCTCCCTACAGTTGGAGCTGGTCCTCCGGGGCAGCGTTCCTGTAAGTAAACAGGTTGATGGAGATAACCACACAAAGGCAAAGTCACTTTCTCCCGGGTACTTTACTGTAAACGTTCCGCAGCAAAATACAGAGTCCACAGTTCATCAAGATGTTATTCAAACAGGTAGCTCTACGGGTGGCTGCAAATGGATGCCTGGTGGTATGGTGGAACCCGTGGTGTACCTTAGTTGACGAACCCGTGTCCTTTCTTCCCCGCCTAGGATGAGTCTGTGGCACCCTGGCACCTGTTGGGCACCACAGAATTCCTTAGAGCACAAATGGAGTAAGTAACAGCACAGCAAACCCACAACACAAACAACACTTAGAACACCTGGTTTCACCCCGAGCCTTTAGGGGGAGCTACACTGGTGACTTTGAGCCAGTTCCCCCTATAAATAGAGTCTTGGAGGGAGAAACTGCAGAGTGTGGTAGACGCTACAAGAGCTGCCAGCCTGTGTGAAACCTCCACCCTATGAGGAACACACTAGGCCCTGCAGCCTGTTAGCCAGTGGAGATCCCTGCAATTGGGATAATAGGAAGAAGGAGATCACCTCTCAGGAACACAGAGTTAATCCGACTCTTTCCAAATCAACCGGTTACTGGAACCGAAGCTGTGAGAGCTACCCAGCCACCACAGAGAACCAGCACCATCAACAGGAGGTTTAGCCACCTGTTCCACCTGATGCACCCATCCACGAGAGCCCAGGGAAGAGTACTGATCCTGCTCAGACCCTTTTACAGTGCCCTCAGTGCTGATAACCAGGTGAAGCAAGTTCCATTGAACACATTGCCCGGTCCGGCTGGATTCCACATCCACCCGACCTTAGCACCAGAAGTAGAGAAAGGAAGCCTAACACTGCTTGCTGTGAAACTCCAGAAGTGCCAACTTCACTATCCCGGTCCGAGTGTACCTGACTACCATCCAGTAAAGGTACCTAAAAGAGACTTTGTGTGGTTGTACATTATTCCTGGATTCAGCGCGCAGCATACCGCAGCTGCCGCACAACATCTTGAGCAGCTCCCGGCTCCGGGGATTCCCGCTCATCCTGTGGGGAGCGTTCCATCTCGCTGTACAACATCCCCCGGAGACCCGAACAGCGCTGGTAAGGTTACCAGAACACCCGCAGGTGGCGTCACGAAGACAAATCACCCCCCACTGTTCCGCCATTCCCCTATTGATCTGGACCACCGGGCCTACACCACCGCAGGCGCGGTTCCGTGACTGGAGGAGAAGCAACGCCCGCTACGTGTACCCCCGGCTACGGTGAGTCAGAATTTGGCGTCACGAACAGGATACGAGCAGCCTATCACGGGTATTGTGTGCTATTTATTGACTGTAAATATCGAACTGTACGTTTGGTCCGCCATTGCTGCGCGAAAAGGCGGGAAAAGAAGGGGCGTGACTGTGCAGAGGGCGCGAAGATTTACCCCGCCCCCACGCTCTGACGACTTCCCCTGTACGCAGCAGGAACCGGAAACTCCCGTGGTGCCTCACTCCTCACCGCGAGGCCGACACTTCCGTTTGAAACCGAGGGAAAGGCTACGCTTAACTAAGGGGGAGCGACCATGAGTAACCCGACTCCCGATCACGCGGTACCCCCGCTAGACCAAGCGGCACCTCAAAATATACCTTTTGATGGACAGCAACAAGTCGGCGGTATGCCACCGCAACCCGCTCCGATTATGCTGATGTCTCTACCCTACGTTCCTAGTGCGACCTGGTTACCCAAGTACAGCGGTGTACCCAGTACCTTGGAGAACTTCCAGAGGAAGATATGCCAAGCGCTGGACATGTACCCGATGACCGGTAAGCAAAGAGCTTCAGTTATTATGGGACAGTTAACCGGTGCAGCTGAACTGCAAAGCCGCAGCTGGCCCGTAGAAGTTCAGGAATCTGTGGAGCAGATATTCGCTAGATTAACCCGGGTCTTTGAGTGCCATACCGAAGCTGGATTAAGACTGTCATTCTATCGTTGTAACCAAGGGGCACAAGAAAGTGTCCTTGATTATTCACTGCGCTTGCAAGAAGCATACAGACTGTTAAAACAAGTCGATCCGAATACTGCCCGAGATGAGAACAAAGCGTTAATTGGACAATTTATTGTGGGCCTTAAACTGTCTGAGGATAGGAAGCATGCAAGCTGGTGGTCCATACAAAATCCAGGCGCAGAGTTTGACACCTTGTGAGACTTAACAGTTTGGGGACAACGACTCGCTGAAGTACCTGATCCCGCTTCACCACAGCAGCAGCAGTACACTGACACCCCTTCCGTGCCGGCAGCAGCATCTCCAGTCCCTGCGATTCAGTCCAGTGCACAGACTGTAACACCTGACCGGTTTGATCAACTGTGTGCTAATCTCGAGCAGCTGATGAAAGACGTGGCCAAGCTACAAGCTGGGAGAAGACCCAAGACAGATGCAAGGCCATCGGACAAGATTCAACTCGCCGACAGTCCAGACGACGTCCCGTGGATGAGGAGAAAGACACAGCCGTCGCGAGGAAAACCTGCAGACCGCCGCAGTCCTGACAGACGCCGCAACAGTCAGCAGAACGACTTAGGAGGACGCAATCTGCAATCCCGTCCTTTAAACGAGCGACCCCTGGGCGAGAAGGGCCAACCCCAGGAGTAGACTGTCCAGGCCCTACGTCCAGCTGGGAACACAAGTATGTGGGAGACTGTCCATACTTACCAATCGTCATCGATGGCATCGCTATCTCCGCCTTGATAGACACTGGATCCCAGGTAACATCCATCCCCAGTACCCTTTACAAGCAGTTCTGGCCAGATGTTAAGCTAGAACCCCCTAATCCCGAGATGAACCTTGAAGCCACTAATGGTATACCGGTTACCATAGAGGGACAGTGGGAAGCTACATTAAAGGTGGGGAGGGTGCAGTTGAAAAACCAGGGTATCTTAGTGGTCCAGGATAAGCCTAACCACAAGGATCCATATGTCATATTGGGTACCAATGTCATGATCAAATGCCTCGATGAAGTGTTGTTTTTACTCCAACAGAGTGCTGAAGCCGGTAAACCCAGAGAAAAGAGGGTTATCCAAAAGCAGATCAGAGCTCTGGTGTATCAACAACAGGTAACCTTGTCAAATGGTGAGATTGGCAGAGTAAGGGTCACAGATCCCATTCCAATTGTGGTACCACCCAGAAGTGAAATGATGATCTGGTGTCGAGCAGCCATAGGCCTCAGAGGGCAGGACTACCAAGCTGTAGTAGAACCTGTAATGTCTGATAGTAGTCCTACGCTCTTGACAGCCAGAGGGTTAGTCGACGTAAGAAAGGGAGAGTCCCCGTACGCATATTGAATTATGGTGATGACGAAGTCAGACTGCCAAGATATGCAACTGTTACAAAACTGTACCAAGTAAAAGATGATGCTGTGATTGATGTAAAATCCTCAAACCAAATAGTCACTGATGAACCCCCTCACTCCAAAGATCAGTTAGAGAAATGGTGTCAAGACCTCAGTGTAGGAACTGACAATACACCCTCTCACCAGAAAAATGGAGTATACCGGGTAGTTCGGGAGTATGAGCAAGTGTTCAGCAAACACCCACTTGACTTCGGGAGGATTAAAGGGGTACAACATCATATCCCCACAAACAACCATGCACCCATCAAAGAAAGGTACAGGCCTATACCACCCACTCACTACCAGAAAGCAAAAGAGATGCTTCAGGACATGAAAAATGCAGGAGTCATTAGGGATAGCTGTAGTCCCTGGGCCGCACCACTAGTCCTGGTTAAAAAGAAAGATGGTAGTATGAGGATGTGCGTAGACTATAGGCAAATCAACAAAGTCACACACAAGGATGCATACCCGTTACCACGCATAGAAGAGTCACTAGCTGCACTCAAATCTGCCAACTACTTCTCCACATTAGATCTTACTAGTGGGTACTGGCAGGTTGCCGTCGCAGAGGAGGATCGTGAGAAGACAGCTTTCACTACTCCTATGGGCTTATGCGAGTTCAACAGTATGCCATTCGGTTTGTGCAATGCCCCAGGAACATTTCAGAGACGTATGGAGTGTTGTTTGGGCCACAAAAACTTTGAGACTGTCTTGTTATACCTTGATGATGTCATTGTCTACTCTCAGACCTATGAAGATCACCTCCAACACCTGAGTGAAGTGTTCGAGTCACTGTCCAAGTACGGGATGAAACTGAAACCGTCCAAGTGCCACCTGCTGAAACCCAAGGTTCAATACCTAGGACATGTGGTCAGTGCCGAAGGCGTAGCACCGGATCCGGATAAGGTCACCGTCATCAAGGACTGGCCAGCACCCACCAACCACAAAGCGGTACGTCAATTTCTAGGACTGGTCGGGTACTACCGACGCTTCATCAAAGGCTATACCAAGATAGCAGCACCCATGCAAGATCTCTTAGTAGGTCAATCCAAAAATGGCAAGATCAGGGGACCCCCGTTCCACTGGGGCCCAGAGCAGGACAAATCATTCCAAACGCTAAAAGAAGCTTTAACTGGAGAAGAAATCCTGGCCTACCCTGACTACAATCTACCGTTTTTACTGTACACAGACGCAAGCAATGAAGGTCTAGGAGCAGTCCTATCTCAACGTCAGCAGGGCAAGGAGAAGGTGATAGCCTACGCCAGCAGAAAGCTCCGTCCCACAGAAAGGAACCCGGAGAACTACAGCTCCTTCAAGCTAGAGTTCCTGGCCCTGGTCTGGGCGATCACAGAGCGTTTCAAGCATTACCTGGCATCCGCCCCATTCACAGCTTTCACAGACAACAATCCTCTAACGCACTTAGAGACTGCAAAGCTGGGAGCCCTAGAACAGCGTTGGTTAGCAAGACTCGCTAACTACGACTTCACTGTAAAGTACCGGGCAGGTCACAAAAATGGCAATGCTGATGCCCTGTCCTGAATGCCCCACCTTCCTGAAGAGGGAGAAGACATAGACGACCTGGAAGAGATTGAACTACCTGCTTTCCACCGTTCGGATACAGCAACATGTCATCAGAGAAACCAGACACGTGTAGAGAGGACCGTGAACCCGTTACCTCACCATGACTGGAAGGAGGCTCAAGCCAACGACCCAGATGTCAGCCTGGTAAGGGATCTAATCACTCAAGAACACGCCAACATGGACTCTGATGCCTCACCAAATGCTAAACGCCTGTGGAAGGAGAAAGGAAGGTTGTTCGTCTACCAAGGTAAACTATGCAGAAGATACCTCAATCCAAGAACCCATGAACTAATCTGGCAGATTGTAGTTCCCAAGACTGAAGTCCAGATGATCCTTGAAGCATACCATGACGATGCCGGACACTTTGGATGGAAGAAGCTGGAGAGACTCCTGAAGGATCGGTTCTACTGGGTCGGTATGAGAGGGTCCATTGACAAATGGTGTAAAAACTGTGGACCATGTCACCTTCGAAGAAAGACCATCTGACTCAGAAAGCTCCGTTGCAACCAATTGTTACCACCAAACCTCTTGAAATAGTTGCTCTTGACCACGTGAAGCTTACCCCAAGTCGAACCGGGTACACTTACGCTCTCACCATCGTCGATCACTACTCAAGATTCCTGGTAGTCGTTCCAGTTAAAGATTTAACTGCTGAGGTAGCAGCCAAAGCGTTCCAGAGTTACTTCTGTCGCCCCCATGGGTATCCAGACCAGGTCTTAACTGACCAAGGACCAGCCTTCGAATCAGCTCTGTTCCAAGAATTCTTAGGGCTGTATGGGTGTAAGAAAATCCGCACAACACCTCATCATCCTCAGACGAACGGTTTATGTGAGAAGATGAACCACATAGTCATTGACATGCTCAAAACCTTACCAGTTGAAGAGAGAAATCAATGGCCAGAGAAACTTCCAGATCTCATGGACATCTACAACCACATACCTGTCAGTTCGACAAATTACACACCTGCTTACTTGATGAGAGCAAGACCAGGTAAACTGCCTATCGATTTGCAGATAGGAACCATTGAACCCACAGAAGACTCTTCTGATGAAGACTGGGTCAGCCAACGCCAAGAAAAGTACAGGAAAGTACAAGAGAGTGTTGAAAGAAACCTAGAGATCAGTAGAACCAAGCAAGAGAAAGACTTTAACAAGCACGCCTCAGCCGAACCGCTAGCTATAGGTGATGTAGTGCTGAAAAGAAAGCGAAAAACCAACAAATTGGATAACAGTTGGGAATCCATACCCTACACCGTTATGCCGTCACACTTTGATAACTCAAAAACTTGTGTTATTAGCAAAGACAATGGGAATACTATTGCGACTTTCAAGGGATCATTTGAAGAAATGTCCGCCACAGTTAATCCCACAAGCAACCAGTTACCCTACTGTAACTACAGATGAAGAAACCAAAGAAAATCTAGTCCTTACAGAAATTGGATACTTACCAGCTGATTGGCCACAAATAGGTGATGCATTCCTCATACCAGTTATGCATTTCTACCAACCTGCTGAAGATCAGCCAAAACCAAATCTAATTCCACAAGTCCAACAAGAAGAAGTCCAAATGCAAGAATTGCAGCCTGTTATCATGGAACCTGAGATTCCTGTAATCGGTCAGCCTGCTAGTCCCACAGTAAGAGAAGCCATTCCTAATCAACTACCTACAGAGGTCAGTCCAGTTGATAGACTCCGCACTTACTATGGTCTTACACAAAGCAGACATAGAGAATTACCAACCTCTTCGTACACTACACCAACAGCTTTGGAAACACCCACACTACGCAGATCCACACGTAGTACACTAGGTCAACCCCCACAAAAACTTGGAGAATGGGTTTAAAATGTAGTGGAAAATGTAACCTGTAAGTGTTGTAAATATTAACCAGTTTTCAAAAACCTGTAAAAAGTAGTGTACAGAAGGGTGGAGGAACTGGGCTCTGTCCCAAGTATACTAAGTTGGGGACAGAAAGCGCCTGGTAAGGTATAGAAGGTTAGTACCGGCCTCCCAAGCAGAGACACCCGTAGGGAATGTATAAAGTTTACCATGTATCCCTGGACTTTACCTTTTTCCTCTTCATAAACTTTGAACAATTGTCACAGGACTTGTGTGACCACTAACTTTACCTTTTTCCAGCCTGCGGCAGATGGACTAGTGCCGTACGGACTGCTTTTCACCTTTTCCACATTTTTCACTCCCTTTTCAGTGATTTTTGTGTTTTCTTTAAGACTTTGTAAATTGAATGTTATAAAATGCTTAGTGTTAAGTTGTAAAAAGAACTTTTTGCTCAGTCGGGAGAACTGAGGTTAACTAAGGGGGAATGTGGCACCCTGGCACCTGTTGGGCACCACAGAATTCCTTAGAGCACAAATGGAGTAAGTAACAGCACAGCAAACCCACAACACAAACAACACTTAGAACACCTGGTTTCACCCCGAGCCTCTAGGGGGAGCTACACTGGTGACTTTGAGCCAGTTCCCCCTATAAATAGAGTCTTGGAGGGAGAAACTGCAGAGCGTGGTAGACGCTACAAGAGCTGCCAGCCTGTGTGAAACCTCCACCCTATGAGGAACACACTAGGCCCTGCTAGCCTGTTAGCCAGTGGAGATCCCTGCAATTGGGATAATAGGAAGAAGGAGATCACCTCTCAGGAACACAGAGTTAATCCGACTCTTTCCAAATCAACCGGTTACTGGAACCGAAGCTGTGAGAGCTACCCAGCCACCACAGAGAACCAGCACCATCAACAGGAGGTTTAGCCACCTGTTCCACCTGATGCACCCATCCACGAGAGCCCAGGGAAGAGTACTGATCCTGCTCAGACCCTTTTACAGTGCCCTCAGTGCTGATAACCAGGTGAAGCAAGTTCCATTGAACACACTGCCCGGTCCGGCTGGATTCCACATCCACCCGACCTTAGCACCAGAAGTAGAGAAAGGAAGCCTAACACTGCTTGCTGTGAAACTCCAGAAGTGCCAACTTCACTATCCCGGTCCGAGTGTACCTGACTACCATCCAGTAAAGGTACCTAAAAGAGACTTTGTGTGGTTGTACATTATTCCTGGATTCAGCGCGCAGCATACCGCAGCTGCCGCACAACATCTTGAGCAGCTCCCGGCTCCGGGGATTCCCGCTCATCCTGTGGGGAGCGTTCCATCTCGCTGTACAACATCCCCTGGAGACCCGAACAGCGCTGGTAAGGTTACCAGAACACCCGCAGGTGGCGTCACGAAGACAAATCACCCCCCACTGTTCCGCCATTCCCCTATTGATCTGGACCACCGGGCCTACACCACCGCAGGCGCGGTTCCGTGACTGGAGGAGAAGCAACGCCCGCTACGTGTACCCCCGGCTACGGTGAGTCAAGTCTATACACAATGGCTCCTTGTAGGTAGACTTGGGGCTCCCCTCCCTCGTGGTGAGGAAGCAGGCAGACCGCTCTGTCTGGCAGGGTGTCGCAGCCGGTGAACAGACCACAGCAGCCGCCCATTGTGTCCTCGCAATGAGCGGGTCACGTGCTGCAGGCCCCGCGTCACTTCCGGCAGCTGGGACTGTGACGCGCCCAGGCCAGCTTCAGCATGCCATCTGCGCATGCTCAGAAGTCGGCCTGAGTGTACCAGTGACGCGGCAGGTGGAAGTGACGCGGGGCCTGCAGCACGTGACCCGCTCATTGCGAGGACGCAATGGGCGGGTAATTTGAATCCGTGGGAAGAAGATGCCGCCCTGGAAAGAAGACGGACAGCAGCGAGGAGACCCGCCTCGCTGACAAAGAGCCTGGAGGAACGCCCAGTTGACAAGAATTTAATAAGTATAAAAAGTGATTTAATGTGCCTGTAGTTAGTTAGATTTAGTCAGTCAGTGATGGTTAGAATAGTCATTTAGGGCCCCAGGGACAGATATTTATAGGTTAGATAGCTATTTTTTGATAGTTGGTTCCCTTTAAAGTCTATTGTGTAGTGTGCAGGCCTGGTGCTGAGTGCAGTACACTTACTGTTCAGATGCTGCAGGAATCCTCCTATAGTGTTGGAGCCTGCACGCTGTGGCTCTCCAGTTCTAGGGCTGCTGCTGCAAACCTGAATGGAAGGAGTAGTATTCTGGCAGAGACATACAAGGGAGTCGTATTCAGGGTTCACCGTGTTTACTTCTCAAGTTCAGGTTACAGTTCAGTACAGTCCTTACACTTCAGTTACACGGGCACACTTTCCCCTCCGGGTTCCCTTTACTCTCTGCAGCCAGGTCTCTCTCTCTGTGACGCCTCACTCTGTCTCTGTGTCCTTCCCAGGCTGTTGACTCTCTCTCTGTGTTCACTTGGTTGTGCGTGACTCCGGACAGTATGGCAGTGGCTCCTGTGAGCCCTCCGGGTTGCCACTGAGCTGCCTGTCCTTTGGGGTAGGGACACTAACGTGTAGCTGTGGTTGGTCCCCCGTCGATTGTCTGGGGATGCTGGGTGAAACTACGGTTCCCTCTAGAGCCGACACTCTGCTCAGCCTGGCCTCCAGCAGTCCTCCCGTGTGAGGCTCTACCAGGCTCTCTCTACTGTGCCTTCAAGTATCATAGGAGGGCTACTCAGCCTGCAGTCTGGTCGTCTCGGCTGTAGTTCTAGGCCCCGGGTATCACCGTCCCTCTCGTCCCTCACACTCCTGGGGTGCTGGCTCTGGATAGGCTTTCTCTCTGCGGCTCGCACTGGCTCTGTTCAGATTCTGCGCTCCTTACACCCTACTTTGCCAGGACGTGTGATTCCTTCTTTACTGCTCAGCCTACCTCGGCCTACTGACTCCTTCCTCCTCCCCCTTCACTATTTCTACTGTCTGTCACCTGACTACGTGTTTGCCCACCCACTGCTCTAAACCCACCACCCCTCGCCTGCTTAGAGTTCCTATGCTCCGGGTTGGGTGCTGCCATCTACTGTACATGGGTTGTGTGGGTTGTGAGGGTGTTGGTGTTCAACTGTCATCCTACCTGCCTGGCTGCAGTTCCCTTTGTGGCCTCCTGGCGTCGGTGCAGGAGATTTAAACAGCTGTCAGATCAGCTGTTTCTTCAAATCTCCCGTGCTGACACCGGCTGTGGCCGGGAGGAGGAGATCTCCACCACTGATCTCCTCCTCCCGACCTCCCCCGAGACAGCTGATTGGCTGGCCGGGGTGCATACTAATGTGAACGCATGCAGAGATTCTCCGTTGCATTCACATCAGTATGGGGTGCATTTGTACTGCGTTTGCGTCTGCATTCCATACGCATGCAGACACAAACGCAAGTGTGAAGGCACCCTAAGGCCCTCTCTGATGTTCCTTTAGGTTCCAAGCCCTGTCCTCACTTTCTCTTCCTGCGCTTCTACTTGTGGCTCCTATAGTTGCTTGTGTGGAGCCCCAAGGGACGTGGGGTACTCGGTACCGGACCGATCTGCTGCTAGGGATGTCACTGGTGGCCTGGTCCGGACCGTGTCCCTGGCTCAGCACAATAAAAGGGGAATATTTACAAGGGAGATTGTCACGGGTGACGCCACCCACTTTATGCGGCCAGTAATGGGGGCCGCCGCTGCTGCAGAACCTCCGGGGGTGATGTGAGGGCAGCGGAGGTGGTATAGTTCCAGTGGGGGGAACTGTATCCCCCGGGCAGTAAAGGGTTAAAGTCTATTGGGGTTATAGATGGTGGAGAAGAGTTGGAGGACACACACACTTACGTTTGGTAGACACTGCAATTTCCTCTTCTTCTCCCTGATGCTGCAGAGCTGACAGGCTGGATCTGTAGGGAGGAATTGTCTCTGTGCTGAATCTGGAGCAAAGGTCACAATCACTACACAGACTCCAAAGTTGTTTTCCAAGGCTTTACTGCTGATATTATTGCAGATTATAGTCCACGGAGTCTGTAATGGAGCTGGGCTCTCTCCCCACACCCTGTCCGGGTCGTTGGCTTCCTTGTGCTGCACTGTGTGTGTGTCCTGAGCTGCTGCTTCAAGTTAAGCTGCTGGGATTCCTCACGTCTCTCTCTGTTTGCTGCTGGTACCACTTGGCTAGGCAACTTGGGTCCTCTATGCTGCACTGACCCCTCCGTGTTGCTTCACTCTGGTACTAGGGGGCATCTAGAGATCCCACTGTTCCTGGATTCGCTGTGCTGTGGGTGCCAGACACAGTACCGGATCCGGTGTCCGTCTCTTTGTGCTTACTTCTGGGGCAAGTGATGGTGTCACTCCAGCTCCCAGACGTGTTCCTCTGTCTTTCGTTCTCCTGTTCCTCTGACCCTTGCTAGGTCTGCACTGAGGTAACTCTGCTCTGTGTCCTCTTCTCAGCCCTGCTGCGAGCTGAACTCAGCTCTCCCTCATGGACAAGTGTATATAAGGGAGCAGGAGGTGCTCCCTCTATTGCCCAGAGGTGGTAGTGTTTGTCAGTGTGTAGTGGGGGAGAGAACCCATGTGATGTTATTGTGGCACATTAACCCATGGGGTGCCACATTTGGAGCTAAGCTACTTGCCCACTCTGTCCTGTGCGTGCCATATGACACTCTGTGTGCCATTCCTTCCTCCTCAGTCTCTCTCCATGGCTGTTCTGCCTAACTCCTTTCTTCCCGCTCTTTCCACTACACCTAAGCTCCTTCCACCGGGGCTGGGTCTCCCACGCAACAGTTTATCCCTTTAGTCCCCTTATTCTAGGTGTGTGAATGCAGGGATGAGGGCCTCAGATTAACATCACATCCTCTGGTCACTGGGATACCACACACACTGATCTGGGTGCAGTACCCCTTCTATGGCGCACTTACCGTGGGGCGCCACAGCAGCTCCCCTGAAGTTGGGTTCTAGAGCTCCCCCTGGAGTCAGGAAAAGTGTTGCATGCAAGGTTACCTAGTGTGGGGACCTCCTTCTGCTTCCAGGCATGACATCACCCCCTGTGAAGGAGGCAATGCCACTGTGTCAACCGGACCACTGGGGTGCCACTATCATTCATTATCATAATTCTCAGTTCATGGGTAAAATGTGTTTTCAGTGATTAGAGACTTTCCCATTACGGATATAGGAGATGACAGTTGATGCTCATAAAGCTCTACGGAGAACTGTAAGGCTGGCTTCACATTACTGGTTTCTGGATCCGGTGGGGATACGGAGCAAACTGAGTCCCCCTGGATCCCCACAGCAATTGTCAAACCTGATGTAACTGGGTGCTTCATCATCGGTATTATCTGGCTGATAGATCCGATGTAATACCGGTGTGGTATCTTTCAGTTGCATCAGGCTGTAAACATTTTTTTGACAGTTCCGGTGAATATGACATGCCCCCGGGTGGATGTGTCATATGCAACTAGTTTCTGGGTATGCTCAGTCAAAAAAAACTGGATTCAGTGTCCAGATTCAGCAGGATCTGGTTTCCACTGGATTCTGTGTTCCATAGAGCTCCATTTTAATGCCAATCAGATATCGATGAATCTGGGAGCTTCTGGGTTTTAACCAAACCACCAAATTGGCAACATTTTGTGTTTTTGGTATTGTCCAAAAATGGGTGACAAACAGATCCGGCTGGAAATGTATATAACCTGATACCCCCGCAAGTATCTGTGTTCCCATTGAAAGTCAATGGGGGATAAACAGGATGCGGGTGAATGTGGTTTCAGCTGGATTCTTAATTACAAAAACCGGTAGTGTGAAGCCAACCTTACTGTTGATTCAGAAGAACTTCTGTAGAATATCTATGGCCCCCTGCGGACCGGTGGCCACAGTAAGGCACTGCAACTGGGATTGGTAAGTCGGCCACCCCACACCAACACCCAACACATTCCCCAATCCCTAGACCTAGTACCATATCAGGCAGGGGATAGTGGGGGGGAGCGAAGTGGTGGGTAGAAAGTTAGTGAGAGGAGAACCCGGTGAGGGGGTCGAGACTAACACACAAAAGCAGAGCACACAAGAGAACAACAGGACATGAGAAGTAGGAAACAAGAGAGAAGAGAGTACACCTGAACCAGTGAGCAACACCACGCTGGAGCCACCTGGACCCGGCGGCCAATGCCACCACGGCCAGTCTGGGTCCAGGACAGCAGACCGGAGCAGGTCTGATGGGGTCTTATGTGTGTCTAGGCGACAGGTACACCTAGGGACCGTAACTAGCACCGGAATAGAGAAAGAAACCCGAAAGGTTTTGAATAGGGTTCGTGCAGACAATCTAGCCCCAGCTGCAATAAAACACCGGAACTGCCGAGCAACCGAAGTGCCTTTGTGAGCTGTGACTGTATACCCGTAACAGTAAAAGCCGGTCAAGCCGAGTTCTGGTGTAAGACTGACATTTGTACTTTGAGTGGGCAGTGAGACCCTACCTGCACCTGTGGAGCCGCCAACTGACTGGCTGTGCAGGTGGAGACAGCCTGCATGAGGAAAAGACGCTGAACTCTGCAGGAGCGGCAGAGGGTCGGCTGCTCTCAACTCATACACCAGCTCCGGGGAAACACCTGTCCTTCCGTGGCGAGCTGATCACCCCTGCTGCCCACTACGATCATCCACGGGACTGTGAGACGCAACGGTGGCCCATATTAGTCACAAACCACGGGTGGCGTCACAAACTACTTTTACAAACTTCTTCCCCTTTTTCATCTTTCCCTTTTTATTTCCGCACCTGGGACCACGGAGCCGGGTCAAGTCACCGTGACACCCCACAGCCCTAGAAGACAACAGGACCAGGTTTCGAGTACCCCAGTCCCCGGGGTGTGACATATCTAGCTCCTTGCTCCTCCATTGCACTTCAAAAGCACCAACTATCATCTCTTATCTCAGTCTGTCTTCACTGAATACAGCTTTTACCCCAGACTTGAGAGTGAGATCAGTCCAGGAGGAAAAAGAGGCAGATTTCTCTTATAAGATATATTGCATAGTTGTCTATTTTCATGTGCACTATTGATTTATGAAATAAAAATTAATACGACGGTCGCTCTTTAAATGCGAGCATACATGCACTTACAGCAATAACGGCTATACATCATGTTACGTCAGGCGCTGTACACACTTGTCTTTGCGGCACGTGATTTCCTACTCGTAATAAATGTTTGCAGACAGCGCGGTGGAGGTGGAATCCATCAGGCAGGAATCTACTGTACATATTGACCCAGGGACAGGAGCGGTCAATCAGTGTCCGCTGCCAATATCCCTTCTCTATTTTATTGCAGTTCAGGAGAAGTAATAAACATGTTTTCAGCTTTCTCAGAAACTGCAGCGCCGAGTTAATAAATGACGAAGCTACAGGGTAACTTGGCATCTTTCCTCACAATCTGCTCCATGATGAGAGCCGGCTACATCAGCAATAACCCCTTCATACTAAAAAACAAGCGTTAGGCCTATTCCTCATTCACAACCATTGTGGCCCCGGTTATGGCCCTTAAAGGGGTTGTGCCACAAACAATTTAATATTTTAATGAATAGATCTTAGAATAAAAATAAGTTCCACAATTGGATGTGTTCATAAAAGAAGTTCCTGTCCTGAGATATTCTTATAAATGTGTCCGACCATGCACCCCTAGAAGTGACAGATGTCTGACTATGTATGAAGATATATGGCAGCCTGTCAATCATTGATGACTGTGACTGGGGTAACTGACATATTAATTAGATATAATGGCAAAAGAGAAAGAAATGTCAGGTCTCCAGCAGTATACAGAGCTGGCGCTAACATATCAAACTTCTAATGATAACGAGATGACTCTGTTCTGTCACAGTCTACAAAGCAAAGCTAAAAAGTGGTGGAATACAAGAAATGTCTGAAAATTATATCTGATCCAATACTAATTTTAAGGCTACAAATAAAACAGTGTGATACCCCCACAGTATCATGTCCTTAAAGTATCAGGTCCTGTCCTTACAATATGATGCCCCCACTGTTCCCCACACCAAGAGATCCCAGGACAGTTTATGTTCCCACTTTCCACCCACAGTATGATGCCCCCATAATCACCCACACGCTATGATGCCCCCACAATCACCCACACAGTATGATGTCCCCACAATCACCCACACAGTATGATTCCCCCACAAACACCCACACAGTATGATGTCCCCACAATCACCCACACAGTATGATTCCCCCACAATCACCCACACACTATGATGCCCCCACAATCACCCACACAGTATGATTCCCCCATAATCACTCACACACTATGATGCCCCCACAATCACCCACACGGTATGTTGCCCCCACAATCACCCACACGCTATGATGTCCCCACAAGCGCCTACACAGTATGATGCCCCACAGTCACTCACACGGTTTGATGCCCCCACATTCACCCACACAGTATGATATCTCCACAATCACCCACACGCTATGATGCCCCCACAATTACCCACACGGTATGTTGCCCCCACAATCACCCACACGCTATGATGTCCCCACAAGCACCTACACAGTATGATGCCCTATAGTCACTCACACGGTATGATGCCCAAACAATCACCTACACAGTATGATTCTCCCACAATCACCCACACACTATGATGTCCCCACAATTACCCACACAGTATGATGCCCCCACAATTACCCACAAAGTATGATTCCCCCACAATCACCCACACAGTATGATTCCCCCACAATCACCCACACGGTATGATGTCCCCACAATCACCTACACAGTATGATTCACCCACAATCACCCACACACTATGATTCCCCCACAATCACCCACACACTATGATGCCCCCACAATCACCCACACACTATGATGCCCCCACAATTACCCACACGGTATGATGGCCCCACAATCACCCACACAATATGATGTCCCCACAATCACCCCCACAGTATGATTCCCCCACAATCACCCACACGCTATGATGCCCCCACAATCACCCACATGGCATGTTGCCCCCACAATCACCCACACGCTATGATGTCCCCACAATCACCTACACAGTATGATGCCCCACAGTCACCCACACGGTATGATGTCCCCACAATCACGCCCACAGTATGATTCCCCCACAATCACCCACACGCTATGATGCCCCCACAATCACCCACATGGCATGTTGCCCCCACAATCACCCACACGCTATGATGTCCCCACAATCACCTACACAGTATGATGCCCCACAGTCACCCACACGGTATGATGCCCCCGCAATCACCCACACAGTATGATTCCCCCACAATCACCCACACGATATGATGCCCCCACAATCACCAACACGGTATGATGCCCCCACAATCACCCACACAGTATGATGTCCCACAATCACCCACACGGTATGATGCCCCACAATAACCCACACGCTATGATGTCCCCATAATCACCCACATAGTTTGATGCCCCACAATCACCCACACGGTATGATGCCCCACACATAATGTTCTGACCCTCAGAATTCTCCACACAATATGATGCCCCCCATAGACCCTTACACAATATGATGTCCCACACAATATGTTATGAAGCCCAGAAACGTCCACACAATATGATGCCCCCACACATTCCCCAAACAATGTGATCCCCACAGTTTTAGTTTCCCCACATCCCCACACACAGTATGATGCCCCCCAATCGGCATCCTTCATTTTCTTCATAGACTGTACAATACCTTCAGAAATAAATGGAAACGTACCAAAGTTTTCTTACACTGAGCTGGACATTTCACTCTAAAAGCTCTTGATAAGTCTCTGATTTCATGATTCCTGTGAGTCAAGGCCTCCAGTATGAGATGCAGCAAAGAAACCCCACAACATAATGGATCCTCCGCTATGGTTAACTGTTGGTAGGGTGTTCTTTTCCTTACAAGCGTCATTGCGCCGTCTGAAACAAACTGTTGCTTTGCGTTGCCAAAAAGGTCTATTTTTGTTTCATTTGTCCACAGGACATTTTCCCAGAAGGATTGTGATTTGTCTTTGGCAACGATCAGTCGCTACCTTTTTATGTCTTTTCTTTGGCAATGGTTTCTTCCTTGGTCTTCGCCCATAAAGATCTGCTTGGTTTAGTGTGCAGTGAATGGTACTTGTTGAAACCATGACCCCAGACTGTTCCATGTTGTTCTTCAGCTTTTTGACATATTGTTTTTACACCATTCACACCAACCTTCAAAGGCATCTTTAGTAAATTTTGGTCTTCCCCACCCCCCGTCCAGGGAGGTTGACAGCTCCATTCTTAGCAAATATCTTAATAATATTGTGCACTGTTGAAACTGGGATACCAAGGTGTTTGGAGACAGCCTTTTAAAATTTTGGAAATCTTATGTTTTGTACCGTAATAATAGAAGTTCTGAGGTCCTCATAAAGCTCCTTATCTTTACCATTGGAACACGGCCTAACATGTGGCTTTTTAAAACACTGAAATAATTCATTGGCTACTTCATGTCACATGGTTCAATTTATTACAGGTGATTCTCATTTGTGATTTACCACAGGCGAGTCAAAGTGTGTTTCAATACTAATTTAATGTAAAGGGGCCAATACCAGGATCACAGCAACTTTAGGTTTTTCCTATTATTCCCTCCCATTGTTTTTTGTTTTAAATTGTTGTATATTATTTACTCTTTTTTAATTAGCACAAGTCTCTATACAAAAAAAACTGTTCAACTTGATTATTTTTTTCAGGAGATATTCCACAATATGTACTGAAACTTCAGTATGATGAACTGAGATGCCTACATATGATGTACCTATAATTCTACACACACTGTGATCACCTAAAATTTCATGTTCCCAAAGCCCCCCACACAGTATGATGCCCCCTGAGACTCCCACACAGTATGATGCTCCTCACAGAGCCCCCACACAGTATGATGCTCCTCACAGCCCACCACACAGTATGATGCTCCTCACAGAGCCCTCCACACAGTATGATGCTCCTCACAGCCCCCCCACACAGTATGATGCTCCTCACAGAGCTCTCCACACAGCATGATGCTCCTCACAGAGCCCCACACAGTATGATGCTCCTCACAGAGCCCCCCACACAGTATGATGTTCCTCACAGCCCCCCACACAGTATGATGGTCCTCACAGCCCTCCACACAGTATAATGCTCCTCACAGAGCCCCCCACACAGTATGATGCTCCTCACAGCCCCACACAGTATGATGCTCCTCACAGAGCTCTCCACACAGTATGATGCTCCTCACAGCCCTCCACACAGTATGATGCTCCTCACAGAGACCCCACACAGTATAATGCTCCTCACAGCCCTCCACACAGTATGATGCTCCTCACCGTGCCCTCCACACAGTATGATGCTCCTCACAGCCTCCCACACAGTATGATGCTCCTCACAGAGCCCCCCACACAGTATGATGCTCCTCACAGAGCCCTCCACACAGTATGATGCTCCTCGCAGCCCTCCACACAGTATGATGCTCCTCACAGAGCCTCCACACAGTACGATGCTCCTCACAGAGCCCCCACACAGTATGATGCTCCTCACCGAGCCCTCCACACAGTATGATGCTCCTCACCGAGCCCTCCACACAGTATGATGCTCCTCACCGAGCTCTCCACACAGTATGATGCTCCTCACAGCCCTCCACACAGTATGATGCTCCTCACAGAGCCCCCCACACAGTAAAATGCTCCTCACAGAGCCCCCCCACACAGTATAATGCTCCCCACAGAGCCCCCCACACAGTATGATGCTCCTCAGAGCCCTCCACACAGTATAATGCTCCTCACAGAGCCACCCCACACAGTATGATGCTCCTCACAGCCCCTCACACAGTATGATGTTCCTCACAGCCCCCCACACAGTATGATGCTCCTCACAGAGCCCCCACACAGTATGATGCTCCTCACAGCCCCCCCACACAGTATGATGCTCCTCACAGAGCCCCCACACAATATGATGCTCCTCACAGAGCCCCCCACACAGTATGCTGCTCCTCACAGCCTTCCACACAGTATGATGCTCCTCACAGAGCCCCCACACAGTATGATGCTCCTCACCGAGCCCTCCACACAGTATGATGCTCCTTACAGTCCCCCACACAGTATAATTCCCCATAGTTACCCCACACAGTATGATGCCCCCAGAGTCTCCCACACAGTGTGATGCCACCAGTTTCCCAGTTAGGCTAGGGACACAAATGCCAATCCACTTTTTTAAGGCCTTAGAAAAACGGATCCGTTTTATTTAGGGTGCTTAGGATGCCAATAGTGTCCCCTGAGGTCCTGGACATTTTTTGGAATCTTTGGGAGTTAGTTATTTTTTCCCAAAAAACGCATGCAAAAATGCATGCAAAAATGCATGGTGCCTATATGTACCATGCGTTAACGCATGCATCTCCCATAGGGCCCCATGTTAAAAAAACGTATGCGTTTTTTTACTGCACCCCAAAAACACTGCTAGCAACGTTTTTGGGTGCAGTGAAAAAAACGCATGCGTTTTAAAAAAAAAATGCACACACGTGCGTTAACGCATATGCATTTTTGTACTTTGAAAAAAAATGTCCAAAATGATCCCAAAAACGGATTTAAGGCAAAAACGGATTTTATGTGTGACCCTGGCCTTACTCAGTATTATGGCCCCCACAGTCCTCCACATAGCCTCATGCCCACAGAAGCCCCCGCACTTTATGATACCCCACAGCCCTGTTGCACAGTATGACATCACAATCTAGAGATGACCCGTGGAAGTTCGGGTCCGCGAAACGTTTTAGAGAAGTCCAGATGAAACCCAAACATGGCCCCCGATTTCTCTCTCTTTCTCTCTCTATCTCTCCCTCTCCCAATTCCGGTTCTTGATAGTAGGAGAGCCCGGAGCAGGATGTACAGACAGACGTCCGTGTTTGGGGTTCACCACTGAACACTGAGTGTTAGTTATGAACCCCGAACTTTACAGTTCATGTTCGCTCATCTCCATCCACAATGTCATGGAATCAAACTGAATGTTGTGGCGCTCCAATGGTCCGGACGTGTCGGGAGATGAAGTAACTCGACCTCCGTGTATTGCTCAGTGTAAAGGCTTTCTTGTAATATTAACAGGTATCAGGTGATGTAGTTATCCAATGCTCCCCAGTTTCTATGGGTGGGGGGGTGTGACACTGACTTTTGCTCTTTGTTAGGAGTGTCCTGGGAGTCATACCACCATGCCATCCATCACTGTGGTCAGCCTGGCAGGGCACATAGCTCCTGAGTTTGTCATTCATTGCTTTTCCATAATATGAAACCAAATGAAATGTCTAAAATGTGAAATAAATCAGAGGCTGAACATTTCAAGTGACTCATAGATAAGCACTGCTAGAGAACTACATGCATTGTATAGTCCCAGCCGCCATGGCACGGTGCGGGATGTGTCATACTCCACCAGCTGATGCCTCTGGCACAATCTGTCACCAGTGAACGAGCCGCCACTTAAGTCTCCTGGGGGCGTCATGTAAAGCTGCGGTGTCGAAGCTTGTAAAATAATGGTAATATATATGCATGTTGCTCCGAAAACTCCATATTTGCAGCCTGTGCTGTCACAAGGACTTTGTGGAGGTCTAATCCTCTGACTTGTCTTATCTTGTCATGTGAGGTCAAATTGGACCTGCGGAATAGTCAATCAATGAGATGTCAGGACATGATGGGAGTTGTCATTTACAGTACTTGAAAGTGTTATAGGTTACAGTGACAGTGATTGGACATACTGTATCACACCCTGTAATGAAAAGAGCCGGAATAGTCCTATAGAACAAAGACCCCACTGGCAAGGGTCACATTTAGGGAGGTGGGAGGCTCATTGTTTATCGTACTTGCATCCTTGTCAGAATGGCGGTATAATCAATACTTTCTGAAAATTTAGACTCAATCTCTGGCCACCTAAACAGCTCCTCAGTGTCCTTCTTTGCCACTGCAGAATCTCTGCCACATAGTCTAATTGAAAGCTCCTCACTGTCCCTCCTCCCTGTTTCTGAATCTTATACCTTGCTTGGTTGACAGCTCCTCAGTGTCCCTCTTTCCTGCTGTGATCTCACATTAGTAAGGACAAGCTGCAGCTGTCAAGCTGGGTGGGCGGAGGCTAAATACAGTAGGACTAATGAACTCTCTCACCCTGCAGCTGGGATTCAGTAGCAAATTTGCAACAGTAATGCAAGTGTTAGCCTTGGAATTCTGCCAGGGATTCTGGAGTGGATTTTCCGGAAAAATGTATTGTGTGAACATGACCAAAGGCCGGAAAAATGATTCCATGTGTTGCACTTGTCCCATTTTCTGTGCATTTCAGATTTTGCGCCAAAATCTGCACTTTAAACTGCAAATCTGCTGCAGAAGTCGGCGGATCGTCTTTCTAATCTTCAATGCGCTAATTGTCCTATGATCCATAACCCGCTTCTGTCTGTTTGCCACATTCCACCCCATATACGCAGCAGGGATTTCACCCTTTACCAGAACAGGGTGACGCGGTCACTTTAATATGTAGCAGAAAGCATGAAGCATGAGCGCCTGGCATAAGGAGAGGGTGAACTTTGTTCTGTGTGTCTTCTGGGGAGCGCCTTTAACAAGTACTGACTAATCGGTTGATCCGGAGCACTGAGCCGCTGTTTACACCTCTGACCTGACTTCACTGTCTGTGTTCTCTTGCTCTGTCTGACTTTTCTTGCTGCCTCATTTCACCTTCACGATTCCTCTGCAACCATGCAGAACGGCGGCGTAAGTGCCATGAAGAATTAAAGGATCCTGGAAAACACCTGCTTCATTACTTATATTATTCAGATGCTTCTATCACTGGGTATAATAGAAGCTAAACTGACGGGTGCTATGGAATTGCACATAGAGCAATTGTCTTGCGTGCTAATAATAATAATAATAATTTATTTATACAGTGCCAGCATATTCCACATTGCCTTATAATGCTATCATCAGAACTGCAAACAAGGGATCAAAGAAAAGTCTAACCTAGCCTTGGTTTTTAGACGACCGATGACTCCATGAACGGTCACGTCAAAGGTCTGTGGCCACCAACCAGGAGCCCTTACAAGCACTTCTTGCCTGATTGTGAATCTCTGCCACATAGCCTAACTGACAGCTCCTCAGTCTTCCTCCTCCCTGTTTCAGAATCTCTGCTACATTGCCAGATTAACAGCTCAGTGTCTTTCCTCTCTACAGCTAAATCTCACAAAAATCTAGTCTAATTCAGTTTCTCAGTGTCCCTCTTTCCTGCTGAGATCTCACATTAGTAAGGATAAGCTGTAGCTGTCAGGCTGAGTGGGCGGAGGCGGAATACACTAGTGCCAATGAACTCTCACTATACAGCTGGATTCAGAAGCAAATTTGCAGCAGTAACGGAAGTGTCATTCTTGCAGTTCTACCAGAGATTCTAGAGTGGATTTTCCTGTATCCTCTTTTGGTTAGCCATATTGTGTGATGTCATCATTGTGGTGTGATGAACATGTGATATCATTAATAGAAAAGTCGCACATGCTGGTACAAGGTGGTTCACTTTGCTCCCTCCTGGTGGCCACCACGCTGCTGACATGGATGCTAGACTGCGTCCTGCAAATTGATTTGCACTAACTGTAGTGATAATAAAAATTGCTATATATGTAATTATTCAAGATATAATTGTAGGTTTACCTTATACTCTCCAAAGATAAAACTGCTGCAGATTTCAGCAGAATCTGTGGCATTGTGAGAGAATGAACCATTTTATTGGCACAAACAACAGCCATCATCTTCATCATCACAATATGGAAGATACAGGAATAAGACCGATGTAAAGAGAAGAAAAGGAACAAAAATGTTGTGTCGGGTAATGTTAATTTGATATGTGGTGTATTCTTTGACGTCTTCCAGTTTTCTTGATAGTCGAGGACGACCACTGTTAAACTAGGGGGGAAATGTAAGGAGATGGACACATTCCTCCTTGAAGACACCAATGTTATTGTTTTAAAGTATAATGGGATAAGTGTTGGTAATGTACAATGTGAATTGTACCATGTGTTGTTAGTGAAAGACTGTGCTGTGCCAGACAGCAGGGTAACTGAGTGTTAATGTATGGGACTAACCCAGAGTTGGGGGGGGGGGACTTGAGAGCTGAGACAGTGACAGCTACCTGTCAAATGTTCTAGGTCTCATCCGGAGATAGAAACAGTATGAAATAATGAACTCTGGCACACAAAACAAGAATGAGGGATGGCAAAATATCATTTAAGTCTTTTTTATTCAAAGAAAAAATGGATAAAATGCCGAAATTCATTATTTTATACTGTAATATTTTTACTCCTGAGCACCAGATAGTGATGGTTGAGTCGGGCTTTACTCTATTCTACTAAGATAGAAGCAGACCTTAGGTCTGGCTGGTAGCAGGCCACATGATGTGGGTGTCCCAAGAGGGAGACAGAGGAGTCTGAGATGGAGCCAGCAAAATCCTGGGAAGAGGAAACCGAGGCAGAGGGAAGCAAGTTACTGGAAAGAGAGAGAGAGAATCATATATTGAGTGAACAACTGGAGATGGGTCCAAAGAGAGGATGTTCGGTGCATTTTACTCCATCACACTCTTCATCAAGGCCACCATACACAATGCTAGTCTTAGTGAAAAATGTAAACATCAAGTGGTCGATTCATCATTTCAAAGATTTGTGCTTGCCTTATTGTGTTCATTTATTTATTGAATTTCTTTTAAGCAATTCTTTTTAGTGTTTTTTAGCCCTCCAGACCCCATTTTCCACTCTATATTTGTGCGTTGAATGGATAAACCTGGTGTTGTGTGCCAGAAGCCTTTAGGCAGGGTTGCTTTTAGGGAGCTTCTTGGAGGCTTTTGGGTGAGTCGCTAACTCTCTTTGGCAATTATCTGTATTTCCGCGGGTCCTCATAGACATTCCCAGCAGAGTTGGCAAATATAACTGACTTAGAGGCTGGGGTCATCTTCTGGCCAGGGACCATCATCAACAGCCTTAGTCTTCAGTTGGTCAGGTCCCCCAATCTTATGTTACAGCTGGATGGCGGGTCCATAATATCTGAAGGAACCAAAAGGTAACTTAATAAGTTCAGTGTCGTAAATCGCACATGATGGGGCATCCGGAACTGTCAGGAGGCAACTCTAGCCAATCACATGATGTGTATCAGAAAACCCCTTTAATTCCAGATTGTATTCATTGCCCTGACGGAAGTGTTTCTACAGATTGGTATGAAGGGGAGGCCGTGCTCTGTCACAGCCGTGGCTCCAGGCTGGTGATTAGTTGGTGATGAGCAATGCCACAAGCCTGGTAGAACCCTGCAGGGTATATAATTGTGTCAGACCAGAAGAATTACAGCAGCATTCCTCACACGGAAGTCATGTTGTCTTTACTGCTCAGATATTATCCCCAAGGCTAAATTTCTACACAAACATTCACAAAATAAATAAAATGCAGAAGTACACGTACACAAAACGATCCTCTGCAGAAAACATTCCGATTCCCTACATAAAATTCTACCTCCCTGTAGCCACCACTAGGGGGAGCTGAGAAGCTTTCCACATACTGAATTCCGGAGCTCCCTCTAGTGGCGGTTTTGCTTAAAAGATGTGTGATGTCACTTTTCGGTGACATCACAACTTATCAACCTATCATCTGCTTAATTACATTCACAGGTGCCATGTAAATGTTTTTTCCTAATATCTTAGGGGGTCCCATGTTTTGACTCCCCACTTTCATTGACAAACCATGATGAAAAATGATGGTGCCCTTTAAGGATGTTAAAAATTCATAATGTAAAAAGCATTTTTCTCCAGGGTTTCACAAAGGACTCATTTTGCAGATCACTTATGATGAACAAATGAATATTTCATAGTTGCTAAGTACCATGACTGAAGCTCATTCGGCTTCCCCCCAACTATTTTGTTGTGATCAGCAAAGTCTTTACTTCCATATAACTATCTCCATACATTAGAAAGCTGCTGATAGACCTGAAAGTAGTGTTCACCAGAAAGTAGAGTCCTTCAGAAAGTAGGGTCCCTGAAAAAGTAATGTCCCCCAGATAGTAGTGTCCCTCAGAAAGTAGTGACCCTTAGAAGGTAGCATCCTTCAGAATACAGTGTCCCCCAGAAAGTAGTGTTCTCCAGAAAGAGGTGTCCCCCAGAAAGTAGTGTCCTCCAGAAAGTGTTGTTTCTCAGAAAGTAGTGTCCCTCAGAAAGGTTTGTTCTTCAGAAAGTGATGTCCCCAAGAAAGTAGTGTTCCTCAGAAAGTAATATCCCCCAGAAAGTAGTGTCCCCAAGAAAGCAGTGTCCACAAGAAAGTAATGTCCCCCAGAAAGTAGTGTCCCCAAAAAAGCAGTGTCCACAAGAAAGTAATGTCCCCCAGAAGGTAATGTCCTCCAGAAAGTGGTGTCCCCCGGAAAGCAGTGACCCTCAGAACATAGTTTCCTACAGAAAGTAGCGTTCTCCAGAAAGTAGTGTCTCCCATAAAGTAGTGTCCCTCAGAAAGCAGTTTCCTTCAGATAGTAGTGTCCTTCAGAATGTTGTGTCCCTCAAAAAGTGTCCCCTAGAAAGTTGTGTCCCTCAGAAAATAGTATCCTCCAGAAAGTAGTGGCCCTAAGAAAGTGATATCCCCAAGAAAATAGTGTCCCCAATAAAGTAGTGTCCCCCAGAAGGTAATGTCCTTCAGAAAGTACTGTCCCCCAGAAAGTAGTGTCCCTCAGAAACTAGTTTCCTTCAGAAAGTAGTGTCCTTCAGAATGTAGTGTCCCTCAAAAAGTAGTGCCCCCTTTTAAATTACTGTCCCCAGAAAGTAATGTCACTGACAAAGTAGTATCCTTCAGAAAGTAGTGTCCCTGAGAAAGTAGTGTCCCCCAGAAAGTAGATACCCCAGAAAGTAGTGTACCCCAGAAAATAATTTCCTCCAGAAAGAAGTGTCCCCTAGAAAGTAGTGTCCTCCAGAAAGTATTTTCTCTCAGAAAGTAGTGTCCCTCAGAAAGTGATGTCCCCAAGAACGTAGTGTCCCCCAGAAGGAAATGTCCTTCAGAAAGTTGTGTGCTACAGAAAATAGTGTTCCCCAGAAAGTTGTGACCGTCAGATAGTAGTGTCCCGCAGAAAGTAGTTTCCTTAAGAAAATAGTGTCCTTTAGAATGTAGAGCCCATCTAAATGTGTCCCCCAGAAAGTAGTGTTCCCCAGAAAATTGTGTCCCCCAGAAAGTAATGTCCCCCGGAAAGCAGTGGCCACAGAATATAATGTCCCCCAGAAATTAGTGTCCCCAACAAAAAGTAGTGTCCTCCAGAAAGTAGTGTCCCCCAAAAAGTAGTGTACCCCAGAAAATAGAGTCCTCCAGAAAGTAGTGTCCCCTAGAAAGTAGTGTCCCTCAGAAAGTAGTGTCCCTCAGAAAGTGATGTCCTTCAGAATGTAGTGTCTCTCAAAAAGTGTTCCCCAGAAAGTAGTGTCCCCAGAAAGGTAGTATCCTTTAGAAAGTACTGTCCCCCATTTATGTGGTTATCAGGTCTGTTGTGAAAGATATTCCGCTGACCACTCTCTTATTTCTCCAGCTATGTGACCCCTTTAACCCTTTAAGGATTGGTCGAATTTATATTTTTGCACTTTCTTTTTCTCCTCTTCCATCCAAGAGCCATAACTTTCTTTTTTACATTCTTTCATTTCCATAGCCGAAAAAGGGTTTGTTAGCTCTATTTGCAGGACAAGTTGTAGTTTTGGGTGACTCCACATATTTTACCATATAAGAGAACTGAAAAAAAATGGTAAATAAATTGTAAAACAAAGGAGCTATTCCGCCATTGTTTTTTTTTTTGTTTGGGTATTAAAGTGTTCATTCTGTAGTGACAATGCCTGAGTTATGCCTCTCCTAGTCGGTGTGATTACGGTGACACCAGACTTACATAGGTTTGTTTTGGTCATTTAAGTTTGTAATAAAAAAAATAAACTATTTGACTTTGTTTCAACATTTTTCATGAACCATTACGATTATTAATATCTTCTGTGGAAAGGCTTTTTATTTTGCGTGGTGAGATGATGGTTATAACAATGTGACACATGACATATTGATCTGTTTTTATTGAAGTTATAAGGAGGAGCGGTGACAGAAGAAGCACAATTCTGGGGATTGTTTCCATGCAAATTCAAGGTCTAGTTTATACCTGTTTAAGGGATCTGGTCTGGGATCTATTTTAGTTTAGAGGGTCTGGTCATGGGGTTTGTATTTGCTTTGGGGTCTGGTCTGGGGTCTGTACTTGTCGCACGTGCTAGGGGACCGGGGTACTCGGGGCTAAACTGTGCTGTCTCAGGGGTTGCCACGGTGGTGTGGCCCGGCTCCAAGGACCCAGGTGTGGCACACTCCAAAATGGAGGTTTTGGGAAAAGTCAGTAAAATTGATAAAGTGCAATTCGTGACGCCACCCGTGGGTCATGACCAATGTGGCCACTGCTGCCGTGGAATCTGCCGGGGATGGTGATAGTGGCGGCAGCCAGGATGGTGAGCTCTCCATGGGTAGGACTGAGTCCCCAGGCAGAGGGAGATGTCCTGCGTGCCCGGGATACTGCACAGCTCATCCAACCAGCGTGTGCAGGCAGCAAGTGTATGGCTCCACAGGCGAGCTGCTGCCGTTACAGTCTCAATAGGTCACTCACTTAGCTCTTGAATTCACCAGGTACTTACTTTTCCTTGTCACTTAACACACAGTCCTTTGCACACAAACTGTGGACCGGGTCCACGCAACAGGCACTGCTCAGGCTCTTACTGTTGCAGGCTCTTCTTCTGTGTCACTCCATTCAATGTTCCTCTCAGGCCCTTCGGTTCTCTCTACTCTTACGGCTACGGGCTCGGTCCGGCCGTCATGGACCCTATAGTGAATCATCCCTCATTTTGGGTCACTAGCCCTAGTCCGATGGCTTTGTCCTACTCTGTACCGGTTGTTGGGCCTCAGGGACTTGGAATTACCGCACCCCGCTGGGTGTCTCGTGGTTAGGGGCATGAAGCGTTCCAGGCCACATCTACAGAGACGGCTCTACTGGTTTCTCTGGCCCAGCCACCAGTGACCCGGGTTAGTCGGGCTCACCTGGCTCCTTCTACCATCCTTGGTTCTCAGCTTTTTGGGTTCCCAGCCGACCATTAGTGGTGCAGGCTGCTGGGCCCCATCGTTCTCTCTGTCTGTTACAGTTTGAACTTAGCTGTGGGGTGTCTTGGCTTGGGGAGGCTTCCCTACACTTCCACCATCAAAAGTTCTCAATTGTCTCGACCAACTTAGTGTTCCAATGTTTTACTACTGGCCCTCCACCCACTTGTCCGGGTTCTGACA
Source organism: Allobates femoralis (assembly GCA_033576535.1). Lineage (NCBI taxonomy): Eukaryota > Metazoa > Chordata > Amphibia > Anura > Aromobatidae > Allobates > Allobates femoralis. Next base: position 29,210,676 of record JARQOC010000002.1, read on the forward strand.
ACTTCCCACCCACTTGTGCTACTCCCGCCACCCCTCACCTGGCAGGAAGCGACTTGGGCTCAGGGTCGGAGTGTGCATGTGTGGGTGTTTTTGTGAGCTGACCGTCTTACCTGTCCCGCTGCAGTTCACCCTGTGGCCGCCCGGTCACAGGGGCACTACATATTTGTTTAGGGGTCTGGTGTGGGGGTTTGTATTTGTTTAGGGGTTTCGTCTGGGGTCTGTATTTGTTGAGGCCAACTGGATCCCAATGGAAGAGCACCATTTGCCTTTGTACATCAGTGGGGGTCCCAGCGGTTGAAACCTCACAAATCAAACATTATGGCTTATCATTTGTATACCATGAACTGATCCTGTAGGAATCCTGCGATTGCTGACGTCTTCCCAGTCCTCCACAATTATTAATAGTCATCTTGGGTTGGGCGATGTTGCGAGAAGAATATCAGTCTGTGAAAGTGAGGCATCTTCATGGAAAAATCTTTCCAGTAAGTGGATAAAAGTCTTTTATTACCTAGATGGGATATCTTCTCACCCCACAGATGGAAATAATGAGTCCAACCTTCTGTCTGGTTTCTCCGTCTGGCTGTCTCCATCTGTCCCATTGGTCTTTTCTCATGCAAACAGAGGCATAGGATCTGCAACCTGGAATAACAAGCACAATACACAATTGTCTTCCTTCCCTTCATTTGAGCTGTAAATAGAAACAATGAGAAGTTTCCACCTCTCAGGGCTTCAAACATCATCAGCCTGAGGAGGTTTCTTGAATTGCCTGTTACTCACTGTTTATTATTACGTGAGTCATTAAAGGGGTTGTTCACTTCCAACAATGACTATTTGTTAGAGGGTCTCTAAATAATAATGGGTTGGTCACAGGTAAGCTGGACCCTGGGCATTTTGATCAGCAAGTGCAGTGTTTCCCTGCAGCACCACCGAAGGTGAAATAAGGTATTGCAGGCTGTTCATTGAACTCTATAGGCTGGTTTGGGTAAATTATGCAGAAGAACCATGTCCTCCTAAATGAGAGATGCTCTATATAGTCGCTTTACACCCTGGCTAAAAAGAGAAAATGGCGTCTAGTAACTCATTTTATTTGATAGCGGGATCCCATAGGATGGTGCAAAAAATGGGACAGTCGTATCAACAAATTAAAGATATGACAGCTCCGTGGGATGCGCTGTGCACTCATTCAGTTTATGGAGAGGTGCAGGAGCTGCCTTCACATTGCAGGCATTATTCCAGCTCATGGGCGGCACATGCGCTATCACATGTTCTGCCTTGTCAACATGTGTGGTCATATTAGAAGAGGATCTAGACACACATGCTCTTCCTCGTCAACACGTGTAGTCATATTAAAAGAGAGTCTAGATACACATGCTCTGCCTTGTTAACATGCATGGTCTCAATAGAAGTAGAGGTAGAGGATGCGGGTGCGCATGTGCCAACCATGGGCCAGCACAAGCCGACAAGTCAGTAGCTGTAAGACAATGTCTTCGATAACACGGCACCGGTGATAGCACTATGTGCAGGTGCTGACTCTGATGCCTTTTCAGTCAATAGTTCCAGAAATACACCAAGATTCTGTTGCGCATGCGCCGGCGATAACTATAATGGTGGCAAACGAAGGAAATTTACATAAAGGCCAGCAAAGCACATAGGAGAGGATTATTTATACAAACCCGACAGACATAATCCTGCCATGGTACACAAGCCACTGCCCCCGTGATGTTATCTCTGGACCTTGGATTTTTCTGAAATCAAGCATCCACTCTCTAAAGTGAAGGTATGATTTGAATCTGCATCCTAGCGCTGGTTCTTTATATGAACAGACCAAAGTAGTGCATGCTGCAATTCCTTCCACGCAAAACATTGGTCCTCGAAGAAAAGTGGACATGTGCATTTGCACATAGGCTACAATGGGTCTGTGTGCTCGCTGTGTGCTGTCCGTGGCACAAAAGGACCAAACATGGAACAATAATAATAATAATATTTATTCATCTATATAGCACTATTAATTCCATAGCACATTACACACATTTGTAATACTGTCCCCATTGGGGCTCACAATCTAAACATCTTATCACTTGTCTTTCAAGTGCAGGAGGAAACTGGAGAACCCGGAGGAAACCCACGCAAACACGGGAAGAACATACAAATTATACAACCGTCTGAATGAGTCCTCTGCCTGAGAACGCCTGTAATGAATACAACAACCACTATGTACCCAATAAGGCGCTGACAATTAGACATTTGGGAATTGCATTTATACCAGTCCCATAATCTAATATATAAAGCTGAGTGTATGTATGTATGTGGGTGTGTGTATTGTCAAGCCCCGCCCATTCCACATAGCCACACCCACCACCCAATCCCATATAGCCATGCCCACTCCACATAACCACAGCCACCACCCCACTCCACATAGCCACGCCCACTCCACATAGCCACACCCACTGCTTACTCCACATACTCACACCCACTGCCCACTCCACATAGCCAGCCCACTCCACATAGTCACACCCACTGCCCACTCCACATAGTCACACCCACTGCCAACTCCACATAGCCATACCCACTGCCCACTCCACATAGTCACACCCACTGCCAACTCCACATAGCCATACCCACTCCACATAGCCATGCCTTCTTCTACACTGCCCTATGTCTGGCTGTAGAACAACTGGCCATAGCAGAAACCTCTCCCAATGCACTGAATATATTCATTGCAATATAAATTTTGTATAATTTACAACTAAAACTTGTAAATTGAATCACAAAAAAACAGTCAAACAATTCTCTGTTATAAAAAAACACAGTAAAAAGCAAGTGCTGCACTGTGTGCATGGCTCATTAGTTTTTGCCTAAAACTTGTAAATATATAGAGAAAACGTTTCTGTGTATCCCAGGAGATAAGCACCTTCCTCCTCGCTGCCCTATGTCGGGCTGTAGAACAACTGGCTGCAGCAGAAACCTTTCCCAATGCATTGTCTGCAGTCAGAACAATATATTAATTATAATATACATTTTGTCTCATTTACAACTAAAACTTGTAAATATACAGAGAAAACTTTTCTGTGTGTCCCAGCCAGGAGGACACCCACTCCTTCTTTCTATCCTATGTTTGGCCATAGCACAACTGTTTGCAGCAGAAGCTCAACACAATGCAGTGTCCAGTGGGACAAAAGAGCGGATTAGAGTTCAAAAGGTAATCTCTGACATATCTGAATGTAGAAATGAAAAACAGTTAGAAAACTTGAGTTTGCAGAAGTCAGTAGATGGGAAACCATAGAAGTAAGTTTTCTAAATGAGTCCTGTAGCTGCTGTTACATAACTGACCTCCACTTACAAGAATGGAAGGGAGACAATTCCTCCTCTTCTTGCTCACCAGTTCTGGTTTTGCACTATGATAATGTGATAGTATTGCAGATCGGTAATCTATGTGTACACATCTTAAAGGCAATGACGCAATGTTAATGAAATCTAACCTCAGTGTCAAAATGTTCTCTGGCTACTTCCCACTTATAAGAACATGTCTTGTGCCCTGAACGTCTCAATAATGAAGCAATAATCCCGTATTTAAGGGCGATTTTCATATTTCAAACACAAATTACCAGAACACGTTACATTATTTCTAGTCTTGTTACATCGGCCGATCAATAGAGAAGTTATCTTAAGTTTATTAATCCTTTATTGCCAAAGACTTCCAAGGAAGCCACAGGCCACACAATCATTATTAGGGGTCCCGCTAATTGTTATTATTATTCATTATTATAGCTCCGGATATTCCATGGTGCTTTTCATGTGAAAAGAGGCATACATAATAACAACAAGTACAATAACCATGAACAATACAAGGCACAGCTGGTACAGAAGGAGAGAGGAACTTGCTGACAAGGACTCAGTCTACAAGGGATGGGTGAGGATACAGTAGGTGAGGAGAGAGGACCCTGCCCATGAGGGCTCACAGTCTACAAGGGATGGGTGAGGATACAGTAGATGAGGAGAGAGGACCCTGCCCATGAGAGCTCACAGTCTACAAGGGATGAGTGAGGATACAGTAGGTGAGGAGAGAGAACCCTGCCCAGGAGGGCTCACAGTCTACAAGGGATGGGTGAGGATACAGTAGATGAGGAGAGAGGACCCTGCCCATGAGGGCTCACAGTCTACAAGGGATGGGTGAGGACACAGTAGGTGAGGAGATAGGACCATGCCCAGGAGGGCTCACAGTCTACAAGGGATGGGTGAGGATACAGTAGGTGAGGAGAGAGGACCCTGCCCATAAGAGCTCACAGTCTACAAGGGATGGGTGAGGATACAGTAGATGAGGAGAGAGAACCCTGCCCATGAGGGCTCATAGTCTGCAAGGGATGAGTGAGGATACAGTAGATGAGGAGGGAGGACTCTGCCCATGAGAGCTCACAGTCTACAAGGGATGAGTGAGGATGCAGTAGGTGAGGAAAGAGAACCCTGCCCAGGAGGGCTCACAGTCTACATGGGGTGGTTGAACATACAGTAGGTGAGGAGAGAGGAACCTGCACACGAGGGCTCACAGTCTACAAGGGATGGGTGAGGACACAGTAGGTGAGGAGATAGGACCCTGCCCAGGAGGGCTCACAGTCTACAAGGGATGGGTGAGGATACAGTAGGTGAGGAGAGAGGACCCTGCCCAGGAGGGCTCACAGTCTACAAGGGATGAGTGAGGATACAGTAGATGAGGATAGAGGGCTCTATACACGAGGGCTCACAGTCTACAAGGGATGGGTCAGGATACAGTAGGTGAGGATAGAGGACTCTATACACGAGGGCTCACAGTCTACAAGGGATGAGTGAGGATACAGTAGATGAGGGTAGAGCTGGTCATACTAATTTACGTTTTCCCCTATTATCACTTACTCAACACATTGTGATTTCTTCCTTACATCCTCCTTCCGATGCAGCTTGACTCCAAAATTTGACATGACATTTCATATTCATTCCCGGATCCCATTTAACTTGGGGGATTGTTGAGTGGCACTTATTATCCAAGACAATAGTATCTTTCTAAAAATAAAATCCAAGTGTTATTTTTTGTTTCCCTTGATGAGACCTTTCAGGATTTGCCCAAAAATAATTAGATTGTTGGCGGAAATCTGGTGGAATGACAAATGTAAAATGATAGGTGTTGACTAGTGATGGGCGAATCCTAAATTACTCGGAATCGCTTGACTCTAGCGAGTCCGAGCACAGGACTCGCTACTCGTTGCGAGTCTAGCGAGTCCAATGTTAATGAATGGGGAAGCGAGTAATAGCGAGTAGTGTGAGATTTACAAATCGCAGATGTGTCTCGGAAGCTTCAGCCTGAAGCAATCCCAGTTTTGTCATTTATTTGCATTGGACTAGTTTACTTTGCAACTGTAATCGCTGGCTGGGAAACTCGCACAGATAAGAGTCCTGTCTTCTTTGTGTGCTGGCTCCAGGGTCCTAGAGCCTGCCTGCTGCCTGATGTAGCAGTGCTGAGATTGTTCTCAGTCTGCTCATTCCCTGTGTACAGACATGAATGTCTGTGCACAGAGATGATGTAGCAGAGCTGAGATTGTTCTCAGTCTGCTCATTCCCTGTGTACAGACATGAATGTCTGTGCACAGAGATGATGTAGCAGAGCTGAGATTGTTCTCAGTCTGCTCATTCCCTGTGTACAGACATGAATGTCTGTGCACAGAGATGATGTAGCAGAGCTGAGATTGTTCTCAGTCTGCTTATTCCCTGTGCATAGACATCTATATTTATGCACAGGGGATGTAGCAGAGAGGACATCGCGTTTTGGACTGCGTCGGACGGAAGAGGATTTTTTTAATTAAAGATGGAGTCCCTAATGGCTTTTTTTTTTATTTCTAATAAAAATTTTTCCTTGTGTTGTGTTTTTTTTAAAACAATTTAATAGAAATTCATGGCGGTCATGTCTAATATTGGCGTGACCGCCATAAATTTCGGGCTTAGGGCCAGCTGATAATACAAAGCTGGCCCTAACCTCTTTATTACCCAGCGTGCCATCGCTACCAGGGCCGCTGGAAGAGCGGGGTTCAGCGCCAGAGGATGGCGCTTCAATGAACGCGCCATCTTCTGGGGCGGCTGCGGGCTGCAATTTGCAGCTGGGGGTGCCCAGAAAGCTTGGGAATCCCTGCGCTGCGGATTCCAGCCCCCAGCTGCTTAGCTGTACCTGGCTAGACATAGAAATTGCGCGGAGCCCCACGCATTTTTTTTTTAATTATTTCATGAAATTCTGAGATTCTGACTCTGAGACTCTGACTCTGAAATTCATGAAATAATAAAAAAAAAATGCGTGGGGCTCCGCGCAATTTCTATGTCTAGCCAGGTACAGCTAAGCAGCTGGGGGCTGGAATCCGCAGCGCAGGGATGCCCAAGCTTTCTGGGCACCCCCCGCTGCAAATTGCAGCCCGCAGCCGCCCCAGAAGATGGCGCGTTCATTGAAGCGCCATCCTCTGGCGCTGAACCCCGCTCTTCCAGCGGCCCTGGTAGCGGTGGCACGCTGGGTAATAAAGAGGTTAGGGCCAGCTTTGTATTATCAGCTGGCCCTAAGCCCGAAATTTATGGCGGTCACGCCAATATTAGACATGACCGCCATGAATTTCTATTAAATTGTTTTAAAAAAAACACAACACAAGGAAAATTTTTTATTAGAAATAAAAAAAAAAAGCCATTAGGGACTCCATCTTTAATTAAAAAAATCCTCTTCCGTCCGACGCAGTCCAAAACGCGATGTCCTCTCTGCTACATCCCCTGTGCATAAATATAGATGTCTATGCACAGGGAATAAGCAGACTGAGAACAATCTCAGCTCTGCTACATCATCTCTGTGCACAGACATTCATGTCTGTACACAGGGAATGAGCAGACTGAGAACAATCTCAGCACTGCTACATCATCTCTGTGCACAGACATTCATGTCTGTACACAGGGAATGAGCAGACTGAGAACAATCTCAGCACTGCTACATCATCTCTGTGCACAGACATTCATGTCTGTACACAGGGAATGAGCAGACTGAGAACAATCTCAGCACTGCTACATCATCTCTGTGCACAGACATTCATGTCTGTACACAGGGAATGAGCAGACTGAGAACAATCTCAGCACTGCTACATCAGGCAGCAGGCGGGCTCTAGGACCCTGGAGCTGCACAGAGAAGACAGCTGGACTCGGCTCGCAAAGAAACAGCAATTACTTTGCGAGTCTCCCTGCTATCACTGGCACAGTAGCCGAGTCTAATGCAAACAATGGCAATCCTAGTTTTGTCAGCGTTTCTGACAAAACTAGGATTGATATTGATTTGCATTGGACTCGTGCGAGTAATCACTGGGAAACTCGCAGAGTACCGAGTCTTGCGAGTCCCTTACTACTCGCCGAGTAACGAGTCCTAGCGAGTAGATTCGCCCATCCCTAGTGTTGACTTGTGCAAATAACACCTTCCAGGTGCCATTTTATGGCATATGGATGTCGTAGATTGGAGGCTGACCACTTGAGAACCCCTTGTAGATATTAGTGGTGTCTACAGTAATCACACCAGGATCTCCAGAATAAGAGGTGTTACCTGTGAGAAAATGCCATTAGCAGAAAAATCATATAAATCTTGGGATTTGAATCGGTGAGCTGGTGTTGTGTGATTTGCTTCTTACTCCTCTGAGTGGGTCCTGTTTCTTTTTTATTATCTGTTGTCCTACTTTCATTGCTCTTCAGACAATAGGTGTTTACATTTGTTAATGTAGTTTGCCCTGTCACCTTTTGGGTGTGACTATTTACACCTTCTCCGAGCTGATCTTTCCTGCTGGTTATATTCTCAATAGATTATACTTGGAGTTACAGCCCACCTGCCATGGCATTTCTGCCAGTCAGATAGAGATTGTCTATATTGTTTCTTCTATCTGTACTCCTTACTGCTTTCATCACCTAGGAGTTAGAAGGCATTTCTTTCTAGCAGTAGTACTTCAATTTTCACCTTGTTTTCATGGTTTTATGTTTCTCACACAGGGTTCCTTGCTATCTCTGCACACCTTCCTGATTCAGGGTATCATTGCTTTTCTCCTTTCCCAGTTTCTAAGAAGGTACGAGGACTACTCGACGGCCGATCAGGTTGCCAGGTCCGAGTTGTCATGTCCTAGTCCTTTGTTTAGGATTATTCCGGCTGGCACAGGGGCCACTAGGGACGGCGCAGCTTGGAACCTTAGTTTGTAGAGGAACTAGTTGGGTCAGGTGTAATCATCCTGAGATAGGCTTTAGGTTCCTGTGTGAGTTACTACAAGAGCATAATAACTTATTTATGGTTTATCCATAAGGTTGAACATTACTGTATCAGTCCAGAGCCCTCTCCGGTCTATAATATGGAGGGGCATCAGTGAGGGCCAGGGTCAGTACAGTGTTTATCCAGGCACAGAGGTTTATCCATATTGCAATGCTTGCCACACAGTTGTACACAGTATTTTAGCATAAAAGGGTTATCCAGGGGCATAACAACAATAGGTGCAGGGGTTACAATTGCACCATGGTCCTGGAGCCTAGGGGGCCCAAAAAGTCTCTTTGGCCTATTTAAAAAGACCTGTGTTATTAAAGATATACAATAATTGGGGGCACCATTGAAGCTTTTGCATTGGGACTTATAACTTTCATTGGGGTTATCCATCGTCTTTCACTTCCGAATCCGGAAGTGAGGGCAATACTGCCGTGGTTCACTTTCCAGATGGAGGCAGAGATTGTGTACCGCCAGCCGGTATTGAGAATGTGTCCAATTATTACTACTGGACCTGGCAAATGTCCAACATCTGCCACAGCATCTCACCTTCGATTTTGATCAGTAGGGTTCTTGGGGATCACAATTTTATTGTTGGTCCATCAATGTTTTTTAGAGAAAACTCTTATAGGCATAGCCACAGAAAAACAAAAAACAAAATACCGATTCTATATACCGGTATATATTCAGAGGTGGATAATAATAATATCTCTGAGTAAATATATCCTAGGTGGAAATTCTCTTTTAAGAACAATTAATAAGAAACTTTCCAAATTCCATTTCCCGATCTTTGTTGCGTCGCGCTGGTTTTATTCTTGGTGGTTGCCGGGATTAACCCTCTCCATAAACACAGGCTGTTTCCTAGCAATCCAGTATAATGAGGACAGCCCGCTTTCTACCAGTCATTGATGCCGTGCAAAGGTCTCGTCTGAGCCAAAAAAAAAAAAGTTTCTGGAAGAGGAAAGGAAAAAATATAAACACAATTCATTATTTCTCACAAACGGCTTAAAATGAGGCCAGATTGTAATAACGGTAAACAACCCGCGGCTCACGGGATCAACATGACAGCAGACACGAAAAATGGAGATAACATAGCAACAAGGAGTAAAGTCAGTCAACGTACGTACGTATTTTGTGCTACCTAGGTACGGTACACTATGTTATTGCAGGGTGTAGATGGAGTAATACTTGCCAACACTCCCACAACGTCTGAGATGCTCCAGTAAAAAGGAGAGGACGTCTGAACACCTGGTAAAACAGCGCTTCAGAAAGGTTTCTTGTGCGTGATGCTGATATGTTCTGGCATCAATATGAATATTCAGCGGGAGGATAATATAATAAAGGGTTGAGAGACACAGCCTTGAAATGTATATGGTGATGAAAAAAAGATGATATGATATTGATGACCCATTTTTAGGATACATCTTTAATATCAAATTGGTGGGGGTCAGACACCTGGTACCCCCGAAAGCATCTGTTTGGATGTGTTTTCTGTGGAGTGTTCACTCCCTGGGTCTTAAGATCAGCTCTCATTGAGGTAAATGTGATTTAAGCTGCAGTACCTGAGAATGGCCACTAGATGATGCATAGGGTTAAGCTGTCCCCGCCCCCGAGGAACCTATAAACAATTTGGGAGGATGCTGTGTATTGGACTCTCTCAATCTTATGCTGATGACCTATACCAAGAATATGACATCAATATCTATTTCCTGGGCAACCACCATGGGGTCCCTAAAGAAAACTTGTGTCATCCCTTACAGCACAGTGTAATATATATAAAAAAAAAAATCAATGGACACCGTGGGGCCTGGTGAGCGCACATATGGTTTAATAATTATGGTCCTTGCGAAACAGGTTACATCTCCTGGACATTTATTATGAATATTATTACAGCCCTGTGATACAGGGAGTAGCACTGTATGGTATAGCTATTTGCTCACTATATGGTTATACACCATTCAGGAGCAAGCAATGACACACCCTCCTTCCAAAATAGGGCCGACCTTTGATAGGGCCGACCCTTGACTCCCACTGTAAAATCCTATTGCCTATTACCAGGTAAAACTATGAATCTCTGGTGAATTCGGCATCTTCTCCTTCCATTATCCATAGATGAGAGTTTTACATTATAGAGGATCATCAGAGACGGATCGGAGGTGTACTGTGTACATCAAGACAATTTGTTCCGGATGTGCTGTCATAGCAACTACATTATAAAGAAATGTCATCTTCATAAGAGACAGCAATTTATCTGCAAGAGCAAAGGGTTTGCATCGAGGAATAAAATGAAACGCGGCGGTAATTCGGCATGTCACCTTGGAAAGTCCATTATCTCTTTTGTTGGGTAGAATGGAATGTACTTCATGTAACTGCACATAACAGAAATGACGGCCCCGATCTGTCAATGCGTCTTATGTAAGAGAGGTACTTGTGGCCAATGGCCATGTGATGACAACTCAAACCGGTAAGCTACCGGCATGATACAGCAACCTGTCCAACGATGAGCCGAGACGGAAAACCCCGTTAAGGAAAAATGTCATGTGTGAGGTGCAAGGTTACAAGGTTACCATGGATAGGTTCAGCCAGCGTATGCTTTGGGAGCTTTGCTGGTAAATAACCTGAACAAAACCCAACCAAGCGCTTTCTTCTGCCAATTTGCCAGATCCCCTATGGCTCTGAAAAGAGGGGAGCCCCAGTCTAAAACTTGGAACCGCTTTATGGGTTGGCTCTCTGGGAGGTTATTATTTAGCAAACTGAAGGACATTTCGCCTTGTTTCCATGCCCTATCCACATCCCTTTCAAAATCTGCTCAACACACAGACCAATTGGCCTTTAGTCTAATGACAAAGCATTCATGTTTAAGGTACTGGATAACCTTTTATCCTATAGTCTAGGTGGTTACCGGGAGAATTGCCAACTCCACCGGAAGTCGAGGTCTGCCCTTTTTTGGACCCTTCCGGTTGTATCAGGAAATTTGCAAAATTGGCTTAAGAAAGCGCTTAGTTGAGTTGTTTTTAGCATGATTCCTAGAAAAATTCCCAAAGCATATGCCATATGGACCTATCTAGAGCAACCATGTAACCTTGCTCCTGACATACAATTTCTCTTTAAAGGGGTATTCTAAGCCAGGGCTATATTTTGGCAAGCTCTGTTTAAGGAGGTGGACTTGCAGTCATGTTACTCTCTGAAGACACCAATTAAGCTGTTGCCATGTAAATTAATGTGAATACTATTTTGCATCATTGTAGAAATGTTTTCATGTATAATGTATAGCTCTTTTATGTGTGATTGCCAGACTGTAGCAAGTGTTGGGACTCAATCACAATGGGAGGGGTTAGCATCTAGGGAGAGTGACAGTTTCTTGTGGGTCTTGAGACTGGGCCCCACTTGTGGCTAGAGCAGACCTATGGTCTGAGAGGTTGTCAAGGCTACATGGAGTGAGTGACCTGTGGCACCAAAAGGAGAGAGGAGACCGAATCGAGATAGCGTGATCCTTAAGTGTTGACCGAGACACAGAATGTAAGACAATGCTGAGGCTAAAGACTGACAAAGTGGCTGCAGGCAGAAGGGTCCAGAGGATGGGACTTTAGTGACAAGGACTCAAGCCCAAAAGATAACAGGTCTGGATGGACTGGTATGTGAACGGAATCAGCTTTCCCAAGCATAGTCTCCTTAACCATCTGAGAGCATAAGGCTCTTCTCTGACACTACTGTCAAACCCCCTGACCCCCTCTTCCACGGGTAGAAGGGACATGGCTACAGAAAAGTCTTCAATTATAAAGCTCTGCTCTGGCCATAGTGATCAAAACCCGCGTAACACCTCCTCTACAAGGAGAGGAGACGTGCAGACGCAGAAACGGGAGAGTTACATACAGCCTACACAACACAAATCCACATACCCAGCTGGAACCATGACTCTCATGGCATATGGCGTTAATACCTCGCCCTTGACTACCGCCCTGCTCCACTCTACAACTGTATCATGCTTAAAGCTTACCACTTTGAGTGGTCATCACATGCACACTGATATTTACATTCTTATTTTCACGTGTTGACTGCTCTGCACTGCAGGTGAAAAGCTCTGCAGTAGTTTAAATGGGAGTAAATTCCCTTTGGCACTGTTAATATCAGAAGCTGCTGCTGTCTATGGTTTTACGGCTCTTCAGGCACAGGTGAGCTGCTGCTTTTGCTGCTGGGTGTGTTAACCAGGGGCGGGCTGGCCCAGGTGGCAGGGGGGCAAGTGCCCCCTGGGCTGGTGGTATAGTCCACATCTAGGGCCGCCCCCTACAGAAACGGGCCGGCCGCGGGCGTCGCTTTGCGGCCGGCACATGACGCGAAACGGCCCGGCCGCGGGAGTCGCTTTGCGGCCGGCACATGACGTGAAACGGCCCGGCCGCGGGAGTCGCTTTGCGGCCGGCACATGACGCGAAACGGCCCGGCCGCGGGAGTTGCTTTGCGGCCGGCACGGCGATAGTACATGACGCTGGAGGTCTCGGATCAGGTAAGGGCTGACAACACCCCCCCCCCTGCTTCTCAAGTCAGCCCTGACAGCACTCACCCCCCCCCCCCGCTTCTCAAGTCAGCCCTGACAGCACCCCCCCCCCGCTTCTCAAGTCAGCCCTGACAGCACATCCCCCCCGCCCCCGCTTCTCAAGTCAGCCCTGACAGCACCCCCCCCCGCTTCTCAAGTCAGCCCTGACAGCACCCGCCCTCCCCCCCCCGCTTCTCAAGTCAGGGCCGGCAGGGCAAATCTGCCACCCGGGGATGGAGGCTCCAGCCAGCCCCTGGTGTTAACTGACATAGATTTTCACTCCCCCAGCTTTTAAATAGTTTCCTCTTCCACAGATGTCGCTGATATAGTTTAGTCTCTGCAAAACCTGCAGCTGAGAAGACGTGTGCTTTCTGCTGAAGCCTTCTTGGTATTTTCCTTCTTTTGTGGGAGTTGCTGTGCTTACCAGTCCATGGGTGGAGGTGAGAGGGGGTCTAGGTGAGCCTACGGCTGATCAGGAGCAAAGGGCGAGGGTGGCGGACCAGACACCCCCACCATCAGATGTAATTCCGGGAACAGGGTGAGCAAGGGACCCCCAGACTAGGGGGCAAAATAGTTCCCCTGATCACCTTTTGCTCATCTTTCCATCTTGCTTCCTTATCGACTTACTGTTATACCACCCTGTGTGACACTTATAGCCATGTGCTGACTAACTTTTCTTCCTGATTCTTTCAAAAGATAGCTCTGGTCCTGAAAACCCCAATAATTATTTTAGTCCCTTTAATGTCCACCAGCGTTGTTGACCTGATTTGGCCATTTTTTCTTAACTAGACCAACACTACTGAAGGACTGCAGAACAGCATTCCCCACAAATAATACCAATACAACATTAGACATCTAAACAAGTAAACATCCGTGGATGGAAAATGTCGTTATTGGGCCAAATTAGAGATTTTAACAATGACTTCACCCTAGTTAGGTGTCACTTTGAGTCACCCACATTGTGCAATGTAAGGTTTTCCTATGGATGTGCTTGACTCATAACTTCTGATGTTGTGCAATTATGTCCAGTTCTACCATCTAGATCTTAAATTAAAACTGGGGTGGATACCAAATAAAAAGATACTAAAATAGAAAAACACAATTATGCAATTATCATGATATATAGCTAAAATGTCAACGGGACCCCACCAATGACAAGAGAAAGATGTTGCATTTGGCTTGGACCAGAAAATTTCCCCCTGTCAATCTCTTGGCTGTGAGGCTGGTCTCCTCTGGACAGGGAGGGCTCTGTGTGCCTCACCTGTTCTGTCCCTGCTGTGGGGGCGGTCTCTGTTGAGCAGGGGGACAGGTGCCCATGATGCAGCTCCTCAGGTACTGCTTACCGTTGTGCCATGCCTTCCTCTCCTCACCCTGCCAACGGTCCTGCGTCTTCCTCCTTCTCCTCCCGAAGCCTGCGTCTCCTGAGCAGGCGCGCGCTGCACTGTGCAAATGCCCTCTGCAAATATTTAAAGGACGAGTACACCTGTTTCCTGTTTGGCCTCTCAGCCTAATTGGGAGATCCAGGGTATATAAGGCACTTTCCCCTTATGGGAGGTGCCTGGGCAACGTGTTCATACCTTTGGTGTTCAGATCCCTCTCCTGCAGTGCTCTGCACTAGAAGACATTTGTTTACACTTTGCTCTGCAAAATACTTACATTTTTCTCTCCACATAGCCCTCATAGTCATCTCTGGATTGCTCAGCATATCCCAGATCCTGCTTTGGGCTGTACAAGCCTCTCCTGCATTGCATACTATTCTCTGGATTTTGCTACCGGCTGGACCAGCCTATCTCGGATTGCACAGAACTACCAGGATTCTTCTATCGAAATGGCCAGCTTATCACAGTCTTTTCAACTAACTCATCTTAACTGTTGTGGTCTTAACGGATTGTCCTTATGGTCCTGGATTGGTGGCATTTAGACACCCTGGAGCTGAGTTGTGATAATCCTTGTATAGGGGTTCTCTCACCGGTTGCTCCTCTAGGGGAGTTTGGTGTCTTAATCCAGAGGGTCCTCTTACTCAGACATTTCCCCTGTGGGCTTATCTAATATTCTAATACAGATATAGGTTTATTTGATGTCACTCCCCTGTCTCCTCCAATTTCAGGTGTTGAGCTACCAGAACTGCACTGGTAGTCCAAATGAGTCTACTTAACTTACCCATGCCCCTTAGGTGTAACAGCCCTCATTGTCCATGTGCAATGACTGTGCTTGGTCAAAGTGAAGAAAAGGCTGATGACCTTCAACTGAGTAGCGACTTTTGGAGGTGGAAAGAGGTTCATAAGACACTGTCACACAATGGATGCAAATGTTCTGGTGTTGCATCAGCACGGGAGTCCAAACTCTGCGCAATTTGAGGAGACCAATATTGTAACCAACATAAGGTAGTTTTTACATTGGACCCAAGAGGCTTCAAGTTACGCCTTTAGTGGCACACAAAAGTCTTGAAAAGTGCTTCGGATCACCTGTATTCATGCAGAGAAAAAGTTTGCCACAATATAGGGGTAATCGTGTCATGTCCACTGGCAATAGTTGACACCAGGGTTATAGAGGTTGGTGTTGCCCAAAAGACCCTTAGGTCCCATATGAGGAGCATATGTTACAGTTGGGGGCATTACATCTCTGACAGGCCTTGACTTTTAATTAATATTTTGCCTTAAAAAATTGTAAAAACACATCTTTAATACAAGTATCCTTATTTTTCCTTGGTTGTATAAATCCAACCATTGTGTTCTCTTGATTTTTCTCTATTTTTGTCCATGTCCCCACCCTACTTTACAGCGGGCCACTTTAGAACTCTCTGCCATTGTTTGACATCTCTGTTCGCCCATTGAGAAATATTTTTAGAGCTTAGGAAGACATTGCTTAAAAAATACAAAGAATGTAATCAGAATAGAAAATAGGAATTGAGATTTTGAGGGTACGGGAAGCCTCACTCCAATTACAGTCTGCTGGATGACATCAATGGCCGCGTTGAGTAAGAGGAGCGATTGTTAAACTTCCTTCCTACATTAAGGGCTGTTTGTCCACGCAAAGACCCATGAATGAGATATTTTAGTTCCTTGTTTCTTGGCAGACACAAACAAAACATATCTCACGTGACGACTTGGAAAGAATGGTGAGAAAAGGCCCAGGAGAGATATCCAGAGCCATGTCTAGTTTATATTTGCAGAACCCGGTTGTGTTTTGGTTGGCAGCTCAACTTGTAGGCCAACATCTGTCCGCTAAGTGGGAGAAGTCCTAAAGTTACATCAGGTCAATATGTCTGACCAAAGGTGTCATAGAATAGGACATAGGTGTCGTAAACTGTATATGACCACAAGTATATGAACACTTGACTATCAAAGTATGCAATATGAGTTTATTGGATGTCCTGTATCAAAACCATCCACATAAATAAGGCGTTGGCCCCTTTGTAGGTACAACAGCTCCTTCTGGTAACATTTTTCAAAGGATTTTAGAGGTGTCTTTGAGTTGTCTACCAATAGCCACCAATTTGGAGGATTTTGGAGCTGTCTACCAATAGTCACATCTAGTTGCCAAATGATCTGATGACTCCTCCACTCCAGCAATGGCTCCTGTGATCTGTTGCACAAAAGAAGCCAAGATAAGAAGGACCACTACCCCTCACAAGAGGATGAGCAAATCAAGAAAGATGTTAAACCTGAAATCTAAAGGTCCCTCAGACTAGGAGAAATCCTAAATCTCACGCTGACTATGGAGGTTGGCACCCTAAGATTACACAATGGCTCCCACACTCAAATTCGGCTGACCCTGAGTATCGATCACTGCACCCTAAGCTATGACCAAAGTGTAACACAAAACAACAGTAACCATAAAGGAAGTGTATGCAGGCAGAGGGGGAAAGACAGGGCTAAGGACATGTTCACACAGTCATACAGGAAAAATGGAGAAGAATGTGACTGGCCCCAGTGGGGGCCATGGGGTACTCGGAGCCGGGCTTCTCTCGACGTCCTCAGACATCTGAGGGGGAAAGGCTGTCACGGTGGCATGACCCGGTCCATGGGTGATCAGTAAAAAGGGAAAAAAGTAAAAGATTTTGTTGTGATGCCACCCGTGGAAGGCAGCCAGTAGTGGCCACTTCTTCGGTCCGGGACCTCTGGGGATGATGGAGTTGCAGCTGTGATGGTGTAGCTCCCCATGGGAGGAGCAGGTCCCCAGGGCATCTGGAATCAAGGTGATGGGGGTGATGGAAGGTCAGTGCGGCAGAGCTGGCAGTTGGCTGTGTTAGGACAGGCCCCCTGCAGTGCCCTGTGATCTATGCGGTCTGGCGGTCTACTGCTCCCCAGGCGCACACAGTCTGAGTTCCAACCCGGTTTACTTGGCTTCTCTTGTCAGGTACTTCAGGTTACAGTGCAAGAACAGTGGCAGCCTGGGTAGCCCTTTGCAACCAGGATGGCTCGTCCAGTATACCCCTTTCGTGTTCCTTTCCTTTTGGGCTTTCCTCTCTCTCAGCGCTATCTGTTCTGCTCCTTCCTGCATGCGCCTTCGCACACAGAGCCCAGATCCGCCAACCACGGGCTTTCTTGGGTGACCGGCAGAGTCCCCTGGCCCTAGTATGGCTGCCTTCTCTTCGCTGTGTCAGGAGTTGGCCAAAAGTCTTGGAGATCTCGTGGCCCATGGTTCTGTGGTTGGAGCTTGGAGCCTTCCTGCAACCTTCGGGGCCGGGCCCCTGGTTCTCGCCCTGTCCACCCACTTCACTGCAGATTCGGGCGCACGGATGAATCGCTCACTGCCGGCACTCCTAGGACTCCCTCTGTCTTTCTGCAGTAGCCCCGGGACCCGGGAAAGGCGTCATCATGGTTCGGGCTCCTGGGTCTGTGCTCTCTGTCTTCTTTGTCACTTGTCCTCTTCCGACTAACTACTTCCCGTGGTGTATTCCCTTTGTTCTCTTCCTTTCCCTAACCGCTTCCTGCCCACTTCCCACCCACTACCTGTCTTCCCCTGCTGTTCCACAGCTGCCTGAGCCATCCCACTACCTGGGTTCACCTGCTGGCTCTGGGACCGGGGTGTGTTGGGTGTGTTTGTGGGTCACTGGACTTACCGTTCCCATTGCCTCAAACCAATAGTGGCGGCCAGACCACAGGGGCACTACAAATGGAACTAACCCAAATGGTAACAATGGTACACGTGGAAACCCACTAAACCCTAAACAGAATGGGAAGAACGCTGGGAAGGAAAACACACAAACAAACAGCAGGATCCTTTAACTGAAGAGCTGGGATTCCAAACATCCATCTATCTAGGAATATAACCAGCAAAGAAGCCAAGTGCATGGTGCGAATAAATAGCCCCTCCCAAGATGTGACTGGGCAAACAAAACTAAGAAGTGAAAATACCTGAATAGAACTAAAATGAAAAGCAAGACAAAGGAAAGGAAAGACAAAAGAACTATCAACAATTGGATAAATACAAAACAGGCTGAGATCCAACAGAGAGGGAAACAGACCACACAACCAGAGGTCACCAGATTGAGCTCTAGAGTCGAGGTATGACAAGATCCTTTGACTTGGGTTGTGAGCTTGAATATTTTGCCAAAATGTTGACAAATACCTTATGCATTTTATATATCTTTTTTTTTCTACTTTATTGCACATTTATTCATTTTTAAGCAGGATCCAGCCGCGTTCTTTATTGCTGGCTTAGAATATTGGGATGCCTGTCTCCGTGGGGCGAACTTATAAAGTTTTCGGCAGCTGCCTGATCTAATAGTATGGGTGCCAATAATAGTCTGTAAGACAGACACTAAGCACTGTGTATATCAGTGAGAATTGCACCCTATACAAGTCTCCATGTGCATTTTAGTACTGGACAGCAACCTTCTCCATGAGTGATAGATGTGTGAATAGTTGTTTCATCAATATTTTACACCGGTGCAGCCTCTGCCTTTATCATGGGGGTCTGCTGCCTCCTGTTGAACATTAGTTTTGTTACCTTGGCTGGACTAGGTTTTTTTTTTTAAACGTTGTCGTCCTGTCTTGTCTTGTCAAATTAACCGGTGTCCAATGATGACTTCGCTATTGGAGGGGACTTTAGAATCACCATGTCTTCCGACCAATTGAGCCACTGCCTGGCTATAGCTCTATGTATATTCAATCCGTGCTGACTTCCAATTTGACTTTGATCTTCGCCCTGATCCTGCAGTATGCTCCTACCTTGCCCTTTCGATTGATAACTCCTGATGTTGACCCCCAACCATTTCCTGACTTATTCTTAGGTCTTTTGAAACCTAATGGCCACTTTACACGTCCCGATATCGGCATCCAACTCCAACCAAAAGTCATGTGGTTCGTGCGTTGGCCCAGATATTGTTCATGCGTTGTATGGTGTCAATGTCCAATACGATGCACGAACGATGCCAAAACGATATCGGGGATCAAATGAGCGTGCTCTCCAACGGCCCGATATTGGATGGACGTTGTGGCCGGATCGGGCTGTGTAAAAGCCCAACAACGATGTGAAGTACAACGTCCCCTATTCTCTCCCATGTTAAATGGTCATTCCTGGGTCGGCCGTACCAGGGGGCGTAGACATAGCTGGTGTGTTGCCTGCCGATATCGCGCTGTGTAACATCTCCTATGCGATCTTGGAATTATGCCCCGAAAAAGCGCGTTGGATCCAATATCGGACCGACGTTGGGACATGTAAAGTGGCCATAAATATTCTGCAGTTGACTACACTAATGCTCTTCCAGTGCTACTGACACCATCAGTGACTGTCTAGTGGACCAGGACCTTGGAATCCAACCAGGACCCTGCATACATCCTTGCAGTGGTCACTGGTAAAAAAAACCCACAGCCATTCCTTACTCTTCGTACCAGTCTAGCCAACGCTAAACCAATCCCGACATAGAAGATGAAAATCCTTGGTGAAAGATGTAATAGATAGATATAGTTATCATCATTGTGCTTGCAATTTAGGTATGGTTTGGTCCTGAATGGCCATGGCCATTTCTATAGCCTTGACCATCACCAATTTGCTAGGATTGGTTCCAAAAAGTTGGGGCAGTCCTGGCAAAATTCGAGTTAGTTTGTTGGCATGTGCCGTATTCTTTATATCGGCTGTGGTTAAATTTGAGCTAAGAAGAGTTGACGTCTTAGAAATATGATTTTGTGTAATTATTCATTAACATGCGTCACGCCATGGACATGGAGGGAAGTGAGTAATAAGTTTTCTTTTAGCATTCTGTCAAAAACTAAGAAATACCAAGAATTCTTTGAAAAGTCTGAATCATTAAAAATTGCATGAATAAAATACCAAAATCACAGTATTACTTAAAGGGGTTGTCCAGTTTTGGAACTAAAGAATGCGGTCACTCAATGATGACCAACTGAATCCTCACACATACAGCATGCTGTCAGGATTGAGCGGTGCCGGGGGAGAAAGCCGATGGTCACAAGGCATACAGGTATGCAATTTGCATACTTCTGGACACATTCCGACTAGATGTGGGTGGCCTCACTTAATACAAGGAAATTGAGTGAGGCCAATCACGTTTAGTCTGCACATGACCTCATATATGCAACTTACCGCCGGCACCGGAGAAGCCCAACAGCATGCAAGGCACGCCGCAAGGTTTCAGAAGTCTACAATCACATAGAGAGACTGAAAACTGTCACCCCAAATCTGGAGAACCCATTCTGTTCTTAAAAGGGATGTCCACTGCTAGAATAACCCCTTCTGCATGGTCCGATGGGAGAAGGAAGATGGCGGTGATTAGACGATTGAACGGGGGGGCTCACATGACATCACAATTTCACCAGAGCCCTGGCTACCGACAGCGTTGGAATGTAGGAAGCGTGGAAGGTCCATCAGGGTTTATTATTTTAACGGGAGGAAAGTACTTGATTTGCAAGGGGTTGTCCTAGTAGTGGGTAATCCCTTTGATGGTACCGTCACACGTCACGATATCGTGTAGGATATGGCATAGAAGTCAGGTGTTTGGAGGCGTGGCTGCGACATCGGAACGATGTCGTAACTGCGTCGTAGCGATATCAATATGAGATATCGTGAGATCGCAGATCGCAGATTTGAGAACATGTTCTTAATGCCGTCTGCTGCATTGTGCGGTGTGACACCGCGATAACGATGTGTTCCACGATTAAACAAGGAATCCTAACGACCGCTATTCACAATCTCACGCCAGAATCGCCACAATGTTGTAGACGACATCTCAACGTTACACATCTACACTCCGATCACGATCCAAATCTCCGTGCGAGCGCGCTCCCGTGACTTCTATGCGATATCCTAGGCGATATCGCGACATGTGACGGTACCATAATACAAGACATAACACTCTTCTGGATCCAACATATACCACTGGTGCTCGATGGACTCTATTGAACTTGAATAGCTGGTTTCATTGTGGTGTCCAAAGAGAAGGTGAACCAGCCATATCAGGAATCTATGGTCACTGGATGACAGCACTGAGAAACTCCTTCATCTGCATTTGTGGCTCTTCTTTTGATTAGCCAACCTTGCACGACGTTACATGTGAATCATAGCGCAATGATGACGTTCTGCCAGGCAAACTAATCAAAAGAAGAGTCGTGGATGGTACAAGGTACGAGACTACCGATATGGCTGATGGACTGGGTCCTGCAATGATTTGCCCGAACTTTAGAGTCTATTGTTTCGATGGAAAAACATAGCTGTATGCAAGTAAAGCGGCATTTGTGATAGATGGTAAGGAGGCTCCAACGATGATGTAACACTAACATGTTGTGAACACTCTTTTTTGCCTTTTCAACTCCAAATTACTAAGATTTGTCGGCTATAGAAACCTGCAGTAAGTGTTCAATATCCCTCCAGTGCCACCAGTGTTTCATGCCATGTACTAAGGAGCGTCCGGATACAATGTGTGACAGTGGCGTACAGACTAATGGTGTCCAGTGCACTACACAAAACAACAGACTGGGGGGACAAAGACAGCAGAGGGTCCTGCTTGTAGCAAATGTAGCCACTCATCTGTGGCTGAACCCTGATCTTCTTACTGTCCCCATACGTGTTCTTTCAACCCATCGCCGAGCAAGATACCTAGTCCCTTGCTAGCCCTGATGTTAACCCTCACTAGGGAGATGGCCGGTGGGAGCACTAGTCCCAACTGCGGCACTAATATCAACAAGAGGGGAAAAACAACTTCACGCCTGCTGCCACTCTCCTACACAGCATAATGGCTTGGCAATGGTTGGCAATGGTCAACTTCTACAGAATAGTACCTTCACCTCAGGTAGCTAAGCCAGGAATGGAGTTTAATCACCAGCAAGAATGCGGGAACATGTAACCATATAAAGGAGATGGGAGTGATCACAAAGTAGCCACATCTGGGAAGAGAACTAAGGAGTATTGCAGCAACAGAAACTGACAATAACTCCAACACTGCCAAAAGAAAGAAAAACACCTCAATACAGGAATGAGACACAGGTCCCAAACTGTCAAAAGTCTCCAAAGTAAGAGAGACCATTGTGGCGCAGTGGTGAAATTAAGTATTACACCATTTCTATTTAAATCAATGGTTTGTCTATGTAGGACAGTAAAGGTCCTCCAGAGGAGGCTGTTTGGAGCAGTTCTCCAGTGGCCTTGGATGATGGTTCTGAACTGTGGACTTTCCTATATTATTCCAGAATACGGGATCATGAAAAAGGTGATACCAAACGGGAACCAATGGGAAACTAGATACAATTGGGCAGTGTGTACCGGAAGGTGTCAAGAAGGTGGTGGAGCTGGTGAGTGATCAGCTGGCACGGTAGACCAGTCCTAGATGAGGACATGAGTCTGACTGCTGCCAAAGGGCTGGAAATGAAGGTGAATGAACCATGTGCTTCCTATCATCTGTTATTGAAGAGTACAAAGTTATTGTGCGACCAGCTGGACTGCTGAATGATAGATGATTTATTACGTCATACGGTCCCTGGTGGGGCGGCTGCTTCAGCATAAACGAGAGGAAATAAAATTTTGGGATTTAAAGGGAAATCACATCACGTAATATTTATGACATCCCTCCATAGGAATGTTCATAAGGTTAACAATTTGCACAATGGACATATCTAAATCCCCCTGACCCTGCAGATGGAGCGTGGTCATCAGATGTTAAAGCACAACGGCTGACCAAGAGAGATGAACTATAAGTAGTAGGAGGTAACGTGTGCTACTTCGTCAAAGAGCAGGATGATGTAGGCAAATAGACCCTGAATCCAATAGATTACTGGCTGTAGCGGTTCTGATACAATCAGCTCAGAAAGCTGCCCCTGCCCAAACCAAGCTCTCTATATACAATGTTTATAGACAGTGAGCTGCCAATCACAGCAGCAGTCATGCTGCTTACTCCAGCAATGATAATCTTCTGAAGCTAAAGCAAACATAGCAAGTAAACAAAAATATATCCACCAATGGTTATACTGTGTTATATTATGTTTAGAGGGGTCAATGTCAATAATAATGGTTACTCCGGCTATAGACATAATAGCCAACATTCATCATTGCCTTTATGTTTTTTTGTTGTCTTGTTTGCACCCAATTCGCTATTCTGTTTGCGCCTTAATTTGTATATGTGCGCACTTCTCTGTGGACATAGTTTAATGAGTCCAGATGACTCACTTGCTCATTTTGATGAATTTGGTCAGTGAATAACTCAAGACAAGTAAAGTAAAGTGACTTTAAGGATGAAACCGGGCCAATGATCATCATTTAGGGCCCCTTTACACGCGGCTACATTTCTAGGGTGGCTACAGGTAACTTACTGGTTGCAGTGAAATCATGGAGAGATTATTCCATTTGTACACAGCAACAAGATAGAACCTTGTCTCCATGATTTCACTGCAACCAGTAAGTTACCTGTAGCCACCCAAGAAATGTAGCCGTGTGTAAAGGGGCCCTAATGATCTCAATGCGTCCATCTAAAGTCAACGTTACTCAAGACTAGGGATCCGATACATCAAGACCGGCATTGTTCACACCGGTCTTGATGAGGAGATGTGCTGGAGGCATACAGCTCTTCATGAATCAGGAGTGTTGGATGAGTAGCATGCATCTCCGTATACCTGTAGTGACCCGGTCCAGATTGTCTGTACCCCTAGACCGTGAGTAGCTTCTGTACACTGCAGCTCACTCCTTAGCTATCCATCTACAGTTACTAGTGATTTTTAGATTTTTAGATTCATTTAAATCATATCTCAGGTAAATCTGATTATACCCCAATGTACTTTTCATCCATTTTTTCCAGGTATTTTCCCATTCGTTGTGTTGCAACACCATCTAGTGGTGAAATGTATGATTTATATTACTTTACAATGTGAAGTCTGCCATTAGAATTGAGTGTTCAATAGGAGGAGCTATTCCAGTCTCCACCTAGTCTAGGCAAGAGCTAGTCTAGTAGAGGATGCCAGACAGAGCAGACTTCATGTGACGATTCTCCTCACCACTTCCAGGCCTTCTCTTCATCTCATTCATCTCATGATTTACAGCTAGGTCTAACGCCTTGGATCTTTCCCTGACTTCTACAGCCAAGATGGCTGAAGACTTTTAACCCTGGGTCCTCGCTGTCCGGATTAACCCATGCCTCTCCAGTAGTAGGTCATACTATCTGTACTGAAGAGGATTGTACCCGTAGAAGCACCACTTGCGGTGCAAAACGGCCATAGTATAGAATCCTCCCTGTCCTCTCACCCCCCACCATGTAAAGACCCTTGAAGCACAATAAATCTGCTAAGAAGCTCCATTTCTTTATCCCGAAAACGGAAGTGATGCAGCCAGGTAGCCCACACCAGGATCTCAGCGAAGTGCAGAGTGCAGGAGGCCTGAACAAGGCTCTGGGGACCCTCAGGAACGCTGACGTCTAGGAGGAGGCACCGTGACAGGGGTGTGCTGGCTGCATCTTCAAACTGTGAGTGTTATCTGTACAGAAGAATCTACTGCCCACATGTTGAGGAATTTCAGGGTCTCCCACCTCACTGCGATGGTCCGTTATTTACTTCATATATTTTCTCTGCACTGCCGTGCACGTGAAAAGTAATACAGGAAAAGTAATGAAAGTAATACAGGATTCCAGGTGTGTAAATTACTCTTACTATATTTCTACTCTTCTGCTTTTAAACCACTGAAAAACTTTGAACTCTCTTATAATTACCTACAAATACAAAACCTCCGCTATTGGTCTGACACTAACCCCCAGTGGATAGATCCCTCCAAGACTGCTGGATCACAAACATTGATCTTGGTCTTGTTGGGACTGGGATTGTTAAATCTCGCTGAATGTTCTTCTTATTATTATTCTGGCTTCCATAGTCACAGTTTGCTCTGCTAACCGCAATATATTCACTTCCTACCATTTCCTTCCTTTCCTAATAATGTTATCATCGATTGTTTCCTTCTGCTATCTCTCTGTCATTGTCCCAGTTGTAATGTAGACAGTGGAATATATCTAAGCAGACATCATCTATTCGTCATCCATCTCCCCCACCGATGACTACACGTCCTGTAAACACAAGTCCTCTCATCAGGGTGTATATGTTAACATCATAATATTTATCACTAAACACGCAGAATTCCTAATTATAGTGAATGTCCTTGGATGTTTATATTGGGTGACTCTATTAAACTGACTTCTTTATAACATAAAGATGTCTTGAATTTCTTCTGAACTGAAGAAGACCCTTGAAGCATGTCCTTCCACTTACAGGTAACCTACTTTTAATGTAACGATGCTTATATCCCAGAACCTCTCCCTTAATGAGGCTGATTTAACAATATTGTGTCATTTTTAGATCAGACAGTGTTAGAATGTGCTAAATCTCTGGAAGACAAAGAAGACAAAGATACTGACTACTGCCAGGTACGACCGGGACACATGTGACTACTACCAGGTACGACCGGGACACATGTGACTACTGCCAGGTACGACCGGGACACATGTGACTACTGCCAGGTACGACCAGGACACATGTGACTACTACCAGGTACGACCGGGACACATGTGACTACTGCCAGGTACGACCAGGACACATGTGACTACTGCCAGGTACGACCGGGACACATGTGACTACTACCAGGTACGACCGGGACACATGTGACTACTGCCAGGTACGACCAGGACACATGTGACTACTGCCAGGTACGACCGGGACACATGTGACTACTACCAGGTACGACCGGGACACATGTGACTACTACCAGGTACGACCGGGATACATGTGACTACTGCCAGGTACAACCGGGACACATGTGACTACTGCCAGGTATGACCGGGACACATGTGACTACTGCCAGGTACGACCGGGACATGTGACTACTGCCAGGTACGACCGGGACATGTGACTACTGCCAGGTACGACCAGGACACATGTGACTACTGCCAGGTACAACCGGGACACATGGACTACTGCCAGGTACAACCGGAACACATGTGACTACTGCCAGGTACGACCGGGACACATGTGACTACTGCCAGGTACAACCGGGACACATGTGACTACTGCCAGGTACAACCGGGACACATGGACTACTGCCAGGTACAACCGGGACACATGGACTACTGCCAGGTACAACCGGGACACATGTGACTACTGCCAGGTACAACCGGGACACATGGACTACTGCCAGGTACAACCGGGACACATGGACTACTGCCAGGTACAACCGGGACACATGTGACTACTGCCAGGTATGACCGGGACACATGTGAGATGGACGGCGATGAAGTGGAAGTTGTAAAGCATTTCACCCTACTCAGATCAATGATCACTCAAGGCGCAGCGACGACACCGGAAGTCAATAGGAGAAAAGCTATGGGCAGATCAACAATGAAGTCACTGGACGAGGTCTTCACATAGAGGGGCATTTCACTGGTGATGAAGACACGGCTCATACATAGTCTGGTCTATTCTGGAGTGACATGTGGAAGTGACACCTGGATGATAGAAAAACAAGACAGAAGAAGAATCAACACCTCCGAAATGTGGAGCTGGAGAAGGATGTTATCAATACCATGGATGGCAAGAAGAACAAACACATCAATACTGGAACATATCAAGCCAGACATGACACTGGAAGGAAAGATCATCAAGCTATGACCTGTCTACACATCATACGAAGAGAGGAAACATTAGAGAAGGACATCATGACCAGGAGAATAGAAGAAACAAGATGAAGAGGAAGACCAGCAACACAATGGCTTGCTACTATCACGATAACAGCGGAGAAGACTCTGGAAGACCTATCTAGGCTTGGAGAAAGAGCCTTGTGGACCTAAATAGGCTTGGAAAAGACCCAGGTGGACCTATCTATACTTGGAGAAGACCCTGATGGACCTATCTAGGCTTGGAGAAGACTCTGGTGGAACTATCTAGGCTGCACAAGATTGATCTTCATACAGAGCGTTTATCCACCAAGTTGCCATGAATCGAGATCGAGCTGAATGCCATTAAAATAAATATTATTTATCTTGATGAAGATATTGATCACTGCCAGGTATGACAGGGACATGTGAGGTGGATGCGATAAACTAGAGGTGGTAAAGGACTTCACCCTACTCGGATCAATGATCACTCAAGATGCAGCGACGACACTAGAAGTCAATACGAGAAAATCTATGGGCAAATCAACCTTGAAGTCACTGGACAAGGTTTTCATATCAAGGAATATTTCACTGGTGATGAAGACACGGCTCATACATAGCCTGGTCTATTCTGTAGTAACATATGGAAGTGACACCTGTACTATAAAGGAACAAAGACAGAAGAAGAATCAACTCCTTCACAATGTGGAGCTGGAGAAGGATGTTATTAATACCATGGATGGCAAGAAGAACAAACACATCAATACTGGAACATATCAACCAGACATGTCACTGGAAGCAAGAATCACCAAGCTACGACGTGTCTACACATTATACGAAGAGAAAAATCACTGGAGAGGGACATCATGGTTGGAAAAATTGAAGGAACAAGGTAAAGAGGAAGACCAGCCAGCTTATGACTTCAACCTATCAAGATAAGGGTGGAGAAGACCCTGGTGCTTGGAGATGACCCTGGCAGACCTATATAGGGTTGGAGAAGACTGGTGAATCTATCTATGCTTGGAGATGACCCCTGCAGACCTATATAGAGTTGGAGAAAACTCTTATGGACCTATCGAGGCTTGGGGAAGACCCTGGTGGACCTCTCTAGTCTTGGAGAAGACCCTGGTGGACCTCTCTAGTCTTGGAGAAGACCCTGGTGGACCTCTTTAGTCTTGGAGAAGACCCTGGTGGACCTCTCTAGTCTTGGAGAAGACCCTGGTGGACCTCTCTAGTCTTGGAGAAGATCTTGGTGGACCTCTCTAGTCTTGGAGAAGATCCTGGTGGACCTCTCTAGTCTTGGAGAAGATCCTGGTGGACCTCTCTAGTCTTGGAGAAGATCCTGGTGGACCTCTCTAGTCTTGGAGAAGATCCTGGTGGACCTCTCTAGTCTTGGAGAAGATCCTGGTGGACCTCTCTAGTCTTGGAGAAGATCCTGGTGGACCTCTCTAGTCTTGGAGAAGATCCTGGTGGACCTCTCTAGTTTTGGAGAAGATCCTGGTGGACCTCTCTAGTCTTGGAGAAGATCCTGGTGGACCTCTCTAGTCTTGGAGAAGATCCTGGTGGACCTCTCTAGTTTTGGAGAAGATCCTGGTGGACCTCTCTAGTCTTGGAGAAGATCCTGGTGGACCTCTCTAGTCTTGGAGAAGATCCTGGTGGACCTCTCTAGTCTTGGAGAAGATCCTGGTGGACCTCTCTAGTCTTGGAGAAGATCCTGGTGGACCTCTCTAGTTTTGGAGAAGATCCTGGTGGACCTCTCTAGTCTTGGAGAAGATCCTGGTGGACCTCTCTAGTCTTGGAGAAGATCCTGGTGGACCTCTCTAGTCTTGGAGAAGATCCTGGTGGATCTCTCTAGTCTTGGAGAAGATCCTGGTGGACCTCTCTAGTCTTGGAGAAGATCCTGGTGGACCTCTCTAGTTTTGGAGAAGATCCTGGTGGACCTCTCTAGTCTTGGAGAAGACCCTGGTGGACCTCTCTAGTCTTGGAGAAGATCCTGGTGGACCTCTCTAGTTTTGGAGAAGATCCTGGTGGACCTCTCTAGGCTGCACAAGATCAATCTTTCTACACAGTGTTAATCCAACAAGTCGCTATGGCTCAAGATTCAGTTGAAGGCCATTAAATTAAAAAAAATAATAATCTTGATGAGTTATTTATAGGTTTATATCGGCTTTTTGGAGCTCTGTCAAGTGTATTATTATTTTTTGTCTATTTGAATATTTTTATTGATCCAGCTTTGATTAATTAAAGCAGAGAAGTGGATCACAGTAGCAACATGAATGCCAACTACCCGAAGACTTTGGTGGCATGATGTCATACAGGCGCGTCAGGTTCCCATGGCCAAAAAAGAGAGAGATGTGGCAGAAGGGGAAGACTGGATCCAGGGGAGGTGGGTCGCCCATGGGCAGTCTATTGACTGGATACAAGTGCCTTTTCTGTTTCATTTCTTTTTCCATTAGGCTCACATTTACCCAACTTTGAAGTGAGGAGGACAAGTGGATTTTCAAGGACCGAAGCCTTGATTAGAGCCCAATGATGGGACCTATGGAGTCCATAAGAGTTGATCATGGAATTAAAGAGTTATAGTTGAATGGTGGCCCCTTACTCATATCTGATAGGCACTATTTAGGCTCAAAGTTGCCTATGAAGAACCAAGATAATTAGAAAGGGAACTATTGGCGTCACATAAGAACATTACTCAGAAATATATATATTTTAGTGGAAAGTATTACACAAACCAAAAGAGAACATTCATGACCCAGCTACTTTTCCTAGTAAAATGAGTCCTCCTCCCCCACAACGAAGTGACATCAGGCTCGCTCATTTATAAGTCATTTGTATATATACAAGTTTATTATGTTTTCTTCTTTTTTTGCAGTTTTATGTTCCTGTGGAATCTGTAAACTTTGCATATAATGTAAAATATGGGACCTTGTAATGGCAAACTGAGACTGTCTATGACTAGCGGTTCTGGAATAAATTATTACCAGAAACCAGAATCCTCTAAACGTCTAAAAGTAGTCAAACATGTAAGGGGTTGGGGGACAAGTACCGTAACTCTTATGAACCTCTCCTGTTGCCTTCAGACATTTTTGAACCAATAGAACATTGACTAATGTATGATGGCGGAGAAAGGGAGGTAGACCCTAAGAGGTTTACTGCCCCCTTAGTTTAGTCCTTATCCAGGGCATTCCTAGGCTTCTGCAAAGAACATGTCAACTGACAATATCCACCTGAAGAAGTAAACTGGATAAAATGCTAAAGAAGTTTGATCACCATCGCACACACAAACAAATTATTATCTGTCCTTATCTGTGGGTTTCTTTACTTCCAGCTCTGGGGGGAAGGAGTGGGAATCAGCACAAGGTTGAGCAGGAGCAGGGCCAGGGTGGTGACTCAGGCCTCTCCACCAGCAGGAGTACCCCTGAATTAAGGATAGTTCAGGGCTTCTTTGCTTGATGGGCAGATCAGGTGCCCCGGTTTTCCTTTTCCCCATTCATGACAGTTAATCACAGGTGTAAGAAAAACTTAAAGGAAGAACATTTCACCAATTTATATGTGACCTTGAGTTGACGTCTGCTGATCTTTGTAAAGAGAATTTATCACAAGGTATTAGCAATAGCATCTAAAGTCACCACCTTTACAGCCTCTTTTACAGTGGTCTAAGAATCTGTATATAAGTCTCTAGCCTCTCCTGCATATCCCAAAAATTATCTTAATAATTCCCCCATTAAGCATGGGCCAATGAGTGTTGCTGGTTTTGTTTGGAGCCGCCTTCTTCCCCCGCTATCGCTGTCCTCCATCCCTTCTTCATGTGGCTGACACATTCTACATCATCCACTTGATGCCTTCATTCTCACTTCTGAGGGCAGAGCAAAGTCCTGTAAGAGGTATACATCGGGAAAGGCCAAGGAGCACCCATGACTTGTAAGTAAAGCCAGCACATGCAGATTACAGTACTCTGCTGTGACCTCATTAGGACAAAGCAAAGAACGTCTGTGCTTGTGTGAGATTGGGAGTGTGTGTGCATGACACAAGAGGAGGCGTCATCCACACCAAGCAGGGCAAGAGGATGGAGGATGGACATAGAGAGGAGGCGTCATCCACACCAAGCAGGGCAAGAGGATGGAGGATGGACATAGAGAGGAGGCGTCATCCACACCAAGCAGGGCAAGAGGATGGAGGATGGACATAGAGAGGAGGCGTCATCCACACCAAGAAGGGCAAGAGGATGGAGGATGGACATAGAGAGGAGGCGTCATCCACACCAAGCAGGGCAAGAGGATGGAGGATGGACATAGAGAGGAGGCGTCATCCACACCAAGCAGGGCAAGAGGATGGAGGATGGACATAGAGAGGAGGCGTCATCCACACCAAGCAGGGCAAGAGGATGGAGGATGGACATAGAGAGGAGGCGTCATCCACACCAAGCAGGGCAAGAGGATGGAGGATGGACATAGAGAGGAGGCGTCATCCACACCAAGCAGGGCAAGAGGATGGAGGATGGAGGATGGACATAGAGAGGAGGCGTCATCCACACCAAGCAGGGCAAGAGGATGGAGGATGGACATAGAGAGGAGGCGTCATCCACACCAAGCAGGGCAAGAGGGTGGAGGATGGACATAGAGAGGAGGCGTCATCCACACCAAGCAGGGCAAGAGGGTGGAGGATGGGCATAGAGAGGAGGCGTCATCCACACCAAACAGGGCAAGAGGATGGAGGATGGACATAGAGAGGAGGAGTCATCCACACCAAGCAGGGCAAGAGGATGGAGGATGGACATAGAGAGGAGGCGTCATCCACACCAAGCAGGGCAAGAGGATGGAGGATGGACATAGAGAGGAGGCGTCATCCACACCAAGCAGGGCAAGAGGATGGAGGATGGACATAGAGAGGAGGCGGCCGGCAAGTCTAGCCACGCCCATCAGACTGGACCATCACATATGTGCGGATTATAAATCGTAATTTTTTGGATATCCTAAGGGGTTGGAGGACTTATATGCAGATTGCAAGACTGCTGTAAAACAGCAATCAAAGGTGGTGGTCTTAGTTTATATTGGGAAACTCTGGGGACAGGCGCCATTCTACAATGTTGAGTACTGTAATACAAAGCATATTTGGTGCAGATTGTTTGCTTCAGTCCTTTGGATGCCAGTTGAGATAAGACAATGATCCATTAACAGAATTTCAATCATCCGTCTTAAATTTTTTCTTTGACATCGTCTTTGTCAGTGAATCCACATTCACAATCCATGTATTTTAGAGATCTTAAGTGCTTGGCCAAAGAGGGTGATCTTGTTGAACGGGGCATGATGTTTTGGAAAAGGGGCATGGTTTAAGGTGCAACACCGTGAGCCACAATCTTGGCTCAAATATCTGGGAAAACATAAGCCAACTAATTGATAGTCATTAATATAGATAGGTGTATCAAGCAGCATGAACAATTTTCATCAATTTTATTATAATTAACCCTAATGAATATAATAATGACAATTTTATTAATTAAAATGCACAAAACAGAAGTGCAATTGACATAAACCCCATAAGACCCCGAAAAAAAGCAGTGTGGTCAGAAGTAGTGATGGGCGAACCGTTCATTTTTGGCAGGGTTCGTGACCACGGTTGCTCTGTTAAAGCGAGCCAACAGTTAATATACCTAGTCATTATACTTACCGGGTGTCATGCTGGGTGTAGGGAGACACCCAGCGCTGGATAACGACAGGGGAGGGGAAAGGAGTCCCTGATGCTAAGGGCAAATAGGGGAGATGGTGACCCCTAGAACAACTAGCGCTGACTCCTGGCTCCCCTAAAGTCCCT